>JAKSZU010000016.1:4136939-6536939 GCA_026018925.1 Tupaia tana
TGTGTTCGCCAGAGAGACAATGCGAGGAAAAGTGAGAAATCACCCCCCAGGGAGGATGGCCACAGCACAATCTTTTCTCTTCCATTCTTCTCCTGGGATTCTGGCCACACACGCACACACATCTGGCATGAGTTTCAAACCTCCAGATCTGGGACTTGAACCACAGTCAGCCATGTGGGAGTCCAGCACCTTAGCCACTATGCCACATGCTTGCCCCAAGTGGCTTTACAGTACTTCATTAAATTCTTGCTTCTCTCATTCAGGAGAATGTCTGAAATAAACAGTTCCTGCTCAGTCAGCCGGGAAACGGTTCTCTGAGTGATCATGATTTCCGTTTCCACTGTAGACGAAGTTAAAGTGAACTACTTGTCTCCCCTTTGTCCCACCTGCTTTTATTTATTATTTTCTCCTGCTTAAGTCTTAGTCTTTCTATTCATATTTAAAGATGTAGTTTAAATCTACTGGTAAAGTCATGATAGCAGAACTGTGATTTAACTATTAATACATAGTCAAAACCAGTATCTCCTCCACCCCCTCAAATCCCCTCCAAACACCCAAAAGCCCAAGTTCTTTTTTTTAAATTGTATAAACTTGTATTTGTAGTTTCTAAGACACTGACCCACATCCACTTCCTGTCACACATGTAGCAACAAAAACAAAAGTCAGAGAGCCAGTGCCAGCTGTCAGAGGAGAGCCCCTTTTCCGACTGTCCTGAACACGTGTCCCATAGCCCTCACACCTCCACACGGGTGGCTGTGAACCCTGTCCACAGACGGGACACCATGTCTGCTCACTCAGGGCAACGGGAAGGGCCCTGGGGAAGCCTCCCCCTCAGCTTTGGCCTCAGAGCGTTTCTTCTTCTTGGAGGTTTTTGTTTTCTCCTCCTCGGGCGCTCCTGGGTGATGTCATCATGGCCAGGATCATCAGATGCGTTCTCTCAGTTCTCAGTGTTGTGCTGTCGCTGGGACCTCTCGTTATTCAGCTTTTCTGCCCGAGTGACTGTCTCATCCCTGGACTTCTCCTGACCAGCTCTGCCGCTGTCGTCTGTGGCGGTGTTGGTCTCACGACACACCTCAGAGTTCCGTGTGACCGTCCACCTGTCTGGTCTGGTTCTCGGCCAGCTCCACCGCTGGACGCACAGTCTGGATCTTCTCATCGCCCGCTCCTGGGCACGAGTTCTTGATCAGAGTTACCAGCTGTCTGTGAAAAGAAAATGTAGCCTCTGGAATAATTTCTCGTGACATACAGCTTCTTTGAGTTGAAATGAAGAGCTTCAAAATCAAATCACGTGCTGGTTTAGTTTATAATCCATTAGATAGTAAAATAACTCAAGGGGTGTGTGTGTGACCTCGCTACAACTTTATGCCTTTGGGGAACAGTTCTTTGATCTGAATTTTTTTTAACATGTAACAGTACATACATGTTCATCATACTGTTTGTTCCAAGTTTCCCAGTGTGCTAACATGTTGCTGCCCCCTGGAAGGTCACAGAGCAGTCATGTGCCTAGAACCCACTACACCCTTTGTAAATCCCAGGGTAGGTTAGCGTCTAGACATGATGGATATGCTGTTTATTTCTCCTCCTGTTCCTGTTTGCCTCTAGAAAATTACTAGGAAGAAAGATGTTACTTAGGAGACAAAAATAGCATTTTCAAATTGTAGCAGAAATTACAGTTGAGACAACCACAGGAGCGTTTCCCACGTGTTCGTAGACCTCCCAGGAGGCTGGCGCCCTCCCTGGTGTGGGCAGATGGAGGTCGGCCCTGAGATGGTGGTTGTGCCAGACTCTCCCCGGTCTGTTCGTGTCTCCCCTTGGTCCCACCTGGTATTATTATTTTTTCTCCTGCTTAAGTCTTACTCTTTCTATTCATATTTAAAGACGTCGTTTAAATCTATTGGTAAAGTTATGATAGCAGGACTGTGATTTAACTATTAATACATAGTCCAAACCAGTATCTCTTCTCCACCCCCTCAAGTCCCTAAATAAACCAAAACAGAGAGATGATGTTCTTAGCGGGAATGACTTTACAGCACTTCAATAAATCCTTGCTTCTCTCATTCAGGAGAATGTCTGAAGTAAACAGTTCCTGCTCAGGCAGCCGGGAAACGGTTCTCTGAGTGATCATGGTTTCCGTTTCCACTGTAGGCGAAGTTAAAATGAACTACTTGGGCAAACCGTACGTAGCCATGGTGACAACGTACCAGATGGCAGTGCTGCTCGCCTTTAACAACAGCGAAGCCGTTAGCTACAAGGAGCTCCAAGACAGCACGCAGATGAATGAGAAGGAGCTGACGAAGACCATCAAGTCCTTACTTGACGTGAAGATGATTAACCACGATTCCGAAAAGGTATGTGTCCTCTTCCCAGGAATGTAAGCACTGTCAACATTGCAGCTGGTCCAGGGCCAGGGCCAGCAGGTGCTGTGCAGGTTGGGATGACTGCGGTTCGAGTCCCAGAGGCAGTGGCTTGAGAATCACACCAGGTGCATGTACATGCATGTACATGCCTGCCCAGGATCCCTGGAGGAGAATGGAGCGGGGATTGTGGCATGGCCATGCCCCCGGGGTTGTTTTCTCCTTTTCCCTCTCTTTCTTTCTCTCTGCCAAGTGGAGATAAAGCAAAACTTTAGCCAAAGATATAGCTAACTTTAGGTATACCAAAACTTTTTTCAGAAAAGAAGCTGTTCATGAGATGTGTGCAGTTTTAAATATAAGGCTGTAGTGGCCATTGCTCTTTGTGCTCTAGAAAGCACTTTGAATGCTAGCTTGTGACAGCCGTCAGCTTCAGGAGCCGCAGAGAGTGACGGGGCCTATGGGCCGGGAGAGCTTGGCTTATCTGACCTATAATGTGACAGCTTCCTGGAAACCGAACTGCTGTCTGGGGGTCTCTGCTGAATTGAAGGTCTTAAATTGTAGCCTATCATAAATTTGCATGGATTTTTTTTTTTTTTTTACTGTACTCAGTTTGGGCTGGGAGTTGGCGTGGAGGTTTAAGGCAGCCGAATCCCACTTGGCCAACTGCACAGTTTGAATCCCAGACCCAGTGGCTTGAAAAACATGCCAGGTGCACATGTGTGCATGCCCAAAATCCCAAGATAAAGGGTTGTGGTGTGGCCATTCCATCCGGGGAAAATATATTCATTTAATTTAATTTTATGGTTCTGCAACATGTAATGGGAGCTTGTTGTCTGTTCCTGTGTGTATTTTACGTATGTAACTTTTTTTTTTTGGAGAGGTTTTTGCTATAGGGCGCGTGTGCTCGCCAGACAGACAAGAGAGAGACAGAGATAGGAAGCGAGAAATCACCCCCCCAGGGGGGATGGTCACGCTGCAATCCCTTCTCCTCCATTCTCCTTTCGGGATCTTGGGCATGCACGCACACGCGTCCGGCGTGAGTTTTAAGCCACTGGGTCCGGGACGCGAACCGCGGTCAACTACATGGGAGTCCAGCGACATAGCCATTACACTAACCGCTGGTTCCCAACGTATGTAACTTTATCCCTGGTGCCCTCGAGACTCAGCTATTGTAAATTGGTTGGGTTATTGGAGAAGTCATGATGTTTGTTTTTCTGTGCAAAAATGCGTACATCTTTTTAGACAACCTAATATTTTAATATCCATCACAGGAATAACAAGCCAATAGTTAATTTTCCTTTTTTTTCCCCAAAAAGTTTCTTTTCTTCCGTGAGTGAGGAGAGAGCACCTCCCAGCAGGGTCTGGATGCCATAATCCCCCAGCCCCAGCCTACCCCGACAGTGGGCACACGTGTGCATATCAGGGAGGTCGCCCGACGGGAGCCCGGCGCCTTCCCACGTGGCCAGCCCTGCAGATTGTCGTGCTTTGTTGCCATGCCACCTTCCTCCATTCTGTTGTTAGGACTTTTTTCTGGAGCCCTGGATTTCTACACCCTAAAGGGCTGTCACCTGGTCTGGGTTGTAACCCGAGTGGTTGGAGAAGCAGTAGATGTGGTTTATCTCCCACTTTAAAGGATTGTGCCTTAAAGAAAAATTCTTTTTTTTTTTAAACAATCAAGAGCCACTTTTTTTTTCTTTTTAATGATTTTACTTAGCTTTACTTATTTATTTATTTTATTTGACCAGAGAAGGATAGACAGAGACAGGGAGAGAGAAAGAGAGGAAAGTGAGAAAGCAAGCCACCAGGTCCAGGACTTGAACCGTGGTTGGCCATGTGGGAGTCCAATGTCCCTAACCACCACGCCACCTGCTGGCCCCAAGAAAAATTCCTGTAAATGATGTTCCATTTTTATTTGGCTGTAATTTATCTAGCCTACGCTATATCTCCCATTAGCTCACTTTGCTAGCATCTCTGTGATTATGATGACAGTTCATCGTCTTATAATTGAACAGCTTTATTTTACTAATTAATTTCATGAGGTTTTTGTGTAGAGAGACAGAGAGAGGGAAAGTGAGAAATCACACCCCCCCCCCCCCCCGGCCCCCGGGGGATTACCACCTGCAACCTTTTCTCCTCTACTCTCTCCTTGAGGTGCTAGACATGCAGGCACATGCCCTTGGTGCGATTCTCAAACCACCAGGTTCAGCACTTGTACCGTGGTTGGCCACATGGGGGTGCAGCACTTAAACCACCATTCTACCTGCTGGTCCTTCATTGAACAACTTTAAATGCCGTGAAATTTAAATAAGTCTTTTCTTAACTTTGAGAAATGATGAATTTTCCTATCTTCAGAATCTCAATTAAGTACTAAGTTCTTAAATGTAAAAAAAGGTTTGGTTTTTTTTTTGAGGGGGGTGGGAGAGGTTTTTGCTATAGGGCGCATGCACTCGCCAGAGAGACAGAAAGCGAGAAATCACCCCCAGGGGGGATGACCATGCTGCAATCCCTTCTCCTCCATTCTCCTCTCGGGATCTTGGGCACGCACATACACGTGCCCGGTGTGAGTTTAAGCCACCGGGTCCAGGACTCAAACCGCGGTTGACTACATGGGAGTCCAGCGACATAGCCATTATGCTAATTGCCGGTCCCAATAAAGATTTTAATTAGGTGCTTTAAAAGTTTTATATTTTTTCTGAAGTATGATATTTTTCTTATCTGGAAATTTACAGAATAAATATAGTTGGCTTGTTTGTACTTGGTATTTTGATCATGAACCTGCCAGTGCTGTAGCGGTTTCCTAAGTCGTTATTGAGCGTTAGTCCATCTGCCAAGAGCCCCCAGGCCAGAGAAATTCTGTTACCTGATACAAGAGGTTTTCTTTTTAATTTCTTCCATAAGTGAGTGAGAAAGAGACAGGAGCAGCACCTCCGTGGCCGTGATGCAGAGACCCACGCCAGTCCCAGCCAGCCCGCCGTGGTTGTGGGCGTGCGTGCACCAGCACGTGGGCTTCTCCAGGGTCAACCTGGAGCCCTGGTGTGGGGTCAGCCTGGCATCGCATTGCTCCTGCAGCTGTCCGTCCCAGTACAGGGCTGTCTGAGCCCAGTCCTGAAGCGCTAGTTCTGAAAGCTGGCTTGACAACTTTTACTTTAAAAAAGGCCACTTGCAGGACCAGCAGCGGGCGTAATGGTTACATCGCTGGATTTCCGTGTGGTTCACCACGGTTCAAGACTCGGTGGCTTGAAACTCACGCTGGGCACATATGCGTGCATGCTCAGAATCCCAAGGGAAGAATGAGGAGAAGGGATTGCGGCGTGGCCATCCCCCCTTGGTGGGAGGGTGATTCCCCTTTTCTGTTCCTCTGTCTCCGGTGAGCACACGTGCCCTCTAGCAAAAAGCTCTGAAAGAAAGACAGAGAGGGAGGGAGGGAGGGAGAGAGAAAGAGAGAAAGGGTCATTTGCTTCTCCAAGAGTGAGTAAAACATGGATCGAGGGGTGGACCAGGGTCACGGGAATTGACACCTGGGTGCTGCTTGAAGCCCAGCCCTCTTCTGTGGCTGGGTTCATTGTCATGGTTTTGTTGCTGTTTTTAGGTTTTTATTCATGAATGATAGCGCATGCATGCACATTAGAGAGAAACAGAGAGAGAGAGAGAGACAAGGCACCCTAGCAAGGTCTGGTCATGCCGCAGCCCCTCCCCAGCCGTCCAGCTCATCAGGGTTCAGGCATGCATGAGTGAGCCCAGCGTGTATCAGGATGGCCAGGCCAGGGCTCTGAACCTGCGGTCAGCCACGTGGCTTCCTGCACTGTAGTTCAGTGCTCCACTGACTGCACACAGAGGCCAGGCTTCCAATTGCTGTTTATTATTGCAGGTCCTATAAAATTTTACTTGTTTCATCCACGAGTGAGAGAGACCAGGGATACAGTGCCCCGGCGGGGTCCTTGTCCCACCACCCACCCTCGGTCTCAGTCCTGCCACAGACCGCTGGCACAGGTGTGCCTGGTGTCCTCAGGGAGGTCTCCGGGCTTGAACCAGAACCCTCCCACGTGGGCCAGCTTCACAGAGTGCTGTATCTTGCCTCTACAGCCCCATTCAGCCCCTGTGGTATTTCAGGAAAACTTTTGTTGTTTGTTTGTTTGTTTGTTTGTTTTTTGCAATGAGTTGTTTCAAAAATTAGGAACCTTGGTGTGTATTTCATAAAAATTAAAATGTTCTATTGGTATAAGCTAATGAGCTCGACTCTTACCAAAAGGTTGTGTGTGTGTGTGTGTGTGTGTGGCACATGTAAAATTAGGGAAGAATTGGAAGATTAGATAAGAATTGATTTTTGCTTGTTTATTTGCTTATCAGGAGATAATTATTTTTCTTTTAAATTAAAAAATGTTAGTAATGTAAAAAGTATGAAAGTTTTCTTTTTGTTTAGTCTTTACTTAATTTCATGGTACGATATTTGCAGTAAGATTCTTACTGACCTTACTTTTTATAATTGTAAATGTGTTATTTTTAACTGTAGGAAGACATTGATGCAGAGTCTTCATTTTCATTAAATATGAACTTTAGCAGTAAAAGAACAAAATTTAAAATTACTACGTCAATGCAGAAAGACACGCCACAGGTGAGTTCTTTAAAACAGATGACCATGAATTGACCCTCTCCCTGCACCAGAGGCTGGAAGTCCTCGGTACAGGGGTCAGCAGAGCCACTCTCTGGAGGCTCGGGGCTTGATCTGTCTCACGTCCTCGCCTGCTTCTGGTGCTGCCGGCCGTCCTCACCATTCCCTGCCGTCCCCCGCCGTCCCCCGCCTGCCCCCCGCCTTACAGCTGTATCACTGATTGTTGTGTGGCCAGCTTTTTCTGTGTCACACCAGACCTGGGGTTCGTCCTGTCCACCCTGTGTGGCAGAGACCCTGGCTCCGAGTCAGGTCACGTTCAGAGATTCTGGATAGGTAGCTGTTGTGGGGCACTGCCGGGCTGTACACCCAGGCCTGCTCCCAGCACTTAGAGAGTTCGAGGACCTGAGTACTTTCTAATGTTACTTCTTTGGAAACTATCTAAACATTGGATTTCACAAGTTCAAATTTATGTTGAGATCATGCAAAACTTTGCACACCAGAATTAATAATATGATACATCTTTTCTGGTACATTCTTTGCGTTTACTAACCTCACGTTAAAATTGTAATCTGTGCTAGCATTTAGTTTTTAAAAAGCAGGCCCAGCCACAGGAACAGCACAGGCCGTGGCATGCCCACGCCATGGTACTGAGGCCAATGAAGACTGCGGTTTGCTGGGGACCAGCAGTTGGTGTAATGGCTATGTTGCTGGACTCCCATGTGGTCGATCGCAGTTCGAGTCCCGGACCCAGTGGCGTAAACTCACGCCGGGCGTGTGTGTGTGCGTGCCCAAGATCCTGAGAGGAGAATGGAGGAGAAGGGATTGTGGAGTGGCCATCCCCCCTGGGGGGTGATTTCTCGCTTTCTGTCTTTCTGTCTCTCTCTTTCTGCTGATCACATGCCCCCTATAGCAAAAACCTCTCCAAAAAAAGAAAACAAAACAAAACAAAGCCTGCGGTTCACATCCGGGTGCGCATCGGTGCACCTCTGGGAAGGACTGTGGCACGACCGCGTCGTCATCGATGGGAGGCCAGAAGGTCCCTGCCCTGGCCTCTCAAGGCCTGCTCCATTGGCTGTTTACATTCATAGTATGGTTGGCTACAGTGCCGGGTTTTTCCTAGTGTCCTTTCAGCTTTATTGCTACAAATTATACACAGTCAGCCTCCGTATCTGTGCGCTGTGGATTCAACCAACCACGGATGGGATGGGACGCACTCGGGGAAGAAGCAGTCTGTGTTGTGCAGAGCACGTTCAGACTGTTCTCCTTGTCCCCCTTCCCTGAGCAGTGTGGAGAGACGGCAGCTCACCTGGTGTTTCCTCCCGTGGGGGTTTAAGTAACCTGGAGATGGTTTGAAGTGTACAGGGGGCGCGTAGGTGATGGGCTCACACGGCACCCCTGAGAGGGACTTGAGCACCCCTGGTCTTGGTGTCCGTGGTGCCCCACGCCAGTGTTCCATGGATACTGAGGGGCGGCTGCACAGCCCTCCAGAGATGTTCAGCAGTGGTCATGTGATACAGCTAACTGTGCTCCGTATTGATGGAAGTTTATTTGAGCTGATTAGTAAAATAACAAGTTGAGCGAGCTAATGTCTCACGTGTAAACTCACTCTCTTCTGTGAAAAGGAGATGGAGCAGACGAGAAGTGCGGTGGACGAGGACCGGAAGATGTACCTGCAGGCTGCTATAGTTCGCATCATGAAAGCGCGGAAGGTGCTCCGGCACAACGCCCTCATTCAGGAGGTACGGGGCGTCCTCGGAGCTGCTTCCAGAAGGCAGGAGGGTGCTAGCCGTCACGGGGGGGCAGGTCTGCTGCTTCTCATTCTTAAATTGCCAGAGGACACATGCTCTTGCCAAATGGAGGGAGAGGCAGAGAGAGAGGGGGAGAAAGCACCCCATTCCAGGGCAGAGTCATGCCCAGATCCCTTCTTCTCCCTCTCCCTCCTGTTGGGAGTTTAGACAGGCACACACACGCACCTGGTGTGGTTTTCAAGCCGCTGGGGTGGGGATTCAAACTACGGTGTGCCCTGTGGGGTCTCGTTCCTGTAACCACCGGACTACAGGGCTGGCCCAGGTCTGTTTCTTTTTAAAGATGTTACGGAAGTAATACAGCCTCCACGTAGTGTATATACACGTTCTACTAGTCGGCGAGGACAGTGCTCACTTCTGATTTTAGTATGAAGTTCAGTTCACTCTGGCTTGAATTGCGGGTCTGAAGTGGGCTGATGTGTCCAGGCTTCTGTGCAGTTACTGGGGGGCTAAGCACGTCGAGTCTGCACGTATTTCATGTGTGTATCTGCCGTGGGCTGGCCCTGGGCCCAGAAGCAGAGGGCTTCCCGAGCCTGGCAGGCCCTGCTGGGGTTCACGGTACTGAAGGTGTATCCGGATAGGCATAAACTACACGGTATGCTCGGGAAGGAGGCGTGCTCACCGGGGGTAGGACGCGGGTCACAGTCCCGACTCGGGCGCTCAGAGAGCCTCCCTGAGAAGGTGGCACTGGAGCTGAGAGCTGGAGTCGAGTTAAAGTTAAACGAAGCTCGGGTGTGCACGGATGCCTGCTTACGGCCACTCATCTATAGTGTTGTTCAACTATGTATAGATATTACTAGATTTTTGTCTGCATTCTGCTTTTTCATTTCTTCACAAAGTAAATGCAAGGCTTTTCCTTACTCTGCATAAATTATTCTTTTTGGCCGTCATATCAAAATTGAAAGATGATCGCTCCCTGCTCCCGTGCTGGCCGGCGACTCCGTGGGAGACGCTGAAGAGCGGGCACCCGCTTCCCCTGCTGCGCCCCCACGTGGGCTGCTTTTACTCATCCGATGAGTGCAGCCACCTCCGCGCTGTCAGTCTGTCCGCTCTCGGGCTGAGGAGCCGGGCGGCCGGGGGCTGCAGCCGAGTGACCGCGTGTGTCTCCCACAGGTGATCAGCCAGTCTCGGGCGCGGTTTAACCCCAGCATCAGCATGATCAAGAAGTGCGTCGAGGTCCTGATCGACAAGCAGTACATCGAGCGCAGCCAGGCGTCGGCCGACGAGTACAGCTATGTCGCCTGACGCCGTGTGACAGCCTCTGCCGGGTGTGTCATCGCCATCGCCATCGCCATGGTGTGTCCCTGTGGGAAAGCGCAGCCGTGCCTCCGTCATTTGGTCATTGGGCAGCCCCCGTTTCTCTGCTGTTTACAACATCACCAGTGCCACGTCATGAGCGTCAAAGCGAGCGCCGGGAGATACTTGCAGCTCCTGTCCTTATGACCTCTCTGAAACTGTCCGGAACGGATGAGTGGAGTGTTGCTGAGATGTGGAAATTTGGTTGGGTACCATGCTTTTTCTCCCCTTCACGTTTGCAGTTGATGTGTTTTTTTTTTTTTTTTAAATGTATCTTAAAGGACATAAAATAAAAAACTTAAATATTGTAATATGACAGATAACCTAATAATTGTATCTACATTAAAATGACAAACATGATATTGCTGCTTGTCAAATAAAAAAAAATAAAGAAACCGAATGCCTTTCCGTATGTGGATGGAGTGTCCAGTTGGCCGAAGGTGGTGGACGTCGGTGTCCGGGCGTCTCCGCGGCGGCTGCTGCAGCGTGAGCCCTTCCTTTCGGCTCCAGTCCACATGGAGAACGTCGGGAATTATTGTTCCATTCGGTGTAGAGAGCTTTACCTTGTGGATTAGAACTCCATCGAATGGCAGCATTTCAGGGGTTGAGCCATGATCCATCGGCATTTTTGATGGTGTCTATACCACAGTGTGAGGAGAGCGTGGGGGGGTGGGGGGGCTTGAATACGGCGTAGAAAGTGCTTTGCATTCCAAAGTCATCTTTTTCCCCTGCGCAGTAATTCTAGACCACCGCCCCAGCTCTGCGCCCTCCCTATGTGGTAGACGGGCCTGTGACCCCAGTGGCTGCCTCCCCAAAGGGCTCCGTCTCCCTGGCCTACACTCCCCTCCCGTGACAGCACGGACCCGGGATTCACCGAGTGAGGTCAATTCACCTGGAGGCCTCAGGTGTGTGTAGCAGTGCACGTGTGAGATACACCCTTACAAATCAGTCTAGTGCATTATAGCAGGGGCCACGTATATAGAGACCAGAAATCCCATGATTTTATTTAGTAAATATATCAGTATTAAAATACTCTGTTATATGTATTATCTACCCCACATTCGATCTTTTTTTTAAGCTGGACTATATTTTAAAGCATTTCTCACACCAATTTTTTTCACTTATCAGTTTGTATCTTTAAACAGGCATCTGGGAAAAAACAGTGATGCTAAGCATAACATCATAACTTAGCATCTGATATGTGATTCATATTGAAACTTACCTTACTGTTGCAAGATGGCTTTTACAATTGATTTATTCAGTTGTAAAAGACAACTGTGTCTCATGTTTTAAAATCTCCTGAAGGTATGGTTTATATACTGTGTTTCTCATTTCACCTTTCTTCACCAAGAAAGTAATGGGCAAGCTACAAAATGTACATTCGCTGTCTAAGAGCAGACTTTCTTTTGCTAAGTTGTTGATAAAGTCTTCCAAATCGATTTTTTTCTTAAGTTAAATTTCTACATGTTAAATTAAGTCCTACTCTAGTATCTGATTGTCAAGAAAATATATTGTAAAATGGACAGAATACTTGTGCTGGGGTCTACAGGAACGGCTGGCAGGCGTTTCCCACCTCGCCCAGTTCACCTGAGAGGGAACATTGTAGCCCTGCTCGTGCGTGAGCAAGGAAGGGGGCAGGTGCCGTCCACCCAGCACCGTACAGACGCCTGAAAACCTGTTTGAATGCCTCCTTCCCGAGGAGCACGCAAGGTGGTGCGTCTTTTCTGGGGAGGGTCAGCGATTGTGGTCCTGCAGGGAGACTGCACAGCTGGGAGTGGTGCCCGGCAGGCCTGCTCTGCTGCACCTGGACTTGAGGGCGGGCCCAGCAGAGGCGGGAGGCACAGAGGGTGCCTGAGCCTCCGAATGAAGGGCTGGGCGGAGGTTGTGGGAAGGTCGGCCCTCAGCTGGGAGGTAGCTGAGCGAGCCGGCCAGCTGTGTGCGTCCTTCCTGTGAAAGGGAAGAGAGTTTTGGTATAGACCATGTGTGCTTGCTGGAGAGACAGACAGACAGTGAGCAGTCACCCACCAGGGGGTGGCCATGCCGCAAATATTTTAACTGCTACTGTAGGTGCAGGTTTACTCTGTGCTTTAGTCCAGTATTTTGTGGTAATTTGCTTTAATATAAACAACAGACATCCTGGGATTTGTTTGACTTGTGACTTACCGTTTTCATAAGATTTTAGAACCCATATGTGCTACGTCGGTATAGCATTTCTGTTTGTTTTTTAAAGATCTATTGGATTCAAACTGCGGCAGGTGCTCACACATAATGTTATTTTGTTTAGTCTGTAGATAATCTTGTTAGACTTTTTTTTGTGTTTTTTTTTTTTCTCCTTAGTTCTTTGCCGTAGGCACATACACTTGTCGGAGAGAGACAGAGAGAGGGAAAGTGAGGAATCACCGCCCCCAAAGGGGGATGGCCACACCACCAGGCCTTCTCCTTCATTCTCCTCTTGGGATTTTGAGCACAAGTACCTGGCATGATTTTCAAGCCCCCAGGTTTGGGACTCGAACTGTTGTCGGCCATTTGGGGAGTCCAGCGCCTTAACCACCATGTCACCTGCTGCTCCAATGCTTCTTTCTTTCATGGTGGAGGAGACGGGTGGCTTCCCGGAGCTGTTGGTAGGTAAACTGCAGAGCCTGAACTTGAGTCCCAGTTGGCACTGTGGAACTCGGAAGTCCAGTATCTAATACAGCTGTGTCTCAGTATCCTGGGGAGATCGGTTCCAGGATGCTCTGGGGCACCCAAATCTGCATGCTCAAGTTTCTTACATAAAGTGCTTTTGTATTTGCTTATAATCTACGGATACTCTCTGATGCATAAGGGGGCTTCGGAACGTTCATGGGAAAACAGAATTAAGTACACATTTACTTTGGTGCAAAAATGTTGACACCACACATAGATTTTTTAAAGTTTATTTCTCTCTTAAGAGAGCACCCTCCATAGGTCCTCGACATCGTGATCCAGCCCCAGACCATGGGCACGCGTGTGACCAGCATACTTGGGATGGTCTCGGACACAAACCCAGAACACTTCTGTACTTTAAATCATCTCTAGATTTCTTACGATTTCTTTTTTCTTTCTTTTTTTTTTTTTTTGGAGAGGTTTTTGCTATAGGGCGCATGCGCTTGCCAGGAAGCAGAGACAGAGAGACAGAAAGACAGAAATCACCCCCCAGGGGGAACGACCACGCCGCAATCCCTTCTCCATTCTCTCGGGATCTAGGGCACGCACGCACACATACCTGGTGTGAATTTAAGCCACCGGGTCCGGGACTCGAACCATGGTTGACTGCATGGGAGTTCTTCAATATAGCCATTATGCCAACTGCTGGTCCAGATTCCTTACAATTTCTAAAACAGTGAGAATGCCACGTAAGTAGCTACGTTGTTTAGGAATGGTGACAGAACAGTGCCGTTCAGAGGAGACCAGCAGGTCTGACTGCAGTGGCACCTGAGCAGCGTTTCCGTCCTGGTGTGGGGTCTGGAGGCAGGACCTGCAGACCAGGGCTGATGCGAGGACGGCCTGTGAGGTAAGTGGAAGAGCTTCCTCTCCTACGTGAGGCATTGTTTTCCTTTTCAGAATAATAAAAAAAAATTCGTTCCTAGTTAATTAAACATGAGTGATAAACAAGTGTTACAGTTTCCTAAGAAGTTTAAGCAGATGTAAATAAAAATGAAAGAACTCTGCCTGGCTCACCGAGTGGCAAAGGGTATCTGGAGTTAATGGCTTATATTCACGCACGTGACCCGAGTTTCACATCTCACATTCCGCATTTCATGGTGCATAAAGTTGTTACTTGTTAGAATTTTTTCAGCTATGTAGTAGCAAAGAATAATCCTTCAGCTCTGAAATTTTGGTCCCAAGAACAAGTTGTTCATTGAGCAGGGACAACATTAAGATGTGAGTTTTGAAAGTTCTAGTCCTGGGCCAGCAGGTTGCATGGTGGCTAAGGTGCTGGACTCCCACGTGGCTGACTCCGTGATTTGAGTCCTGGATCTGGCAGCTTGAAAAACACGCCAAGCTCGTGTGTGTGTGTGTGTGTGTGTGTGTGTGCGCGCGCGCGAGCGCCCAGAATTCCTAGAGGGGAATAGGGAAGGGATTACAGTGTGGCCATCCCCCCAGGGGATGATTTCTCACTTTCTGTCCCTGGTGAGCACTAGTGCCTATGGCAAAAATCTAAAAACCAAACACTAGTCCTAAGGGCTGCTGTTCCTGGGTTGAGCTCAATGAGTGGAAGCGAATATGGAGAGACTTGGTTAGATTGCAGCGTTCATGAAGCATATCAAAGACCAAAGCAGCTAAATTAGGCAGTCCCTGCAGCAGACGTCGCCAGAGGCGAGGGCTCCTTAAACGTAGGATTCGTAGGATTCCCGTGGGGAGTGCGAAAGAGATGACAAGGCCTTGATTGGGCTAATTCCCTAATGGCTCCTCTAAAGATTATTACCAAACATTTAAAAAATTTAATTTATTTTTTTAAGAGAGATTTTTGCCATAGGGCACATACTTTCACTGGAGAAACTGAGAGAGAAAGAGAAAGCGAGAAGTTCTCCCGGGCGGGGGTGGGGTGATGGCCATGCCACAGTTCCTTCTCCTTCATGCTCCTCTGGGATTTTGGTCACGCATGCACGCACCTCCAGCGTGAGTTTTAAGCTGCTGCGTGCGGGACTTGAACTGCAGCCAACTACATCAGAGTCCAGCGACGTAACCATTACGCCAACTGCTGGTCCCAATCTTACGTATTATTTTTAAGATTTTCTATAGGGCCCATGCACTCATCAGAGAGCAAGGGAGAGACAGGGAACGAGACAGCAAGTCACCGGGTTCGGGACTCACACCATCATTGGTCATGCGGGAGTCCAGCACTGAAACCACCCTGCCACCCACTAGCCCCAGGGGTTTGCCGATATTATATAAAGGTCTCATTCCATTGATCCGTATTCTTTTTTTTTTTTTTTTTTTTTTTGGAGAGGTTTTTACTATAGGGTGCGTGCGCTCGCCAGACAGACAGAGAAAGACAGAGAGACAGAAAGCGAGAAATCACCCCCCCCCCCCCCGGGTGGATGGCCACGCCGCAATCCCTTCTCCTCCATTCTCCTCTTGGGATCTTGGGCACACACGCACACAAGCCCGGCGTGAGTTTAAGTCACCGGGTCCGGGACGCTAACCACGGTCGACTACGTGGGAGTCCAGCGACATAGCCATTACGCCAACTGCTGGTCCCGGGAAAGCTGAGCTATTTCTTGACCATAAGCAACCTGGTAAGGTGTCTAAGGGAGGGCCATCCGTCTCTGGAGTGATCAAGTGTGCCGGGCTTCTCCAGATAGTTCTGCCTCCACGTTAGAACTTCGAGAAAGGAAAGATGGATTCAGATGCAAAAGTAGTTATTTCTTTTTGGAGACAGAAAGATGAGCTTTATGGGTTCAAGAAATTCCCTTACTGGCGTGTATGGAGCTCCAGGACCATGCGGAATCCAGAGAGCCTTATGTAGGACCTGACTGAAGACGGACGGGTTGAGATTTTAAAACTGTCAGAGACTGGAGGCCAGCAGGTGGCATAGTGGTTCAGGTGCTGAGCTCCCACATGGCTGACCATGGTTCGAGTCCCAGATCCAGTGGCTTGAAACTCACGCCTGCATGTGTGTGTGTGCCCAAGATGCCTAGAGGAGAGCGGCATGGCCAGGAGTGATTCCTCAGCTTCTCCCCGTCTCCGCGTGCGCGTGTCTATACGCACAGGCTGACCCGAGGCCCCTGCTGTGGACATCCTTTCTTGTCCTGGAGGAAGGGGCTGGGGAAGCTGGTCGGGTTGAGAACAGATGAAGTGGCTCCTGTAGCCATCGGAGCTTTGGGGCTCTGTGGTGGGTGATTGGATTTCGTGCTATGTAGGCGGCCACCTTGTCAGTCCAATTCATGGAGGCCTCCCTGACATTCGGAGAGCCCTTGGCTCAGGCTTGCAGTCCTGCTCTGGTCTGGGGACCGTGTGTGATGGCTTTAGTTCTAGTTAGGCTGCCCTTAGGCCCAATGTCAGGGGAGCCATTATAACGAGGCGCTTGTCAGAACCAGCTTCCCGGGGGTGTTCCCCATAGGCCGGAGAGAAGGGAAGGGAGAGGAGAGCAAGGAGGAGTGCGGACAGACAGCCAAGAGCAGAAAGGAGGGAGTGGATGTGGGTCTCTGGGTTCCTCACCTGGAAACCTTCGGGATGGCTTCACATTTGTCTCTAAGGAAGCAGTGGGGGTGTGTGCTCTCATTTCAAGGCTGGGGATAGCTAAGCACACTTCTCACTCAGGTTGTGTAGTTTTCTAAGTGAATACATGGAGGAGTCCGACCCGGCGGGGCCCCAGGATCTGTCTGAGCCCCCCCCCCCCCCCGCTTCCGTTCGGTTCAGTAAGTTGGCAAGGCCGCTACTGTGCGCCCCCCCCCCCCCCCGACCTAGGATTTTGCTCCAGAAACTGTGGCAGCCTTGCTGGGAAGCGACCCCCCTCTGACTCCCCAATGTACTACTGTAAAAGAATTACATAGCTCTCTTATACATCCTGAGTATATGATAAAATTTTCCAGGAAGTCCCCCGACCGCTCCCCTTTGCTCTGATCACCTACTGTTAATTACAATGCTTTATCTCCATGGTCACAATAGAGGGTGGGCTGAAGTTCTTTCTAGGCAAAAATAATCTTGACCTTTGGAAGGCCCTTCAAAATACATTTAAAGTAAACTTAATCTTTTCTTTACTTAAAATAGGATTAGGCCAAAACTGGCCCAGGACACCTCCGCCCTCACCAAGTGAAATAGATAAATATATTAGGATTCCTCAAATTAAGTTTTAGATCCTTATAAAACTATATAAGTATCATTCTTTATTAAGATCCATAGGAACTAATATCTATTCTTGAGATTTTCTTTTCTCAGCACTATTCCCGGTAATCACAAGATGGCTGCTGCGCCGCATCAGCTGATAATCATCTCTGCTTACCAGAACCGCTTTCCTGAAACTGCATTCCATGGAGACCCACCTACAATTGTGGAACTGCACGAGACCCACCCTTAATCCAACCCTGAATAGAATCTATGTTTCTTATTGTTAAAAACTTTATCAACTGATAATTAAAACATGTAGCCCCTCTCCCGCTTACTTGTATGTAATACATTTTCAATAAAAATGCATGATAATTCCTAGCAGGGGTCACTCCTCAGAGAGCAATCTTTGAGGGGTGTCCGGCATAGGACGTGCATGAAAAGGCACCGAGGTCTTTGTCTTCTGTTCACCTGCGCTGCCTCCATCGAGATAACCCACCCCCGCTGAGGCTGGACCCCGGCAAATACACAAATAAACTAAGAGCTATCAAAAGAGTCCCCAGTGGGGGCCAGTAGGTGGTGTGCTGGTTAAGGTGCTGGATTCTCATGGGTGACCATGGTTCAAGTCCCAGACCCAGAGGCTTGAAAAACATGCCGGGTGCATGTGCACACATGTCCAAACTCCAGAGAGAATAGAGGGGGAAGGACTGCGGTGTGGCCATCCCCTCTCTGGGGTGAGGAGTGAGGGTGGTTTCTTACTTTCCCTCGCTCTCTGGTGAATGCCTGTGCCCTATAGCAAAAAAATAAATAAAATCTATTTTTTCTTTTTTGGCAACTCTAAAATTATTCCAAGAAAAATACCCATCTGGCCTTCCAGTATAAAAATGGCAACCACTAACTTTCTGCCTCCCCAGGGCTGCAAGTTCAGCGTGGGCGGCCGTTCTCCAGTTACGAGATTTCTTGGCCGTGCGGGGTGCGGCTCAGTGTGCACGGCGCTTCACTGCGGCGCTCCCGGCCAGTGGCTCTCTGACTCCAGTGCTGAACTGACAGTACCCAGGAGACACGTGGGCGGACGGTAGCAGATGTTTACCACCGCAGGACTGTGTTACACGTGAAGTCACAACACAGGAGTGAGTTTTGACGTGGGTGTTTACACACATCCAGGGTTTGACTTCCTGCATTTCAGAGAGCGGCTCAGCTCTCCCACTTGGAGGTGAGGACACAGCTACAGAAGTGGGTAATTGGTAGGTAATTGAGCCAAAGTATATCTGCCATTTGATTATTTCTTAAATTCAGAAATCATGGTCAATTATGGTCTCACATAGTCCCTAATGTTTACATCCTCCTCTTGGTAAGTTTAAACGTATCATTTATCAGCAAAAGAAAAGAACTTTTTGGAACCACTGTGGAAAAGAAGGCTTGAGTAAGAAAGGGAGCCAGAGGTGGCACTGCGGTAACACAGCTGGACCCACGAGGACGTGGGCTTCCAGGTTCTCAGCCCAGAGCCTCCGTCTCCTGACTGGGCACAGGCTCACACACACACACACACACACACACACACACACACACGACCTGGTCTGACGGGTGGAAATTGGTCACAGTGGGAGGAGCCTGTTGGGATTGCCTCTCTCTCTCTCAAGAAACGAGAGAGCATTAGGTGGTGTAAAGGTTATGTCACAGGACTCCCACATAGTTGACTGCAGTTCAACTTCTGGACCCGGCGACTTGAGGCTCACGCTGGGCACATGTGTGTGCGTGCCCAAGATTCTAAGACGAGAATGGAGAAGAGATTGCATCGTGGCTATCCCCCCAGGGAGTGATTTCTTGCTTTCTGTCTTTGTCTCCTCTGTCTCTCTGGGAAGCACACATGGCCTATAGCGAAAATCTCTCTTAAAAAAAAAAAAAGGAAAGGAAAGGAAGGAAAGAAATTAATCAACTTTTTTTTTTTTTTTTTTTTTTTTTTTTTTTTTTTTTTGAGAGGTTTTCGCTATAGGGCGCGTGCGCTCGCCAGACAGACAGAGAGAGACATAGAGACAGAAAGCGAGAAATCACCCCCCAGGGGGGATGGTCACGCCGCAATCCCTTCTCCTCCATTCTCCTCTTGGGATCTTGGGCACGTACGCACACGCGCCCGGCGTGAGTTGTAAGCCACCGGGTCCGGGACGCGAACCGCGGTCGACTACGTGGGAGTCCAGCGACATAGCCATTACACTAACTGCTGGTTCCCAGAAATTAATCAACTTTTTTAAAAAGAGGTTTTTGCTTTAGAGTAAGTATGCTGACGAGAAAGAGATGACAGAGACAGTGAGAGAGAAAGTGAGAAATCCAGGCTGCAGTCCCTCCTCCTCGATTGTCCTCCTGGGATCCTGGGCACACGTTCACATGCACCTGGCATGATTTTCAAGCCACCAGTTCGAGGACTCACAGTGTGGTCAGCCATGTGGGAGTCCAGCAATGTAAACACTATGCCATCTGCTGGCCCCATGAATCAACTTTTTGAAAAATAATTTGAGTAAGAAGAGGCTTTTAAAGTTTTATTATTGTGTTCTCTTTTTACATTTTCAGTAGCTTACTATGAACAGTTCTGGTAATTGAAGAACTGCAGCCCACGTTGAAGCTTGCAGCCTTGGGGAGGCAGAAAGTTAGCGGTTGCCATTTTTATACTAGATGGCCAGATGGGTACTTCCCCTGGAAGAATTTTAGCTTTGCTAGAAAAGGATAAAATTGTTCTTTGACTTTTTTTTTTTTTTTTTTTTTATAGTTGCCAGAGGGTGCATGTGCTCACCAGAGACAGAAAGGGAGTGTGGGCCATTCCCCAGTGGAGTGTGGCCATGCCACACTCCCTTATCTTCCATTCCTCCCTCCTGTCAGGACATGGGCACACATGCACTCAGAGGCATGTGCCAGCCATGTGTTTCGAGCCTCCAGGGCCAGGATTCACACTGTGGTTGGCTGTGGGACCTGGCTCCCTTAGCCAGTAGGCCCAGGGAAGCCCTTCTTTGCCTTTTTTTTTTTTTTCCCAAGAGATTTTTGCTATACGGAGCATGCTCTTGCCAGAGAGACAGAAAGTAAGAAATCACCCCCAGTGGGAATGGCCTTCTCTTCCTCCATTCGGCTCTTGGGATTTTGGGCATGCACGCATACACGTCCTGTGTGAATTTTAAGCTGCAGGTTCGGGACTCAAACCAGGGTCAGCCATGTGGGAGTCCAGCAACATCATTATGCCCTCTACTGCTCACCCTTCTTTGACTTGTATAGCCAGCTCTGTTTAGGGGTCAACTAGCTGATGGGACTACCCCTAGCATAGCACTCAGTCGTGTGCTAAAACCCTCAACTTCTTGGAGTGGGTTTTTTTAAAGAATTATTTACTTCTATTTATCATTATTACCATTTTAAAATCTGCTACATGACATGTGTGATCAACAGAATAAGACAGAGACAGAGAGGAAAAGTGAAAAAGCAAGCCGCCAAGTACAGGACTTGAACTGTGGTCGACCATGTGGAAATCCAGCACCTTGACCACCATGCCACCTTCTAGTCCCTTGGAGTGGATTTTTTTTTTCAGTTTGTTTTTCTTCTAGAGAAGAAAGGACAGTTATGATAAGCAAAAAACTACTTTAAAAAGAATCAAAAGTGGTTTACCATAAATTGTACCAAACATTTGACCTAAGGGGGCCAATGATGCAAAAGGATGCTGACATGAAAGGAGAAGTTGAATGCTAAGTAGAAAAAGGAAGCTGTTTAAGCATATTAGTTGTATATTGCTGAAGTGACTGAATTTGAATCAATGCTAGCTATGAAATAAATACTTGAGACATCTTGTTTTGATTGCATGTTTTAAAATAATTGTCTCAGAATGTTGACAACCGAGAGAGATGAAGAACTTCAGCCTCTCAGGAAGCTGTCTTCTTCACTTAAAAGGTACATGCATGGGGACCAGCAGTTAGCGTAATGGCTATGTCGCCGGACTCCCACGTAGTCAACCATGGTTTGCGGCCCAGACCTGGTGGCTTAAAACTCATGCCGGGCACATGTGCGTGTGTGCCCAAGATCCTGAGAGGAGAATGGAGAAGGGATTGCAGCGTGGCCATCCCCCCTTGGGGGTGATTTCTCACTTTCTGTCTCTCTGTCTCTCTCTGTCTGTCTGGCGAGCACACGCACCCTATAGCAAAAGTTACATGCATGGGGGCCAGCAGGTGGCGTGGTGGTTAAGGGAGCTGGACTCCCACATGGCCAACCATGGTTCGAGTCCTGGACCTGGCAGCTTGCTTTCTCACTTTCCTTCTCTTTCTCACTCTGGTCAAATTTTAAAAGTTAAACAAAATAATCCTTTTTAAAAAAAAAATAAATAGAAATAAAAATGGGGTTACATGTGTGACCGTGGCTGGAGCCAAAACCTCCAGTGCCCCCTGAAGCAGGGAGGACACAATTCCTAGAGAGGAAGAGGTGTCTACACCTCAGCATGCCAGCTTTTCTGCTCTGCTTCCCACTGGTGCTTGGCCTCAGAGTCAGAACAGAAAGAGTCAATTTGTGTGCAGGGGAGGCTGCACCTCTAGAAGGCCAACCTCAGCTGAAGAGAAGTCAGATCAGGCTCATGGCTGCTAATCCAGTAACTTAAATCCAGTCCGACTAGATCGAAGGTCCTGAGACCAGTTGGACATTTCTAATGCAACCAGTCTGGGATTCTTAGGTAGCAGAGAAAGGAAAGGAAGGACCAGAGAGCTGGCTAATTAATTTCAACCCCTGCTGGACCAGGAATGACCCACCAGGAATGACTCATAAAGGGGCAATTATGTGGCCAATAGAAGGTTCTCCTGATAGCTCAGGACACGGTATCCAGGTGCTGCTACACCTGGGAAATGCAGTGAGCTGTGGTGTGGGCAGGAACGTGAATTTCAGTGTTTAAAGAAAAAACAAGAATCATCTAATGTTTTGTCGTATTGGGATGCTTCTGCAAAAATTTTCTGGAAAAATGTGTATTATGAAAAAACTGCATTAATTTCAAATTTTTTGCACCAATATAAACTTGTACTTTAATCCCATGTTTCCACAAAATGTCTACCTTTTGCTTTGTTTTGCCATAGTACGCATGTGCTTGCCAGAGACACAGCAAGAGAGGGAAAGTGAGAAATTCCTCCCCAGGGGGATGGCCACGCCACAATCCCTTCTCCCCTATTCTCCTCTTGGGGTTTTGGGCACACACACACACACGTGTCTGGTGTGATTTTCAACACCAGATCTGGAACTTGAACTGTGGTCAGCCATGTGGGATTTAGCACCGTAACCACCACGCCGCCTGATGGTCTCCTCCCCCACAAACTCTTTTTTTTGGAGAGGTTTTTGCTACAGGGCGCGTGTGCTCGCCAGAGAGACAGAAAGTGAGAAATGGGGGGGATGGCCATGCCGCAATCCCTTCTCCTCCATTCTCCCCTGGGATCTTGGGCACGCATACACACACACCCTGCGTGAGTTTAAGCCACTGGGTCCAGGACTCAAACCATGGTTGACTACATGGGAGTCCAACAACATAGCTATTATGCTAACTGCTGGTCCCCCCACAAACTTTTTGAAGTTCTCACATATAATGAAATTTATTATTAGATACTGGCTCATGGATTATGGCTGTTAAGAAGTCCTATGGGCTTTGCCTCTATTAATCCCCTGAGCCTGCACCATGGAGCAGGGAGTGAAACCAGCTGAGGCAGAAAGACTGCCTCAGACCTCCCACTGCCTTTTAACTGCCCCAGAATTGACACCAGGAGAGTAAGAAGTGTATAATTCATCAGATGACTAGAAGCCAGCACAGAGGCACAAGAAATATGGGAAAACAAGGAAACACCTCTCCCTCAATGGAACAGAGCAATAGTTCTTCAACCATAGATAGCAAAAAAGAATTCACAGGAATGTCAGAAAAGAGAACTCAGAATATTCATGGTGACAGAGATGAGGACTTTCCAAGATTTGAAGGAGGAGATACACACCATAAAAAAGAACTAACCAGAACTTTTAGAGATGAAGACAGTAATACAGGAAGTCAAAAATTCCCTCAAAAGCATGAATAGCAGATTGGACCATGCAGAAGACAGAATATCTGAGCTAGAAGACAAAACCTTTGACTTACATAGAACCATGGAAAACTAATTTTAAAAAATGAGGACAACATATGGGAAATACTAGATACTCTTAAATACCCAAATATCCAAATGATAGGTATTCCAGAAGGTGGAGACTCAGACAAGGGCATAGAAGATCTATTTCAAGAAATACTTATAGAAAACTTTCTAAATCTAGAGAAGCATTCAGACATCCAAACCCCCAAAATACAGAAGACCCCAAATAGAATCAACATAAGAAGATCCTCCCTATGACACATCACAGCCAAATTGGTAAAATTCACAGACAAAAACAAGATTCTAAAAATAACAAGAGAGAGAGCAAGTCAATACAAAGGTTATCCTATTAGGCTAACATCAGAGCTCTTAAACAATGCAGGCAAGAAAATGGGAAGACATAGTCAAAATACTAAAAGAAAAACAATTTCAACCAAGAATACTATACCTGGCAAGATTATCCTTTAAATGGGAGGAATAAAACCATTCTCAAACAAAAACTGAAAGAGTTCACCAATACTAGACTAGCTCTTCAAGAAGTACTGAAGGAAGTACTGTATCAGAAAACTAAAGAGAGTCAACTTCTTTCACCTTTTTTGTTCCCTCTCAGCCCTCTAAGGATTGAAATATGCCTGCCCCCATTGAGGAGGATAGTCTGTTGTACTCATTCCACCAATTCAAATGCTCATCCCTTCCAAAACATTCTCACAGACACCCAGAAGTAGTACTTAACCAAATATTGGGGGATCTTGTGGTCCAGTCAAGTTGACAAAAAATTAACCATCACATCTCTATTTAGTTATATACTGATTATAGTTTGTTCCTAGTTATTTAAAAAATTTGTTTTCATTTTTTTCTCCTATTACATTTAGTCACACATATCTTTACAGTGTATAACATTTCTTTTCCTACCACAATTACCATGCATATCAGTCAAGTTGAAGACATTACTATCCACATCAACAGCAGCAGCAAATAGCTTTTCATTTTCTTCTTCTTATTTCTTATTATTTTTTAAGCTTTTTTTGCTTATAAAGAGAATTTACCTAACATGAAATACTTCTCAGACCAGTCCAGTTGAGAATACTATACATGTTATCATCAACAGGTAATAAACCTTTTCCGTGTCCCACAAACATCATGCCTCTCTATTTTTTTCCCTGCTTTCCTTCTCTATACTCTTCTCCCTCCCCCTAATTCCACACTACCTCCTGCATCCATAACTATTTTTTCTGGTTTATGTCCTCCAATATTACAGTCTCTACCATAGAGTGTGGGTAGTCAGTATATATTAAGTGGATACATACAATATCTCTCTTTCATAGCCTGGTTTGCTTCACTCAGCAATAAATCTTCCATATTCGACCACTTTCTATCAAATGCCAGGGTCTTGTTTTTTTTTTGTTTTTGTTTTTGTTTTTGTTTTTGTTTTTTTTTTTTTTTTTTTTGAGAGGTTTATGCTATAGGGCGTGTGCGCTTGCCAGACAGACAGAGAGAGACAGAGAGATAGAAAGCGAGAAATCACCCCCCAGAGGGGATGGCCACGCCTCAATCCCTTCTCCTCCATTCTCCTCTCGGGATCTTGGACACACATGCACACGCGCCCGGCGTGAGTTTAAGCCACCGGGTCCGAGACTCGAACCATGGTCGACTACGTGGGAGTCCAGCAACATAGCCATTACGCTAACTGCTGGTCCCAGGGTCTTGATTTTTATGGCTGAATAGTATTCCATAGAGTATATGTGCCAATCTTTTACAATCCATTAATCTGTTTGTGGACATTTGGGTTGGTTCCATGTCTTAGCGATCATAAATATTGCTGCAATAAACATTGATGTGCAAGCACTTATCCAACTGAGCATTCTTCTGTCTGTTGGGCAGATACACAGAGGTGAGATTGCTGGATCAAATGGTAGTTCTATTTGTAGACATTAGAGGAATCTCCATATTGTTTTCCACAGTGGCTGGACCAATTTACATTCCCACAACAGTGTAGAAGAGTTCCCCTTTCACCACAATCCCACCAACACTTGTCATTTTTTTGTATTTTTAATCTTCACCATTCTGACAGGGGTTATGTGGTATCTTATTTGTGATTGTCTTTTCAAGATCTGTGAAGAATATCTCTGCTATTTTGATTGGAATTGTGTTAAATATGTAGATTAATTTGGGTAGAATTGCCATTTTTATTATATTAATTCTTACAATCCATGAACATGGATTTCCTTCCACTTTTTGTGTCATTTTCAATGTTTTTTTAAAGATTTTAATAGTTTTCTTTGTAAAGGTCTTTTACTTCCTTAGTTAGGTTTATCCCTAGGTATCTTATATGTATTTTTTTTTTGGAGAGGTTTTTTTTTTTTTTTTTTTTTTTTTTTTTTCTTTTTTTTTTATAGGGCGCGTGGGCTCGCCAGACAGACAGAGAGAGACAGAGAGACAGAAAGCGAGAAATCACCCCCCCAGGGAGGATGGCCACACCGCAATCCCTTCTCCTCCATTCTCCTCTTGGGATCTTGGGCACACACACACGCACACGCACCCAGCGTGAGTTTTAAGCCACCGGGTCTGGAACGTGAACCACGGTTGACTACGTGGGAGTCCAGTGACATAGCCATTACGCTAACTGCTGGTCCCGGTATCTTATATATTTTGTAGCTATGGTAAAAGGTATTCCTTTCTTCAGGTCTACCTTGTTCAACTTGTTCATATATAGAAATGATATAGATTTTTGGATGTTGGTTTTATATCCTGACACTTGACTGTATTCATTTATTACTTCGAGAAGTTTTTTTTATGGAAATCTTTGGATCTTTTAAGTATACCATCATGTCATCTGCAAATAAAGACATTCCCAACTCTTCTTTGCCTATTCAAATGTCTTTTATAGTATTCCATTTCTGATTGCATTGGCTGAGACTTCCAGCACTATATTGAAAAGAAGTGGAGAAAGTGGGCAGCCTAGTCTAGTACCAGTTTTTAGTGGAAAAGCTTTTAGCTTTTCCCCATTCAGTATGTTAGCTATAGGTTTTTCATATATGGCTTTTATTGTGTTGAGAAATGATCCCTTTATATCAATTTTGCTTAGAGTGTTAATCATGAAGGGATGTTGTATTTTATCAAATGCTTTCTCTGCATTGATTGAAATGATCATTTGACTTTTATCTTTCTGTTAATATGGTGTATTATATTTATGGTTTTGTGTGTGTTTCATCCCTGGAATAAAGCCTACCTGGTCGTGATGAATAATCTTTTTTTACATGTTGTTGGATGCAATTTGCAAGTATCTTTTTGAGAATTTTTGCATCTATATTCATCAGAGATATTGGTCTGTATTTCCTTTATTGTCATGTCTTTATGTGTTTTGGGACTGAGGATGATGGCGGCTTCATAAAATGAATTTGGAAGGTGTCCTTACTTTTGTGACTTTAGAAATAATTTGAGTAGAATGGGGGTTAACTCTTACTTAAAAGTTTTGTAGAATTTATATAGGAAGCCATCAGGACCTGGGCTTTTCTTTGCCCGGAGGTTATTTATTACCAATTCAATCTCATGGCTTGTTATGGGTCTATTCATGTTTCCTATATCCTCCTGAATCAATCTTGGTAGATTATATACACCCAGGAATTTGTCCATCTCCTCCATGTTCTCTTGTTTGTTGGCATATAGTCGTTCATAGTATCCTCTAAGGATGCTTAGTATTTCCGTTGTGTCTGTTGTACTGCTGCCTGTTTCATTATGTATTTAATTTATCTGGTTTCTTTCTTTCTTCTTCTTAATCAGTCTAGCTAAGGGTGTGTCAATATTGTTAATCTTCTCAAAAAACCAGATTTTGCTTTCATTTATTTTCTATATAGCCATTTTTAAATTTTATTTATTTCTACTTGAATCTTTATTATTTCTTTTTGTCTGGCATTTTTTTTTTTGTTGTTATTGTTGTATTTCCAATTCCCTGAGGCATGATGTTAGGTTGTCTATTTGCCACCTTTCCATCATTTTTTTATACGCACTAATTAATTGCTATGAATGTCCCTCTTATGACTGCTTTTGTGGTGTCCCAATGATTATGGAAACTTGTACACTCATTATCATTTGTTTCCATGAATTTTAAAATTCATACATAATTTCTTCGGTAGTTAAGTCATTCAGAAGTAGGTTGTTTAGTTTTCATGTATTTGTGTATTTTGTGGGATTTTTCTTGAAATTAATGTCAAGTTCCATTGTAGTCAGAGAAAATGCTGGATATAGTTTCTATGCTGTTGAATCTGTGAAGGCTTGATTTGTGTCCTTTCATATGGTCAGTCTTTGAAAAGGTTCCATGAAGAGGTGAGAAAAATGTATATTTTGTGGTCATAGGGTAGAAAGTTCTATAGATGTCTGTCAAGCCCATTTGATTTATAGTATCGTTTAGGTCCTGTATCTCTCTGCTTATTTTTTTTGTCTAGAAGATCTGTCTAAAAGAGATAATGGGGTGTTGAGATCTCAAACAATTATAGTGTTGCAACCTATCTCTCCTTTTAGCTCTAGCAGTCTTTCTTTCACATATTTAGGTGCTCCTGTTGGGTATATATATATATATATATATATATATATATATATGCGCGTTATGTCTTCTTGATGAATCAACCCATTTACTACTACTTTCTTTGTCTCTTCTTACAGTATTTGTTTTAAAGCCTGAAATCAGTATCGTAGCTCCAGCCTTCTTTTTATTTCTGCTTTCATAAAATATATTTTTTCCAAGCCCTTCACTTTTTTTTTTTCCATAAGATGCATTTCTTATAGGCAACAGATAAAGGGTTTCTGTATTTTTTAAATTCATTCAGCCAGTCTGTGTCTATTGATTGGAGAATTTAATCCATTAGTATTCAATGTTATTATCAAGATTTCTGGACATGTTCCTATCATTAAGTGAGCCATTTTCTTCGTTGTTTTTGTTTTCTTATATCTGTCTGTCTTTTTAGTTTTCCTGTATAGCACTCCCTTCAGGACCTCTTAAGAGCTGTTCTGAAGTTGATAAATTCTTTCAGGTTTTGTTTACCTAAGAATGTTTTAATATTTTTTTCCTATATGAAGGATAATCTTGCTGGGTATAGTATTCTTGGCTGAAATTGTTTTCCATTTAACATTTTGAATATATTTCCCATGCTTTCCTTGCCTGCATTGTTTCTGACTAGAGGTCCGATGTTAACTTGATGTGGTAATCTTTGTAAGTAATTTGATGTCTCTTTCTTGCCAATTTTAGTATCTTGTATTTACCTGAGGTTTTGGCCAATCTGGCTATGATGTGGCTTGGAGAGAATCTTCTTGGGTTGAATCTATTTGGGGTTCTATGTATTTCTTGAGTCTGGATATTGGAATGCCTCTCTAGGTTTGAAAAGTTTTCTTCCAGGATTTCATGGAATAAATTATCAATGCCCTTATTATTTTCTTCCTCTTTTGGGATGCCAATAATTTGGACATTTGGGTGCTTGATGGTATCTAGTATTTCTCATATATTATCTTCATTGTTTTTTCAGTCTTTTTGATAATTTTTTCTAGATCAGAGATTTTGTCTTGTACATTTGAGATTTATCTTCTGTATGATCTAATCTACTTTTAATACTTTTGAGGGAGGTTTTAACTTCCTGTATCACATTCTTTATCTCTAACAATTCCATTTGATTTTTTTTGTATCATGTCTATTTATTTCTTCTTTCAAATCATGAAAAAACTTCTTCCTCATCTCCTGGAGTTCGTTGTCTCTTTTTCTCTTGCATCTCGTTCAGTTTGGTCACTATAAATATTCTGAATTGTTTATCTGACATTTCCATGAGTTCCATTGTGTTGTCTGTGGGTGATGAGGAATTCATATTTTCCCTTGGGGGAGAGACGTTTTGTTGGTTGCTCATATTTCTTGTGCCTCTACAATGGTTTCTAGTCATCTGGTGATCTATATGTTCCTTCCTAAATTATTCAATGTATCTCTGACTGTTTAAAGGTGTTTAGGAGTAGGCAATGGCAGTCTCTCTTCTGGTCTGCCTCCCTGTTGCACCCAGCACCTGGCACTGTTGTCACTGGTCCTGGGTGTCACAAAGTCCTCCCTGTTTCTAGAGAACAGGTGCACCTGAAACTGAGCTGCTGAACTTCAGCTCAGTAACAAAGAAGAGATCACATAGCCTGTTCTGTGAGCTATACAAAACACCAAAGTCCTGAGAGTCCAAAGGCAAGTTGGGGAAGGGATAAGCCATGGATTCTGGCCATTAAGCCCTACAGCTGCAGGCGGCCTGTCTTCTTTGTTCCTAGTTCTTGATTGGGTGGGATGATGTCCCCAGTTCACAAAAACCCTCATGTCCACCCAAGGACCTGCTAATGTGACCTTTTTGAAATGAGTGTTTTTGTAGATTTTGTATTTCAGTTAAAATGAGATTATTTTGTCTTAGGGTGGGACACAGACACACAGAGAAGACCACATGAAGACAGAGACAGAAGTTGGAGTGACACAGCTATAAATGGCTCCAGGGACTGCCAGGAACTACCAGAAACTAGAAATAGGTGATAAAGTATCCTCCTATAGAGCCTTTACAGACTGCACAGCCCTGCTGACACTTTGATTTCAGACTTCCATCCTTGAGATCTGTGAGGGAATAAATCTGTTGCTTTAAGCCACAAAGTTTGTAGTATGGCAGTCCTGAAAAATGAATAGGATCCCTTTATAAATGTTTAAAGTGGATTTGTTTAAATTTTTTATGACTCTTTATTTTATTTTTTATTTTTACAAATTTTTATTACAATTTATGATTTACATCTAATAATTACACATTTTTGTAGGGTACAGGATAGTCTTTTTTTTTTTTTTTTTTAAAGAAAGCTGCCAGGTCTAGGACTTGAACTATGGTCAGCCATGTGGGAATCCAGCACCCTTACCCACCATGTCACCTACCAGTCCCCCAGAATAGTCTTTAAAAGCATGTATACAGTCTGTAATAAACAAATTGAGGATATAAGCATATTCACCATCTTCTACATTTAACATTTTATTATATTGTGCACATTTGAAACCCACTCCAATGGTTATTCTACAAGTATGTATTGAATTGCCTATGATGTTCTTTACTGTGAGATATAGTTCTAAAGAAAAACATATTGATTAAAAAGCAACAAATAATCTCATAATTAACATAGGTAATTTTTTTTTTTTTGAGAGATTTTTGCTATAGGGCATATGTGCTCGCCAGAAAGACAGAGAGAGACAGAAAGACAGAAAGCGAGAAATCACCCCCCCAGGGGGGATGGCCATGCCGCAATCCCTTCTCCTCCATTCTCCTCTCAGGATATTGGGCACGCATGCACACGCACCCAGTGTGAGTTTAAGCCACCGGATCCGGGACTTGAACTGCAGTCGACTACATGGGAGTTCAGCGACATAACCATTATGCTAACTGCTGGTCCCAACAAAGGTAATCTCAACATAGATAATTAAAGAATTTGTAGTTTCTATGTAGAGTACTATGGGAGATAAGAATTTATAATCTAAAAAAAAATCTGTGAGTATCAATCAATGGTCCAATTGAAGATAGATAAAATTGCACATAACTATAACTCATTAGGGGACCAGCAGATGATGTAATGGTTATGTTGCCGGACTCCCATACAGTTGATCACAGTTTGAGTCCTGGACCCAGAAGCTTAAAACTCATGCTGGACATGTCTGTTTGCCTAAGATCCAGTAGTAGAATGGAGAAGAAGAGATTGTGGTGTGGCCATCCCCTCTGGGGGATGATTACTTGCCTTCTATCTCTCTGGCTAATGCACATGCCTATAGCAAAAATCTCTCTCTAAAACAAAACAATACAAAAAAAACAAGAACTCATTAGGAAGAAATGGAAAAAGAATACTTTACTCACACTATGAGTAAGACTAGAGTAGTGAACTATACATAAAGTATTAAGTCTTCAGGCCAGTAGGTGGCATGGTGGTTAAGATGCTGGACTCCCATATGACCAACTGTGGTTTGAGTCCTGGATCTGGTGGCTTGCTTTCTCACTTTCTCTCTCTGATGAGCACATATGCCTTATAGCAAATTTTAAAATAATAATAATACATAAAATTTTAAAAACTATTTCTCAAAAAAAGCAAAAACAAAATAAGATTGGGAAGATGTGTTTAAAAGTAAAGACATGGTAAAGTTAGTGATGACAGGCTTTACAAAGTTTTTGACTTTAAACTTATTAAAATTCATTCCCAAGAAAGACTCAGCTACTTGTAACATTTTGGACTCTTCATCTATTATCTAGTTTTATACAATGAGTAATGGCTATAATAAACATACAAATTGAAATCTGTGGAGACAACTGTCTATTGAATAATTGGTGCATTTGTATTTAAACCTGTTGTGTGTAAAATAGTTGAATCTGCATTTAGTTCCAATATTCAGTGTTTTTATTAATACATGTGAACTTTTCCTTTTTGTCTAGTTGTTATGTGCTTTCTTACTTCTATTTGTCTCTTTTTAGCTTTCTTGATGTAGTAGTTCCTTAAGTATTTCCTGAAGAGCTGGTTTTGTTTTTGTGAATTTTCTCAGCATTTGTTTACCTGGAAATGATTTTATTTCTCCTTTTCATTTGAAGGACAGTCTTGCTGGGTATAGTACTCTTATCTGAAATTGCTTTTCTTTCAGAGTTTTAAGTATAACTTCCTACTCTTTCCTTGCATTCATTGGAGAGATCTGATGTTAGTCTAATGGGGTAAACTTTGTAAATAGCGGCATTTCTCTCTTGCCATTTTTAGAATAGTGCCTTTGTCTTTGATTTTTACCAATTTGGAGTGAATTTTATTATATTAGATCTATTGGTGTTTCCTGCATTTAAATGTCTACATACCTCTTTAAACTTGGAACATTTTCAGCTAATATGAAAGATAATTTCTTTTTTTTTTTTTTTTTTTTTTTTTTTTTTTTTTTTTTGTTATAGGGTGCATGCAATTGCCAGAGAGACAGAGAGAGACAGAGAAACAAAAAGTTAGAAATCACCCCCGAGGGGGGATGGCCACGCCGCAATCCCCTCTCCTCCATTCTCCTCTCGGGATCTTGGGCACGCATGCACACGCGCCCAGCGTGAGTTTAAGCCAACGGTCCAGGATTTGAACCGACTACATGGGAGTCCAGCGACATAGCCATTACGCTAACCGCTGTTCCCGAAAGATAATTTCTTTCTTTCTTTCTTTTCTTTTCTATTTTTTTTTTTGAGAGTTTTTTTCTATAGGATGTATGCACTCGTCAGAAAGACAGAGAGTGACAGAGAGACAGAAAACAAGAAATCACCCCCCAAGGAGGATGGTCACACCGCAATCCCTTCTCCTCTATTCCTCTCTCAGGATCTTGGGCATACATGCACATGCGCTCAGTGTGAGTTTAAGCCGCTGGGTCCTGGACTCGAACCACGGTCAACTATATGGAAGTCCAGCAACATAGCCATTATGCCACTTGTTGGCCCCAGAAAGATGATTTCTTTGCCTTTACCTGTCTCTCTATCTTCTGGAATACCCATTATGTGGATATTTGGCCATTCAATGGTGTCTAAGTTTTCCTGTATTTCCTCATTTTTAATTGTCATTCTATTCGTTTTGCTTTTGTAGGACTAAATTGGAGGTTATGGCTTCAAGGTCAGAGATACTTTCTTTTTTTAGAAGTTTTTCACTATAGGGCGCACGCACTCGCCAGACAGACAGAGAGAGAAATAGAGACAGAAAGCGAGAAATCACCCCCCAGGGGGGATGGTCACGCCGCAATCCCTTCTCCTCTATTCTCCTCTTGGGATCTTGGGCACGCACGCACACGCGCCCGGCATGAGTTTTAAGCCACCGGGTCCAGGACGCGAACCGCGGTCGACTACATGGGAGTCCAGTGACATAGCCATTACACTAACTGCTGGTTCCCAAGGTCAGAGATACTTTCTTCTGTATGGTCTAATCTGCTGTTGATACTTTCAAGGGAGGTTTTGATTTCCTGCAATGTATTCTTTTTTTATCATAAAAACTTCCTCTTTAATCAAGGCTTTGAACATGTAACAGGTTTCTTGAATAAAATGAAAAGTTTCCAATACATTGAAATATAAATCCACAAGCCAACACACCTAAAACACCCAGCAGGAAAAAAAAAAAAAGTTTACACGACCCCTGGAACAGCCATCGTCTTAGTCTCAGATGCTTCCTCCATCTATCAGACATGTTCTTCTGGAGACAGATTGTACCATGGCTCCTGGGGTCACACTTGGAAGCCCATAGAGCACTCATCTGGCTGGGCTGATGTGATTTTGGTTCTACTCAAGAAGCAAAGCAATCATCAGCACATCCAAACTATGTATTGAATATCCTTTAAAGATCAAAGTAAGAAACAGGAAGGCGACATAATCAGGTTATTAGAAAGATCTTGGGACAGAAAGTAAGGACAGCTGTGTAGAGCTAGACACTGAAAAGTGGCTTGTCAGCTTCATTTCTTTGACTTCTTGGGTAGTGGCCTCCAGAACAGCGAGATGTAAGGTTCTGGCTCATGGATCATATAATGGACCCATCCCTGACTCTGCCAAATGCCAAGATTCCTCCATTTAGGTTCAGATGCCAAATGGGTTTTAGGAACCAGCTTGGCTATGTCCTTGGACAACATGACATGCCGGTACTCGAACTCCTCATCATTATATTTGTCCAAATAGCAAATTTGTGTGACATGATGGCTCTGCTTATAGGCCTCCAGCCTGGCTCTGTCTAACCTCCCAACAACTCCCAGCAGCGCCCCTCATTGTATTCTTCATCTCTAGAAGTTCTGTTTGATTCTTTTTCAGTGTGTCTCTTTATGGAGTTCCTCCTTCAAGTCATGGAAGGATTTTCTCATCTCTGGAATTGGTTGTCTGTTTTCTCTTGTATCATCCCATTGAATTTTGTTACCATGAATATTCTGAATTCTTTTTCTGTCGTTTCTGCAATCTTTTACGTTTTTCCATTGTTGGTGAGAAGTTATGATCTTTTGAGTGGGAGGTGTTTTCTGACTTTCTCCTCTTGCAGAGTCTTCCTTGATATTTAGTTGTCTGGCAATATACTCACTTCTTCCTAGTTGGAGCATGTTTCTGTAGCTGTGTGCTACTGCGCTTCCTCATGATGTGTGTTAGGTGTATGCCAATTTCCTCCCTCTGCTATGGGAGGGAGTGTGGAGTCCACAGTAGAAGTTTGGGGTCCAGGTTTTCAGAGGGAAGTTTCTCTCCTTTTACTGCTAAGGGAGTTATGGGGCAAGAATGCCTCCAGACACTCCCATTTTCTGGTGTTTGGTTCTTGTATACCCCAACCTAACTACTCCCAGTGTGGATGGAGGGTGAGCTGACATGTGGACTGTAAAGTGGGAGACCACTTCATGTGTGCTCAGTACTGAGCGCCCTGTCCTGCTCCACAGCAGGCTGAGCAGGGGTCCCTGCTGATGAGCACGAGCAAGCAGCTTGGCTCAGGCCTGCCTGTTCATCCTGCTGTCTCTGGGACTGCAGGGTCTCCCTGTTGCCCCTTGTATTACTGTTGACTCTTTATATTTTAATTAAGAGATTATACTTTGGTATAAAGGCCAATTAAATGCAAAATTTTCTGAGTTTTCCTTTAAAAGATTTGAAAAACAAAAAAACAAACAAACAAAAAAAAAAACCAGTTCCCAAAGAATCACCATTTACCAGATGAAGACTATATGCATGAATAAAAAGCTAAACATCTACCCAGGATATGCTCGGTTAGTGTATTTGGAGATGGGTGATTGTTTCATTCATTCATTCATTCATGTGTTCTTTCTATGAGTGAAAGCGAGGGAGAGAAGCAGAGAGACAGCACCCCCAAAGGGTCTTGTGACACCATCATGCACCCCAGCCTCACCAGCCCCCAACCGCGGTGTACTTAGGGAAGTCTCAAATAGGGACCCATGGGGACCAGCAGGTGGCGTGGTGGTTCAGGTGCTGGACACTCCCACATAACAAACCACAGTTTTAGTCCTGGACCTGATGGCTTGCTTTCGCACTCCCCCTCCCACCATGTCTCACTCTAATCAAATTTTTTAAAAAGTGATAATAAATGAATAAATAAAATTAAATAAATAATCCTTTAAAAAATATATATGGGGACCCAGAACCTTCCCAAGTGGGTCAGCCTTGCAGGGCACTGTGTTTTATTGCCACACCGCTGTCCAGCCTTCATGGACAGATGACCCCACCAGCAGCCCTCTGCCTGCTGTCTGACAGCCTTGTCCATCTCAGCTGATGGCAACACCTCCCTTCCAACCTCTCAGGCCAAAAATCTTAGCGTTTTTCTTTCCTCGTGTTTCTCTCACACCCCCCGTAAAGTTCCTCATGGAGTCCTGCTGGCTCTGCCTTCAGACATATTAAGGACCCGGCAGGCAGACCCTGCCCAAGGCATGGCTGGTAGCACAGCAGAGCAGCAGGCACATGTTGGGGAGCTGCCAGCTCACCACATCAGGATGGCTGGTGGCAAGGGACAGGCAGCAGAGGGACCAGCAGGAGGATGTCCGCAGACATGAGTCCTGACTCCGGAGCCGGGAACGTGCAAGCCAGGCCCAGGGCTGGAGGACCTGCAGCAGCGGGCGGGTCCAGGGCAGAGATCACGGTAGGAAACGAGCCGGACCCCTAGGTGATCCGCTACAGCCTCCGGACGCAGAGCGGGAGGAAGGGCGCTCGTTGGAAATGGACACCAGACAGGCCTGCACGGGCGACTAAGCTGTATACCTCTTCCCTCAGCAGGCCAGCTGGAAGGCCGCTGTACTGGCAAGGGAGGTGGGGGCCCCAGTCCAAGGAAACTGAGTGGTATTCGGGTGCAATTATTCTGAGAATAATTGTCACTGACGGCAGCTGCTAAAACACTCAGATTCTGAACACAGAGGGAAGTCTGGCGGCGCAGTTGGCGGCAAACTGAATTGCAGTGGGGAAAACCACGTGGCCGACCTGGTTTAGATCTCAGGGTGGGCTTGAGAATGTGCTGGGAGCACGTGTGTGCCCAGGGTCCTGAGGAGCTGGGGGCTGCGGGAGGGGCCGTGCTGCAGTGAGAGCCTGTGGAGGGTCTCCTCTCTCTCTCTCTCTCTCTCTCTCTTTCGTGCACATGTTCTCTATCATAAATAACATCGATAAACTTACACCACGAAAGAGGAGGGAAGACAGTTGTATTAATATAGTGAATACCAGGGGCAGTCGTTCCTGGGCCTCGAGTCTTGGTCCCAGAAGGGGCACCAGAATTCGTCTGCGTCTTGAAGGTTAAACCTCTCACTTATTGGAAATCTCCTAGCGGCCTGACTGGCGGTCACAGCACTCTGCGGAAACTTTGCTCACACTGGACCCTTCCCACCTCCTCGGTTTCCTGTTCAGCCCACCCTGCCTCGCTCTCTCCCTGCTGGCTTCCCTGGTCTCCCCAGCTCTGCACCCGCGTCCCCTTCCTGGCCCACACTTTGCAGTCCCCATGGCCAGCGCACCCTGGTCAGCGCATCCCGGGCCTGCAAAGTCGCCTGGAACCTGCTGCCCGGTGCTTCTCTGCCTGTCTTCCACCCACTGGCTGTGTCCACTGGGCTGGGCTTTCGCCACGGCTCTGATTACTTAGTTTCTACTGGGCTCTCCATTTCCATGTAAGACGGGGCCTGCCTTCCCGGCTGTCTCCTGCCCTGGGCACTGCCCACCCCTGCTGCTGTGGACCTTGCAGAAAGTCCTCAGGGCAGCGTCCCGCAACCCCTTGCTGTGTGCGCCACCTGTGGTTGAGGTATCTGCGCCCCGGTGACTACCTGGGCTGCGGAGTTTACTGTGTCCTCCACACGGGGCTTGAGCTGCCGAGAGGCCTTCCTGAGAGTCAGACTGCAGCTACATCATGTGGTTTGGTTTGGATTTTGCTTTTTGTTATTCATTTCCTTGTTCTACTGCTTGTCACAGACCTCTTCCCTACATGGCTGGCCCTCGGCCTCCTGCTCAAGACACTTTGGTTAGCTTGGCCTTGGGGCAGCACAGAATCCATGCACACGCCCACCCCCAGCCCCCCACTCCCCACCGCCCCCGCTGCGCGACAGTCGTTCCTGAGGTTTCCCTGCACACTCGGCAGTGCTCCTTTAAGATGAGTCCCAGGCCATTTTCTGCAGTGGCACATACACTGGTTTTTATTTGTTTTTAAGGTGTTTGTCATAGGGCATGTGCACTCTCCAAAGAGAAACCGAGAGAGAGAGAGAGAAGAAAGAGAAATCACCCCCAGGGGGTGGCCATGCTGCGATCCCTTCTCCATTCTCCTGGGGCTGGGGCATGCACGCACACATGCCCAGCGTGAGTTTCAGGCCTCCAGGTTTGGGACTCTAACCGTGGTCCACCATGTGGGAATTCAGCACCTCAGTCACCACACCAGCTGCTAGCCCTGGTGCATTTACTCCTGAAAGTCTTGTTGGAAGTTCATTTGCTGGAACCTGATCCAGTGTTTAAATGCTCACTGCTAACGAGGCTCAGGACTTGCCTCTAATGATGAGGAGCAAAGGAAGAGGTTATTTATGTTTTTATTAAAAAATTTATTTCTCTATAGAGGAAAGCAAATTATAACAACTCCTAATTAGAATTTAGGTAATATCAATATGATGGGAGTTGGGAGGATATGTATAAACTTCCTTCTCTTTTTAAGGTTTTGCCATAGAGTATGTGCACTTACCACAGAGAGACAGAGAGACAGTAAGAGGGAAAGTGAGAACTCATCCCCTGAAGGCATGGCCATGCTGCAGTCCCTTCTCCATTCTCCTCCCAGGATTGGACATGCACGCGCCATTCCCGGTGTGATTTTCAAGCTGCCGAGTCTAGGACTTGAACTGTGGTTGGCCATGTGGGAGTTCAGTGCTTTAACCACTGTGCCACCTGCTGGCCCCAGGAAGAGGCTGTTTTGAAAGAAAAGGATTTCCCCCCCTTTTCTTTCTTAATTGCCAGAGGGCATGTTTGCTCACTTGAGAGAGACGGGGGGGGGGGGGGGGGGGGGGGGAGGGAGTATCGTCTCAGTGGAGTGTAATCACGCTGCCTCCTTTCTCCTTCCTTCTCTGTCCTGCTGGGATTTGGGACACACATGCACATGCGCCTGCAGAGTCCCACCAGGACCCTTCCTCAAACCACGGTCAGCCCTGTGGGACCCAGCTCCCTAACTACTAGGCCATCGGCCAACCCAGAAAGGTTTGCTTAGTACCTAGCAGCTACTGTGGTTTTCAGTTTGACTATAATAAGTTAGCTTTGTCTTTCAGTGCAGCAGGGGACTCAAGGGAACACCTCTGCTCTGCACCTGGAGGATAAATGCCCCAGGCGTCCCCTCTGTGGCCACAGAGAAGGCATCGACAAGCTGGGAGAGCGACTTGACATGTGGAGCCAGCAAATGCTACCCTGCTTTTTCTGGAAAGAAGAGGTCACAGGGCATCTTCCCAGATGTGAGGCTGAGATGGGTCAGCCCAGAAGGGCAGCAGGTCTGCAGGCCTTTGTGACGCGGTGAAGGGAAGAAGGAGAAGACGCTGGAGAACCCCAGCCCAAACACCTTCCCTCAGCGCAAAGCTTCCTCTACTCAACTCCTTTGGGCGTAAGGTGTCAGGGTTCCAGTAGTGGTGCAGACTGGGCGGGAAGGCCGTGGGCCTGGGAGGGGTCTTGTCTGTATAAGCCTCTGTTTTGTCCACCACAGGCACCAGCAGCCCCCTTCCTGTCACTCTGTGGGCCGAGCCTTCAGTGCTGGTTGGGAGAAGATAGTTCGAAAGGCTCTGGGAGTCGAGGGTCAGCCTGGGAGAGCCGGCAGAGGCCGTGAGGGTGTGGAAGCAGTGGGCCCAGGGTGGAGGTCCTGGGAGAAAGCTGGATTTCAACACAGATGTTTCCCTCGGTGCCTGGCTGGAGAGCTCTGTCTCCCTCTGGTGGTCTGAGTTCTGACAAGGGGAGCGGTGGTCCCCACCCACTTTGGCACCAGGCACAGGTTGGGGAAGACAGTTTTCCACGGGTAGGCTGGTTTCGGGCGGGTCTAGGCCCGTCACAGTGACTGTGCACTCTCTCCCCTGACACTGTGATATGTAGTGAGAGACGTACGCAGCTCACCGGGTGCAGAGTCAGTGGGAGCCCTGAGCTCATGTGGGGGTGAGGGGAGACTGACCCCCAAAGCGTGTGACCGATGTCCAGTCTACTCCGCAACGTCTGGGTGCTATCACTCCAGAAAGCCCTGCTTCCCAAAGACAAGGTGTCAGAAGTGGGAGCAAACCGCTCAGGGCTCCTGGGCAATCTCTCGATAGTCCACCTTGACTTTAAGCCAGAACATCTGGAGATTTGAGGCTGAATCAAACATACTTAAAAAAATTTTTTTTAACTTTTTTTTTTTTTTTTTAAGAGAGATTTTTTTTTTTTTTTTGGAGAGGTTTTTCGCTATAGGGCGCGTGCGCTCGCCAGACAGACAGAGAGAGACATAGAGACAGAAAGCAAGAAATCACCCCCCAGGGGGGATGGTCACGCCGCAATCCCCTCTCCTCCATTCTCCTCTCGGGATCTTGGGCACGCACGCACACGCGCCCGGCGTGAGTTGTAAGCCACCGGGTCCGAGACGTGAACCGCGGTCGACTACGTGGGAGTCCAGCGACATAGCCATTACGCTAACTGCTGGTTCCCAAGAGAGAGATTTTTGCTATAGGGTGCATGAGCTTGCCAGAGAGACAGAAAGCAAGAAATCACCCCCCAGAGGGGATGGCCATGCCATAATCCCTTCTCCATTCTCCTCTCGGGGTCTTGGGCAACACATGTCCAACGTGAGTTTAAGCTGCCAGGTCCAAGACTCGAACTGCGGTCAACTACATGAGAGTCCAACAACATAGCCAATACACCATCTGCTGGTGCCAGTTTTTTAAAGAACATTTTTATAGACCAGAGTTTGTTTATTTTTAACACCTACCATGCTATGAATTTACCGGGAGTAGGTTCCAGGAGCTCCGGCTCCTTTCCGTTGGCTCTCACACGGTGGCTTCTCTGGGTGGAGCAGCTGGCTCCAGGTGACCCAGGTACCTTTGCCTTTGGCTTCCTTCTTTTTCTAGTCATTTTCCTTCACACGTTTTAGGAAGCCGTCTCTGCTCTTGGAGTGCTTAATATGCTCAGCATGTGCGTAAATTCTCTGGGCAAGAACCTTGCCCTTGTTGTTAACAGCAGTGCCAGCGTGTGTGGGTGACACCGTAGGCGCTTCCAGTCTTGCCGTGGTCACATCTGTGGGCACTCCTTTGTGCACAGCCCCCCCCCCCCTTGATGTCTGCGCTGTCACCTTTCTCGTAGATTCTCACGTGTGCTGAGGAGGAGCCTCTCCATGCTGCCTAAAGGCCTGGGGAGCATCCAGGGTGCCTCCCCTCTTTCCCTTCGGGCCGTCATTTTGGAGAGTTACTGGAAGACGGCGGTTCTGCCCAAAAGGTGAATCAACATTCTTTAAGGCCACCGTCATTTGTGATCCTCTAGCCCGGACTTTGATTCACCTGGCTTATTCACGAATGGGGGCGGGGCTGTCCCTTCCCACCAGGGGTATTTCATGGCTGGGAAGTCAGGGTCACACGGTTCTGAGAGCTGAGACAGGTGGTCATCCACCCTGGCTCAGCCGCTCTCAAAATCTCCGCTAGTGTTCGAAACATGTCAAAGCCCCCAATGTCCCGTCACCACCCTGATCACTCCTGGTCGGCTTTGAATGCGCCCACTTTATCTGCCAACTGGAACACAGTCGTCTTTCTGCCCTGAAGTGACAGATTGAGTTCACTGAGCCGGCTAAATGTGTCACACGAGCAAGGAAGGTTTGCCACCCACTTTGTGTCTCTGAAATGTGCTGTCAGTGGTGACTGTTTTCATGTTTATTTTATTTTTTTAAGTTCTTTTTGGTTTGTTTTTGCCATAGGGTTCATATGCTTACCAGAGAGAGACAGAGATAGGCAAAGTGAGAAATCATTCCCCAGGGGGCATGGTCATGCTTCAATCCTTTCTCCTCCTGGGATTTGGACACACACGTACATGACATGTTCCCAGGGTAGATTTTAAGCCTCTGGATCTGGACTGAGTACTGCGTTTGACTATGTGGGAGTGCAACTCCTTAACCACCACACCACCTGCTGGCCCAGTACGACTGTTTCTCTAAAAGAAATCTCTGATGCGGCTCTTGAGACTCGAAAACTCTGGCCTGAGGTCGATCTGTAAAAGTCGTCTCACTTCTGTGTGTGAGAACAGCGTGTGTGCTCTGTGTCCCTCTCCTCACAGAGCTGCACAAGCGCACGTGAGCCGCGGCATGTATTTTAATGTGGTTAAAATTTCAGTCATGTCCTGCTAGACATTGTTAAATTCAGGAGACATTTTCAGCTAGCCAGCATTTCTTGATGCATGATACGGTACGTAGACAGGCATTCAGAAGCAACCTTTCTGACCCGGGAAGGGAAACCAGGAAGCTGTCCAGTCATGGTGGGTGTGTACACCGACATGGGATGACCAGCTCAGTTTTCCTGCTGTGTCATCACTCAAAGACTCGACTAGTTCTGCGGCTGTGGCATTGGTTGGCAACAAATGTACATGTAACACCCCCGTGCACATCCTTCTGAAAATGATGGCACAAAAATGAGTGCTGTTGCCTTGCTGTTGACACCGGTAGATTGGTCAGCCTGGATTTCATACCACGCTGACTCATTAACCCTCCCTGATGATTGTGCCTCCACAGCCTCTCGATTTCATCAGGTCATCTGCTCGTGGTGCTAGCTGAGAGAAGAACGTGGGCCAACTTCTCAACTGCATCAGCACTTGGTTAGCCACCAAGGGTGACACTCTCAGTGCACACACATGATGAAATGGTGGCCTTCAATAGTTGGCATCTGCTCTTGTTCTTTTGAAATGCTTTAAAGGCTTATCTTTTAATGCAAGGTGCTCGGTCTTTCTGTGGCAAAGCAGTTCTGAAGGTTTCATGGCTTTGTGGCTAGCCGGTTGCCACATAGCACACAAAGCATGCTTGGAGAATGTGAATCATCTGTGGCAATGAGCCCATCTTTTGAGTAGGACTCTTGATATTTTCTTTTAAATGCAGCTTTCATTTTACTGGCAGTCTTAGAGTCTTTTGCCTTCTCATCCTTGGGTCTTGCCCCCTTTTCGAAGATCTCCAATGACGGGTACTTTTTTTTTAACTCATTTTGGCTAGGGTTAGCTTGTGGGCTTACCAGAACTGTGACTGAGACAGTGTGCAGTGGGGGAAGGAGGCACAAATGGAAGTGGTACATAAAATAGTGGGTGGGCCAACATGGGGACTAAAGTAAGTGTCAGATTCTGATGTAAAGCCTGCCACCAGATGCAGGAGCACAATTGAAGCTCATCAAACTTACTTGCTGTGCACTGATAAGGTTTTGATATGAGTCTACAAGCAATTGACTTATGATGGTCTCTGTGCAGTCAAACCTCTTTGCTAACATTAATCAGTATTTGCAGACACTCCCCAGTGCTAGCATCACTACCTCACTGCCTCAGCAACACCTCAGATCAGCAGGCATTAGATTCTCATAAGCAGCGCACAACTGAGGTCCCTTGCACACACAGTTCACAATAAGGTTTGTGCTCCTATCAGGGTCTAGTATCACTGCTGATCTGACAGGAGGAGCTCAGGTGGTGGTGCGAGCAATGGGGAGCGGCTGTAAACACAGATGAAGTGTCACTCAGCCCATTGCTTTCTTCCTGCTGTGCAGTCAGGTTCCCAATAAGCCACAGACCAGAACCAGGGGTTGGAGACTCCTGAAACTGAGACATTCTCTGTAACACCCACATTCAGAGACAACTGGATGAGATTTTTTTCTTTATTCTTTTTTTTCCTTTAGTTTGGTATAGGGTACATGTGCTCACCAGAGACAGAGAAAGAGAGTTACAGAGAGAAGGAAAGTGAGAAATCACTCCCCAGGAGGATGACCACACCATAGTCTCTTCTTCATTCTCCTCTCAAGATTTTGGGCGTGCGTGCACACACACCTGGCATGATTCTCAAACTGGTGGGTCTGGGACTTGAAACATGCAATCAGCCATGTGGGATCCAGCTGCCTCAACCTCCTTGCCACTTGCTTGCCCCTTTTTTGGTTTTAATTGTCAGAGGGCATGTGTGTTTGCCAGAGAGAGAAACAGAGAGAAAGAGAAAGAATACTTCCCCTCCAATGAGTATAGTCATGCTGCAATCCCTTTTCCTCCATCTCTTCATCGTGTTGAGATTTTGGGCATGGCACATGCATACACACGCACACACACACCTGAAGTGTTTTTGAAGCCACCAGGGCCAGGATTCAAATCATGTGGTTGGCCAGCTCCTTAACTGCCAGATCTCCAGGCTGGCCCCAGAATGTGTTTGCACTTGTGTGCACATGGGCCATAATACCAGCCTGTGAAGAAGGCCACACTTCCGTGCCCAGCACAGTGGGAGCTGCAAACGTTGTGAAGACATTGGATAATTCCCGTCCAGTGGGTAGCTTGCCCAAGCCAACCCTCGAGCTCAGCGAGTGAAAGCTATTGCATGGTTGTGAAGCTATGTGAGCTACTTACCCGAAGTGTCCAGCATTGCACCTGACACAGTATTCGAGTGTTCCACGAGCAGTCTTTAGTCTGTTCTTTCGCTAATAATAGAATGTACTTGAGTCTGGGTAATTTAAGAAGAGTGGAGGCTTACTCAGCTCATGGTATGAAGGTCCAGGGTCCATGGTATGCATTCTAGTGAGGATCTTCTTGCTGTTGGGTCACATGACAGAGGGTAGGACAGAGCAAGTAAACGGAAGAGTGTGTGTCCTTGTTGTGAGTTCACTCCCTCTCCTTAAAACTCACCAAGAGGGACCAACAGATGGCATAATGGCTATGTCGCTGGACTCCCATGTAGTTGACCATGGTTCGAGTACTGAAACCAGTGGCTTAAGCTCAGGCCGGGTGTGTGTGTGTGTGTGTGTGTGTGTGTGTGTGTGCATGTGCGTGCGTGCCCAAGATCCTGAGAGGAGAAAGGAGAAGAAAGGATTGTGGCATGGCCATCCCCCTTTGGGGGCTGATTTCTCACTTCCTGGAGAGTCCAAGTGCCCTCTAGCAAAAAACCTCTCAAATACACACACACACACACACACACACACACACACAACACACAAAACCTCACCAAGAGTCTATCAACACATGAATTTTGGGGGACACATCAGACCATAGCAGAGACCTTGGTTCAGTAATACTAGGCCTGCTGGTTTGTGTAGCCAGTTTCCAGAGAGGGCGAAACTGAGATTAAGGGTAGATTTTGGTGTTGACTGTGTATTCGGGGACGCGAGAATCTGAAAACAGTTCTTCTTACATGTTTTTCTTCCTACCACGGTGGGAAGTGACAGGACACGCTGCCCAGGCGCAGCTCCCTGAGAGGCTGGCACTTAGACTCATAGTCCCTGGGGTAGGCAGGTTCAGAGGGTGTTTTTCATGAGGGACTATTGACGAGGTAGGCCTGCAGCAGACACGTGCTCTGGGCCAGCGTTGGGCCAGGGCGCCTGTGAGCTGGTCTGTGATGTCACTCTCCATGTGGCCTCTCCAGCTGATGGAGACGCAGCTGAGGATGCCTGAGCGGGGAGCTGGAGAGGATCTCCTGGCTGGCAGGTTTTTTGTTCTCACTCTTTTCTGTTAGTGAGTGGATTGTAATTACCAGGTTCCTGGTCGACTGGAACCACTGGGTTATGCAGGAAAAGCCATTCTTTTACAGCTGTGTGGGCAGAGCCCGCAGCTGCTTCCTGGTATGGCATCAGTCCAAGCACAGAGCTGTGGACCCGGGCCACAGGGAGGACTGTTCCTGATGACCCGTCAGTCCCAGCATTTCCCAGATCAGGTCCTGGGGGTTCAGAACATTTCCTCTCCCATCTTCACTTCCGAGTTATCTGCAATCTTCTCTCCCTTTGGTCTTAGTCCCATAGGCACCAGTGGATAATAAACAAAGACGACTGGGGAAATGACTCTCAACGGCTCCTGTACTTTGCTGACTTTGCTCGAAAGGCAAAGCAAAAGCTTGGCAGTTGTGGATTCTGTGTTAAGTGTGGTTTGTAAACGTTGAATTATTTTTCCTACTTCTTAGTGATCTGGAGAATTAAGAGCTGCCTGCCTTTCTTTCATTCTTTTTAAAATCTTAATTCATTTCTTTGTAATTGCCAGGGGGGTCGTACACTCATTGGAGAGACAGAGAGGGAGGACGAAAGCACCCGCAGTGGAGCTTGGCCACACCACAGTCCCTTCTCCTCCATTTCCCCACCCTATTGGCATTTTGGGTGTGCACAGCCCCTGCCATGTTTCCGAGCCACCAGGGTGGGACTCAAGCCACGTTTGGCCACATGGGACCCAGCTCCCTCCTGCAGCACTCGGCCACCACGCCCTGGCGCTGGCCCGGGCCTGACTCCCATGGTAGGCGTGCACGGCCATTTCCCACACAGAGAACCAATTTCTGATCATGGAGCAGCTTCTTCCCCCGAGGATACGTCGCGCTCCCTCAGTCAAGTCCCTCAGACCCGGAGCTGCCTGGCCCTCCTTTCATTCTGCGGTCACCTCAGTGCTATGCCGAGGCTGTGCACGCGGCTTCTCCTTCGGTCTCCAGGTCCGGAAGAGCGAGTCTCTTCCCCTTAGTCTGCTTCTCCAGCAAGGCCCTGGCCATCATTTGCTCTTCCTTAAACATCCGAGAATGTACTATTGTCCTTCTTCACATATTTTCATGTTTTATAAAAATAAAAACATGCACTGTTGTGGATTTCGACTGGAGTGTTGCATTCACTATAGTATGTGAAATCGTGAAGCTTTTAGGGTAAGCTTTCCTATCCAAACCATGTATCAATCTCTATTTCAGGCTTTTTCAATATTTTTCTATAAAATGATACAATTTTCTATGTATGGGCTTACATGTCTTTTATTAGATTAAGTTCTAGATTCCCTGAAGTTTATCAAGAAATGCAGCTCCTGGGACCAGCAGTTGGCATAATGGCTATGTCGCTGGACTCCCATGTAGATGACCGTGGTTTGAGTCCCAGACCCAGTGGCTTAAACTCACGCCAGGCACGTGTGCGTGCGTGCCCAAGAGCCCAAGAGGAGAATGGAGGAGAAGGGATTGCGGCGTGGCCATCCCCCCTGGGGGGGCGATTTCTTGCTTTCTGTCTCTCTGTCTCTCTGTCTTCCTGGCAAGCGCATGCGCCCTATAGCAAAAACCTCTCCAAAAGAAAAAAAAAGAAAAAGAAAAGAAATGCAGCTCCCATCCCACTGCTCGTGAGCAGACGGCGGCTGTCGCTGACGTGCAGGTCTCACAGCACTCGTCCGGCTGTGCTTGCTCTGTTTTATATCTTGTCCTTTGTTTCTTCATTTCTTCCAGCTTTCCATAAAGACGATCCCATGATCACGAGTCCGCTGCAGTTTTATTTTCTCCCTTTCGTTCCTCTGAATTAAATTCCTCTTTCTTTAGGGCTGGGACATACTGAATAAACTGGTGCCAACAGTCACCTTTGTCTCCTTCATAGGATTTAAAGAAGCTGTTCTTACTGCTTTTCAAGAAACAAGTTGAGGAGTAATCATTTTTCTCTATACTCTAGAAGTCTTTATAACATTAGAATGACCACTCTTCAAAGAGGTAGACTTCCTATAAAATCAACTAGGCTTAATGTTTCTTTTTTATTTAGCTTTTTGTCTTTGGGGCACACGCACTCACTGTAAAAAGACAGATAGAGAGAGTCAGAGAGAGGGAAGGTGAGAAATCACCCCCCCCCCCCCCGGGGGGATGGTCACACTGCAAAACCTTCTCCTCCACTCTCCTCTTGGGATTCTAGGCATTCACACACATATGCCCAGAGTGCTTTCAAGCTGCCAAGTCCGGGACCATGTGGGATTCCAATGCCTTACCCACCATGCCAGCATTTTGCTGGTAAGACACTTCTATTGATCAATGTAGACATAGTGAAGCCTTTGTAGAAGCTGGCTCCGCTGTGTGGCTATTAGATTAAATGTTAACTGATCACTCACTAAAATTTTTTTTGTTTAAAGAATTATTTGCTTTATTTTATTTATTGTTATTATTTTGTTAAGAATTATTTATTTCACATGAGTTTTGCCATAGAAAGACAGAGAGAGTGTGAGAGGGAGAGTTAGAAAGCAAGCTGCCAGGTCCAGGACTCAAATCACTGTAGCCCATGTGGGAATGCCAGCACCTTAACCACCACACCACCTGCTGGACCTTATTGTTATTATTATTTTTTAATTTAACAGAGAGCAACATGGGGGGATGGTGAGAAAGCAAGCCACGACGTCCAGGATTTGAACTATGGTCAGCCACGTGTGAGTCCAGCACCCTACCCACCATGCCACCTGCTGGACTCCCCTCCCCGCCAATTTAAAAAAACTTGCTATAGGGTGCATGTGCACTGTCTCATGGAGACAGTGACACACACACACACACACACACACACACATACACACACACACACAGAAAGTGAGAATAGGCCTTTGGGGAAATGGTCAAGCTGCAATCCCTTCTCCTCAATTCTCCTCTTAGGATTTTGGGTGGACCAGGTCTGGGATTCAAACTATGAAGCTGGCCCTGTGGGATCCAGCACCTTAACCTCCACACCATCTGCTGGCCCAGCTGACCACTCTTGGAGAGTGAGTTCTTAATTAAAGAAACTGCCTTTCCTTTAAGAGTACCTTAAACTCTGGGACCGGCAGTTGGCATAATGGCTATCACTGGACTCCCACATGGTCGACCATGGTTCGAATCCCTGACCTGGTGGCTTAAACTCACACTGGGCACATGTGCATGTGTGCCCAAGATCCCGAGAGGAGAATGGAAGAGAAGGGATTGCGGTGTGGCCATCCCCCCCAGGGGGTGATTTCTCACTATCTCTCTCTCTGTCTCTCTGGTGAGGGCATGCGCTCTATAGCTAAAACCTCTCCAAAAAAAGAAAGAAGAAAGAAAGAAAGAAAGCAAGAAAGAAAAAGAAAGAAAGGAAGAAAGAAAAGAAGAGAAGAGTACCTTAAACTCTCTCTCACACGTCATCCTTGGTGGCTGAACTGCTTTAGAGAATAAAGTCGTTTAAGGTAAACTAATCTTCGTGTGTGGACTTTTAAACCTACGCTGTGATCCGGGCTGACTTCCTTCTGACACCACCTCCATGTCTGGTCCGCCTCCCGACTTGCTGCAACACGAACACCTGAGAACGGCTCCCAGGGACGCCGAGAGAGCCCCCTGAGAGAGAGTAGGGAAGACGGAGTCAGTGGCAAGTCTGAGCAGGTTTCCTGGGTTCAGTCCTCAAGATTCAGTCCCTGAAGAACAGATTGAACTCTTGCTCCCAAAGATAAGATCCACTTTTTGGAGGAAATGCCAAAGATGTAAGAAATCAGAATAAAGCCTTCGTTAACCATCCCTCCTCACACAGCTGGTACTGAACGTCCTCCGTGTGCAAGGCACCCTACAGTCACCAAGGACCTCGAGAATCACTATGGGCAGTCCTGGCCTCCAAGGAACTCCCAGTGTAGACAGGATTAAATAATAATGAAATGCCCACAGGGAGTAACGGGAGGAGCAGGCGGCGGTCACGTCTGGGGGAACACAACACTCCGAAGAATGACCTGAACCTGGAGACGGTCCACAGAACACAACCGGAACTTTGTTTTCAGGGTTGAATAATCAACTTTGAATTCTACCACGAGGTCTGAGAGAACTACCCAAAGCCCCATCCCTTTGCCAAAGCCACAAAAAAGTTAGACAACATGAGAAGGAGAAAGAAGTCTTTCTGAAAGCGCCAAGGAGCTTCAAAGGTAGTTAGAGTTACCGGGAAAGGGTCTGGAGTGATTTGGGAAGGCGGGAAGTCTGGCCTTGGGGCGGCTATTGTGTGGGGACCTTTGCTGATGTGGAAGAGGCAGGGGGTGGCCGGGTACACCCAGAAGCCCCAGGGCTGCGAGGACACACACTGAATGCCGGGTGAGGCCGAGAGCAGCCCCCGTGTACAGCCCTCCAACGGCTGTGCCAGGAGTGAAGAAAACCCCGGGGTAGCCAGGACATCCGTGCAGCCTGCTTTCACGGCATCCCGGTGGCCCTGAAATCTCACTCGAGGTCTTTCTGGATTGTGAGTGTGTCTGAGACGGGCAGAGACTTAAGAACATCACCTTTGGGGACTGGCAGTTAGCGTAATGGCTATGTCGCTGGACTCCCATGTAGTTGACTGCGGTTCAAGTCCCGGACCTGGTGGCTTAAACTCATGCTGGGCGCATGTACGTGCGTGCCCAAGATCCTGAGAGGAGAATGGAGGAGAAGGGATTGCGGCGTGGCCATCCCCCTGGGGGTGGTTTCTCGCTTTCTGTCTTTCTGTCTCTCTGTCTCTCTGGCAAGCGCACGTGCCCTATAACAAAGACCTATTAAAAAAAAAAAAAGAACATCACTTTCGAAGAAAAGGGGTCGACCACAACTTATTCCTATAAATAATTGCAACTGCAATGATCACCACAGTCAAATACAACCTACTTCATGAGGGTGAGGCCAGTTAAATGAGAATTAGCACAGACCGTAGACGCTAGGACACCCGCAGAGACACGCAGGATGGGATACTGAGCAGACGTGGGCTGCGGAAGAGCCATGCCTGCTCTGCTCCTGAGGTGGAAGTGGGAGGCAGACACTTCCGCAGGGAGCTGGGACTGTAGAACGCGACCTTGAGCGGCCAGCAGATGGTGTAGTGGTCATGTCAACAGCTCCCCCAGGGCCGACCACGGTTCCAGTCCCAGACCTAGTGGTTTAAAAATCACGCCTGGTGCGTGCACATGTATGCCCAAGAGCCAGGGAGAAGAAGGGATTGTGGCATGGCCATCCTCCCTGGGGGATGATTTCTCACTTTCCCTCTCATTGTCTCTGTCTCTGGTGAGTGCATGTACCCTAAGGCAAAAACCTAAAAACAAAACAAAACAAAACAAAAAAAAAAACAGTGGCATTATACTGGATATGTTCAAAACTAAATTGTATCCATCTGGATCCAAACAGGAGAGAGAACTACACAGTAATTTAACACAGAAAGGTTTAATATAAAGAATTCTGGGGGCCGGCAGGTGGCATGGTGGTTGAGGCTCTAGACTCCCTTGTAGTCGACCACCGTTTGAGTCTCAGATCCGGTGGTCTGAAACTCACGCTGGGTTCATGTGCGTGCATACCCAAAGTCCCAAGAAGAGAATGAAGGAGGAGGGATTATGGCATGGCCATCTCCCCTGGGGGGCGATTTCTCACTTTCTGTCTCTGTCTCTGTCTCTCTGGTGAGTGCACAGGCCCTACAAGCAAAAAAAAAATCTCTCTGTCAAAAAAATATTCTGACCAGCAGATGGCATAATAGTTAAGGCATTGGGTCTCACATGGCTGAGTCCATGGTTCAAATCTCAGCCTTGGCACCTTGAAAAACACACTAGGTGTATGTGTGTGCGTGCCTCCAAAATACTTAAATAAAATAACAAAGTCTTTTTCTTTCTTTCTTTCTCCCTTTTTTTTCTTTCTTCTTTTCTTTTTTGTTTGTTTGTTTGCTCTAGGACACATGAGCTTGCCAGAGACAGAGAGAGAGAGGGAAAGTGAGAGAGAACTAGAGATCACAAGGACAAATCAGAAGAATCAACCTAAAATAATAATACCCAGCCTCTTTGATGAAGCTGGTGGCTTACCAGACTGTGGAGCTGCAAGCCATGTGCTGACCATGGTTTGAGTCCCCTGGTGTGCCTGAAAAATACGCTGGGCCACGGTGCCAGTGCACGGGCTCCTGGAGGCTGGCGGGCCACGGGGAGCACGGCCTCCCGGAGAGCGCCTCCCCCTCTCTCCACGCACGTGCTTGATCGTGAGCTCTACAGAGAGTGACTGTAGGGCAAACTGACTTCTGGGACTGAGCAGGGACGTGTAGTCTGGACTAGGCATGCTATGATGGATTATAGGTACAACAAGGAGATTAGGGCAAGGGGAAGCTTTTTTAAACAAACAAACAAACATTTATTTATCTATATATTTGTTGCAATTTTCAAGCTGCCGAGTCTGAGAATCTAACTACCACCAGTCATGCGGGAATCCAGCATCTTAATCACCATGCCACCTGCTGGCTTGAGGCAAAGCTTTTAAAGGCAAAAGAGAGACGTCGGTGCAAGCTGTTCTGGATCGAAGCTGACTAGTCACAGCAGCCCACTTCAGGAGCTGCCAGTCACCCACTGTCACACAGATGGTCTCTGGGTGACGCGTTCACAGGAGCAGCCGACGTGGAATGTCTCGTGCCATCTGCGCTTACTGCGGGCACGCGGGCACAAGGACCTCAGAGAACTGCCACAGCTCATCCTGACCTACATGCGCTGATCCTCTTCCCACGCCCTCTTGGCTCTGCTCCGGTTCGGGTCTCCATAAGTGACTCCATCCTGCACTGGCAGCTTTCACAGAATGACGGACTACCCAAAGGAGAGGGAGGAAACCCTTCCAGGAGAGGTGGAGGGTCTGCACCGCCCGACGTGGCAGCCACCAGCCCTGTGACTGCACAGTGAAGTGACCTCGGAAGATGTAGTTCCCCATCTCGTTAGCCCCATTTCCCGCTCAGTAGCCCGACATGGAACTAGGCCGTTTCCGTCACTGAAGCGGGTTCTATTAGTGCTGGTCCGAACCGTCTTTCATCTGGAGTTGCATAAATAAAACAGAAAATGGAGTGGGAAAAACATGTGCGGTGTTGTCACTGAACAACTTCTAAAAGTAACAAAGACCTCATGCTTCCCAGGAGAGGAAAAGCTCCCAGCTAGAGGGAGCAGACGGCGGGGCAGAGTTCACAAACATGGCACAGAGGGATGAGACATGGGCACGGCGGACAAGCTTGTCCGCTCCCTGCAGGCGCGTTCCTAGAGCAGGAGCGACAGCCTGGGTGGCACACAGACCAGGAGCTGCCGGGGAGAAAGGCGGGGGGGGACGATTCACGTGTTGGGGGACAGCTGCCCGTGTACACATTCACCAAAACACAGAACTGCCACCCCGAAGCTGGGCACTCTACTCACATAAACTACACTTCAGCCAAAAATAAACCTATACTGCGAAACAAAATTCTACAGATGAGTTTCTAAATTAATAAATCATTGAATATAAAGCATTTAGCCTCAAATCATTGAAAAATAAATTTAAAAAGGATACCACTTACTAAAGATATAGAAAGTATAAACTACCTAAAAATAGCCTTACGTAAGATGAGTAATAGGCCCCCAGGTGGTGCGAGGGTTAAGGTGCTGGGCAGAGGGCATGACCGCGGTCCCTTCCAAAGCCTCTGTCAGGCCTCCAGGGCAGAGCCCGCCACCCTCTGGCCTCCTGGCCTTGAACTTGTCTGCTGGAACCTCTTTTCTCCACTCAGGGGTAAGCTGGGGGAACAGGGGCATGCTTTCTCTCTGGGGCCCCCACTCAGGCCAGGGATGCCCTCAGGACACCTGCTCACTGCTGTTTTCCTCCTCACCACACCTCTGCCTGGCTATTTTTTTTAACAGAGAATTTTAGGACCAGCAGTTGGCGTAATGGCTATGTCACTGAATCCCATGTAGTCGACCGCGATTCGAGTCCCGGACCCGGTGGCTTAAACTCACACCAGGCACATGTGCGTGCGTGCCCAAGATCCCGAGAGGAGAATGGAGAAGAAGAGATTGAGGCATGGCCATCACCCCTGGGGGGTGATTTCTAGCTTTCTGTCTCTCTGTCTCTCTCTGTCTCTCTGGCAAGCACATGTGCCTTATAGCGAAAAACTCTAAAAACAAAAAGAGAGCGAGAATTTTCCTATAGAGCACAAGCACTCACCAAGAAACAGAGAAACAGAAAGCAAGAAATCATCCCAGGGGGAGGGCCATGCCACAGTCTCTTCTCCTCCATTCCCCTCTTGGGATTTTGGGCACATATACACACGCGCCTGGTGTGAGTTTCAAGACTCCAGGTTCAGGACTTGAACCTCGATCGGCCATGTGGGAGTCCGGCAACGTAACTATCATACCATCTGCTGGTCCCGCCTCTGCCCAGTTCTGAAGAACACTGCTCATCTAGAACAAGCTGCTCCCAGCTAAGTCCCAGGAGCCCAGCGTGGATACAGCTGGCCTGAGGGCCCTGCAGGGCCATGCCTTGGGAGAGTGAGCAGCAGGGGGCAGGAAGGGGAGACGGCACCATGGGGAGAGGGTGACCTCAGAGCAGGTGTAAAAGCCTCCAGACTTTTAGCTCAGCAGTTCCCTGGCACCAGGGGCCTGTCTGATGGAAGACAGTTTTTCCCCAGATGGAGCATGCGGGGTTTTCTCGCTGATTTGACTCATTAATCTACCCGAGCCCTTGGGCCTGCCTGACTCCTCGTCACTTCACAACCTTCCTGGCCCCACTCCATGGAGGGGTCGTTTCAATTTGACAGTCTTTGAGCTTCCTAGGGAGGCTCTCTGCCCACACACAGCCTTTAACTGGAGCGGGCCCGTAGTCTAGTGGCTAAGGGAGCCAGGTCCCACATGGACGATTATAGGCTTTGAATCCTGGCTTGCATGTGTGCCCCATGGAGAAATGGAGAAGGGATTGTGACATGACTATGCCCCTCTGGGGGTGGTTCTTTCTTCTTTTCTCTATCTGGAGAGCACATGTGCCCTCTAGTAATTTTTTTTTAAGAGAGATTTTTGCTACAGGGACAGAAAGCAAGAAATCACCCTCTGGGGGGGACGGCCACACCGCAGTCTCTTCTCCAGTCTCCTCTTGGGATTTTGGGCATGTATGCACATGCACCCGGCATGAGTTTTAAGCCGCTGGCTCTTGGACTCAAATCGCAGTCAACTAAGTGGGAGTCCAGCGAGCGATGTAACCATTACACCATCTGCTGGTCCTGCCCTCTAGTAAGTAGGAGAAAAGCAGGCCTTTAACTTTGTGGTGAAGATAAGAGAACATTCCACAGAAGTACCATGCAGGGTGGCAGTGTTTCTGCAGGTGGAGAAGCAGAGTGCTACTGGACCCAGAGAGGGAGAGAGTTCTAAGTGAGCTGAGGTGGGGGAGGAGGGCAGGCTGGGCCCCGCTTTGTAGAAGGTGGCACTGACCCAGGCGTGAAGGGCGGGAAGGCTTCAGGAAGCCCAGGTGGGTGGAGGGCATGAGACGGAGGGAGGGTGTGGGCGTCACCAGAGTTCCAGGATGGCTTAAGTCCAGGCTGACAGAGAGAAATAGTAAGATCACAAAGAAAGGCAGAAGCAATGTCGCTGAGGGTCTTCCTGCCAAGCCCAGAAGCTTAACCTCTGCAGATAAAGGGGAAGAATTTAGAATCAAGAAATGCCAAGTCTCCACTTGGGAGCCTTTCTTACCATGCGTCAGTCACAAGTCTACAACACGCATGGCCCCTTAGGGACCCACCCGAGTCTCTCCATCTCTTGGGTCACCCTCAGCCTTGGACCACGCCCCACTGGGGGTGCTTCTCATCTCTCTCTTTCTGTCTCTCTCCGTATGCTGCCTTTATGAATCCCTTACCTGCATTCCTGCAGCGGCCCCCTCACTAGTCTCCCAATCCCCAGACTCCCGTCCACCATAGCCAGTCCGTGGTCTTTGTGAAAGTCCAGTCCAGGTGTGTCACCTTCCGGTTTGGAAACTTTCAAGAGCTTCATGGCACCCTCAGCAGCAAGCCAGACTTTCTGCCTCTCACACACCTGTCCCGTCCCGTCTCTTCCCACTGCCATACTCAACCATCTCTGCCTCGGCAGTCCTTTGTAGGCACACCTCCCCGCCCCTGGCTCAGCCCTGCAGGCCGGTCAGGTCCCTCTGAGGCGGCCCTCTCCCAGGGGTGGTCTGTCAGGTCCCTCTGAGGCAGCCCTCTCCCAGGGGTGGTCTCTGACTCCCACCTTCCCTCTGGATTCCCCGGTTCCTGCTGTTTAGCATGGGGCAAATGGTATTGAAATCACCTGGTCTTTTATTTTCCCTGCTCTCTTTTTATTTTAACATCTCAGTTCCCACAGAGCAGGTGCTCAGGGCTCAAAGAAAGGTCTTCAAAGGATGACCATGGGCACCCGGAGGCGGAGCTGTGGGGAAACGCAGTGTTCTGGGGGGCTGCCACGTGGAAGGTTCCATGTTCACATCCAGAAACCTGCCTGAGTGCACTGGCACACCCCCACACGTGACTGGGGCCGGCTGAAGCGGGGGTGCGTCTCAGAGTGAAGACCCCATTGGGAATCTTTCTCTGTCTCACTCTATTTCTCTTGCTCATGCAAGAAATAAATGAAACAGATTTTTCATTAAAAAAAGAAGGGACTAAGCAGGTGGCAAGGTGGTTAAGGCACTGAACACTCCCACATGGCTGACCAGGGTTCAAGTCCTGGACCTGGTGGCTTGCTTTCTCACTTTCCCTTTCTCTCTTTCTCTGTCTCTCTTTAGTCAAATTAAAATAAATGGATGAGTAAATAAAATAAATAAATCATTCTTTTTTCAAAACACGATGGATAAATATTTACTTCCTGACTCAGATGACTACCGGCCCGTACTGGCCCCTACCCTCTGAACACGTTGTTTGCTCCTTTTTCTTCTTTTCTTCTTTCCAGCTCTAAAAACAGAAAAGCAGAAACACGTACATGTATCGCATCTGGAAGGTCCTGTAAGAAATGGAGACCGGGAACCAGCAGTTAGCGTAATGGCTATGTCACTGGACTCCCACGTAGTCGACCGCGGTTCGCATCCCGGACTTGGTAGCTTAAAACTCACACCAGGCGCGTGTGCGTGCGTGTCCAAGATCCCAAGAGGGGAATGGAGGAGAAGGGATTGCGGCATGACCATCCCTTCTGGGGGGTGATTTCTCGCTTTCTGTCTCTATGTCTCTCTCTGTCTGTCTGGCGAGCGCACGCGCCCTATAGCGAAAACCTCTCCAAAAAAAAAAAAAAAAAAAGAAAGAAACGGAGACCACGGGCCACTTTTGTGGGGGGGCAGCTAGGAATATATTACCTATGGACAAAATAAAGTGGAAATAAAAGAGAATCTTGTTTGAATTCTAACCCATTAGGCAACTTTGGAACCTCACTTTCCCCCTCTGTAAAATGGGAAAACAGTAGCTATTTCTCAGGGTCGTTGCAGGGGACAAATGGCACGCGAGTGCCTCTTGGTGAAACCCCCATAGGCCCTACAGTAAGGACTTGGCCTCTGGCCTCCGGATTCCTGCCTCCCTCCTCCTCTCCTGCCCTGTTCTCTAAATGAAGCTGTCAAGGCCAGGGGCCAAACGTGGCGTCTGCCAGCACAGCCCCAGGGGCCGCGGCCTGGGCTCTCTGCCCGCTGGAACCCAGCTAATAGCATGCGGGGAAGCCACGCTTTGGCCATCCGGGCACTTCCGAGCAGCCAGACAGCTCTTTTTGTTTTCCCAGACTCTCGGCTTGCCAGCCAGTTCCACGCATTGGAAATATTTTGGGTCAGCACCACGGTTTTCACCCATAGCAGCTTCATTTGTTTCATGACTACTTCCTTATAACAGCTTTGGGAAAAGCTCCCTGGGCCCGGGCCCAAACCACGTTCCTGGCACAGCAAGCTGCGTTCAATATGGTGTCTTCGGGTAGCAATTACACGAGAAGTCTCCTGCAGCTTACTCGGCTTTGGTATGGAGAAGAGAGGCTCCGTTTGGGTCGGGTTTTGAAGGGTTGTCATCACCACAGCCTTCAAACTGCTCGTGGAAGGAAGAGGAGCTTAATTTACTACGTTCCTGCCTGCTCGGATAACCCTGCTTTTCTCTGCAGCCGGCGGCTCTCTCTCCTTTCTGTGGAGCTGATTGTGTCGATGAGAAGTCGATGCTTAAGGAGAGACTTTCAGTGCTGCCTTGCAGAGGTCACCAAGTCTGGCACATAACAACACATAAAAATACATACATAAGTATGGGCCAGCAGGTGGTACGGTATGGAGGTTAGGGTGGCTGGATCCCACACGGGTAATACATAGTTTGAGTCCCAGACCTGGTGGCTTAGAAAACATGTCAAGTGTATGTGTGTGAGCTCAGATTCCGAGAGATGAATGGAGGAGAGGGGACTACAACATGGCCATCCCCCTCGGGGGTGATTTCTTACTTCCCCTGTCTCGTTCTCTTTCTGTCTCTCTGTTTCTCGACAGTAAGCATAAGGACCCAATGGCAAAAATAAAATAAATAAAAAATAAAAGCATGTCCCATGCAATATTTGCAACACACATACATTAAACTCATTTATTGTTTTTGAACGGCCCCATAATGCAACACGTGGGGGGCTGCAGAGTGAGCATGCCCCGTCGGGGGTGCGCCCTTTCTTCCTCTCTCTCTGGCGAGCACATGCGCCCTCTGGCAATTAACAAAAAAGTATGTATTACTTCAATGTGAGGACATTCCATGCAGTATTTGCGCATCCGTTTATTAAGTATGTATTACTCCAATGTGAGGACGTCCCATGCAGTATTTGCGCATCCGTTTATTAAGTATGTATTACTCCAATGTGAGGACGTCCCATGCAGTATTTGCGCATCCGTTTATTAAGTATGTATTACTCCAATGTGAGGACGTCCCATGCAGTATTTGCGCATCCGTTTATTAAGTATGTATTACTCCAATGTGAGGACGTCCCATGCAGTATTTGCGCATCCGTTTATTAAGTATGTATTACTCCAATGTGAGGACGTCCCATGCAGTATTTGCGCATCCGTTTATTAAGTATGTATTACTCCAATGTGAGGACGTCCCATGCAGTATTTGCGCATCTGTTTATTATAGATTATTCACCTTTTATCTGGAATTCAGTTTAAGCGGGTGTCCTGCATTGATCTGGCCACCAGCTGTAAAGGACTCTAGTAGGATCTTCTTCAGCTCTGCAGAGGGGACGAGAGGCCCGTTTCTCCTTCCCTCTTGTCTGACCCTGCTTCTTTTTCAAGTTTATTTCTTAAACAAGCAGGAGAGAGAGAAAGAGAGAGACGGAGACAGAGTGAGAAGTACTTTCAACAGGGTGTTGCTGCTATAGTTCACCCCAAGCTTCCCCCAGTCCCAGATCATGCACACGGGTGCACCCAGCTCCAGGGAGGCCTCTGGCCCCAAACCTGGGACATTCCATGTGTGTCAGCTGGAGTCGCGTCTCGCTGCTATGCCGCAGTCCAGCCCCTGGCCTCGATTCTTCGAACCTCCCATGCCTGGACCATGAGGTCGAGCCTGAAAGCAGCAAGGGCCGAGGTGCTTGTTGGTCACATGTTCTCTCCTGCCCACGGGGCCTGGCGCCCACGCCCAGAACAGTCTCCGCACGGCTGCTTCCTGCCTGTTCTGTGGGCGCCGCTCGCCGGCACCTAACTGCCACCCCGTGGCCCTGCTTCAGCCACAGACCCGCACTCCCCTCTTTGTTTTTAATTGCCACAGGCGTGTGCATCTGCCAGTGAGAGACCAGAGGGAAGGGAGAAAGCCCCCCGATGGGATGGCATTCCACAATCCCTCTCCTCCACTTCTCCACCCTGCCAGGATTTGGGACACACACACGTACACCCTGAGAGCTTTCCAAACTGCTGGGGCCAGGATTCAAACCATGGTTGCCCAGGTGGGATCTAGCGCCCCTAAGCAGGCACGGGGCTGGCCCAGTTTCCCTCCTGACGTCCTGGGTGTCAGAGCAGCCCTGAGTCCCTGCTCTGGCCCTGAACCGTCACATTTGTCGTGTCCTCTCGGAATGCTGCTACCTGCTGACTGGGTGTCAGAGTCCAGCTCACAGAGGAATTCGGGAAGAAAAGAAATACTCTTGGGGGCCAGCAGGTGGTATGGTGGTTAAGGCACCGGACTCCCACATGGTTAACTGTGGTTCAAGACCTGGTTCTGGAGGCTTGAAAATCACATTGGGTGTGTGTGTGCCCAGAATCCCAGGAGGAGAATGGAGGAGAAGGGATTGTGGTCTGGCCATCACCGCTGAGGGGGGATTTCTCACTTTCTCTCTCTCTCTCTGTCCCTCTCTGATGAGCACATATGCCCTATGGCAAAAACCTAAAGAAAAAAAGAAATGCTCTCAATCTGGAGGCCCCATTCTACCAAGCCAGCCCTTCCACTGAGACATTTCCCCTGCAGGGCAGGAGTGGAGCACAGCCCGCCAAGTCCATCGAGCCCTGCCTGGTGGGCTCACCCTGCCGGGGGAAGCCATGGTGGGGCTGCACTTCCTGCAGCTTCCGTCCTGCTCAGCAGGAGAGTCCCTGGGCCAGGTCCTCAGAGAGAGCTGTCATCTGAGAAAGCAGAATTAAAATCCCCCTCTGCGTCAGGCCTGTACCAGACGCCCTGCTGTCCCTGACCGCCCATGCTTGCTCAGTGACCTGCAGCCAGTGCAGTTGGTGGCCTGGAGTTGCTCTGTGAGTGTGGCTTCTACTATTTTGTGACATAGCCATCTTGCCAGCTGGTGGCCACAGTGTGGTGTGCAAAGCCGCCTCCCTGTGGCTTCGTGACATCTGACATGCCTGTCTTTGGTTTCGCCAGAGACGGAAAATGCTGAAGTCCCTGCTGAGTGCTGTCTCACTCAGACCCAGACGGCACACACGCATCGTCTCCCAGGTCTGGAGGCCAGGAGTCCAATACCAAAGTGTCGGCGGGGCCTGCTTCCCTCTGAAACCTGGAGGGGAAGACCCTTTCCGACCGTCCACAGTGTCTGGAGGCTTGTTGGCTGTCTGGCTTGCAGACATGTTATGCGATCCTTTTTTTCCCCTAAATTCATAATAGAGGGCTGGCTCTGTGGCTTGGTGGTTAAGGGAGCTGGGTCCCATGGTTTGAGACTCGGACCTGGCAACTTGAAAAACATGTCAGGCACACGTGAGTGATGCCCGGATCCTGACAGGGTGGAGATGCAGAAGAGAAGGGCCTGCAGCGTGGCGTCTCACTAGGGTCCCTCTCTCTATCCTCTGGCCCTCTCTCTCCCTCTCCCCTCTGGCCCTCTCTCTCCTTCTCTCCTCTGGCCCTCTCTCTCTCTGTCTCCTCTGGCCCTCTCTCTCTCTCTCTCTTCTCTGGCCCTCTCTCTCTCTCTCTCCTCTGGCCCTCTCTCTCTCCCTCTCTCCTCTGACCCTCTCTCTCTCTCTCCTCTGGCCCTCTCTCTCTCTCTCTCCCCTCTGGCCCTCTCTCCCTCTCCCCTCTGGCCCTCTCTCTCTCTCCCCTCTGGCCCTCTCTCTCTCTCTCTCCTCTGGCCCTCTCTCTCTCTCTCTTCTCTGACCCTGTGTGTGTGTGTGTGCATGAGCAAGTGGGAAACACCCTTGCAGTCCCCTTTTCCTCAGGACCTCAGGTGTGCATGTGCACCCCACGTATTTTCACACCAACCCAGCTGGCCACATGGGATCCAGCTGCTGCTCCTTGTTTCTTTCTTTCTTTCTTTCTTTCTTTCTTTCTTTCTTTCTTTCTTTCTTTCTTTCTTTCTTTCTTTCTTTCTTTCTTTCTTTTAAGGTTTGTGCCATAGTGTTCATATACCACCAGAGAGAGACAGTGAGAAGGAAAGCGAGAAGTCTCCCCCTCCCTGGGGGTATGGCCATACCGCAATCCCTTCTCCTCCATTCTCCACCTGGGACTTGGGGAATGCATACACGTGCACCTGCTATGTGGAAGTTTAGCACCTTAACCACCATGCCACCTGCTGGCCCCAGGACCCAGCTTCTCTGCAGTGTGTCACTGCTGTGCCCCAGAGCCAGCCTCTGATCTTCCGTGTCCATGTGGCATTCTTACTGGGTCCCATGGGGCGAATGCTCTCAAGGAAATGTATTTTTTTTTTTTTTTGAGAGGTTTTTGCTATAGGGCACGGGCGCTCGCTAGACAGGCAGAGAGAGACATAGAGACAGAAAGCAGGAAATCACCCCCCAGGGGGGATGGCCACGCCGCAATCCCTTCTCCTCCATTCTCCTCTCCAGGTTCTTGGGCACACACGCACACGTGCCCGGTGTGAGTTTAAGCCACCGGGTCCGGGACTCGAACCATGGTCGACTACGTGGGAGTCCAGCGACATAGCCATTACACTAACTGCTGGTCCCAAGGACATGTATTTTAACAAAACCCGAATTGGTTGCCAACAGGTAAAAATGAGGAGAGTTGACAAAGAAGCTGGACTTTAATATGCCTTTGCAATTGTGACTGCAGTTTGGGCAGATGTCGGTCTGAGTTTGTCATGTCTTCTTCTTCTTCTTCTTCTTCTTCTTCTTCTTCTTCTTTTTTTTTTTTTTTTTTTTTTTTTTTTTTTTTTTTTTTTTTTTGAGAGGTTTTTGCTATAGGGCGCGTGCGCTCACCAGACAGACAGAGAGACAGAAAGCGAGAAATCATCCCCCAGGGGGGATGGTCACACTGCAATTCTTTCTCCTCCATTCTCCTCTCGGGATCTTGGGCACTCATGCACACTGCCCGGCGTGAGTTTAAGCCACCAGGTCCGGGACTCAAACCATGGTCGACTACACGGGAGTCCAGCCACATAGCCATTACGCCAACTGCTGGTCCCTGTCATGTCTTCTTCTGAGAATACACACAGGAAAGAGGTGGAGGTGAGAGGGACCCCACAGGATGCAGTGGGATCGTGGTTGGGGAGGGACAGCTAAGGAGTCCCCTTGGTGCTTCAGGGCCGGACGGGGCCAGATGTGGGCTGGACATCTTGACTCATTCTTAGGTGGCCCTGACCTTGGACAGTGGTTCTGACGTGCAGAACCATCCATCCAGACTCCTGAGTTTTCCTACTTTGCTTAGGATTTCTTCAGTTATCAGGAGAGGATTTTCAAAGGGCTTCGGGAGACGAATTCTAATACGCAGGTCTGGCTGAGGTGTTTGCGCAGCTCCTGCGACGCACGTTCCCACCTGGTGTCTGGTTCCTGTGACCCCTCACCCCACGAGCTAGAGCTTTAATTTTCAGTAGTATTTCTCACATGAGTAAGTTTTGTACCACTTAGAGCCTTTGCTGAGGAGCTCTGCAAGTCGCTGTCTGTTTTCTTTGCGTTTTCAGAGCAGAGGGCGCAGCAGTTTGTTCCCATCATGCCTCAAAGCATCACCAGGTCTGAAGATGGACTCCTCGGTTTACATAAAACTTTGATTTTCCTGGATAAGAACCATCAATTTGCAGATTTTTTTCCCTGTACTTTCACCATTGACATATAGCATTTGGCTTTTATATTCTCTTGAGAGATTTTTGCTATAGGACACGTGCATGCACTCGCTGGAGAGACAGAGACAGAAAGGCAGAAAGCAAGAAATCACCTCCTTGGGGTACGGCCACATGCCAGTCCCTTCTCCTCCATTCTCCTTGTGGGATTTTGGACACGCATGGACACACTCCTGGTGAGAGTTTTAAGCCTCCGGGTCCAATACTTGAACTGAGGTTGACGACGTAGGAGTCCAGAAACGTAACCATTATGCCATCTGCTGGTTCCAACATTTGGCTTTTTAAGGGCAATTTCTATAAGGCTACTAGTCTTTTAAATGGAAGATATAGGGGCCCGCAGGTGGCAAGGTGGTTAAGACTCTGGACTCGCACATGGATGACCGCAGTTTGAGTCCTGGACCTGGTGGCTTGCATTCTGTTTCTCTTGCTTTCTCTCTGGTGAGCATGCATGCCTTATGGAAAATTGAAAAAAAAAAAAAAAAAAAAAAAAAAGATAAATAAAATTAAATAAATGGTTCTTCAATTACATAAAAAATAGAAGGTATACTATTTGAGGATGTCTTCAGAAGTTCATGGAAAACGACTACTGCGAGAACTGTGTATGGATTTTAATTTTCTTTCACATCAAAATAAACTTGTACTTTAATTCCAGTTTTTCGTACATTTTTTTTTCTTTTTGGAGAGGTTTTTGCTATAGGGTGCGTGTGCTCACCAGAAAGACAGAGAGATAGAAATCAAGAAATCACACCCTAGAGGGGATGGCCACACTGCAGTCCCTTCTCCTCCATTCTCCTCTCGGGATCTTGGGCATGCACATACACACGCCCTGCGTGAGTTTAAGCCACTGGGTCCGGGACTCGAACTGCGGTCGGCTACATGGGAGTTCAGCGACATAGCCATTACACTAATCGCTGGTCCCTTTCATACATGTTTTGAAGTTCCTTTGTGTATGTAAGTTAAAAAGTGATTGGGACCAGCAGTTAGTGTAATGGCTATGTCTCTGGACTCCCACGTAGTCGATCACGGTTCAAGTCCCAGACCCGGTGGCTTAAACTCACACCGGGCGCGTGTGCGTGCATGCCCAAGATCCCGAGAGGAGAATGGAGGAGAAGGGATTGCGGCATGGCCATCTCCCCTGGGGGGGGGGGATTTCTCACTTTCTATCTCTCTGTCTCTCTCTGTCTGGCTGGCGAGTGCTTGCGCCCTACAGCATAAACCTCTTCAAAAAAAAAAAAAAGTGATTGCATTGGACACAGTCCTCCAGAATAACAGAACCAACAGGTAGACACTCATGAGAAAGAAAGGATTCATTTTAGGAATTATCTCACAAAACTGCCTTATTTTGGGGGCCAGCAGGTGGCATGGTGGTTAGGATTCCCACATGGCTGACCGTGGTTTGAGCCCTGGACCTGGTAGCTTGTTTTCTCACTCTCTCTCTCTCCCTGTCTGTCTCTCTCTGTGAGTGTGCATGCCTGATAGCAATTTTTTAAAAATAATAATAATAAAATTAATAAATAATTCTTTTTTTTAGAGGTTTTTGCTATAGGGCGCGTGAGCTCGCCAGACAGACAGAGAGAGACAAAGAGACAGAAAGCGAGAAATCACCCCCCAGGGGGGATGGCTATGCCACAATCCCTTCTCCTCCATTTTCCTCTCAGGATCTTGGGCACGCATGCACACACGCCCGGCATGAGTTTAAACCACGGGGTCCGGGACTCGAACTGCGGTCGACTACGTGGAAGTCCAGAGACATAGCCATTATGCTAACTGCTGGTCCAATAAATAATTCTTTAACAAAACTGTCTTCTTTGATGTGGCTGACTTTCATACTCTCAGAACTATCAGTATAAATGAGCGAGCTTGGAGTCAGATCACGGGTGGAGAAGCCACGTCCGCTGGCTGGAAAAACAGCTGTGACCCAAGCAGGGGAGCTGGTGAGGCCCAGGCCGAGGCCTGATGGCGCCCTCGGGAGACTGCAGGCCTGAACACCCAGGGGTGGCTGCTGCTCCGAGTCTAGAGCGTGACAGCTGAAGAGCTTGGAGTCTACTGTTGGAGGGGATGGAGCCGGGAGCTGGCAGGAGCAAACCCGGTCGAGGACAGAGTGGAGGTGCAGGGAGGGAGCAGGCAGTGCAGGAGTAGAGCACGTGGCACGCCCTTGAAGGGAGGGTCAGAGAGAACGAGCGTGGGGACAGGGAGGGACCGCAGAAACCCACTCGCCCTGTCCTTCCCACACTCCCAGCTGATTAGATGGTGCTCACCACATCAAAGGTGGGTCTTCCTCACACGCCAGTAGTCAGGGAACACTCTCCCACACACACTTAGAAACAATGCCTCGGGGACCAGCAAGTGGCGTGGTGGTTAAGGTGTTGGATCCCACATGGCTGACTCTGCGGTTCGAGTTCCAGATCTAGCGGCTTGCAAAACACGCTGGGTGCTTGTGCATATGTGCCCAGAATCCAGAGAGACGGGCTAGAGGAGAAGGGACTATGGCATGGCCATCCCCACTGGGGGATAGTTTCTCACTTTCTCTCTTTCTCTCTGTCCCTCTCCGTGCACGTACCCTATGGCAAAAATTTTAAAAAGAAAGAAAAGACACAAAGTTTCAGAAGTCTTACAGGCGTCCTTCAGTCCAGCCAGGCTCATGTCATGGCTACACCACAGGTAGCCCCTTCGTGGGAGTCCATGCATATGGAAGGACACAGAGAATGGGGAGAGCAGGCTGAGTCTCCACTGCCAGCAGGGCGGTGACAGGTCCGAGGTGGCCCAGAGCTCTGGGCTTATGATGTATGAGATGCTGGCAGGACATTTACCCAGTGACCCCATGGGGCAGACACTACGGTCAGCCGTGAGCTAGAGCTGTGATGGCCGGAGATCAGCGCCTACAGAACTTGGCCGAGGCCACTATGCCACTAAGTGGCAGAGTAAGACTTGAACTCAGGCTTCTCTCATGACAGAGCTCCATCTTACCTGTGCTCTCCTGCCCCGGCAGGGGACTGCCTGCCTCATGCTTCACGACTCAGGAAAGTCTAGAAGGAACACCAGAAGGTGGGAAGGTATGGAAGGAGAGAGTGAAAGTCACACTTGTTTGTGGAGAGCTGCAAATCTGAAAACATGTGATTAAAACATGTGGCCTATCCTCATCCCACTTCTCCTGGACAACTCACCCTCAAAGGTAGAGCAGCTCTTAAGTTAGTAGGATTAGCTATACAGAATGCCTGTCTGTCACAAGTGAACAAAGACTTACCTGTAACCATCTTAATTCTTCCTACCTCACACACACCTACAGGAGCCATTTGGCACCTCAGGGAGTCCTTGAACGGTTACATCTTCAGTCATCTCCTGTACGGTCCCTTACTCCATTCGCCACAGCTGTAGCCACACTAATTGTTAAAGGGAGAACATGCACCATTCAACTATTGGGACAAGAGCCACAATCTATCATAGTTCCCTTCTCCAAAGAGCAACAGGACACATTGTAGAGGCTGGATCTTGACAGGCAAATGGCACTAGCTAATTTCCCTGGACAAATTAATTGTCATTATCCTTCTCATCCTATCATACAGTTTGCCTACAATACTTCTTTTGTTTTCCTGAAAGTAATTTTTTCTAAGCCCATTCCAAACACTTTGGTAGTATTTACTAATAGTTCAAGCAGTGGGCGTGCTGGATGTTAGACACAAAGCAAAAGAAAAGCTATGTCTAACCCGCCTTGTTCCACACAGTGTGCAGAGCTTTATGCAGTAGGAGCTGTGCTAACAGACCGTCAGCATCAACCTTTAAACATTTATTCTAATAGACTTTATGTGGTTTCTGTTACTAAAAAAAATTAAAACTGCTATTCTTGGAAACAATTCTCAAAAAAGTCTTTTCCATACTTTCTCTGTTACCCAAGATTTAGTACGTAGACGAAACTGCCCACTTTTCATTTGCCACATTAAGTCTCACGCCGGCCTCCCCGGTGCTCTTACATCTGGTAACCTCCAAGCTGAGGCACAGCGCATTGCTGTTGTTTCGGACTGTCCAGAAACACAGGCACAGCAATCGCATAACCTTTTCCACCAAAATGCTGCTGCCATATGCAAACAATTTTCTGTCACTAGACAACAGGCACGTGACATTGTTAAAAACTGTCCAAGCTGTGTTCCTTTCCTGCCTTCTCTTCCTATGGGAGTCAACCCCAAGGGCCTGGCCCCCAATCATATTTGGCAGATGGATGTAACCCATTATGCCCCATGTTGGGCGCCACTTTGCCGGGACTAGCTCGGCATGAACACGTTTCCCTGAGTGGGGAAGGCTGTGGATTAGAAATAGACGCGATAACAAACACACAAAGACACACGAGTATAGAAAAGCGAGGGTCGAGTGGGCACAGCTTCTCTGATGGAGAAGGTGCGACCAGAACCAGCCTCAGGTTTATTTTTTTATAGGGCAGAAAATGGGGGAAGGGGAAAATGGGATGTAAAAGGAATGGGGAAGAAGGAAGTGGAATGTAAAGAGAATAAGGGAGGGGAAATTAGAATGCAAAGCCAGTTGTTTTGGGATGTAAATCATCTGAGAATGTGAAAATGACTGGTGCCATATATTTTTTCTAATCTTTTTTGGGGGACAATCTAATAAACACATGTGACTGCCTTAAGCCCAATGCTAGGCAGTATTGGGGTATTGAGTATCAACAACAATAAAAAATACAACCATTGACAACAGACAAATACTACTTTTGTGTGTAGATGCTTCTCAACAGCCCTGCTAGAGTAGCTTACAGAAGCACATTTCTGCACGTGTCTATAGGCCACATGTTTTAATCACATGTTTTCAGATTGGCAGCTCTCCACACTTGTTATTTCATTTGCTTGCATGCGATTTGACTTTGACCAGGAACAGCTTTTTACTTTGGTTATTATTTATTTATTTGGAGAGAGTTTTTTTGCTACAGGGCATGTGCGTTCGCTAGAGAGGTAAAGAGAGACAGAAAGTGAAAAATCACCCCCCTGAGGGGGAATGGCCACGCCGCAATCCCTTCTCCTCTATTCTTTTCTCGGGATCTTTGACACGCACGCACACATGCCTGGTGTAAGTTTAAGCCACCAGGTCCGGGACCTGGCCACTGGTCAACTATCTGGGAGTCCAGCGATATAACTATTACGCCATCAGCTAGCTCCTACTTTGGTTATTTTTAAAAGAGCAATAAAATATTAAAATTGGGGGCCAGCAGAGGGCATGGAGGTTAAGGTGCCTGAATCTCATAGGGCTGACTGCAGTTCAAGCTCTGGGTCCAGTGGCTTGAAAAACACACCGGCATGTGTGCATGGGTGCCTAAGACTCTGAGAGAAGAATGAGGAGGGATCGTGGCAAGGCCATACTTCCAAGGGGACGCCTTCTCACTTTACTTCTCTCTCCCTCTCTCCCCACCATATCCGCCCCCCCCATTCTGTGAGTACACAAGCCCTATAGCAAAATAATAATAAAAATAAAATGACTGAAACAATTAATACAAAATAAGTAGTCAAAGCTTTAAAAGTTTTTTAAAAATTGAGTTCAGTGACCCACCTTCTGTGGGAATAGCTGGAACCACCATTGTTCAGTTGGATCTTAATGGACCGGCCCCATGGCCTAGAGGTTAAGGGAGCCAGATCACATGTGGCTGACCACGGTTGGAGTGCCAGCCTTTGCGACTTAGAAAACATGCTGGGTGCCTACGTGCCCCAAACCCTAATAGGATGGAAAACAGAGGAGACCATGGCATGGCCACACCCCATGGGCGGTGCCTACTCCCCACACCCCTCATCTTTCTGTCTCTCCCTGGTGAGCGCATACATCCTCTGACAATTAGAACAATAAATCAATGGATGTTAAGAGTCTGTAGTGTGGGCCAGCCAGTGGCATGGTGACTAAGGTGGCTGGATCCCACATGTCCAACGGTGCAGTTTGAGTCCCAGACCTGGCAGCTTGAAAAACACACTGGGAATGTGCGCATGTGTACCCCAAATCCCGAGGGGAGAGCGGGCTGTGGTGTGCTTGAAGGCTTTCTCACTTTGTCTCTAACTCTCTGTCTCTCTCTGGTGAGTGCCCGTGCCCAATAGCAAAGGGAAAAAGGAGAAAGAGAAGGAGAGTCTGTGGTGGTAGATTACCTGCATCATCTTTGAACAAAACCCTACCCTAGATTTTGTCCATGTGTACTCCTGCTAACGGTATGACTTTCGGAACAACAACGACCCACGGAGAAGGTGGACGCTGTGATGGTCCCCAGACATGGCCTGTGTAGGTGTGGTGAGGCCTTCCCGTCTTCGCTGGCGGTAAGAGCTTGTTTTCCTGGGTTGCCCAGAGTGGGGATTTGAGAAAAGTGAGGTTTTTTTTTTTTTAGTTCTTTAGGGAGGCTCTGCTTTTAGGCAGATAAAGGATTTCAGGAACTGAAATGTCTTCTGCTCAAAATAATTCTTAAGCCACAATGGCTTCATCATGCGAGGTTCCCAAGGTCCTGGGGAAAGCTTGCCCTCGGGCAGTGTCACAGTTAGGAGGACAGGACGGTGACCACAGACGAGAGGGCAAAGCGTGGGTCAGAGGCAGAGGGCGCTCTGCAACCTCTCAGAACCGGGAGGCGGTGCACGCTAAGGTGACATGCTAGTTAGCATGACTGACTGGGGCTCAGCACACACATGCATCAAAACCTCACGTCGTGCCATGTACATGCGTGCAGTTGTTACGTCACTAAGAAATTTTAAATCACCTGAAGTATATAGTTTCAAAAGACATTGGATTTAAAGCCTAGCAGAAGCATGGCGAGGACGGTTGGGGCACTGCCGGGGAGAAGCTGAGCTGCGGTGACACTGCCACTTTGTCAGCCCGTAATCCTTGGTGTGAGCTGAACTGAGACAATAGGTCACTCTGACTTTCTTTCTTTCTTTTTTTTTTTTGGTAGAGGTTTTTTGCCTTAGGGCATGTGTGCTCACCAGAGAGAAAAAGACAGAGACAGAGAGGGGAAAAGTGAGAAATAACCCCCCAGGGGGGATGGCCACACCACAGTCCTTTCTCCATCCTCCTCCCGGGATCTTGGGCATGCACGCACGCGTGCCCAGTGTGAGTTCCCAGCCACCAGGCCCGGAACTCCAACTGCGGCTGGCCATGTGGGAGTCCAGCGATGTCACCACTGCACCATCTGCTGGCCCATGGCTTTCTTTCTTAACATGGGAGACTATCAAGGAGTATCTATGGCTTAAGAACATGGAGAGGTCTGAGGGGACACTAGCTGTTTCCTTTTTAAAATTTTATGTATTCATTCACTTATTTTAATTTGACCAGAGAGAGACACAGAGAGTGAGAGAGAGGAAAAGTAAGACAGGAAGCCACCAGGTCCGAGACTTGAACTATGGTTGGCCATGTGGGAGTGTCCAATGCCTTAATCACCATGCCACCTGCTGGCTCCTGACACTAGCTGTTTCTACAGTGGTCACTAGGGGACTGCAGGGGCCTGAGGGAGTCGAGGCAGGGGAATGCTGGCGAATGGCAGTGGGTAAGGAGGCTGGAGCTTCTTCCCATGTGGCCAGAAGAAAAATCAGTCAGGGCAGAAATCCCACCCACGGCCGTGTGGGTCAGAAACCACTGGGGGAAGTCTAGCTGACGAAGCCACATTTGACACAGCCGATGAGATGGCGAGAGGTCCAGCCACGTTGGATAGAGCCGATGAGATGAGAACAGTCAGCGGCCCGGCCAGTGATCAACCCACACGACCTAGATTTAAAGTTATAAACCTTGCGGAACGCAACTGCTGGGGTCTTTTGAGCCACTCTCTCTGTCCGCTAGGCTGGCTTCTACTCTCAGGAGTGTACTTCACTTTTACTTATTGCCGGGGACCAGCCTCGGCAGGGGTGGGTTATCTCGACGGAGGCGGCGCAGGTGAACAGAAGACATAGGCCTCGGTGCCTTTTCACGCACGTCCTATGCAGGACACTCCCCAAAGATCGCTCTCTGAGGAGTGACAACTGCTAGGAATCATCGTGCCTTTTTATTGAAAATGTGTTACATGCAAGTAAATGGGAGAGGGGATACGTGCTTTCAATTATCAGCTCATAAAGGTTTTAACAAAAGGGAACATAGATTCTATTCAGGGTTGGATTAAGGGTGGGTGTCATGCATTTCCGCAATTGTAGGTGGGTCTCCATAGAATGCAGTTTCGGGAAGGTGATTCCGGTAAGCAGCAGCACAGCAGCCATCTTGTGATTACTAGGAATGGCTCTGAGAAAAGAAAATCTCAAGAATAGATATTAGTTCCTATGGATCTTAATAAAGAATGATACTTACATAGTTTTATAGGGATCTAAAATTTGATTTGAGGAGTCCTAAAATATTTATCTATTTCGCTTGGTGAGGGCAGGGGTGGTCCTGGGCCAGTTTTGGCCTAATCCTATTTTACATAAAGAAAGGATTAAGTTTACCTTAAATGTATTTTGAAGGGCCTTCCAAAGGTACTTCAGCCCACCCTCTACTGTGACCATGGAGATAAAGCATTGTAATTAATAGTAGGTGATTATAGCAAAGGGGAGCGGTTGGGGGAGTTCCTAGAAAATTTTATCATATACTCAGGATGTATAAGAGAGCTATGCAATTCTTTTATAGTAGTAAATTGGGGAGTCAGAGGGGGGTCGCTTCCCAGCAAGGCTACCAGTTTTCTGGAGCAAATAGCAAGCAGTTGCTGACATGCTAATTGACCCAAGCTTTGTTCCAAGGTCAGGGGGGTGCACAACAGTGGCCTTGCCAGCATATTGATCTGACCGGAAGCGGAGCTCAAAGGTGGGTGGGTGGGGGGCTCAGATAGATCCTGGGACCTCGCTGGGTCGGACTCCTCCAACTTATAAAACTTTTTCCTGGGATCAGCAGTTGGCGTAATGGCTATGTCGCTGGGCTCCCATGTAGTCGACTCTGGTTCGAGTCCCAGACCCGGTGGCTTAAACTCACGCTGGGCGTGTGTGTATGTGTGTGCCCAAGATCCCAAGAGGAGAATGGAGAAGGGATTGCGGCATGGCCATCACCCCTGGAGGGTGATTTCTCACTTTCTGTCTCTCTGTCTCTCTGTCTTTCCGGTGAGCGCACATGCCCTGTAGCAAAAACCTCTCCAAAACTACCCTTTCCTTTCACTATTGGTGTGTTTTATTCAATTCTTTGTCCCAAACATCAAGAACCTTGATTTCACCACAGAAGCCACCGAGGGTGTGCCCTGCACTGCCAGGCGCCTGGTACCCAGCTGGGAGCACAGGCTGAGCCCTCTGCCCACAAGCCCACACAGGAGCCCCCCCTCCCACCTTCCCGTGTCCCACTCAGTCAGTGCCACGTCGCAGCATGCACAACACTCCTCCCAAATGTATGCTTTCGCAGGGAGGCATGCTGGGAGTGAAGATGGCTTGCAAGGCTCTGCTGAGAAGGTGGTGTTCTTTTTTCTTTACCCTATTTGATCACTTCTCATTTACATTTAACTGGGGTATAGCCACGTGGGTACAATATGGGTTTTCAAAGCGTGCACGCAGTGCGTGAGAGCCAAGTTGGGGATGGCAGCTTGTGGGAGGCTGCGCACCAGCGAGTCTGCCGAGGTTTCTCAGAGAGCAAACAATTGCCATGATTGGCTAAACCTTGCTCTGATTGGCCACTTCCCATAGCAAATCAATGAGCTTAGAATCCCTCAGATTTGCATAATCTGGCACCTCATGATTGGTCCACAGAAGCAACCAATCATAACCCACCTACAATCCTTCATTTAACCAATCACGGCCCACCAGCATGTATATAACCACGATGCCTGGCCCACAAAAGACAGACAACCTGAAAGACCCTGAAGAGCTGACACTGCACTGTCTCCGGACAACTTGGAAGACGACACAGATGACCCTGAAGACCCTGAAGAGTTGTAACACCGTTATCTTCAGACGATCCTGAAGAGTTGTGACACCGTGTTGTCTCCGGACGACCCTGAGGGGTTGTGACACTGTGTTGTCTCCGGATGACCCTGAGGGGTTGTGACACTGTGTCGTCTCTGGACGACCCTGAGGGGCTGTGGCACTGTGTCATCTCTGTGCTGCTCACAATAGAAGCAATGCGTCATCTCCGTGCTGTACCGTGCTGCCCACAATAAACGGAAGACCCTGAAGACACTGTCATGTCCATGTTGTAACACTACGCCGCTTGTCCCGGCTCTCACTCCTTCCCTCAGGAAACCTGTTCGACTGTCCCCCCGGGTCGGGACAGCAGCTAGTCAGCATCTTGAACAAAGACACTGCGCTGTGTGTGCACTTTCACTACGGAGAAATGGGCAGGGGCTGCAGTGAGAACCCCTTGGGCGATGGTCCTGCTGCAGTCCATTCTCCTCCTGGGGTTTCGGGTACACACACACGCCTGGCGTGTTCTTCACGTCACTGGGTCTGGGACTCATACCTCACAGTTGGCCACATGGGATCTAGCCACCTTGATCCCCACACCACTGGCTGACCCTGAGATGATCCTCCTTCATCGTAAGGGACGCGGAGTGGCCGTCTTGCTGGCCGCAGGTAGAGACAGGCAGGCGAGGAGCTGTGTCTCTGACGAGGAACGGGAGTCATTGGGAAAGCCAGTGCCCTCCCCCGGGTCCTGTCATGCTCATGCTCCTGACCTCCCTTTTCCTGAGTCCCCCGAGATCCGGATCTGTGCCAGCCTCTGACATGTGATCACCAAAGCCGTCCTCTGAAACCGCATCGTGTCTGTGGGACAGCTGAGCAGGCCGTCCCTGGGAGAGCCTGTACATGCTAAGGTCCCAGGAGAGCCTGCACATGCTAAAGGCCTGGGAGAGCCTGCACATGCTAAGGGCCCGGGAGAGCCTGCCCATGCTAAGGGCCCGGGAGAGCCTGTACATGCTAAGGGCCCGGGAGAGCCTGAACATGCTAAGGGCCCGGGAGAGCACTGCACATGCTAAGGGCCCGGGAGAGCCTGAACATGCTAAGGGTCCGGGAGAGCCTGAACATGCTAAGGGCCCAGGAGAGCCTGAACATGCTAAGGGCCCGGGAGAGCCTGAACATGCTAAGGGCCCAGGAGAGCCTGCACATGCTAAGGGCCCGGGAGAGCCTGAACATGCTAAGGGCCTGGGAGAGCCTGAACATGCTAAGGGCCCGGGAGAGCCTGAACACGCTAAGGGCCCGGGAGAGTGCTGTCCATGCTAAGGGCCCGGGAGAGCCTGAACATGCTAAGGGCCTGGGAGAGTGCTGTCCATGCTAAGGGTCCAGGAGAGCCTGCACATGCTAAGGGCCCGGGAGAGCCTGCACATGCTCAAGGGGCATTTCTAGCAGCCAGAGCCAACAGCCACAACGGCCTCATTCCACAGCTCCGAGTTGGTGCGAGCCCTCGGTGATGAGAGCCCCGAGACCAGAGGACAGGTGGGTGGGAGACAGGCCCTGTCGTCACAGAGAGCTGCAAGAGACAGCCTCCCTGCAGCTGCCTCGGAACATGGACACGCCAGGGCTCACTGGCCACTTCTTTTAAAATAGTGTTTAAGTCCTTGACAAACGGAGATGCTGTTCAGTGTCAGCTCCACAGTCACGTTTAGACTTCGTGTGAGAAAGCATTTCTTCCTCTCCTTCCCATCCATGTCCTAGCCAGCCTAAGCCTGCAGAGCAGCCCTCGCCCCACCCCAAGTGGACACAGAGCCCCGGCCTCACTCCTGATCTTATATTCACAAATTAGATCCTTGGCAAGTGTGTCGCTGACGTACATTGTGTGTGTATATTAAAGTATATATATATATGTGTGTGTGTGTGTGTATACACATATATATATAATTTTTGAAATTTATTTGTTTATTATTTTTCTTTCCAGAGGGCATGTATGCTTGCCAGAGAAAGAAAGCAATCCCCAATAGAGGGTGGTCATGCCACGATCCAAAAATGTGAGACTTTTTAAGTTGTCGGGAAAAGTCGCGCATATTTTTCTATGCAAAAAATGCGTCATGACTTTTCCAACGACCTGATATTTCCCCATCTCATCAGGATTTGGGGTACACACCTAGCATGTTTGTTTGCTCGCTACAGGGCATGTGTGCTCACTGAAGAGAGGCGGAGGGGAAGGAGATGAGCATGCTGCAATCCTTTTCTCCTCCATCCTCCTCTGAGGATTTGGGATGCAAGCACGTGCACCTGGCGTGTTTTTCAAGCTGCTGGGACTGGGACTCAAACCGCACAGTTGGGCTTGTGGGATCCAGATGCCGTCACCGTCAGGCTGTGGCTGGCCCCTCCCAGCTCTTCTCTGGAGGGCAGACAGGAAGAAGCTCTTTGCCCCACTGCGTTTGAGCTCAGTGCGCTGAGAGCCCTGGTGTGGCCGGGGACTTGGACACAAGTAGGCAACTGGCCGGGGGCTCTGCCACTCAGGACTCAGAGTGCACTCCGGAAGCTCGGCCGCCAGGTACGACCCACCTTCTTTCATCCTCACCAATGAGGCGGGGGCCCGGTGCCCACATCCCTCACCATGCTGCCTCTGGTACACCCACCGGGGCCTGCCAGGGAAATCAGGGCCGAGGAGAGAGGGATCAAAGGACGGTCCTGACTTGAAGATGGAGGCTAAGATGATGCAGTGTGTGACTTCTAACATGTTTGTATATTTTTGGGTAATTTTGCTATAGGTCACATGTTCTTGCCAGAAATGAGAGAGAGAGAGAGATGGCCACACTGCAATCCCTTTTCCTCCATTCTCCTGTCAGGATTTTAGGCACACACACACACACACACACACACACACACACACACTCAGCATGTTTTCAAGCTGCCAGGTCCTGGACTCGAACAGTGCTGTTGGCCAAGTAGGATCCAGCTCCTTAACTTCTGGGAGCCAGCAGTTAGCTTAATGGCTATGTCGCTGGACTCCCACGTAGTCGACTGCGGTTCGCGTCCCGGACCCGGTGGCTCAAAACTCACGCCGGGCGCGTGTGCGTGCATGTCCAGGATCCCGAGAGGAGAATGGAGGAGAAGGGATTGCGGTGTGGCCATCCCCCCTGGGGGGTGATTTCTCGCTTTCTATCTGTCTCTCTCTGTCTGTCTGGCGAGCGCACGCGCCGCCCTATAGCAAAAACCTCTCTAAAAACAAACAAACAAACAAAAAAAACACACACATCATACTGCTGGCTTTTTTTTTTTTTAATTAAAAAGATTTTTTCTATGTTCATGATCGACTGTGCATGCACACCAGTTGCAGTGAGAGAAGGAGAGAGAAGAGCACCCTCCAGAGCCTGGTCACGCCGGGACCACCTTTCTTCAGTCCTCCCGCTGGTCGGAGCCTGGGCACTCAGGTGTGTGCGTGGCCTGTTTCAGGCTGGCCGGGTCAGGGAATGGAACCGGGGTCGGCAAGCAGGATCCAGCATCTCCTGAGCAGCACATTATGACCGTGCCATGGAGCCACCCACGAGGCACGATTCCCATGAGGTGATTTCAAGCGACTGGGCCTGCCTTGGGGAAGCAGACAGGCCTGAGGAGAGAGGACTGACGAGGAGGGTCCTGGGTGGCCTGCGCGACAGCAAACAAAACAAACAACAAACGAAAAACAAACACAGATTTTTTCCAAGACTTAAAGATCTAAGAAACACTAACACGCGGCCTGGGTGTGAGTGAATATGCCTTTCGCTCCCTGAATCTGTCAGACTGATTACTCAAGGCGGCTGGGTCCTGGGGGAGTTGGGCAAGCTCAGTTTGGAGAACTTTTTATTTTTTTAATTTTTAGAGGTTTTTGCTATAGGGTGTGTGCACTCACCAGAAAGACAGAGAGACAGAGAGACAGAAAGAGAGAAATCACCCCCCAGGGGGGATGGCCACGCCGCAATCCCTTCTCCTCTATTTTCCTCTCGGGATCTTGGGCACACACGCACACGCGCCCGGCGTGAGTTTAAGCCACTAGGTCTGGGACTCGAACCACGGTCTACTACGTGGGAGTCCAGCGACATAGCCACTACGCCAACTGCTGGTCCCAGTTTGGAGAACTTGGTAAAAATTAATAATGAAACAGCATTGCACCCTGGGGTAGTTCTAGGTGGCTATCAGAGAGAGACGCAGAGGCCCCTCATCAGGTCAGTGATGGGCTAGAAAGCGCCTTCCCAGAGAGTGGCCAGAAAGTCCCAGACCTTTTCTCTATTCCCACCCCACACCCACCTGGCCCAGGCCCCTCCAGCAAAAGGCAGCACAGGGACAAGGGCGGCCTCACAGATCAGGGCTGTGAGGAGACCCAAACTGGAGTTTCAGGTCCCTGAGCGCCAGCCCGCGTCACTACTTCCCATGGAGTGCAGGCACCATCCCAGCCCTCGGGTGTCCTTGCTCCAAGAGCGATTGTGAAATTCTGAGAGGAAACCACTGCGAGTCCTGCACTCCAGCACGAGCACGCCTCTTGTGCTCTCTGAAAGCACCCCTCTGCTTTCTTGGAGTTTCTCCTCTAAGAGATGGTGAAGCCAGCACACTCGTCTGCCTAACCCCAGGAGGGCGGCTGCAGCAGTCCAAACACGACTTTGACTGTGGGTACCTGGCTTCCGGCGCTCTTTCGGATCACTGAGCCAGTGTCCCCACGCGACAAGCCCCACGGAGGACACTGTTCCAGCCTCGCACTGCCTGGGACCGGAAACGGAGACCCAGCCTCTGGTTAAGGCCATGACCTCGTAGGAGCCGGTAGTGGCATTTCAGTAGGTCACAGCTGGCAGAGGCAATATCGGGGCAGGGGCCATAGCAGGCCCAGACCACAGACAGGGCCCTGGGGGCTTGGGTCGCCCCAAAGAGAAGGCAGAGGGCCCTGGGCGCTGCCGCGGAGGCTGCACATGCACTGGTTTGCAACCTCTCCAGCACCTGCCATGGTGGCGAGCTCCGTTTGGACTGCAGCATTCTTAGTTTTTAAGTGGGAAACGGTGCAGTGCTGTTTTATTCTGACGTTTTAAAAAGCTCTCCAAACTGAGCTGCCCAGCTCCCCAGGCAAACCCCGGATGATGCCTGTCTGCAGAGGACCCTGATTGCCAACGTGGTTTGCTCCAGCTCCGTTTTCCGGGTTTGTCATCCCTTTACATGTTCCCAGGTGCTGGGGAGGCCTGGCTAGGACCTTATACAGCCCCAAGGAGTCACGTGTGGGGACAGAGATGAGCACCGGCGGGCCACACGCCAAGAGGCTGCAGAGGCTCCTGCAGCAGCCGGCTGGTGCCGCGCCTCCAGCTGGGCAGCTCTCCCTGGAAGCCATTTGTTCCCTGTCCCCCTTCAACGCGGGGCACTGCGCACTTCTTTACGACCTCTGCCGTTCCTGCAGGTCAGGGCCCCAGCCTCCAGCCATCAGGTGGCGAAACAGAAGAACCAGTTCCTCCAGCTCCCTTCCCAGGGCTCCCCGCTCAGCTCTGGCTATGGTGGCTGGCCTCTGGGCTCGGGAGCACTTTCTTGGAAGTGAACGAGCACTTGGGGACAGAAAAAGCAGTTGACCGTTTCTAGGTCCACCTTCTGCAGGGCCTTCTCAGCAGTCTCAATTAGTTGCTAATAGAAAGTTCCTAGAGTTTGCAAATTGTTTGAGCAAACCAAAGCCCTCCACACTGCGGCCTACACCCACACTTCACCTTCCGGTTCTGCAGGTGAGGTGTGCAGTCCGGGGTGACAGAGCTGCCAGCAGCAAGGCCCGGACGGAGATGCAGGCCCGCTGCATTCCAGGGCTCCGGCCCCTGGCAGGGCTGGCCGCTGCCGTTGGTTATTAACACTGAGCTGTGTCCAGAGATGCAAGGGTGTGCTCCCGCCCACTCCTGCAGCCCTGCTCCGTTGGTGCTTATTTCAAAGCAGCACCATGGAACTTAGAGAACCGAGGGCAAGCTCTGGTTTTGTAAAATCAGATAATTTATTAACTTACTTATTTGCCAGAGGGTGTACGTGCTCACCAAAAAAAGGAGAGGGAGAGAGAGACAAAGCATCCTCCCTGTATGGGACACAGTCGATTCTTCTCCATTTCTCCGGCCCATCGGGGTTTGGGGCACACATGCTCACACACCCGGCGTGCTCCAGTCTCTGAGAGTGGGACTGGAGCCATGGCCGACCACGTGGGGTCCAGCTCCCTTAACCACTGCACGACAGGGCCGGCTTCACACTTGGTTTCCTTGGTAGAAGTTTTTGCCTTAGATGCTGTGCATTCACCAGAGAGAGAGAGACAGAGACAGTGAGAGGGAAAGTGAGAAATCACCCCCCAGGGAGATTGGCCATGCTGCCATCCCTTTTCCTCTGTTTCCTCCCAGGATCTTAGGTGAGCACACACATGTGCCTGGCATGATTTTCAAGCCACCGGTCCAGGATACGAACCATGGTCGGCCATGGGGGAGTCCAGCGACGCACTGCTAGGCTATCTGTTGGCCCCTGACACTTGCGTTTAAAGAGAATATATATGAAACAAAAACAAAGAGAAATACTTCTAGCAGAAACAAAATGTGGAGAGGAACCACTAACCAAGTAAACCTGTTCCTCTCCTCCTGCCTGTGCTCCACCCTGAGCAGTGCGGGCCCCCCTGCTCCTCTACTTGTGTTTCTTTTGTTTGTTTGGTTTTGGTTTTTGCCATAGGATGCACCTGCTCACCAGAGAGATATGGAGACAGAGGGAGAGAGAGAAAGCAAGTGAGAAATCACTCCCCAAGGGGGATTGGCCACGCCATAATCTATTCTCCTCTGGTCTCCTCTTGGGATGTTGAGCACACACGCACATGGACCCAGTGTGATTTTCAGGCAGCCAGGTCTGGGACTTGAACCACACACCCGGCCATGTAGGATTTAGCACTTTAACCTCCATGCTACCTGCTGGTCCCGCTTGCAGTTTTGGCATACTGCTGGGCAGGTTAGCTCAGGGTCTCCTCGAGAGGAACAAACGACTGGGCCCAGGGCCAAGGTGGAAGGACTCAAAGGGCTGGTGCGGCCAGCGGAGTGCTAAGCATGCGTCTGCAGTCCCCTGGTCCCCAGGGTGCACTGAGTGTTTGATGAGACACTTGGAGTTGGAAACAGAGCCAGCTCCATTGTGCAGAGTGAGACACGGCACAGAGAAGCCGGAGCCCGCATGGCCAACTGGGATTCAAGCCCTGGCCCCACAGGCTCGAAAACATGCTGGGCACGCGCGTGCATGCCCCAGTTCCTAACAGGGTGCAGAGCCACAGGAGAACGGTTGCAGCACGGCCAGTGCCACGAGGGGAGTCTCTTTCTCTCTTGTTCGGCTGTGCTTGTGCGCCATCCAGCATGAAAAAGTTGGACACATAAAAATGCACGTCATAGTTCATGTGACTCGTATGACACACGTAACATGTACAGTGGTATTAAATATGACTTCCCAAACCATAGGTGAAAATATCTGGCAAGTGAACCATTCTGATAACCGCGTCGACTGTAGATGACTAACACATAAACCCATATATGCTCCTGGGACGTGGTGATTTATTTGTGTTTTGGGAAATCACAGCTAACGCTGCCTGATCAAGATGTAGGGCCAGGGAACCAGCAGTTAGCGTAATGGCTATGTCGCTGGACTCGCACGTAGCGACCGCGGTTCGAGTCCTGGACCCGGTGGCTTAAAACTCACGCTGGGCGCGTGTGCATGCGTGCCTAATATCCTGAGAGAAGAATGAAGGAAAAGGGATTGAGGCATGGCCATCCACCCAGGGGGGTGATTTCTCACTTTCTATCTCTCTGTCTCTCTCTGTCTGTCTGGCGAGCACATGTGCCCTATAGCGAAAACCTCTCAAAAAAAAAAAAAAAAAAAAAAAAAAAAGATGTAGGGCCAGCCTAGGTGGTGCGAGTGCTGGGGCACTGCTGCACAAGGCTCGGCCAACGGGAGGCCCAGGTTCGGTTCCTAGACCAGCCCAATGGGCTGGGTGTGTCGAGTGTGCTGGCAAGCCTAGCTGTCTGGGAGGTGGGGGCAGGTGGTCTCGGCAGGGGAGACCCTGCAAACATACCTATCTACCTCACTCACCCTGTCCCTCTCGGTTAAAAAGAAAAACACTTTATCAACTCAGGAAGTATTTATTACATTCCTCTTTTAAAGAATTATTAAATTTTATTTATTATTATTATTTTTTAAAATTTGCTACAGGGCACATGTGCGAGAGAGAGAGAGAGAGAGGGAGACAGAGATAGAGACAAAGAGAGAAAGGAAGCCACCAGGTCTGGGAATCAAACTGCAGTTAGCCATGTGGGAGTCCAGCACCTTAGCCCCCATGCTGCCTGCTGGCCCTACATTTTTCTCTTGAAAAAATACAATGTTATTTATTTAATCTTTAGTATAGAAAAAAATTTTCAGAAAAATATTTGTTTGCGCTTTAAACCAACCATATCTGATTGTACACTTTTAATTTATTTCAGTACTTTTACCACGTGCAGTTAGATCTGAATAAAAAAGAATTATTATTCCCTGGGGCAGAATATACATGATAGAAAATTACTGTCATTCGGCATTTAGACTGACAGACAATTATAGGAGGGAAGATCTGGGATCTAGATTCTACTTCATTTTCTTCAGTTGTTATAAGAAGCAAATGTCTATTTTCATTCGGGAAATGGAATACATTTTAAAAACCTGATGAAAAGGAGCAGACAGTTGGCATTGTTCATAAGTAGCTGTAAATACCGGAGAATGTTCTTTTCTTCTTTCAACTTGCCAGAGGGCACATGAGCTCGCTGGAGAGACCCAGAGAGAGAGAAAAGAAGAAAATACCCCACGGCCATCCCTTCTCCTCCGCTCCCCCTCCCCTTGGGATTCTGGGCACCCACGCACATGTGCCAGGTGTGTTCCCCGAGCTCTCAGGTCTGGGACTTGAACCACAGGCCGGGGGGTCCTGCTGCTTCAGCCACCAGGCCACGGGCCAGCCCTGGAGAACATTCTTCATGTAACACTTTATTCTTGCTCGTCTGTTAGCTTCCCTAACCAGGTTTGAGAGAAATAGAAATTTCTGGAACTTACTTTTTGAAGACTCATGCACCACACGTTCTTAGCATACAGTCTCAAGTCAGGAATGGCGTCTGGATTTCGATCTTCCTACTCAGGTCCTGGAGGGTTGCTACGGGCGTGTGATACTGGCTGGCGTTATGTTATGGTCACCTAGGCAAATTCGGGGGTCCTTTTGCTAGCCAAGAACATAGTGCCACACGAATCATTTCTGACACTTGGTCTGAATCCACTGCGACCGTCCTCCGCTTGCTCGAGCCCCCTCTGCACCGTGTCTGTGTGTCCGCAGGGCGCGCTTGCAGCTCAGCCCTCGGACATGCCGCATCTCCTCGCTGGCCGGTCTGTGGGTGTCATGGAGGGACGCAGCGAGCTCGTGCCCTGGTCCCCTCCCTGGTCTCCCGGCTCCCGGCCTGGTCCTTTTCCAGTCATTTTCTGCCCAGCAGCCAGTGTGCTCCTTCTAGAACCAGAGTCGAGACGTGTCAAGCCCCGTTCAGGGCCCCACCACGGCCCACCTCATGCCCAGTATAGCCCAGGTGCTGAGGGAGCCCACAGGCCACCCCGCGGCCCCACCTCTGTCACTGCCCTGCTCCGGCTGCAGGGTCCTCTGCTGTCCTCAGACACTCTGAGCACACTTCTGCCTGGAGGCCTTTGCCGTGGCTGTTCCCTCTGCCTGGGGCGTCCTTCTCCGGGGTGCTCACCCGGTAGTCCTTCAGCTCTGGGGAGCCTGTCCGAGCCCTCCTCGTGAAGCAGCCGCAGAGCTCCCCGCACACAGCCCCTCTCCCCATGGCGTCCGTCCTCACTGTCCTGCACACTGCAGGCGCTGCCTTTCTTTCCCAGCTGTCTGTCTCCACTCCCCGGCGCCCTCACAGGCAGGCTTCTGTTGGGTCCGCTAGCTGCAGTACCCAGAGCTGTGCAGCACCCTGCCCACGGCCAGCGCACGCTAAATGCTGTTCCAGGCAGCGGTGAGCAGCTCTGATGGCCGGACTAGTGAAAGGGCTGGCGAAGCCCCCACCCCCGCCTGCCTCCTCCCTGTGCCCAGCCTGGGGCTTCCTCACCTCTTTGTGGGGAGGGACCAGGGCTGCGCTCCTCTCGGGCCTGAGTGAGTTGTCTTGTAGGCTGTGTGTGAGTGTCTGTTGTTGGGTTTTTGTTCTTCTTTTCCTTTTTAGCACCTTTAATTTTCACTATCCCCAGCTGTTAAATTGTTTCTTATTTTTAATGATAGAGAGTATACGCCTGTTGCCCATGAGAGAGGGTAGAAAGAGACATGTCCTGGGACCAGTTAGCGTAATGGCTGTGTCGCTGGACTCCCACGTAGTCGACTGTGGTTTGCGTCCTGGACCCAGTGGCTTAAAACTCACGCCGGGTGCGTGTGCGTGTGTGCCCAAGATCCCAAGAGGAGAACGGAGGAGAAGGGATTGCGGCGCGGCCAGACCTGGCAACTTGCTTTCTTACTTTTCCTCTCTTTTTTCAGCCTCTCTCTGGGGAGTGCACATGCCCTATAGCAAATTAAAAAATATGGAGACCAGCAGGTGGCATGGTGGTTAGGGCACTGGACACTCCCACATGGCTAACTACTGTTCAAGTCCTGGACCTGGTGGCTTGCTTTCTCACTTTCCTTCTTTGTGTGTGTCTCTCTATGGTCGAATTAAAATAAATGAATAAATAATTCTTTAAAAGTAATAATAAATAAAATTAACTAAATAATTCTTTAATAAAATGAAAAGGAAACAAACTGAATGGATTTTTTTTTTTTTTGCGTTCAAATAAGTTTGCACTTTAAGCACATTTTCTATGAACTTTCTGAAGAGTCCGTGTTTACTTTCAGAAGAGTGACAGGCGGTGGCGGTGGCAGACGTTTCCTGGGGAGGACTGACTCAACCCTGCATGGGGCTCCATTGGAAAGGACGGACGATTCCGGGTCACAGTCACGGTAGAGAAACAGAAGTTCTGTTCACGGTAAAATCACCCACAAAGATGACCGCGGTTTCTGTCCTTGTATTTCCCCAACTCCCGGCAAGTCAGGCAAGGTGGATGCGGAGCGGTCGCCCCGCTCCGGGCTGGCCAGTGCGTGCGCGCCCGCCTGCCCAGTGCGATGGGGCTTCAGTACCAGGACGTTCGCTCCGACGCTGTGCCCGCCGGGAAGGGAGGGGCTTCGGGCCTCGGTCCTGTGTCCCCTCAGACATGGCTCAGGAGCAGCAGGTGCCCCTTTGCTGCCCTCGGGGGCTGGGCACTCTGCGCTGGGAGCCAGGAAGTGACGGTCCCAGACGTAAATCCAGAGCGTGGTGCGGCTTGGCCTCCAGTAAGTTCCTCCACAGGGGGGCACCTCCTGCCGCTCCTCCCTGCGCCCCATCCCGGTGGGGCTCCGTGGCAACCTAGCCGCGGCCTCGCCCTGCACCCCGGCAGCCACCTGGGCGGGACGGCAGGGGATGACAGAGCCGCTCCTCCGAGGCCCCGAGGCAGCAGCCCAGCCCAGCTCTGGGGAGGCGCAGGCAGGCTCTCTCTGAGGGCGGGCCTCTCCGAGGGCGGGCCTCGCCTGCCCCCGCCTGCCCCCAGGCAAAGGTTGGTGACCTAGGGGTGCTGGGGTTGAAAGCACCAGGGCGGGGTGAGGGCCAGTGACGGGCGTCATTTGTCACCAGATTCATGATCCCATCTGGCAAGCAGGTGATCCTGGGGGCTGGGTGTCCCCAGGCCGCTGCCAACGTGGGACCTGAGTTAACCCACAGCTTTCGCAAGGACGTCCCGGGGCAGGATGGGACCAGTTCTTCCCATTTTTGAATACTGAATTCATCCGCAGAGTCTCCACCTCCTCGTCCGCTGAGGAGCCGTGATTCTCAGGGCCTGAGGACCAGGATTGGAACCTGGGGTGGACCCGAACCCTGGGCTGAAGAGCACTGTGGGCTCCCAGGGCCTGACACCCAGTGGAGGGGTCTGTGGTGGTGGTGGTGGTGTGTGTGAGAGGGCAGCGAGGGCCATGAGGGGCGGGGGAGGTGAAGATGGGCCCGAGGGGCAGGTGGGCTGGTGGCTGGACCCCGGAGGACCTGAGCTCTGCGCTGCCCTGCCGGACGGATCTCAAAGGGCTTCCTTGGGGGACAGTGGCAAGAAGGACAGTGTGTGCTCACCATGTGTGCTGGTCCCGTCCCTTCCCTGACACTCAGGAGTAAGTATGTGAGGGCTACTCCTATTTATGCACGGAAAAGCACCACGTGTGTTTAGCATGTACTCTGAGCATGGCACACGCTTAATGGACAGGGAAACTTCTGGAAAGACACACCAAACCTCAGCAGTGCTCACCTGTGGAAGGTGAGTCGGAAAGCAGGGGATGTCGGGAGCAGCAACCCCTTTTCACTCCATATATTTTGGCGTTATTTCTGATTATTTTGATTTAAAAAAAAAATAAGTTGTGTTGGGCGTGGTGGCGCCCTATGGCAAAAAATAAGCTTGTGTTGAGGCCAGTGGTTAAGGCACTCCCGCATGGCCAACTGCGGTTTGAGTCCCAAACCCAGCAGCTTGAAACTCAGGCTGGGTGTGTGTGCGTGCATGCCCAGGATCCCTAGAGGAGAATGGAAGTGAAGGGATTGCGGTTTGGCCATCCCCCTGGGAGGTGGTTTCTCACTGTCCCTTTTTCTGTCTCTCTCCAGAGAGCACATGGGCCCTACAGCAAAACCCCAAAATAATAATAATAATAGTGATATCCAAAATGACTCTGTTTCTGAGTAAGGTCGCAGTCTAGGATTCAGGTAGACGTGAATTTTGGGGGATGCCGTTGGACTCACCACAGTAGCCAAAGGCCCTGACATTGTCACTGGATCTCACGTGATCTGAATGCCAGTCCACATCTAGGTGGAAAAGTCAGAAGAGCCCGGGAAAAGCTTCTGTTCCTTCTGTGGACGGCGCGTCCTGGGCCCCGTGTGATAGCATGTGAGCTGGAATACGCCGTGGACAGACTGTGGCGGTTCATGCCTCACACAGTGCAGTTGCTCTGTAAGGGGAAGGACCGCTCCTTTCTTTTCTTTTTTAGTTTTTGCTATAGGTCACATGTGCTTGCCAGAGAGAGAAAGAGAGAGACAGTGAGGAATCACCCTTGAGGGGAGATGGTCACGCCGCAATCCCTTCTCTTCCAGTCTCCTCTCGGGATTTGGGTACACACGCACACATGCCCAGTGTGATTTTTTTTTTTTTTTTGGAGAGGTATTTTGCTATAGGGCACGTGCGCTCACCAGACAGACAGAGAAAGACATAGAGACAGAAAGCGAGAAATCACCCCCGAGGGGGGATGGTCACAACACAATCCCTTCTCCTCCATTCTCCTCTCGGGATCTTGGGCACGCACACACACGCGCCCGGTGTGAGTTCTAAGCCACCGGGTCCAGGATGCGAACCGCAGTCGACTACATGGGAGTCCAGTGACATAGCCATTACGCTAACTGCCGGTTCCCCCCAGTGTGATTTTCAAGCTGCTGGGTCCAGGACTCAAACCATGCAGCCAGCCGTGTGGGGTCTAGCACCTTAATCTCCACGCCTCCTGCGGCCCAGGTGTGGTGCCTTCTTACTCACAGCATACCACTATCCATCTAGCTCAGTGCCTGGCACCTAGTAAGGGATTGTGCAGGGCCAGCCCACGGCCTGGGGGCCAAGGGGGCTGGATCCTCCAGGGCCAACTGTACAGTGTCAGGCCCAGACCTGGTGACTTGAAAAACATGCCGGGTGCATGTGCATTTGTATCCAAAATCCTGAAAAGAGGAGAGCTGGAGGAGAAGGGATTGTGGCCTGACCATGCCCCCTCTGGGGTGCTTTCTCACTTTCCCCCTCTCTGTTTCTTCAGCAAGTATATGTGCCCTCTGGAAAAGAAGAAAAAGACGAGCGTGCTCAGGCCCAGCCTCTGTAGCACAGCCAGTGTAGCATGCAGACTGTGGAGCTGGAAGCCACATTGCTGAACATGGTTCGAGCCCCAGACCTGGCAGGCGAGAGGACTGGAGGAATGGATCCTGGAGTGACCAGGCCCATGGGGGTGCTTCTCTCTCTCTCTCTCTCTCTCTCTCTCACACACACACACACACACACACACACGAACATACATGTGCTCTATCATGAACCAAAAAAAGAGAAAGGTAAGGAAAGCCCAATGAATGAATGAGTGAGTGAGTGGCTGGCTGATGAGAGACACAGACAAGTGAAGACATCCTTAGAATGTGCGTGTGACGATCAGAGAACGGCACAGGGCAGAGGGTGCTCTGGGGACGGCTAGGATAGTAGGCCTGGTCTAGATTTTGCCTTCTCCCAGGAAGTGACTCCCACACTGGTGGCTTACTGGGCTAGTAGGCAGCGGGTGTGGGGCGGGCCTGGGTGGGTGTGCAGGAAGTGGTATGCTGGCACCTGAGAGAGAGCCGGTCTTGGATTCCAGAAGGCCGGCTCCGGGGTGCCGGGGCGAAGACGAGCCGCCGGGCCACGCGGACAGTGTGGCCTAACAGAAGCCTCTGCAATGACAGACATGGACAGTGAGGATCCGAGACGTGGCTGGAGCTGCACGCAGCTAGTGGGCGCTCAGGACGAGGGATTAGAACTCCCAGTGCCCCTAACATTTAGCGTGTTTAACTTAAACAGCCCACGCGCTCACGCTACGCTATCAGACAGCCCAGTTCCAGACCCTCTTACGCGCACTTAATCCGAAACCACAGTTTCGCCCATGAAGTCTGTTTCGCCGCACACTAAGACCTTTGTCAGATGCACGGTCAGGGAGCCCCTGGATCTGGGCGTCCATGCTCCGTGGGTCAGCAGGGTGTCGAGGGGCAGCATAAGGCCAAGAGCCAGCCCACAGAGGCAGAAGGTACGGGGCTGGCCCTGTGGCCCAGCAGGTAGGTGCTGTGCGGAGGACGCTGGGTCTCATCTGGCTAGCCAGGGTTTGAGTCCTGGCCTGGTGGCCTTAAACCGCTTGCCAAGTGAGTGCCCAGGATCTGAATAGGATGAAAAATTGGAGGAAAAAGGGTTGTGGCATGAGCAGCCCCATGGGAGGTGCTTTCTCTGTCTATCTCTCCTGTGTCATCCAGGCGGCCTATCATTTAAAAAGGAAAGAGAGAGAGAGAGAGAGAGAGAGAGAGAGAGAGAGAGAGAGAGAGGAAGGAAGGAAGGGAGGGAAAGAAAGAGAGAAAGAGAGAGAGAGGGAGGGAGAAAGAGAAAGAAAGGAAGGAAGGAGGAGAACAGTGTGAACTTTTTTTTTCTAGAGGGAGCATGTGCTTGCCAGAGAGACAGAGGGAGAGAAGAAAACACTCCCATGGGCAATGGCCGCGCCACCATCCCTTCTCCACTTCTCCCCCGTTCCGGGTTGTGGCCTGCCTATGCATGTGTTTGGCCTGTTTCCTCAGCCACCGCGTCTGGAACTTGAAGGCATCTGGCTATCATACCCTGTAGGCCACTGAGTTGGCCTAATGCTAACATTTAAAAATATCTGTGATAAACCCGATGCACACAATCACTTTTTGAAGCACATATTGTCACATTTACTAGAAAGAACTAAATGTCCATATGCACCAATGGTGGGAAAGTGTGATCTCCTCAGGAAAGAGGCAAGGAGGGTCAGAGGTCGGGGTGGGAGAATTCCTCGCTCTGCACCCTTTCGTGCTGCTCACGGTGAGCACACACTGCAGTTAAAGCATGCAGCAGACATGAAACCAAAGCCCGGGTGGTGGCAGTACATCGTGCCTACCACTGCCAAGGAAGTGGAACCCAACATAGGGCCCGAAGTCTCGGCCGTGGGCGTCCATGCATTTACTCTCCCCAGGGACGGCGCTTTGGGGGATGTGCCAGGTGTGCCCAGAGCCCACCAGGAGGTGGCGACTGAAGGACCAGCCGGTGGCATGGAGGGTAAGGCTCCGGGTCCCCCGTGGCTGACCGTGCAGTTGGAATGCCAGACCTGGGGGCTTGAAAAATCATGCCAGGCCCATGTGTGCGCGTGTCCAAAATCCCGCGAAAGGAATAGAAGAGAAAGGATTGCAGCGTGGCCATCCCCACAGGGGTGCTTTCTCACTTTCTCTCCCTCTGTTTCTCTCTCTAGTGCTCTATAGCCAAAAAGAAAGAGAAAGAGGAAAGAGAAAGAAATGGTAACTGAGGGTGGGTGGTGGATCCCAGCTCTCTCGTGGAGAAAATAAATAAATGAAGTTTAAAAAAGAAGGAAATAGCGATCAGACATGTGCCCACTAGGAAATAACCCTGTGCTGTGACACGTTGGGTGTTTCAGGGGAAGGGCAACTGAATCGCAGCTGTGAGTGTGTTCACGGAGGAGAGCCGGGGTGAGCGTTGGCGGGGCGACCGGGATGTGCCAGAGCGGTGGCCGGCAGGCTGGCACACGCCCTCCGCCAGGGCAGGCCCTGGGAGGCGTCCCCACCGGGAGGGCAGGGCGGTGCTCCATCAGGCTATCACCTTGATAAGAGTTTCCTTTAAAGCTATCCGGTTCCCTTTGTCCCGCCACATCCAGTAACTTTCTTATTTTAATTTGCATTTCCAAGGGAGTTTCCCTCCGGGAGAAACCAGAGAACCCATGGCACTGGTTACACAGATCCTGTCCTAGGCACGTCTTCCACGGAAAGGAAGAGACTGACGCCTGGCGCGGGGAACCAGCACAGGCTTGGAGAGACGGGGTGGCGGCTCTGGCCTCGGCTTCTCCCCTCCGGCACGCGTGGGCCCGACCCGTTCCGTGAGCTCGGAGCCTCAGCTCTGTCCTGTGTGAAACGGAAGCGGTGCAACGTGGCAGAGCTTGGGTGGGAACAGAAAGGTCTAGGCCACGCGTTGAGGTCATGTGATATGGTCGGCACTCAGATGGTACTGCCAATAACTGCCAGGGGGTGGGGGCTGTCTCCGTGGCACAGCGGCTATGCACTGCTCGGGGGAGCCGGATCCCACATTGCGACTGCGGTTTGAATCCCTGACCCGGTCAGCCTGAAACACCCCAGGGACGTGCACGCCAGCCCAAGATCTGGGTAGAGGAAGGGATGGTGGCACGACTAGGCCCTTGGAGGGTGCCCCTTCCTCCCCCCTCAGTCACGTGTACAAGCTCTGTATGACAAAGAAAGACAGCACATAAATCAACAATGACAGGTCCGTGGGGAGCTGATGAACAAGCCACGCTGGCTCTGGAGAGACCCCGGCCTGTACAGCAGCACCTGGGCCCCCCACCCCTGAGTTAGCCTCACCTCCATGTTCGACTCGCTGGGGTTTGGTGCATCAGGTAATACTCGGGAGACAAGGATGAGGACCTGGCTCTGGACCTGCTTCTACCACTAGAACTCGATCGTTCATAGACGGAACCAGTGACGTACCTATTTGGGTCTCAAGAGTCCTTACCTGTTAAATGACAGAGAGGGAGACCAGATTGAATTTTAGTGTTCGCTTTTTTTTTTTTTTCTTTAGAGCGATTTTTGCTATATGGCACGTGGTTACTGGAGACACAGAGAGACAGAAAGCAAGAAGTTACCCCCTGGAGGGGAATGGCCACACCGCCATCCCTTCTCCATTCCCCTCAGGATGGGGGCATGCACACACATCTTCCTGGCATGAGTTCCAAGGCACCGGGTCTTAGACTTGAACCACGGTTTGCCATGTGGGAGTCCAGCCATGTGTCCATTAAGCCATATGCTGGTCCCACATTTTAGCGTTTAACTGTACATCGTTTTGTGAAAGACTCAAGACAGTGAGTTGGAGGTTTATAAACTGTGCTCTAGGATGAAAAGTGTGTTCTGGGCAGACTGGCCCCGGAGCGTCGTGGTTAAGCACTGCGCGATGGGAGCCAGATCACACATGGCTGGCTGCAGTTCAAATCCTGGCCCCGGTGGCTTGAAAACAATGCTGTGTGCATGCATGTGTGTGCCCCAAATTCCGGATAGGATGGAGAAAAATAAAGGGGGTGGAGACATGGCCAGGCCTCATTAGGGGGTGCTTTCTCTCTGTCTCTCTTTCCCTGCTGAGTATCCGTGCTCTCTGGAAGCGTTTTTAAAATGTGTTCCTTGCTCTCCAGGTCAGAAGTATAAAATGCACACACCTCATACACCCTAGAGCACACCAGCCACGGACTGGGGGCGGGGAGATGCCTGTCTCTCCATTTGTTCTTTCTTGCCCCCCGAAGTTCTCTCACTTTCCTTTCTGGCATCCTGGAGGAACAGGAGGAGGGCCGCCTGCCTCTCGCATCTCCTTGGGTGGATCCTACAGCAGTGGTTTCAGTCTCTGGGGAGTATCAGATGAGTGTCAGATTCAAGGCACTCGCTCGTCAGACCTGAGGTTCCAGGCCGTCCTCCTTGCCACTCCCATTAGCTGTCAGCTGGGCTGGGGCCTAGGCATGGCCATCGCGGTCGGCCTGCGTGGTGGTCTGTGGGCCCCTGGGGACTGGTGTCTTCCCTCGGCTCTTTATCCCCTCCTAATTCTGGGACGCAGCAGGACAGGGAGCAGAGGGCCCTTGCTGACCGGTGACTGAAAGCTGCTCTCTAGATAGGGCTGACTGTGTCTGTGCCAAGGCCAGCAAACATGTCCCACTATTGTGACCTGGGTCTGCTGAGATGAGAGAACAGCCTCGCAAGCCCCAGAACAAAAGGTGGGGGCAAGGCAGAGGAAAAGGCACCAAGTCAGAGACAGCTGGTGGCAGGTCATGTCCCAGCGTGCTCCGTCTTCTCCTAGAATCCCGTGTCCCTGAGTGCAGGCTGATGCCCCTGCAACTGTGTCCCAGTCTTGGGTGGCACATCAGAGCTCATGCTGCAGGTGGGGAGGACAGGGCCCCTCTGAGGACACAGCAAGCTGTGATGGGGCAGGTGGTGCCGGCCACCAGTGCCCCCAAAGCCAGTAGGAAGCTCCTGTCTAGCTGTCTGCGTGAGGGTTTTGCAGAGCTTCTCCCTGAAGGCTGGCCCCTAAAAGGAAACATTTTTCAGTCAGTAGGTGGCATGGAGGTGAAGGGACTGCATCCCACCCGGCTGCCTCTGCGGTCTGAGTCTCGAGCCTGGCAACTTGAAAATCATGTCAGGTGCATGTGTGTGTGTGCCCAAAATCCCAGGAGGAGAATGGAGGAGAAGGGATTGAGGCGTGGCCATCCACCCTGGGGCATGATTTCTGTTTTCCTCTCTCTGTCTCTGTCTCTCTCTAGTGAGTGCACAAGCCTTATTGAGTGTAATGTTGATAATGGAGTTTTGTTCAGCAGCAAGATGCCGCTGGTACAGGGTCGTACAGGGAAGACTCAATTCAGTTTTCCTGAGTTGGGGACAATGCAGGGAGGAGGGCACAGTGGTGAGGGCACAGTGACCAGGGCTCAGGTGGGCATGACTCAGGCCTTTGCCACCAGAGAGGCAGCACAAGGACTTTGTGCATGGAAGCACCGTAAAGGCAGGGGGCACGGGTGTCCAGATGCCTGGGAGACGCAAAGACAAGCTGATTCTGGCTGGCCCCATAGCCTCGTGGGTAAGGGAGCTGGATTGCACATGGCTGACCCCAGCTCAAAGCCTGGCCCTAGCAGCTTGGAAAATATGTGGGGAGGAGGGGCGCAGCAGATGGCGTGGTGGTTGAGGCACTGGACACTCCCATATGGCTGACCATGGTTCAAGTCCTGGACCTGGTGGCTTGTTTTCTCACTTTCTCTCGCTCTCTATGTCTCTCTCTGTCTCTCCCTGGTCAGATTAAAGTAAATGAATGAATAAATAAAATTAAATCAAAAAAGAGAATACCTTGTCAAAAAATAATTATTATTTAAAAAAATATGCTGGGCATGTGTGCATGCATGCCTCAAATCCCACAAGGTGGAGAACTCAAGGAGCAGGGACCGTGGCGTGGACATACCCTTGGGGAGTGCTTCTTTTTCTCCCTCTCTTGGGTGAGCACACGCGCCCTCTAGCCAAACAAATGAACAAAAAGACAGGTGACGTGGGCAGAGGGGTTGGCAGAGAGATGTGAGAAGCAGTTTGGAGGGAGATGGGACTGAAAGACAGGGCCGCTGTTTCTCCTCGCATGAGCAAAGATGAAGACCGCGAGTTTCAGGACCTGCCTGCCTCGGGCTGAGCCGCGTCCTCTCTGTGAAGTTGAACAATGCCCTGAACTCTGTTCTCGGCTCCCCCGGCACCGGTAATGTGAGGACCACAGCATCACCTGCCCCTAGGATTGTGTGGGGCTTAGCTCAGTGAGCAGACGGCCGTGTCCGGGGCAGGGCAGGGCGAGAGCAGCCCGTGAAGGCTCTCCACCATTTGGAAGGTGCGGCAGGAGGTGAGGGAGAAGCTGTAGCCAGGACGGACACCTCAGTTGCAGAACCCCGATGTGAACAAGCCTGAGATTGCAGGTACAAGGAGGTAACAGCGCGAATGCCATTCTCAGCCCATCCCTTGCTGACTGACATATCTGCTTTATTACTTTTTTTTTTTTAAATTTCAAAGAGTGTGTATGTTCACCAAAAGGGGGGGACCCCAATGGGGCGTGATCATGCCACAATTTTCTCTCCTGATTTTTTTTCCCATCAGAATTTTGGGCATGTGCATAAATGTGCCCAGCGTTTTCATCAAGCCACCAGGATGGGCCCCAAACCGCTGCCAGCCACTGGGGTCTAAACCCCTGAGCTATGGGGCCGGCCCCTGACCACCCTACCTGGCGCACCGCCCTGCCCTGCCAGCGCCAGCCTTGTTTACGCTGCAGCAGGGTCGCTGGTGGCTTGTCGGCTTGTTTATGATCTGCCCTCCCCCTTAGGCTATGAAGCCCCAGTTCTCAGAGAGCGGGGGTGGTTCTCTGCCTTGTTCCTTACCGGGCCCCCAGGCTGCGAACGGCACCCACAGTGAGTGAGCGCTTCTTCACATTTTATTCAGAGAGCTCCCTCTTTGGAAAGAAAGCATTCTTTAAAATTGATCTACATAGGGACCAGCAGCTGGAGTAATGGCTGTGTCGCTAGGCTCCCATGTAGTCGACCGCAGTTCGAATCCCGGATCTGGTGGCTTAAACTCACGCCGGGCACGTGTGCATGCGTGCCCAAGATCCCGAGAGGAGAATGGAGGAGAAGGGATTGCGGCATGGCCATCCCCCCTGGGGGGTGATTTCTCGCTTTCTGTCTCTGTCTCTCTCTTTCTAGCGGGTGCATGCGCCCTATAGCTAAAACCTCTCAAAAAAAAAATGGTTTATGTAAGCTATCTTTTTTTGGAGAGATTTTTGCTATAGGGTGTGTGCGTTCGCCAGAAAGACAGAGAGATAGAAAGCGAGAAATCACCCTCCAGAGGGGATGGCCACACTGCCATCCCTTCTCCTCCGTTCTCCTCTTGGGATCTTGGGCACGCACGCACATGCGCCTGGCATGAGTTTAAGCCACTGGGTCTGGGACTCGAACTGTGGTCAGCTACATGGGAGCTCAGCGGTATAGCCATTACATGAACTGCTGGTCCCTACATAAACTATCTTTAAATTAAGATTTTACTATTAAAATCTCTTAATCAGCCCATGGCTGATGAATCCCTGTAAGTTTGGGCCACAGGGTTACTTCACAGCAGCCCACTGTTTTCTCTCTCTCTCTCTCTCTTTCTTCTTTTTTTTTTTTTATTTAGATTTTTGCTATAGGCCATGTGCACTCACTGGAGAGACAGAAAGACAGAAAGCGAGAACTCATCCCCCAGCGGGATGGCCATGCTGCAACCCCTTCTCCCCCATTCTTCTCTTGCGATCTTGGGCACGCGCACACACATGTCACGTATGAGGTTTAACTCACTGGTCTGGGACTCGAACTGAGGTTAACTACGTGGGAGTCCAGTAACGTAAGGATTAGGCCACCTGCTGGTCCCAGCACGCCCAAGGCAAGATCCTACTTGGAAGAGAAATGTCTTGAATTCTGTGCTTAGAAATCATCGAGAAAAATAACACGATAGCAGTATTTTAAAAAAGAGAGAGAGTGGGAGTCGTAAAGGACGCCTTTAAAGACAAATTAGTTGAATTCCGCCTCAGTAGCCATGGCTCTGCTGCCGGGTGGCCCTGGGCCTCAGCAAGGGCCACGGAGGGACCGAGACCCTGAGCCCCCGCTGCGGGCGCCTCACCGAGCACATGAAGCTCCTGCGGGACACGGTCCCGATGGCGGCGGTGCGGCCTCACCCCTGCGAGGCCCGCCCTGGAGCTGCCCAGGGTGTCCAAGGACAAGCCGCCCTCGAGCTCATCCAGGAGCGGGTGGGGACACACATCTGCGCCAAGAGGAAGCGCGAGGAGAGCAACGTCCTGGCCGCCACGTGGAGAGCGGCCGCCAGGATGAGCCCTCCCAGTGCCAATGAAGCCTGACTTTAAAAATTTAAAAAAGACAGATTAGTTGGGACATTGAGGGTCCGCTGGAAAAGCCTCAGCCTTTCATTTCCCCTGGGAAAGAACTCCCTCAGGAAGGTGGGGCGCTCCCATTCTCCTGGGGTCGTGCTGCCCTTGGGGGAAACCCGGGGACCCTGACCGGCCAGTGGGCTCCCCCGGCCTCACCCTAGGAAAGGGGAACAGCCGGGGCGGTGGCTGCGAGCTCCCAGGTCCCGCGGCCTGCGGGGAGCCCTTCCCAGATGCCTGTGGGGAGTCGCCGGGGTCACCCTCCTTCATCTCTCGGCCAGCTGCACCCTGACCCCAGCGGGGGAGGAGGCCGGCGTGCTGGAACCGCAGCTGACAGGACAGCTGCTCTGAGGACCGAGTCCTAGGACTGCCTGCCGAGACCGCTGGCACTTTTTGCTTTAGAATCTTCCTGTTGGAAAAGCCTTCTACAAAACAGACTTAAAATTACGTAAGGTCACAAAAAATGTGCTTTCAGACAGAGAGGCGGAAGAGCCAGGGGCTGCCTGGTCTTTGGAGAAGGGCGCCCGGACTCGTCCAGCACGCCGGCCCTGCACCCACTTGCTTCTGCGTGGGCTTAATCCTCTAAGACCACAGGTGCCAGCGCTTGTGGGACAGACCCCACTGCAACCCATGGCCCTGGCTGGTCATGAGGGCTGGTCTGAGCCTGGCTCCTGCTTGCCCTTGCCTGTGAGGTCTGAGGGCTCCAGTCTGTCCCTTCAAGTGTGTCTCTCGATTGAGGGTGTCTGTGTTTCCATGAGCAAGAGAGAGAGCTATGGGTGGAGAGCTTTAGTTGGCTGGTTGGTTGGTTTGCCAGAGGGCACATGCATTCATCAGAGAGAGGGGGATGAGGGTGGCGGGGAGGGGAAAACACCTCAAATGGGGTGTGGTCATGTGGTGACCCCTTCTCCATTTCTCCCTCCTTTGGGGATTTCGGGCATGCATACACACACCTGGCAGGTTTTTTGAGTTGCCAGGGCTGGGATTTGAACCCTGCTCCAGGCTATATGGAATCCGGCTTTCTTAAGCACCAGGGCATGGGGCCAGCACCCTCCCCAGGGTCATGATGCTGTGGTCTGCCCAGCCTCAATCAGCCCTGGATCACCGGCACAGGCCTGGTGTGTTCAGGGGCTCAGGCGTGACCCGAGAGCCCTCCCGGTGGGCCAGCCGTGTAGGGGCTGCATTACCACCGGGCGTCCCCCAGACCGCCTCTCCTGGTGAGTGTCTGCACCCGTTTCTTATGGCTTTCTGAAACAGGTTGTTAAGTAGCTGGTGGTTCAAACCGCGAGGCACATGTGCAAGTGCCCATGGCAGGACAGGAGGCAGAACTGTATTGGCTGTGCATCTAGACCTCGAAATGCAGGCCCATGTTGCCTTCTCCGTGCTGAAGGGTGCTGGGTGGATAAATGTAACGTCTATTAGTGTCGCACCTAATTTTGCCAGAAAGCATGGACACCTGATTTTATTCTTGGAGAGGTTTTTGTCTCAGGGTGTGTGTGCTCGCCAGAGAGAGACAGACACAATGAGAGGGGAAATGTGTGTGTGTGTGTGTGTGTGTGTGTGTGTGAGAGAGAGAGAGAGAGAGAGAGAGAGAGAGAGAGAGACAGTGAGAGAGAAAGAGAGAGACACAGACAGACACACTGAGAGGGGAAGTGTGTGAGAGAGAGACAGACACAGTGACAGGGAAAGTGAGAGAGAGACAGACAGACACACTGAGAGGGGAAGTGTGTGAGAGAGAGACAGACAGACAGACACACTGAGAGGGGAAGTGTGTGAGAGAGAGACAGACACAGTGACAGGGAAAGTGAGAGAGAGACAGACAGACACACTGAGAGGGGAAGTGTGTGAGAGAGAGACAGACACAGTGACAGGGAAAGTGAGAGAGAGACAGACAGACAGACACACTGAGAGGGGAAGTGTGTGAGAGAGAGACAGACACAGTGACAGGGAAAGTGAGAGAGAGACAGACAGACGGATACAATGAGAGGGGAAGTGTGTGAGAGAGAGACAGACACAGTGACAGGGAAAGTGAGAGAGAGACAGACAGACGGATACAATGAGAGGGGAAGTGTGTGAGAGAGAGACAGACACAGTGACAGGGAAAGTGAGAGAGAGAGACAGACAGACAGACACACTGAGAGGGGAAGTGTGTGAGAGAGAGACAGACACAGTGACAGGGAAAGTGAGAGAGAGAGACAGACAGACACACTGAGAGGGGAAGTGTGTGAGAGAGAGACAGACACAGTGACAGGGAAAGTGAGAGAGAGACAGACAGACAGACACAATGAGAGGGGAAGTGTGTGAGAGAGAGACAGACACAGTGACAGGGAAAGTGAGAGAGAGACAGACAGACAGACACACTGAGAGGGGAAGTGTGTGAGAGAGAGACAGACACAGTGACAGGGAAAGTGAGAGAGAGACAGACAGACAGACACACTGAGAGGGGAAGTGTGTGAGAGAGAGACAGACACAGTGACAGGGAAAGTGAGAGAGAGACAGACAGACAGACACACTGAGAGGGGAAGTGTGTGAGAGAGAGACAGACACAGTGACAGGGAAAGTGAGAGAGAGACAGACAGACAGACACACTGAGAGGGGAAGTGTGTGAGAGAGAGACAGACACAGTGACAGGGAAAGTGAGAGAGAGACAGACAGACAGACACACTGAGAGGGGAAGTGTGTGAGAGAGAGACAGACACAGTGACAGGGAAAGTGAGAGAGAGACAGACAGACAGACACACTGAGAGGGGAAGTGTGTGAGAGAGAGACAGACACAGTGACAGGGAAAGTGAGAGAGAGACAGACAGACGGATACAATGAGAGGGGAAGTGTGTGAGAGAGAGACAGACACAGTGACAGGGAAAGTGAGAGAGAGACAGACAGACAGACACACTGAGAGGGGAAGTGTGTGAGAGAGAGACAGACACAGTGACAGGGAAAGTGAGAGAGAGACAGACAGACGGATACAATGAGAGGGGAAGTGTGTGAGAGAGAGACAGACACAGTGACAGGGAAAGTGAGAGAGAGAGATACAATGAGAGGGAAGTAAGAAATCACCCCCTGGAGGGATGGCCACCCTCGATCCTGTCTCCTCTAATCTCCTCCCAGGATCTTGGGCACTCGTGCACATGTGCCGGTGTCATTTTCAAGCCACTGATCTGGGACTTGAACCGTGGTCGGCCATGTGGGATCCAGTGACGTAACTGCTATGCCATCTACCAGGCCTATACACCTGGTGGTAAAAATTCAAACAGGCCAGCTTGATGGTGCAGTGGTAGTGCACTGCTCGAGAGAAGCCTCGTCCCATATAGTAACTGTGGTTTGAATCCCCAGCCCAGTCCATCTGAAACTCACAAGGCAGATGTGCACGTGCCCGTGCTCCGACAGTGCAGAGGGGTGGAGGGGGGTTGCAGTGTGACCAGACGCTGTGGAGGACACCTCTCTCTCTCTCTCACTCTTCGTCTCTCACTCTTGTGTACATGCATGTACTCTATCATGAATCAAGGAAAAAAGAATGGTAACAACATGACAAAATCGGCCAGCTGTGTAGTGCAGTGGTTAGATGCTGCCTGGAAAGCGACATTCCAAAGCAGTTCAAATCCCAGCCCCGGTGGCTTGAAAACCATGCAGGGCATCTGTCTGTCTGTGCAGGCACCCACTAGTGGTAAAATAAAATGTACTTAAATTAATATATTTTTTAAAAATTCAAGCACGACCAGACTTATGGCACAGTGGTTGAGTGCTGTTCTCAGACAGCCAGATCCCACGTGGTGAACCAGGGTTTTAGTCCTGGCTCTGGCTGCTTAAAAAGCATCCTGGGTATGTACGCAGGGGTGCACGTGGCTGCCTAGTGTCCTGACAGGATGCGGAACTGGAGAAAGAAGAATCGGGGCATTACCAGACCTTGTGGGGAGGGAGGACTCCCCACCTCCCCTCTCTCTCTCTCTCATGCACACTTGTCCTCTGTCATAAATGAAGGGAAAATTTTTTAAAATTCAAAATGGACAGAAGATCTTCAAAAAAATCATGTGGTCAGGGCCAGCAGGTGGTACGGTGGTGAAGGCACTGGATTTTCACAAGGCTGACCGCGGTTTAAGTCCTTAACCCAGCAGCTTGAAAATCACAGCACATAAATAGCTAAATGCATACATGCTTAAAAGAAAAACACAGGTCTTGCCCCACCTCTCTTCACCTCCTTCTCCCTCTCGTTCGTCTCCGCCTTCATCACTGGGATAGTTTAAATTCTGTATAGTCATGCCTAACACCCACCTCTGCTAGGAACACAATGAAATCCGCTGTGCTCTATCTAGAGATCGTTTAAAACAAACACGCGGCGTGTGTCATGTAAATGCCAAGGCCTTGCCCGACCTTTGGCTCCAACTCTCTGGGGGTGTCCGTGTGCAGCCACAGAACAAAATGCACGGCCCATCCCGCGGCTGCCATCATGCCCTTTGGGGTGGCAGGAGTCCGTGCAGGCCCCGGCAGATCCCGGCCCGGAGCTGTGGCTGGATGGCCGGACCAGCTTGGACGCCCAGCACAGACACCGAGCAAAGCTGGCAGGTGAGGCTGGCTCGGTCTTGCCGACTCGCGGTAGAAGTGAGGGAGAAGGACCAAGCAGCTGCACTTGCGCCACCAGAAGGCCTGTGGGGAGACGCTAGGCTTTTGGACAGGAGAGCTGGCGTAGGAGGAAACCCAGGCTTCCGAGCTGCTGTCGGAGCCGGCTGACATTCTGCACACACATCCAGACAGTTAAGGAACAGTGATGAAAAGCCAGGGGAAGCAGTTGTGGAGGCTTCAGAGGTCCTTTATATCAAATAGAGGTAAGAAGGACCCATGCTCGGCAAAACAGGGCCGGCCGGGCTTCCAGTGTCAGAGCCTGGACTCCGACTGGGGTTCGGTTCCTGGCTCTGTTCCTCTGAGCTGTTGGCTCTCTCGGCGTAATCTCTGCGCACAGGAAACCCGCGTTACAGTTTAGATCTTGCAGGAGAAGGAGCCTACGTGCCCAGTACGCTCTGTCGCAGCGTGGGGCTTACATAAATGGCTGCTCCCCTCCTCCCCTCTCTTCTGACCCTGTTCCTAGCAGGTTTTGAGTTATTTACTCAAAGAGTTGGTTCTATTTCCGACAGGGTTGGATCAACAGCTGCAGACTGACCTTGCATTCAAATGTGTTTTTGCAACTTAGAGTTTCTGGAAAAAATTCCAGCTGTCTCTTCATCCTGCTTTTGCTGACGGGAATCTTTGCATTTTCAGATATTTTACCTTTCCAAGGTGGGCTAAAAATTTTGTTTATTTGTTTATTTATTTTTGCCAGAGCGTGGGTGAGAAGGAGAAAGCTTGCCAGAGAAGGAGAAAGCATCTCTGATGGGGTATGGTCACGCTGCAGTTCCCTCTCCGCCGTTTCTTCTTTTTAACATTTTCATTTTATTTTTAAACTTTAAACACTTGTTTTTAAAAGAATGATTGACTTAGTTTATTGCTATAGGCACACGCCCTCACCAGAGAGAGACAGAGAGAGAGAGGGAAAGTGAGAAAGCAAGCCGCCAGGTCTGGGACTTGAACCACCGTTGGCCATGTGGGAGTCCAGCATCTTAACCACCACACCACCCGTTGCCCTCTCCTCCATTTCTTAGAGGGAGATCGGGGTAATAAAAATGCTGGTATTTTACGATTACGATATAAGGTGGAGAACCCGGAATGTGTGAGCCCTGGTCCACACAAGGAGGCTGACGTGCTTCACTTTAACGTTAAAATTCATTTCCTTGGCCAAGTTTTTTTTTGGAGTTGTTTTTGGTATAAGGCATGTGCACTCATCAGAAAGACAGAGAGAGACAGGGGGGATGGCCACACCGCAATTCCTTCTCCTCCATTCTCCTCTCAGGATCCTGGACACGCACACACACGCACCCGGTGTGAATTTAAACCACCAGGTCTGGGACTTGAACTGCAGTTGACTACATGAGAGTCCAGCGGCATAGCCATTATGCCAATTGCTGGTCCCTCCTTGGCCAAGTTTTAAAAAGGTATTATGGTAAGAAGACCTGTATCTCATCACTCTAGTTTCGATTGAGTGTACATAAACAGAAGCTCTCCCACCCATGAAAACTATATACTTGTGCATGCGTGCACACACATGCATGTGTGTGTGTGTGCACATATTTCCACAGAAAGCCTCGTGACAGTACTAAAGAAGAGAGGTACAGGAAGATGACTGACAGGTCTCATGTGGCCTGACAGTGCTGGATCGCACCGCCCACACTCAGTAAGCAGGGCATTCGGAATTAATGAACAACGTGATGGCTCTGTTGTTATTTACTCAGTTGATGTTTTAAAGTTCTATTTCTATTTTTATTAACTGGAACATTCAGAGGAAATTTCCAAGGTATCTCCGATCCTTTTCAAGCTCCTCTTTGTAACAAGAATTAAATGAAAAATGACGTCCCGTTGTTCAAAGTCTGGACACACAGGCACTGGGTTGTCATGGCCCTTTTGGAAAGTTTCTATATTTTTTTCACTAAGTTTTTATTTAGGACAGTTTTAGGTTGGCACACGTGATTATCATGAACACAGTATGGAGACTCCACCACACCCCACGCCCAGGTTTCTGTCACTGGCATCTGACATGATAGAGCTGTATTTGTCAGGAGCAATGAACCAGTATTCACACATTACCAACCGAAGTCCATATTGCATTCAGAGTTCCTTATCTGCAACCTCATGTCCTGTTCTGTTCCAGGATGCCATCGGGGTACCATGTCGCAGGAGCGGCCATGCGCACTGGGCTCCTCCGGGCGGTGTAGTCTCTCAAACTTGCCTTGTTTATCGTGAGCTGGCCGGTTCGAGGGGCACGGGCAGATCCTCTACTGGGTTCACCTGATGCTTTTTCACGCTAGGCCGGACTTGGGGTTCGAGGAGGACGATACAGAGGTGAAGTGCCATTCCCAGCCGTCACATGGGGGCACGCACTGTCGGCACGCGCCTTCGCTGTGGATGTCCACCTTGACTCTCTGGCTTAGGGTAGGGTCTATCCAGTTCCTCGTGCAATGTCTCTCTTTTTCTCTCCCTTCTCATTCTCTTTTTATTTCTGTCATATGAAAAATTTATTTCTCCTTACTAAATTTATTCATGGCATTGCTTACCTACCTACAATCATCCATGGGGGTAGGGGTGGGGATCAAACAGTTCCTGGAAAATGTGTATTATGAAACCACTGTGCATGGATTCCGATTTTTTTCTTTTTTTACATCAAAACAAACTTATACTTTAATTCCACTTTCCTACAAACTTTTTGAAGTCACCCTAGATCATATTGGAAGTTTTCTTTTTGAAAATGTGTGTAAATTGTTTGTTTTTAGATTTTTGCCATAGGGCACATGCACTCAGCAGAAAGAGACAGGAGAGAAGGAATGTGAGATCTCACCAGAAGGGACAGCCATGCCACAATGCCTTCTCCTCCGTTTTCCTCTTGAGATTTTGGGTACTCATGCACATGTGCCCAGCATGTTTTTCAATACCAATGGTTTGTTGGCATCTTCCGTGTAACGGCTGGTGGGCAGTCATGGTCACATTTTGGTAGGAAGGGCAAGTACGAAAGGTATTCCTGTGGATCTTTAAAGTTGTAAGGATCATTGCAATTTTCTTCTATGCTACAAATAAGTCATCCCATTCTTCTTCTTCTTTTTTCTTTTTTCTTTTTTCCTTAAAGAGAGATTTTTGCTCTAGGGTATGTGCACTCACTGGAGAAGCAGAAAGGGAGAAATCACTCACCCAGCGGGATTGACCTTGCTGTAATCCTTTTCCTTCATTCTCCTCTTGGGATGTTGGGCTTGCGTGCACATGTGCCAGGCATGAGCTTTGAGCTCCCAGGTCCGGGACTCGAATCACAGTCAAGTGTGTGGGAGTTCAGGGACGTAACCATTACACCGTCTACTGGCCCCATTCTTAAAAGAAACAATCCACTGCAGTAATCAAGATAAGTCATTTATTAGCTCATTGGAAAAGTCGTGACGCATTTTTGCATAGAAAAATACGTCACAACTTTTCTGAGGACCCCATAAATAAATGATAGTTGTCCGTATCTTCCTGTATTTAACGTATGTCCTGACTAGCAGCTAGTGAAGACTGACCGTATTTCCTTTCTTATCTGGTGGGAACGAGGCCAAATGGCCTCGACAAACAGACCCTCTGCTGAGCCTCCAGCTCTTAGGGCCACATTCCAGCAGGAGGGGCCAGAGGAGCCATTGGTCCAACCGCTCAGGAAGTCACCTGCAGAACCGGGAACCTGGCCTGGACCAGCTGGCACGGAACCACCCTAGCTCAGCTGCAGGGTGCCCCTGCAAATCGGAGGCCTCATGCCCTGCCCTGCTCCCACTTCACTCCCTTCTAAGGTCCAGCTTGCATGAGTGCATCTAATTAGCAGAAGCTAAATCTCACCTGCAACCCTAGTTGAGGGCTTGGGAAATGTCTGTGTTCCGGCTTCCAGTAAAGGTGGCACAGTAGAATAAGACTGGGACATACAGAATGGGCTGGCCCCATAGCCTAGTGGTTAAGGGAGAGGTCCCCCTTATCAATCGTGGTTCAAATCCTGGCTCCAGCAGCTTGAAAAACACACTAGGAGCATGTGCATAGGTGCCCCAAATCCTGCCAGAGTAGAGAAATGGAGGAGAAGGAATTGTGGTATGATCACACCTCATTGTAGGGTGCTTTCCCCCACCCATCTCTTTGTGTCTCTCTGGTGACTGCACATACCCTCAGGCAATTAAAAACAAGGCCATATAGAGTGAGCAAATCCCAGTGCCCACCACACCGCACAGCCTTCGCAATATTGCTTCTCCAGTGGAGTGAGCAACATGGACAAGACTTTCCAGGACCAGCGAGAGGGCAGGGCCGGGAGGTGCTAGAATCCAGATCAGAAGAGGCTGGAGTGAGTTGTGAAGTACGATCTCCCATCTGGTCACAAAGGGTAAAGCACCAACCCAAGGACGTGGGCACCCTGTGTGAGCACCCTGTGGTGGGCATCTGCATCAAAGGAAGGACCCACAACGTCCTTTTCCATGTTCCCTGTGCACGATGGTAATGGCTTCCCGGAGCACTAGACTAAGAACCGTCTAGGTCCAACGCAGAAGAAACACCTGTTGGTCCTATCTGCCATAGGCTGGGTGGGAGTGGCCTGAATGGAAGGCATCCACCATCTTTTTAACGGCCCCACGACGTCAGCAACAAGACCAAGCTTACAATCCTCAAGTTGCTCACCGATGTCGAGAGTAAAGAGCCTGCAGTGGTCGGACGCACTGAGATGGCTGGAGATGACTCAGCGCGAGAGGGCAAGAGCAATGACAGTCGCTCCTGAGGGGGGAGTGGCTGTGTGTGAGGGGTGTCTGTACATTTTATCTGTATATAGAGTACTGTGAGAATAACCCAGAATAGCAGGCTTATTCAGCTCAAACTCGACAAGTCAAGGCATCTTCTTTTTGGCAATAGGACAATTAAACTATGTTTTTGAGAACAAAAAAGGGGGTGGTGTGGTGACAAGGGACTGAAATAGTGGAAATATCCAGTCTGACTTGATTCACGGTGTCTAATGATGTCAGCAAATGACGAAGCCGCGTTGGGTTCATTTTCAAACCCTGAGGGCAGCAAGATGGCTCCCCTCAGCTCCCACATCACAGATGAGGTGGCAACCACTGCAGGGCTCTCATGCACCGATCTTTTAAAATTTTTAAACAATTGTTTTATTCATTATCATTTTTTTTTTTTTTTTTTTTTTGGAGAGGTTTTTGCTATAGGGCGCGTGCGCTCGCCAGGCAGACAGAGAGAGACAGAGAGATAGAAAGCGAGAAATCACCCCCCAGGGGGGATGGCCACGCCGCAATCCCTTCTCCTCCATTCTCCTCCTGGGATCTTGGGCACGCACGCACACGCGCCCGGCGTGAGTTTAAGCCACCGGGTCCGGGACGCGAACCGCGGTCGACTACGTGGGAGTCCAGCGACATAGCCATTACGCTAACTGCTGGTCCCAATTCATTATCATTATTAATTTGACCAGAGAGAGACAGGGAATGAGAGAGGCAGAGTGAGAAAGCAAGCCAGGATTCAAACCGCAGTCGGTCATGTGGGAGTCCAGTGCCACTTGCCGCTCCTCACACACCAATCTTACTTTCAGTCCAATTATGCAAAAGAACAACATGATTTTTTTTTTTTTAGACATTACACAAATTGACTAAAACTAAAAGAATGTATAGAAACTGATCCTTAAGAATGGTTAAGGAAAATTTTAGCTAAGTATTTCCAAAGTTTTGTCAGATGCTTGAAAACATGTTCTCTAAAGTTGCTCGAACATCCCATGCACAACCTCTTGGGATTTTGGGCATGTACACACATGCGCCCGGAGTGGATTTTTAAGCCAGCGTGTCAGGGACTTGAACTGTGGTCAACTTCATGGAAGTCCAGTAACGTAATGTAACCATTATGCCATCTGCTGGTCCCAGTACCTGCCTCTTAATAAAGAAAGTATTTATTGGGACCAGCAGATGGCATAGTGGTTACGTTGCTGGATTCCCACATGGTCAACCGCGGTTCGAGTCCCAGATCTGGAGGCTTAAAACTCATGCCAGGTACGGGCATGTGCATGCCCAAAATCCAGAGAGAAGAATGGAGGAGAAGGGACTGTGGTGTGGCCATCTCCCTTGGGGGGTGACTTCTTGCTTTCTGTCTCTCTGGCAAACACACGTGCCCTAAAACCTCTCTCTAAAATAATTTTTTTTTAAAGTGTTTACTACTGAAAAGTTACCTCTAGAACTGCATATTATATTTTCAATTTTTAATACGAATTATAAAAACATTTGCTATGGCATGCTCACTGGAGAGGGAGGAGAGGAGTGAGAAAGCACCTCCCAAAAGGGATGGCCACGCTGCAACTCCTCCTCAATTCTCCTCTCGGCATTTTTGGCATCCACGGACTTGAACCCAGTGTGGCCCTCAAGCTCTGGGTCAGGGCCTTGAACAGTAGTGGGCCATGTGGGATCCAGCCGCCTCTGCCATCACTCACCAGCGGACTTGGACTACACTTTAAGGAAGACTCCGGGATGTTTTCTGTAAAATTCCGAGTGGTGTCCAGAGCCCTGAACATGAATAGCGGTTGCAGCTGGATCCTCGCCAGTGCCTCTGGGGAGCACCAGTGTAACCAGAGTCCCGCAGCCGGGTCCCTGCACGCTGCAGAGGGTGAGGAGGGCGAAGGCACGGGAGGGCGGCCTCCATGGGTGGAGGAGACCCCAGCGTGGTCCAGCGGCCTGCAGGCCTCTGCTGTGCTGGGAGTGGGGAGTCAGTGCTTCTAGAGACGCGTTTTGAAAGTTTGAGGACTGCGGTCTTGGTCATAGAGTGGGTCTGCCCCAGTCTCTCACTAAAACGTTTGTTCCCACCCAGCGTACTTCATCACGATGAGGCCCCTCCGCCCGCCCAGGGTCGGATGTGTGCTGCTCCGGAGGGCTGGGGTGGGCTCCTGCCCCAGTGACCATCTCACTCCCCGCGCGTGCCACAGCCCTCAGGCGCCCTGGCTCGCTGTCCTGGCCGCCGTCTGGAATCCATGGGTCAGTGCTGACCTGGAGTGAAGGGACGATGGCCGTGGAAGCCTCGGCGTGGGGCTATCCCTGTGGAGCACAGCGCCTCGATGAAGACCCACTGTGGAAGGTCCAGGTTCACATCCCCAGGTCTTCTGTGAGTGCCGGCCTGCTAGCCCTGATCCCCGCGGCTGACTCCGAGAAGCTCCTCAAGAACACCGGGCTGGGGGTGTCCCTACCCATGGAGGAAATAAATAAAAATGTTAGAAAATTGGTGATAAAGAAAAGACAGAGTAAGAAATGGATATACCATGCAAAGGGAAGGGCCTAGTTCGCTTAAAGAAAAAAAAATTGGTGGGACCAGCAGTTGGCATAACGGCTATGTCACTGGACTCCCATGTAGTCGACTGCGATTCAAGTCCTGAACCCAGTGGCTTAAATTCACACTGGGCATGTGTGCGTGTGTGCCCAAGATCCCTGGAAGAGAACGGAAGAAAAGGGATTGCGGTGTGGCCACCCCCTTGGCGGGGGGGTGATTTCTCACTTTCTTTCTCTCTCTTTCTGGCAAGTGCACGTGCCCTATAGGAAAAACCTCTAAAAAAAAAAAAGGAAGAAGAAAAAGAAATTGGTAAAATGGAAGTAAATTCAGATTTCTTCTAAAGGCTTCAAGAATATCCTTGAGGACCTCTGTCTCTCTTTTCCTTTTGTGTGTGTGTGTGTAGTAATTTGTTTATTTTGTTTTAGATAAGGTCTCAGCCTCCAGGTAGCTGGAATCACAGAGCCTTATTCTGCCACGTGGTGTGCTACTGCCACTGGGCCTCTCTCTCTTCTTTTTCCAAAGTTTATTTATCTCCTTCAGAACAAGAGAGACAGAGCAACAGAGAGATAGCATGCCCAATATGATCTTGGCATCGTGCTCCACCCCCAAGCTCAGACAGCCCCAGCTCAAGGGTCCCGCATGCCCTGTGATCCCTGATCCTGCCTAGGGGTCAGCCTGGTCAGCCCCCTCTTTTAAAAACAGATATTCTGGGCCAGCAGGTGGTGTGGTGGTTAAGGCCCTGGACTCCCATATGGCCGACCGTGGTTTGAGTCCTGGACCTGGCACCTTGAAAACCACGCCAGGTGCATGTACACGCATGCCCAAAATCCTCGGAGGAGAATGGAGGAGAAAGGATTGCGGCGTGGCTATCTCACTTTGCCTTTTGCTGCCTCTCTCTGGCAAGTACATGTGCCCTATGGCAAAAAACTGAAATAAATAAATAAAAGCGTGTATACAGTGTGTTATATTACAATTAAAAAAACCCACAGATATTCCAACAGTTTCACAATTGACACTGTATAAAAAGTCAAGATTTTTACATGATATACTTTCTCTAAGGGAATGAGTTAAAAAGAATTTTATAAAACAAAGTAAGAGGGCCAGCAGGTGGTGTGGTGGTTAAGGCCTAGACTCCCACATGGCTAAGCACAGTTCGAGTCCTGGACCTGGCAGCTTGCTTCCTCACTTTCCCTCTTTCTTTCTCTCTCTAATTAATGCATGTTCCCTGCAGCAAATTAAAATAAATGATAATAATGATAAATAAAATTAAATAAATAATTCTTTTTTAAAAAGTAAGAAGTTACCAGTTTCCTTCTCCGTCAGCAACAAGGAACACACACCTTCCAGGTGAGACTGGTGCGTCTGAGGACTGTGGGTTTCTGGGGTGTTCTTACCACTTCAGCAAATTGAGAAATCCGGGCAAACGGTTGCTTTAAGTCGGTGCTTCCCCAAGAGCTGGGTTGAGTGCAGGGAGAACGGCTACCTGGGACTCGGAGACCTGGAGACCTGTCCTGGCTGTTCTCGGGGACAAGCAGGTGGCAGTACTGTGGAAGGGGACAGGCTTGTGACAAGACACTTTGAAATGGGATTGACTGAGTCTGGCAGGTGACAGGCTGTGAGGGGAGGATGTCACATGTGAGGCCAAGGCCTGGGTGACCAGAGCACCTGTCACAGCTGAGCCCCAGCCCTGTGGCACTGTCATCAGATTCCAGCCATCCGCCTTGCCGGGCTGTCATGTCACACTGATGACAGGGCTGGGATTAGACCAGGCTTCCACAGAAAGCCAACCTCATTTCAGCTCCCAAGCATCCCCGGGAGGCCCCGCAGCCTCCTGACAGCTGCACTCCTGTTAGCGCCCACCTGTTAAAGGCCCTCACTCCTGCTTCGGCTGCTTCCTTTGCAAACGTCCCTGAGGCCACTGCCCTTCCCTACTGCAGGGCATTCCTGTACAGCCGAGCTGCGCCCGCCCTGGGCACGGACAGTCTGTCGGCCCCTCTAGATGACTTTCCGGCATCGCTCTGCAGGGGCGTGCCCTCCCCGGGCATGCTCCTCTGCTCCCGCTCCTCACAGGCCCCTCCCTCCCTCCGTTTCCATGGCAGCCGCCTCTGTCCCTTGGCCTGCCCCTTGCCTGCTTGTTGGCATTTCCTCCCAGAGCTTATCCCAGGCCGTATCCTCGGCCTCCACTCGGCTTTACCTGTTTCTTCACCTTCAAATGCGTCGGCACACTGCCACGGCCTACACACGTGTCCCGGGCTGGCCCCATGGCCTAGTGGCTAAGGGAGCTGGATTCCACGTGGCTGGCCATGGTTCAAGTCTTGGCCCAGCAACTGGGAAAAACCAGGGCGCCCGTGTGTGTACGTCCCCAATCCCAATAGGATGGATTGCCATAGGGGGATTGCAGCAGGGCCACACCCCACTGGGGTGTTATACTCTGCATGCGTGCTTTTATTTATCTATTTATTTTAGGTTTTTGCCGTAGGGCTTATGCACTTACCAGAGACAGCCAAAGGGAAAGTGAGATGGCCACGCTGCAATCCCTTCTCCTCCATCCTCCCACCCACTCACCGTCTCTCAGTCTCCATCTCTGTCTCTGCCTAGTGAGCACCTGCACCCTCTGGCAATTACAAAACAAAGCAAAGAACAAACCCCTGTCCTCAGCCTCTTCTCTGAGAAACAGGCTCGCTCGCCAGGAGCCCCCACCTCTCCACTCGGCATCTCGGGGACACATCAGTCTTCGCACACCCGCGTCTCGCTGTCGCTGCCCCTCAGCCTGCACTCTGCTCCGTCCTGTGCTCTCCCTTTCTCACGCTCTCGGCGCAGGAGTGGTTCTGACGTTTTCCTTCCCTCTCACCCAGTCCATGACCCAGCCCTGCCCACTCCGCTGCCCAGATCCCCCAGGCCACCGTGCTCCATGCTCCCTGCCCCACCCGAGGCCAGACCTTTGCAGCAGCACCCAATGGGGCTGCCCGCTGCCACCCTTGTACATGCGACGAAGCAACAACAGAAACTTCCTAGGATGCGGATCGAACCATGCCATGCTGCTCACACCTCGGGTGACCCCACTGCACTTGAAATGCAGCTCCAAACCCGCCGCCAGGCTACCCAGGCCCTGGCACACTCTTCCTGCACGTGCAGCCTCTGCGAGGCGGCCTTTGAGAGCCACCGTGCCTGTGCTGACCACGTTCGTGCCACGCCGCCACCCTGTCAGCTCACCAAGCCCTGCCCGGACGGGATCATGCAGGTGACGTTCTCCGTGCCGGGCGCTCTGCCTGGCCAGCGGCTGCTGACCCTTCGCGTCTCCGTTAGAGTCAGAACTGTCCGAAACGTCTCTCCTTCCATCCCCTCACAGCCTCGGCAAAGGCTGGTCTTGGTGGCCCTGATGAACCACATTTTGCAATTCCATACGTGCCCGTGGGCTGTTTGTCTCACGTCTGCTTCCCTCGTCACCCTTAGGTCCTCGTTCTCTGCTCTATCTGGGAACATGACGGATGCAGAGGTTTGCTGAGCGAGTGATGGTTACTGATGTGACTTCTGCATCCCTCCAAGGTCCTAGGAGTAACCTCATTTGTCCAAACAGGTGACATGGGACTTCCAAGGCCACCGTGAGAGCCAGCCTGTAGTGCAGTGGTTAAGCCCTGTGCATTGGCAGCTGATCCCACATGGCCGACCGTGGTTCAGATTCCAGCCCTGACAGCTTGAAAAACACACCAGGTGTGTGTGCATACTCCCCACCCTCTCTCTGGTGAGCTCACTCACCCTCTGGCAAAAAAAAGAAAGAAAAAAATAATAATTGGTAGGCTAGAAAACCTCACTGACCAAGGAGTGATGTGTTGCCGTATGAGAAACACTTTCCTCCCAGAGTACGGGTCCGGATGTACTCCTGGGGGTTGACCCTTGACCCCACCGCCCGTCTTAGTCCAGACAGACGCAGGTGGGACCCGATCTCAGGGTCGCGATGCTCAAGAGTAACCAAGGTTACCATTCTGCAGACCTTTCCTGTCCGGACTGGCTTTCCTTTTCTAGCCAAACTATTTCTCTAATTCTCTAGTTTTCACTAAAGATGTCTCACAAGAACTTAAAAAACCAAACAAGTGAAAACTCCAGGAAACAATAAAAACCTTACCTGGTTCATTATGTTGGGTCGTTGGGATAGTCGCGACGTATTTTTCTGTTATTTTGTGCAAAAACGCTTTGTCATGACTTTCCAGACAACCCAATCATTGATGGGTTTGCTTCTAGACAAGTCCTTTGAGCGTGTCCCGCCACCGACCTCCTGGCCAGGCTGCTGAGAATTGGTTATGCACGGGGATGTCAAAACCACAGGTGCCAGCTCAATATAGAAAGCTTTGTGTAGTTTATTTACACCAGCACCCTCTGTTGAAATGGGACTAAAACTAAGAAGAGAGACGTCATTATCTAAATGAGGACCCGCAGAGCTAAGGAAAAGCCAGTGTTACTCACAGAGAGGACACCCACGTTCATAACAATAACAATAAAGGAAATATAAATATGAATAGGCGCATTTTCAGGGCAGGTTGGACTTCCCTGCACAGTCTGGTTCTCTGAGAGGTGTTTTCCCTTCCTTCCCCCCCGCCCCCAGAGGTTTTTGCTATAGGGCACATGTGCTCGCCAGACAGAGAGAGACAGAGAGATAGAAAGTGAGAAATAACCCCCCAGGGGGGATGGCCACACCACAATCCCTTCTCCTCCATTCTCCTCTCAGGATCTTGGGCACGCACGCACATGCACCTGGCGTGAGTTTAAGCCAATGGGTCTGGGACTCGAACCGCGGTTGGCTACATGGGAGTCCAGTGACATAGCCATTACGCTAACTGCTGGTCCCTTCCCTTCCATTTTGATGCATATGAGAAAGATCAGGAGCTGAGGACCACAGGCCATGCACCATAACCATGTCTGTCTCTGACAGAGTTACCCTAGCAGCTGGCCATCGGGGCCCCGGGCTTTGGCCAGGGCTGAGCCCCAGTGTGTAGAGCTGACCGGCGACCGCAGGGTGGGAGCTGAAGAGCTGGCCTCAGGTGGGAGTGACAGCTAATAAAGACCTAGAAATGAGTTAAGTGAGTGAGTTCAGGAGGCGACTGGGAGCAGAGCTGGGGAGGACCCTGAGGTATCAGAACAGGCGAGCTGCTCCTAGGACGCTGTCTTTGTCAGTGCCCTGGTAACAGAAATAAATACTTGAGGCTGGTGATTTATAAAGAATTAGAGGATTAGGGGCAGTAGGTGGCATGGTTAAGGCGGCTTGATCCCACATAGCCAACCTCAGTTCAAGTCCCCAACCAGGTTGCTTGAAAATCACGCTGTGAGCGTGTGTGCATGCGTGCCCAAGATCCCGACAGTAGAATGGAGGAGAAGGGATTGCAGTGTGGCCATCCCCCATGGGAGATGCTTTCTCACTTTCCCTCTTTCTCTGTATCTCTCTGGAGAGTGACTCATCCCATAGGGGGAAAAAAGAATTAGAGGCTTATTGACTCGCAGTTCTGGCAGCTGGAAAGCTCAAGGGCAAGGCCTGGCATTCGTCTGACCTGCAATGTGACTGACAGGCACAGAGGGTGGCGAACGGTGCACGCGTGTGGAGAGCTCGCGCTGTGAGCAGCTCTTTCATAACACCCCTCTCACACGAGCAGGACCCCACTGGGTCTGGAGAGCCATCATCCATGAGAGGGCTACCTCTGTGATGCCATCACCACCTCCCAACACCAGATTCCTAAACATGGAACTTTGGGGGATGAGCCATTATTCAAACAGATACTGCTGGTTGGTCACCACTCTGTGAGCTGTTGAGGGCATGGCACTGTTAGTTGTCACTGTCACCACACTTCATTCTGTGTCCCATTTCTTCAGTTGTCAAATGAAGCACATCATCCCTCAGTTGGATATTCTGGTCTCCATGCACTTTGGAATGGGGTGTCCCATTTCCGTACGAGGACAGTAGCAAAGAGGAAAGGAAGGACGAATCCAGGGAACGAGTCGGCCTTGGACGTTACTGAGCACTGGAGTTCACCTCCCTCTGAGGCTGCTGAGAACTTAGACAACCAGCACACCACCACAGCCCCCAGGCAGGGTCTGTATGAGCCCAGGCAGGAAAACAGCCAGATTCGCCCTCTGCCACCACGCCTGCACAGACGCAGCAGAGAAGCGGCTGTGACGAGCTGAGGCTGAACTGCTTTGGGCCTCCCAGTTAACGATCCACACACAGTTCGGCAGAGCTGACCTACCATCAGCCCGTTGTTCAAGAGTTAAGAAAAGGGGCTGATAGATGGCACGGTGATTAAGGCGCTGGAGCTCCACGTGGTCAACCACGGTTTGAGTCCCAGACCTAGTGGATTGAAAATCACTCTGGGCACATGTGTGTGCATGCCCAAAATCCCAGAAGGAGGGTGGAAGAGAAGGGACTGTGACATGGCCATCCACCCTGGGGAGTAATTTCTCACTTGTTCTCTCTTTCTGTTTTTCCAGCAAGTGCATGTGCTCTATGGCAAGAACCTTAAAAAAGAAAGAAAGAACTCAGCAAATGGGGCTCCATGACTTTACGCTCGTAGTGCGTGTGTTTAAGATAAAGTGCTGTGGGCTGCTAAGCTTGGAAACTGCTCTGGGAATCCGTGTGGTGAAACTAGTCCCCCAGACACGGTCATCTAGCTGTCTACTGCCTCACAGCAATGGCAGTTTGGTCCCCATCAGGACGCTCCCAGGTGCTGCTGAGCGGTGAATGCGTTTTTGACCCCCAGACTCTGTCCAGCGAATCCAGGTGAACGCTAACACCAAGTGCCCTGTCTCCTCTCTCCAGCCCTCTCTGCACCTTGGTCAACTTTGAAGCCTTTAGTGCAACAGAGCTGCCTTGGTGCTCCACCCTGGAAGAGGCAGAGGCCCAGGTCTGAGGAGAGCCCAAGGCTGCCTGCCCCAAACCTTTACCCACACCCCCACCCACACCCCCACCATTGAGGGAAACACCACCATGTGTTTGAAGCGGGGCTGATACTAAATACATAATCTGTCAGCCCAGAGTCGGTGATGGCATTTGCTGGCCATAAGGAAGGAACCAGAGCACCTACTTTTTACATTTTTTAGTTTATCGATTTAATTAATAATGTTTTTCCCCCCAGGGACATGTTTGGCAGTGTTCCAAGTGGAGTTGTTTAAATAGGCATAAGCAACAGTTCAACCTGGTTACGATGAACAGGTGAGCCCTCCCAGCCTTGGGGTGACAGCACTGTTCTTCCCTGCCTCTGGTGAGAGGCAGAGAGAGAGACAGAGACAGTTCCCCCAACAGGGACCCAATGCCATGGTACCCCCCCCCACCCCACCCCCCCCCGGCCTTCAGCCAGACCCAGATCATGGCCGCTTGTATGCCTAGTACTCCAGGAGGTCTCTGGGCAGGCGCTGGGAATTGGGACTGCCTCCTAGGACATGTGCCGTCCCTGTGTCACCGTATGGCCCCAACACCTGCTTCCTGGCCGGGAAAGGAAAAGGCTTAGGCGCACACCTTCTCACGTGGGGTGCTGAAATGGGGACAACACGACGTCGTGGAGTTGGTAGGCCCTCTAAGGACAACGTTGCAATTAATTTTGCCTAGAGCCTCTAAAACCTAAAACACTGGACTGGCAAATTCCTAGAAAGGCTGTTGTTACCGAGTTGTAATTCGCCGTTGAGAGGACTTTGTTGGTCACAGCTCCGTTTGAGGAGGAGCCAGCTGCTCATCTGTTTCCTGTTAACAGTGTCATCTCCATGCCCAGTCTTCGGCTTGAAGGAAAGAAATGCTGGGTTCCAAAGGCAGACTTACAGGGGTGGCCTTGGTTCAAGTTCATTGTCACTCTGTCTCATAAAACCTGGGGGCTTGGCTTTTTTGTGGGGAAGGGTAGGGTAGAGGTTTTTGCTATAGGGCGTGTGTGCTTGCTGGAAAGACATAGAGAGACAGAGAGACAGAAAGCGAGAAATCACCCTCTGGGGGGATGGCCGCGCCGCAATCCCTTCTCCTCTATTCTCCTCTCGGGATCTTGGGCACACACGCACACGCACCTGGCGTGAGTTTAAGCCACCAGGTCCGGGACTCAACCGCGGGCGACTACATGGGAGTCCAGCAACATAGCCATTACACCAGCTGCTGGTCCCAAAACTTGGGGGCTGTTCTTCAGCTACTGTAACAGGATGTGGGCTTCTCTTTTAATCCTCCAAAGGAAAGTGATAATTTGATGCCTTTACTTCCTTCAGAACGTTTGTGTGAAGGTTATTCATGGGTCTGTTCATACCACACCTCCTTCCAGTCCTCCGGATCTTGGGCACTCACACAAGTGGCCAGAGTGTTTCAGGATGACTAGGCTAGGGATTTGAGCTGTGTTTGCCACGTGGGATCTGGCTTTTCACGAGCAGCACATTATCGCTGCTCCATGGAGCTGGCCCTCCTTCATGTGTTTACATCACGTTTGGTTTATCTGTTCACTCGTGATGAGTGCTTGGATTGCGTCCACCTTCTGGCTATTTGTAAAGAATGCTGCTGTGAACATGGATGGAGAAGTAGCTGTTCACCACTGCGCCTTGATTACTACGGACAGATGTCCAGAATGGATTTGCTTGATTGTATTGCAATTCTATTTTTAATTGTTTGATGAATTATCATACTGACTTCCATAGTGCTGCACTATTTTGCATTCCCAACAATAGTGCACAAGGATTCTGATTTCTCCACATCTTCACCAATACTTGTTACTTTCATTTTTTTATAGCAAACATCTTAATGGCTGTGAGATGATTTTTAAAATTTTTTTTTTTTCTGGAGAGGTCTTTTTTTTTCTGCTATAGGGTGCGTGCACTCGCCAGACAGACAGAGAGAGACAGAGAGACAGAAAGTGAGAAATCACCCCCCAGAGGGGATGGTCACGCCGCAATCCCTTCCCCTCCATTATCCTCTCAGGATCTTGGGCAGGCACGCACACACGCCCGGCGTGAGTTTAAGCCGGAACACGAACCGCGGTTAACTATGTGGGAGTCCAGTGACATAGCCATTATGCTAACTGCTGGTTCCTGATTTTTAAATTTTTTAAAATTTTAATTATTTATATATTCAATCACTATATGTCACTATAGCTTGTAAAGTGAATTTACACAACATGAATACCCTTCACACCAGTCCAGTTGAAGACAATATACGTATTATCATCAACAGATAATTCTCCATTTCTGTGTCCCATAACTGTCTTGCCTCTCTATTTTCTCCTTGATTCCTTTCCTCACATTCTCCCCCTTCTCCTACCCTCTTCCCACAGTCTCCAGAATTTTCCATGTTTCTATATCCTCTAATCTTCTGATATTTGCAAATATTTCCTCCCATTCTGTAGGTTGCCTTTTCACTCTCTTAATTGTGTCCCTTGATGCACAGATTTATCATCCAAATTTTTAATATAGTCTTACTTTTTTTGCTTGTACTTTTAATATCATGTTCGAGAAATTATTATCAACTCCATTGTCATTGTTTCCTCTATGTTTTCTTTTCTTTCTTGCTTTTCTTCTTTTTTTTTTTTTTTTTTTTTTTTTTTTTTTTTTTTAAGTTTTTGTCACAGGGCGCATGTGCTCACCAAAAAGAGACAGAGAGAGGGAAAGTGAGAAATCACCCTCTGGGAGGATGGTGCACCACAATTCCTTGTCCTCCATTCTCCTCTCTGAATTTTGCACACACATGCAGTCAGCCATTTGGGAGCCTTAACCACCATGCTACCTGCTGGCCCTTCCCCTATATTTTCTTGTAATAGTTTTATAGCGTTAGGTCCTTGATCCATTTTGAGTTAATTTTTATATGTGGTGTAAGGTAAGGGTCATTCTTTTGCTTATGGATATCCAGTTTTCCTGAAGCGATTTGTCGAACGACTATCCCTTCCCCACTGATTGATCTTGGAATCCTAGTTTAAAAAAACAAAATTATTGGGCCATATATGCGAGGACTTTCTGAGTTTTCTACACTATCCCATTGGTCTACATGCCTGACTTTATGCCAGTACCACACTGTACGGTGCCCGGTGTGTTTTTCAAGCCACTGGTCCAAGACTTGAATGATGCAGTTGGCCATGTGGGATCCAGTGGCCTTGACCACCATGCCATAAGCTAGACCCCTTCCACTCATTCTTCATATATGTGAAAATTAGAATGAACATGATTCTATCTAAATTCACATTCAGGAAAGGAGGTCAAAGCTAGCTCCTCCCACCCTCTCCATCGGTGGGACCATGGTCCAATGCCTGGTTGCCTTCTGCTGAGATTCTTGCAGTTACTTCCTGTTATGAAATGAACTGTATTCTGAAATTCACATGTTCAAGTCCTGACCCATTCTGTAGCCACATCTGGAGATAGGGCCTTGAAATATGTGAAATGAGGTCATACTTGAGGAGCTCTAAGTGAACCTGACTGGAGTCCTTGTTAGAAGAGGAGGAGGCAAGCATTGAGCTCACATTGAGGAAAGGCCATGCAAGGACAGACGAAGAGGTGGCTGTCTACCAGCCAAAGAGAGAGGCCGCAGGAGAAACCAAATGTTGACACTGTGATCTTGGACTTCCAGCCTCCACAGCTGTGAGAAAAGAAACGTCTGTTGTTGAAGCTGCATGGCCCATGATACCTTGTTAAGGCAGCCCGAGCAGACTAGTATACCCGACCTGGCTCCCTGCCTCTACCCTTGCCTGTAGCAGTGTTCACCACAGGAGCTGGGGAACTTGTCACAGCATCCTGAGGGCATGTCTCTCTCCTGCTTAAAGCCCTGTTGGCCGCTCGTACAACTCAGCAACAGCCCACATCCTGATGTTATTTGGGCCCTGTTCCTTCTCTGACTTCATCCCCTACAGGTTCTCCTCCCCAGGTGACTCCAACCACCATGATCTCTGTTCTTTCTCGAATGTTCTAAGCATGTCCTGTCTGAGGACCCTTGGGATTGTCCTTCTGTTCTGACATTTCCTCCGGACACCAGCCTGACCCACTATGCACTCCTCCATCTCCTTCATAGCGCTGTCCGATGTCATCCTGTCAGTCACGCATTCAGGTCAAGTCATGTAAGAGCCTTTCCCCTTAGTCCAACACTTCATTCCCTTCCCCAGAGCGCATTCCTCTTTATGATTCTTATTACCTTCTGACAGTCTGCACAGTTGCTTCTTATTTGTTTATTGTTTGAATTTGTTTATTGAATGAATGAATGAATGAATGAAATGTCTAGATAGTCTTCCTACCTGGAAGTACCCTTCTACGGTCTTGTTTTATTCCAAAGCACTTCATTTTCTATGGTTTTGTTTTGTTTTGTTTTGTTTTCATTAGTGTGAGAGACAGAGAGAGAAAGAAAAGCATCCTTAAAAGGGCCGTATGCTGTGACCCCTCCAGCCAGCATCGTGGGCTCATACCCCCGGCACGTATAGGCAGTGGGGGACCAAGGCCCAGCTTCCCACGTGGGTCCAGCATTGCCTGGACAGCGCGTCACCATGGTGCCACCAGGCCGGTCATGCTCTCGCTCTGCAGGCCTCCGGGTGCTCGTGTAAGGAGCCAGCTTGTGCAGAGCATCAGGCACAGAGCCCGAGCCCTTCAGGAGTTCAGGCAGCAACAGCTCAGAGGAGTTTTCTGAGTCTGTGGGGCTCTCAAGATCTGAGAAATAACATGTCACAAAAACTGGGCCCTTCATTATTGTTTTTAGAGAGCTTTTTGTCTCTCATCAGAGAGATAGAAAGCGAGAATTCACCCCCGGGGGGGGGGGGGGGGGGATGGCCACACTGCAGTCCTTTTTCCTCCATTCTTCTCTTGGGATTTTGGGTGCACACATGGGCCTGGCGTGTGGGCTGGGTCCGGGACTCAAACCATTGTCGACCACGTGGGAGTCCAGCAATGTAACCATTATGTCATCTGCTGGTCCCAAACTGGGCCCTGTTAGTCCCTTCCTTGTACTCAAGTCAGACCAGCACAAGCCAGCTGCTACTGTGCTCACGCATTCCAGGAGGGAATAACTCTGTGCGAGCTGCACGTCAGCAAGGAAGGCCGGTGCCAGCTGCCACTGACCATAACCACAAGGCAGTGTCATGGCGCTGCAATTCTGCTAAATACAGAGCTATCTTGCTGAGAGTGGGGACCAGTGAAGAACGCATCTCATTAAATACAAGTGCTCACTCAGCCGGTTCCATCATCAACCCCCCTCCACTGCCACTTACCGCACGCCTGAGAGTGGTGGCGAGCCACCTGCCTGGACGCATGCAGGAGGCAGCTGCGCAGAGCCACGAAGAGCTCCCACCCATCATTTCCTCAGGGCTGACGGATGACACTGCCGTGTTTCTGAGCGGTGGGCATTCAGCAGCACGGGAGGGACAAAGAAGCTCGCAAATGCGTCAGGATCTGATGAGATGGGTGTACAAGGATTGGTGAGAAGAGGTGAGAACACATGTCAGAGGGCCATCCCTGCAGCCGCTGTGAGCCCTAGAGAACAACCAACTACACGAGAGGGTGGCAGCCCAAAGGCTCCTAGGAGCACAGCCCAGGAGCACCAGCGGGCAGCCAGGAAGGCGGACTGCCCAGCTCGAGGCTGGCTGCAGCCGTGGCCCAGCACCCCGCGGGGCCGCTCTCCGGTGGGAGCTGGCACTGGGACGGCCGGTTCGGCTGCTGTGTAAAGCTGTGCATCGGCTGTCAAGTCTGGGGTCAGCGATCTGGTTGCGGACGCACACTCATGCCACGTTGGGTTTGACGTACCGTCACCCAGGGAGGCAGAGAATGTGCAGAAAGAATCCACGTCCGGAGAGGCGGGAGGTCAGGGGTGAGCGCGTTGGGAGGGCTCCGGGGACTCCGCTCACCGAGGCACGGCTGCAGCCAACAACTGTCATTGTCACAGGTGTTTCACTCACCCGCAGGGCACCCTCCCCACTGCCTTCCACGGAGGTGTAAGTACCAAGACAGGTTTTCCTGGGAAGTGACTGTCCGTAAGAACATTACTTTAAAAAAAAGTTTGTTAATTTCTTCCACGAGAGAGAAAGACAGAGAGGCAGGGACCCTGATGCGGCTTCTCGCCGAGATCCTCCCCAGCCTCTGACAACCAGGGTCACGGGCGCAGAAGCATCCACGTGTGCCAGGAGGCCCCGGGACACAGTCGGGTGGGTCCAGCGTGCTACCCCTGCACCACCGTCCAGCCGCGAACATGTGTTTCTAAGGTTAGTCGCCCACGATCTCGTATTAATTCTGTGACAAGAGAAAACATCTAACATTTAGCTCAGCTCGCAGACATGGGGACAGTTCGTCCAAAGCCACTGAGTGTGCGGCCCGGTCGGTGTGACTTCTGGATCCATGTGCGGAAGGGGAGCTGTCGGGAAAGGACCCCGTAAGCAGAGCCTGTGGAGGCTGGAGTCGGGGCTGGCTGGTGTGGACAAGTCTACAGCGAGTGCCTCCGCTGTCAGTCACGGCCTCCTTCGCCTTCTTGAGGTCACATGATTGCTGGCGGGACGCTGTCTGAGATCTGCGGCAATGGCTGGGAGGACTTGGAGGCTCGCCCTGGTGTCATTCACACGCCGGCTCCCTGTTCTCCCTCAGGCCCTCGCTGCAACGATGCTCTCCTCATGTCCTCTCGGCCTTCATGCCGTCCTCACCCTCCAGCACCCACTGTCCAGGCCTCTCCCTCAGTTCCAGCTGAGGTCAGCAGAGCCTCGCCAGCTCCCTGTCCTCTGAAGTGTCTGAGCACACCCTTCACGCCGGGAGTGACACGCACCCGCCCTGCCTGCCCCCGCGGGGCGGAAACCATGTCCGCTGTGTTGGTTTCTCTGTGGCGTTAGTCGGGGGGCTCCGTCAGTACCTGAGGACCTACTTTTCTGAGCACAGGATTGAAATGGTGCTGGGAGACGTCAGCGGCTGAGCAGCGGTGCAGTGCTAGCACAGTTGCCCCCAGGTGGGAAACGTCCTGGGTTCGTATCCCTGACCTCCCTTAGCAGGGAGGGCTGGGCATGCCCATGTGTGCCCGGGATCTGGGCAGGCCGAGTCTGGGGATGGATCGCTGTGTGGGAACTCTATTGGGGATGCCATCTCTCTGTCTCTGTACCTCTCTCATTGAAGAAACCTATAAACTTTTTAAAAACAGAAATTACGAAATCATGCAGGGTTTTCTGTTATTCTCGCCCAAAGTGGAGTTAAATTAGTTTCCTCTGAGAAAGGTGGTGGGACCTTCATCACCTTGAGCCAGTGAAGGAGGCCCTGGCTGGCTGGGTGCAGACTGTCCTCAGGGCAGGGAGGGACGCTGAGGTGACACAGTCCCCCTGCCGGTTCCCCAGCCCCGGCCAGTGGAGCTGGCACCTGGGTGTTTGAAGCCTGTCCGAAGGGTGGGCATGAGCACAGCAAAAGCCAGAGGGCTCTTCTGTTTTCCAGACACGAGGGACTTATTATGACTCTTCTTCTAATTCTAAAATATCTATTAAGCTTTCACCGTGAGCCAAATACTATTTATGAGCTATCCAATATGGTGGTTCTTACTCTCAGAGTCAGTTTTAAAAGCACAGTAATCACAGCTTTTTAGATAGCAAAGAAATTCACTTTCCTGAGATTGGAGGGCCGAACTTGGCCCGGGCGGCGGTTTCCCATCCAGTGGACCCCAGGGCTGCCGTCGGCACCTCACGCATCAGCGGGCTGCTCTTGCCCATCTGCCTGCGCCCTTGCCCCAAGCCTCTTCTGGGGGGGCTGGTGCCCTGCAGCTCCCCAACACCCCCACTGCTGGTCCCACTCCTTCTGTGAGGAGCGCCCTGAATCGCCCTCTGCCTAGACCCGTTAGGGGTCGGATTGCCAATGAGGAAGCTGTCACTACTGGGACAACCCACAGAGTAGGGCAAGAACGCTCACATGGCAGGCTCGGTCGGAAGGAGCCTAATAAACTCACATTGGTCAGTACCCTCGGGAACCCACAGGTGGTTAGGAGCCCAGATCCAGGCGCTGGATGACCCGAGTTCGAACCCTAGTGCTGCCCTCTGGCTCTCAAACATGGGCAGGACCAGCGTTTGAGAGGACCTCGATGTTCACCACGTGACGTGACGCAAGTGTGTCAGATGGTGGGTGTGTCCCTGCCCCATCTGACCAATACACATTGTACTCACGTGTTCTCAGTCGGTGAGCGGAGACAACACCGACCTTGGAAGTTTGGGGTGAGGCTGAAATTCACAAGGTGGAAGAGCGCTCTCAGGGCCAGCCAGGGGTGTAGCGGTTACGGCGGCTGGATCCCACGGCGGCTGGATCCCACGTGGCCGGCGCTTCAGCCCTGTGATCGCATGTGCCCAAATCCAGAGAGGAGAATGGAGAGGGATCGTCTCTCTCCTGTGAGTGCCCGCACCCTATAGCAAACTAGAGGGGGGGGGGGGGTGGAGCCCTTGATGACGGCCGGCACGCAGCACTGGAGGCCCTGAAGTGCTGGCAATGGAGCAGGTCCCACAGCTCACAGCTCTTGGTCGGGGCGCACCACGTGCCCAGCGCCGTCCCTGGGTTGACACAGGTTAGAAACGCACTCAGAGCGGGGCATGGCAACTTGCCGGGTTACACAGCTGGTGAAGGACAGTGCTGGGACTCAGACAAGACGGTCTGCCTCAGACGTCCATGCACACAGCCGCTCTGCACCGTGCTCCCGTCTGGTCCCATGATCTACAAGGGCAACAACTGGGCTCTGTTACCACACTAGAGTAGCTTTAGTTGGTGACAATGCAGTACATATTTCACCACAGCGGCAAGAGAGGACTTTGCACGTTCACCATGCAGCATAACGGCAAATGTTTGATTTGGTGGGTATGTCATCGCCCTGATTCCATCAATACACATTGTACTCACATGCTGGAAAGCCACATGTACCCGCAGATACAACTATCACATGCCGATTAAAAATATGTTTAAAGTGCCAGCAGGTGACATGGTGGCTAAGGCACTGGACTCCCATGTGGCCAGCCATGGTTCTAGTCCCTGCCCTGTGGTTTGTTTTCTCTTTCTCTCTCTCATGAGTGCACGTGCCTTATAACAAGTTAAATAATAATAATAAATAAAATTAAATAAATAATTCTTTTTAAAAAAGTCATTTTAGGGACCAGCATTTAGCGTAATGGCTATGTCGCTGGACTCCCACGTAGTCGACCGCGGTTCGCGTCCCAGACCCGGTGGCTTAAACTCACGCCAGACACGTGTGCGTGCGTGCCCAAGATCCTGAGAGGAGAATGGAGGAGAAGGGATTGTGGCGTGGCCATCCCCCCTGGGGGGTGATTTCTCGCTTTCTATCTCTCTGTCTCTTTCTGTCTGTCTGGCGAGCACACGTGCCCTATAGCAAAAACCTCTCAAAAAAAAAAAGTCATTTTAAAGTCAACTAACCAATGGAGTCTCTCTAGGATCTTCCTTCTACACTCAGAGGATAAAAAGAATGTTAGCTCAGAGCTCGCTATGGGCACACATCACCTTGCCAAGGCATACTCGCATGTTTGCATATTCATGGGGGGTTCCATCTGTACACATGACGTTGAAATGCAGAGCTGAGGTGGAGAGAGACAGTCTAGATTTTGGTGTGGCCAAGCAGCTCATTGGTAATCTAGGCCCGGGTTTTCCAGGGCACGGCTCTCAGTGGGTGGGTCTCTGACATATGTGTGAGCAAGTGGTGTGTGGGCTTATGTCAGGCACCCACATGGAATGAGTCAGAAGCACTTTGAGACACTTCAAGCTGTTAGCGAAGCCAAGAAATTAAACACATGCAGAAAGGTCAGCTCTGTGCCAGGCAGAGGCCATCTGGGGGCATATCCGGGTGGAAGCGATACTGCCTTCAGTCCTGAGTACCGAAATGTCCCTCCACCCTCGTTTTCTTAGTCTACGGCCCAAACGGAGTGCGTCAGTCTGTTCAGCAAACTGATTTTCACTAAAGGTTGCAGGGCAAGCTTTTAAGTTCTTTTTTTTAAATAATTATTTATTTTATTTTTTATTTATTCATTCATTTATTTTTTAACTTGACCAGAGAGAGACAGAGGGTGAGAGTGAGAGAGAGAGGAAGTGAGAAAGCAAGCCACCAGATTCAGGACTTGAACCCCGGTCGGCCATGTGGTTTAACCACCACGCCACTTGCTGGCCCCAAGTTTTTTTTTTTTAAGAATTATTTTTATTAATTTTATTTATTTACTTTAATGTGACCAGAGGGGAAGAGAGAGAGAGAGAAAGTGAGAAAGAAGCCACCAGGTCCAGGACTTGAACCATAGTTAGTCACATGGGAGCCCAGCATCCTCAACCACCATGCTACCTGCCAACCCCCCAAGCTTTGAAGTTCTTTTAAGTTCCTTTACAAACTCAAATTTGGGAGACAACAGGTGGTATAGTGGTTGAGGTTTTAGACTCCCACATGACTGACCACAGTTCAAGTCCCAGACCTGGCAACTTGCTTTCTTACTTTCCCTCTCTGTCTCTCTTCCATTTCTTCCTGGTGAGCACATGTGCCCTATATCAAATTAATAATAATAAGAAGGGACCAGCAGTTGGCATAATGGCTATGTCGCTGGACTCCCATGTAGTCGACCGCAGTTCAAGTCCCGGACCTGGTAGCTTAAACTCACGCTGGGCATGTGTGCCTGCGTGCCCAAGATCCCGAGAGGAGAATGGAGGAGAAGGGATTGTGGCGTGGGCATCTCCCCTGGGGGGTGATTTCTTGCTTTCTGTCTTTCTGTCTCTCTCTGTCTTTCTGGTGAGCACACGTGCCCTATAGCAAAAACCTCAAAAAAAAAAAAAAAAAAAAAAAAAAGGAAAGAAAATTAATTAAAAAAAAAAAAGAACCCAGATATGGGCCAGCCCATGGCCTGGTGGTTTCAACTGCTGGGTTCCACATGGACAGCAGTACAGTCTGAGTCTAGGGCCCAGTGACTTGAGAAATGGAGAAGGAACGGCCATGCCCCATGGGGGTGCTGGGGGTGCTTACTCATTTTTCCTCTCCCACCTACTCCAGTAAGCATGCCTCTGGCAAATTTAAAAAAAAAAAAAAAAAAAAAAAAAAAAAAAAAAAAAAAAAAAAGCCAAACTCTGATTTAAGTGAAAATTAAAACTGCAACTTGTTACGTGGGTCTGATGGTTTCCGGTGGAGCCTCTCTGTCCTCAGAGGCTACTTCTGCTCGACCTGGACGGTAGGAGACAGGGGCTGGCCAGGGGCCTGTGAGCTGCAGTTCTGGTCCGACTTCGGGACCCCGAGAGCATGGGGTAGTAAGCCTGTGAGTAAAAGTCCACTCGGGGTCTGGGTCAGAACCTGGCGCTCCACTGACGTAGAGGGTAACTTGCTCTACATCTCCTGGGCTTCCAGCTTCTTTAAAGGGCTCTTCCAAATCTTTCTTTTCTTGTGAGGTGATCAAAGGCTGAGACAGAAATAACTCTCCTTGCTCTTAGCTTACAGCAGTAAATGGAGCACTTTTATCATTTTGAGTTTTTTTTCTTGGTTTTACAATCGCTTTAGATGTGAATCACTTGAGGCTCAATTCTCCTTCCTTCATCACCCACATTCACTGTGCAGTTTTCCAGGCCGATGCGCTCTGTGTGCCCCGGGAACCAGTTAGATCTTGTTTCCGCAAACAGCCAGCTTTTGGAATGGAGAGGAAAGTGTACAAACAACCCATAATCTTTTGTCTTCTTCAAAAAGCACTAATTATTAGGGTTAATAACAATGTATTGTATACCTGAAAACTGTGAAAAAAGATTTTAAATGTTCTCACCACAGAGAAGCACGTGAATTACAGCTGTGTGCATGAACCTAGTTAGTCATTCTGTCATGAATACGTGGGTCAGAACATCGTGCTGAACACCGTAAATGCACACAGTGTTTATTGGTCAGTTTTTAAAACGCAGGTAATGAGGGAAGCACTGAGAGTCCATGAGATTTGCTTTCTTGTACAGGGAGTTATTTGCAATAGAAAGGATTCGTGGTGGGCTGGGCAAGAAGATTCTACTAGAAAATGAAGAAATCTTGGTGTGGAAGGATGGTGGGAGAGGGAAGAGTCTAGGGAAGGAAATCAGTATAGAGAGGGAAATAAAGAGGCGAGACATTAGTGGGACACAGAAATGCTTTTTTTTTTTTTTTTTTTTGAGGGGGGGAGATTTTTGCTATAGGGTGCATGTGCTCACCAGACAGAGACAGAGAGACAGAAAGCAAGAAATCACCCCCCTGGGGGGATGGCCATGCTGCAATCCCTTCTCCATTCTTCTCTTGGGATCTTGGGCATGCATGCACACATGCCCGGCATGAGTTTTAAGCCACCGGGTCCGGGACTCGAACCACGGTCTACTACATGGGAGTCCAATGACATAGCCATTACGCTCACTGCTGGTCCCCAGAAATGGTTTATTACCTGTTGATGATAACGCGTATAGTATTCTCAATAAGTCTGATCTGAGGTGTATTTCATGTTGGGTAAATGCTCTGTACAAGCCAAGTGATGTATAGCGATCTAAAGTTAAAAAAATAATAATAAAAATAAAATTAAAAAAAGGAAGAAGTCTCCTATTACATATTCTTTTTCTTATTAATCATGTTTCTTTTTTTCCCCAATTTTTAGTTTTCACTATAGGGCACATGTGCTTACCAGAGAGAGAAAGAGAGCAGGAAAGTGAGAAGTCACTCCCCGAGGGGGATAGCCATACCACAATCCCTTCTTCAGTCTCCTTGGGATTTGGGGCACACATGCACACACAGCCAGTGTGATTTTTAAGCCACCAGGTCCATGATTCAATCATGCATTTGGCCATGTGGGATTGAGTGCCTTAACCTCCACACTACATGCTGGCCCAATTCATGATTTTTAAAATGTATTAATGCATGCATACGTGAGAAAGACACGCCGTCCTCTTGGGACCTGGTCACACTGAGACCCCATTCCCAGTGCTCCAGTCCATGGGATCTTGGGCCCAGCATGTTTCAGGCTGTCCTGGCCAGGGGTTCGAACTGAGGTCACCATGTGGAGTCCGGTTCCTCTTGGGTCATGCACTACCACTGGGCCCCAGAGCCGCCCTATGTATGCTTTACCAGGAAAAGCCAAGCATGTGCTCAGCTTGTCACAGAGGCAAACAGACAACACTAGCAGAGGCGCCCCTGAGCATTTGAGGCCTGTTTCTGTGGAGAGTATGTTACTTCATGGCACTACTTCAGGAAGCTCTGGGAAACGGTTACTGTTTGAACTACTTACTTACCTACTCAACACGATAAACAAAATGGGTGTTTAAAGAGGCCAGATAACGTTTCCTGTGTGCATTTCTGTATCGTGCCAGAGTGATTTGGACACATGGAGGCTATTTCGAACATACGGAAAGATGGAACTGTGAGGTGACGGTTTTGAACTGACAAGGGAAATGAGCTGTCCTTTTTGCTCTTCCAGATCATTCTACAAGCCAGTCCCTCACCCAGGAGGCCAGGTGGTCAGCCGTCAGGGAGGAGCTTGCACAAGTGGAATCCGAAGTTCCAGATTTCAGAGCCGTGGCTAACGGTGACAATGCCCAAACACCATCCCCGTGCGTTCCATCTGAGGAGTTAATGAAACTAGCCAAACAGCCTCGGTCACTAGCTGGGAAGATGCTTTCGCAGTTGAAGCATCAAGGTGGTCCTCTCAATTGCCACCTTCCCTGGAAGCCATGTCTGTGACACTTCCCAGCCATCATGTGGATCCTGCCACTGTGGTGTGGGGTGGGCTCACTGGGTCCCTTCTGCTGGGGCAGCCCTAAAGTGTGGCATCAGGGCTCTAGTGGAAGGGGAGAGTGAGGGGCCACCCAAAATGGCCAGGCCAGGCAGGCCCCCCTACGCCCCAGCAGAAGGGAGCTCTCCTGGAGGGAGGGGCATTGTCTACTACTTCCATGGTGCAGCTGTTCCTGACACCCTCCTGTCCACTCACTCTCTTCCTCGGATCGTGCTACCCTGGCCAGAGGCCTTCCTGAGGTCACCCTTGTCCGTGCTGTTTCTGAAAGAGGCTGTGGACACTGAGTCAGCACATCCTGCTTGCTGTTTCACTGTGAGGCGGGGACCCTCCCTTCTGCTCGCTCGCTCGCCTGTCTCCAGAGCTGGCAGCCCACAGCAAGGCTCGGGCCTCGGCAGACGCTCAGCAGACTCACTGGCCGACCGGTCAGCCCCGATGGTCGCAGGCTCTCCACTCCTTTCTTCTCCTGCAGCGGAGCTCGGAGCTCGGATCAATGACTCCGTCTAAAGAGGGGGAGGTAAGCAACGTGAATTTGAAGAAGGGGCTGTGCTGCAAGTGGTTTAAGGTGTGGAAACTAAATAAATTTAAAAGAAAAGAAAACCACCTCCTCCAAGAGACCCAGAGAGCCAGGGCGGAGGGCTGCAAGCTGCGTGATTAGATGCAGAGGGGCACAAAAACACTCGGAGCCTTAGAACTGCAAAGTCGTGGGAGGGAGAGAGTTCACGTGGGGCAGCTTCGCCGTCCTGCAAGTCTCTGTGGCTAGGGGCCATGTGCGACCAAACAAAGCCAGCTCTGGAGGCCTGCTGGTTGCTGGCTGAATGAGCTGGCCAGTAAGACGGCCAGCCTGCCCCCAGCTTCAGGGCCGTCTGCTACAAAGAAGTTAGCAGATACATACGTTTGAGCAGCACCGAGGAAAGAACATGTCGCTGGCATTCTCCAAATTGCAGTGTTTGTCTTCAGGCTTAATGGGAAACACTGAGGATCTGAATCTCATTATAGGTCAGTCGTCAGAGCTGCCATCCCTTCCCTCGGAGCTGACTCAGTAAATGTATGGTTTTTGATTTACTGTGCCTGGCAAAAGTAATTTTACTGAGGAATGTTCTTTATTATCAACTTTTCTTATGTAATAAAAGACAATTTGGTCAGGCTAATTGCTAAATTAAGCTTGCTTCTAATCAAGCTCAGCTGATTCATTTAAAGGTTATTGACCACTGAGTTTGTGTGTGTGTCTATGTGGTTTTCTTTTATTTAATTTTATTTGTCATTATTATTTATTTTTAAATTTGTCCTGAGAAACACAGAGAGAGAGAAAGGGAAGTGAGAACCAACCCGCCAGGTCTGAGACTTGAACCTCAGTAGGCCGTGTGGGAGTCCAGCACCTTAACCACAATGCTACCTGCTGGTCCCATGTCTGTGTGTTTTAATGGCCAGAGGGCACATGTACTTGCCAGAGAGAGGGAGAGGGAAGAAGCACCCCCAGTAGGACGTGGTCACACTGTGATCCCTTCTCCTCCATTTCTTCATCTTGTCAGGATGTGGGGCACGCAAACGTACGTGCCTCGTGGATTTGTCAAGTCACGGGAGCCAGGATTTGAACTGCAGTCAGCCATGGGGATCTGGACCCTTTATGCACTAGGTCATGGGGCTGGCCCTGAACACTGACAGTTTTAGGAGTGTTTAAGCAGGCCAGTGGATACTCTTCAGATAGAAACCTTATGAGAATCATACTCTAAGCCCAAGAAGTCAAAACCACAATGCGAAGTCCCACTGATTATCCAGAAAAGCACACACACCTTTTAGCTGAAATCCTATGATTTGTTGTGTATAATGATAGAATAAGATTAAATAAGAAAACGGTTTAGGCTCCAGAAAAACTTTAACAATAAAATATTTGAGAGTGACCTGTAGTATATTTAAACAAAGTGTAAAAGAGTATCTCCCTGCCCCGATAAGCAGTAAGTGCACACACATTCTCTATTTTGCAGTTTGTATGCACACATACTCTATTTTGCTGTTTGTATACACATCCTCTATTTTGCTGTTTGTATACACATACTCTATTTTGCTGTTTGTATACACGCATACTCTATTTTGCTGTTTGTATACACATACTCTATATTGCTGTTTGTATACACACATACTCTATGTTGCTGTTTGCTGTTTGTATACACACATACTCTCTATTTTGCTGTTTGTATGCACACATACTCTATATTGCTGTTTGTATACACATACACTATTTTGCTGTTTGTATACACATCCTCTATTTTGCTGTTTATATGCACACATACTCTATATTGCTGTTTGTATACACATACACTATTTTGCTGTTTGCAAGTGAGTAAAATTCAGATGCACAATTCTTCACCTCTAATAACCAACGCCATCCTTAGCTATAAACATATGGCCCTTTGGCAGGAAATTTCAAAATCCATGTCACATATATCTGAAAAACATGAATGCTTAATGGGCTGGTTCTCCTTACGTGATAAAATGATCTGTTCTCTAGCCTCTCATTTTTATCGTTGGCAGGAAAGTGACTGTACTTTAGCTAAAAAGACATCTGTTAGCAATTTGTAGTCTCTGAGTTGCTCATGGTTTTATAGAGCTTCATCTGAAACTCTGATTCTTTTTTTTTAAAGTTCACTAATGCAAGTGGGGGTGGGGCACCCAGGGAGGGGTCGTTTCTCTGAGCCCAGGTAGCGTCTTTCTCACTGCCTCGCAGGATCGGGATGGCAGCTCAGGGTTCCGGCTGCTCCAGCGCGAGTGGTAGAGATGGTAGAGCTGCCAGCTTTGGGGCTGAGATTAGACCATGACAACGTGGCCCCCTGCCTTGTTACCCTACTTTCTTTTCTTTTCTCTTTTCTTATTCTCACAGCAAGGTAAATTTGGGCCAGTCAGTGGCATAGTGATTAAGGTGGCTGGATCTCACATGGCCAATAGTGTAGTTCGAATCCTGGAACTGGCAGCTTGAGAAATACACCAGGCATGTGTCGTGCATGTGCAAAATCCCTAGAAGAGACCGGAGGAGTAGGGATTGCAGTATGGTCATCTCCCCTGGGGGGATTTCTCACTTTCCCTCTCTCTGTCCCTCTCTCTTTCTCTTCATGCCAGGCATAAAATTGCGAAGTGCACACGCACACACAGGTGCACATATACGCACATCGCATATGCAAACACCAAAACTCTGGACTCCAGACATAGTTTCAAATACAGATTCAGGGGCTGGGAGAGTGGCACAATGTGCATGGGTACGAGATATACCTGCGGACAGCAGAAGCTTGGTCTCAGCAGCAAAATGCCAAAACGCAAGCTGGACAAAAGAAAAAAAGACGCAGGCAAAGGCTGCTGCGGAAGTACGGGGAAGCACTGCGTGTAGGACGACCGCGGAAGCACGGGCGCTGTCTGTAGGACGACCGCGGAATCACGGACGACGCCAGAACGAACCGACACCTGCAGGCAGCGCCTGGGAGCGAGCTCCTGAGACTCCGCCTCCTGCAGGGCTGGCCGAGGTTCTGGCGTCCAGTTGGTCCAGCGAACTCATGACCCCTTTGACCCCTACGGTCTCAGACCTTAGGTAACAACCCCGCAGCTGCTTTTCTAACCAACTGTTGATCCGCAGAAATAAGGGGACTACGGAAACTCATTTTTATGCTTTTCCCTTTGGGGCTTCATGCAAAGATAATTCTGTGTAAATAACTGACTCTGACTTGGAAATCGGTCCATCTTTCTTATGAAATATGTTTTATGATTGTAATTATACCGAGGATCATACTGTGTAAAATAAATCATTTAATAAAGTAGTGCTTTGACTTTACAAAAAAAAAAAATTTACAGATTCAGTTCCCGGTAGCTCTCTGGCCCTAGGGAAACTAATTTTCTCATTTCTTTATTTATCAAATGAGAATAGTAATGCCTGCCTTGAAGAAGATGACATGAGAGATGGAATATTCCTTTTCTGTTTTTCTTATTTATTTATTTTTTTTTTGGAGAGGTTTTTGCTATAGGGCGTGTGCACTCACCAGAAAGACAGAGAGAGACAGAGAGACGGAAAGTGAGAAATCACCCATGGGGGGATGTCCACACCACAATCCTCCACCATTCTCCTCTCGGGATCTTGGGCATGCACGCACACGCACCCAGCGTGAGTTTTAAGCCACTGGGTCTGGGACTCAAACCGATGTGTGTATATGTGCACCTGTGTGTGCGTGCACGCTTCCCAATTTTATGCCTGGCATGAAGAGAAAGAGAGAGGGACTACATGGGAGTCCAGCAACATAGCCATTACGCCAAATGCTGGTCCCAGAGATGGAATATTTCTAGAAGAGGGAAAGTATTATTTATATTATTACTATTTATATTTTAATTTAATTTAATGATATGCATTTGATCACTGTATATCATTACAGCTTTATCATTTACATACAATAAAATGAATTTTGCCAACACAAATACACTGAATATTAGTCCAAAAGATATTATCATGCATGTGGTTACCAACAGATAATTTTCCATTTTTGTGTCCCTGGAATGTTTTGCCTCTTTCTTTTTCCCCCTGACTGTTTATGCTGAGGGCCAGGGGTACGCCTCCCTGCAGCACCACTCTCCACCGCCCATCATGCCTCTATTCATTGGGAGATCTATTTTAGGCCCTGGTGTTTGCACAAACCTACTCAGAGGACAGATTTGGAAATTTGGCTGGGAGTTGTGGTTATTTCTTTTTCCTGCTGCCAGAAGAAAAACAAATGATAAGCCTGTTTTATGTTTTATTAGTAGTGCAGTTTCCTTTCCACCTAAATATCTGCACAGATTTACAGTGGAAAGAGATAGTCAGGCTTTGGTCAGAGTGAGCTCGAGAGAGTTCTTAATGTCTTTGACCTTGAGTTCGTTCACGCATAAATGGCAGAGGTGAACACCGAGTCTGCAGGATCATTTCAACACGATAAATAATATACATAACACGACTGGCTGCTACTTTTACCCTCTTATGGCTTAGCATCTCTAAGGACAGTCAAGAAGGCCTCCATGAGGGGCCCCCAGGAAAGAGAACGGACTAATTATGGAAACAGACATAGCCTCAGCCGTGAAGAGGGGCACCATTCAACCAGACACGCGGTAAGTTTCTAAGAACAAATGTTCCCGAATCATCGCATGGTCTGCTTTTTTTTTAATCCGCTCTGTGAGTGGATAGGAAATTGAAATTCTGGCCTATCCCCAGTCATCTGCATCCTTGAGAAACCCAAACATGTTTCAATAAACAGATCATTACAAAGTAAAAGAGATTCCAGGGCTAAGTCCATACTGGTTTAGGATTATCTGGTTTGTGGACTGTGTTACCACCCTCTCTCCCATGGTACAGGTTTCATAAACTTATGATAAAATATCAAGTGCTTTCTTTATAAAAAATTTTTTCAAGAATTATTTAATTTTATTTATTATTATTTTTATTATTTTTAAATTTGCTATAGAGCACATGTACACACCAGAGAGAGACAGAGAGAGAGAGAAGGAAAGTGGGAAAGCAAGCCGCCATATCTGGGACTGGAGTCAGTCATGTGGGAGTTTAGCCCCTGAGCCACCACCCCACCTGCTGGCCCTCAAGTCCTTTCTTAGGAACCAGTGGTGTTAACGGAAAGATGGAGGAAGACATGGTTTTCTTTCCTTGCCTTGCCTTGCCTTGCCTTTTTTCTTTTTTTGAGAGTTGTTTTTTTTTTTTTTTTTTTTTTTTTTCCCTTTAGGGTGCATGAGCTTGCCAGAAAGATAGAGAAAGACAGAGAGAAAGAAGAAATCACCCGCCTGGGGGTATGGCCATTCCACAATCCCTTCTCCTCCATTCTTCTCTTGGGATCTTGGGCACGCACACACACATGGCTGGTGTGAGTTTAAGCCACCGGGTCTGGGACTCAAACCGCGGTCGACTACATGAGAGTCCAGCGACATAGCGTTACGCTAACTGCTGGTCCTGAAGGAAGAGATGTTCTGTAGACAGGGAGTCACTCTAGGTGTTGAGCAGCTCTCCTGGCCCTCACTCGCTCAGGCCACGTTCTCCATGCTGAGGTGCTAAGACGGCCACGTGGCCCAAGGCCACCAGGTGGAATGAAGATACCCCATTCCTCCTCAGGCCCCAGAGGTCGGCCATTCCTAGTGTCTATTCGGCCTCCCAGTCTCAGAGAGTTTGGGAGAACAAAATTGGTACCTAAAGTCACACCCGACTGGTGGCAAAATATCCCTTAAGTGAGCCAGAGGCGGTGCCGAGGTTAAGGGAGCTGGATTCCACATGGCCAGCCTCGTGGCTCACATTCTGGACCTGACGCCTTGAAAACACGCCGTGTGTGTGTGTGTGTGTGTGTGTGTGTGTGTGTGCCCAAAGGACCGAGAGGAAAATGGAGGAGGAGGAATTGCAGTGTGGTCATCCTCTCTCTCTCTGTTCCCAGTGAGTGCAAGACCCCTATAGCAAACTAAAAAAGAAAGAAAGAAAAGAAATCCAAGTCAGTCATTTCATTAACTTTTCAGCCCACACACGCTCCTACAGAAGGTATCCAAGGCTAAGCTCCCATAGAGGGGTCTTTGCCAATTATTACCATACTACAAGGAAAATGAATTCTCCCTTTTCACTCATGACAGACCACATGTGTGAGCGTGTGTGTGTGTGAGAGAGAGAGGAGACCCCTCTGCAGCGTTCGGCCACACCACGACGCCCCTCCGGCCCTTCGGGCAGGGTTCTGGGCAAGTGCTCTGGTGCCTGGTGTGTCTTCAGGCTGACCAGGCCAGGGGCTCAAACTGTGGACGACACGTGGCTCCCAGCTCTACAGCCCAGGGTGCTGCTGACGGTGCCACAGAGGCGGGCCCATGAAAGCACATTCTTTTTTTTTTTTTTTTTGGAGAGGTTTTTGCTATAGGGCGTGTGCACTCGCCAGACAGACAGAGACAGAGAGACAGAAAGCGAGAAATCACCCCCCAGGGGGGATGACCACGCCGCAATCCCTTCTCCTCCATTCTCCTCTTGGGGTCTTGGGCATGCACGCACATGCACCCAGCGTGAGTTTAAGCCACCGGGTCCGGGACGCGAACCGCAGTCGACTACGTGGGAGTCCAGCGACATAGCCATTACGCTAACTGCTGGTCCTGGAAAGCACCTTAAGTACACGCATTGCCCCTAGAAGGAAGCCCTGCAATACTCAACATCTGTCCACGTGACTTCTCATTTTCAGCTTCTCTTCATTGCTGCACTACTTTTCCCTCTCCCCATCCGCTCCTTCTCCTCTTCCGTTTTGTTATTTCTTCTCGCTCTGCTGTGTTCTCTCTGTGTTCCAGTCAAGCTCCCTAAACCTCGTAGGGGTCGGAGCGCCCCATCCCCTCCCTGAGCACAGCCGCAGGTGAGCACCAGGCTCCTCTCAGACCCTGCGGCCCGCGCTCTGGCTGCAGGGCTGGCTGGGCAGACTCCCCTCTCGGGACTGTCTCCCAGAAACTGTCTCCCAGAAAACGCGCCGCCCCATCAGCCAGCCCTCAGTCTCCTCCTGTTCTTTCTCCTGCTGTTCACCTTCAGATTTCCAAACACTCTGCTTATCCTGCTATTTTCTAGAGCATTCTCTTGACATTTTACACTGGCTTCTGAGTGTAAGAGCGGATGAGTTTGCTACGACACAGCACTCCTTATTCTCCTCCCCACGTGGTTTTATCTGAACAGTGTAGGTCACAGTAATCGGGCTTCATCACAGCTATGTGTCAGCTTTGCTCAGAGACGAAGACATGGGGTCGACCCAAGTGCCCCAAAAGTGATGAGTGGAACCAGAACACGCAGCGCATATGCACAAGGGAATACCACTTGGCCAGGAAGAACATGGAGATTCTGTGGCCTCCCACGGTGGAAACCTAGGAGACAGAATGTAAGTGGAAGCCAGGCTCTGCAGGACGAATACCGCAGGTCGCTGCTTAGCGCATGGAAGGTCACCTTCCGTGGAGGAAACGAAGGTCTTGCTGGCCAGAAAGAGAGAGGGAATGGCAGGAACCAGAGGCGTGCGGGAAGGCCGGGGCTGGGTTCAGGAGAGGTGATAAACCAACACAGAATGCGTATAAATGAACAGAACCGCTGTGAGACCGGGTACCACAGCAGTGAAAAGGGCCATTGCCAACTCAGTACAGACTTCAAAACAGCAGCACAACAACACAAACTGGTAGAACTATTGGGTCATCAGAAAAACCATGACATAGGGGCCAGCAGGTAGCACGGTGGTTGAGGGCACCAGACTCCCACATGGCCAACTATAGTTCAAGTCCCGGGCCTGACAGCTTGCTTTCTCACATTCCCTCTCTCTCTTTTACTCTCTCTCACTCTCTCACTCTGTCCCTCCCTGGTCAAATTTAAATAAAAATAAATAAATAAATAAAAATAATTCTTTAAAAAAAGAAAAATCATGACGTGTTTTTCTATGCAAAAACGCATCATGACTTTTCCAACAACCCGATATTACTGAAGGTGCACAGTGTAATGTAATGTTCAACATCAAATAAGGTGACTGTCTAGATCCCCGTTTTGATCATTACACACTGTATGCATGCTTCAAAAAACCATACCACACCCCATGAATTGTACAATGATTTATGTAAACTAGACCACAATGTTCAAAAAAGGTTAATATCATTAGGATATTTTAAAATTGTGGTCACTGTTGAGCCATACAGCGTGCTATAGGACATGTTTCCTTTCTTACACTATTCCTCATTTTTTTCCTAGAATGAATAATCATCTTTTTGTCTTGTTTTTGCTTTTTAATAAACTTAACCTTAATTTAGTTCACACACTATGTCGATGCTGAGATAAACTTTTCAGTTTTGTTTTCCGCAAGGTCAGATAAATCGTTAACCTATCAGTTCCACCCCCCACCCTTTCTGCCCAAACTCTACAGGAAATTTCCACCCCAGAGCCCTTCCAGACTGTCCAGGCCTGAACAAAGCTGTCATCATAGACGTGAACTTCAGGGCTTACAAAATTATTCTTTCTGATGTGGAATCTCATGTTGCAGGTCAGATGTTGTTCTGTGGTTGTGTGTTTATATTTTAAAAGAATGATTTATTATTATGTTAAAATTTGCTAGGTGACACATCCATTTACCAGAGAGAGACAGAGAGAGAAAGAGGGAAAGTGAGAAACCAAGCCGTCAGGGCTGGGACTCGAACCGCCATGGGTCAGTCATGTGGCCATAATCACCACACCACTGCTGGCCTTAGTTTATCATCTTAATCTGGAGGGAAAGCATCCTCGGTCATGAGAAAGGATGTGTGGGAGGTAAATTTGAGCCCTTGCAGGACGCAGGCAGGAGACTTCCTCAGCCGCTCTCTGCTTACCCATCTGTCCTTGGAAGTGAGATGCTGGGAAGTGCTTTGAATGCTCTCGATGTTGTAGAGTTGGTCGGGTAATCAGGTGACCTTTCCACCCGAGACAGCCCCAGACGTCTGCGCCTGCAGGTGGCTGAGTTTCTCAGGGGAAGAGCCTTCAGTCGCTGGTCCTCCTTGCCGGAGGGCATGCTGCTGGCATCCTGGAAGCTGATGAAGAGCAAAAGGAGTCAGTCGGAAGAATGGCACTTAATATTGCCGTGGTCAAACCCCAGGCTCACTCTCGCTTTCTCTCTGCTGGTCTCTCCCAAAGAAGAGAGTTTTGGTCTCCCGATATGTGCTGTGGTGAGGACGGTGCAGGGGTGAGGGATGGGCAGCATCTGATTTGTGGGGTGGGAGGGTGAACTCTATCCCCCACCTCTTTTTTTATTTTTTTGAGAGGTTTTTGCTATAGGGCACGTGCGCTTGCCAGACAGACAGAGAGAGACAGAGAGACAGAAAGTGAGAAATCACCCCCCCGGGGGGATGGTCACACAGTAATCCCTTCTCCTCCATTCTCCTCTCGGGATCTTGGGCACGCACGCACGCACACGCGCCTGGCGTGAGTTTTAAGCCACCGGGTCCGGGACGCGAACCGCGGTCGACTATGTGGGAGTCCAGCGACATAGCCATTACGCTAACTGCTGGTCCTTATTCCCCACTTCTTTATCTTTAGATCCTGAGCCTTTCAGGGTCTTGTGGAAAGAAATGGTGCTGTCTTCAGGTCCCCCCTGCAAACACAACAAACCCGTGAACCAGGCTTTCACTGCCGCAGGGGCTACTGCTCCGCCACCAGCCTAGCTCTGACCGATGTGTTCAAACCCTTTATCCACTGAGGTCTTCTCACCAAAATCTTTGTCCTTGGGGCTTAATGTACTTTCTTTATTCTAAAGGGAGGAGAGATGGACGTAGCTAATTCACTACCGGTAGCCAGAAGTCTTTGACCTGTCAACCTTCTGAAGAAATTCTGCAAGTTGCATGGTTAAGACACTGACTCCCACATGGTTGACCATGGTTCGAGTCCCAAACCTGGCAGCTTTCTTCCTCACCTTGCCCCCTCTCTTTGGTCAAATTGAAGAAGAATAAATAAAATTAAATAAATCATTCCCTTTTAAAAGATGGAAGAAATTCTGCTAGCCATGGTAATAGGAAGGCAAAGGCTCGTCTACTCCTGGTGGGTGAGGGATCAGCCTGGCACCCAGGAGCTGGGTAGTGTGTTCTCCTGACGGAGGCAGGACAAAATTGTGTTCTGGGGTTTTATCTTGGAGGCCTCCCACATTCAATCAGCCACACTCGTGGCCGTGGGCAAAAGGGATACATCAGGAAGGCAGAGGAAAGTCTTCAGACCCACAGGGGTTTTTTTGTTTTCAGTTGTGAGAAGGTGTGTGTGCTCCTCAGAGAGAGACAGACAGACATAGACACTGAAGAAGGCGGGGAGGGGTGGTGGGAAGGAGAGAGCACTGCCCCGAATGGGGCAGAGTCATGCCACAATCCCTTCTTTTTAGTTTCTCCACTCTGTCAGGATTTCTGGGCATGCATACATGTGCCCAGCATGTTTTTCAAGCTAGTTGGGCCAGGATTCAAACTAAGTGTTAGGCCATGTGGGATCTGGCTCCTTTCAGCACTAGGCCATGGGGATGGCCCAACTCACCGTTTCTTAATGTGGGATTCATCGGGTGCTTTGGAGGTCACAGTCTCAATGAGTACCCCCAAATTCATTATTGAAGCTTTTTCTTTTCACTGCCAGAGAGCAATTACCAGAGAGAAAAAGGGAGAAGCACATCCCAGTGAGGCAGGTCACAACACAATCCTTTCCCCAGTTTCTCCTTCCTGCAACAGTTTTCACATTTGCCTGGTGTTTTCAAGCCACCAGGGCTGGGATTCGAGCTATGGTCAACCATGTGGAACTCAGCTCCTATGCACAGGGCTGACCCACTGAGCTAAGGGACTGGTCCCATATGTTGAAAATTAATCATCAATGTGAGAGTATTAAGAAGCATAGCCATGGGACCAGGAGATGGCGTAATGGTTAGTTGCTGGACTCCCATGTAGTCGACTGTGGTTTGAGTCCTAAACCTGGTGGCTTAAAATTCACACCAGGCATATATGCATGCATGCCCAAAACCCTGAGAGGAGAATGGAGGAGAAGGGATTACAGCATGGCCATCCCCCCAAGAGGTGATTTTTCACTTTCTGTCTCTCTGTTTCTCTCTGGTGAGAGCATGTGCCCTATAGAAAAAAATCTCTCTTAAAAAGAAAAAGAAGTACAATCTCTAGGAGGCAGTTAACGTGGGTGGATTTGTGACCTTATAAAAAGATGTGAAGGAATTAGCTAGCCCTTGGTCCTGTCCACCACGTGAGGACGTAATCTGTGTCCCCTCCAGAGGAAACGGCATTTCAGATGCCAGAGGAAGCAGAGACGGGCCTCCCAGACACTCTGCCGGCTGGAGCCCCGACTGGACTTCCATTCTCCATGCTGTGGCAACTGTACACCTCACTCAGGACTAGCTTGTGCTGTAGCGGCAGGAATGGATTAGGAGAGGAGGGCTATGCATGACGTCAAGGGGTACGTGACGTCAGGTGGGAGGAATGACCTATATTTATTTTAATAGGATCTAGATAAAATTTAATCCTTCCTTCAGTTATGCATATGGCAACCAACCACAGCAGAAACGGTAGTATCTCTGGATGTGGTACTAGTAGAGTGGCCAGTGTTCTCCTTTCACATGGCAGTGTTGCAGATACCTCTACTGTTGAACTCATTGGGAATTCTGTTTGTCCTCAGACCTGTTGATAGATCTCATTATTTAATGAGTTTTAAAAAGGAACATTATAAACCAACTCAAGTGTCTTGATAAATGCATTTCCAATCTTTGGTTTATTCTGTAATCCTATGCTTTTTATTTTTTACATTTGAAAACATTTCCTTGAAGGGTTCTGTAGGGGTTACCAGACTCCCAAAGTGTTGGGGGCTCCTGCTTTAGGATTTCAGACACTTGCCATTCAGGGCTGCAAGAGCCTGAATCCTGCAGGACTGAGGACAAAGCATGCAGGAAGATGGAAGAGGGGCAACGACTCTGATCAAAAAGGTGTGAGTGCAGAAATACAGAATGTGTGTTCTCATATACCGGGGTTAGCAAATCCAGCTCACCCACTACACGGGCAATGTGATTAGCAACTAATGTGACTCATTGGGGGTTATGCTGCACAGAGGAAGCTGGATCCCATGTGCTGGACCAGGGCTCTAGTTTTAACCCCGTTGACTTGAAAAGACAAGCTGGGTTTGTGTGCATGTCCAGGATCCTGACAGGATGGAAGACTAGAAAAAAGGGATTGTGGCATGACCAGGCCCTGTGAGAGGTCTCACTCTCTTTCTCTCTCATCCAGGTACTCCCTGGTATAATAATTATAATATAATATAATAACAATAATAATAATAAAATAACCTCACAAACAAAAGCAAAGTCACCCAGGCCTTAATGTATCCACAAAACAAGTGGGAGGCCCCACAGACATATTTCTGATGAAGAGTTGCTTTGGTTTTGTTTTTGTCTTCAGTGGCACAATGAACATGGCCAGGTTGGGAGGCAGCAGACCTCAGTCCTGGCTCCAGGAGAGACGTTGGGGGATCATCCAACATCGAACAGTAAGTCAGGCTGGGGGGCTGTCAGGGTCACTTCCATTTCTCCGGACTCATGTGTTTTTAGAGCAATTTCCCTGCCTGGGTTTTGAAAATAGAAGGATGATATTTATTATTTATTTAATTGTTTAAAGAATTATTTTACTGGGACCAGCAGTTGGCGTAATGGCTATGTCACTGGACTCCCATGTAGTCGACCGCGGTTCGAGTCCCGGACCCGGTGGCTTAAACTCATGCCGGGCACGTGTGCGTGTGTGCCCAAGATCCCGAGAGGAGAATGGAGGGGAAGGGATTGCGGCGTGGCCATCCCCCCGGGAGGTGATTTCTCGCTTTCTGTCTCTCTGTCTGTCTGAGCGCACGCGCCCTATAGCAAAAAAAAAAAAAAAAAAAAAAAAAAAAAAAAAGCAAAAAAAAACTTCTCCCAAAAAAAAGAAAAAAAAAGGATTATTTTACTTAACTTTATTTATTTTAATTTGACCAGAGAGGGACAGAGTGAGAGAGAGAGAGAGGAAGAGAGAGAGAGAAACGAGAAAGCAAGTGGCCAGGTCCAGGACTCAAACTGCAGTCAGTCATGTGAGAGTCCAGTGCCCTTAACCACCATGCCACCACCACGCCACCTGCCAACCCCAAAGGATAACATTTAAATAAGCTATGAGAGCCTGATGAACCTTGATGTTCCTTGGTTCTTTGTATGGGTTGGAGCTGAGCAAAGTCATAAAATGTTTTTTTCCAGAGGGAATAATTCTCGTTCCCTCACAGACAATACAAAATGTTGACTGGCCAATGAATAGCTATTGATTGATTAAAAAGTAACATCTCTTTTTTAAAAAGAATTATTTTATTTAACTTTATTTATTTATTTTCATTTTACCAGAAAGGGACAGAGTGAGAGAGAAAGAGAGGGAAAGTGAGAAAGCAAGCCACCAGGTCCAGGACTTGAAACACCGTCGACCAAGTGAAAGTTCAGTGCCCTTAACCACCATGCCACCTGCTGGCCCAAGTCACATTTAAAAAAAAAAAATTTGCCAGAGGGTGGGTGTGTGCACTTGACAGAGAGAGCTAGAAGATACACAGAGAGAGACAGACAGAGAGACACAGAAAGCACCTGCAATGGGCCTTGGTCACACCACCATCTCTTCTCCTCCATCACGCTATCCTCTTGGGATTTGGGGCACACATGCACACACGCCCAACATGTTTTTCAAGCTGCCAGGGCCAGGATTTGAACCATGATTGGCCATGTAGGATCTGGCTCCCTTAATCACCAGGCCACAGGTCTGGCCTGAGAAGTCACATCTTCTGAGAAGATCCTCATTTTATGTAATTGGTTGACACTGGTTTGTAGGAGACATACCTCCAAGAGGGGCATTTGTACACAAGTTCAGTGAGGGTACTTTAGGTTTCCATTTTCATATTACTGGAGTGCAGTATTTACCTTAAATCCTCAGGACGTTTCCTGTGAGCGCAGCGAACTTTTCTGCTGGGGAACCCACCCTTCTGGCCTTCCTTCTTTCCTTCCCTCCTTCCGTCTTCATTTATGACCAGTTTAGGGTATTTTTTTTTTTTTTTAGAGTTTTTTTTTTTGCTATAGGGCGCGTGCGCTCGCCAGACAGAGAGAGAGAGAGACAGAGAGATAGAAAGCGAGAAATCACCCCCTAGGGGGGAATGGCCACACCGCAATCCCTTCTCCTCCATTCTCCTCTCGGGATCTTGGGCACGCACGCACACGCGCCCGGCATGAGTTTAAGCCACTGGGTCCGGGACTCGAACCGCGGTCGACTATGTGGGAGTCCAGTGACATAGCCATTACGCAACTGCTGGTCCCTCTAGTTTAGGGTATTTTTGAGTACAAGTAACAGAAAGCCCCAAGTTGACTGTCTAAGGCAATTAGGGAGTTTGTTCCCACCTATCACGAGGTCTAGGCAGGATGGCTTAGGAGCGGTCAAGTCAGTGGCTCGGTGCGGTCACCAGGAGTCCCCATTCTTTCCATCTTTTCACTCTCCAGGCCTCACCGTGAGCTCTGCCTCCTCTACCTCCTGTTCACGAGGTAATAACTACAGGGCTGAGCCTCACAGCCAGACATGGCCACTCCGGTGGGAGAAAAATTATTGTTCCTTCACTAGAAACTGTTTCTTGGATTTCTCTCTCTATCCCCTGAAGTCCTCCCCTTCTGTCGCATGAGGTCAGATTTGGACACAGGGACCTCCTTAGATAACACATTGCCAGGGGGGATGGAACCACTAAGAGTGACCTAAAACAATGAGGTTTCCCTGTGAGTCACAGAGAAGGTGGGGGACACCATGACAAAGTAGAGCTCTCCTGGTAGCGGGGATACGAGAGTGGTGGTCACACGGCGGTGTGCATCGCACCACACGACACTTCTCCACCGGACTTCGCAGGCGTTTCTGTCCTCGTGGTGTCGATGGACTTTACCTGTCCCATGCCCACGCAGAGCATGAGTACCTCCGTCCCCGTTCCTCCGTGGGGCTCACAGAAACATGCTGAGGCCTCTGGTTCAGTCCTGGGGTGCAGCCTCTGCCTTTGCGGGCTCCCTCTGTCCCTCTGTCTGACACCCACCTCTTTCTCCTCCACGTCTTCATGCACCCTGGCTGGGCCGCGGCTCGGAACCGTTGCTCTCACGGCCTCCAGGATGGAGCCTCCTCACTCTTGTTACTCACACATAGGATCATTCTCAACACAGGCCCGGGACGCCAAGACTCCTCATAAGTGCATCTCATGGGGGCCAAGGTCCAGCCACGAGCTCCTGCTGTCCCTGAGGTGTGCGAAGCAGACTTGGGGTGTTCCAGTGGAAGGAAACCAGTTCTACTTGCCGTCGGCCTACGGATTAAACTACAGCAAACGTTTGTTCCTCGCAAGTGTGTTGAGATGAGAACAGTAAGGCTTATGATTCGTTTCCACCAATGGAAGCGTCCTTGGATTTGTTTTAGGAGTGGCACAAACTATTGAAATACTCAGAAGTTTTGTTGTCTTGAAAAATGAACTTGGCTGGATCCAGCAGGTGGCATGGGGATTAAGGCACTGGACTCCCACATGGTCAACTACGGTTTGAGTCCCAGACCTGGTAGCTTGCTGTCTCACTTTCTCTCTCTCTGTCTCTCTCTGCCGAATGCACATGTCCTATAGCAAATTTAAAAATTAGAATAATAATAAATAAAATTTAAATAAAGTAATTCCTTAAAAGAAAAAAATAGACTTTGCCTCCCGCTGCAGCCCTGTGTACCTCCTCAGACTGTAACCATAGTTTAGCCCAGATTTTGAAACTGACCCTCAGTGACCATCCCTGTCTTCTCATTTGCACGTCTCCCTTCTTCTACCCAAAGTGGCAGAGCTGCTGTCAGCCGCCAACCCCTCCGAGGGAGGTGAGTACAGGTCTGAGCATGCCACCTGCCAGCTGGCTTTTCACCACGTTGTCTGCAGGGATGGCACATCCCCTCTCCTCTGAGCCTGGGAGGCCAGAGTCCAGGAAGAGCTGAGTCGTCTCCTTCTAACACAGGCTGAAGCTCTCCGCATCTTTTACTTCCTACTTTATCTTTATCTATAAAGTTGATTTTTCTTCCTCTAAGGAATTCTGTATGAAACCACATTCTTCTCCTCCATCCCTCCTGCTTTCAACACAAGTGGCTGTCACCCGCCAGAGAGATGACAGCCCCAGCCCCCAGGAGAGGAAAGATGGCCAGCGTGACCCAGAAGCCAACCAGCTGGCAAAGCAAGCGCCGTGTGGTGGTGAGCATGCCAACGCTGATGCTCCGCACCCACACCCGGCAGAAAGCTGACGCCCTGGGAGTGTCTGAAGGAGCTGACCCAGCACCTGAGGGTTCAGAGGTCAGGTGCTCAGGGTTCAAGGGTGACAGCACTTCCCTGAAGCAGGTCAAACTCTGCCCAGGAGCAAGACCAGCCTGGAGGAGAACTGTTGGAAGTTTCTCCCAAAGGGTGGGACAGTGTTATGTTCTACCTCCGGGTCCTCGTCAAGTCTGGGGCACACGCTCTGTTCAGGTCCTGGTTGGTTAGTCTTGGCACCGAGACCAGTCACACAGCACTTCTTCAACCAGGTAGGGCCTAGAAGGAGCAGTCCCCGAAATACCGGATAGTCAGGTGCACACTAAGAACCTGGCAGCTGTGATTCAGACAAGGTGCTTCTAAGAACGTGCGGATCTTACAATGCGCGGCAACCTGCAGGAGCATTCAGACTGCCCCCGGGGCCCAGCCCAGTGCTTGCAGCAAGTCTGCTCCTTGGAGCTGCAGAAAGTCACTGAAGCTGTGTGACACCAGGGACACCAAATGCATGTACTGGCCCCCAGTGTGGAGTCGCTGTGCCTCAAATGCCTGACTGTGTTGGAGCTAAACGTTGAGGAAATCCACAACAAAAGCACAAACATGGTACCCTGAAGGGTGTCATGGGACACCATAATCACTCACAGGAAATTTAGCTTGTCCCAGCAAGCTATCAGTCAGAGGGAGGGCCTGGTGGCAAAGGCACGAGTTGTCCAGTTTTGAAGGAAGGCATTAGAATAGTCTGGAACAATCTGGTACCATCTGGGGAGAGAGGCAGAGCAAGCAGTGAGGGTCACATGCTTCCTGGACGGTCTCATTCAGGGCTCCCTGCCGGGCCGGCCACTCAGTAGAGGAACATGGCTGTCAGCTGTGTCCAGACCCGAGGTCAGGGTGCACCGAAGCTAGCTGGTCCGGAATGGAAGTCGGTGTCTGCGTCAGGTCACGTTTCTAACCAATGAGCACAGAGTCAGGCCCAGGTATGCTTACGTTTTTCAAAGAGTTATTTGCTTCTTGTGACTTTTGCATTAATAAAGGATATTGATGTGTAGTTGTCTTTGTTAAAGTGTATTATCTGAGGTTCTGAAATCAATGTTATATTTCAGAAAATAATTCCAGAGTTTTCCAAAGCTTAGGAAGCTTTGGAACAATTTAAGTGGAACTGAATACTACTTGTTCTTTGAAGTTTTCTGAGAATTTCCTTGTGAAACTAATTGGGCATATTTTAGGAAACTCTGATAACTTTCTCTTTCTCTTGTATAAAAATAAGTCTGTTTTGATGTTCTTTCTGCTGCAGGGGTCAATTTTGCTAAATTTTATTTTCCAAGAAAATTGTACATTTCACCCAAGTTTTTGAATTTGCTTTCATAGAGTTAAGCAAGGCAATTGCTTATGATTATTTTAATTTAATACAGTTTCGTGATTATTTTCATCTGACTGCTTCCTATCTTGTATATTTGCATTTTCTTTTTCTTTTTTTAGAATTATTTTATTGAACTTAATTAAATTAAATTAATTTATTTATTTATTTAAATTTGACCAGAGAGGTACAGACAGAGAGAGAGAGAGAGAGAGAGAGAGGAGGAAGCAAGCTGCCGGGTATGGGACTCGAACCACAGTCAGCCATGTGGTAGTCCAGTGCTCTTAGCCACCATACCACCTGCTAGCCCTGTATATTTGCATTTTCTACCTTTTTTTAGTTAAGTTACCCAATGATTTTCTATTTATTTTTCTCCCCAAAGGTCTAGCTTTTTTTTGTTTTCTTTTTCAATAAGTTAGAAAATTCTGCTTTTTAATTAACTTATTCTTTTACTTTCCTCCCATTTGTTTTCATTGTCTTTTTCTAAGCTAGATGTTTGATTGATTTCTTTTTCTTATTTAATGATTTAATAATTATTTAGATTGCTTATTTATTTATTTAAACCTATACATTTTTCTGAGTATTATTTAAGCAGTATCTCATAGGTTCTAAAATGTAGGAGATTTACGTATTTATTTATTTAAAAGATTTATTTATTTATTTAACTCTATTTATTGTTATTATTTTTTAATTTGACCAGAGAGAGACAGAGAGAGGAAGAGAAAGGGAGAGTGAGAAAGCAAGCCGCCAGTTTCGGACTCAAACTGCAGTCAGCCATGTGAGAGTGCAGTGCCCTTAATCGCCACTCCACCTGCTGGCCCCAGCATATTTGTTTTTTTAAGAATTATTATTGGGACCAGCAAATGGTGAAAAGGTTACATCACTGGACTTCCACATAGTCAACCACAGTTCAAGTCTGAGACTCTGCGACTTAAAACTCACTCTGGGTGCATGTACATGTGTACCCCAAATCCCAAGAGGATACTGAGGGAAAAGGGATTGTGGTGTGGCCATCCCCCCCCGGGGGGGTTATTTCTCTCTTTCTGTCTCTCTGGCAAGCACATATGCCCTATAGCAAAAATCTCCTTTTAAAAAAATTATTATTATTATTATTATTATTTTAAATTTGCTGTAGGGCACATGCCCTGACCAGAGAGAGACTTAGACAGAAAGTGAGAAAGCAAGTTGCCGGGTCTAGGTCTCAATCTGTGGTACCATGTGGGAGTCCAGGGCCTTAACCACCATGCCACCCACTGGCCTGAAATTCATTGTTTTTGTTATTGTCCTTTCGTAGAAGTTCTGTGATTTAGATTTAGATTTTAAGAGGGTTTTTTAATTAAAATTTATTTAAGATAATTTTTTAAATTCTTCACGTAGAATATTTGTTGTCCAGTTCAAAAATTAATTTATAGTGATCACAGACTATTTCCTATGCTATTTCATTTTTTAGAATTATTTTACTTAATTTTATTCATTTTTTTTTTCAATTTCACCAGAGAGAGATGAAGAAATAAAGAGAGGAAAAATGAGAAAGTAAGCTGCCAGGTCTAGGACTTGAACTGCGGTCAGCCATGTAAGAGGCCAGCACCTTAGCCACCACACCACTCGCTGTCTCCTCCTATGCTATTTCTCCATTTTCGAATTTATTGAATTTTCTTGTTTTTGTATATGTGTGAGTCTAATATCTGGTCCATTTTCCTAAGTGTTCCCTTTTTGAGTATTTTTGAAAATAAGAATATTGCTAAAATATAAGAATATGTTCTATCTTGGGAGCAGGTGGTGTGGTGGTTAAGGTGCTTGGTTCTCACTTGGTTGACTGTGGTTCAAGTCCCAGACCAGGTGACTTGAAAGTCACGTTGATACCTGTACATGTGTGCCCCAAATCCCAGGAGGAGAATGGAGGAGAAGAGATTGTGGTATGACCATCCTCCCTGGGGGTGGTGATTTCTCACTTTCCCTCTCTCTGTTTCTCTCCAGCAAGCACATGCACTTTATGGCCAAAAAAAAAAAAAAACAAAAAAAAACAAAAAAAAAAAACAAAAAAAAAACAAAACAAGAAAGAAGAATAAGCTCTATCTGTAAGGAATGGAATTACATATTTATATACATATATATATATATATATATATATATATACACACACACATACACACACACACACACACATATATATATTCAGAGCTATGACTTTTTTAAAGAATTATTTTATTTATTTATTTTAATTTGACCAGAGAGGAACAGAGTGAGAAAGAGAGAGAGAAAATGAGAAAGCAAGCTGCCAGATCTGGGACCCAGACCATGGTTGGCCATGTGAGAGTCCAGCACCATTTACCACCACGCCACTTGCCAGCCTGCTATGATGTTTTATATAGATTATGTGAGAGTTTTGTATTTTGTATTTTATTAAAGTTTATATAGTTAGTTCTTCCGTGAGCAAGAGAGAAAAATAGAGAGAGAAGGAGAGAGAGAAAGAAAGTGCCTTCAACAGGGTCCTGATGCCATGACCCACTCTCAGCTCCAGCTCACCCGGATCATGAGCAAGCACATGCCCAGGGTACTCAGGGCAATCTCTAGCCTTGAACCAGGAACCTTGCCATGTGAGGTTGCCTCTCAGAGTGTGACTTTTTCTGCCATGCCACAATCTGTCTCCTTGATTTTATTTTTACTCACTTGATTTGTCATAAACCACAGAGACAGGAATAAACCAGTGTGTTTCTGTTTATTTCTCCTTTTATCTCCTATAATTTCCATTTATGAGTGTTATTGCTTTGTTATTTCATTCTCAGCTATTTATAAACGCTGTATCTTCACTGTGAATCACACTCTTTAGCGTTATAGGATACTTTTATTGGTCTTGCTTAACCATATTTTGGCCTGAATTCTGACTTACCTAAAATTAAAACTGTGACTCTGCTTTATTTGGTATTCTTTCTTATAATATGTCTTTACTCATTCTTTTATTTTCAGCATTCTGATTCATTAGTTGTAGTCCATGTTGTACACCCAGTTAGATTTTGCTTTATGGCTTACTGTGAAGATATTTTTCTTAGTTGGAGTGTTAACCCCATTCATACATGTTGATGGGATTAAGATATGTTTTGTCTTAGTTTTGTTATATTGTTTTGTGTTATAATCTACTTTTAAAGTTTTTTTTTACATCAAAACAATTCTGGTTTTTAAAATCTTGTTTGACTTTGCTTTTTTTTAATAGGTAAGTTCTAGTATTTAGGAAAATTAGTATTTTTTTCAGTAGCTTCCTGTAAAATGATAGCTTTAGATAGTACCTTTAATCCTCTATGTATTTTAGAAAGTATTTATTAGATCCCTATTATAAATAATGAAAAAATTAATATGTTTTTTCTTCTTTCTAAATCTATTACCACTTTATTTTGGACAATAATATAGTATTTGTCACTATTAATCCTTGTCCTTTTTATAGAGTTATTACTATAACTGTCATCTACATCAGGGTTTAGAGAAATAGAAACCACACTCAAAATGTCAAAAACAGACGGTTGGGGCCAGCAGGTGGTGTGGTGGTTAAGGGTGCTGGACTCTCACATGGCCAAGTCCCAGACCTGGTGGCTTGCTTTCTCACTTTCCCTCTCTCTTTCACTCTCTCCCTCTCTGGTCAAATTAAAAATAAACAAATAAATAAAGTTAAATAAAATTATTCTTTAAAAAAGTTAAAAAAAAAAAGACTGCCTTTGATTTGGACATTAGTTATACTGGTGATTAGAAGCCCAGTGGGACTCAGAAGGGATGCGGAAATCAGTCCTACCAGGGAGCCTTTCCTTCTAGATGGGCAGGAGGAGGCATTGCCCTTTGGGGGCTAAGTTACCTGGACGAAGCCGAACCTTAAGGAAAGGACCGGAACCCCAGAGAAAACACAGCTGCTGCCGGAGGTGTTGCCCAGGCTTCGCTCTGCTCCCACCATCCAAGCTTCCTGGCAGAAAGCTGGGGGACACGGAAGCCTGAGAAACAAAATTTCTAAGAATCAGCCTCCTTGTGACATGGATTAGAGGCCAGACAGGGTGTTACAGCTTTCTCCATATCTGTCTGCCCTCCAGCCAAAGCAGTCGTTGTGAAGGTGCCTTGGTGAAAGCTGTCTCAGAGGCGTCTTCCCAGGAGTCTGCTGCAGAGGCTGGTCACTCCTTCATAAAGTCTAAGTGGGGAAATACAATTCCAAAGGGAGGGTGCTCATAAGAGGTCAGCAAAAGTTGTATTTCCTGCTCTAATCTCCATCAACTCCAGATTACAAGTGTAAGGGTCAAAAATGACCTGATATTAGAGGAGGCACAGAGAGAAGTTAATAGAATAGAATGGGAGTGAGTGGAAGAGAAGAGAAGATAGAATGGCAATACAGACACCACTGCCCGGTCTTCAATGCAGGTTTCATAGAGTGAGTCAGGCCCATGCTGTGCAGGAAAGAAAGCTTTCAATAAAATAATATACTAAAGAATTCTATTTTATTATTTTCTTTTTTGTTTATTTGTTTGTTTTTGTTTTGAGAGGTTTTTGTTACAGGGCATGTGTGCTTGCCAGAAAGACAGATATAGAGAGAGAGACAGAAAACAAGAAATCACCCCCCGGGGGGTATGGCCATGCTGCACTCCCTTCTCCTCCATTCTCCTCTCGGGATCTTGGGCATGCACGCACATATGCCCAGAGTGAGTTTAAGCTACCAGGTCCAGGACTCGAACCGCAGTCGACTACATGGGAGTTCAGCTACATAGCCATTACACTAACTGCTGGTTCCTTATTATTTTCTTTTACAGTCTTTAAAGAATTATTTGTAAAACCTGGATATCCACCAACAGAAAAATGAAACTGAACCCCTATCTCTCACCATTAGCAAAAATCAACTCAAAATGGATCAAAGATCAATCTAAACATAAAATCTCCAACTATAAAACTACTGGCAGAGGACCAGCAGATGGTGTAATGGCTATGTTGCTAGAGTCCCATGTAGTTTACCGCAGTACGAATCTTGGACCCAGTGGCTTAAACTTTTGCCAGACACGTGTGTGTATGTGCTCAAGAGCCAGAGAGAATGGAGTAGAAGGGATTGTGGTGTGGTCATCCCACCTCAGGGGTGATTTCTCACTTTCTGTGCCTCTCTGTCTTTCCCATGAGTGCACATGCCCTATAGCAAAAATCTCTCTCTAAAACAAACAAACAAACAGAAACTACTGGTGAGTAACACAGGGGAAACTCTTAGAGACATTAGAGTAGGCACAGACTTCTTAAATAAGATCCCCAAAGCACAGGCAATAAACCAAAAAATACATAAATGGAATTATATCAGGTTAAAAGCTTCTGACAGCAAAAGAAACAATAATTAGAGTGAAGAAACAACCCTTGTAATGGGAGAATATATTTACAAAATCTTCCTCAGCTAAGGGACTGATAACCAAATATACAGGGAACTCAAGCAGCTTACCTGCAAAAACAAACAAACAAACAAAAACAAAAAGAAAAAATATCAAATCAACCCCATTAAAAGATAGGCAAATGAGCTGAACAGACAACTCGTTAGGGAAGACATATGAACAGCCAAAAAGCATGTGAAAAAATGCTCAACATCCCTTACCGTAAAGAAGATGCAAGTCAATACCACGAGATACCATTTAACCCGTCAGAATGGCTAAAAACAGAAAAATAAAGAATGATAAGTGCTGACGAGACTTCTGTAGAAAGGGAACTCTCCTACATTGTTGGTGGGAATGTAGATTAGTACAGCCACTGTGGAGAATAATATGGCGGTTCCTCAAATAGAACTTCCACATGATCCAGCAATTCCATTCCTGAATATCTTCCCAAAGTATAGGAATGTACTCAATCAGAAAAACACTTGTACATCCATGTTTATTACATTATTCACAATTGCTAACACATGGAATCAACCCAAACATTCATGAATAGATAAATAGATTGACAAAAAGTATGACACATATATGCTATGGAATACTACTCAGCTATTAAAAAAAAAAAAAAAAAAAAAAAAAAAAAAGCAATGAGACCCTGGCATTTGGTAGAAAATAGGTGAAGGGGCCAGCCGGTGACATGTTGGTTAAGGAGGGCACTGAACTCCCACAGGACTGACTGTGGTTCGAGTTCTGGACCTGGCGGCTTGCTTTCTCATTTTCTTTCTCTCTCTCTCTCTTTCTCTCTCTCTCTCACTCTGTCCCTCTCTGGGAAAATAAAAATAAATACATAAATAAAGTTAAATAAAATAATTCTTTATAAAAAAGAAAGTAGGTGAATATAGAAGATTGACAGCTAAACAAAGCAAGCCAGACTATGAAAGAGGAGCACTGTATGTCCCCACTTAATATATGCAATCTATGTCTGCAGTCTAAGGCAGAAACTGAAAGATAGGAAGCTATAAAAACATGGAGAGCAACTGTGTATACTAGAGACAGTGTGGGAGGAGGGTGGGAAATTGGAGGAGATGGGAGTTGGAGAAAGGGAATCAAGGGTAAAAAAGAAGCAAACATTTAACAGACACAAAAATGGAAAATTATCTGTTGATGATATGAGGTATGGTAATATCTTTGACTAGACTAATAGACAGTGTGCTAATGCTGGGGAAATTCATTTTGTATGTTGTTAAGAGGGACCAGCAGTTGATGTAATGGCTATGTTGCTGGATTCCCATGTAGTCGACTACAGTTTGAGTCCCGGACTGGGTGGCTTAAACTCATGCTGGTCATGTGCACGTGCATGCCCAAGATACCAAGAGGAGAATGGAGGAGAAGGGATTGTGGCGTGGCCATCCCCCCTGGGGGATGATTTCTCGCTTTCTTTCTCTGTCTTTCTCTGTCTTTCTAGCGAGTGCACATGCCCTACAGCAAAAACCTCTCCAAAAAAAAAAAAATAAATAAATAAATACAGTGATTGAATGTAAAAAAAAAAAAAAGTAAGAAAATAAAAGGAGAAAAAAGCATACAAAACACTCATTTTAAGGAGATAGTTTGAAGAACATGGTAATTGTCTACAAACTTGGACCCACAATTAAGATACAGAATGATTCTCTCACTCCAAAAAGTTTTCTTCTGCCCCTTTGTAGATGATCACTTCCTTCCCTCTCTGGACTTGGGCAAACACTACTGTCATCATAGTTTTGCTTTTCCAGAATTTCATACAAATGAACTTAAAACATTTTTGTGTGACTCCTTCTACTCAGCAGCATTTTTTTTTTTTTTGGAGAGATTTTTGCTATAGGACGCGTGCGCTCGCCAGACAGACAGAGAGAGACATAGAGACAGAAAGCGAGAAATCACTCCCCAGGGGCAATGGCCACGCCGCAATCCCTTCTCCTCCATTCTCCTCTCGGGATCTTGGGCACGTACGCACACGCGCCCGGCGTGAGTTTTAAGGCACTGGGTCCGGGACGCGAACCGCGGTCGACTACGTGGGAATCCAGAGACATAGCCATTACGCTAACTGCTGGTTCCCCAGCAGCATATTTTTGAGATTCAGCAATGTTGTTACAAGTTTAAGCTTTCATTCCTTTTCATTGATTAGTAGTTTCCCAGAGAGTGACTATTCCACTATTTGTTTATTCATTTACCATTTGGTGGACATTTGGTTTGCTGCAAGTTTTTGCATATTATAAATATGCTGCTGTAAATACTCATATGCTCATCTTTGGTATACATAAATTATCATTTTTCTAGAAGTGAAACTGCAAGGACAAATGAAAAGTAGGTATTTAACTTTATATATTACCTTACTGTTTCTCCAAGTGGCTCTACCATTTTGCATTTCTACTAGCAAATTATGAGTTCCAGTTACTCCATATCCTCACCAACACATGACATTGTCATTCTTGTAGACCTTTGTCATTCTAGTAGGTTTGTAATTTATTAGTTTTCTAGAGCTATAATAAAAGTACCACAAACTGGGTGACTTAAACAAGAGAAATTTGTTCTCATAATTCTGGAGGTTATAAGTCTGAAATCAAGATGTTGTAGAACCATGTTCTCCATCTACTTCTAGCGAAAGACTTTCCTTGTCTCTTCTAGCTCCTGATAGTCCCAATAATTGCTTGGCATGTGATAGCATAATTCCAATCTCTACTTCCATCTTCACATGGCCATCTTTCCTTGGTGCATGTCTCCATTTCTCTTCTGTTCTTTTAAGCATTTGAGTCATGAGGCCAGTAGGTGGTGTGGTGGTTAAGGTGCTGGACTCCCACAGGGCTGACCACAGTTCCAGTCCCAGACCTGGTGGCTTTTTTTCTCAGTGTCTTCCTCTCTCTCCAGTGAGTGCACCTGTCCTATAGAAAAAAATTTAAAATAACAGTAATAATAAATAAAATTAAATAAATAATTCTTTAAATAAAATACAAGTCATATTGGACTTAGCATTGGTCCTACTCCCATACAACCTCATCTTAACTAATTACGTCACTACAACCCTATTTCCAAACAGATGGGGATTATCTCAAACTAGAAAGCTTCTGCACAGCAAAGGAAATAGTCAACAGAGTGAAAAGACAACTTACAGAGTGAAAGAAAATATTTGTTAATCATTCATCTAACAAAGGATTAATATCCACACTATATAAGGAACTCAACTCAGCAACAAAAACCCAAATAATCTAATCAAAGAATTGAGACTGATCTGAATAGACACTTCTGAAAAGAAGATATACAAATGGTCAACAAGCATATGAGAAAAATTCACCTTCATTCATAAAGAATATTCTCATTGAATATAGAATTCTGGGCTGACAATTTTGCTTTTCAGTATTTTTAAGACAATTTTGATCTTTAATTTTCTTCTGACCTCCATAGTTTTGGGTAAGAAGTCGGCAGTTAATGGGATTGCTAGTCGTCTACATGTATCATGTTGTTTTTCTCTTGCTACTTTACAAATACTCTTTATTCTTGGTTTTTCATAGCTTTAATGGAATGTACTTCATGGTATTCTTTGGTTGGTGTTTGTTTATCATCCTGTATCTCAAACTTCTGTGTTTAATCTAATTTTGGAAAATAATTAAGCTTTCTTCAAAATTTTTTCCTATTCTTGAGTTCTCTTTCCCTGTACAAGATGGCAGGTGAAAAAGCTGTGAAGCAGGATACTAAGGAGAATAAACCTGAAGCCAAGAAGGCTGATGCCAGTGGCAAGGTTAGAAAGGGTCATCCCAAGGCTAAAAGGCCCAAGAAGGGGAAGCCTCATTGCAGCCAAAACCTGGTTCTAGTCTGGGGCATTGGCAGATACTCCCGGTCTGCCATATACTCCAGGAAGGCCATGTACAAGAAAAATACTCGGCCACTAAATCTAGGATTGAAAAACAAAAAGAAGAAAGTTCTTGTAACTGTCACAAAACCATTTGGTGGAGACAAGAATGGTGGTACCCAGGTGCTTAAACTGCACAAAATACCTAGGTATTATCCTATTGAAGATGTGCCTTGAAAGCTGTTGAGTCATGGCAAAATCCCTCCAGTCAGCCTGTGAGAAAGCTGCGAGCTAGCATCACTCCTGGGACCATTCTGATCATCCTCACTAGACCCACAGACGCAAGAGAGTGGTTTTCCTGAAGCAGCTGAGCAGTGGCTTGCCACTTGTAACTGAACAGCTGGTTCTCAATCAAGTTCCACTGCATAGAACACACCAGAAATTTGTCATTGCCGGGACCAGCAGTTAGCGTAACGGCTATGTTGCTGAATTCCCATGTAGCTGACCGTGGTTCACGTCCTGGACCCGGTGGCTTAAACTCACACTGGGTGTGTGTGCGTGCGTACCCAAGGTCCTAAGAGGAGAATGGAGGAGAAGGGATTGTGGTGTGGCTATCCCCCTTGGGGGGTGATTTCTCACTTTTTATCTCTCTGTCTTTCTGGCGATCTCACTTGCCCTATAGCAAAAAAAAAAAAAAGAAAAGAAAAGAAAAGAAAAGAACTCTCCAAAAAAAAAAAAAAAAAAGAAAGAAATTTGTCATTGTCACCGCCACAAAAACTTATATAACTTATATTAGCAAAGTAAAAATCCCAAAGCACCTTACCGATGCTTACTTCAAGAAAAAGAAACTGCGGAAGCCCAGACACCAGGAAGGTGAGATCTTCGACACAGAGAAGGAGAAATACGAGATTTCAGAGCAGCGCGGGGTTGATCAGAACACTATGGACGCACAAATTTTACCAAAAATCAAAGCTGTTCCTCAGCTCCAGGGCTACCTGTGATCCGTGTTTGCCCTTACAAATGGAGTTTATCCTCACAAATTGGAGTTTTAAATTTTTGCCAAGAAACTAATTAAGTAACTGATCATATGAAGAAAAGCTTTTTGCCAATTCCTTCTCCTCTTTTCAGTATACAATGACACAAATATTGGGCCATTCGATATCACTTAGCAAGTCCTTGATTTTCTGTTCATTTTTAAAAGTTGTTTCTCTGAGCTGTTCATCTTGGATGATTTGTACTGACCTGTCTTGCATTTCATTCAGTGTTTCCTCTGTCATGTCCACTGAGTGCTTAGTCTACCCTGTGAAAGTTTTATTTTGAAAATTGGGCTTTTTTGCTTAAAAACTTTTGTTTAATTTTTAAAATAGTTCTTAAGTACCTGGTGAGATTTCCTATTTGCTTGCTGAAATTTTTCACTTGCTGAAAGCATTAAAAAAAAAAAAAAAAAAACAAAACTTCATAGGCAGTAGGTACAGTATCCACTTTAAAATCCTGTCTGGGAATTCCATCTTGGGTACAAATAGGAGTGTGTTTTAATTGATTTTCTGTTCTCTTAAGAATGGGTTTCATATGCCTGATTCGTCATGTGACAGGGAATTTTGAGCGGATCCTGGACATTATGCATGTTAAGTTGTGAGACTCTGGATTCTGTTATTTTTCTTCAGTGAGTGCTTTTTTATTTTCCCTTTGTGTGAGCAGGACATTTTTAGGTGAACTCTGTGTATTGCACGGTAGTTCTGGCCTCAGTGTAGACTTTGTTTCCGTATCAGGGCTGTGCTAAGCCTGTTCCATGTGTGCTTCAGGTGTCTGTCAGAGATGTGGCAGGCAGAGTCCGAGCAACCCGTCTCTGGATTTCTTCACTCCCTCCAGCACGTACGGCTTCCTGGCTTCACCTCTCTGACTCGCTATCTTCACTTTCCTTGTTCTCCAGGCCAGAGAGCCCTTGTGTTTTCCCACACGTGGCATGGCTGCTGCTCTTCATGCCACCTGGCCTGCACGTAGCCACAGGGGAAATGCCATAGAGATGGGCACTGACCTGTAGCTCCCTGCCTCCCCATCCCGAGCAAGTGCACGCCTTTTCCCCAGAGTGTGCCAACTCCTGCTCACTCTCCACCACCTCCAGGTTTGCTTTGGGCGTCATGTCAGGTTTTATAGCTGTTTTTAGCAGGCAGGTTTGTTTAGTTGCAAACAAACATAATCCATCATACTAGAAGCAAAATATATATTGCAGCTTTGAAATCAGAATGGACATAATGAGACTTTTTTTTTTCTTTTAGTTTTAGGGTTTTTTTTGTTTTTTTCTTTTGGTGTTGTTTTTTGTTTTTGTTTTTTGTTTTTGTTTTTGTTTTGCTACAGGGTATGTGCACTCACCAGAGAGAGACAGAGATAGAGACAGAGAGAAAGTGAGCAATCACCCTCCATGAGGGATAGCCAGGCCATAATCCCTTCTCCTCCATTCTCTTCTTAGAATTCTGGGTATGCATGCACTTGTGCCCAGTGTGTTTTTCAAGCTGCCGGGCCCAGGACTCTAACTACACAGTTGTCTAAATGGGATCCAGCACCTTGGCCACCAAGCCATCTGCTCACCCCAAGACGACACTTAATACTTGAAATAGTGAATTCCTGTTTGTACCTGAAAGCAATTCTAATCTGTGTAACTTTGCCCTGAGGGGGGGAGGGGCATTTGGAATGTATTTTGAAATGGGCAGTAATTTGATAAATAAGGAAATTTCTCTGTGCTACTCATTCAATACACTGGTTGGAAACAGGAAAAGGTATCTAGTTATTTCTACTTCAAACACGTTATGTCCCAACTGCTCCACCTTGTCAGTAGGATTATATCACAATTTTTGGTTAAAGTAATACCATTTGCCTTTTGTGATTATGTATAATATTCATAACAGAGATACTGAGTCATCACAGATACATTTTCTTTCTTTTTTTAACTTTATTTATTTATTTATTTATTTTAATTTGACCAGAGAGAGACAGAGAGAAAGCGAGAAAGCAAGCTGCCAGGTGCAGGACTTGAACTGTGGTAGGCCACGTGGGAGTCCAGAGCCCTTAACCACCACACCATCGGCCTGCCCCCAACGAACACATTTTCTTTCTTCTACTATTTTCCTCCTAGAGATAATAATTGACTTCCATTTCTGTGCTCATACATGTGAGGTTTTGTTCATTTAGTTTTACATTTACTTAATTTTTTTCCCTTTAGTCATGATAGAGTGTGTGAACATAAGAAAGAGAGAGAGAGAGCGCCCCCCTTTGCAGGATCTGGTCACCCCTCCATCACCTCCCTCTAGTCCTCCAGTCTGCGAGTCCCGTGCACTTGTGCGCATGCTGCGTGTTTCGGGTTGACCTGACAAGAGATTTGAACCACAGTCACTAAGTGGGTGAGCAGTGATTACTGCTGCACCACGGAGCCAGTGCTACATTTATTTATTACTAATTCACCTTCTAACTTTCTTTTCTTTTCTTAATTTTTAAAAGTTGTTGCCATAGAGTGTGTGTGCTCACGAGAGAGAGAGTGAGAAATCATCCCCAAGGGAGGATGGCCATACTGCAGTCCCTTCTTCCCATTCTCCTCCTTGGATTCTAGGAACACATGCACATATGCACAACATGATTTTCAGCCTCCGGGTCTGGAGCTCAAACAATGGTCAGCCATGCAGGAGTCCAACACCTTAACCACTAAAAACACCTGCTGGTCCCACACTTTACGATTTTCTTGATGGCCCAATAAATCTGTCACTACTTTCAAAATCATTAAGCTATTGGGACCAGCAGTTAGCATAATATCTATGTCGCTCGACTCCCATGTAGTCAACCATGGTTTGAGTCCCAGACCCGGTGGCTTAAACTCACGCCGGGTGCGTGTGTGTGCGTGCCCAAGATCCTGAGAGGAGAATGGAGGAGAAGGGATTGTGGCGTGGCCATCCCCCCCAGGGGGTGATTTCTCGCTTTCTGTCTCTCTGTTTCTCTCTGTCATTCTGGCGAGCACACGTGCCCTATAGCAAAAACCTCTCCAAAAAAAAAGAAAAAAATCATTAAGCTATTTATTGGCCTTATGTTTATTTTTTAAGTGAAATTCTTGAATTATTCTAGTTATCTCATTTTCCTTCTTGAGAACATCTCTCCTAAAATCTTTCTCCGTCAGCTTCCTGTTCTCCTTGCTTTCTGCACTTCTGTCACCCTGTGACATCTCTTTATTTATTTATTTTTTTTTTGAGAGGTTTTTGTTAGGGCATGTGCACTCACCAGAGAGGGGAAGAAAGAGAGAGAGACAAGCACAGTGAGAGGGAAAGTGAGAAATTGCCCCTCAGGGGGGACGTCCATGCCGCAATCCCTTCTCCTCCATTTTCCTCCTGGAATCTTGGGCATGCACACATATGCACCCGACGTGAGTTTGAAGCCACTGGGTCCGGGACTCGAACCGTGGCTAGCCTACTGGGAGCCCAGTGACATAACTGCTATGCCATCTGTGGTCCCGACATCTCTTCATAACCGTCCTTGGAATTCCTTTCTCCCGTCCCGTGTGACTGCCTATTCCCTTAATCCGCCGTCCTCTCAGGATTTACCCCCCTCATTTGAACGAGGCACATATTCTCCCGGACACTCCTGAGAGAGAGGGCATGAGAGGCAGGACTCTGGAGCTTTGCTGTCTAAGAATGCCTTTATTGTACCTCCCAAATGGTTGACAGTTTGGGTAGATCCTGAATCATTTAGTCTCTACTGCCTTTATTATAAAATTATATTTACAATGTTCAAAAGCAAGTAAGTGTACAATGCATAAATAAGAAAGTTCTAGCCATTGCTCGACCCGGGTAAAGCAGTGCACTTGGCTTCCTGCCGTGAGGCTGTGGTTGGGCTGTGGAGGAACTCTAACGGCCAGCAAGCACTGCTCCCTCGGCGGACTCACCCCTCCTGGTTTCTTGTCCCTCTGGCCACCGGGATAGGCCTGGAGTTCAAGCACAGTCCTTCAGATCTCTGTTCTGCGATTTTTGATGCATCCTGAGAGGAACAAAGCCCTCCCTGCTGGCTGTCTTCGCATTTTGGACACTCTCCCCGTGTGCGCCCTGCTGTGTCCCTGGAGGGCTCCCTTGTCCTCGGCTTCCTTTAGTCTGAACCAGGGGGAGTCCAGCCAGGCTCAGTGAGAGGGAGCGTGGAGGCCCGGCTGCAGGGTTCACGTGCCCTCCACCATGTGCCTCTGCTCCCACCAGAGAGCACCTCCCTACAGCTCCCCATTCCGTATCTGCTCCTGTCCCCTCCCGTGGTTGGGACGCCTGGCACCGGGCTTCCGCTAATTCCTCGTCCGGGCTCGCCACTGTAAATGGCCGTCTCCAGCTCTCTGCATATCGCCCGAGTTTGAGCTTGCCCTTGGCTTCCTGTAGGGCTGGTAGGGAGACTCTTTCTCCTAGAAGAAGGGAAAGCTGAGTCTGCCAGCCGGCTCAGAAACGGAGTCAGGGGAGCAGAAACAGGCCAGGACAGAGGGGAACTTGATCACATCCTTTGAGCACCTGGACTCGGGCAAGTACACATGCTCTCTGGCAACATTTTTTTAAGTTACTGGAAGGAGAATGTATTTTATTCGCTCAAGAAATCCAGAACATTAAATTCTATAAATGCCACCTTGAACAGCCTCCCCAGAAACAGGAACCAATAAATCCTCATTGCTGATGAAGCTAATTGGTACAAGGTGCACAGAACCTGTGGGAGGGTGCAGCTGCCTGGGGAGCCCGGGGCCAAGTCGTCTTCCTGCTGGATCTGCACGTCTGGGCCATCAACTGGCCTAGGGGTTAGTCGCTGGACTCCAGGGGGCCAGTTCTGGGCCCGGTGGCTTGAAAATTGCGCTGGGTATACGTGCATGCATGCTCCAGATCCCGGTAGGAGGACGGAGGAGGAACTGCTGCCTGGCCACCCCAGGGGGGTGATCTCTTGCTCTCCTGCTCTCTGCCTCTCTCTCTCTCTCTCTCTCTCTGGCGTGGATCCTAAGGCAAAAACCTCTTTAAAAACAGAAAAATAGTAGTGATTTGTGTGGCCAGTAGCAAGTTACTTTATTTCTTGTTTTCATTATCTATTTTTTAAAGACTTGTTTAATTTTATTTTTTATTATTATTATTTTTTAGCTTGCTATAGGGCACATGCACTCACCAGAGAGAGAGATCGGGTGGTAGTGAGAAAGCAAGTTGCCAAGTCCAAGATTCGAACTGTGGTAGGCCATGTAGAATGCCAGTGCCTTAACACACCATGCTACCTGCTGGTCCAATTTAATTATTTTATAACAGCAAGATGTTCACCCACCCCTGGAAGCCTGTCATGAAGTATATTCAATTAAGGTCTTCAAAGCACACGAAGTTGTATTTTTTGTGCCCAGGATGTTGACAATGTGGTTCAAGACTTTAAAAACTGATACTGTTGGCCCAACCCATGGCCTGGTGGTTAAGGCAGCTGGATCCCACATAGCTGACTATATGGTTTGAGTCCCACACACGGAGGTTTGAAAAACATACTGGGCACATGTGTATGGATGTCAAAATCCCAAGAGGAGGGCGAGATGGAGGGGAGACCATGGGGCCTGGCCATGCCCCATGGGGCATGGTTTCTCGCTTTCCCCCCTCCTTCTCTTTTTCTCTCTCTCTGTCCAGCAAGTACACATGCTCTCTTGGCTATTTTTTTTTTAAGTTACTGGAAGGAGTATATATTTTATTCGCTCAAGAAATCCAGAACGTTAAATTCTGTAAATGCCACCTAGAACTGGTCATTCTGAGTCCTAGGAACATGGGATTTGGAAGGAAGAGACAGGAAAAGCTCTTCCTCTGGGTCTCTGGACAGCTGGGCAACCTGCTTTGCTATACTCACGTGGTAGGCACTGCGACTCACTCCCTCCACACCCATTCCTCCATTGTCTTCCTTAACACATGCTGATTTTGTTGGGAAACCAATATCCCCAGCCCCCAGTGCTAGCATCAAACGTCTAATCTAATTATCAACACCAGCCCTTCCTCCGACCTTAGTGTCCCATGAAGATAGGGAGATCCATATCTTGCCACTGGCACCTGAGTGGAAGGCCACGGGGCGCGGCACTGTGGACATTTTGGACAGACAACTCTTTGTCACGGGGCTGTCCTGTGCGCTGTAGAATGCAGAGCGTCACCTCTGGCCCCTGTCTGCTAGATGACAGCAGCATCCCTTAGTTGAGACATCCCCAAATGTGGTTGTCTGTGTGTGTGTGTGTGTGTGTGTGTGTGTGTGTGTGTGTGCTTAATCTGTAGGTGCTGTCTCTTGCCTCTGACCCCTCCTTTCTCTTGCTCATTTCAGAATCCTGTGTCTCAGGTGGGCTTTCGCCGTCCCTTTCGCATGGTGTGCTAGCACGCCATGTGGCTCTGATTGTTTTGCCTTTTTTTAAATAAATATTTTCCCTTTTCATTGTTTTGGTTTTATTTTTTCTGTTTTGTTGTTGTTGTTGATTTGCTTTTTTTTTTTTTTTTTTTGTATTTGTTGTTGTTTCCCTTTGTTTCCTTTCTTCCCCTGACTTTCTCACCTTGCTTCTCACCTTCCACACACTGAGTGTCTAGACAGGTCTAGGTGCACAGCAATGAAGCATCTGAGTACTTTAAACCCCGCAGCTCACGCCATGTGTCCCGATTGCCTTGAATCCGTGAAGCCTCTGTGATACCCCGTTCCACTGACAGAAGGGCAGGTTGCTTGGTGAGTACTGCAGAAAAATTGCAGGCCATCTCCTCCCAAACGCCTCTTAAACTCAGACTTAACTCCAAGAAGGTAGGAAGTAACACATATCCGTCAGATGACCAGAAACCACCACTGCAGAAGCACAGAAATATGAGAAATCCAGAAAATATCTCTCCCCCAAGGGGAAAGAACAGCACTTCATCATCCACAGATAGTACAATGGAACTCCTGGAAATGTCAGATAAGGATTTTAGGATATTCATAGTGACAATGCTAACAGAGACGCAAGAGGAGAGAGACAATGAACTCCAGAAGATACAGGAGAAAAGAGACGAGTTCCAGGAGGTAAGGAAGTTCTTGCACAATCTGAAAGAGAAAATATACACCATGAAAAAGAATCAAAAGGGGGACCAGCAGCTAGCATAATGGCTATGTCGCTGGACTCCCACGTAGTCGACCGTGGTTCGAGTCCCGGACCCAGCAGCTTAAACTCATGCTGGGCACATGTACGTGCTTGCCCAAGATCCCGAGAGGAGAATGGAGGAGAAGGGATTGCGACGTAGCCATCCCCCCTGGGGGGTGATTTCTCACTTTCTGTCTCTCTGTCTCTCTCTGTCTTTCTTGTGAGCCCACGTGCCCTATAGCAAAAAACCTCTCCAAAGAAAAAAGGATCAAAAGAAACTGTTAGAGATGAAGGCTGTAATACAGAAAATCAAAACCTCTCTTGAAAGTATTAAAAGCAGATTAGATCATGCAGAAGATTGAATCTCGAATGTAGAAGATAAAATCTCTGATCTAGAAAATTCACCAGAAAGACTGAGAAAATAACCAAAAAATGAGAATAACATACAAGTAATATTATATATTATTAGACACTCAAACATCCAGATATTTGGTATCCCAGGAGGGAAAAAGCTAATCAGGGCATTGATAATCTAGTCCATGAAATCTTGCAAGAAAACTTTCCAAACCTAGAGAGGCACTCAACTATTTAACCTGAGAAATACAGAGGATCCCACATATAATCAACCCAAGAAGATCTTCAACACACATCATAGCCATATTGACCAAAAAAACACAGAGATAAGATACTAAAAATTGGCAAGAGAGAAACGTAAAGTTACTTTCAAAGGGTAGCCTATCAGCTAACATCGGACCTCTCGTCCGAGACAACGCAAGCAAGGGGAGAATGGGAAAACATAGTCAAAGTGTTAAGTGAAAAACAATTTCAACCAAAAATATTATATCTGGCAAGATTATCCTTCATGTGGGAAAAAAAGATAAAAATGTTCTCAGATAGAACCCGAAAGAATTTACTAACACCAGACTAGCTCTTCAAGAAGTTCTGAAGGGAGTGCTATCCCAGGAAAACTAAAGACAGACAGACACAAATAAGAGAATAAAAAATGACCAAGAGAAAGACCAACTTAATGGTAGGGACAAGTTCTGAAATATCAGTAATAATGTTGGGTGTTAATGGAAAGTTCAGACCACAGTAACACTGCAAATTCAACAAAAAAGATTCCACGAGACTGAACTGGTGAAATAGAATTCTATGATTGTTTTCCTAAAACATTACTGACTTTCTTCCATGCTTTGTCTTCCAGATTTAAGGATTTTCATTTTCTTTTGAGTTGTTGGGTTCAGCAATTTGTTAAACTGTTTTTAAAACTGAAACATAAACTTTTCTCCCTTCCTGACCCCTCTGCAATTGGAAAATACTTGTGAGCATTCTTTACTTTGTGGCAGAATGGTTATTTGCATAAGTTCAGTAATACAATAGTATCTGTTGCCTTGCATCGGAAATTGAATTCTAATGAGGCTTTGTGCAAATAACAGACCAAATTGAGGTTAACCTAATTTTTTTTTTCAAGTAAGTTAGTTTATACCTCTCTTTAGTAAAAGGAGGAATGGAGAGAGAGGCGAAAAAATTGTTTCATCAGAAAATTACAGTGCACTTGTCACTAGATTCTAGCTTTGTCTATACTTTAAGATCTTTTGTGAATCAATAAAGTCTGAAAAAAAAAGTTTAGTATGGAAGAGAGAGAGGGAAAAGGGGAAAGAAAAGACTGGTAAAAGTACGCTTAATTGACAAAAAATGAGAAGCTATTTGCTGATGATAATGTATATAGTAATATCCTTATCTTGACTGACATGCATGGGTTTTGTGTTGGAAAAAGAAATGTATACTGTAAAGACATGTGATAAAATGTAAATTAAAATGAATAAATATGTTTATTTATTTATTTATTTTTTTTGGAGAGGTTTTTGCTATAGGGCACATGCACTCACCAGACAGAGAGAGAGAGACAGAGAGACAGAAAGCGAGAATCACCCCCCCGGGGGGGGATGGCCACACCATAATCCCTTCTCCATTTTCCTCTTGGGATTTTGGGGCACGCACACACAAGTACCCAGCGTGAGTTTAAGCCACCGGGTCCGGGACTCGAACCGCGGTCGGCTACATGGGAGTTCAGCGCCATAGCCATTACGCCAACTACTGGTCCCTTGAATATTTTTTTTTAAAGAAAAAAATACAATGTGTTAAGATGTTATTTCTCAAATTGGTTTACATATTCAATACAATACCAATAAAAATCCCAGCAGGTTTTTTTTTTTTTTTTTTTTTTTGGAGAGGTTTTTCGCTATAGGGCGCGTGCGCTCGCCAGACAGACAGAGAGAGACAGAGAGACAGAAAGCGAGAAATCACCCCCCAGGGGGGATGGTCACGCCGCAATCCCCTCTCCTCCATTCTCCTCTCGGGATCTTGGGCACGCACGCACACGCGCCCGGCGTGAGTTGTAAGCCACCGGGGTCCGAGACGCGAACCACGGTCGACTACGTGGGAGTCCAGCGACATAGCCATTACGCCAACTGCTGGTTCCCCCAGCAGGTTTTTTTTAATTGACAGGCTGATTCTGATGTTTTATAGAAACAAGAGGAGGTAGAGTAAGTAAAACAATGCTGAAAAGAAAGAGTTGGGGGCACACACTGCTTCATCTCAGACCTGTCTTAAGGCAGAGGGTGTTGGTGTAAAGAAAGACGTGACTGACGCAGGGGAACGGAGAGCGGTCCAGGAATTCTGTGAGGAGTGGGTGGTCTTCTCTGCAAATGGTGCTGGAACACCGGATTTCCACATGAAAAAGCAAGTCGGTCTTCTGGCTTCTAGTTCAGTTCAGGGCAAGGAGCTTGGAAATGACCACATCCGAACACCACGTAAGAACTCAGCAAACTGAAAACCCAGATGCTTTCTCGGCTCCGTAAGTGAAGCCAGGTCGTCGGGCGCACAGCCGCGCCCAGCATCAGAGAACACAGTCGCCCAGGAGCCAGCGCTGGCTGCGGGAACCTGCCACTGACAAGTTGCTGCAGGCCCTGTGGCAAGGCTGCGAGGTGAACTCCAGGGAGCCATGTTTGTGAGTCTTACCTCACGGAGCCCCACAGGGTCTCACAGGAGATAGAGAACAGTCCCCTCCTGCCGTGTCAGGGAGAGGGGGAGATGAGCCATTTTGAAATACACCAAAGCATTCTGTTCTCAGCATGTGCTTCCCCCAGGAGAAACCAATTATTCTATTTTAAGTGATTTTTATTACAGGCCACAAGGACTTGCCAGAGAGAGAGAGAGAGAGTGAGAAAGCACTCTTAGAAAAGGTGGCCATACTGCAATCCTTTCTCCTCCATTTTCCACTTAAGATTTTGGGCACACATGCACATGCACCCAAGTGTGTTTTCCTTTCTTTCCTTCTTTCTCTCTCTTTCTTTCTTTCTTTCTCTTTCTTTCTTTCTCTTTCTTTCTTTCTCTTTCTTTCTTTCTCTTTCTTTCTTTCTTTCTTTCTTTCTTTCTTTCTTTCTTTCTTTCTTTCTTTCTTTCTTTCTTTCTTCCTTTCGAGGCTTTTGCCGGAGAGAGAGACAGAGACAGTGAGAGGGAAAGTAAGAAAACCCCCCAGGGGGGATGGCCACGCCGCAATCCCTTCTCCTCCATTCTCCTCCCAGGATCTTGGGCACGCATGTGCACTCGCCCGACCTAAGTTTGAAGCCACCAAGTCTGGGACTGGAACTGCGGTCAGTCATGTGGGAGCCCAGCAATGTAACCGCTACACTGTCTGCTGGCCCCACCAAGCGTGTTTCTCAAGCTGCTGTGTCTGGGACTCATACCATGAAGTCAGCCATGTGGCATCCGGCTACCTTAACCACCATGCCACTGGCTGGCCCTAGGAGAAACTATTTTACCACAGCCTAATCTGCTGGACTTCAGCAGAGCCTAACTGACCTTGAAAAAGGGCATTACCCAACTCAAGCCCTCTCCAAATACTGGGAGGGAAGGAGCTGAGAAGAACTGTGAAGTTCAGCCTGAAGGCACAGGCTCACAAAACAGACCTGATCACAAAACTGGAAAGCTGCCCTGCCCCTCTTACTGCCGCATTGACAAAGGCCTTTTTACAGTAGTCTCTTTTACCCAGTATGTCATGTCTAGCTATCAAGAAAAAATGAAGGGACCAGCAGTTAGCATCATGACTATGTCGCTGGACTCCCATGTAGTCGACCACGGTTCAAGTCCTGGACCCGGTGGCTTAAACTCACTCCAGGCACGTGTGCGTGCGTGCCCAAGATCCCGAGAGGAGAATGGAGGAAAAGGGATTGTGGCGTGGCCATCCCCCCTGGGGGGTGATTTCTCACTTTCTGTCTCTCTGTCTCTCTCTTTCTCACAAGCGCATGCGCCCTATACCTCTCCAAAAAAAAGAAAAAAAAAAAAAGAAAAAATTAATAGGGCTGGCCCTGAGACCTAGTGGTTAAGGGAGCCAGATCCCACATGGCTGACCAAGTGGTTGAATCTCTTTCTCCGCAGCTTGAAACACACTGGGTGCACATACGTGCAAGTCCCAAGTCCTGACAGCTGGAGAAGTGAGGGAGAGCAGTGCCTTTGGGGAGGTGCTCTCTCCCTTCCCCTCACTCTGTCTCTCTGCTGAGTGCACATACCCTCCAGTGATAGTAAAATAAAATAAAAACTAATCGACTGGATCTAATGAATATCTACAAACTACTTCATCCAACAACTGCAGGTTACATGTTCTTCTCGAGTTCACATGGAATATTCACTGGTATATTTGGCACTATAAAACACATCTTAACAAATTGAAAGGAATGTAAATCACAGAACGTCTGCTCTTAGATCACAATGCAATTAAACTAGAAATCAGTAATATGAAAATAGAAGATCCCCAAATACTTGGATAATAACATTCTCAATAACAATGGATTAAAGAAGAATTCCTAGGGGAAATGGCAAAAGTATATTGACCGAGGCTGGCTGTGAGGCTGCAGTAATGTGCTACCCAAGATGAGCTGGATCCCGCATGGAGACTGCAGTTCGAATCCCTGGGCTGGCCCACCTGAAGTATAGGATCCTGGGCACACGCGTGAGTGCTCAGGTTCCAGCAGGCTGGGGGAGTGGGGAAGGGGACCACGGCATTCTCAGACCCTATGAGGGTGCACGTTCACTCTCACATACTCTCACATGCATGCACATGTGCTCTCTAGTGAATAAAGAAAAAATTGTAAACTGTTTTTAACTAAATGAAAATAAAACCAAAATTTGTGAGTTGCAGTGAAAACTGCACTTAGAATTTTGTTGATTGATGTATATAGTCAAAAAAATAAAAGATCTATAATCAAAAATCTAAGCTTCCATCTTAGGAAACCAGAAAAAGAAGAGTCAATTCAATCCAAAGTAAGCAGAAAAACCAGGCCAGCAGGTGCTATAGTGGTTAAGGTACTGGACTCCCACATGGCTGACTGCAGCTTGAGCCCTGGACCTGACAGCTTGAAACTCACACCAGCTACATGTGTGTGCCCAAGATCCCGAGAGGAGAATGGAGAAGGGATTGCAGTATAACCTTTCCCGCTGGGGGAGTGATTTCTCACTTTCTCTCTCTCCCTGTCTTACTCTGTCTCTCCAGGGAGCATACATGCCCAATAGCAAAGATCTCTCAAAAACAAAGAAACAAAAAAATTAATGCAAAAATTAATAAAATGGAAATAAGAAAATTAATAGAAAAAAATCAACAAAACCAAAAGCAGGCTTTTTGAAAAGATTAACAAAATTAGTAAGTCACAAGCCAGGCTAAGAAAAAAAAAGAGAGACAGATCACACATTACTAGTGTCAGAGCCCATGTATATTAATAGAATGATGAAAGTGAACTACGAACAATTCTATGAAAGAAAACGATTCCTTGAAAACACATTCTGGAGCCAGCCCAGTGACGTGATGGTTAAGGCAGCTGGGTCCCACATGGTTAACTTCTTTTTTTGGAGAGGTTTTTGCTATAGGGCACGTGTGCTTGCCAGAAAGATAGAGAGACAGAGAGACAGAAAGCGAGAAATCACCCCAGGGGGGATGGCCACACCGCAGTCCCTTCTCCATTGTCCTCTTGGGATCTTGGGCACACATGCACATGTGCCCAGCGTGAGTTTAAGCCACGGGGTCCAGGACTTGAACTGTGGTCAACTACATGAGAGTCCAGCAACATACCCATTACACCAACCACTGGTCCCCCACATGGCTAACTTCAAGATTCTAATCTCAGACCCAGTGGTTTCAAAAACATGCCAGGCAAGTGTGTGTACATGCCCAAAATCCCATGAAGAGGATGGAGGCAAAGGGACTGTGGTGTGGCCATCCCCTCAGAGTGGAGGCGGGGGGTGCTTTCTCCCTTTCTCTCTCTCTCTGGCTACACACAAGCCCTAAAGCAAAACTAATAAATAAATAAATAAGAAAAGAAAAAAGAACATCACAATTAGTTCAAACCCATACAAGAAGAAACATACTATCCAAATAGGCCCATATCTATACAAGAAATTGAGTTAATAACCTTTCAAAATTGGGTGCACCAGACCCAGATAGGTTCACAGGTAAATTCCACCCAACATTTAAGGAAGATACTATGCCAACTCCCTAAAATCTGTTTCAGAAGGTAGACGTAGAGGGAATACTTCCTACTCATCTGTTACATGGGTGGTGTACCTTAATACTAAAACCAGACAAGGCATTTCCAAGAAAAGAAAACTACAGCTCACTGTCTCATTAACATAGATCTAAAACTCCACAGCAAAATATTAGCAAATCAAATGCAACAATGTGTAAATATTATACAGCACCACCAAAGGGGATTTATCCCAGATATTCAAAGTTGGCTCAGCATTCAAGAATCACTTAGTGTAATCTATTGCAGTAACAGGCAAAAGAAATACACACACACACACACACACAATCATATTGATACAGAAAAAGCATTTGACAAGATCAACACCTACGAAGGATAAAAATTCTCAGTAAAATAAGAACAAAGGAGATTATTTTCAACTTTGAAATGAACATCTACCAAGAAATAAAAACTTAAGCATCGTTCTTAAGGATAAGAAACTAGAAGAATTTCTGCTACGATCAGGAACAAGGCATGGATTAGCCCTCTCACCAGCCCTTTCAAACATTGAACTGGAAGTTCTAGCTTAATGCAAATAGACAAGAAAAAGACATAAAAAAAAAAAAAAAAAAAAAAGATACACTGGTTGGGGGGACCAGCAGTTAACGTAATGGCTATGTCGCTGGATTCCCATGTAGTCGACTATGGTTCGTGTCCCAGACCTGGTGGCTTAAAACTCCCGCCAGGCACATGTGTGTGCGTGCCCAAGATCCCGAGAGGAGAATGGAGGAGAAGGGATTGCAGTGTGGTCATCCCCCCTGGGGGGGTGATTTCTCGCTTTCTGTCTCTCTATCTCTCTCTGTCTGGCGAGCGCATGCACCCTATAGCAAAAAATGCTCCAAAAAAAAAAAAAAAATACACTAGTTGGGAAGGAAGAAATAAAACTGTCTTTGTTCACAGATGTTGCAATTATCTACGTAGATAATCTGGGGTCAGCAAGTAGTGTGGTGATAAGGTGCTGGATTCCTACATGGCCAACAGCAGTTCTAGTCCCAGACCTGGTGGCTCGAAAATCATGCCAGGTACATGTGCATGTGTGCCTAAAATCCCAGGAGAAGAATGGAGAGGAAGGGATTGGAACAGAGCCATTCCGCCCTGAAGGGTGATTTCTCATGGTCCCTCTCTCTGTCTCTCTCCAGTGAGCATACATGCCCTATGGCAAAAACCTTAAAAAGAAAAAGAAAGAAAGAGAAAGAGAAAGAGAAAGAGAAAGAGAAAGAGAAAGAGAAAGAGAAAGAGAAAGAGAGGAAGGAAGGAAGGAAGGAAGGAAGGAAGGAAGGAAGGAAGAAAGAAAGAGAATTAGATGGTATTAACAGAAAACTCCTGTAATTAATAAGTGATTACAGCAAGCAGGGTTTCAGGACACAAAAGTGCATTGTTTTCCTATATCCTAGCAATGATCAAATAAAATCTGAAATTAAAAATACATTATTACTTACATTAGCATCCCCCAAAATGAAATATTAGGTATAAATTTAACAAAATGTGTACAAGAGCTATATGAAGAAAACTACATTGTAGGAAATATATAGACTGGTTATAGGAAAACTACACAACTCTGATGAACAATATCAAAAATAAATAAATGAAGAGAAATTTCATGTTCATGGATAGGAAAACTCAATATCGTCAAGATGTCAGTTCTTCAAAACTTGACCTATAGATTCAATGCAATTCTCATCAGAAACCAGGACCAGCAGATGGTGTAATGGCTATGTCACTGGACTCCCATGTAGTTGACCATGGTTCGAGTCCCGGACCTGGTGGCTTACACTCACGCCGGGCCATGTGTGCATGCATGCCCAAGATCCCGAGAAGAGAATGGAGGAGAAGGGATTGTGGTGTGGCCATTCCCCTGGGGGGTGATTTCTTGCTTTCTCTCTCTTTTTTTTTTTTTTTTTTTTGAGAGGTTTTTTCGCTATAGGGTGCATGCGCTCGCCAGACAGACAGAGAGAGACATAGAGACAGAAAGCGAGAAATCACCCCCCAGGGGGGATGGTCATGCCGCAATCCCTTCTCCTCCATTCTCCTCCCGGGATCTTGGGCATGCATGCACATGTGCCCGGCGTGAGTTTTAAGCCACCGGGTCCGGGACTCGAACCGCGGTCGACTACGTGGGAGTCCAGCGACATAGCCATTACGCTAACTGCTGGTTCCTGTGATTTCTTGCTTTCTCTCTCTCTGTCTCTGTCTGTCTGTCTGTCTGTCTGGCAAGCACACGCACCCTATAGCAAAAACCTCTCCAAAAAAAAGAGAAAAGAAACCAGCAAGTTATTTTGTGAATACCAACAAACGGAGTCTAATGTTTATATAGAGAGGTGAACGAACACAGTAACCAACATGATTTCGAAGGGGAATAAAGGCAGAGCGCCAACTCAATCCAACCTTGAAACTTACTATAAGCCCATGGTAATCAAGAGTGTGTGGTATTGGCAAAGCGTTAAACAAATAGATCAGTGGAACAGAAGAGAAGATCCAGAATAGACTCACATAAATAACAGTCATCTGGTCAATCGATCTTTGACAAAGCAGCAAAGGCAATAGGATGAAGCAAAGAGTCTTTTCACAGGTGGTGCTGGAATGACTGGACATCCACCAGCAGAAAAATAAAATGAAACGGGGACGAGCAGTTAGCGTAATAGCTATTTCACTGGACTCCCATGTAGTTGACCGCCATTCGAGTCCTGGACCCAGTGGCTTAAACTCACTCTGGGTGCGTGTGCGTGCGTGCCCAAGATCCCGAGAGGAGAATGGAGAAGGGATTGCGGTATGGCCATCCCCCTTGGGGGTGATTTCTTGTTTTCTGTCTCTCTCTCTCTCTCTTTCTGGTGAGTGCACGTGCCCTATAGCAAAAACCTCTCCCCCCCCAAAAAAAAAGAAAGAAAGAAAAGAAAAAAAAATGAAGCTGTAACAGATCTTACACTTGTCACAAAAATTAACTCAACATGAATCACAGGCCTATATGTAAAATATAAAGCTGTAAAACTCCTAGAAGATAACTCAGCAGACTGACAAGCATGCCAGGTTTGTGTGCATGTGTGCCCAAAGTCCCTAGAGGAGAATGGAGAAGAGATTGTGGCAGGGGCATCCCCCCAGGGAGGAGGGGGTGGTTTCTCACTTCTTTTCTCTCTCTCTCTCTCTCTCTCTCTCTGGTGAGCCCACTCATCTTATGGCAAAAATTAAAAAATAAAAAAATATCAACAATAAGAAAACAGATCAATTTAAAAATGGAAAAATGGTAGTCAGCCAATGGTATGGTGGTGAAGGTGGCTGGGTCCCACATGGCCAACTGAATGGAGCCACAGACCCAGAAGCTTGAAGACCATGTCATATGCATGTGCATACCCAAAATTCTGAGAGGAGAATGGAGGAGGGTTTACATCATGGCCATCCTCCCCGGGTGATGATTTCTCACTTTCCCTCTCTCTGTGTGTCTGTTTCTCTCTGTGGTGAGTACACATGCCCTTACAGCAAAAGAAATTTTAAAAAGGACAAAAACTTCCAACTGACACTTTATTTAAAATAAGAAATAAGAATGACCAATAAGGGGCCCGCAAATGGCAGGTGGTTAAGGCACTTTACTCCTACATGGCCAACCACAGTTCGAGTCCTAGACCTAGCAGCTTGCTTTTTCAGTTTCCCTCTCTTTTTCTGATCAAATTAAAATAATAATAATAATAATAATAATAACAAATAAAATAGAAGGAATAATTCTTAAAAAAAAAAAAAAAAAAAAAAACGGTGGCCAGTAAATACCTGAAAAGATGATCAATATCATTCACCAGAGAAATGTAAACTGAAGCACAAAGAAACTCGATCCACCAGAACGGCTAAAATGAAGACTGACCAAACCAAATGACAAGGACACAGAGGGACAGGAACTCTCACGCACTGCTCATGGGGATGTATAATACGGTACAAGCAATTCAGAAAATAAGTCGTGCAATTTCTGGTAAAGTTAAGAATATACTTATACTATGACTCAGCAATTCCACTCTTGGCATTTACTCAAAAACAGTGAAAACATATGTTCGCAAACACTTTTACATAAATAGTCCTGGCAATTTTATTTATAATAGTCAAAAACTGGAAACAATTCAAATATCTATCAACTGGTAAACGGATACCCACATTGTGTCATAGCCACACAATGGAATGCTACTTAGCAGTTCTATGGAAAATGCCAAAAACCTGCTACCTAACACAGCATGGATCAGTCCCCAAAATGTGCTGAGTAAAAGCAGCCAGACACTTACTCCGATTACATTTATAAGAAATTCTAGAAGAGGCTAAACTGATCTATTGTTGCTGCCTGGGCGTGGGGTGCAGGGGGGCAGTGAGATTTTCTGCAAAGGGATGCAAGGGATGTTTTGGAGTGGTGGAACTGTTCGACATGTTGATTGTGGTGGTGGTATGTACACAAACATATACATCTGTCAAAACTCTCTTAAATGGATCCATTTTATCACGTTGGTCTGAGACAAGGCAGCCACGCCTGGTCTCGCCTCTCCAGTGCCCAGACTGAGGCTTTCCTTAGGGCGAACAGCAGGAGGCTGACACACTGCAGATCCAAGCCACAGTTTTCATTATCTGTAATAAAAGAGGCACCTTCCCACTGCACCACAGGCGTCAGCAGTTTACAATAGATGCCCACCTGTCTTCTTTTTTTTTTTTAATTTACATTTATCACTATGAATCTTTACAGTCTACAACATTGCTTTTTCCAGCATGAATCTGGTGCATATTAGTCAAGACAAAGACATTACCATATACATTATCATCAGCACATAACTTTTAATTTGTGTTAATTAAACATATTTTTCCCCAGTTCCTTCCCCTCCCTCCCTCTACGACCCACCCCTGTAGTCCTCCTACCCTCACCATCTCTAGTACCTACAATTGCCTTCCTCATCTGTTTATTACGTATTTCTCATTGGGTTCCGAGCTCGCATGGGAAAGATGGTGTCATTAGTCGTCTCCTAAAACTCCAACAGCTTTCTCCTCCTTCCAATAACAATAAGCCATAAATCAAACAACGTTCACTGGGTGTTTACTACATGTTAGGTTTATTTGATTATTTTTTAATTTTTTTTTACAATTAGAGTATGAATTTACTTTGGTACAAATACTTTTTAAAATTCATACATAGTTTTTCCATTACATGTATTTTCATGAGTTTTTTTTCCTTAAAAAATATTTTAATTAATTAAATAAATTAAATATTTAATTAATTTAATTAATTAAACATTTTTCTTAATTAATTAATTTACACTCATTCCCTGAGCACCGTCACAGCATACAAAATGTGCTTTTCCATCCAGAATATACCATGTATAAAAGTGCTTATAAACATTACAACTTTCAATTCTCAGAATAACCTAACGACATGGGAACTATCGGTATTTCCATGTCAGAAATAAGAAAACAGAGAGGTTAAGTAACTCGCTCATGGCTGCAGAGCTGGTAGGTGTCGGAGCTGGGCTTTTGCCAGGTAACTGGATCCTGAGACGATCCGACTCACCACTGCTTCAGTGCTCCTCTGACTCCAGTCCAGTCTACTCACAATGATCTAGGCAAAAGAAAAAAACAACTTTAATTGGCAGAGGGCACGTGCACTCACCAGAGAGAGACAGAGAGAACGCATCCCGCATCTCCCATGGGATGTGATTCCCCGCCATCCGTTCCCCTCCAGCTCTTCCTCCTTTCGGGATTTGGGGCACACACACAGGAGCCCTGTGTGTTTTTCAAGCTACTGAGGCCCGGACTAGAACTGCATGCTCGGCCGTGAGGAATCCAGCTTCCCTTAACTGCTAGGCTGTGGGGCCCGCCCAGGGTTTTTGTTTGGCTTGGTTTTGGGTGTAGGGCATGCACAAGCTGAGAGAGAAATCACCCCCTGGAGGGGTGGCCATGCTACAATCCATTCTTCTCCAGTCTCTTTGGGATCTGGGGCACGCACACATGCCCTGTGTGATTTTTCAAGCTGCCAATTCCAGGACTCAAACCACTTACTAGTCACGTGGGAACCAGCGCCTTAACCTCCATGCCACCTGCTGGCCCCGAGATTTTTTTTTTTTTTTTTTTTTTTGGAGAGGTTTTTGCTATAAGGTGCATGCGCTCACCAGACAGACAGAGAGAGATATAGAGACAGAAAGCGAGAAATCATCCCCCAGGGGGGATGGCCACGCCGCAATCCATTCTCCTCCATTCTCCTCTTGGGATCTTGGGCACGCACACGCGCCCGGCGTGAGTTTTAAGCCACCAGGTCCGAGACGCGAACCGTGGTTGACTACATGGGAATCTAGCAACATAGCCATTATGCTAGCTGCTGGTCCCGGCCCCAAGATTTTTTTAAAGCTAGCTTTGAAGAGTAGATTTCATCAGGTCACTTCTCAGCTGTACCCCTTTGGACACATGTAACCCTTAGGGGATAACGTTCCAAACCCTCGACACTGCTCACAGGCCCCCGTGACCTGGCCCCCGCCTTTCCTGTCCGGGCGTCTTCCTCCTCACTCGCTCTTCACGGCCACACGGGCCTTGTTCGGGGCACAGCAGCGTCCTGCCTCGGCACCTCTGCACGTGCGCTCTCCTCCGCCCCACATGCCCGCTTCCTCAGCTCTGTTGAAACGTCACATTTTCAGTGGCTCCTCTGCCCCTCGTTTCCAAATCCAAACAGACCTCCCTATCCTTCTCCCTCATTTTAAACTGCGTTTCCAGCTTTTGTACTTCCTGCAATTTGGAATTATCTTCCTATTTCTGTGTAACTGGCATGACCTGCTTTGCCAGCTCGGGGTAAGAATGAGCTCATAACGCTCTCGTCTTCAAGTCAGAACCGGCCCTCGTCTCCACCTGCAGGTTTCCAGGAAGCGTGCCTCTTCTGGTTTTTCTTCTTCCATCTGGTTGCCCAAGAGCTTCAGGGTTACTCAGCTCTCAGGAGCCTGTTGATCCCCACGCTCAGACAGGAGCAGCCTGCCAGAAGGTTACTCTGTTTTGTCTTTTATTTAATTTCTGGGTTCTTTTGCACTTTCTAACCCTAGTGTTTAATCATGACTGCGTCCCGTTGCTGGAAACTGGCCCTGCGCACGGTAGTAGTCGTCAGTGCCCTCCTGCCCCATCTTTGGGCCAGAGCTCACACGGGAGCTTCCAGCTCTACTTTGGTAGAACTCACCTGCCAGTGGTGGCTTCTGAAGAGGACTCGTGGCGTCAGGGTGGGTGGGTCAAGGGTGGTCCCATCCCCGCTGGACCAGGATTAGCTCCCAGACCCCAACTCCAACCCCGGCCCGGGGACCACACAGGCCCGCCCTGCACTTGGCTCACCAGTTCCACCAGGACTTAGTGGCAGGTGAGGGTAGGGTTCTGCCAAGATCCATTAGGGTGTCCTTTTTCTCGCTCTCTTTTGTTTTAATTTTTCCAAGAGTGAGAGAGAGAGCTAGCACCCCAATAGGGTCCTGGTGCCGCGACCCACCCTCAGCCTCGGCAGCCCCGGCTCGCCTACCCAGGGTACCCAGGGAGGCCTCCGGATGCAGATGGAAACTTCTGCTGCAGGGCAGCCTGGCAGCCTTGCGGAGAGTCGGGCTTTGCCTCTGCACCTGCCTGTCTCCCCTGGTCTGCCTGCCGGGGAAGTCTGACCTCCTCAGGGTCAGCCTCTTCCTTCCTCAGGACCTTTGGTGCACTCGAGGCCAGCAGATCTCTTGAAATCACCTCAATTTTATTTATTTATGAATTTATTTATTAAGGTGTTTGCCATCGAGCGTGGCTGCTCGCTGAGAGAGACAGTGAAAGGGGAAGTGAGAAATCACCCCTTGGGGGGACGACCATGCCACAATCCCTTCTTCTCCACCCTCTTGCTGGGATTTTTGAGCATGCATACATGTGCATCTGGCATGATTTTCAAGCTACCAGGTCTGGGACTCGATCCATGGCTGGTCATGTGGGAGTCCAGCGTTGTAACCACTATGCCACCTACTGGCCCCACCACCTCAATTTTAAAGACTCTAAAGCAGTGTTTCAGGCCAGTCAGTAGCATGGTGATTAAAACAGCTGGATTCCACATGGCCAACTACGCGGCCGAATGCTTGAAAAACACTCTGAGCACGTTGCATGCCTGCCCCAAATCCCCAGAGGAGAATGGGGGAGAAGGGATTGCAGTGTGGCTTTGGGGGTGGGGTGACTTCTCACTCACCCTCATCCTGCCCCACCTCTGGAGAGCACGTGTGCCCTAAAGCAAATTCAAAACCAAAACACACCATATGCACATTTAAGGTCCCTCTTCTTCCCAGGAGGCCCTTTGGCCCCATCCAGGTGTCCCACCTCCTCCCTGGCGGGCTGCCACGAGGAATTAGGAGAGGGAGCTTCTGCCCAGCCGCATACACACAGATACACCTGCATCTCCTTGCCCGAAGTATCCGGTGGCCACGTGCTCCCATTAACACGGCAGGCCTCTCAGACTCCCCAAGGCAAAGACAGTTTGCTCTCGGGTAACTGAGAATAATGCTGGATAATATCAAATGCTAGAGAGATTTCCTATTCAGAAACCATAAGGAACTTTTCAGTGGAAACTCATTTCAGATTTCTAAAAAAGGATTCCATCTGCTAAGTGTCCACCCACTCCGTGTCTGTCTGCCTGGTGTAGGCCTCAAGAAACCCCGGGCTTCTCTCCACTCCTGGCACATGGTGGGTGTTGGCAAATCTTTGTTGAATGAATGAATGAATGAATGAGTCACAACTTCTGAATGAAACTGCCCCTCAGTAGACAGAGGACAAGAAATTGAAAATCAAAAGATTAACATGATGGGGACCAGCAGTTAGCGTAATGGCTGTGTCGCTGGACTGCTATGTAGTTGACCGCGGTTCGTGTCCCAGACCTGGTGGCTTAAAATTCACGCCGGGCGCATGTGCGTGCGTGCCCAAGATCCCGAGAGGAGAATGGAGGAGAAGGGTTTGCGGCATGGCCATCCCCCCTGGGGGGTGATTTCTCGCTTTCTATCTCTCTGTCTCTCTCTGTCTTTCTGGCGAGCGCACACGCCCTATAGCAAAAACCTCTCAAAAAAAAAAAAAAAAAAAAGATTAACATGATTATTTCATAACCTTACAAAAAGCTGATCATTGGTCAATATGAATATGTCTATAGATGTGAGATTTTATAAAGGTTTTCTTCTTTTTAAAGCTGAATCCTTTCCATTTATTTTGAAATTCTTAAGAGAGATTTCAGACACATAAATGGCATAAAACGTGATACAGGGTCAGCGGTGGCGTGGTGGCCGAGGCGGTCAAAGGTGACTGTGCAGCTGAAATCCTGGACCTGGCAGCTAGAAGACACGCTGTGTGTGTGTGTGTGTGTGTGTGTGTACATGAGCGCATGCCAGAATCCTGAGGGGAGAACGGAGGAGCAGGGATTGTGGTGTAGCTGTCTCCCCTGGGGGATGCTTTCTCACTATCTCTCTCTCTCTCTCACTCTCTTGCTGGCAAGTGCACCGCCATATAGCAACTTATTTTTAAAAATAATAATAATATAACAACACGAGCACACTCAGTGCATAAGGGGGGAAAAAACCCCACAAAGCTGGGACTAGCAGTTAGCGTAATGGCTATGTTGTTAGATTCCCATGTAGCCAACCGCAGTTCGAGTCCTGGACCCGGTGGCTTAAACTCACGCCGGGCGCGTGTGTGTGCGTGCCCAGAATCTCGATAAGAGAATGGAGGAGAAGGAATTGCGGCATGGGCATCCCCCCTGGGGGGTGATTTTTCACTTTCTGTCTCTCTGTCTCTCTCTGTCTGTCTGGCGAGCGCATATGACCTGTAGAAAAACCTCTCAAAAAAAGAAAAGAAAAAAAAAGTAATTGAGGTCTCCTGGGTACCTTTTCTCCTTCCCTTCTCACCAGAGGTAGCCATTGTCCAGAATTTAAAGAAATTTCCACAGTCCTGGCAGGGATGGCCCAATACCCTGCATCAGGCAATTAAATGAGGGTAGACACCTGACTCACCTGTGCCAACCCATTCCTTCTTCCCAGGAACTGAGAGGTGCGAGTCTGAGCCCCCGTGAGGTGATGAGCAGAACGGGCAGGTCATGTTCAGCTCAGGGCTCAGCCTCAGTTGGCGTGCAGCCACCGTCCGCCCTGGGCAGTCTGTGAACAGCGTGAGGGGTGAAGAGGCAGCTCAGGCCCAGGCCATGGTCCAGCAGCTACGTGTGCTTCATCCCACACGGCTGATGTGAGACGTGCATCCCAAACTCAGCGGCTCATTGTGCACGCGTGCCCAGATCCGGAAGGGGGAGAGAATGGGAGAGAGGATGTGGTCTGACCATTGCCTTTCCTACCTTCTCTGTCTGTCTCTCCTTGGAGAGCACACACGCCGTCGGGCAAAAAAGAGGAAAAAAAGGTCAGAGGAGGTGTACAAGGAAAAGTGAAGGGAATAGGGGATGGGAGAGAGAGGAAAAGGGGAGAGAAAGGGACAGAGCTTTCTTGTTTGTTTGTTTATTTATTTATTTTCTTTAGAGATTTTTGCTATAGGGCACATGCACTCATGGGAGAGACAGACAGAAGACAAAAAATCATCCCCCCCAGGGGGGATGGCCATGCCACAATCGCTTCTCCATTCTCTTCTTGGGGCCTTGGGCACGCACGCACACACGCCCAACATCAGTGTCAAGCCTCTGGGACCGGGACTCGAACCGCCATTGGCCATGTGGGAGTTCAGCGATGTAACCGTATTGCCGTCTGCTGGTCCCAGGAGAGAGGTTTTTAATGGCCGAATTAAAATAGTTTCCCACCTCCCGGCTCCAACCCTCTAGAGCCCGCCTGCTTTTCCTACTTCTGATTTGCGCGAGTTCTTTACAACCATTCCACAATTTCCACTTTCACTTGAATGAGTCTGGGAGAGTTCTACCACTGTTAGCTAAATTATTCTCAAGATAAACTTTCACCACACAAAGAAAGAAATCGTATTCACTAAGTACAAGTGTACGATGTTCCTAGAAGCATAGAATTTAATTCTTCCGTCCAGTGGCATATTTATTGAGCACCGACTGTAAACCAGGCTTGTGCACATCGCCGGCCCAACCTTCCAGCTACGATGACCAGCGGGCCCGGTTTGCCAACACACCCCACTTTCGGCACTGGGAGTCTTGTGTCCTGGTGCCACCTCAGCCCAGGCAAACCAGGACTCGGTCACCTTACCTGCAACCGAAGTAGAAACCGCACTACAGTGTCCTTTAGTGGCCTTCCAGCTGTTGGCGTTACACAGTCTTTGGCTAGGTGTTCACAGCTCGGTTTATTTTATTTTTGAACATTTCCATGAGCAAGAAAGACAGAGAGAAGCACCCACCAGTGCCTTGATGCTGCCACCGACCCCGGCCACAGCCAGCCCCAGGTCAGGGCACCTGCCTGTTCAGCAAGTCGAGGAGGCCCCCACCCAGACCAGGAGTCTACCCTGTGGCTTGTCTGCACAGCCACGCTGTCCTCCGGCCCTGGCGAGACACTCTGAACACTGAGCTTTCCCGTCTGCCTGTGGCTGTAGAGCCGTGTCCTGCTCTGGTGCTTCTCCTCCAAGTACATTTCTTTCCAGTGTCAAAATGTGTTTCTGGGGCCGGCAGGTGGCCTGCAGGTTGAGGACTGGATTTCCACATGGCCCATCACGGTTTGAGTCCCAGATCCGGTGGCATGAGAATCACACTGGGTGCGTGTGCGTGCGTGCCCAAAATCCCCACAGGAGAGTGGAGGAGGGGGGATTGTGCTGTGGTCATCCCCGTGGGGGGTGATTTCTCGCTTTCCCTCTCTGTCTCTCTCTGGAGAGAGCATGTGACCTATTGCAAAAAACTAAAAATAAAATAAAATAAAATAAAATAAAATAAAATAAAATAAAATAAAATAAACAAAAACAACAACAACAAAACCAGGTGTGTCCTGTAATTTATGCCTGGGTTAGTTAGCATCCTCCATCCCATAACAGGCACAAATTGGGGGGTTTTCCAGGCTCCCAACCCCCCCGGGAGTTCCTATGCCATTCTCTTCCCTGGGAGGACTTGAGCCTGATCTCTCTGGCCCGGTGATCCCAGGGGGGGGGGGGGGGGGTCAGCAATACGTGACCCAGATTGCCTCATCCATTCTCCCAGCTGGGGCCCTTCCGCCTCTGGCACCCACAGGTGAGTGGGGGGGGGGGGTGAAGGCCAGTACACATGATTCAAGGTCACGAGTGTCACACTCTGTAAGAGAAATGGTGGTGTTCACGGAGGGAGAGGTGGAGATGCCCGGCAGCAGGACCACGTGCAGCTTAGAGCCCTGCAGAACCGCAGCTCTACCTGCGCTGGACCTGCACCCTGGGCCCACCCGGGCTCCCCTTGCGGTCAGAGGGATGCGCTCATCACTTGCTAACAGCCGCCCCAGGACGCAGACACACCGACCCCAGCAGATGTCCACCCTGCTGACCTTGGCAGTCCTCAGCAGAGTTCAGAGCCCTGGCGCCGGGTCCCCCCGGAGTCCCTCCGTAGTGGTGTGTGGGGTGGCCAGGACAGCGGAGGCCCAGGAGGCTCCCAGGTGACAGTGACGGCAGCTAAGGCTGCTCCGAGCACTCGCCAGATGCTCCGTTGACACCTCCCGGGCCCTGCACCCATGTCCATCCCAGAGTGAGTCCCGCGTGGGCTCTGCCTTCCCTCCTCGCCCAGCGCTGCTGGATCCCAGGGGCTCTCCAGGGATCTCCATTGTCCGCCTGTGGTTTCCGTCCCACCACAGTCCTCACCAGCTCGCAAGGCTGCATGGTCAGGCTCTTCCCCACCTCTCCGACCTCATCTCCTGGGTCGCGCCCCTCCTCTGCTCCTCGTGGGGCTGGTCCTTGCTGTGTCCCAAGCACTGCTGGGGCCTTTGCACTGAGATCCCCCCACCCCGGGTCGCCCTGGCCCCGAGGGCTGAGCGCCTCGCTCCCTGGCTTTAAGTGGGTCTCTGCCTACATCCCTCCGTCCGTGTGGGTCTTCCCCATCACCTGAAGTAACAACCCCTTCAGGTTCAACCCCTTATTCTGCTCTAGTTTTCTTCTCAGCATTCCCCTCGCCTATTAGGCACTACTCCTCTTTGTTGGGTTAGTCCCGGCCCCTCGCCCCTCCTTAGAACGCAGCTCTGTGGGAGCAGGGACGTGGATTTTATTCCGCTGTAGCTATAGCGCCCGGAACAATAAACACTGCTCATTAAAATAAACAAACAAACAAATAAATAAAGTTGAATAAAATCATTCTTATAAAGGGGGCAGCAGGTAGCTTGGTGGTTACTGGACTCCCCCATGGCTAACTGCAGTTCCAGTCCTGGACCTGGTGGTTTGCTTTCTCACTTTCCCCCTCTCTTTCTCTCTCACTCTGTCCCTCTCTGATCAAATTAAAATAAATAAATAAAAGCATTCTTAAGAAAAATAGGACAATAGAAGGTGCTCAGTAGAGGGCAGGCCCCTTACCCAATGGGTAAGGGCTGTGTGTGGGAGCCGGGTCTCGCGTGGCCAGCTGTGGTGAGAGTCCCAGCTTCTGAAGCTTGACAACCACACTAGATGTGTGCGTGTGTGTGTTTGTATGTGTGTGTGTTTGTGTGTGTATCTGTGTGTTGGTGTGTTTGTGTGTGTTTGTATGTGTGTGTTTATGTATCTGTATGTGTGTGTGTTTGTGTGTGGTATATGTTGTGTGATATGTGGTGTGTGTGTGTGTGCGTGTGTGTCCCAAATCCCTGCAGGATGGCGAAGCAGCAGAGACGGATGCAGCGTGGCCATGTCCCATCGGGCGGTTCTCTCTCTCTCTCTCCCCTCTGGCAAGCGTGTGCACCCCGTGGCACTCTGGCAGCTAACAGCAACGACAAGGAGCACTTAGTAAGTATCCGCAGGCAGAGTAAGGGACGCGTGCGTTCTAATGGGAGAGAAAAGGCCTGGTGCTGCTGCTGTCTCTCGTGTCTCCCAGTTCCACCCGTGGGCTGAGCGCACCTCTCTGAACCCCGAGGTCCTGCTCTGTCACGTGGTGGCCATAACAGTACCCGTGGGTTGCGGAAGGATGTTGGGTGGGCTGAGCGGAGTCCTGGGTAAATTGTTCAGCAAAGTTTCTGGAAATGAGAGAAGGTGCCCTGTGAACAGCAGCTGCAATGACTGTGCAGAGACAACAGAGTCTTCGAGTCCATGGAACATGTATATAATGAAAAACCATGCACGGATTTAAAAATTATTTTCGCACCAAAATAAACTTGTGCTTTCATTACCTTTTCCCATGAGCTTTCTGAATCCTTCTGATTGGCAGGGGCAGGGAAGGGATCCAGCACCCCGAGCCTTGAATGCTTAGGGAAAGGGGGCCCTCCTGTAGGGAAGGGAGGGGGCCCTCCTGCAGGGCAGAGCAGGGAAGGTGAGGCAGGAGGTCCAGACTGGAGGGGCAGGCTGGTGCCGGATGCTGGTCGGATGCTGGTCGGTGTGACAGGTCAGTTTTTGTCTCTGAAGAGCAGGCTTTTATACTCTCACAGGGTTTCTCCGAGGATCAAAAGGAAGACTGCAAACAGAGAAAGTATAAAGTGCCACAAACAGGCCTGCACTACCGTCTCCCCACCGCCCCAGCCGGGCATACAGGCGCGCGCCCATCCCGGCCTCCTCAGCTCAAGCTCTTGTGCTGTCCTGAGCCGGGCTCTTCGAGCCTGGCCAGGCAGGGCCATTGCTGGCTCTGCCTCTCTCCCTGAGCAGGTGACATTTCTGTAAAGACAAGGAACTAGGGGACAGTTCTGGCGTCTTACAGCAGAAGGCTCCATTGCGTCGAGCTCAGAAATAACCGAGCTCAGCAATTACAGAAACTGCCGAGGGCGGACCTCCCATCAGAGCAGTAGCGCGGCTTGCTCTGCCTCTGGTCGCATGCTTTCTGCTTTGAGCTCAGTCACGGAGATCCTGTCCCCATGACACCACAACACATGAAGGCCTCACCTGGGACACCACCAAGGAACTACATTTTCGATTAATGTCTTCACCATACAATTGATACGATCAAGTCCCAGCACATGCTTTTCTGGAGATATATCCAATCACCACTCGCTATGATCAATTTCCAAACATGAAACTCTGGGGAGACCACGATCCAAACAGCAACAGGGGTGTCGTAGGCGGTGCGGGTGTGGGCGGGCACAGGCAGGGCCCGGGGCCACTGCCAAGACCAGCTTGCTCTGAGTGAAAGAGAAGGGATCCTGGTGAGAAGAGTGGCACGGTCGTTCTTCCCACACGGGCACTGGACCCAGTGGGGCTGTGTCCTGCACATCCTTACGGCGCCTCGGGTCAGGGAGGCCAGGGTGCTGCACAGGAGCCTGTCAGAAGATAATGGCCACCATCCAGGGAGAGGCCCAGCGGCAGCCTGGACCAGGCAGGCAGAAGCCAAGGGAGAGGTGGTGGATTCGCATTACTCGGCTGTCGGATGTGTAGACTGGAATAAAGTGGCTTCATTAGTGTGATTCTGATCAGCTTTAAATAACTCCTTTTCATACCACAGGACCCAGAAGGCTACTCTTCCCTGTGGATCCTCCCTCTGAGGTCTTCTCCCAGATTCTGCGCACGTATCCCACCAAGCCCCTGTCTCTTGTATGTGTCCTATCGGCTCCCCTTCCCAAGCGCACAGGTCCCAGTCCTCTGGGACACCTCAGCCTGCGTGCCGGCCCGGGCAGGAGCCTGCCTTCCCAAGATGCTCCTCCTCCTGCCAGGCCCTGGCTCGCTGCCTTCTGGACCTCTTTCCCATTGCCGATGCATACGCTTTGACCTGCAATGATTCAAAAACAGTCTTCAGTTTCTCCCCAAAAGTTCAACTTGTTAAGATTTGTCAAGTTTGAAAATGGTATTTTGAAAAGTTGTTGACCGGGCCAGCCAGGTGGCGTGGGTTAAGGCAGCTGGATCCCACACGCCTGAGTGCGGTTGGAGTCCCAAACCCGGAGGCTTAGCAAATACGCAGGGCACGTGCGTGAGAGCCCAAAGTCCTGAGAGAAGATGAGAGAAGAATTATGGTGTGGCCATGCCCCGGGGGATGACTTCTCGCTTTCCCTTTCTCTCTGTCTGTCTGTCTCTGGCAAGTGCACGTGCCTTATAACAAACAAACGAACAACAACAAAAGCGAGGCATTGAGCAAAGCATGTCACCTAAATGGCCCTCTGCTCCATTCAGTGGAGGTCGGGTGACACTGGAAGAAAGCAAGCCGGAAGGGTATAATGTCACCCAGCCGCCTCTCCCGAGACGCCCCTCAGGACACCACCTGGCGCGGAGTTCTCAGCAGCTGTGACCGCCCGCAGTGATGCCTCCGCCTCTCCCTTGGGACTGCTCTCTGCTTTCTTCTCTGGTCCTCAGTAACAGGAGAGCTTTCCCTTCCTAACAGTGCACGCAGGCCTCACCTCACGGCTCTGTTTCTTACAGTGCGTGCATTATATCTGGTTGTACTCCATGTCATTCTTTAAATATCTAGAAAAAGAACGAAGAGCTCTGCAGACTGAGTCCAAGCAACGGAACTGTCTGTCATCCCGAGCCTGGGTCACACTGCCCCCACAGGTTATGGAGTTGCTGCCACATCACTGCACGTCGTGGATTTGCTGGTAGTCCCTGCTTCTCTGCATGTCCCTCAAATAGAAGCAGGATGTTTAAAAATCCAGATGAAACAACACTCATTTTTCCTGCTTTCCCCTTTCTGCAGAGTATACAATCAGGCTGCCACATAGCCTGTATGGGTTCTTTGGGTCTGGAGTTCTGTTTGTTTGTCTGTTTTTTTTTTTTTTTTTTTTTTTTTTTTTTTTTTTTTTTTTTTTTGCTATAGGGTACATGTGCTTGCCCGGAGAGAGACGGGGGAGTGAGGAAGCATTCCCCTGAGGGGAATGGCCGCACTGCAATCCCTTCTCCATTCTCCTCTTAGGATTGTGGCTATGCATGCACATATGCTCAGTGTGTTTTTCAAGTCACCAGATCTGGGTCTCGAACTGTGTAGTTGGCCACATGGGATCCAGCTTCATTAACCACCAGACCACAGGCTGGTTCCAAGTCTCTAATTTTTTTGAGAGATTTTTGCTCTAGGGTACATGTGCTCACCAGAGAGACAGAGAGACAAAAAGTGAGAAATCACCCCTTGAGAGATGGCCATACCACAATCCCTCCGCTTTCAGTCTCCTCTCCGGATTTGGGGCATGCATGCAAAAGCACCTGGCGTGAGTTTGAAGTCGTCGGGTCTGGGACTCAAACCATGTTCAGCCATGTGCGAGTCCAGCAATATAGCCATTATGCCATCTGCTGGTCCCCAAGCCTCTACAATGTTTAATAGCCTGAAACAGAGGAGAGAAAAAACAATAAATCTTCCTTCTTCTCGGTTTTGCTTTACACTCTTCGTATACTTTTGTTGTTTTTGCTTCTGGCAAACATACACTATAAGAGGAATGACAAAAAGAGAAAAGACAACCACCCACAGCCCACAGATGGTTAACCCTGATCATTGTGAAGTGGGGAGAGGATGCCCCTGGGTGGCTCTTCCGACCTAAATCCATCACTTGATAACTTTGACCATGGCCAAGTCGCATGAACTCTCCGAGCCTCAGTTTCTTCTTTCATGGTCTAACGTATCACTCCTCCCTCTTTCGCAAGGGGACTTTCAGCCAGGTCTCCCTGGCAGCCTCAGCAGAGACAGAGAGAACTCATGCCCCCTCACTGGAGCCCCTCTCCTGAAGCCCGGTGCTGGTCCCTGCAGTCACGTCTCTCCCTACGCTGTACCCCCGGCCAGAGCATCCTCTCATCTTGCTTTCAGTGGCCAAACCCTTATTCACCGTTTAAGAGATATCACCGGGCTGGCCCTGTAGCACAGCAGTTAAGTACAGTGCTCAGGGAGCCAGGTCCTACAGGACCACCTGTGGTTTGAATCCTGGCCCTGGAAACTTGAAAAGCATTCTGGGAACAAATACATGTGTGTCCAAAACCCTGATGGGAAGGAGAAACAGAGGGAAAGGATTGCAGTGTGAGCGCCCCATTGCGGGGCGTTCCCTCTTGGGTGAGTTCAAATGTCACTTGGCAAAAAATAATAAAATAAATAAAGTAAAAAGAAATACCACCTGCTTGTGAAGATCTATGCAAGCTACAAAGAAAAATAATAGTGTCAAGAGTACCTAACGTATAATGGGCTTTTCATTCTTTCCTGAATTATATTACATTTTCAAGATTATCTGTTTCAGTTTTGCAAAGCTTACGGAAGTGTTCCGTATTCCTGGCAGGGCACTCCCACTTGCTACTCACTTACTGTGGGATCTCCTTCTTAAAACCAAACAACAGGACTTTTTGCTACCATGTCCCCATTGCAAATAAGATGTAATAACCTGTAGAATAACCAAGATGTAAAGAAAACAGCATCTGTACACTGTCATATGGTTTGGCAAGTTTGAAAAGGCATAAAAGTCCTACAAATGAATGCTTGGGAACTTTCTCTATTCTTTTTTTTTTTTTAATTATTATTTTTTTTGGAGAGGTTTTCTCGCTATAGGGCGCTTGCGCTCGCCAGACACATAGAGAGAGACATAGAGACAGAAAGCGAGAAATCACCCCCCGGGGGGGATGGTCACGCCACAATCCCTTCTCCATTCTCCTCTCGGGATCTTGGGCACGCACGCACATGCGCCCGGCGTGAGTTTTAAGCCACCAGATCCGGGATGCGAACCGCGGTCGACTATGTGGGAGTCCAGCGACATAGCCATTATGCTAATTGCTGGTTCCCAAACTTTCTCTATTCTAATTGTACCCTAGTAACTATAATCCTAAGGAATTTTCTAGGCATAAATCTCCTAGTTTTCAAATACATCAGTCCATGTCTTATGGTTAACTATTTTATAAATTTCATTGTCTATAAATAAAGAATATGGGGAGGGAAAGTGCTCAGGACAAGATACATACTTCTATAGAAAAATAACCAGCTTCAAGCATTAACTCGAGTGGGGATTAGACACCCACAGAGTGTAAGTAGCTGTGAAGACTTCTTTAATGGCGTGCTGTCCTCCTGGAGATGAACCCCTCTGTGGAGGGCTTCCATTCACCAGGAAGACAAGAAGAGACCCGCGTCAGCACTCCCCTTCCAGCATCTGTTGTTTGAGGCCGTTGCCGTGGCCAGTAACAGAAGTACCTGAGCGACAGTAATTGAAGAGAACGGAGTTTATATAGACCATGGTTTGGAAGGTGAGCAGTCCCTGAGCGCGGTGCTGGCATCTGGCGAGGGTCTTCTGGCCACAGCACAGCAGGGCAGAGGGCAGCAGTGAGTGCGTCTGACCCTGGGTCTCTCTCCGGTCCCATTTTCTCTCCTTGTAACTCACCAGTACCCCAGTGGTAGAGGCCGAACCCAGTAACTCACCCTGTCCTAACCACAAACTCCCAAGGTTCCAGCTCCTTTTTTTTTCTAGAATTATATTTACTTTTATTTATTTATTATTATTTTATTTGCTATAGGGCACATGTGCTCACCAGACAGAGACAGAGAGAGAGAGAAGGTGAGAAAGCAAGCCATTAGGTCCAGGACTCAAACCGTGGTCAGCCACATGGGAGTCCAGCACCCTAATCACCATGCCACTTGCTGGCTCCAGGCTCCATCTCTTAATCCATAGTCAGATTAAGTCTCTGCGCTCTCACTGCCTTCACAAAGGCTCACCACTTTGTAGCACGTGGATTTTCAGGGAACACACGGCAAACCATAGCATCCACCCTTCCCCTTCTTGATCTCTCAAAACTCAAGGTGCTTCTGAAGCCTAGAGCATTAGTTGCTAGGGATGTCCACACAGCCAGTGAGTTCTCTGCTGCTTGGAATTGAATCTTTTGAAAGCCAGGCTTCCACACGAGCTCGCTGTGGCTCTAACTCATCCAGACTTTTCCTGTCGCGTCTTCCTGACAGTTTAGTTGAGCTGGCCCCTGTCCTCTACATTTACAAGCGCCATCCCGGTGGGCTGAGGGTCTCACCATGATGCCCTTCATGCAGCCCCAGGTTCCTCTCTACGGCTCTTTGGCTGGTGGCTCCACTCTTTTACTGACAGCTCCCGACAGATTCTAGATTTGCTTCCAGGTGTAGAGAACAGATGTGCATGGATACACCACTCACTGCATTTGCAAGCTTTATATTTTCAAACAAATTATTTAGTTAACAATATGCAAGCCATCTCCTTTAGAAAAAAAAATTTTAGAGAGAGATTTTTGCTATAGGGCGTACACACTCACTAGAGAGACAGAGAAACAGAAAGCGAGAAATCATCTCCCAGGGGGGATGGCCATGCCGCAATCCCTTCTCCTCCATTCTCCTCTTGGGATCTTGGGCACGCACGCACATGTGCCTGGCATGAGTTTTAAGCCACTGTGTCCAAGACTCGAGCCACAGTCGACTATGTGGGAGTCCAGAAATGTAACCATTATGCCATCTGCTGGTCCCCACAAAAAATTTTTTTATAAAATGTGGGAACCGGCAGTTAGCGTAATGGCTATGTCGCTGGACTCCCACGTAGTCGACCGCGGTTCGCGTCTCGGACCCGGTGGCTTACAACTCACGCCGGGCGCGTGTGCGTGCGTGCCCAAGATCCCGAGAGGAGAATGGAGGAGAAGGGATTGCGGCGTGACCATCCCCCCTGGGGGGTGATTTCTCGCTTTCTGTCTCTCTGTCTCTCTCTGTCTGTCCGGCGAGCGCACGCGCACTATAGTGAAAAACCTCTCCAAAAAAAAAAAAAAAAAATGTGTGTGGGGGCCAGCAGGTGGTGTGGTCGTTAAAGTACCTGGACTTCTCCAGGGACTTCTACAGTTCAAGTCCTGGACCCAGCCCCCTGGCTTGAAAATCATGCCCGGCATGCCAAGATCCCAAGAGGAAAATGGAGGAGAAGGGGTTGCGGGATGGCCATCCCCCCAGGAGGTGATGTCTCACTTCCCCTCTCTCAGTCTCCCTCTACTTCTCTCCTCTCTGGCAAGCACATGTTCCATATGGCCAAGAACTTAAAAAAAAAAAAAAAGCATGTGTATTCTGTGTATAGAGTGTGTGTATGTGTGTAGTGTAGTGTGTGTGTGTGTGTGTGTGTGTGTGTGTGTGGTACTCTAGACAGGGTCCCAGATCCTGAGACCCTCCTGTCTCTGCCTCCTGAGTAGCTGGACCTGCACGCACCACTGCACCGGCATTTAGGGTGGGCCAGGAATTGAACCTGGCCTTTCATGCAGCCCCAGCCACTCAGGAGCAGCACCCCCTGATCCCACACTGCCTAGCAACCTCCTTGTTAATGCCGGAGCTACCTGTCGAGAGCAAGTGCAAGAAAAGAAAATGGCTGATGAGCTACTGACTGAGGGAGCTCTTCCTCCACCTATGACCATCCCGGTTATTGTATGGTTTCTGAAGCCATCTGTTCTAACCTGTACTCCTGCTGCTGTTTAGAATACAGGTGTTAATTACCTGGTAGCACCCCTGCTTGGCCTTAGGGCCTCACATGCCCCCAAGCAGCTCTGAGTTTCCCAGCACCAAAGCCTTTTCTCTGGTTACAGCAGCAAAACCCAGGACTTCTCTCCCAGCTACTGCGGCTCTGGCTCTGGCTGGAGGGCCACTCATCTGCCCTGCGGGGAGAGGACTGGAATGACATTGCTTCTGTCTGCTCTCAGTCCCACTCACGAGGACCTTCTCCCACTGAGATGAACACAGTACTCTGAACTCCAGGCATCTTTAACATCTCTTAAACCGGATGAGTGTAAACATGTCAGAGATCCCTCCGCCCGCTCCGTGTCCCTCCCTGATGTCCGCGGCCGGCTCCTTCTCGTCACTAAGCAATCCATCAGTAGCGTGTTCTGTCAGCAAAGTGCTTTCTTGTAGCTTCTTTTAATTTGTGGTTTCTATGATATTATCATTTTCCTCAGACTGTAAACTCCCTAAGGGATCAGAAAATGGCCTCTGCAATTAATACTGGTTTGTTAACTGATTTTTTCCATTTATCTTTTTTAAAATTCTTTTTATTTGTGATAGAGTACATGTGAACACACACAGGAAGGACCGAGAGAGAGGGAGACAGAGAGAGGAACACTCTGCATAGGTCAGGTCTTGCTGCGACCCCCATCCTCCCTCTTCCCATCCTCCTGTCTCCAGCCTCTTAGGTCATGGGCACTAACATGCATGCCTGGTGTGTTTCCAGCTGGCCAGATCAGGGATTCACACCCTCGTCACCGTGTGGGGTCTGGCTTCTCGTGAGCAGCCAGTATCTTACTGCTGCCCCACAGAGCAGGTTCAGTATTTTCCCTTGCTGCTGCTGCTACTGCTGTTTTTTGTTTTTCGTTTTTTTTGGTTTTTGTTTTTTGTTTTTTGTTTTTTTAAGAGGGTGTGTCCTCTCTCCTGGGAGACAGAGAGACAGAAAGTGAGAAATCACCCCCCGGAGGGATGATCATACCACAATTCCTTCTCCTCTGGGATGCACACAGATGCTTCCAGCATTAAGCCACTGGGTCTGGGACTTGAACCGGGGTCGACTATGTAGGAAACCAGTAACATAAACACCAGCTACCAGTCTCTCCCTTGCTTTTTATTTAAGCCTTTAGCAAGGGGTGTTATAATGAGTGAAATATAGCTTGCAAAGTGTCTCTGAGCCCTATTTAGAATCAAAACACCATTTTCAATGGTTGTTGAAAGGTGACTCCATCTTAATCATTAAAATAGCTCATTTAGAGTAGAAATTAAAGTATTTGCTATTTGGTAGTCTTACAGAATTGTTCACGAATTATAATTCCTCACTTTACTACCAAAAGCTGCTGAAGAGAGAATGTCCTACAGTTGAAAAGACTGGACATTTATCTAATCGAGGGAGTCCTTGAATTTCATCTTAATCACATGTGGTAATTGGTAAGCGAGCTAAAAGGAAAGTAAGTGAGCAAACAGTGGGAAAAAGAGAGGCCAGGAGCAGCGAGAATATATTCTCAACAAGCGTCTGCTAAATAAACAACTGAGAAGTAAAAACGAAACCCTGAAAACTTAAAACTAGGGTTAGACGGGGCAGGACCTCAGCGCTGTGGGGATCCAATTCCATGAAAAACATTCTGACCCTCCCCATTTGGAGCATGACTATGATTTTGTCAAGGGGAAGAAAAATTTTCTTCTTTATTTAAATTCTGGGAGATGAAAAGAAAAAGCTAGAGGCCAGACAGTGGCAAAGTGGTGAAATGGGACGGCTGTGTGAGGCTACCCAAACGGGAAGGCCCCAAGTTCTCGTCCAGTGACCCCCTGAGTGCCCCTAGCAAGCATGTGTCCTGGGGCTGGCGGGGCTGGGGGTGGGTCGCCGTGTCAAGACCCTGATGGAGGTGCTGTCTCTCTCTTTCTTGTGAAGAAAATAAATAAATAAGAAAAAAAAATGAAGATGAATTTTGAAAGCTGAATGAGAGGGGCCAGCAAGTGGTGTGGTGGTTAAGGGTGCTGGACTCCCACATGGCCAACCGTGGTTCAAGTCCAGACCTGGCAGCTTGCTTTCTCACTTTGCATCTCTCTCTCTCTCTCTCTCTCTCTCTCTCTCTCTCTCTCTCCCATTTTGTCCCTAGCTGGTCAAATTTTTTTTAAAAAATTAAAAATAAATTTAAAAATAAATAAAGTTAAATAATTATTTAAAAAAATAAATAAAGATGAGTGAGATACAGAATAGAAGACAAAGAGGAAAAAACAGATTACAACCAGACTACAGCATTGGGAAATTACGTGCCTTTTCCTACTCTTCTTATTCCCTTTCCTTCTTTCCACTGTTCAAGCTCAGAGTCGCATAGGAGGCTTCAGAGCAATCTGGAAACACGTTAAGTTAGACAACCCCAGGTGGCACACAGCGTTTAACTCTCCTTGCCCACGGAGCGACAGGCTTGGAAAGCTTTTCACCAGGGCTGGGGAGGGGAGGAAGACTGCTAGTGGGAGCAGGGGAAGGCCACTGAGTGTGCGGTGACCAGCCGGCCCCGGATTGCCTGGGCTCTATAACAAGTTCTTTCAACGCATGCAATTAATTCTCCTTTTCATCTTACCGCCTGCTAGAAAATGGGTCGTAGCTGCTTTTAAGACGTTCTCTCTGGAACAAATATTGACACAGGAGTCCTGTGTCGACACGGTGTGGCTTTGGATTTCGGGAGCAGGCCGATGCCTCTCGGGACATGTAGGTGCAGAGGGCAGGGTGCCACACCCGTGAGAATGGAGCCCGCTCCTGAGACAGGTCCAAGAGTCAGGCTGCTCTCCAGAACCAGCCAGGCGCCGGCCTTTCTGTTTTGAAATACGACAGGAGGTCCTCTCCTGAGTGCTTGCGTGCATTTATATCTTTTCTGAGTTTACTCCAGTTGGATCTTGGAGAACCCTAAGAGCTATTCGGATTGTGGTAAATACCTGTCATTTAAGACAAACCGGGAGATCTTGCTGCCAGTGTTGCTTCAGCTCCTGTGCCCGCTAGCGGCTCCGGCCCCTCTCCCACAGCGGAGGTCTCTGAAGCTTTGTCTTCATGCTTGTCGTGAGAGACTCGTTGGCAAAGTCCCCGTCTTTTGCGAGAACTCCTTCTGCAGCAGTGACATTTGCGGGGGGAAAACACCCAAACTTGACTCTACCTACCCTGAATCATTGCAGGAAAGGTTTTCTTTGCTCGTTTTTTGTTGTTGTTTCCCAGATTTTATTTGTTCATTTTTGTGAAGAGCAGTGGATGGGGACCAGCAGTTAGTGTAATGGCTGTGTCGCTGGACTCCCACATAGTTGACCGCGGTTCGTGTCCCGGACCTGGTGGCTTAAACTCACGCCGGGCCCATGTGCGTGCGTGCCCAAGATCCCGAGAGGAGAATGGAGGAGAAGGGATTGTGTCGTGGCCATCCCCCACTGGGAGGTGATTTCTCGCTTCCTGTCTCTCTGTCTCTCTGTCTCTCTCTTTCTGGCGAGCACACACGCCATATAGCAAAAACCTCTCCAAAAACAAGAATGTTGTAGTAGAAGTTCTTCAAATAGTTTATTTAGTTTGTAAAATTATTTATTTTATTTTATTTATCCTCTCTTTTAAAAATTTTTTTGCTACAGGGCATGCACGCTCACCAGAGAGAGAGAAAGTTAGAAAGCAAGTCACCAAGTCCTGACTCAAACTGCAGGTGGCCATGTGGGAGTCCAGTGCCACCATGCCATCTGCCGGCTCCTTAAGATAGCATTTACAACAGGGCCTCTCCATGTTGCAATCCTGCACGTCCTGCCCTAGCTGCCCAGTTCTGGGACTGTAAGGGTGCACCACCATGCCCAGGGGTCAGGGTGGGATGGGACTTGAACACAGGCCTCCCAAGTGGCCGCAACCTGCCAAGCAGCAGCGTTGGGCACAATATTAAGGCTGTGGTGGTATTCAGACACGTTTTAAATGTAGTTCTCAAAAATCTTTCCTTTTTCTGGGACCAGCAGTTAGCGTAATGGCTATGTCGCTGGACTCCCACGTAGTCGACTGCGGTTCGAGTCCCAGACCCGGTGGCTTAAACTCACACTGGGCACGTGTGCGTGCGTGCCCAAGATCCCGAGAGGAGAATGGAGGAGAAGGGATTGCGGCGTGGCCATCCCCTCTGGGGGGTGATTTCTCGCTTTCTGTTTCTCTGTCTCTGTCTGTCTGGCGAGCGCACGCACCCTATAGCAAAAACCTCTCAAAAAAAAAAATCTTTCCTTTTTCTGACATTTTATTTACTTGTTTATTTCTTCCAGGACCAAGAGAGTGAAAGAGAGAAAAAGAGACAGAGAGACAGCAGCTCCAACAGGACCACACCACCACCATGACCCACCTCCATGGCTCCTCCAACAGGAGCACACCACCACAGCCCACTTCCGTGGCTCCTCCAACAGGACCACACTACCACAGCCCACTTCCGTGGCTCCTCCAACAGGAGCACACCACCACGGCCCACCTCCATGGCTCCTCCAACAGGACCACACCACCACAGCCCAGCTCCGTGGCTCCTCCAACAGGAGCACACCACCACCACAGCCTACCTCCGTGGCACCTCCAACAGGACCACATCACCACAGCCCACCTCCGTGGCTCCTCCAACAGGACCACACCACCACCACAGCCCACCTCTGTGGCACCTCCAACAGGACCACACCACCACCACAGCCCACCTCCGTGGCACCTCTAACAGGACCACACCACCGCCACGACCCACCTCCGTGTCAGCCAGCCCCAGATCACGGGTGCATGTGTATGCAGTGCGCTCAGGGCACTGAGCTCGAACCTGGAACCCTCCCATGCCGGTCAGCCTGGCAAAGCGGGATGCTATACCACTGCGCCACTGTGCGGTTTTTTGTTATTGTTTGTTTTTTAGGAGGTTGTCTTCATCCATTTTGGGTTGCTATAACAGAATACCTGAGACAATATAACTTATAAAAAAAAATCAATGTTTATTTTTTTATAGTCTGGAGGTTGGGAAGTCCAAGGTCAAGAGGGAGAGAAGGGGAAGGAAGGTGAGAGAGAGTTAAGCTCACCCTTCAGTAAGGAGCCCCTTGCGTGAGTCATTAACCCTCCTGTGAGGGCAGGCCCCCGTGACCTCATCGCCTCGTAGAGGCCTCACCTCTGCACGGTCACGTTAGGGACTCACTTCCAACATGTGAACTTTGGGGGACACACTCACATCACAGCGGAGGTGGACTCGGGCTCCAGAGCCCTGACTGGACACCCTGCGGCACGAGCATGGCGAGGACTGCGTGCGTTCACGCTTAGAAAGCCCTTAGCACAGGGCTTGCGTCCCGGGGCGCCAGCTGCATTTAATGTACTGTTCCCACAGCGTTGTTCTTTCGTCATGAGCTTAAAGCCCTCCTGCCTTGGACTATCTTACTCTGCTGAAGAAGGGCTGCAGCTAGAAATGATTCTGTGTTTCCTCAGAAGCACGAATTTGTTTTCAAGGGGGGCTGGCGGGTGGTGTGGTGGTTGGGGGTGCTGGATTCCCACATGACTGATCACGGTTGGAGTCCTGGGCTTGGCGGCTTTCTCTCTCTCTCTCTCTCTCTCTCTCTCTCTCTCTCTCTCCCTTTCTCTCTCTCTCTGTTCCTCTCTAGTCAAATTGAAATAAACAAATGAATAAATAAATAAAGTTAAATTTAAAAAATTCTTTAAAAAAAGGAATTTGTTTTCAAGGCCTGTTCATTTCACTAAAGCTATAAAATAACAGGAATCTTGCATTTTAGTGAGATGGCTTAGATCCACCTTACACAATGACCATCAAAGGCTCCGATATCGCTGGTTCTTTCTGTTGGTGCGTAAGGCCCTGGTTTCCACACACAAAGCGAAAAAGAGAATTAGGGAAGCTTTCTGATAGTTCAGGTCACTCACTTTAGATTTATCAGGGAACTTGTTTCAAATCTCTGAGAATCAACCTCTCAGAAACGTGCTTTTCCCTACTTTCTCAGAATAATAGGTTTTGGCACTGTGACTTAAACACAAGAGAAAGAAAAACAAAACCTAGAACTTTAATTCATTCATCCATTCATCAAATATTGATTAATTTACTATGTCATTTTCTAGGGGTTGAATGAAATGGGATCAATAGACAGGGACCAGCAGATGGCATAGTGGTTATATCACTGGACTCCCACACGGCTGACCAAAGTTCGAGTCCTGGACCCAGTGTCTTCAAAATCATGCCGAGCTCATGTGTGTGCATGCTCAAGATCCTAGGAGGAGAAGGGATTACAGCATGGCCGTCCCTCCTGGGGTATGATTCTCCCTTTCCCTCTCACTGTTTCTGTCTCTCACTCTCCAGTGAGCTCATGTGTCCTAAGGCAAAACCCTCTAAAAAAAAAAAAAAAATCAGCAGACATAACCGACTTGGAAGAAATGGAAGCTAGGGAAGAAGCTACATGAATGTCAAACATGCGGAAAGTGAACTGGACGGCATCCTGGGAGGCTGAAAAAGCTTCACTGGGTAGGTGACATTCCTCGAGGGATGGGTAGGAGTTTGCCAAGATTCAAACAGGAGAGAAGGACAAGGGACAGAATGGCAAAGGGTCAACAGTCAACGAGGACCCCAACTTATTAACTAGAGGGGTGAGGAGCTGGGATGGCAGATGCCTGGTATTCCTTCTCTGATGGGAAGAGACAGTCCCACGCCACGCCACGCCCCTGGGGCTGAGCTGACCAGCAAGGACAGTGATTACTCACCGCTCTGCTGCTCAGACTCAGAGGGCCGCTGACTCATTTCCAAGAGAGAGAGCCCTAGGTCAAGCCCCAGAAGCTTGAGATGACTCACGAAGGAAGAGGCACGGGATAAGCCCTGCACAGCCAGGGGTCTGGTGAGACCTCGGGAGATGTTTGCCTGAGTTGATGAGATTCATTCAAAGAGCCTCGAACGGGTCCAGCTGCAGTGGTGTACACTGGTCGACGCTGGTACTCAGCAAGCTGAGACCACATGGGCGGCCCGGATCAGTTCCCAGTCCACCTTGAAAAGCCAGGGGTGATGCCATGTGCCTGCAGTCCCACCACCCGGGAGGCTGAGGAAGGAGGTTCAGGACCTAGCGAAGCCCTGTCTAAAATACCACAGGTGCCACATGCGTGTGAGCACACACACACAGGTATAAGCAAGGAGCCCTTGGAACGAGAGCTGCACCGTGGGTCTGGCAGTGCAGGCCTCGTGTCTATCCGAGGGGCCAAGCATGGCCGTTCCTGCAGGTGAGAGGGAGCTGGTAGACTCCTTGCAGCTCTGAGCAGGAGCTTGTGCCTAGGATCTGGGGCAGACCTGGGCCCTGTGAAGGCCTACAGGACCACAGGAGCAGGGCAGAGAGGAGGGCAGGTGGACTCTGGGGCTGTGTCTGGGCTAAAAATGTCAGGATCTTTGATGGTTTAGGGAAGGAGGGGGGACAGCTCTGCAGAAGGTGGGGCTGGGGGGAAGTCTGGCTGGAGTCGGCCTGGGGCAAGGGTCTGGGTGTGGAACCAGGACTGGCTGACCGCAGCCATCGCGAGAGCCAGCTGCACTTGACCCGTGCAGAGCACTTCACGTGGGTCTTTCTTGCACCCTGGGGAAGCTGAGGCACAGAACAGTGAGTGGCTACCCAAGCTGACCCAGCAGTAGGTGGGACTGGGAGTGCTCCCCCTTGCTCCACCCCCCAGGTATGTCTGCCGCCTTCCGGAATATCCTGGTGGAATCCCATTCTGAAAGTGTGACTGTCCTGGAATTTTGGAGGACAGCTTGTAAGAGCCCCTGGGCCTGTCTGCATGTGGAATGAGAAACCTCAGGAAATCATTCATTGCAGGGGACATGCTGGGTGAGAGAAAGGGGTCCCAGACGAGGAGCAGAGAGAGTGCACCCCACTCTGTCCAGGGGCTCGGGCTGGAGCCCCAGATGGAGCAGGTGGTAAGAGACCTGTCTCACGGGCTCCCCTGGAGACATCATGTGATGTGTGACGAAGGGGAGGACACAGTGGTGGCCCCGGAGGGCCTGCAGGCCCTGGGAACAAGCTGATGGCTCCATCCAGGGCAGACACGTGGGGCTGTGTAGCTGTTGTCAGAGCATCTAGACACTCAGGAGTCACTGAGGGGGCTTTGGGGCCACATGGAGGGAAACAATGTCTCCCTTGCAGCTGCCAAGAAACTCCTCCTCCAACTGACCCATGACACCCCAGGAGGGTCTCTGAACCACTGGGGATAATTCACAAGAGGCCAGGGTTGTCACAACACTGTCGTGGACAGGTGGTAGACATGACACATGGCTACTGTAACCCCTCAGGCAAGTTACATGGTGCGGGTCATGCCATGAATAACTACAGCCACTGTCTACTGGATGGTTTCTCTGTCCCTAGTGTGGCACTAGGTGTTGACGTATAGTACCTTTCCCTTTCTTTAGACTTTTGCCATAGGCCACATGTACTCTCCGGAGAGACAGAGCGAGAGAGGAAAGTGAGAAATCACCCCCGGGGGGGGATGGCCACACTGCAGTCCCTTCTCCACCATGCTCCTCTTGGATTTGGGGCACACACACACATGCACCCAGTGTGATTTTCAAGTCACTGGGTCCAGGACTCAAACTGTGGGGTTGACACTGTGGGAATCCAGTGCCTTAACCACCATACCACCTGCTGGCCCAGCGTACCTTGCCTTATTTAACCAGCAAGAAATACCAAGAACAAATGCTATGGTTCCATCCTGCCCACGGAAGAGCAGGACGAAAAGAGGTAAGCTCTGTGCAGAGTTAAAGATGCGCGAGCCAATGACCCTGTGAGCTGGACATAATCCACTTTGCCTTAGAAGTGGGAAAGATCAGGGCTGGCCTCGTGGCCTAGTGGTTAAGGGACTGGATCCACATGGCTGACCACAGTTTGAATCCTGGCCCCGGCAGCTTAACAAGCACACTGGGCACGGTGTGCCTGGGCGTCTAAAGTCCCCCAGAGATGGGGAGATGCAGAAAGGATTGATCTCACCCAAGGGCAGGATGCTCCCCATCTCTGTCTCTCTGTCTCTCTCTTTGGTGAGTGCACATACCCTCTGGCAGTGAGAGGAGAGAGAAGACAGGAAGGGAAGGGCAACACCTGGCTCACTTCGTAAGGCTACTCCGAGGGGGGCCGGCGCGGCTTTCCTTCGCGATTATGTTTCCTCAGCCCGCTGGGTTTGTCGTGGGCACCCTGGGGGTGTGAAGTGACATCTCCATCTGATCAGCACCTGAAAGCATTTGGGCTAAGAGCGTGTCCGCTAATTACACGTGCCCATCTGAGCTGCTGCGTGAGCCGGCCGAAGGCCTGTTCTGCAGTTTGTTTTCAAAGCCGGTTTTCAGTCTTGCGGGCTGCGAGGCTCTGGTTAGAGGGTGTACACTGTGAATCACAGTTTCAAAGGGAGACGACAGATACTCATCGCAGCCAAGCGATCTGTAACGCTGGCTTGCTGACAGAAATCTGGGAAGCGGCAGAAAAACAACCAAACACAGCAACAGTCAAGTGGCTGGAGGTGACCTGAAGTGACACGGTGGAGGGAGCTGGGAAGAGACATTGGATAACGGGCAGGGAGGGGAGGCTGTGCAAGCCTGCAGGGTCTGAGCCTCGGGTTGGAGGCCCTCCTGCACTTGGTCAAGCTGTCAGTCCTGGCTCCAGAGTGCTCGGTCTCCGCAGGAATGGGAGACAGGGTTTCCTCACAGTCCTGAGCTTCTTGGAGTGACTCCATCAGTTCAAATCTCTTGGCACCATCGTGTCCATGTGCTCCACGGTCTTTCCTCACCAACAATTCTGGTAATAATAGGGGACACCGGGAACAGCAGTTGGCATGATAGCTATGTCGCTGGACTCCCATGTAGTTGGCCGTGGTTCGAGTCCTGGACCCAGTGGCTTAAACTCTCGCCGGGTACGTGTGCGTGCATGCCCAAGATCCTGAAAGGAGAATGGAGAAGGGATTGCGGTGTGGCCATCCCCCCAGGGGGTGATTTCTCGCTTTCTATCTCTCTGTCTTTCTGGCGAGTGCACATGCCCTGTAGCAAAAACCTTTCAAAAAAAAGAAAATGTTTCTTTCTTGGGACCAGTAGAGGGCATAATGGTTACGTTGCTAGACTCCCATGTAGTCGACCATGGTTTGAGTCCCAGGCCGGGCCTGGCAGCTTCAAACTCATACCAGGCGCATATGCGTGTATGCCCAAAACCCAGAGAGGAGAAGGGACTGTGCTGTGGCCATCCCCCTGGGGGGTGATTTCTTGATTTCTGTCTCTCTGTCTCTCTGGCGAACACATGCGCCCTATAGCAAAAATCTCTCTTAAAAAAAGTTTATTTTCTTTTTTTTTCCTTTTTCTTTCCTTATTTTCTTTTCTTTGTTCTTTCTCTTTCTCCTTTTCTTTTTTATTTTCTATTTCTTCCTTTTTTCCTCCCCTCCCTTCCTTCCTCCTTCCTTTCTCTCTTTCTTTCTTCTTTCTTTTCTTTCTAGAGAGACGGGAGATGTACCCTGAGCAGGTGTTGTCATGCTGAGGCCTGTCGCCACATGCTTCCCAGCCCGCCGGGGTCACAGGTGTGCATGAGGGTGCCTGGAGTGTTTGGGTTGGCAGAGATCCAAACGTGGGTCCCCACGTCACCCCAGAGTCATGCAGCTGTGCCCTAGCACGTGTCACTGCGGCTGGACCTACTCCGCTCTGTTTACAACACACACTACTCAGTATTCTTATGGCTGTGTCAAAGGCACTCGAATTCGTTCCGATGTAGGAAAAAGCTACGACTGGAGAATTTGGAATATACCTTAAGGAGAATCTTAAATTAACATTTTCTTTTAAGAGAAGATATAAACCATTATGATAGCTTTAATAAAAATTGTATTTATGTTCATTTTCTCCATGCTACAATATAAAACATTACTTTTTAAGAAGTCAGTAATACGAGGAAGATTGCTATAAATTTATAGCTAAAAGTTTTTAGTGCTTAAGTTTTATATTGCCTTCATAATTCTTCAGGGCAATTTTACCTCTTTAAAATATTCCAATGTATGTAAGCGATACTGTGTTTAGAGAAATCCAGATGTAACAGTGAAGAGCTGGATGAAAGCATATTATTTACTATATGTTTCAGCCTGTGCCATCCCCTTTTTCCAGACGCTCTTTATAAATTAACATACTTAAGTTTACTTGCTCAGACAAAGGAAAATCAATGCCAACTTTTGTTTTACCACTGTACGCTGTTGAGTTTGCCTGTCAACGTTTCTCCCAAGTTACAAGGATGTTTTTCAGTTCAATTTTAAGCTTGCAGCTAATTTACAACACTAAATGTTCCTCTGTGAAGTTCCGCTGTAATATTCCAGCATTAAAAGTTCCTTCCTCCACCTGCTCCACGCAGTATCCTGTCGTCTCCTCACCCGGATGCATATCCTAGTTCATAAAACTTGTGGTCCAGGGGACCAGCAGTTAGCGTAATGGTTATGCCACTGGACTCCCACGTAGTTGACCGCAGTTCGAGTCCTGGACCCGGTGGCTTAAACTCACGCCGGGCGCGTGTGCGTGCGTGCCCAAGATCCCAAGAGGAGAATGGAGGAGAAGGGATTGCGGCGTGACCATCCCTCTGGGGGGTGATTTCTCGCTTTCTGTCTCTCTGTCTCTCTCTGTCTGTCTGGTGAGCGCACACGCCCTTATAGCAAAAACCTCTTCAAAAAAAAAAAAAAAAAAAAAAAAGAAAGAAAGAAAATAATCGTGGTCCAGGGATCATCAGACGGCGTAGATTTTATGCTCCAGGACTCCTGCGTGGCCGACCACAGTGCGAGTCCTGGACCCGGTGGCTGTAAACTCATGCTGAGCACATGTGCGTGCCCAAAATCCCAGGAGGAGAACAGAGGAGAAGGGATTGTGGCGTGGCCACCCCTCCCCGCGGTGATTTCTTACTTCCCCCCTCATTGTCTCTGTATCTCTCTCCCTGGAGAGTACACATGCCCTAAGGTAAAAACCTCAAAAACAAAATAAAACAAAAAATTGTCATCCAGCTAGAACCGAGCCACACCTCGGTCATTCCTTTTGTATTTAAGAAGAAGGTGGGGGGGCCGGGTGGTGGTACAGTGGTCGCTCAACAGCACCCACATGAGAAAGGTCCTGGGCTGACGTCCCTGAACCTCCCTGAGCACACGGGGCACGTGTGCCTGTCATCCGGACCCACAGAGACTGGAGAGGGTCGGGTGGAGACCTGTTAGAAGTGCCTCTCCCTCTCGCTCTGAAGAAATTAAAAGAAGAAGAAAAAAAAAGAGGATGGTAATAGGAGACAGAAGCGCTTTGACGAGTGTGTGACCATTTTTATGTGTCTTCAGTCTTTCGATGACAATCTACTGACACTTGGACGTGAGAGCGGGCGCAGCGTTAAACTGAGCCCTGAAGGGTGTGATTTGTAGGTTACACCAATTCCTCACAAACAGCTCACAGCGTTAGAGCGACAGACTCTTGGAAGAGACCTTAAAAATCACCTCAGACAACCTCCTGGGTAATTTAGAAATTGTGTATTTGCTAACTCATTGCTGAATTATATTAGTAGGAAACCCAAGTTACGATCGCTTTCTTCTTCTGAAAATATTGTTTTCCCTATTGGAAATGTTTGATGATTAACATGGGAAAATATGGCTATATAATTTCTGTCTATCTCAAATTTAGCAGTGTTAGTGGAAACAATCCTGATGAAACTCGATGAAGCCTCTTTTCTTGCAGAAAATCCCTCCACTTAATTTGACCTCTCAGACAATGCAAATGTGAAACCTGAATCTGATTGGAATGTGTGGAGAAGTTCACCATAAAATTGGCATATCCCAAAGCCCCACTGCTACCCTACACACAAATTGAGAAGACTCTCTCCCAGGAGAAAGCAGTTCATCCCCTATTTTGATTTTTCAAACAATGCATATGAGCCCTGATGGAATGTGTAATCTCAGGAGGAGGCTCTGTAGCAGTTTCCTTCCTGCGGTCATGGGGAGTTCTCCTCTTGGGCCAGCCAGTGGCACAGTGGTTAAGGCAGCTGGATCCTACATGACCAGCTGCACGGTGCAAGGCTCAGATCTAGCAACCTGAAAAACACATTGTGGGGGTGCCCGAAATCCCAATAGGAGGGAGGAATGAAGAAGAGGGCATGAACCTCCTTCATGGAGAGTGTTTTCTTATTTTCCTTCTCTCACTCTCCCTGTCTCTCTCCCCAAGAAGCACACACAGACACCTTATGGCAGATTTTTTTTTTTAAGAAAGTTTTTCTCTTGTAAATGTATAGGGTCCTCGGAAAAGTCAAGATGCATTTTTGTATAGAAAAACATGACTCTTCAGACAACTCAATATTAGAAACTTCTGAAAAAATAAGAAAAACAAAAACATTTTCTTGTTAAAAACATTAGATCAGGACCAGCAGTTGACATAATGGCTATGTTGCTGGACTCCCATGTACTCAACCGCGGTTTGAGTCCTGGACCCGGTGGCTTAAACTCACACTGGGCGCATGTGTGTGCGTGTGCCCAAGATCCCTGGAGAATGGAGGAGAAGGGATTGCGGTGTGGCCATCCCCCCTGGGGGGTGATTTCTCACTTTCTGTCTCTGTCTCTCTCTGTCTTTCTGGTGAGCACACGCGCCCTATAGCAAAAACCTCTCCAAAAAAAAAAAAAAAAAAAATTAGATCTAGGGGACCAGCAAATGGCCCAACAGTTACCTCACTGGACTTCCACGGAGTCGACCGAGGTTTGAGTTCCAGACACAGCAGCTTAAATTCATGCCAGGCACGTGTGTGTGCATGCCCAAGATCCCAAGAACAGCATGGAGAAGAGATTGCAGCATGGCTGTCCAACTTGGGGGGGGGGGTGGTGGTGGTGGTGATTTCTCGCTTTCTATCTCTCTATCTCTTTGGTGAGTGCACGTGCCCTATAGCAAAAATCTCTCTCAAAAAAAAAAGAAAAACTAGATTTTGAGCACCAGCATGGGCATGGAAGTTGAGGTGCTGGATTCCACATCACTGGCTGTGTGGTTAGCGTCTCAGATCTCGCAGCTTGAGAATCACAGGGGGTAGGGGCTGCACATGCATGCCAGAATACCAAGAGGAGAATGGAGAAGGGACTGCGGGCGGCCATGGCCCAGGGGCGACCTCTGACTTTCCCTCTGGCTCTCTCTGGTGAGGGCATGTGCCTAATGGCAAAAACCTGGGGGAAAAACTGGATTTTTATGTTTGATTTATTTTATGTTTCTTTTGTGTCTAATGTTATATGAGACACCTTCAAAAGTTCATGGAAAATGTGAATTATGAAAACACTGTAAATACATTTCAAAATATGCTTGCACCAGATGAAGTTACCCTTTACTTCTGCTTTCCACACGTGTCTGAAGCCATCCTGTCCAAGTCCAGGCAGCCCTCAGATTTTCTCGGCCAGAGGCTTAGGGGGAGACCAGGTTCTTCTGCCTTTCCCCAATTAGCTCACCAAATCAGCCCGTGTTAAGGAATATTTCCAAGTAGCTGACAACAGCCACCTTTTTTGAAGTATAATTTTTAAAGTTTATTTACTTATTTCTTCCATGAATGAGAGACAGAGACACAGACACAGACAGCATCCCTGACAGGGTTTCAACGCTGCAATCTGCCCCCAGATGCAGCCATCCCAGAATCATGGACGTCTCGGGACACAAACCCAGAACCTTACCATGTGGCTCAGCCTCGCAGAGCGTGTATGTTACACGGAGCCACCATCCGGCCCAGACCCCGTGCCTTCATGCGCTGCTGTCCCCGATGGCCGAGTTTGCGTGGCCTGCCCACGGTGAAACCCCCCTCTCCCGACAGCATATTCTCTCTGACCTAAGGCTGGCCCTTGCTCCCTGACCCCTACTGACCTTTCAGCTTTTCTTTGGCTGGAAGTCATTTTTGATCATTGAAGATTTAAATACCTCCAATTACGTAAAACCTCAACAGTACTCTATAACACCGTAATTCACAAATTTCAAGCAGATTTAAGCAATTTAATAAAGTTCTAAAAGGAAGCCCATGGTAATATGCCGATGATAAAACTGGTTATTTATTTTCCAAAACTCCTGGGAAAAATTAATCTACATGGTCACATTTAATAGATAGTGTGGTCCAGCAGATGGCGTGGTGGTTAAGGCATTGGCGTCCCACAGGGCAGATCACAGTTCAAGTCCCAGACCTCTGCGGGGGGGGGGGGGGGGGGGGGGGGGTAGAAAGAGAGAGAGAGAGAGAGAAAGAAGAGAGAGGAGAGAAAGGAAGGAAGGAGAGAGGGAGAGAGAGAGGAGAGAAAGAAAGAAAGAAAGAGAAAAAAAGAAAGGAAGGAAGGAAGGAAGGAAGGAAGGAAAAGGTACTTTTATCACTCTGAAGATTCTGTAGGTGGGGAATTGGGGACTAAGATCAACCACGTTTTAACTTAAGATGCTCTTATCACTCCTACTACTCAAGAAATTCCAAGGGTTTGGGGAGCTCCATGTGAGGACCTGGGGCTAGAGACCAAGTACAGGCCGCTTTCCCACCCAGTCTCTGGCTATCCCCCACACCGCACTCAGCTGTGTCCCCAGCACGCCCACCCTATCATCTCAGGTCATCTCAGGTTACGGGGCTTCCGGGCAACAACCTCTGCCGTGGCCACTGTTCCACCGTTACTTCCTTGGATCCGCCTTCCACGAGGCCACCTACGAATCGATCTGCGTAAAGTCACAGCACAGCCACGGCACACAGCTGCTGCAGGCGCCGTGTCCGGTGTCAGCGCGAGGAGGTCCAGGCCCCTCCCGGCAGCCAGTGCACTGGGGCCTACCGGCTGCTCGTCTGTCACCACGCCCCGAGAGCAGGGGATTCCCGGAGCACACAGATGCCAACATAGAAAGGAAAAGCGGGAACTCCCTGTAATTCGTTAACTGGGTCAGCATGATCTCCATATCAAAACCGGGAAGGATGTATGACGCAGGAAAATTGTTGGTCAGTCACACTGTGAGCTGGGTGCAGAAGTCTAAACGAGGGTACCCTTCAGTGCGCTTCACGTTGGAAAGGGGATGGATGTATTTACCACACTAACTGATTAAAGCGTAATCAGTAGTAATCAAATAGCATAGCGTCATTACCATAGACCCAGAAATACATCCGTGGGGCCCGCCCGTGGGTAAGGAGCTGGGTCCCACGTGGCCAACTACATCATTTGAGTCCTGGACCCAGCAACTTGAAAAGCATGCCGGGCACATGTGTGTGAGAGCCCAAAATCCCACGAGGAGAAAGAGATGAAAGAAGCCACTGAGGCATGACCATTCGCCATGGAAGGTACTTTCTCGCTTGCCATCTCTCTGTCTCTCTCTGGTGAGCACACGTGCCCTGTAGCAGATTTTAAAAAGAAAGAAAATATATTTGTAAAATTCAGTATCTATTCATAATAAAAAGTTCTTTGTAAACCAGGCCTAGAAAGGATCTTCTTCTAGAGCAAAATTAATTCCTAATGGTAAAAAGTGTAAACGTTCCTCCAGGAGAAGGGATTAAAGTCTGACCATGCCCCATTGTGGGTGCTTTTCTCCTCTCCCTCTCTCTGGTGAGGGCAAGTACCTCTGGCAAAGTTAAAATGAAACAAAACAACACAACTTTCCTCCAAGATCAACACAAACACGTCCACAATCGCTCCTTCTGTTCGACATTCTCCTGAAGAGCCTACCCAGGGAGGGGAAATAAAAGGTATGAGAATTAAAAAGGAAGGAAGGAACATCTCATTATTTATTGATGATATGATTATGTACATAGAAAACCCAAAAGAATCTATGGAAAAAATTATGAAAATCAATAAAAGAGTTTGGCTAGGTTGCTGAATACAAAATCAATGCACAAATGCGGATTGCACTGACTGCATCAGCAGAGGTAGTTAGAAAATGTAATTTTGAAAAGATATCATTTATAGCAGTAACAGGGAGAATCTTCCAGAATGAGCAAGCTCTTTTTGAAAACCTTTTAGAAGTTTGTGGATTGACATTAAAAAGAAGGCTAAGTAAATGGGAAGTGGCATTGTTTCTAAGTGGAATGACTCAGTATCAATTGTTTCTTTTTTAGAGAGCTTTTTGCTATAGGGCACGTGTGCTCACCAGACACACAGAGAGACAGAGAGATAGAAAGTGAGAAATCAACCCCTCCCCCCCGGGGTGGGGAGCGGATGGCCACACCAGAATCCCTTCTCTTCCATTCTCTTATCAGGATTTTGGGCATGGACACACATGCACCCAGTGTGAGGTTTAGGCTGTTGGGTGCAGGACTTGAACCACAGTCAACTACGTGGGAGTCCAGCAATGTAACTATTATGCCATCTGCTGGCCCCATTATCAATTGTTTCTAATCTGGTCACTTATACTCAAGATCCCAAAGGAGCTCTCCTGCACCTTGTTGCCCGGAATTTGACAAAATCGTTGTGAGATGTATAAAGGACACAGGGTGACGGTAGCCTAGGACTCCTGAAGGAGCGTGTTGGTTAGTTACACCACAGCTTGCTGGAAAGCCACAGCGATGCAGGTGCCCCATAATGGCATAGGTCAGACAGAGCAGCAGAAGGTGGTAGAGACCCCGCAGCAGACTGGCGCAGACGCGGGCACCCACTCACGACTCCTGAGGCCTTACCTGCTGGTGGAAAAGGACGGCAGTTCACGAGTGCACGTGCGCCTGCCCGAAGTCCGGAGGGTAAAAGGAGGTACCTGTTTCTTAGGGAGGAGTCACACAGATGGTTATTATTACGACTCTTTAAACTGCACATACAATTATATAAAAGAGAGAGAAGCAGAGATAAAAAGTGGTGCTAGACTCCCACATGGCCAACTACAGTTCGAGTCTCGAACCTGGCAGCTTGAAAATCATTCTAGGTGCATGTGTGCGGGTGCCCAAAATCCCAGGAGGAGAATGGAGTTGAAGGGATTGCCATGCAGTCTCTCCCGCAGTCCTCCCCTGCTCGAGCCCTCAGGGTCAGCCCGTCGTGCCTCTAGGAAGGCTTGCTCAACGCAGGTGCCCCTGCCCAGGACCGCGAAGTGACCTGCCGTTTCTAGCAGGGGATTGCTGCCATCTGTTTTTGTCTCTGGGTTCTCTAGACTGTCAGCTCTCTGGGGCCGAGGGGTGGTCGGCTTTGCCCCCTCCGTAGTTCGTGTCTCGATGCGGAGGAGGAGCTCGGAGGTTGCTGAGAGCGTGCGTGCAGGATGACACAGACCTCGCCCGGAGAAGGCACTCTGGGAACGCTGGCAGGTCATCCAAAGCACTGAGCTTCCGTGTTACTCACTTTACACCTACTTATTTTATTTAGCCTTGAAGCTGCGTATGAATTCTGAGGAGCCAAGAGAGGGGGATATCTAATACAAAAATTACTTGGTGTTTTAGTGCATTTTCCCTTGAAATAAATAAACATTGCTACCAATAACCCCTATTTCACATCCCTCTCTCTCAAAAAAGATTTTTTTTTTCTGTAAGAGAGATTTTTGTTATAGGGCATGTGTGCTTGCCGGAGAGACAGAGAGACAGGAAGCAAAAAAAAATCAATGGCCATGCCACAATCCCTTCTCCCCCATTCTCCTCTTGCGACTTTGGGCACACATACATGCACCCAGTGTGAGTTTTAGGCTGCCGGGTCTGGGGCTCGAACTGTTGTCAGCCATGTGGGAGTCCAGTGACATAACCACTACACCATTTTTTTTGGAGAGGTTTTTGCTATAGGGTGTGTGCGCTTGCCAGAACAACAGAGAGAGACAGAGAGACAGAAAACAAGAAATCACCACCCGGGGGGATGGCCAGGCCGTAATTTCTTCTCCTCCATTCTCCTCTCAGGATCTTGGGCATGCATGCACATGCGCCCGGCGTGAGTTTAAGCCACTGGATCTGGGACTCGAACCACAGTGGACTACATGGGAGTTCAGTGACATAGCCATTATGCCAAGTGCTGGTCCCCATTTATAAAGGGAGTATCCTTACACAAAGATTTGGCAACTGAGTGTTCCATGACTCCTCCACTGGTCAAATCACTGCTGAGGGCTCACCCTGTGCTGGGCACTGGGGACAGTGAACCAAAGGTCTGCTGGGAGGCCCCCATGCCTGTGAGAGGAGACAGTGACCTCGAAGTGTCAGACCGCAACACAGCTGTGCAAGGCAGACAGTTACCATCGCCTGGATGGACAGTCCTGGGGTCGTCCAGACGGACAGGCCAGGGAAGCCCTGTCTGAGCAGGAACATGGAGTGGGATCCGACGACGAGCCGCAGACACGTGAACATTGGGGAAGACCGCTCCAGGTGGAGGGGCTAGGAAGTGCGGGGCCCCAGGGAAGGCAGAGGCCAGTATGGCAGCGTGTAGCGGGGAGGGGAGAGGAGCGGTGGGGAGTGAACCTGGGCGGCAGGGCCCGGAAGTGTGGTGTGTACCATCAGAGGGCTTCATATAGAGCAGGGGCATGGTCTGATGGAGAGCCTTATACAGGACCTGGGAAGCCCCGGGCAGAGGAGGGCAATTTTTGCTCGTGGAGCCTACAAACGGCAAGGGTGAAGAGAAAGGAAGATGCAGCAATTTTCGGGGTGACGGCTTGAGTAGTCAGGTAGATAGCAATGCTTTTCAGTGAGAGCAGGCGCCTGGGGGCCGGGCAGATACGAGGTAAGGCCGACGTGGGGGTCAGGATTCACTTTAGGCATGTTAGATGTCTTCTTTTTTGTCTTCACCGCCAGAGGGCACATGCACATGCCAGAGAGATAGAGAGATAGAGATATATATATATAGAGAGAGAGAGGGAGAAAGCACCCTCCGTGGGGCGTGGTCACGGCAGTCTCCTCTCCCCTATCTCTGCATCCTGCTGAGATTTGGTAGCTCTCAGCATGTTACCCAAGCCCTGGTGCCAGGACCCCCAGCTGACCACGCGGGATCTGGCTCCTTTCACCCCCGGGGTTCGAACCAGCGCGTATTGGACCTCACATGCCTTTTCAGCACCCAGGAGGCCATGTCTTGTGAGCAGATAGAAAGAGGAGCGGGGGTGCCGAGAACAGGCGGGGCTGGGTAACGGTGCCCTCCCCGTACTTCCCCGGCTACCGTCTCTCCGGCAGACAGAGGCATCCATTCTACCCGATCCCACGTGACTAGAGGGATTATCGAGGCAGCCGGGGCAGTGGACCAGATCGCGGGGCTGATCCTGGTGGAACTCCCACACTTTAGTGACTCTTCAGATTAGAGATAGTCAGCCGATGGAGGGAGAAAGGAGGAGCTGGGAGGTAGGAGGAAGAGGGGCGTGTGGTGTCATAGAAGCCAAGAGAAGAAAGACCTCAGGCGGGAGGAATATTGTAAATTCTCCTGAAGAGCCAAGTGAGGAAAGAGCAGGACAGCCGTTGGTGGGCAGTGAGGAAGTTACGTGTCAGCTTGACAAGAGCAATTGCGACGGAGCTGGGGAGATGGGAGCAGGAGTCGGGAAGCCTTACGTGTAGCGCAGCACTGAACACACACGCATGAGGAGCCAGATCCCTCACGGTGGACCCTGGTTTGAATCCTGACCCTGGCAGCCTGAAAAACATGCCAGCCAGGGCCAGCAGGTGGCGTAGTGGTGATGGTGCTGGACGCCTACAGGGCTGACCATGGTTGGGGTCCCAGATCTGGCGGCTTGAAAATCACACCAGGCGTTCACACGCATGCATGCATGCCCCAAATCCCAAGAGAAGACTGGAAGAGAAGGGATTGTGGCATGGACATCCCCCCTTGGAGGGTGGTTTCTCACTTTCCTTCTGACTCTGTCTCTCTCTGGCAAGTACATATGCCCTATGGCGGGGGGGGGGGACTTTAAAAAAAGAAAAGAAAAACCCATCAGGCATGTTGTATGCACGCCTAAGATCCTGACAGGATGAAGCAGACGAAGGCTCGAACTGACCACGCCCTTCTGGGGGTGCTTTCTCCAGTGAGCACACGTGCTCCCTGGCTATCAGTATAGAAAGTAGCAGAGAAATAGGAGGAAGCGTTTTTGGAGGAAGATGTAGCGATAAGAGGTGGTTGGTCTTTTTCTGTTGCTCAAGATATGAGATCTGGAACTCATTTACATGCTAATAAAATGACGCGATGGAGAGGAGACTCTTCATAAAAAATTTAGAGACCCAAATTCTTGGGGTAAGAGCAGATACAAAACACAGAGTTTGAGTTATGTAAACCAAGCATTACTAAATAATCATTTTGGAAAAAAAAAAAAGTCAAGGTTGGGAACCAGCAGTTAGCGTAACGGCTATGTCGCTGGACTCCCACGTAGTCGACCGCGGTTCGCGTCCTGGACCCAGTGGCTTAAAACTCACGCCGGGCGCGTGTACGTGCGTGCCCAAGATCCCAAGAGGAGAATGGAGGAGAAGGGATTGCGGCGTGACCATCCCCTCTGGGGGGGTGATTTCTCGCTTTCTGTCTCTCTGTCTCTGTCTGTCTGGCAAGCGTACGCGCCCTATAGCGGAAAAAAAAAAAGTCAAGGTCACTCCGTAGCTCTGGACTGCAGATGAATATTCATAATAATGATTGTGGCAGTGGTGAGAAAATCAGCATTTTTACTGAGCGCTCTCTGTAAGTCACTCCGCTGCTTTACTTGTTTTATCACCCAGACAACACCCAGATGAAAAGATGATTATTTTTACAAATGAGATTAATTAGATGAATAGATGGCAGATCTAGAACCCGGACCCTGAGTGGGTCGGTCAGCGTTCTCTGATTGTCCAGAGACGCTCCGACTCGGGCTCGCCAAGCCCATGTCTCCGCTTGTCCTGCTGCCCCAGGCCGGTCTCTCAGCAAGGACACCCGGCAGAGCTGCAGAGATGGGAGCCAGGATAAGAGGAATCACACTGTTCTATTGAGAGAGTGCTTCATTTTTTTCCCATTTGAAACTATGAATGTTTTCTCCATGACTAAAATAGTTACCGTTGTTAGTGTGAGTGTTGTTTTCATGTACCAGCCAATGCCTGAAACAAAAAGTCCCGTGGAATAAATGGGATCTGTTCCGGACAAGTCCTAGCAAGCCGTGTTGAAGGTTATTTATGTTTTCTAAAGGCTCTTTATTCGGAGTTCATAAATGACTATGTGTGTGTTTATGTTGTAATCTAAGGGAGCACCAAAATTGTGTTTTTCACTGCTTTCTATATTTTATTTGTATTCTCTGAGAGCTTGGTTTGCAGAAAAGATGCACCACAGTGGGACTGCAATGTGGTTGATGGCAAGTTAAGACTTTTGCAGAGTTTCCACCGATCTAGGTCATGAAGAGCTCCAGGGAATGTGAATTTTATTTGCTTGGACCCTTGATTGAAAAACCTTCCTTCCATTTTTAACATCAACCCGGGGAATGATCAACTGCTAAACTGTAAAAATGTTCTGGTTTCCTGTGCATGGATGCTACCGACAAGGTCCTTGTTCTCTGAGGCTAAAAAGCTACTTTTCCTTGAATCCACTTCCAATGGGGAACAACATCTTAAATAATTAAATGTTTCAATGTTTGGAATGTGTCTGGAAAAGTGAATCCAAAAACTGTGGAAAACTTTAAGACTCTCAGAATTTTATATATACGAAGATTTAGGTTCTATCATTTTCTAAATAGGAACTAAATCTGCGACTAAACCAAGAATGTATGAATTATTTATTTGGGGAGGAGGTGAACTTTTTCTGACACAACTGTATCATTACCGTTCCTGCCTCATGGTTGGTTTTCACAGTCTGATCATAAAAAGAATGGGTTTTACAGAAATACCCCCGGGCTGGATCAGTTTTCCCAAGGGCCTTACTCAATCCTTTGATGCTCACATCGTTCTCCTTTGAAGCAGCACCTCGTACCACCCTTGCAGATTTTCTTCTCAGTTTTAAGCAGCCTGACTCTGACAGACCCTCTCTGTCTCCCACTCTGCCTGTGTCAAGAGCAGTTCTCCAACATGGTTTCCATGAAAACCCACCCACTTCATGAGAGTGTGACTTCCCGTGGTGCATATTTGAGCTGTGTGCTTCCAGTCTTTGACAGAGGAGTTAGAGTTAGTGAATCACGGTGACATTGACAAGGTGCCCGGGGACAGAGACGTGCACGCCTGGTAGGGAGTGTTCTTAAAATGTCACAAACGGTGCTTCCTTGCAAGCTTTGCTTTTCCTTAACACCCTGCTTCCTTAAGCTGTGTGATTTTGGAGCTAAGATGATAACGTTTGCTCACCCATGTAGGAAGGAGTGGAGTAGAAGCAGAGGACGAAAGAGAGGAAAGAACAGAAATGATCTAGAAGGAAGGCATTTGCTCTTAACTCCTTTCCACTTCATCCTATTCAGATGACTCGCTGTCCCTCTTCCTTCAACAGGAACCCTGATTACTAACATTTCCATTCTGCCCACCTCCTCTTCAACCCTGAACACTGATGGAAAAGTAAAAGGAAAACTTGAAGGGCCTGAAGACTAAAAATGCTTTTCCAAGATGCATCTGCACCATTAAGCGCTGATGGATGGATTTGGAGCCTGAGAAAAGGTAGATCCACTGCGCCTTCAGTCCTCAGACCCTCATTTAAATTCTCCCTGCTCCAGGGCCCCGGGTGGAGCTCTGTGAGGCAGCTACTCTAATCACAGCCCTTCAGAGCATGCTGTCCTGCCACCTCCCATCTTCCTCTCCACCACCCACCACGCACCACTCCCTGCCCACCAAATCACTGGGACCCAGCCCAGGCCTGTAGCCATCAGCGCTGCTGCTGCAAGGCCAACAACTGGGTTAGGTGACCACCCACTCCGGGAGCTGTCGTAAGCCACAGCAGAATTCCTTCACATCTATAGGTTACATACTATCTAGACCAATGATAACAATCTGTGTTAATTGGATGGATCTATTTGTATTGACAAGAAAAAATGTCCAAGAAGGCCAGCAGGTGGCGAAGTGGTTGGAATGCTGGACTCCCACATGGCCGACCATGGTTCAGGTCCTGGACAGGAATGCTAGCTCTCTCATTCTCTCTCTCTCTCTCTGGTGAATGCACGTGCCATATGGCAAATGAAATAATAATAATTTTTAAAAGATGTTCAAGAGACAGTAAGTGAAAAAATATATAGAACTGTACTTTGTAATACTTTGTTTAAAATTATATTTACAAACACACATAAATGCATGGACCTGGTCATTACCATTTAAATATCACCATGTCATCAAGGTATCAGATGTCAATTGGTATCTATTGGTATCAGATACCAATAGAGGAGTCTTCAGAGAAAATATTGAAAGCTGGTCTGGGGTCCCTGATTCCTCTCACACATTTTAAGTACAGGAGAAAGTAGAATAGGCCCAGCTATTGAGTGCATAGAGACTGATGCTGCTGCCTGGCAGGCTGAGGTCACGTGGGAGGCCCATGTTTTATTCCCAGCTACCCTAAAAAGCCAGGTGTGGTGGACTACAGCTGAGACCTGTAACCCCAGCTACTCAGGAGGCTGAGACAGGAGGATTGTGACATAGTGAAACCCTGTCAGGAAAAAGAAAACAAAAAAAAAAGGAGATGGATGATTTTGTGAGGAAATGCATTTGAAGTGTTCTGCCATGGAGGATGAAGAGTATAGAGCCCTTCCTCTGAAGCCAAAAGATGATGGGCTTCTGTGGACACTTAGAGAGCTTGGTTTATGTTCTTTGGAATTGGGAGACCCCATGGACTGACAGCTGACTACTAATGAGCTTGTGGAGGGGGAAAAAAGAGAATGAGTGGGGGACTGCCATTAAGAAGCAGCTGTCATCCCAGTAATGACCATGCTCATGGATAAGGAGTACAGACAGCTTCTTAAAGATCCTAGCCTACAGGAAGCAAGAGCCAGCCTGCGGCCACTGTAAGTCCATTTTAAGTCTGAAAGTAGTGCTAGGGAGGGCCTGGGGCCTCCATCAGTGACAGTTTAGTGAGGAGAGTCCTCAGGGACTGAAAGGTTGAAGCAGGATGTAGCCAACTGAAGAAGAGGCATCACCCAGGCCTGAGGGCTGAGCAGGGGACTGCAGAAGCCTCAGAAACAACCTGAAGAGGAAGTGCTGGCTCCAGGCACTTATCGGCCCAAGAGTGCCAGTCAGCAGCCAGCTAAGTTAGTCTATGTCCCCTCACTTCTCTTCTCCCTTTCTTTGATTTTTCGAGTGAGCAAGGAGGGAAAAGGGTTAAAGAAAGAAAATGAGATCTCACCACCTTCAGGAAAGGAAAAGTCTTTGAAGGCTGGCTTGATGAATAAGATCCTGGACCGACTGTCTGATTTGACTTTGTATCTGTGCTTGCAGGACAGTCTGCCGAGCCAGAAAACTGAGGGACCTGCCAAGTTTTCAGCCAGTGGTAGGGGAGAATTTTACCACTGAATACACTTTAAAGGGGTAGAAGGAAACAAAAATAGAGTTTCTATTACATTTCTTTTGTGCTTCATGGAAACATGAGGTTCACAACAAGGTGAGATGCCCAGAGAGAGGGTACACCGAACTGGCGTGTTGGGGGAGCATGTGTGTTCCTCACTGCCTCGATCTGTTATTCCATTATGTTTGAGTTACATAAACAGAGTATGGCTACTTTGTAATTAAAAAAACTCATGAGGGTAAATATGCCATCTAAAATATTAGGGCCAGCAGGTAGTGTAGTGGTTTAGGAACTGGACTCCCACATAGTCAACTATAGTTTGAGTCCCAGACCTGGCGACTTGAAACTCATGCTGGGCACCTGTGCGTGTGTGACCAAAATCCCAAGGGGAGAATGGAAGGGAAGGGGTTGTGGCATGACCAGCCCCTGTGTGTGGGAGGAGGATGATTTCTCACTTTCTATTTTTATGTCTCTCCGGCTAGTGCATGTACCATATAACAAACTTTTTTCTCAAAAATAAAACAAAATAAAATAAGGGACCAGCACATGGCTTAGTGGTTAAGTCACTAGACTACCACATGGTTGATCATGGTTTGAGTCCTGGACTCAGTGACTTGAAATTCACACTGACATGGGTAGGTATGTCCCCAAGATCCCAAGAAGAGAATGAAGGAGAAGGGATTACAGCATGGTCATCCCTTTGGGGGTGACTTCTTACTTTCCCTCTCACTGTCTCTGTCTCTCTGCCCACCCATGGGGGGGGGTATAAATAAAATAAAATAAAATAAAATAAAATAAAATAAAATATTAGGGGAAAAACACTTGCTTTTGATGTTTTAGATATGGGTAAAATATTAGAAAGGCCACAGGTAAAAAATGAAAAACCATCCTTGTAGCTAACATCTGTAGAATGCATTATATTTTATAAAACATGTTCATTTTAATTATCCCATTTGATTGTTACAGCAGCCCTGGAGTAAAGCTTTTGCATTATTCACTTTGTGCAGATGTAGAAATAGTGTCATTATTGTTAGTTACTGAAGTTGGCCAACACCAGCACCCATGGGGAGAAGCTTCGAATTCAAGTCTCCTGGCTTTAAATCCTGGATCCCTCCCATTTCACAGCACAGAAGGCTGTCCTGCAAGGATGTTTCGTTGTCAGGAAGTGTTCCCCCAGCCCACTCCCAGGGGACAGCACAGGGAGCCGTGGTGGCCATGACAAGACTGCCCGCGGACGCTGCCCGCACGGACGGCGCTCACCAGGCGAGCTTCCCGTTGCCCTGGAGACTCTGGGCTCTCTGTGCCGAAGGCCTCCCCTCCACCTCCAAGCGGGCACTTCTGCTGACCTCCGCCCATCAGCGACGCCATCATTTTCCCATGTCAGTCTCACATTTCAGTTATCTCTGGCTTCTCTTCATTTTATCCCACATCTAGTCATTTTAAGTCATTTTGCTTCTTTGTAACAGGCCCACACAGATCAGTCCATGATGCATTTCCACCGCCACCCCTCCCCCTTTGTTCAGACTTGTAATTTCCCAAGCGGCCGGCTGTCAGTCGCCCATTTTTAAAATGACCCTTTTCTGGAAGCTTTCTCTGACGCCCTCCGAGCACAGCTGTGGCGTTCTCGTGGTGCACGGTATGCTGTAACATCACGGCGTGTTTACACCGCATTCCTGGCCCTCCCCCAAGAGGACATCCTCAACACGCTTCTATCACCACGATTTAACAGAGCTTGGCGACGTACCACCTGCTCAATGAAACTTGAATGGGTGCTGTTTTTGCAAAAGACTTGAAGACCTACAAGGCTGCTTTGTAGAAGCAGGAGGTGGTGCTGGGAGGTGGCTGGGCACTGGGTGCAGGATGCCGGGTGGAGGGGAGGGCAGGTGCCTGCCTGCTGAGCGCGGGCCCTGGGAAAGAGCTGGTGTCAAGGCCGCAGCCACAGCACACCCATCACACTCCTGTCTCTGGCACCGTTTGGCCCATGAGAACGGTCCTGAGGACTTGGAGGAAGCATGGGAGCCCGGCCCCAGCTGTGGTGAGCACAGGGGGTGCAGGCTCAGGGCCGCCCCAGGGCTTGAAGAGGTGCAGGAAGTCCTAGCAGAACATCTTGGGGGGACATGCCAGGGAGGGGTGGCAGAGTAATCCGAGGATGAGCAGCCCACGATGGCACGGGCCTGCCCAGGGAGAGGCTATCCATTCAGGGTGGAGCCCTGGCACCGGCACCCCAAGCCCTAGCTGCAGGGGCAGGGCACCCCCAGAATCTCTCTGCCTGGTACCTGTTCTCTTAAGTGCTAAGAAGAGACAGAGAGAGAACACCATCTCTCAGCCTGTTCACACCAATTCTCTATTCCTTCAGGGTCCTGGCCATTTCATGGCTGATGGGGCTGGGACTCAGCCCTGTTTGGGACCTGGCTCGCCTACCTGCCATGCTATGGGGCTGGCCCTGCTCGGTGCGGTCTTGCCCGGATGGCAAGGCAGGCAGACACTGTAGGGGGGTGGGGGGAGAGAAAGTGAGAAATCACCCACGATAAGGATGGCCATGCAATCCTCCATTCTCCTTCTTGAAATTTTGGGCAGGCATGCACACGCACACCCGGAGTGATTCTCAAGCCTCTAGGTTTGGGACTTGAACTGCTAAGCTGGTCATATGAGATGCAGTGCCTTCCCCCTCCCCCCATCCCCGTCCCCCCAGAGGATTTTGCCATAGGGCACAGGCACTCACTGGAGAGAGAGAGACAGTGAGAGGGAAAGTGAGAAATACCACACACACACACACACACACACACACACACACACCCCGGGATGGCCATACCACAATCCTTCTTCTCTCTTCTCCTCCTGGGATCTTGGGCGTGCATGCAATATGCACTTGGCATGAGTTTCAAGCCAGTGAGTCTGGGACTCCAACTGCAGTCAACCATGTGAGTCCAGTGTTGTGCTCACTACGCCATCTGCTGGCCCGGGGATCCAGTGCCTTAACCTCCATGTCACCTGCTGACCCCAGCCACTTACTTCTAAGGATCCTTCACTTTTATGCCAGTCAGTGATGTGGCCATTAAGGTAGCTGGATCTCACTTGGCCTACTATGCTGAGCCAAGGCTAGAAAAACACACCCGGGGTGAGTGTTTGCACGCGTGCCCAAAGATCCCAAGAGAATGGAGGAGAAACAATTGCAGTGCGGCCATCTCCCCAGGGAAACTTTCTCACTTTTCCTGTCTCTCTCTCTCTGTCTCTGGCAAGTGAGCAAATTAAACACGCCCTATAGCAATTTAAAAAAAAATCTTCCCCACCCACAAGGATTGCGGGTTGTCAAGGCTCTGGCTGTCAGATTCTGTCACTGCTTCACAGAAAGGCTTCACATCCCTGCCTCCTGCTCATGCTTGGCGACACTGCCTGAATGGCCCTGACTGTCCACCCTGCGGACCCAGGGAAACGGGGCTACTACCCACCGCTCCACACCATCACTGGACTCGGCAGGATCCGGCGCAGAAGAGAGGGCTGTGTAGGCATACACACACACACACACACACACACACACGTGCAACAGGTGCTAGAGTTTCCAAGCCAAGGAGGCCCACATGCCCCCACCCCGGCTTCCCACAGCCACCCCAAGCTGCACTCAGTGCTCGCTTTGACGCTTTCGAGACCCTTTCCTCGCATGAGTGCTCTCGTGACATCATTTCAACCTGATGTCAATGACATGGAGCCAGAGGGAGTCATGTGATCTATTCGGGGTTCATTCTCCAGGACTCTGGGCCCTGTGTCACGCCAGGACGACCCTCAGCTCAGTCACTCTTGCATAATTTGTTCAACACGTGAATTGAGAACCATTTATGTGCCGACTTCCAGGGGCCTGTACAGAGCAGGAGACTGTGGTTCTTGGCTCCGGCTGACAGGCCTGTAAGCAGTAGTTCTCATACTGCAGCGTGCGCGGCGTCCCCGGTGGCTGGGTCCTGTCCTCGGAGTTGCCGATCCAGTAGGTCTAGGGTGAGGCCCCAAAATCTGACTTGCTACTGAGTTCCTGGGTAATGTCAGTGTTGCTGGGCCAGGGGTCATACTTTGAGAACCACTGCTGGGGGGCTGGCCACCGAGCCCGGTGGGTAAGGGATTCACAGCCCACATGGCCCACGGCAGTTTGAATCCCAGCCCTGGCGCTTGAAAAACACACCAGGCATGTGTGCATGCCTGCCCCAAATCCTAACAGGGTGGAGAGGTGGAAGAGAAGGTGACAATGCTCTGTCACAGTAACCTTTCTTTCTCTTTTTCTTCCTTCCTTCTTCCTTTCCCTCCTTCCTTCTTCCTTTCCCTCCTTCCTTCTTTCCTTCCTTCCTTCCTTTCTTCCTTCCTCCCTTCCTCTCTCTCTCTCTGTCTCTGTCTCTGTCTCTCTCCCCATTTCTCTTCGGTGAGTGCATGTGCCCTCTGGCAATTTTTAAAAAACAGAGAGAGAGGAGAGAGAACCAGTATTCTAAGTCCACACAACAGGAGCATAACTGAAGATTCCGGCCCATAGGCAGAGTAGAGGGAAGGACTTCTAACCACCTGATCACAGCTTCTTCCCTAGGTCCTAGAGCAGCCCCTGGACGTGGTAGACACTCCGGAAACATCAGTTCCATGAGCAGGAGACCCGCATCGTGTATATAACGGGAGCCCAGGACGGGGCAAAGGACCCCTGCCCATGTTGAGGGACTAGGACGCCAGCGTCATGGAGAAGGGAACGCTGGAGGGCGAGTAGGAATTTGTAATCAGAGAAGCGTGTTCTGGCCAGAGCACATGGCATGTGGCGTGCCAGGGTGTGCTTGTCACAAAGTATCTCCTACCTGGTCCCATTCTCTGCTTCTCCTCTGCCCACCGAGTGCCCGTTGCCCTGTTTCCTAAACATGCTGGTGACAAGATGACCCAGGATGCTGGCTAAGACACAGCCGTCAGGCCCGGCTATGTCTGCTGCTCAGAATCACGGACGGAGGGCCCGGGAACCTGGAGAGGAACTGCAATCTGGGGACCAGCAGATGGAGTAGCGGTTGTGTCATTGGACTCTCACATGGCTGACTGTGGTTCCAGTCCCAGACCTAATGGCTTGAAACTCATGCTGGGCGTGTGTGTGTGCATGTCTAAGATCCTGGGAGGAGAATGGAGAGGGATTATAGTGTGGCTATCCGTCCTGGGGGGTGACTTCTCGTTTTCCCTCTCACTGTTTCTTTTTCTCTCCAGTGAGTGTATGTGCCCTCAGGCAAAAGCTTCTAAAATAAATAAATAAATAAATACAGTCCAAAGGCTTTATTTTATATAGATGTATTCATTTTCTGTTGCTCTGTGACAAATGTCACAGTGGCTTATGCAACAAGCATGTATTACGGCAGTTTCAGGAGTCAGGAGTCTGGGCACAGCCTAGGGTCCCCTGCTCAGGGCCGCCCGGGCCGCTGTGCAAGTGTCTGCAGGCTGTGGTCTCACTCACCTGGAGGCTCAGTGAGGGACGGGGCCACACACCCATTTGGTGTGTGCAGAATTTGCTCCCTGAGGGGCTGGCAGATGGCATGGTCGGTAAAGGCACTGGACTCTGCCTCACCCACCACAGTTCGGGTCTTGGACCTGGTGGCTTGCTTAATTTGATCATTTTCTGATCAAATTAAAAAGCAATTATAATAAAGTTAAATAAAATAATTCTTTAAAAAAAAACTTGCTTCCTGGTGGCTGCGGCTTCTCAACTGCTGTCAGTTAAACTGCCCCTAGGCCCCAGGGACACCCGCCTCATTCCTGAGTGTGGCCTTCTCTGGAGGCAGGTCGTGACATGAGAGTTTGCTCTTCCAGCCCAGCAGAGAGCTCTGCTCGTAGAGGCCCCTTCAATGGGATGCAGACACAGGACTTACATCCGTCACCGCTGCCATATATCGGTGATTCAGGGCAAGTTCCAGGTTCTGCCCACACTCAGAGGAAGAGGTTTACTCACTTGTAAGTCCCTGGGGCTGGCTTTAGGGTCTTCTTCCATAGTGGTTGAGAAAAGGAAAGGTCCAAGGTGCTAATGGAAAGAAATATTCCTTCTTTTCTACCCTGTCCCTCACCTTCCTTTTTAAAAATACCTCTTTAATTTAATTTAATTTAATTTTACTTTTGGAGAGGTTTTTGCTATAGGGTGCGTGCGCTCACCAGACAGAGAAACAGAAAGCGAGAAATCACACCCGGGGGCGATGGTCACACTGCAATCCCTCTCCATTCTCCTCTTAGGATCTTGGGCAAACATGCACATGCACATGATGTGAGTTTAAGCCACCAGGTCCGGGACTTGAACCGCAGTCAGCTACATGGGACTCCAGCGACATAGCCATTACGCCAACTGCTGGTCCTTAAAAATACTTTTTAAAGAATTATTTATTTAATTTTATTTATTTATTTACTTAAATAATTTGGCCAGAGAGACAGAGAGGGAAAGTGAGAAAATAAGCTGCCAGATCCAGGACTGGAACCATGGTCGGCCAAGTAGGAGTCCTAAGCCCTAACCACCATGCCACCTGTTGGCCCCATCCTCATCTTGTAATCATCGTGTGTATATTGCCGTAAGACAGGAGTCAGCGGATTCTGGACGTAAATAGTCAAATAATACAGATATGTCACTATGTTTAAATAGTTTTAATTGCCATGTGCACATGAGAAGAAAAGGAAGAGAGGAAGCTCCCCTCCTCCCTCACATGACCACCTTTTTGACTCCATTTCTCCATCCTGTCAGGATCTTGGGCACATGCGCACATGTGCCTGCCGTGTTTTTCTTTCTTCTTTCCTCTTTAAGAGAGATTTTTGTGATAGGAAACTCTCCAGAGACAGAGAGAGATGAGAAAGTGAGAAATCAGTCCCTGGGAGGATGGCCTTGCCCCAGTCACTCCTCCTCTGTTCTCCTCTTGGGATTTTGGACACGCAAGCGCATGCACCCAGCTTGAGTTTCAAGGTGCTAGGTCCAGGACTTGAACCATGGTCAGTTCAAGCGGGATTCCAGCACTGTAACCACCCTGCCACCTGCCGGCCCCTGCCTGTGGTGATTTTCAAGCTTCTAGTGCCATGATGAGAGCTGCCGTGGGCCATGTGGGATCTGGCTTCCAATGCACAGCACTACTGGCCGCGCTGTGGCTGGACCCCATAGGAAGTGCGCCAGCCTTTGTGGGCCAGGTGGGTTCTGCTGCAAGGCTGAGCTGACCAGGCCTAAAAGCGGCCAGAGACCGCGGAACAGCCCAGCCTGCCAGGCTCCGGAACAGCTTCAAAGACACTGAAGTTTGAATTTCAGTGATTTTTTTTTTTTTTTATGTCACTGTTTTCTTGTTTTGATTTCTTGCTCAACCATTTATAAATACATTAACTGGGGCCAGCATTTGGTGTGGTGGTTAAGGTGCTGGACTCCCTGTAGCCAACTGTGGTTTGAGTCCTAGACCCAGCAACTTGAAAACCATGCTGGGTATGTGTGCATGGGTGCCCAAATTCTGAAGAGGAGAATGGAGGCAAAAGGATTGCAGTGAGGCCATCCCCCCGAGGGGTGATTTCTCACTTTCCCTCTCTCAGTCTCTGTCTCTGTTTCTGGTGAGTGCATGTACCCCATGGCCAAAAAAAAAAAAAAAAATCAACTTTAAAAAGTAGTGTTAACTATTCTCTTGGCTCAAGAGCCCTACAAAACCAGGTAGGGGGCAGGTTCCAGGGGCCGTGGTTGCTGCTCCTGCCCTAACCAGACAGCCCTGTTTTCTGGAGCAGGAGCCTGTCTGTCATGAGAAGGCAGGGCCATGCAGCATGTGTGTACCTGCCTGGGTCACGCCCAGCACAGGCTCTGCACACGGCTGGTGCTCACTGATTTTTTCTTTTTATTACCAGGGCCTCATACTTGCCAGAGAGAGTGCAAGAGAGAGACAGAGACAGAGAGAGAGAGAGAGAGAGACACCCCCAACAGGGCCGGGTCGAATCCCTTTTCCTCCATTTCTTCTTCTCAAGATTTCAGTCACACCCACCTAGCTGGCATGTTTTCAAAGCCACTGGGCTGGGATCAGAATCAGGGTGGGTGATGTGGGATCCATCTCCCAGCGTACACTACTCTGCAGGGTCTGACCGTGTTGACCTTTTTTGCTTATTTGCGTGTTTTTCAAATTTTGCTATAGGGAACATGCATTCGCCAGAGACACACAGAGAGAAAGTGAGAAAGCATTCTCCAGGAGGGATGGCCACGTTGCAGTCCCTTCTCCACAATCCTCTTGGGGTTCTGGACATGCGCGTGCGTGTGCATGCACACGCACAGACACACACGTGTCCACCAGGTCTCCTAGCTGCTGGGTGTGGGGCTTAAACTGCATAGTCAGCCATGTGGGACCCAGGGCCTTGGCCGGCTGGCCCAGCCGCTACTACTGTAAACATAGGACCTTAGGAACCACAATGGCATCACCTGTAGACCGCGGTCTGAGGCGAGGATGAGACCACAGATGCACTAGGTTAAAACAGACATCCCAAGTGAGGGGTGTGGTAGTCCTCAGTGACTGCGGGTGACCTGCCTGCAGATGCCTACCGAGCTCCTGGGGGACCTGTGCTACCACAGACCCTGAGGGCACCGGGCAGTCCGAGGGGTGAGGCCTCTGCTCCACGGAGATGCTGGTCTTTTATGAGACAGCAACTTATTAAGAAATAACTACGTGACATATCAGATGGCGGCAAGTGTTGGGGATAAAAGTAAAGGAAAAAGCACAGAGAGGGACGCGAAATCGCTGTTCTCTGCTGGGCATCAGGAGTGCAGAGGTGAGGTTGGACGGAGGCCTGTAGGGAGAGAGGGAGGGAGCCAATAGACGCAGGGGGACGAACATTTCAGCCAGAGGGACCCACAGCCCCGGGGGACGCCTGGGTCGGGGTCGGCAGAGACCAGGGCTGCTGTGGAGAGTGGCCCCCCGAGGAAGCAGCAGGAAGCGTGTGGGAGGGTCCCTGGAAGTCACAAGCAGGACTCTGGTTTTGCCTCCAAGTAAGACAGAGCTCAGGGCTCTGAGCAGGGAGACCACACAGTCTGGCTCCCCCGCTCGCCCCGCCCCAGGGCAGGCCATCTGCTGTGGTCTGGTCAGCCCAGAGGTCTTGCTTCTGTGGGTTCTGGACCCGGGGCTGAGGGCCAGTGCGTCCTGCACCCCAGGAAACCTCCCGCTGGAAGCTGGGTGCAGCCTCCAGTGAGCGGGTGGCATTCGGAAGCATGAGAGCGTCTGAAACCTGAGATCTAGCATCACAGAGTAGCCTCCCCAATCTAGGGAGGAGGCTGGCAGGGCTGGGTGTGTGCTGCTCAGTGGGGGCAGCCCCTGCACAGGACGCAACGTCATCCCTGCTTCAGGCGGGCTGGGGTGGCGCTGTGGAGGCCCGCAGGCTGGTATCCCGATGGGTCACCCGCTGACGAGGTCGGTCCCTCCTCTCTGACTCCACCAAAGCTGTCCTGACTCAGGAACTCTGGCCATATTGACCAGGTCAGGCCAAAAAGTGTGTGGTCCCAGTTACCGGCCTCAGTGCCTTTCCTCTTCACTGAATGAAACCGCTATGATAAAAGCCTTTAATGGCGGTGCATATCCGCTTACCAGACGTCTCTCAGGGTTGAGATTTATCTAGGCATGGGTGCAAGTCCTGAAGTAAATTCCTTTTCTTTTTTTTTCTTAAAGAATTATTGAATTATTATTATCATTTTAATTCACCAGACACAGACAGAGAGAGATGGAAAGTGAGAAAGCAAGCCACCAGGTCCAGAACTCTAACCATGGTCGGCCACGTGGGAGTTCAGAGCCTCAGCCACCACACCGCCTGCTAGCCCCTATTTTCTTTTTTCTAACCATTCGATGTTAAATATCCTCTGGGCAAGGAAAAGTTTCCTTATTTAAACAACAACGTTTATCTATTTCTTTCTTTCATGAGAGAGAGAGATATCCTTGTCAGGGTCCCGATCATCCCCTGCCTCTCAGCCAGCCGGGACCACGGTGTGACTGCGGCTGTCTCAGGACTCAAACCTGGGCCTCTGCGTGGCTCCAGTGTCTTCAGCAGTGCCTCACCGCCATCTGGGCCACTGCGGCTGGGCCACCTTCACTTCTCAGCAAACACTCAACTTCCTCATCCTCTTCTATTCCTACCTCATTTTCCCTCATTTGAACAATTTGCCAGAAGGTATATGGACTCACTAGAGAGAGAGGCAGAGAGATTGAAGGGAAAAAGCACCCCCCGTGGGGGAATGCTCACACCAGTCCCTTCTCCTTCATGTGTCCATCTCGTCAAGATTCAAGGAAGCCGCGCACATGTGCCTGGTGTGTGTTCTGAGCTGCTGGTCTGGGACTGAAGCCACGGTCACCTGTGAGGGACCTGACTCCTTTAACCAGTAGGCCACAGGGCCAGGCTGGTTATCTCATTTTCTCAGGGTATTATTTTTAGCATAAATCATATGAATAAGAAAAGACTTTCAGGATTTTATGTTCCTAGGAAGACCTTCTCCTCCTAGAAGGCATAAACTTCTACCCAGGCGAGAATCCCGTTCGAACACTGACATTCCGCAGACAGCAGCATGGCTCTGCGTCCATCTCCGGGTCCCCCTCCAGCCTCTCAAGGTCAGCAGTCCGCTCTCCCCAGACAACTTGACTCTGAACTTTGCTCTCAAAGACGAGGCTGCGATAACTGGCATGTACAGAGCGCCACGGGGGCCACTGCTCCGTGCCACCGGATTCTCCAAATCCGGCCTCAGGTGGAGCTGCACTACCAGAAGCTGAGTGACAGGTGCGCTGACCGGCTGCAGACGTGTCTCCAGTGGAGCTGTTTCACTCCCAGCAGCCGTGCTGCCCCCGACCCACCATGAAGGCTGGCCATCAGAGCTCGTCAACAAGCTCCCTGTTCTCTGGCTTTGAGGCCTGGGAGGGGGAGGGAGGGCCACATCTGACCGTGGGGGATCCCAGCAGAGGTGGGCGTTCTCTGCACGGAGTCCAGGCCTTTTCTGAGTGAGATGGGCACTGTCAGCAGGGCAGTGGACACACCTGCCAGCGGCTTCCGGAGCTGGACACAGAGCGAGAGTGTGGTGGACACTCCGAGGACCGTCGGCAATGGACTGCTTGAGGGGGGCTATGTTTGGCAAGTAGGGGTTGGATACATACAATCAGGGCATAGGGGTACACACGACCCCATCCTGTAATCGTCGGGGTGAGTCTGGTGCCGTTCGGATGACACTAGCCTTGAGGACACACGTTGACCAGAAGGAGGAAAGGACGTACCGGAGGAGGCCTGGCAGGGCCCACCCTGTCCTCTTCAACCTCCTTCTGCTTTGAACCGAGTCGTTCCTGTACTTTTCACGTCCGATGACTGATCTCAGCTGACGGGGGGCTGGGGTGTCATTAAGTTTCCTGTCTCTCCCTTCCTTGTTTTCTCCCTTTTCCTTGTTGACTATCACTCTCGCCCCTACAATTCACATCAGCCCATGCTTCAGAGAGAAAGCACTGCTTTGTCTTGCCTTTAGTGTTGCCCAGCAGCTGGGGAGCTCTATGTGGCCCAGGTGCAGCTCCCTAAACCCAGCTCTGCCACTCGGTGCGCACTGAGGCCAGGCCATCCTCTCCCCCACCTCTCCACTGTGCACTCACTGCTTCCTTCACACATCGGGCTCCTGCTGAGCCCAGCCTCCTGATGGCTCTTGGGGACGAGCTGCGGAGAGTGACTCCTGAAGGGTGAACAGTGAGTAGTACAGCCTCCCCCCTCCCAGGCTCAAGCCCACTTGGGAGCCAGTTCCTCCACCATGCACGTGGCTTCCAGCCGCCAACCCTCCGTCTGCCAGAGCCCTGCTGCCCACCATGGTTGCTGCCAGACACATGGAGCAGCTGAGCTCTGGAAATGCGGCTGGTCCGAGCAGAGATGTACTGCACATGTAAAGTACACGCAGGACTGAGGACTTTGAAGCACAAACATGCGTGATCATACACACTACTGTTTCTGAAGCACTGATTACATGTTAAAATGATAATATCAAATTCAATTTTAAAATAATAATACATATTGGGTTAAATAAGATATATCATTGGGACCAGGAGGTGGCATGGTGGTTAAGGTGCTGGACTCTCCCATGTAGCCAATCATGGTTTGAGTCCCGGACCTGGTGGCTTGCTTTCTCACTTGCCCTTTCTCTCTCCCTGTGTCTCTCTCTGGTCAAATTAAAATAAATGAGGGAACCAGCAGTTAGCGTAATGGCTATGTCGCTGGACTCCCACGTAGTCGACCGCGGTTCGTGTCCCGGACCCGATGGCTTAAAACTCACGCCGGGCGCATGTGCGTGCGTGCCCAAGATCCCGAGAGGAGAATGGAGGAGAAGGGATTGCGGCGTGACCATCCCCCCTGGGGGGTGATTTCTCGCTTTCTGTTCTCTATGTCTCTCTCTGTCTGTCTGGTGAGCGCACGCGCCCTACAGCGAAAACCTCTCCAAAAAAAAAAATTAAAATAAATGAACGAGTAAATAAAATTAAATAAATAATTCTTTAAAAAAGATCTATCATTAAAAATAACTTCAAGGCTGGCCTTGTAGCCTAGTGGTTAAGGGAGCCAGATCCCATATAGTCCACTGAGATTCTGGTCCTGGCTCTGGGGACTTCAGAAACTCTGGGTGCTTGTGCGTGTGTTTTAAATCTCAACAGAATAGAAAAGTGAAGGAGAAGGGATTGTGGTGACCATAACCCATTGTGGAGGGGAGACTTTCTTCCTTTCCCTCTGTCTTTGTCTGTGAGTGCATGCAAGTTAAAAAAAATATAAAAAATTTTTAGAGAGGTTTTTGCCTTAGGGGACATGAGCTCGCCAGAGGCAAAGAGACAGAAAGTGAGAAATCCCGCCCCCAGCCCCAGGGTATGGCCATACCACAGTCCCTCCTCATTGTTCTCTTGGGATTCTGGCCACGCACGCGCAGGCATCCTGTGTGAGTTTAAGCTGCTGGGTCCCAGACGTGAACGGTGGTCAACCACGCCGGAGTCCAGCGACTTAGCTGTTATGTCATCTTCTGGTCCCGACCAGGCAGCTCTTGGAGGAGGAAGTTACAGACCGAGTGTAAAGTGCAGCACTTGTTATAAGAGAGGCGGACACAGCTGGCAGATGAACGGTCCAATTCTGTGAGATGGAACTTGTGCGAGGTTTGACATACAAGGCACGAAGGTGGCCTGGCTTCGTCCAGTTTATGGTGAGATGCTAGCTGAGGAATACATCAGTGGAAGGATATTCAGTATGGGCCATGAAATTTTATAAATTTACCTCAAGACACCAAAAAGTTTTGGAACTTAAAATCATGTAACATTAGGTTTTCAACAATTATTTTTAAAAAGGTTTTTGCCATAGAGTACACCTCTCTTTCTGGTCTGCTCACCAGAGAGAGAGACAGAGAGGCAAAGTGAGAACTCACCCCTCAGGGAGACGGCCAGGCCACAATCCCTTCTCCTCCATTCTCCTCTTGGGATTTGGGCACGCACACACATGACCGGCGTTTTCAAGGACTCAGATCATGCAGGTGGCCACGTGGGCTCCCGCCGTCTAACCTCCACATCACCTGTTGGCCCTCCAGGACTTTCTGAGCCTCGGGCTCCTCTCCTGTGTCTTGGTCTCCACCGCCCCCACCCCCATTTACTGCTGTCTTGGGCTTTACTACCCTCAGCCGACCCTGCAGAATCTCACCTTGTAGGCCACAACACCCCTGGTGGAACACCCCCGGTGGCAGTGTTTACTACGGGTTTTAATGTGCCACTTAATCCTCAATTTATGGAGCGGACATGGCCAAGCCCAGTTTTTAGCTGGTAAAACTGAGGTGGGAGCGTGCCCACTGTGTCTGAGACTCTAGACAATGGTCAGATCGGAAGCCCAGTGTGAGCGGTGTAAGGGCTGCCTCACTGGGTTCTGGCTGAAACCTGACTTACAGTTAGGATTACGTGGAGAAAGCCCCACTCGAAACCAGCATCTGCTCCCGGTCCTTCCACGCAGGAAAACAGAAAAAACACCTGCAATTACCAGTAATTGTTGTTGTAGATCCAAGGTCGCCAGCAGCCAGGCGACCTCAGTGAGAGTTGTCATAGTTGTCACACACGTAATTACTGGGTAGAAATAGTGAATGTTGCAGCTGCACGAGAGGGAGAGCCGGTGTTTCCCAGGGCCGGGCGAGGGAAGCCTGACCCTGCTCCTCGCTCTGTCTCCAGTTTTCTCTGCCGCCTTAGGCCAGGGACTTGGGCCCTTGGTGGGCATCCCTGGAGGCAGGATAATGACACGCACCACCTCCTCACTGCACTGATCTGCGAGGACGGGTGATGGGGTTGGCCTGGCTGTGCTATCAAGGAAGTCTCCGTTTCCTCTGACAAATGATGCCTTGGGCCGTGGGTACCTGCAACACGGGGATTAATCAGCCTCTTTGTCTCGGTTCCTTAGTTTATTGGAGGGGGTGGGCGGTGGTCGCCAGCTGGCTGCCCTATTACCTTTACATACCCTAGAAACAACTGGCGAAAAGGAGTTGACTGCGCGGTCTGGAACTGGAACAGCCTTGGGGCCACCACTCTGCGGACATGGGCTATTCTTGAAACGCGATAACATGCAGTTACTGAGAAATCACCGCTCTGAACTAAGAACAGAGCTTCGGTGACTTTTTAACTTGGTCGATCGCGTTCTTTGGCAGATGCCTCCCGCCCTGCCTGTAAGTCCTCAGGGTGCGGGTCTCGCCCTGGGCTGTGCCCGCAGCGCTGCACAGCGGGGGTCCCAGCGCGGCTCCAGCACGGTCTCGAGTGGCTGGTCACAGCTGGCATGGGGTGCCCGCGGTGCAGAGCCGTAACGCGCACACGTCTCGGAGGGGCCGAGGTTTAAGCGGGTGGGTCACCACGGGGTCAGCAGGAAACTTCAAGGTAGACGGTGGTGGCCTCAGGAGAAAGGCCGAGTCGCACACGCTTCGCCAACCTCTACCCGACCAGAGGCTCCTTTTGCTTTGGACGCTCCGGGGCTGCCCGGCCCTGCAGCCGCCGGCGAGGAGCGAGCGGTGCGGACCCGGCCGAGCAGCCGGCCGCGGGGCGTGGGCAGCGCAGGGCCCCGGCGCGGCGGGAGCAGAGCCTGGGCTGGACCCGGCAGCCGGGCGGTCCCGCGGGGGTCGGGGCGGGTTCGGGTCTGCAGCTCTCCAAACCTGTCCGCGCGCTGAGTCCAGGAGCCACGGCACCCGAAACCTTTCGGCCGGGGGAAGGGGATTAAAAGTGACAAAGAAGGGGGGCTGCGTGGAGCTCTCGGGGAGTGCGGCGTCGTCCCCGGGGAGGCTCGGTGGGGCCGCGGCCCGCGGGGTGTGGGGCTGGCGGGGTGAGGGCCCGGGCCGCGGTGCAGAGGCTCGGGGGTCGGCGGGCGGGGAGGGGGCCGGGTCTCCTACCTCGCCGGCGGGGGCGCCCCGGGAAGGGCTGGCGGTCGCTGGAGGCCGCCGGCAGGGCGGGCGGCGGGGCTGGGGGTCCCGCGCGGCGGGCGGCCGGCGGGGAGGCGGAGGGGCGCGGGCAGCGGCCGAGCGCTCCGCCCCGGCGGGAGCGGGCCGCCTCCCCCTGCCGCATGTGCGCGGTGTTGTGTGCGCCCGCTCCGCCCCGCCCCGCCCCGCCCCTCCCCCGCGCCCCGAGCGCCGAGCGCCACACAGCCCCGGGCCGCCGAGCGCGCCGAGACGCCGAACAGGTGGCCGGAGGCTGCGGGCGCCGCGGCGGGGAGAGGCGAGGCGAGGCGAGCGCGGGCGAGGCGAGGCGAGGCGAGGTGAGGGCGACGGGCCGGGCATGCGAGCCGAGCGGCCCCCCGGCGCCGCAGCCCGCCCGCGCCCCTAGCCGCCGGCGCCCAGCGTCCAGCTGCCCCGGCCCGGGGCCCTCCGGCCGTGCGCAGCGAGGGGCGCGGGCCGGCCCGCGGCGGCGGCGGCATGAAAGTGACCGTGTGCTTCGGGAGGACCCGGGTGGTCGTGCCGTGCGGGGACGGCCACATGAAAGTTTTCAGCCTCATCCAGCAGGCGGTGACCCGCTACCGGAAGGCCATCGCCAAGGTGAGGGGCCGGGGCGCGCGGGGCGCGGGGGCCGGAGGGACCGCGGGGCACGGGAGAAAGGCGGAGAAGGGGAGGCGGGGAGGAGGGAGGAGGGGGAAGGCGCCGGGATCAATATGGCGCTTCCTGGAAGGGGGAGGAGGGAGAGGAGAGGCGGGGAAAGGGAAAGTGCGGCGGCCGGGCCGGGCCTCGCGGGCGCCCCCCGCCCGGAGTTGCGGGGGCAAAGTTCTCGGCGCCCGCCGGCTCGGCTGGCTCGGCTCGGGCGCGGTCCCCAGCGAGGACCGCCCGCTCGGGCCCCGGTCTCGGGGCGGGGAGGGCGGCGCTCGCTGGGCGGCCTCCGGGGTCTGGCGGGCTGCGGAGCCGGATCCCGGGCGCAGGGGGCGAAGCCTAGCGGGACGCCGGGCTCCCGGGCCGCCGGCCGCGGGCGCTCGAAATCCAGCCCCAGGCCTCGCCCCGCTCCCAGGCCCCGCGGCAGAGGCGGGGGCCGGGGAACTTTCGGTGTGAGAGTTTAATGATTCCGCACACGCGGAGGGTGCCTCGCGCCTGCCCTCTGCGCTCCCTCCCGCCGGCTTCGGGCAGGGGCGGCCGGCGCGCCCTGGGGGCTGCGGGCTGGGGAGCCGGGCCGAGCTGGGGTCGGGAGGCGGCCCGGAGAGGGACTCCCGCGTCCGCTTCTTGCGAGCACTGGCTGAGCCGACCTCGGTGTGCAGAGCCCGTGCAGCTCCCCTTCAGCAGGCGCAGCCCTGCGACCAGCAGCGAATGCAAAGTTTTCTCGCGAAAACCTCAGCCCTTCCCATCTGGAACTACTTCCCTGTGCTGGGGCGGCCGGGCCAGGGCCGGATTTCGGAGTGGGTACATTTCCCCTTTCCTCACGGAGTGATAACGTGGTCCCCACTCGGCCGCATTCCTCCACGGTGTGTCAGAAGTGGAAAGGCATTTTGTTGGAGTGTTTTGTCGTTGGTGTCTGTGTGTGACAACGGGCCACGCGGAAGTCTCCCCCAAACACCTGGGGGTGATCCTTTGTGCTCCTGTCTAGGGGCAGAGCAGATTCGCTCGGGTATCTCCGAGTTCCCGGATGGATGGTGGAGCGGCCTGGCTCCTGGGGGCTTTGGGCAGCGCTTGCGAAGGGGGCGTCCTTCAGTATTCTAAGAAATCGAGAGGAAAACACTTCACACCATTGTTTTGCTTTTAGTATACATTGGGAAAACCTGGCGTGTATTTGGCTCCGTAGAGAAAATTCGGGAGGACTTTTAGAGACCTGGCAAGGATGGAAGGTGTTGACTTAATTTAGCGGGGTAAAAATGTTCCTCGCAGTTGGCGAAACTCTTAGTGAAAATCGAGTAAAATTAGTGGAAGTTGGGCCCCATTTATCCTGCAGTGCTGACAGCGGAAATGCCCTCTAGGTTTGCGCTGAGCCTGTTTAAGGGTTATTTATCAATGGCAGTTTATGATCTCCGCGTTCTAAGTGCAGAATCGAGTTGTCCATGTACTCTGGAAACCAGCAAAGCACGGCGACGTGGGAGAGCGTGGCGGGGAGACCGATGGGCATGGTCTTTGACTTCATTCATCTTGGTGCTTGAAGTCAGGCAGGTGGCACCCAGTACCTGGCGGGTGACCCGCCTGTGTGGGAGATGCACATGGCCTTCTTTGCCTGGGTCACGAACTCATTGCACAGGAAGTTTTAGGCATTGACAGTGTCCAAGGTGCCCTGGGTGCTGGCCATGGCGAGCCCCCGGCTGCTCTGTGGACAGTGCACTGGGAGCATCGGATTAGAGCTTGCCCGGCCTCCAGGGAGGGAGAGCTGTGGGCTGTGGGAGAAGTGGGGTGAGGGCAGTTGGGGAGGCCTTGGTTATAGATCTGGACCTCGTTCTTTAATATCAGCAGTGGTGGTTTTGTAGAGAGCTGGGCACACAGAGAAGGAAGTGCGGGGTTGGGGGTCTGGAAGGCGTCTCACAGCTAAAGGAGGCATGTAAAGAGGAGGCGACCTCAGAGGGCCCGGAAAACGGGGAAGGAAGGGCCATGGTGGCATTGCAGTTGGAGATGAATGAGAGGAAGAGTCAGCGGTGGCTCAGGGGTTTCCAGAATGATTGAACTACCCTTTAAATGTAGCGTCAGTGGGTAAAGTTAAGGATGGCTTTGCAGTGTATGTGGTCCAGTCACTGGCTCACCGGACTGTTGGCTTTGAGGTTGCAAGAGCCTGCGTGTATCCTGGGTCCATTGGTGTTTTTTCCTCTTAAAGTGTTAGGTAACAATCAGGGTGAATTTTCAGTCTCTCTTTCCTTATCTCTGGTTTTATGTAAGGTGATTCTGAAGCAAATACATTAGCCCTGTCTAACTTATTATTATTATTATTATTTTTGCTAAGGGCTCTTGCACTCACCAGAAAGTGAGAAAACACAGTCCAGGGGGGATGGCCATGCTGCAGTCCCTTCTCCTCCATTCTCCTCTCAGGATCTTGGGCATGCACATACACGCCACCGGGTCCAGGACTTGAACTGTGGTCAACTACATGGGAGTCCAGCAACATAGCTATTATGCGAACTGCTAGTCCCTGTCTTAACTTTTAAACCCTTATCTTACCTTATCCTTGTTGCTTCATAGAACAAAAACACATCTGTCAGAAGAGCTGGGCAGCTGAGGAGCTGAACCCGGCGTTCAGGTTGCTGGGTGATATGTGGTGTGGTGAGCTCCCATCTGGTGGGGCGAGATGTGGGTAGATCACATTTGTGGCTTTGTATAAATGAGAAAAAAAAAAGACCCCATCTCGCCAAGGCTTTCTCTGCAGTAAGGATTCTGTGGTGTGGTGAGTCTAATTCTTGGTCATTCCATATGAGCTGCTGACACGTTAAACAGATCAGTTTTTCTGGGCAGCAGAGTGGCGTGACAGAGTCAGAGATGTCCTCGATAGGCCGACATGTGAAGCTTATGCTTGGTCATACGCAATATTTCTTGTTCTCCAGTGAACATTTGTCTGTGGTTAGGCTGATGGACGGAAATGTGTCTTCATCCCTCCCTGTGCACGCATCCTCGTGCTGACCGTCTCTGGGAGAGTGCTGTGGTACCTCCCGGGTCCTTAGTGTGCTGACTAACCCAGGGTATCCGCCTCCGTATCCCTCCACCTGTGCCCGAGGCTGGACGCCACGATGCCCGATGGCCACAGGTCACAGAGCAGCTGTCGTCTGGCTTTTGACTGAAGGGCTGCTGCATGTGGAGTTGACGGCTGTGAAGAAATACACGGTTATTCTTGCACTCCGAGAGACTATGCTCTGTGAGACAGGAAGAGTATAGGAGACCCAGTGGCAGTCGTGGTAGCGTTAATTGGTGGCACAGACAGTTACTACTTCTGGATTTCGGAGGTGGGAGCTGGGACTGCGCTATAGGGAGAGGAAGTCATCGACTCGCTGTGGTTGTGTTGGGCGGAGTGGGCAGACTAGACTCGATTTAGAGCAGTGCTCCCTAACTGGGTCGTGGACTGGCCACGGACCACGAAGAGCCCCTGCCTGGTGGAGCCCGGAGGGTCTGGCACTGTCGGAGTGCAGTGCCTGGAGAGCCTCTGCCCAGTTCCGGAAGGGGGAAGGAAGGCCTTCCAGAAGGGCGCTGTCTGGGCAAAGTAAGCCATTCAGGTGCTCCGGCTGGCTCGGCTCCATGGAGTTCACGTACCACTGGGGGTCAGCGTCAAGTCACCAGGACCCCGAGTGCCGGGGCAGGATTGCTGGGACAGGAAGGACCGGGTACCTGGGCAGGGCGACGAGCAGGTAGGAAGATGGCTTGAGCAGCAGTGCACAAGAGACCCCTCCATTCAGAGGTGCTTCTAACTGGCCTGGCCCGACAGAAGTGGGGTGGGGGGCTGCCCGGCTCTCTCACTGCATCCCTCACGCGCTCGGGATCTGGTCGGGGGACTTAGGCTTACTAGCTATTTAGCCTTGGGCAGGCCAACCCAAAGGAGCCTCAGTTTTGTCCTCTCTGAATGGGCCATTCCCGAGCAGGGTGCACGCGTGTGCACCGTGAGAGTGATGGCGGGGACACCCTCGGGGCTGGGGCTGACCCTGAGAAGCTGCTCGGTGAAGGGGGGCTGTGTCTCCAATGTGTTTTCTCTCCCCACCAGTTCTACTTCCTGGGAACTCTCCCAAGTGTCCCCCATCTATGCTGGATTTTTCCTCATTGCTTGGAGGGCAGTTTGTGGTTTAGGTGACGCGTAAGTGTGAGTGTTAACATTTGCCCACGCGGCCCACAGGAGGATGAATTGCGTGTGCGTGTGTGTGAGAGAGGCAGGGCAGGTGAAAGCTGCCGTTTTGACTCGAATGCAGATTGATTATCTGGGTCTCTGGGTTTTGGGCCACTACTTCCGTCTGTCCCCCAAGCATGTCCCTTCAGAATGATTTTATAGCAATCTTGTTCTTGTTCAGATAACCAATTGAGGGCCGGCCCTGTAGGGGTTACGTCCTGTTGAAGAGTTGCATCCCATATGGCAGAGCACTGTTCAAATCCTGGACCTGGAGGCTTGAGGAACGCCCTGGGCCCGTGTGCGTGTGCATGCTTGCACAAAGTCCTTATGGGATGGAGAAATGGAGGAGAAAGGATGGCGGCATGATCATGCCCTGTTAGGGGATGCTTTTCCTCTCCCTGGTGCGCACATGGCCACTGGCAATTAACATATCAATGATAATTTGAGTTTATGGACAGTAGCTTTTGAAAATATGTTTTCCTTCTGGGAGGTGGGAACCCTTGATTATGAAAATCAGGCAATGCACGGGAACCAGCAGTTAGTGTAATGGCTATGTCGCTGGATTCCCACGTAGCCGACCGCGGTTTGCGTCCCGGACCCGGTGACTTAAAACTCACACTGGGCACGTGTGCGTGCATGCCCAAGATCCTGAGAGGAGAATGGAGGAGAAGGGATTGTGGCATGACCATCCCCCCTGGGGGGGTGATTTCTCGCTTTCTGTCTCTATGTCTCTCTCTGTCTGTCTGGCTAGCGCATGCGCCCTATAGCAAAAATCTCCCCCCCCCAAAAAAAAAAAATCAGGCAATGCATTTTGTATTGAAAATCTCCTGGTTGGTGTGGAATTTTTCTGTGCTACAAGGATGACGCCATGTGGTTACTCCTTTACAACTGATTGCAACTGGAGGAGAACAGTTACATTGTTGCAGAGGTTGAGAGGAAATAGAAGCAAATGTGAAAGCAGTGAGAGAAATTTTGTTATTAACATTGTCCCTCTTCCCTTTCAAAAAGAAAGAAAGAAACCAAAGGACCAAGTGCTTGAAAGGCTGATCTTTCTACAATTTAAATCTCACTGTCCCTCTGCCTAAGTGCCTCTGTTTCCTTCCACCTGGGGGTGGAGTCCTGCCTCAGCACAGCTGTCCCTGGGATGGACCCCCCGGCCTTCAGGGCCTTCCGTTCTCTTCCCTAAGCAGACTACGCACCCCACACTCCTCCCACTTGATCCAGCGTCCACTGTCCTGCCTCAGCTCTGGCGTTTTCTGCTTCTCCTGCCTGGAATGCTTGCTCCCTCTTTGCACACAGGCCTTTGGGCCTCAGCTCCCTCCAGCCTTTCCTGGGAGGCTGGCTCTGTGTTCCCAGCTGTGCTATTGTGCTCCTGGTGTGGGTGTTCAAATGTGCGTGTCTGCACGGTACCTCTGACCTCCTCACAGGACTCGAGGCCTGGCCCTGCCTCAGTGTTGCTGGTCGAGTCAGTGTCTGTCACATAGTAGTTGTGAAGGCAGAGTTAATAGAAAGTCGAGAATAAAAACATTGCACATATTCTCATAGGAAAACCACACCTCTGCTTGGAAGACCACAGCCAGCACTTGCTGAGGTGCAGGGGTTTGAGGTTTGGTGTGTGTCTGGCACACTGATGCCAACAGCTTGTGATTGGAACCAGGACTTAGTGAGATTTGGAGTATCTAGAGGGTATTCTGTGCTGGCTATTTTGAAGGCATTTTGTCTTTTTTAGACCAAGCAGAGGAGAGACCTGGAGTTTGCACTGGGCTTGGTTCAAGGCTGGCGCCAGGGTAGTGTGGGCATCTGGCCCCCATGCACACCTGAGTTTGGTCAGTTGCCTCCAGTTCTCAGCTGGGAGCCCTTGGGTAAGTGCCAGGAGTGAGCAAGTGTTCAGGATCTGAGATTCAGAGCGAATCTGGCTGACGGGACGTGCTTCCTGGCTTGTGGAGAACGTGAATGAATTGGCATGGAGTTGTTTAAGTTGCACCCCGACCACAGACAGATCTCCCACCTGCCTGTGCGTGTGTGTTTTTTAACCCCCCTATAGTGTTGGATGCAAACAGGTGATAGCAGACACTCAGTAGAGGCCCGGAGCCCTCTACATTTTTTCAAGGACGGTAAGAAAAACGTGACATTGGGAAGAAGGTGCTCCGCAGAGGTTGTTGCCACCAGGTGGAGAGGTCTTGTTGGGCTTACACACTATTCTGAGCCGGGACCGAGGTCAGTGGTGATAAAACGGGTTCAGCACGTAGAAAGATTTTTGTCATTTTTTGTAACTTTCTGTTTTTAGTTAGCAAAGAGAAAAATAAATCCTTATAAAAGAAATGGCAGAATTTAGTGAACAAAGTAGAAAGGTGACTAATTTTTGCTTCTTCTTAATTATTGGGTTCTTGGAAAAGTCAGGATACATTTTTGTATAGAAAAACAGAAAAACATGTCCTGCATTTTCTGACAGCCCCTACATTAGTAAGAGACCAGCGTTACCTTATTTAAACTTTTGTCCTCGCAGGTCTGCACCTCGTGGGCCTGCCGTCTTGGGCTGGTTTAGGCTGTCGAGTACCTACTTTCACCTTTTCCGCTTTCTCCAGCGATTGATGTTGGTACTTATAAATACAATTTTCTGCTCCACATGCAAATGACTTAAACGGTCAATTATTTCATTTTTTTTCTCTTACGGGTATATTACACAGTGGAGAACTTCAAAAAGTTTGTGGAAAATGGAGTTAAATTGTGAGTTTATTTTGGCACAGAAGAATGGAAATCCATGCATACTTTTTTGTTTTTGGTAACATGCACTTCCCATAAACCTTTTGAAGACCCCCTTGTGCATACGTAGGAGAGAAATGAAAGCACTGCATCTAAACCTGCCCGTGGCTGTTCAGGGCGTTATTCACAATGGCACCAACACCCCAGGGGGTCAGCAGCTGACACATGTGTAGCCGTAACCTGGTAGGTACATTCGCTGGCTTCCATTCAGCCGTACAGAGGTGGGGTGTAGCGGTGCCTGCTGCAGCATGGATGTGCCTCGGGCAGGAGCCAGCTATGGGAGCCCAGCTACTGTGTGGTTCTGTTTGTGTGACGTAACTGTGGGGTGGTATCTGCCTCATCCTGGGTGTTGTGGATCATGGAGAGCAGAGATGGGAATGGTTTCATTTTGGGGGTGATGAAAAGGTTCTAAATTTAGCTACTGGTGATGGTTGAATCAACCCTCTGAATATGCTATTAAAAAAAAATCTTTGGGTTGTGTTCTTTAAATGGACACATTTTATGGGATGAGATGATACCTCAATAAATAGGTTAAAAAATAGATTGCATAGCTACTATGAATACCGTTCCATTTTTAGAGATTTTATAGTTCTGAGAGTTGCATAAAATAATAGGTGTTGGTGTGTCAGAGGTGCGCACACCCGTCAGTGCTGTCGGGCTGCCCGTCGGAGGTCCCTTCCTGCGGCCGAACGAGACTGCAGAATCCGCTCGTTACTGTCTGAAGGCCCCTCAGTGCGGAGCGTCCAGGCCCTGTCTCTCCCTTGTGTTCCCTCCCCCGGTTACCGGCTTCCTAAGCTGTTCACCAGCCCCCTCAGCCAGGGACTCCTCCCTGCCCAGCTCACCAGCCGCCCCTGCTGTGTGAAGGTTGGTTTGGACGCCCCACCGTGTCCACAGTGGAAAGTCCTCTTGGTCGGGGTGTCCGTAGCCCTGCGCTTTGGCCCTCTCAGCAGCCCCGTGAGCGCTGGCTCTTCCTGTGGTCTGCGTGTCCTGGCGTGCGTAGGTGCTGGGCCGGACTCCTGGCCTGCATGATCGCCCACGGTGCCCGGGGGCGCAGACTCACTGCAAGGATGTTGGCTTCCTGTACTTCGGAATGATGGGGCTTGCTGCTCGGTCCAGCTCATGTGTGGAGAACAGGGTCAGCCTCACCGAGAGTGTCCTCTGTCCCTGCCTCCTCACCTGTCTTCTTCGATGGCCCATGTGCACAGTGACTCCCTGGGACTGTTCCCTTGCTCATGAAGTGTAAATAAATGTCGCCACTGCATGGTACCGGGCATATGACACATGTACACACGTGCACGCTCATGAGGCTGTTTTTCTGCTGTGTAATTTCAAGTGCGTTTAGAGATGACAGGTCGTCAGTATTTCCCCACTGTCGGTGTTCACTGGAGACTTAAATGTGGGGGACCCAGATGTTATTTTTCTAACACCCCCCCATTCTTGTTATGTGTACTACTTCTCTTTGATTGAGATCTGCTATAGGGACCATATTTTTGAAGAGGCCTTTCAGAGAGAGCCTGTGCTATCGCACACTTTAAAAACATGTCTCAAACATCTGGAATTGCTGAGTAATTCAAGTAAGGACACAAGGAAGAAGGTACCGTTTCCGTGTGGATGGTTGATGTGAGAATGGGTTTTCTGTTCTTTTGTTTTTTTAATGTTTAAGTCAAAATTGGAAATTCTTGTCATGTCTGTGTTTCAGTTTTTCTTTCTAAATCCAGTGTTAAATCCCAAATAAAAAACCAAAACCAGAAAGAACTGTTTTAGGGAACACGTTTTCTTACCCCACAGAGGGCTAGAGGTTGTATAATTCACATTCCGAAACCCGAGTGTGGAGTGGTGTGTGTGGGACAAGGTGGGGTCTGTACAGCACAGCGGGCCCTGCGCTGGGACGCCCTGGATACGGCCACAGCGCCTGCAGGGGGGGGTGGCATGTGCAAGATAATGCTTTCTTTTCTTTCTTTTTTTAATGGTTTATTTATTTAATTGCATTCATTATTATTATTTTTTATTTGACCAGAGGGACAGAGGGAAAATGAGAATTTTGCATGCTGCCAGGTCTGGTACTTGAACCATAGTCAACCTTGTGGCAGTCCAGCACCTTAAGCACCATACCACCTGCTGGCCTCAGGATATCTGTTTCTGATGTTCCACCACACAGGCCATGACTAATCACAAACTCATTAAAGGTGAATGTAGAATTTGATACCTTTTTAAAAAATATTTAATTTTATTACTTTAATTTGCTATAGAACAGGGGGTGCTCCCCAGAGAGAGACAGAGACAGAGGGAGAGGGAAGGTGAGAAAGCAAGCTGCCAGATCTGGGACTTGAACCAGGATTGGCCATGTGGGAGTTCAGCGGCTTCACCACCACACCACCTACTCGCCCTAGGATTTGGTACCTTTCCTGCTTTGTGAGAGATGTGGGGGTGGGGTTTGAATCCAGCAGAGGGACCTGTAAATGAAGGTGCAGCGTGTGGATTGAGAACTGTTGAAGCAGTACATCTGGGAGACGGTGGGTCTCGCGTGTGTTCTGTTGAGGGATGTGGAGTGCGTGTATGTGTTAACCTAGGAAGGCACACCTTGTCAGGGATATTTTTTCAAGGAAGCCTGAAATGCTGATAAGCCTTTGAACTTTCTAAGATGGTGTCAGGTTTCTTGCTTTCTGACCCAGTATTTAAAAGAGGTAAGTTTTTTTTTTTTTTTTTCCTTAAAGAATCATTTATTCCAGGGACTAGTGGGTGGTGTGGTAGTTAAGGCGCTGGGCACTTCCACATGGCTGACCACGGTCCAAGTCCTGGACCTGGTGGCTTACTTTCTCACTTTCCCTCTCTCTGTGTGTGTCTCTCTCTCTGGACAAAATAAAATAAATGAATGAATAAATAAAATTAAATAAATAATTAAAAGAAAAAAGAATAATTTATTCCAACTTTGTTTATTCATTCATTTTTTTTTTTTTCTTTTTTGAATTTGACCAGAAAGAGGCACACAGAGAGAGGGGAATGCGAAAAAGCAAGCCACCAGGTCTGGGACTCGAACTCTGGTTGGCCATGTGGGAGTGTCCAGTGCCTTAATCACTGTGCCACCTGCTGGACCCTAAAACACAGAAGTCTGGGAAAACTTGATGAGCTGAAAGTGCAGTGCTGGGTGGTGGGTGACTTCCTGCTGGACGCACCTGAGAGTGAGGCGCTGTGAGCTGGGTGTGGTGAGCTGGTTCCGTCCTCCGTGGGTCCGAGAACAGAGCACTGGCCTGGGGAGCCCAGGGTCCTTGATTCTGCACCACCACCCTCACAGGATCACTGCCAGGGTTCCCAGGGACTGAAAAGGTATTGAAGGGGGCCGGCCCATGGCCTGCTGGCTAAGGCAGCTGGAGCCCACAGGGCCAACTGAGATTCGAGTCCTGGACCCGGAGACTGGAACATGCCGGGCATGTGCGCCCCAAACCTGGCAGGATGGAGAAGCGGAGGAGGGATTGCAGCCTGACCGTGTTCTGTGGGGGCGCGTCTCCTTTCTTCCTTGCGGTAAGCACACACGCCTTTTGGCAGGTTAAGAAGATGAAAAAAGATGGGACCAGCAGGTGGCGTGGCGGTTAAGGTGCTGGACATTCCCGCATGGCTCACCAGGGTTCAAGTCCTGGACCTGGTGGCTTGCTTTCTCACTTTGTCTGTCTCTCTCTGATCAAATTAAAATAAATGAATGAATAAATAAAATTAAATAAATAATTCTTTAAAAAAAAAAAAAAGAAGATGAAAAAAGAGGTCTCCTAAGAAGTGAAAAGGATCGGAGGCCGGTACTGCTCTTCCGTTGTGGCTAAGCATGGCGGCTGGTGAAGCTGCTGTTGTATTATACTCGGGAGGTTGAGGCCATGCGGGACGCGCTGGTTTGACTCCTGGCTGCCCTGAAAGTGTGCAGTGGCACATGACTGTAGTCCCAGCAGGAGGACCATGACACGGTTAGATCCTGTCTTTTATGGGGGGGAAAAATTTCAGGGAAATATTCTTCTGCAGCTTCAGTAAAACCCCTGTCGTATCGATTTGGGCATTTGAAAGATGCCCATATGGAAGAGCTTTTCCAGGTTTGGGTTTTGGCCTTCAGTGTTTTGACCTCTGGCAAATCTCACAAGCTCTGTGAGCCTGTTTTCCCATCTGTGATTTGGGGGTGTAATACCGTTCTGGTGCTGTCAGGGAGATTAAGTGATTTGTTGTAGACAATTCCCAGGTCATTTAAGAGATTCTGTTTAGACCCTTTTTTTTTTTTTTTTTTAACTTTGCTATAGAGCACACGTGCGAGAGAGAGAGACAGAGAGAGACAGAGAGAAAGTGAGGAATCACCCCCCCAGGGGTGCTGTCCACACTGCCTTCCTTCTCCTCCACTGTCCTCTTGGGATTTTTGGCTCTCAAGCACGTGTCCGGTGTGATTTCAAGCTGCAGGGCTGGAACTTGAACTGCATTCAGCGAAGTGCAATTCAGCTGCCTTAACCTCCACGCCAAGTGCTGGACCCAAGATCAAAACATAGATTAGGCTTAGTTTTAATGACTTGTTCACAAAAACAGCTTGATTTTTATTTTTTAGGCTATCACATGCCATTTTAAAGCGAAGATCTATTCAAGGGTCTCTTACTTCTTTTAAAAGTGCGATAGAAATTTCACTGCTAGTATTTATAAATCAATTGGAAACAAGAACTTTGAGGTCCACACATTCAGATCTGTCAGTGTTAAAGCGGATTCCTTTACAGACCAGGGAGACTTGTGTCCAAGCACTTCGGCCGCGGCGGCTTCTGTCAGCCCTGGCTGCTTTCTAAACTAACTGCATCCGTCGCAGAATCAATGTAATTGCTAGATCGAAGGCAATTATGTAAACTTATTGGCTGCATTTTAAGTAGTTTAATACACATTTTCCACTCATGTTTTTAAATTTGTAAAGAATAAAGCTAGAAACTGTAAATACTATGCTCTCGATCAAATGCACAGATATTTTAAAGACTGCTCGCATTTATTAACTAGTAGCTGTTCTGAGAATACCCTGGTGCTTGAAGGGATAATCTGAGTTATAAAATAAAACGGGGCAAGTCGACATTTTTGTGACTTCTCTAATCCTGTATTACACCGGCTCTGTAACTCATGTGCCCCAAAGGCCTCCTCCTCTCCTCCAGATTCAGATGGGGACCAGGCAGCTCGGTCAGCCGCCCAGGAGCACGGACACCTTTGCTTGCTCGGTAGACGTCAGGGTTGACAGGCTGATGCAACCTTAATACTCCACTTGAGCCAAAGGCACGCAGTGCCAGTCCTGGAGACTTCACCCGGGACCTGACCTATTTATCATAGCGAACAGGGAGTGGTGGCGTGAAGGCTTCAGGGTTCTGGGCGTGACAGGCCGTGTTACTCCATCAGATGGCAGTTACCAAACGCCAGCCTTATTGGGCAAGATGACCCCCTCCCTCCATATTTCCCATGCCACAGTATCGGAAGTTGCTTCCCTCTTTTGAGGACCTAAACACCTTATTAATTAATCAGAGTAAGGCCCTCTCCCTCTCCCCAGCTGTGTTTGGGGAGTTGCTAAGGAGTTATTAAAATAATAGAGCTGGCTTCATAGTGCAGTGTTCTTATTCTGCCTCAGAGCTCCTTCAGTATTTGTAAACATTGTTTCACATGAGTACATTTGGAATTCACATTTTTTTATTAATTTATTTTAAAGAATTGTTTATTGGATTTTATTTATTATTATTGTTTTTAAATTTGCTATAGGCCACTTGTACTTACCAGAGAGAGGCAGAGACAGAGGGAAAAGGAGAAAGCAAGCCACCAGGCTGGGGACTTGAACCACAGTCTGCCATGTGGGAGTCTAGCATCTTAGCCACTATGTCACCTGTTGACCCTGGAATCCGAGTTTATTAGCCCGTGTGGCATGCTCGTGTTTCCCGCAGGACAGGAGGAAAGGTGCGGTGGCAGAGGGCAGAGGGGTTCACCCAGCTCTCTGCTCTGAGCAGCTTCCTCTTGGTTTTGTGCTTTGCTCATGAATGTGATGGAGGGTGCTTTCAAAAACTTTCCAGAGTATGCAAGCATTTTATAAGAAAACCGTAGAGAAATCACTTGGAGAGGGGCTGGCAGGTGGTTTGGTGGTTAGGGGTGTTGGACTTCCACATGGCCAACCATGGTTTGAGTCTCAGACCTGGTGGCTTGCTTTCTCACTTTCCTCTCTCTCACTCTGTCCCTCTCTGGTCAAAATAAATAAATAAATAAATAAAGCTAAAGAAAAATCACTTGAATTGTAGACAGATCTTAGTCTGTTGGATAGGTGGGATTTCAGTCTGAGCAGAGGGGCTGGGGCCCGGTGTTCGCACCTGGGAGACGGGCCGTCCCTTCCTGGGCACTCAGGGCCGTGGCGAGTCCAGCTCCACCTCGGCTTTTGGTGTCATAAGCTTTGCAGGCCGGGGCACGTGATGGAAAGCTCTTGCACAAGAGGGGCTGTTTCGGGGGCATTCTGTTCCCGCCTGTCAATTTGGGGAGTTGTTGAGAAAGCACCTTTAACAATGACACCGATCGGGTTTGCTCAGTCCCCATGTATGGAGGAGGAACCACCGGACAGTGGAGCCCGGAGACAGCAGGTCACTATTACCGAGTCACGGTCGTTAGCTCTCCGGGGCGGCTCCTCTGTCAGCCTCAGCTCCAGATGGGTGATGACACTGATCCAGTCCTGCGCTCACAGGTGTGGAAGCCTGGGCTGAGGGGCATGAGAACGTTTCTGAAGGTTGTACTTCAGATGCACGGCCTGGCCTGCTAAGGCGGACCCCTCTCATAGCAGAGCCTGACCCAGGTGTGGCCCAGCACTTCGGGGTGTTACAGTTTCACGAGAAGTGCCTGGTGCCCACGGGCGGGAACGTGCTCTTTTCTGACTAGGGTTTGCTTGCATGGCGGTGGGTTCAGGGACAAGTGCTCCTTTGGAATGACCTGCGTGTTGGTGAAGATCAAGGAGGCTTGGCTGGCTGTCACAGTCCCTAGCTACGCAGGTGTGGTCCCTGAGCCAGCAGAACTGGCGTCTCTGGGAAGCTTGCTAGAAATGAAGACTGTCTGACCCCATTACAGACCCTCTGTAGAAGCCTGCATTTTAGCCAGATCCCCAGAGGGCACTAGAGCAGTTGCTTTCAACTGTGGCTGCAAGTTAGGAAACCCAGGAAGCCCCAGGAAGTCTTAAAAAACTGGTGCCGAAGCTCCACTCACCAAGGGATTTAGATCTCTCAGGTTGTCACTGGCCCTCCTGCAGAGGTCTTCCTTCAGGTGGCCGTGTAGCCGTGGAGGAGATTCTGCTGTAGACCAGCTGCAGACCCGTTGGGGTTGTTGCATTATGTGATGTGGGACCTGCTCTGCTGTGAACGGAAATTTCTGGACACAAGTTGAGAGGGTCAGCCAGCATGCTCAAGGGCTTGACACTTGTGTGTCCCTGTGGCAGTTAGTACCTTTTCATTTCTGGTGTTTTAAGTCACTGAGTTCTCCTGCATGTTATTTTTGTTGATTTTTATTTGTGAAGACAATTGGTAACACATGTGTCAAGTATGTATAGTTTTTTTCTTTATATTTTGAAAGAATGTGTGAAAATCACTTTTTTTATTCTTAGTTTTTTTTTTTTTTTTGCTATAGAGTGTGTATACTTGCTGGAAAGAAACAGGGTCGGGAGGAGTGAGAAATTAGCTCTCAGTGGGGAGCCACAGCACACTCCCTTCTCCATTCTCCTCTTGGGATTTTGAGCATGCACATGCACATGCCCAGTGTGATTTTCAAACCGCTGGGTGTGGGCCTTGAGCTGCAGAGCAGGTCAGGTGGGATCTAGCTGCCTTAACTATCCTGCCAGCTGTTGGCCTGAAGTATGCTTAGGTTTTAGCTGTTAACTTACTTATTATTAGTATTTTTTTTTTTTTAATTGAGAGAGTTTTTGCTACAGGGTGCATGTACTTGCTGGAGAGACAGAAAATGAGAAATCACCCCAGGGGGAATAGCCACACTGCAATCCCTTCTCCAGTCTCCTCTTGGGATTTTGATCATGCACGCACAGGCACCTGGCATGAGTTTAAAGACGCCGGGTCTAGGACTCGAGCTGTAGTCCACTATGTGAGAGTCCAGTGACGTAACCATTACTCCATCTGCTGGTCCCCTGTTAACTCTTTTTTTATAGTTTTTTTTTTTTTTTCCCCTTCCCTAGGGCATTTACACTCGCAGAGTCAGAGACAGAGAAAGGGAAAATGGAAAACCACCACCACTCCCAGGGGGACGGCCATGCCACAGTCCCTTCTCTATTCTCCACATGGGATATTGTGCACTAATGCACATGTGCCTGGCGTGATTTTCAAGCTGCCAGGTCTGGGACTCGAACCACTGTCAGCCATGTGGGAGTTCAGCGCCGTAGTCACCATGCCACCTGCTGGCCCCAGCTGTTAACTCTTAATGATGTCTATTCCGAGTATAATAACCACTCCACTAAACATAGATGGCTTAAAGGGTTAATGAGGTCAGTAAGGACATGGCATGGGGGGTGCTCATGGAGGGAGAAAGGAAAGGTGAGGGTGAGTCAGATGACGTCCTCTGGGTGTTTGTTCATAGAAGCAGGGCCGGCTGAGAGCGGTGGACTTGCTAGAGTGTCTTTCCGTCTCGTTTCGGAGGGGCACTCATCCGTGCGGGAACAGCCATGAGAGGAGACTGCAGGCTGTTCCCAGGCCGGGAGGGGGCTCCTCTCACGCGTTCGCACTCTCCTTCTCAGAATATTCCCACTGGGGGTCCCACCTCCGCCGGGGCCCAAGGGCCTGGCTGGCTGGCGAATGCGTGTTTCTGGCGGCACTGCCTGTGAGCCGAGACGCGGGCCCGAGGGCGTGTGTGCGCACGGTCAGTTCATCGTCTTCACGTGGCGTTCGCTTGGTTTTTCCTGTCCACGTGGCCTGTGATATCCTGTATAGGATGCATTCTGCGTGTTACTGACTGGGGAAGAGTGGGTAGCTAGCCGTCGCTGTTCTGCTTCATCACCTGTTTTATCGAGACGGGTTCCTGCTGTGTTTCCTGCCCGCTCTCGACCTTGGGACCCTCTTCAGCCTCCCAGGTAGCCAGGCCTACAGGTGTGCACCACTGTGCCTGGCTTTTCGTTGCTGTTGTTTCTTTTCTATTTATTTATTGGATTGTTGGGAATGTCATAATGTACTTTTTCTACGCAAAAATGTGTCATGACTTTTCTGACAACCCAATATTTGTTCCTTCTGTGTGAGGGAGTCCGAGAGACAGGCGTCCCGTCCCCAGCAGGGTCTTCGTGCCTGCCTGGGTCACAGTGTGCGAGTATGTGCCCTGCTGCCCAGGAAGGCCTGGGACATAAACCCAGGGCTTTCCCGTGAGGGTCCGGTTCGCCCACCGCACCACCCTCAGGCTCCTGGGCTGCTGTAACAACCCTGGATTCACCCGCTGTGGCTTACCCCTCACCCCGCAGCATGGCTGTCAGTTGCCCGCCCCTCTCCCTTCTCCCCTTGCTCCCTTCCCTGCACCTCCCATGGCGCTATGCATATTTAGCAAGCTGAGAACTAGCACAGGCCTCCTAGGGTTTGAGGCCCACTGGTCAGAGGTGACTTCCTCACTGGTACTTCAGAGCTGCAGAGTGCAGCTCCATACTGTAAAAAGGCAGCAGGAGGACCTTTCCCGCCCTGCCGTGTTAGACACCTGGTAGGCGGGGCTGTAGATAAAGGCAGATGTGGCTTGGGCCAGCGGATGGCATGGTGGTTAATGTGCTGGATCCCACTTGGCTGACTTTGTGGTTTGAGTCCCAGACCCGGCAGCTTGAGCATACCGGGTGTGTGTGCCCCAAATCCCTAGAAGAATGGAGGAGAAAGGATTGGGATGTGACCATCCCCTGGGGAGTGATTTCTCACTTTCCCTCTCTTTCTCTCTGGTGCGCGCATACCCCCTATAGCAATAATAATAAAAAAAAGGCATAGTGTCTCATAGCGATGCCCATAGAATAATTTTTTAAAGTCTTGTCTAGCAGTGTGAAATAGCACTTACCCATCAGTGGATTAGTGAAGGTATAGCTCGAAAAGTACGGACACCTCGGTATCGCTGCCTAACCCGAAGCTTAATGGCTTAGGCCCACAACTGCTTAGTTATATTTCATGATTTAATGGGTCGGGCATTTGGGCCGGGTCACCAGGTTACTCTTGCCCTCTGCTTGGAGGTACTTGGAGATACTCAGCGGGTGTATGATCGGGTTCAAGGTGGCCCCATTCACACGTCCGATGCTTGGTGTGGGGGACTGGAAGGGGTCTCGGCTGGGGCTGGGGATGAGAGCAGCTGTATGTGGTGTTCCCAGCAGAGAGGTCTCAGCGTGGTTGGACTTTCTGTATTGTGGCTTGGGCCCCTGCAGAGAGTCCCACGAGCCCGAAAAGGGGGCTGCCTCTCTGCAGACCTGGACGGGAAGTGGCACAGCCTCCTCCCCCTGGCGTTGTGTTTGCCCTGGGGGGTGAGACAGCACCCCACTTCCCGACAGGATGTCAGCTGTGGCCATCTTCATTCTGCCTCATGTACGTGTGCACGTGTGTATGCGTGTGTGTACACGTGTAGGGCATAGCACACCCAGCCTTTTTTCTTTTTACTGGCATGTGTCGTGTTTTTTTTAAATTTTATTCATTCATTTATTTAAATTTGATGAGAGAGAGAGAGAGAAAGAGAAAGTGAGAAAGCAAGCCACCAGGTCCAGGACTCAAACTCTGGTCAGCCATGTGGGAGTATCCAGCAACTTAATCACCATGCCACCTGCTGATCCCCCATGTGTCGTGTTTTAAAATTATCCTTTTCTCGATCCGGCCGAGGTAATAAGATGTGCCCTGGACTGTCGAAGCCAGCAAGCTAAGACGTAGGTCATGCTTGTATTTAAGGCCTGAAAACCTGACGCTCTCCCTGCTATGAGGCAGAAAGCAATAATGCTAATGACAGCTTGGCTTTATGTGGCTTTGTCTTCCAAGAGGTTCCAGGTGGCTGTGCCCCTGTGATTCCTCTAAGGGACTGTCTTGCGAGGCAAGTCAGCGATGGAGTCTGCCAGTCAACAGTAGGCAGTTCCGGACACAGTCCATTTACTGATTAGACCTTGCGCGTGGGGCTGGCAGGTGGCATGGTCGTTGAGGTGCTGGACTCCCACATGGCTGACTGTGGTTTGAGTCCCAGACCTGGCAGCTTGCTTTCTCACTTTCCCTCTCGCTCTCTCTCTGTCTCTTTCTCTCTGGTCAAATTAAAAAATAATGATAATAAGTAAAATGAAATAATTCTTAAAAGAAAAAGAGAACTTGACGATGAGTCTGCTTTTCTTTGAGGCGGATCTTGAAGATGGTGGAAATTGAGTTTTGAATGTCTGGTAATACTCTACATTACACTCCTCTCACTGAAGAAGTGTCACGTTTAAAAAGTCAGTCATGTTTCTAACGTGAGAGGTGAGGGCGGACGTAGGGGTCTCTCCCTCTGATGTTAGTCTGTGCAGCCCAGGCCGGTCGTGTCGGGAGCTGTGCGTCTGCCCGGATTGTGTGGCCTGGACCGCGGTGACACTGGGGTGGAAGCCCTTGTTCCCTGCGTGGGGTCTGCTCCCCAGTCATGGGAGATCTCCTCGGGCTTTGGGGGTGCCCTGGAGTTTCATAGCCAGTAACTATCCAGTAGGTGACAGACGACCCTGGCTGTGTAGAGAGAGCATAGCCCTCAAGCCCTCAGGCTGCCCCTCCATGTCTAGTCTAAATGGTTCTGCTTACCTTTATCAGGTTTCTCGTTACATGAGATGTAGTACCCCTAGCTTTCTTTATTTTTTTTTAAATGAGGTTTTTGCTATAGGGCGTGTGCACTCACCAGAAAGACAGAGAGACAGAAAGACAGAAAGCAGAAGTCACCCCCCCAGGGGGGATGGCCACACCGCAATCCCTTCTTCATTCTCCTCTCGGGATCTTGGGCACGCACGCACATGTGCCCGATGTGAGTTTAAGCCACGGGTCCGGGACGCGAACTGCGGTCGACTACATGGGAGTCCAGCGACACAGCCATTATGTCCACTGCTGGTCCCCTGTACCTCCAGCTTTGAGGATTCCCAGTTCTCCGGCCGGTGTAACGGCCTGTGACGGTCTGTTCTGTGTGCAGTGATCAGCCTGCACACTCAGAGTAGACTCCCGCAGGACGGGTTCACATCGCTCTCCAGTGCAGAGAGGGCCATGGCCTCTCATGGCTTTCCAAGTCCAGTCACACTTGTCAGCCTAAAGCCAGCCTCAGCTGCCTTCTTCCCCTCCTCTGGCCGCCCCTCCGCGGTACCCTGCCCTGAGAAGACCTGCCTGTGCGCCCGTCGTCTGGACTGCCCTTCCCTGCGTTTTCCTCTTGTTTCGGTTCTTTGATCTTTCGCCCATGCTGCTTTTTTGCCCAGAAAGCTTCAGAGGCTCCCATTGCCTCCAGTCAGTCCTCCCATCCAGAGTGGATCAAGGCCCTGTGTCCTGACCCCAGGCTGGTCTCCGCGCCAGCACCCTGCGCGGCTGGAGCCTGCACCGCGCCAGCTCGACTGCAGCTCCAAGTGCAGCCCAGCGGGCGCCTTCCCGCCGGCCTCCCAGCCCAGGGAGGTCCTGGAGTAGGTCCACGAGTTTTAGATGCACCTGGAATCACTGTGCAGATGTGCACTTTGTGAAAGGAAGTTACCTCAGTAAGTCAATTTCATGTTCTATTATTAGTTGTAAATAAGTAGAAGTGGATGCACTTTTAGGGGCGGGTCGGCTGAAAGCATCGACCAGGATTTCTGTGCCCGGCAGCTGGCTTGCTGAGCCGTCCATGGCGTGCTCCGCTCGTGTCGACAGCTGGCTCCACGGCTGGGCTCCCTGCGCTCGCGTCGGCCTGCCGGTTCTGGCGGGCGCTGGTTCCAGGTGGTGGATGGCTTGTGCATAAGCAGATGAAAGAGGGTGAAATGTATCCGGGGAGAGACAGGGTGCTTGGAAACTGCCGGCAGCCCTGACGCATGCTGTACTTGATTAATTCAGACAGTCTTCTGGCTTTCCGGAGCCAAAGTTGTTTTCATCTTTAACAATTAAACCTGGATGAATGTAAGGTGTGTGTTTCCATGTTGGCCGTGCTGAGGAATGGGGCTGTGGCGTGGCCCTGTGCTGCGGAGCGTGGCTGTGTGCTGTGTAGTGGGGCTTGGGTGGCTGTGTGCTGAGGAGCAGGGCTGTGGTGTGGCCGTGTGCTGTGTAGTGGGGCTTGGGTGGCTGTGTGCTGCGGAGCAGGGCTGTGGTGTGGCCGTGTGCTGTGTAGTGGGGCTTGGGTGGCTGTGTGCTGCGGAGCAGGGCTGTGGTGTGGCCGTGTGCTGTGTAGTGGGGCTTGGGTGGCTGTGTGCTGCGGAGCAGGGCTGTGGTGTGGCCGTGTGCTGTGTAGCGGGGCCTGGGTGGCTGTGTACTGGGTCACATGGCCGTGGTGTGGCTGTGTGTGCTACACAGTGGGGCCATGGCGTGGCCGTGTGCTGCAGAGTGGGGTCATGGCATGGTCGTGTGCTGCGGAGCACAGCCGTGGTGTGGCCGTGGTAGATGAGGCGACACTTCGCAATGGAAGTCAGCACTTCCTGGACGGAGTGGGACAAGGAGCTGGTGGTGTGAACTCGCTCTTTGCAGCACCGGTCCTTCCTCACCTCCCTGCAAGCATGGGGAAGGCTCCATGGCGACCACTGTGTCCTTGGGGCCTCCTGCCAGTGTTGGGCAGAGCAAGACACTGTGCTCTGTGTGGTGCCCACCCCTTCCTGCAGATGTGTCCTGGTGAGAACTCGGGACAGGCTGGGGTGTAGGCAGTCCACGTGTAGCTGGGCAGCATCTCAGGGCCCACCAGCCCTCGAGGTAGACTAGGGAGTGCCTGCATGCTGGCCCCCAGAGAAGGGGCCAGGTGGTCTGCTGACAGGCGTCGTCAGGTGACCAGGACGGAGTTTTGCTCACCCTCGGCACGTGCCCCTCATGCCGTCTGTTCCTGCGGAGGCTGGAGCCATCCCTTGGAGGGGCCTGTCCTTTCAGTCAGAGCCCAGCCCCGGCTCGGACCGCAGTTTCCTGTGGCAAGCAGCTGGCCGGGCTGTGCGATAGGGTCACTTCAGGGCGTCCTGCCATCAGGGGCTGCAGGCTCCCTCCAGGGAACCCTGGAAGCCCAGGTCGGGTGGGGCTCAGCTCTCTGGGGTGACACTGCAGCTCTGCCTGGACAGGCAGCCCGCGGGGGCCCACATAGCCACTCCTCTGAGCAGACAGGTAGGAATCTCTGCTCCTCTTGCTCAAGGTGGCATAGATTGTAGGTTGGAGTGTCCAAAGTTTGTGGAAAATGAAATTAAAACACAGTTTATTTGGTGCAAAAATTTTTGAAATTCATGCAATTTTTTCCCCCTTGCACGCATTTTCCACAAACTTTCTGAAGACCCCCCACCCCCCCCCACCCCCCACGGACAATAATAATATCTGTCTGGTCAGATTTCTTTTCGGTTTTCACCACAGGGCATGTGTGCTTGCTGGAGAGAGGGACAGTGTCACCCCCCTGGGGGGCACAGGAGATGGCTTCGCAGTCCTTCCTCCTCCGTTATCCTCTCATGGTTCTGGACAGCACGCACATTTGCCTGGCATGATTTTAAGCTGCCTGCGGTTGGTCATGTGGGAATCCGATGCCATAAAACCATGCTGGCCCGTGTGGTCAGATTTAAGAACGGCCTTGATAAGTAGCCAGCCCTTGGCCTGGTGAAGAGAGACGGACTGCACAGACTTTGAGTCCTTGACTGGGTGGCCTGGGAGACGTGGCGGCTGCCGAGGTGTGCCCAGACCCTGCAGAAGGCGGAGATGGAGAAGCATTGTGGTGTGGTCAGCCCTACAGGGGCGCTTTCTCTCTCCCCCCCTGGGTCTCTCTCTCTCTGGCAAGTGATATATATCCTCTGGTAAAATAATAAAAAGAGAATGATTTTAAAGGAAACGGTTGCATTTTGTATTGCCTAGCTGATCAGGGGGATAAGCATTCTAAAGTAGAGTTAGCTGTGGCTTGTCCTGTTTCCTCCAGGTGGAATTACTGTAGTGTAGACTTTGTGACGCTTTCAAGTTACAGAAATGTGTGCATCTGTGTGTGCACATTGAGTGTGAGTGTGTGTCTGTGTGCACATCTGTGTGTGAGCATGTCTGTATGTTCGTGTGTCTCTGTTTCTGTATTTCTGCCTGTGTCTGTGTGTGCATCTGTGTGTGTGTATGTGCACGTGCACACTGTGTATATCTGTCTTCACATCTCTCTGTGTGCAAGTCTGTGTGCCTGTGTGTGTACATCTGTGTGTATGTGTGTCCAGCATGTCTGTGTGTGCACATCTCTGTGTGTGCATGCCTGTGCCCCATGTGTCCGTGTATGCACACCCATGTGTGTGCATGTCTGTGTGTCTGTGTACACATTTTTATGTGAGCATATCTGTGCCCTGTGTGTCCATGGGTGTCTGTGCACATTTGTTTGTGTCTATGTGTCTGTGTATGTGTGTGCATATACCTTTGTGCCCACATGTCTCTGCACAACTGTGCACACGTGTGTGTCCCTGTGTGTCTATGTGCACATCTGTGTGTGTGCCCATGTGTGGACATGTGCACATCTGTGTGTGTGCATGCCTGTGTGTCCATGTGCACATCTGTGTGTGCATGTCTGTGTGTCCATGTGCACATCTGTGTGTGCATGTCTGTGTGTCCATGTGCACATCTGTGTATGTGCGCATGTGTGTGTGGGGGGGCACATCTGTGTGCACACATGCGGGGGATGGAAGAGATTGTTATTACTGTACTGTGTGAGTTTCCAGTGAAAGGCTTGGGATTTATTTCACACTTACAGCTGTCTTTTGGTGTCTTTTATATAATAAATGATTCTTTTGTATAATCTATGGATTGAAGAAATATAGCCAGGTTTTGTATGGCTCAATAAATCTTAAGGGAAAAACCTATTCATATTAGGGCACATTTGCTGGAATGTTATAAAAACGGTATAATAAAACATCCTCCTTTTCATTCTTTTCGATGAACTCAGCCATAGCATGGCTTCCCACTTCACCTCCCCCTTTCCCGTTATCCCAGTTTCTCCCAGGCTTGCACCCTCTGCGTTGCACAATCTGGTTTTTCAGCAGATCTGGCTTGGACAGCAGTGAGTGCTGAGGTATGGAGAGTACTTAAATCAGGACGGCGAGAGGCGAAAGGCGCACAGGTTTGTCGTGGAGGAGGCGAGTGTTTCCCTTCTCTGTCACCTTCTGTGCGGTGCAGGAGAGGTTTCAGCTGCTCTGCCCCCTCCTTTCTGCACCTGCCTCGTTGCTGTGCGTGCCTCCTTGGGGATCTGGCTGATGGGTAAATTAGCGCCAGCAGAGGAAGTGGGAGACAATGTGCGAGGGTGTTTTATTTAAACAATCGCACTCCACAATTTACTTTATTGGATTTTGTCCTTTGAATAAGAACACCACAAGTCATCCCATTACAGTCTGAAAACTGCTTGCTCACAAGGTCTCTGAGTATGTCACTGTTGCCTTTGAAAGCACATAAGTCTTTAATAAATGAGGCGATTTCCAGATTCATCAATAATTAACCAGGAATATGACAAGTTTTATTCCAGCCCAAAGCTGCCCAGGGTTTCAGACAAGCTGCTTCTGCAGATGCGATGTCTTTATAGCTCCCATGTCGGCCTCCTGGAGCACAGCTTCTGTGTGGGGGCGGGGCTCAGCCAGCACACTGCATGGTATTCCTTATTAAAAAAATGTTTTTTGAATATAAAGGGATCGCCCATAATCTTGTCATCTGGAATAATCTAAAATGTGAGAGTATGTTTTGCAGTCTTTCTTTCTTTGTGTGCATGTAAGTACAAATGCTTTTTTTAAAGGCTTTTGTCATAGGGCACGTGTGCTCGCCCAAGAGAGACAGAAGGGAGAGGGAAAGTGAGAAATCATCCTCGAAGGGGGACAGCCACACTGCAGTCCCTTCTCCTTCATCCTCTCAGGATTTCGGGCATGTCTGGGCATGCACGTGCACATACCCAGTGTGATTTTTCAGCTGCCGAGTCTGGGACTTGAACTATAGTTGGACAGGTGGGAGTCCAGCACCTTAACCACCATGCCACTTGCTGGCCCTAATACAAATGCTTTTTAAAATAGTTGAAATCATAATGCATATACAGTTGTCCTTCCTTTTTAAAATTTAATGCAGTATAAAATATATATTATATTCTACATATTATATTATATAATAGCATTTCCTCATGTCTTTTAAATTTTTTCATATTGTTTTTTTCTAGAGTTGCTGTCTACTGTCTTAATTTTGTTTCCAGTTTTTTTTTTTGTTTGTTTGTTTCAAATTTTTGATCATGGTAAGTAATCTTTTAAATCCCTCCCATCCTCTAACCTCCTGCTTCACACTGGCTACTTTCTTTTTTCAAGTTACCACAGGGTGTGCGTGTTCACCAGAGAGAGAGAGAGAGAGAGAGAGAGAGAGAGAGAGAGAGAGAGAGGGAAAGCAACCCTTAGTAGAGCATGATGACACACAGTCCCTTCTCCATTTCTCCGTCCTGCCAGGATTTGGGCATGCACATGTGCCCGTTGTGTTTCTTAAGCTGCTGGTGTGGCATTTAAGCTCTGTCAGCTCTGTGAGATCTGGCTTCCATAACCACTAGGTTATAGGGCTGGCCTCTTCATATTAATTTTAAACAGCTGTATAACATTTCTTTAGAAAGGTATATACATATTTACCTATTAACTATTGTTGGAAATTTATTTTCTTATATTTCATTATTTTAAAATGTTGTAATAGTATTAGATTGTCAGGAAAGTCGTGACACATTTTGCATAGAAAAATACAGAGAAATATGTCATGTCATGACTCCCGACAGTCTGATATTTGTGCGTGATATCGAGTTCACAGTTTGGATGATTTCCCTACATTTGCTTTAAGAAGCGTAATTTCCAGGTGGAAGGCATGGACATTTCAAGGCTCTCAGTTAGTGCATCTGGCTATTTGCGTCCTAGAAGGACCGTGCTGGTGGACACCGGGCCTCCGTGGAGGTGGCTCTGCTGGGAGTCCTCTGAGCCCATGGGTGACGACATCGTGTTCTCGAAGTCCCCAGCCTCCAGCATCATCCTGAACACCTGTTGTAGGGCTGTAGTGCCTACTTGTCTTCGAGATTGGGTGAGAGAGGTACAGGGACGGGGCCTCACCTGCAGCCGGGCCCGAGGAGGCATCGCTGTCTGTGCACACGGTGGTAACATGGAACTGGCCCGAGGCAGGCATCGCTGTCCGTGCACACGTGGTGACATGGAGCTGGTCGGAGGAGGCATCGCTGTCCATGCACACGGTGGTGACATGGAGCTGGCCCGAGGCAGGCATCGCTATTCGTGCACACAGTGGTGACATGGATTTGGGCCCGAGGCAGGCATCGCTGTCCGTGCACACGCAATGGTGGCCTGAGCTAGCCCGAGGAGGCATCGCTGTCTGTGCACACGGTGGTGACATGGAGCTGGCCCGAGGAGGCATCGCTGTCCGTGCACACCATGGTGACATGGAGCTGGCCTGAGGAGGCATCGCTGTCCGTGCACACCGTGGTGACATGGAGCTGGCCTGAGGAGGCATCGCTGTCCTGCACACAATGGTGACAGAGCGTAGGTTGTGGTTAGACTCTTCCCGTTGACGGAACAGAGTGTGGGGCAGGTAAGGGCATCCACCTTCAGGGCGCCATGTAAGGTGCTTCCCTAAACGAGTTCTGAGCAAATGTTTGAAAAGTGATGTTTAATATGAAGTTTGTTTTTTCTTTCCTGAGAGATAAAGCAGAAATCCCAGATTCCCCTAATGTCCGATTTCCCCACCCGTCTGCCCATGTCCTGTAAGGCCCTCGGAGGGTCTGTCCGCGCCGGCCTTGGGAACGCCATGTCACCCCGGGGCTCTGCCTCGAGTGTGGACAGCACCTTCTACCTCGCTTCTCCCATTCTGACTGGGTCAGGGCTGGGCAGTCTTTTTCTCCACTTTCAGACTTCCACATCTCATTTGCCTCTTTGGTCTTGAAGGCCACCCCCCCGGATGCCATTACAATGCTGGCTCTCCTCTCGTAGGACAGTCCTTCCAGCTGCTCATCTGTCAGTCTTTGTGTAGCCCAGTTGTAAGCGGGTCAGCCTTTTAATTTTCTTTTAAGAATTATTTATTTAATTTCATTTATTATTATTTAAAAAATTGTTATAGGGCATGTGTGCTCACTAGAGAGAGAAACAGAGAGAGAGAAAAAGAGAGAGAAAGTGAGAAAACAAGCTGCCAGGTCCAGGACTCAAACTGCAGTCAGCCATGTGGGAGACCAGTGCCTTAACCACCACGCCACCTGCTGGCCACAGTGCATTTGCTCTCTGAGCAGCTTTCTTTTTCTGAAGGAGGTGACGTAAGCTGGCTGCCTGATCACTACTTTCTTTTTTCTTAACATTTTACCAGTTTGGACTCATTATTTCACTCTCGTTTCTGGGTGTATGTTTCCTGTAAATTATGTGAGGAATATTTTGTTGAGAGCCGTTGTGTTTGCATTAATCTGTACTTACTAAGTCCTGTTTATGTGAATTGGGGTGTTCTTGATGAATAGTAATACATTTTTAGATGCTAATTTTTAGACTGTTTCAGAAAACTTTTTTGTTTTGAGTACGGTTATTTTTTCATGATTGAGAGGGAAAAAAGCACTCCGCCGTGGAACCTGGCCGCTCTGCACTCCCTTTTCCTCCATTCTCCATCCCATCAGGGTTGGGGCACCCAGGCGTGTCTGCCCAGGGTGGGATTTGAACTGCGGTGAGTCCTGTGGGATCCAGCTCACTGCGCAGAGGGCTGAACTGTTACGCTGTGGGGCTAACCCTAATATCTGTGTGTGTGTACATTTAAAGCTTTGTGTACACCAGTTTTTGTTTGATCTACCTAAAATAATGACCCATACTAGTCACTTTTTCTTAGAACCCTGCATGCCATTTTTTTGACTTCTAAAAACAAATCTATATGTACATTACTAGAAGGAAAATATTTTAAAAAGTTCCTGGAGAATGTATATATAGTATGAAAAAACTATGAATGGATTTCAATTTTGTGTGCGTGTGTGCCGAAATAAGCGTGTCCTTTCATCCCATTTCCCATCCACGTGAGAAGTGCCCTCGTGTACGCTGGGGCCTACATGTCACTCTCCAGCTTCGGAAAGGCCTCTAGTGAGCGTCCGGATGGGTAAATGGGCATGACCAAGTGGCTCCCTGGAGCGTGTTGTTTAAATAGAAGCATTCAGGGCAGGGGGCAGGGGCAGGGCGCCACCTCCCGCAGCTCAGTCCCTCACTCCTTTCCAGTCCCCAGAAGTCATGAGGTGCTCCCGATGGTAGTTCTTCCTTTGCCATTCATAAAGTCGTTGGTCACTCCTCCGGGGTGGCAGTGGCATTGATCACATCACTCCAGATGTCCTAGGATGCCTGCCGGGCCCTAGCAGCCTGCTGCGTGGTGACACCGTGTGGTCCAGTGGGCTACTGCCCCGGGTTGACTTGGCTAGTCCAGCACCACCACGTGTCCATTCCAAGCCAGTGGTTATGGACCAGCGCTTTGGCCAGAACACGGCGGGGTGATAGCATCGTCCTCAGCGCAGGGCACCTGCCGCGAAGTCATCTCAGGAGGGTGCACTGGGCGCCTGTGCTGGGAACACCAGCAGTGTGGAGGTGAGCCGGCAGGGTGAGCTTTTGTCGCCTGGGCCTTCGCAGGAGAACAGGAACCTCGTCAGAGTTCTGGACTTAATACATGATTTTGTTCTGTATCAACTACTGCCTAGAAATTATTTCACTGCTTAATGCATTACCACAAATGCTGGTGTGTAGAAATCTTCCCATATCACCCAGATTAGGTAGTCGGATGACCTGTCCCTGTACTGGCATTTAAACAAGCTCCAATATCCAGTTTAACGTATCAAGGCGAGAAGCACATTCAGCTGGTGAGGATTTCTGGCACTGCCTTCTCACAGAGGACTGAGGGGTGAGTGGGCACGGCGCTGGAGAGAGAGCTGTGCAGAGCGTTTCAGGAGCAGCTGTGTTCCTGCTTGACAGAGTGGGGAAGTTCGACTTAAAAGTTCTATGAGAGTGAAAGAAATGAAGAGGGAAGAAAGGGGAAGGCAACCTTAAAAAATATATACATATGTAGAGACTTCAGAGAGCTCATGGAAAAGTAGAACTGAAGCCCAGGTTATCCCGGCGCACAGGTTTGGCAATCCACGCAGTGCTTTCGACGGTCCGCATCTGTGTGGGCGACGTACCGTTGTGCTAACCGCTGGTCCCTCCGAAGCAGGTTTCCACACACCCACATTGGGGTCTTAGAATTCCGGGAGGCTTCAGACCATTCTTCACTGTGATTGTGTGTGCTCACTCGAACTCCTTTGAATAAAGCCGACAAATGGGGGGAGAAATTCACCTTTAAAATGGCTGGTCCACGGTATCAGTGTTTGCGTGTACAGGAATAATTCCTAGAATTGCGAGTTCTGATTTGCTGAAAGCAGACTGGCCGTCATTGTGAGGATGGACGGTATTTGAAAAGAATCGATGGAGGGCTGACTTGGACATTTTGAAGTTTGGTAAGGTGGGCGGTCCCTCACTGAGGCCTTTCTCTGTGCCCAGGGTTGGTGAAGCACTTGGGCTCCCCGCGGGCGTTGCGCCTTCCCTGCCCCGGGATCGTAGGTACCTTTCTCAAACTCGTCGCCCACGCCCACTGCCTCTGCCCTGGCACTTCTCAGTCTCTGCATCCAAGTGCAGCTGGCCCTGGCTTGGCAGGAATGTGCCTGGGACACGCTGCCCTCAAATCGGGCCCGTACCTTTTCTTTTGCTGGACACCTAGTAGTGTCCGGAAGCCAGTTAGGGTGACATTTGAAGGGGAAAAAGTATACGTGGTTGTGGTTGGGTCAGAGTGCATGACCTTACTTTGTTCTCTTGACAAGTATAACAAACAAACAAAAATCTATACAGTCACTAGGAGCCAGGGTGAGATACTGCCTTTTACCATGCCTAAACATGGGGGTGGTGTTAGCGTGCAGGTCGCATGTGGGAGAAGCCCGGCGCCCCCGCGCCCGCAGGCCTGTGAGCGTGTGCTGCAGCCAGCCCTGGGGATCCACCCTGACACCGCGTCTCATCTGCTTGGCCGCCCGGCGCGACAGGACCCCGTTCCCGGCACGTGCACGGACGGTGCCGAGCACTGTCCACTCGACACTGCGTTAATTGGTTTCCCTCCCGCTTGTCTTCCCAGAAGTCCCGCCTGAATTTAAGAACAAATAATTGAAGTTCAGTATCTTACAGGAAAAGTCATGATGCAGTTAGAGAACCAAATGCATCTTGTCTTTTTTTTTTTCTTAGAGATTTTTGTCTTAGGGTGCATGGACTTGCTGGAGAGACAGAGATGGAAAGCGAGAAATCACCCCCAGGGGGATGGCCAGGCCAGTTCCTTCTCCATTGGCCTCTCAGCACTGAATCCAACTGTCTTTTAACATTTTGTTATAGAATCCTAGTAGCCTTTTCTAAAAACCCCGTCAGGCTGTTGGGTGTGTAAGTTTTCTTCTGATAATGTGGCTTTTAAATTAAGCGTTGGGGCCAGCAGATGGCATAGTCGTTACATCTCTGGACTCCCGTATGGCCAACAAGGTTCAAGATCTGGATCTGCTGTCTTGAAAATAACCCCGGATGCATGCGCATGTGGGCCGAAGATCCCAGGAGGAGAATGGAGGAGAAGGGATTGCAGCGGGGCAATTCCCTGGGCCGTGATTTCTCACTTTCCCTCTCACTGTCTATGTCTCATTCTCCTGCCAGCAAATGTGCCCTCTGGCAAAAACCTCTAAAATTAAGTAAACAAACAAACAGAATTTAGTATTAGCAGGGCCAGTGGGCGTGGTGAAGGCTCTGGATTCCCACATGGCTGACCACTGTTTAGATCCCAGACTTGGTGGCTTGCTTTCTCACTTTCCTTTTCTCTCTCTCTCTCTCTCTCTCTCTCTCTCTCTCTGGTGAGTACACATGCACTGTAACAAGTTAAAATTAAGCACTAGCTATGAAAGAATGCTGAAATCTGCTGCACTTCTGCATCCTGCTCCATTTTTCCAAATGTGGAAAGCACCAGAAACCCATAAAAAAGATTGGGAAGTGATTGAGGAGCAGACAGGAAATACCGGTTTCCTTAGCAAACACCCCAGCTCTTCCATGGTCTGGGGGTCAGAGGGACAAGTGAAATTCCACAGCTGCCTTCTGCAGGGGTGTCTCCATACCTTACAGCAGTCCCTGCAGCTGTCCCGGTGCTCGGCGACTGAGTGTCATCCAGAGGTCTGGATTTATGTTCCTGTGAGCCTCTCCATAAGCATAAGCAGGTGCACAGGCAGGCGATGGGGAGGGCCCCGGGCTCCCCAGAGGCCAGCGTTCCTACGGGGTGGCGTTTGAGCTGCGTGGGATGGGGGAGCCATCTGCCCCGAGTTCAAGGGAAGTACAGAGCAGAAGTACACCCCTTCCCCTGTTTCCCATCCTGCTGTGTGCAGCCGAGTCTGGCAGTCTGGGCTTACCCCCGGGGTCGATGTCCCTCCTGTGCATAGAGGTACGAGTGTCCGCTGCGGTGGCCCACGTCACAGCATAGCGTCTCGCAGACACTGACTGTGGCTTTCTGTTCATTTTACGTGTCGTTTGCCCAGAGGAGCAAGCAGGAAAGCAAGTCTGATCTGCAGCTCCCCTTATACATTTGGGAAAGTCGAGTCTCTGTAACGCTGACGCTGCAGAGAAGGGGCGTGTGTGCTCCTGTCCCTGGGGATAAAGTGGGCAGAAGACCAAAGTCTGCATTCCTCCTTAGCAGGGCTTTCTCAGGGAGTCCCGGTGGAGTGTAACAAGCGCCAGGATTTCCTCCCATTGTGACTCCTGATGACCTCCAAGAATAATCCCTTAGTGGGGTACTCAAAGGACATCTTTCTGATTGCAAGCTTGTAATAATTAGCCGTTTACCGCCAGAAAAAAATCGGCCATAAAAATTTATTAGCAGTGCAGAGGAAGTGCTTGTGCTCCTTATTATGTACGTTGTTATTTTCTATCCCACATCATTCCAGCAAGGCTTCGAGGGGCTAGTGAGCTAAATACCGAAGCGTTCTCCCACGAGCAGTCCTTGGACGGCCCGTGAGTGTCTCGAGGCCTCGCAGACTGTACCTGCACCTTTGCTGTCGAGAAGCGTCCAGGTCTGGAGGAAGAAAAGGAAAACCAGGAAAATATTCAGTGACTGGATTTTGAGATTAATTTAGGCAAGGGCAAAATACATGGAAAAAAGTCTCAGATGGGGCTTAGCAGATGGCATCGCGGTTTTGTCGCTGGACTCCCACATGGTCGACTATGGTTCGAGTCCTGGACCAGTGGCTTGAAACTCATGCTGGTGCATGTGCATGCGTGTCCAAAGATTTGGGGGGGAGAATGGAGGAGCGGGGTGACATGGCCATCCCCCTGAGGGGTGGCTTCTCACTTTCCCTCTCCCTCTCTGTTGTTTTTTCCTCTGGAAGTCACACATGCCCTAAGGCAAAAACCTCTCCAAAAAAAACCAAAAAAAAAAAAAAAAGTCTTAGCAACTTTCAAGTCATTCATAAATGATCTTTTAAGGCATCTTCTGTGGAAAGAAGGTGGAGAGAAGCAGGAGAGTGTGACAGACGGCTGTAAACGTCAAAGGTGACGTCGGGGGCTGTTAATGCCTATTTCACGCCTAGCATCTCTCGCAGATCCTTGGCTAGGAAGAGACGCAGGGAAGACGGGCCTGGGGCACTGCAAGGATTTGCCCGTGTGTGAGCCGGTCTCTGAAAAGGGCACGTCTCCCAACGTGAGAAGGCCATGCCGGAGTCGCTCACACGCGAGTCTCGTCACACGCCACCAAAGGCCACAGCTGCTGACGTGTCCTGCGTGTTCACGTGGGCCAGTGTGTGGGCCTCGCACTTCACAGAGGTGAGCCTGCGGGCTCCCGTGGAAGGTCCCTAGGCTGCGGCATTGGCGGATTTTATGCTTCGTCGTCTTCTGCAGAAACTGCAGCTTTCCATGTGTGAATGCGAATCAGCGGGACCTTCGGCGTTGCTGTAGGGGGTTAGGCTTTTCCAAGTCAGACTCTGACACTTTATCAGTTGGCTGCTCTCTGTCAGCTGTCTGTCTGTGTCAGCAAAAATACTCATCTACCGTGCCTTAAGGAAACATCATAGGTGAAACTGTTATGTTTTTAAAAGACACATTAAGAAGAAAACTCACACCAGTACTTTTAAACAGCATTGACAATATGATTTGCCACTTCTGTCTGTTTAACATACAGATAGTTTCTTAGCCCATAAAATTTATAAAATAGAATTTAGAGTTGAAAGGAACCTAAGAATTTGTACTAAATGTGTACTTAAAAAAAAATTTGCCCGCACTGCACTCATTGAAGCGAGTTAGAGACAGGGACTAGGGTAGGGGTGAAGGGCGGGGGAGAAAGCACCCCCTATGGGGGGATGGTCCTGCTGGAACCCCTTCTCCTCCATTTCTTCCTTTAGGGGTTTTTGGGCATGCACACATATGCTTCTGGTATGTTTCTCAAACTGCCTGGTCCAGGACTCGAACTGTGTGGTTAGCTAGGTGGGAACCAGCTGCCTTCACCACCAAGTCATCAGCTGGCCCAACCCTCTAACAGTGTAGAGATCTTTGTTTATCGCAGTTGTTCTGGGTCAGGCCTGTGGCCATGACTCTGCATCTCTTAAAGCAGTCAGTTCTGGGGGTTAACACTTCCTATCAGAGGGGCTGGCCCTGTTGCCTGGTGGTTAGAGCTGAATCCTGCATGGCCACTGGAATCCCAGCTCTGGTGCCTTGAAAAATATGCCAGGTGCATGTGTGTACGTACCCCAAGTCCCACCACGGTGGAGAAATGGAGGAGAAGAGATTGCTGGTGACCGTGCCCAGGAGAGAGTACTTACTCCCTCTTCTGCTCTCTCACTGTTTCTCTCTGGTTAACACCAGCACCTTCTAGCAAATTCATAAAAAAGGAAGAAAACGAAACGAAAACAGTCCTTCCTGGAAAACGCCGTTGGTGTGATTTTTGCTGCTCTTACTCTGGCTAATTCGTGTCTCAGCGCAGACCCCGTTCGCTCTCCTTCAGTCACGATGCCCAGTTCCCGCAGTGGAGCTTCCAGGACGAGGTTGAGGCCACACGGGGGGTCGCTGCCTGCTGGCCAGACGGTGCATTGGAACCAGCCAGTGTCCCCGTGGGTATGGTTTTGACCTGGTGGAACACCAAGGACATGCAGTGTCTCGGGAAGGTGGTGGGATTCTTTGCTGACGTGTGGTCGCGGAGTGATGAGATGCAGACCCGGTTTCCGGAACTGGCCCCGATGGCAGGGTGAGTCGCGTTGTCCCTTGCTCTTTGTTAATCCTCATAGGCTTCACCGGAATCCGCAGCTGCTTTCCTTAAGGCCCTCTGGATTCCCGCGGCCCCCAGCCCTTTAAGTAAGAAAGTCAGCTTTGGAGGCAGTGGACTTGGGGCTAGGGACCATTTTCTACCTCGCCGCCTCCCACGAGTTACTGTTCTGCTGAGTGACTGTCCTCTCTTTATTTATTTATTAATGTTTTTGGAGAGGTTTTTACTATAGGGCACGTGTGCTCACCAGAAAGAGAGAGACAGAGAGACAGAAAGCGAGAAATCACCCCCCAGGGGGGATGGTCATGCTGCAATCCCTTCTCTTCCATTCTCCTCTCGGGATCTTGGGCATGCATACACATGTGCCTTGCATGAGTTTAAGCTACCTGGTTCAGGACTCGAACCGTGGTCAGCTACATGTGAGTCCAGCAACATAGTCATTACGCTAACTGCTGGTCTCAGCTGTCCTCTCTTTAAAGGCTGTGCTTGGATGTTGGCGAGGGCAGGCCTGAACCCTCCCGCAATGGTCGTGGTCGTGGTCAGTCTGACGGCTCCGCCAGTCTGGGGCCGTGGCTACTGCCCTGTTTCCCATCTGTCCTGCACTAACCGTGGGCCTCAGTGAACCGCCGTCAGGTGATTCGTTCACAAGGGCGTCTCAGCTTCTGCTCTGCTTCCCCCTGGAGCCCTGTGAGGGTGCCCTCTTGAGCCCCAGCCAAGTGACAGAGACCCGGATAAAAGAGGTGGGAGCTGGGCAGAGACACCTGCAGGTCGGGGCAGTGCTGCGGGGACGGCCGTCCCGACTCTCCCTGGCTGACGGCCACGCAGAGACCAGCAGGCCTGCACTCCAGGGCAGATGTTCCTCAGGAGGAGAGGACTGGGACGGTGCGGTACAGGGCCTTGAAGGACGGGGTGGGGGGTGAGGAGTTCGTTCCTGTCTCCAGGAGCTTCCGCAGTGGGGAAATGACGCAGGACACCGAAGACACTCGGGCGTGGCCTCCTTCCGTGCCTCCCCTCGCCCCGCAGCGTTTTCTGCTTAGAGTTGTTTCTTTTTCTTTCTTTAAATGACTTTAAATGACAGTCTCTCTTTTTGCCTTTTTGTGTTGTTACTATTTTTTAACTTGTTATAGGGCATGTGTGTTCACTGGAGAGTGGGGAGGTGGGGAGAGAGAAAGTAAGCGAGAGAGCAAGTTGCTGGTTCTGAGGCTCAAACCGCAGTTGGCCATGTCGGAGTCCAGTGCCTTAACCACCATGCCACCTGCTGGCCCTGAAATTTGCTCTTTTTGATGGTCAATTTTCCTTTCTTTATTTAGGTTTCTTTTCTCCTTCTCCTTCTTTTAAAGAGAGATTTTTGCTTTAAAGTATGTGTGCTTGCTGGAGAGACAGAGAGAAAGAAAGAGAGAAATCACCCTCTGGGGGCCTGGCCATGCCACAGACCCTTCTCCTCCATTCTCTTCTTGGGGTATTGGACATGCACGCACACGTGCCTGGCGTGTTTTAACCCACCAGGTCCAGGACTTGAACTGTGATCAACTATGTGAGTGTTCAGTGATTCCATCTGTTGGTCCCTTAAGTTTCTTTCTTTTATGTTTGTTTTGAAATTTGCTAGAGATCATGTGTGCTTGCCAGGGAGAGAGAACGCATATTCATCCATGAATGGAGTGTGGTAACGGCCCAACCCCTTTTCCTTCAGTCCTCCCATCACAAGGTTTTGTGTACCCTTGTATCTGCGCCCAGGGTGTGTGTTTCTAGCTGCCAGCATACAACCCCTTTCAGCCACGTTGGCCTCCGTTTCCCTAACCATTGATTACAGGACTGCCCCAAAGCAGGGATTTTCAAAGTGTAATCACTGAGAAGCTGAGTGTTGGTGGAAATCCTCTCTTGGGTTTTTCCATTCTACACAGTTTTTTTTTTTTTTTTTTTTTTTTTTTTTTAAATTACATGAAATTCCAAGACTTACTGAAATGAGGATCTGGAAATGAAAAATTAGTGTGCTGTTACATTATGTCTGTGATTTGAAATGACTTTAATCCCAGCTACATCCCAAAGGCCCCATCTTTCAATACCATCGTCAGATGAAGTCCCTTTAATCTGAATCCTATCATATTCAAATTTCAACACATGAATTTTGAGGGGACACATTCAAGATTTTAAGCTATATTTAGAATAAGAAATAAGCTACAGTGTGGAGAATGTAGCTACTATTAACCAATCTTTTTTCTTTCTGTTTCTTTTTTTTTTTGGACTTTTTTTTTCCTGCCTAATGGTTGTCAGTTCTTGGCAAGGTTGCAAAGCGATGACAGATATGTACATACAGGTAGTTTTATTTCAGATGAACTTGGAGAAGGGTGTTCGGTATCCGATCACTGTGGTCTATGAGTGCTTGTGGTTGGCAGTTGCTGCTTTTGTTTTTCTTTTGAATTATAAATGAGCTCATTTGCTTTTTCATTATCAATTTATATTTGCATAATGTCATGTGCATTTAACTAATGCTACTTAAATTACAAGTGATTTATTTAAAATAATTAGCAGTATTTTTTTCAAGCCAGATGCGTTTTCTTCTCTGATATTCCACCTAAGAAACACTGTATGAATCTCTTCCAGCACTGCACTGCAGGAAGACGGCAGAGCCGGGCTTTGTGGAAAGCACAGCACTCAGAAAGCCACACGCGCTCACTCTGTGGCTGTTTAAGTGATTCTCAAGGATAATTCTGTCTTCACCTTTTTAGTCTCGATTTTAGAAGCCACGCCTCGCAGGGAGGTGCCTCCACGCAGTTGTGAGTTCTTTGACTCAGTCTACAGGGAATAGCCATGTGTTGGATTAGCAGTAGTGTCTTGGGGTTATTCTTGCTAATAATGAGAACGGAAAGCAGGTACGCTTGGCTGTTCAAGGTAGAATTACCCACGACCCTATTTCTGTTCCCCTTCGATTTGTTTATGCAGCGACAGTCATTTTAACACCGAGGGTGCTCCATTTTAAAGCAGTAGCATGTGAGAAACCTGGTTTGTGTTCATCAGGTTTGAGAGCCACTGGTTGAAAGTAAAGCACATTTTGTTTCCCAGGGGTGTGGGTTCGTGGGAGTAGTGGTGTGTTGGTTTGCTCCCATTTATCCAGCTGATCAGTAATCGAATTTAATCTCTATTATTATTCTTTTAATATGAAAGCTTCTAATTGAAAATGCAGAGCCCTCGTGGGGCACTTTCACTCCATTAAATTGATGAGAACAGGAAGAGCCTAGTGGATGTTCGCCCCAAGGACTCGAATGGGCAATTCACAAAGGCGAGAATTAACCAGTTAGAGGCCACTGAAAAATGTTAAATAAAGCCAGTACTCAAAGTCTCTGTGTTTTAGTCTGTTGCTGTTGTCTAACTGAATCTTGAGTTTGGGTAATTTAAAGAACAGAATCTATTTAGCTAATAGTTTTAGAGGCCCGGGGTCAAGGGGCACATCAGCTGAGGGTCCTCCTGTCGTGGGGACCCTACAGAGTCCTGGGGGGAACAGGGCTTCAGATAGCAAGATAGAGAAGAGCAGAGCCAGCTCTTTATAATGCCTCAGGTTCAACCACGGGGCTCCCAGGCTAATGGCTTTAATCCCAGCTACTTCCCAAAGGCCCATCTTTCAATTCCATAGTCAGATGAAGTCTCTTTAATCTGAATCCCATCACATCCAAATTTCAACACATGAATTTTTGGGGAACACATTCAAGGTGTGGCAGATCCAAAAATTAGAATTGTCTTTTATCTTATTAAATTGGCAAGACCAAAAGTGATTAACCTACCCAGTGCCGCAAAGTCACCATGACCTGGTGCATTTAGATTTTGCTGGCGATTTCAGTAAAAGTGTATTTCGTCTTGAAAGCAGTTTGGCAAGACTGTTAGGAAGTACAGAAATGTCCCTGACCTTTCTTTCGGTCATCTGGGATACTGTCCTCTAGGAAATTGATGTTATGAGTATTGATTATGGTTTGGATCATGGCTCGTCCCCCAAAGTTTCATGTTTGGATATTTGGACGTAGTTGGTAGTAACTCCAGAAATTCATGTGTTGGGACTTGATCGTATTGATTGTCTCGTAGATGTAGTAAGTGGAAGCCTAATTCTTCCATGGTGTGCAGGGTAAGGCCTCTGGGGTGATGATGTCATGAGATTGGGGCCTCTATCATTGAGTTACGGCAGGTGTATAAGCAGAGGGAATGAGACCGGACCAGAGAGAGAAAGCCACATGAGACCACAGGTATGCTGAAAGTTCTGCCTTCCAGAGTTTTGTGTTGCCTTTGGCATTTCCAGCTGCCAGAGTTGTTATTTCTTTATTAATTTTAAAAATTTGCTGTAGGGCATGTGCCAAAGAGAGACAGAGACAGAGCAAGCGCCTGTTGTGGGAGATGGCCACACCACCACATCTCCTGCATTCTCCTTTTGGGATTTTGGGTATGCATGCACACGCGCCCAGTATGTTTTTTCGGCTGCTTGATCTGGGACTCAAACCAGACTGTTGGCCATGTAGACTCCAGCTGCCTTAACCGTCAGGCACCTGGCTGGCCCAGCACGCCCTGTTTCTTTATAACTCACCAGCCTCCGGTATGTTTTTAGCAATAACAGAGGAAGGCAATGGATAAGGCTATCCGGTTCACTCCTCTTTCATGTCTGAAACCATCAGGATAACTTCAAAGGTTCAAGAACAACAACGTGGTTAAGTAAGCCACCATTTATCCAGTAGAAGAAATAATGTTGTCCATTAATGGACGCACAGAGGACACAGCGAAGTGGGAAAGGTCAGGCGAGGTCTGGGAAAGCTCCAGCCCACAGGCGAGGCTGTTCCCAGTGCTGTTGGTTGAGGAGTAGCGTTTACAGTGTATTTCCTTCTCTTTCCTTTTGTGTATAATTGAAATCTTCGTCCAGGTAAAGGGAATCTAGAAGAGTGGGACAGGGCTGTGGTAGGGTGCCGCGACGTGCCGGGACCACGTCGTCTTTAATCCAAGGGTGTGTTCGCCTCCTCTGCTGTGCCGCCCGGCCCTGCTAACCCTCCCTTTGCCCTGGAAGTGGGTATTGCTGTCCAAGTTGCCTTGATATGAATGAGAAGTACTTTTGGTAAAGTGACATGTTAAGGCCATAGTTTCAAAGCTCAGATGCCGTCTGCGGAGCGTGTCGGTATTTGTAAAGGTTTTTATTGCAGACTTGATTGCTCTGTTGAGAATACAAGCTGTAGAGCCATGTGGAAGTACTGTTTTCCTTAAACGTTCTAGATTAAATCTTTTAATTATCAAATGTGCTGAATCCTCTCATTGTAAAGCATTGGAACATTTTATTTACTTTGTTTTCAAAAGTGCTGCCTTACCTTTGATATTAGCAGCATTTACAATGGATTTACAGGGCCAGCCGATGGTGTGGTGGTTAGGGCAGCCGGTCCCACGTGGCCGACTGTGGAATTGAGATGCAGGATTTGAGTCCTGGTCCTGGTGGCTTGAGAAACACGCTGGGCATACCCAGTATCCCAAGAGGAGAATGGAGGAGAAGAGATTGCGACATGACTGTCCCCAGGGGGGTTGCCTTCTCACTTTCCCCCTCTGTCTGTCTCTCTCTGGCAAGTACATACACTCTCTAGCAAATGAAGAGGAAAAGAAAAAGAAAAAAGCTCTGTCATCTAATGTCAATCTTTGCTTCATTTTTGTTTTAAAGAACTATTCAGCAATAATTCCAAATTTCGTCTTAGCAATTATCTTTGTAACCTTGCACATCTGCCTCCTGATCTGAACGATGGGCTTCGTCTGCCCACTCCCTGAGAGTGCTGTGATTGTCCATGTCTGTGGTAATCGCCTTGTTTTCTGAGGACAGCCTTGATTCGAAGCCAGAAGGTATTCCAGGCTCTGTACCTCCTTATTCTTGATGTGCAGATTTTGTCATTCCAATGTTATAGTAAGACTGTTTGTTGTTTTGTTGTTGCTAGAGGGGGCGTGAGTTCCCAGGGGGAGAGAGAAGGAAAGCAGCCCCCATAGAGTGCGGCCATGCCCCCACCCTTTCACCCCCGTTTCTCCGGGGGATCTGTAATCCTGGCAGGATCGTGGGCACGCACACACATGTGCTTGGCGTTTTTTTTTTTTTTTTTTTTTTTGGGAGAGGTTTTTGCTATAGGGCGCGTGCGCTCGCCAGACAGAGAGAGACAGAGAGATAGAAAGCAGGAAATCACCCCCCAGGGGGGATGGCCACGCCGCAATCCCTTCTCCTCCATTCTCCTCTCGGGATCTTGGGCATGCACGCACACGCGCCCGACGTGAGTTTAAGCCACCGAGTCCGGGACGCGAACCGCGGTCGACTACTTGGGAGTCCAGCGACATAGCCATTACACTAACTGCTGGTCCCTGCTTGGCGTGTTTTTCAAGCTACTGGGGCCGAGATTTGAGCTGCAGTCAGCTGGGACTCTGGCTCCCAGTGTAGGGTTTAACTGCTGCGCTGGGGTCAGCCAGGCTGCTGGGGTTTTATCACGGCCGTACTGGGAGGCCTGGTTTTACTGTAGCTGGTTTTCCATCAGTGTTTCATATGAAGCTTTTTTTTTTTTTTTTTTTTTTTTTTTTTTTATTACGATACTCTGCTAGAGTAGTGCTTCTCATAGGCAACAGGCACACAAGTCCCCCCGGGATCCTGTGAACATGCGGATTCTAATTTAGCCAGCCTGGGGTGGGGCCAGCTGAGAAGGCATCTCAGACAAGGGCCAGGAGCAGCAGGGCTCTCTCTGCAGGAAGGGTACTTCTACTAAAATTGACTACTTTGAACAGTAATTAATCGTTTTGATGCCGAAAAGGAGTTTCAGTGCTCCTCTGTGTGTGTGTGTGTGTTATTTTAATATTGCTGTGACAGCAGTTTTGATGGCTTTGTGCCATCTGTATTGCTGAAACAGCAAGAAGAAAGCCCCTTTCTTCCTTTTTTGAGTTGCACTATAGAAATACTAATTTTTCGCCACAGTCTAACTTGACATTTGCATAGTGATTCTTTGTTTCCGTAATCTGTCAGAGGGCTTGTGTGCTCCCCAGAAATAGAGAGATAGCAGCCTTCCCCCACCTCCCATCCTCTGGGGGGGGGCATGGTCCTGCTGCAGTCCCTTCTCCTTCCTTTCAGGAATTTGGGCATACTAAGGGACCAGCAGTTAGCGTAATGGCTATGTTGCTGGACTCCCATGTAGTTGACCGCGGTTCGCGTCCTGGACCTGGTGGCTTAAACTCACGCCGGGCGCGTGTGCGTGCGTGCCCAAGATCCCGAGAGGAGAATGGAGGAGAAGGGATTGCGGCATGACCATCCCCTCTGGGGGGTGATTTCTCGCTTTCTGTCTCTATGTCTCTGTCTGGCAAGCGCACATGCCCTATAGCAAAAACCTCTTAAAAAAAAAAAAAGAATTTGGGCATACTCACATGTACTCAGTGTCTTTTTTTTTTTTTTTTAAATTTTTTTAGAGGTTATTGCTATAGGGCGTGTGTGCTCGCCAGAAAGACAGAGACAGAAAGCGAGAAATTACCCCCCAGGGGAGATGGCTGCGCCACAATCCCTTCTCCATTCTCCTCTCGGGATCTTGGGCACGCATGCACACATGCCTGGCGTGAGTTTAAGTCACCGGATCTGGGACTTGAACTGTGGTCGACTACATGGGAGTCCAGTGACATAGCCATTACTCCAACTGCTGGTCCCTGCCCAGTGTCTTTTTAAAGCTGCTATGGCTGGGATTTGAACTGCCATTGAGTGTGTTTGATCTGGCTCCACTAGGCCACAGGAGCGGCCCAAATAGTCATGTTTTAAAATGTCAAAGAACCCCACACTCTTAACACTTAGCTGAAAAACACTGCGTATTTCCAGGTGATTTTGGCAAGCTGCAGTTCAGAGAGCTACACCCTAGAAAATTAACAGGGTTTATTTTAATAGCTGTTAAAAAAAAAAAAAAAAAAAAAAAAAGAGAAGGCTTCCTTTTATTTTGAATCATGACAGGACAGTGGAATAAAATATTCTGTGAAAAATACTAGAATTAGTGAATTTTTTTTTTTTATAGAGAGATTTTTGTGATAGGGTGTGCGCACTTGCCAGAGAGAAAGGGAGAGACAGAGAGACAGAAAGCTGGAACTCATTCTCCAGTCTGGAGCGGTGGGTGCTGAGAATGGCCATGCCACAATTCTTTCTCCATTCTCCTCTTGGGATTTTGGGCATGCTCGCACCGTGCCTGGCGTGTAGGAAGCTAAGCCACCCGGCCTGGAACTTAAACTGTAGGCGATTATGTAGGAGTCCAGCGACATAACCATTATGCCATCTGCTGGTGTAGAATTAGTGAAATCTTAAACATAACTGTGTATCACATTTTGGTATTAAATGATTTGAAACAAGACTGCTTAAGAAGGTAATCGTGTGAGGAATGAAGTTTTTCTTAACCTTGGGGGTTGGCTCTTGACCATATCTCTTTTAGAGAATCATCTAGAAATATACATTATAATTGAAGGGAGATATGGAGACATCAATTTAAAAAATAGGTCAAGTAAATATATAAACCCTATTTTCATTCTCATTTTGTTATCTGTGCTTTTTCGAAAATTTCACTGTTTATTGTTTCTACTAATATTTAAGGTACTCTCTTTTTAAGAGAGATGTTTGCTATAGGGCGTGGTCACTCACTGGAGAGACAGAGGGACAGAAAGCGTGAAATCAGTGAATCACCCCCAGGGGGGTGGCCATGCCATGATCCCTTCTCCTCTAGGGATTTTGGGCATGCACGCACATGCACCCAGTATGAGTTTTAAGCCACCAGGTCTGGGACTGGAACCATGATTGACTATGTGGGAGTCCAGCAGGATTAATCATTATGCCATCTGCTGGTCCCAGTACTCCCTGTTTTATAAAAATATTGGTAGTTTACCTTAAAAAGGCTGGCTTTATTAAATTGATTGGTTTCTACTTTTTATTGTCTTAAGAATTCTTAAGGGTGTGCAGGTTGAAGCTTGTACTATGTACTCGCTATGTGGACTTGGTAAGTCCATTTCTGAATATTAAAATCAAACTTTTTTAAAAAAAAATCGTTTTGCTATAGGGTGTGCGTGCTCTTCAGAGAGACAGAGAGATGGAAAGTGAGAAATGCTCCTGCAGGAGAGAGGGCCATGCCACAGTCCCTTGTCCTCCATCCTCCTCTTGGGATTCTGTGCATGCATGCACATCTCCCAGCGTGTTTTCAGGCCGCCGGCTCCAGGACTCAGACTGCGCATTTGCCTTGGGGACCCAGCTGCTTTACCGTTCATGCTGCTAGCTGGCCCTACCAAATATTTTTAAGTTCTTATAAAAGTTACTTAGTTTATTTTCCAGCCTCATTTGTAATGCACTCGAGCTTCCCAGGGTGCAGCTTCATTCACCTTAGTATAGCTTCCGTGTTCAAAGGTCTGGTGTAGGGACCAGCAGTTGGTGTCATGGCTATGTCGCTGGGCTCCCATGTAGTTCACCGCAGTTCGAGTCCCGGTCCTGGTGGCTTAAACTCAAACCGGGCGCATGTATGTGCGTGCCCAAGATCCCGAGAGGAGAATGGAGAGGGGATTGCGGCGTGGCCATCCGCCCTGGGGGGTGATTTCTCGCTTTCTGTCTCTCTCTCTCTGTCTTTCTGGTGAGTGCACGCGCCCTATAGCAAAAGCCTCTCCAAAAAAAAAAAAGGTCTGGTGTAGCTGTGTCCTTGTGGCCATGTGGATGGCTGCTCCTTCCCTGTACTTGCAGTAGCGCCAGGACCGAGCATGTCCCTGTGGCCTCAGTTATCTAATGCCGTGACACTCTCCTCGCTCCCCAGATGCGTAGCCCTTACAGCTGCCAGTGGGCAGCCTCTGCACAGCCCTTGCCCGCCAGCCCCGTGCAAACGCACCCCTCCCCAGCGTGGGGAGTCTCACCGCCGTGTAGGGTTTGGGAGACGCTGGTTCCCCTGAGAGGCCGGCGACCAGCCTGATGGGGGCGCTGTGCGAGGCCTGTGTGTGCCATGGCCTGTGCTCACACTGGTGTATGTACTCACCTCGCTCACTCCGTTTCTGTAGGGCCGTGTGGTTTATGCCAGGCACGGGCAGGCCGTGCGAGTCGCGCTTGGGTGTCAGTTCATTTCTGCCGGAGAGCTGACCAGCACGCACACGGTGTTCCTTAGTACGGGTGCCCTTGTGTCCTGCTAGTCATTGGGCTCCGTGGAGGCGGTCCTGCCTTCCAGACTGAAGTATCCCCCTTCATGGAAAGGATGCAGGACTTCACGCGCCGCCTGGGGTGGGGGTGAAGCCTGCAGGGGGCAGACCTGCACTGGTCTGTCCAGGGGAGCTAGCCGGAAGTGTGTCGCTGCCATTTGCTGTGTTCCTTGAGGTGCCGTGAAATGGGGTCTGTGCTCACTGCCAGAAAACCCCTTTGTCTCTCCCTAAGCGGGCCGGTGTTCATTTCTCTGGGATCACTTCAGAGCACCGCCCTGAGCGTGCATGTCTCGGCTGAGCACACATTGCTTCCTAAGAGCCGCCACAAACCTTGAAAAGAGGGAGTGGAAACGGTTCCTTGGTTGTCCTCAAAGCCAGCTCCTTCATGGGCAGGAGCTGTTGACGTTATTGTCGTTCTCGGTTTTGTGCCAGCATGTTCTGTTGTAAACACCAGCCACGTGCCGACAGAAGTCTCTGCTGGTCGTGTGGTCATGGCCTCCGTGATGAGAGGAGCAGGCCTGGGTCAGGCGCCGTGCCACATGTCCGTCGGACCTCATAGCAGTCCTGCCTGGGGGTGTGGCGATTGCTGTTGTTCTTGACTGTAAGATGGGGGGCTGACTGCAGGGGTGCCCAGAGCTCAGATCTGAGCTGAGCTGATGGCCTCTGTGCTGTCCCCTCTTTGCTGTGTGCATTTGATATTCAATCTTTTTTTTTTTTTTTTGGAGAGGTTTTTGCTATAGGGCGCGTGCGCTCGCCAGACAGACAGAGAGAGACAGAGAGATAGAAAGCGAGAAATCACCCCCCAGGGGGGATGGCCACGCCGCAATCCCTTCTCCTCCATTCTCCTCTCGGGATCTTGGGCACGCACGCACACGTGCCCGGCGTGAGTTTAAGCCGCCGGGTCCGGGACTCGAACCGCGGTCGACTACGTGGGAATCCAGCGACATAGCCATTACGCTAACTGCTGGTCCCTTGGTATTCAATCTTTTTTAAGAGAGAGCTTTGCTCTAGGGTGCATGTGCTTGCCGGGGAGACAGAGAGAAAGTGAGAAATCACCTCTCAGGGAGGATGGCCACACTGAACCCCATCTCCTCCATTCTCCTTTCGGGCTCTTGGGCATACATATACATGTGCCCGGCTTGAGTTTTAAGCTGTCAGGTCCAGAACTTGAACTGGCCCTGTGGGAGTCCAGTGCCTTAACCACTGCGCCACCTGCTGGTCCCTGGTGTTGGTTCTTCATATTCACTTTTTATGGCCACCATATTCTAACCAAAAGAATGCAAGAATTTTAAAAACATACATTTAGGTGCAGAGTAGTTTTAGTGAAAACCATGAGTACTCTCATGTTTTAAAATGACAACATCAAAAATTAAAAAAAAAAAAATTCTCCCGTGAGAGAGACAGCACCCCCAACAGTCTTGAGACTGCACCCCACCCCAACCCCTGCCGGCCCCGGATCTGGGCACGCGCTCGCCTGGGGTGCTCAGGGTGGCCTTGGAACCTCCCCGGAACCTTCCCCACGTGGGCGGGCGGGGTGCTGCTGCCTGGCCCTGAGGTGACAAGTTCCCATGCTAGGCCAGTCGTCTCCCGCCTTCCCTTCCTAGCTTTTTTCTCAAGGAGCACTCCAGCCTCAAGCAGAACCACCTCATAGACCTCCCCGAATTTCAGAGGTGCTGTCCCCCAAAGATGACTGTCAGGGATGGCCGTCCGTGGCCTTCCGTGGCTGCCCAGCTCCGCAGGGCTGTGGAGGACACATCTCTGCACGGAGTCGGTACCTTCACAGGCAGTCACACAGGAGACTGGAGTTAGAATCCAAGAAACAATTGTTCTGTTTTCTTTTTAAGCTCTTTTTGATTTACTCTCAAAGTGAGAATTCCGTATTGGGCTCCTGCTGTCCCTGGCGGGAGGCATCTGTCCGAGGTTGCAGGCCTGCTGAGTGGCGCTGAGTCCTGACCCAGCCCGGTGCCTTCCCCTCTGCCCAGTGCCGAGCACCCTGTAGAATGGGGCTCCAGTCGCGTGACCACCCTGCTCGCAATGTCCAGGGCTCCCTTGTGTTTACAGACAGCTCCTCCCGACGCTCGGGGCTTCTTTCATGAAAAGCATGAGTGACAGTGACTTCATCAAATCCAGATGGTCTTTTGTGTGCAGGGGGTTCAGTGGGGTGCCACGGTGAGGTGAGTCAGATTTCAAGCTCTGCCCTCCAGGAGTGTCCAGGCTGCTAAGGGCTGGAGGGTTACTATTAGTTTAGGGATGCTTGGAATTCCGGGCAAAAAGTGGTGGTTTTAATGAATTGGAAAGTGCCTCTGTGTTTCAAAGGCATGGGAGAGCTCACAGACCAGACATTCCCGGAAAGACTTGGAGGCGGTGGTGGCAGAGAGCAGACTTTCACAGGAGCAGATGCAAGGGCATGTTGGCTGGAAGGGTGTGGAGGGATGGGGGAGGGGTGGCTTGCATTCCAGGAGCAGGGGACATTGAGCTAGCTGATGTGAGCTGTGCAGGTGGAAGAGAGGCTGGCCGGTGACTGGGCTCACAGTGGAGGGCCATCGGGTGATAGTTCATGAGTAACTGGGAGCCACGGGCAGCTTTTGAGCAGGGGCAGTACGCGATAGGACTGTAGTTTAACCAGACAAACGCTGGCTTGGGTGGGAGGTGAATGGAGCAGGGGCCTCCTGCACCTTCTGAAACTGCAGCTGGAGCTTGGGTAGAGAGGCACTGTGCTCACAGCGACTTCAGGCACCCACAGATGTCCGTCTAGCAAGCAGATGCACCGAGCTGAGACCCGTGGTCTTTGGGAGTGAGTAGTCCCAATTGTGACCACCAAGGTAATGAGAAGTCACAGGAAAGGAAATCTTCGTTGGTAGAAGTATGGAATCGTTGCAGTTGTATCTGCGAGAATTCCATGGAAGGGTAACTGAAGAACGGCTGCATGTGGTTTTCGACACAAAATTTACGCTAAAGACCTTTGTCTGATGCAGTTCTTCCAAGTCCTCAGTAATCAGTCTGTCAGGGTTAATGACTGGGCTGATGCATCACCTATTTTTAAAAAGAGACATTTGAGTTATTTGGAACATTGGGTTCATTTTATGTGGTATGTAAAGTGCTAAAAGTATTGTTCTATTTTTAATATGAGAGAACTGAGAAAAATTGAGGTCAGTTCATTTGTGTAATTCACTTAAGTGTTGAAATAATTTAGTAGAGAAGAGATCAATTTTATATTCTATTAGTGCTATTTTCCCCAGTTAATTTCCCCAAGCTTTTGGTTAAGAAGTCTTTTTGACTTAACCCATCTTCCCAAGCCCCCTCCCTCCCCCTCCTGGGTACACACTGCTGCTGTCTTTTTTGCACCCAAGCCAACCCTTTTATTCTCTAGGGATCCTGCAGCATTCCCAGTGTGCTTGTAGCATAATTTATTTTGTTTTCAGATTTTTTGCTGTAGGGTGCATGTGCTCATGGGAGAGAGACAGGGAGAGAGAGAAAGAGTGGGAAAGTGAGAAGTGACCCTCCAGGGGGATGGCCATGCTGCATTCCCTTCCCTTCCATTGTCCTCTCGGGATTTTGGGCACACACATGTGCCCAGTGTGTTTCTCAAGCTGCCAAGTCTGGGATTTGAACTGTGGAGTCAGCTATGTGGGAGTCCAGTGCCTTAGTCACCACGCCACCTGCTGGCCCCTGTAGTGTGGTACTTTCGCCCATACATATCTCTTCGTCTGACTACGAGCTCCTGGAGAGCTAGGCTCCTGTTGGTTTGCACCCCAGTGTGTCTGTGTCAGCAGATGTCAACAAGTGGATGAACTAGGGGAGTGAAATGAAAGCCGTCGGAACTGTGGCGTTGACTGCAGACAGCGCCCTGTGAGGAGGTAGCTCCCAGGCCCCCTCCCCGTATCGAGGTTAGACTGCAGAGTGGAGCAGCCAGCCGGAGACAGAACACGGCGGGCGATGGCAAGTGCTCCGGGGACCTGCTCGTTCTCACTGCTCGGGACGTGCGGCAAGCCAGGAGAGCACTGTGGAGCCCCTTTGGGCCCGTGGTCAAGGCTGCTCACCGGCCTGTGCACCGACTGTCATCGCAGGGACAGCAGAAAGTGCGAACGTGGAGCCCCGCGCGATTACCAGCGTGTGCGCGGGGTTGAGGTGGGGCTGACTGGCTGATGCATGGTTACGGTGGGAAGGCGGGCCTGCATAGGACGGAACCCGGGGACCAGCAGGTGGCATAATGGTTATGTCTGGACCCCTACATGGTCGCCTGTGGTTTGAGTCCTGGACCCGGTAGCTTCAAACTGACACTGGGCGTGTGTGCCAGAAATCCTGAGAGGAGAATGGAGGAGAAGGGATTGTGGCCTGGCCATCCGTCCTAGGGGTGATTTCTTGCATTTTGTCTGTCTGTCTGTCTCTGTCTCTCTGGCAACTGCATGTGCCTTATAACAGAAATTGCTCTTTAAAAAAAAAAAGAAAGAAAGAAAGAAAGGAGCCTGGAGGAGCCAACAAATGGCGTGGCCGGTAAGTCTCTGGGCTCCCACATGGCCACTGTGATTCAAGTCCTGGACCTGGTGGCTTGAAATTCACACAGGACACACATGTGTGCATGCCCAAGATCCAACCAGGAGAATGGGGGAGAGGGGATTGAGGAGTGGCCATCCCCCCCGGGGGGGTAATTTCTCATTTTACCTCTCATATTCCCTCCCCCGAAGTGCACGTGCCCAAAGGCAGAAACCTCTTAGAGAGAGAGAGAGAGAGAGAGAGAGAGAGAGAGAAAGAGAGGATTGGGACCAGAGATGGCATAATGTTTACGTCCCTAGACTCCTGTGTCATCAACCATGATTTGAGTCCCGGACCCGGCAGCTTTAAACTCACACCAGGTGTGTGTGCATGTGCGTGTGTGCCCAAAATCCTGAGAGGAGAATGGAGAGAAGGGATTGCAGTGTGGCCATCCCCCTGGGTGGGTGATTTCTCATTTTCTGTCCGTCTGACTCTCTCTCCCTGTCTCTGTCATGCACATATGCTCTATAGCAAAAATCTCTCTTAAAGAAAAGAAAAACAGGCTCCTGGTAAATGTGAGTGTGTGGGGAATGGGCAGAAGGGACACAGGACTGCCGAGTCCCTGGCCATGCTGAATTTGGCTGCCCGTCTTCTGAGGCTTTCAGTGAAGCCAGTTGGGGGCAGTGTTTTGGGTGAGGACTGGGTAAGGGGCAGGCGTGCGAGCGTGCAGAGAGCTGCCAGGTGCGAGTGTAGACGCCTCCACGGTTCTGCGTGCAGAGCGCGGCTTCCTCTGCACAGCGAGGGTTTGTTCACAGTGACATCAGTTTGAGGTGGAGACGGTGGGATAATAGCCTCCCTTCAGTTTGGGCTGGAGGCAGAATTCCGTGTGAGCTTTCCAGGGACGGTGATGAGCAGAGGGTCTCGGGGTGACAGGCAGTAGAGTGGGTGCCGTAGTTGACCGGGAACTGGGTTCAGTGCTGGGAACTGGATGACTGCCTGTTTGCACCGAAGGGAATCACACCCCCTCCAGTTCTGTCACCGTGCCCAGGGCGGAGCCATGTCCTGATTGTGCTTTGCAGGTGGTGGCATGTGTGCCCGGCTCCAGCCAGGGCTGGGAGCCAGGGACCAAGCCGTTTGCCGGGCCCCATCATTCAGTGTTCAGAGTAAACACGGGCCAGGCCAAGGGCCTCCTTTCTCTCACTCGGCCATGTTGAGTCCCAGTTCTAGGCTCGTGTGTGGGAAGCTCGGACCCCGAGGTGTCCTGGGAGCTTAGGGCCAGCTCAATGACAATGTAAGGGTCGCTGTGACAGATGAGACCCTATCAGGCGCCTGCGCCCCTTTCCGTCTTGTGCACACGCGTGCATATGCGTGCCCTCTCTATCATGAATGAAATGAATAAACATGGAACAGTTGCGCTAGGGGCCAGCAGGTGGCATGGTGGTTAAGGCACTGGTCACGCCTATGTGGCCAACTACAGTTTGAGTCCGGGACCTGGGGGCTTGGTTTCTTACTTTCCCTCTCTCTCCTCTGTCTCTCTGTCTGGTCAAATTAACTAAATGAATGAATTAAAAAAAAAAGTTGCACTAAATTTTGTTTGAAAAGTGTAATACGAAAGTTTTGGAACCAGCAGATGGCGTAATGGTTATGCTGCTGGACTCCCACATAGTTGTCTACAGTTTGAGTCCCGGACCTGGAGGCCTAAAAAAACTCACGCCAGGCACGTGTGTGTGCGTGGGTGTCCAAGACCCTAAGAGGAGGATGGAAGAGAAGGGATTGTGATGTGGCCCATACCCCACCCCCGGGGGGGCGGGGAGTGATTTCTTGCTTTCTGTCTCTCTGGCAAGTGAACGTACCCTATAGCAAATATCTCTCTCTTAAAAAAAAAAAGGCTCCTGCTGCCCTCTGCTTCCTAGAGTGTACAGAGGGAGGCTGTCCACTCCGGAGCTTGCATCTAGCGACTTTCGGATTCCAACGGTACCAGGGTTCGAGCTGCTCATCAGCTGAAACCCCGAAGAGAACCTGATGCCACTTTGCAGTGTGACTCTGCTACTTGCATTAACTTGTCCTTCTGGATGAAGCCTCTCTCGGGCTCACTTAAGGTCATCAGATGACAAAGATACTGAGGAGTTGCGTCTTCCCAGGCCTCCGGGTGTTCTGGAGCACCCCAGGAGGGCCGTCAGTGCTCCTTGACACCCCAGAGCTGTGAGCCCTGAGCACGCCTTTCAGAGCCGATGGCAGCTGTGCTCGAGGGTGGCACTGCCTGCCCCTTTGCCCCCATCTCCTTTATTTTCTTCAGCACACTTCTTACCAACCTAATCACCTATGGTCTTTCCCTTTTGATCTCGTTCCTCTAAAATGCACGCTCTATTATAACCAGCACTTGCTTTTTCTAGTTCAGTTAGAACTCCCAGGATCTGGCTCAGAGTAGGTGCTGAGTGCGTCTCCACTGAATGAACTCCAGAGGTTTCTGTCGCCTGCAGAACTCGCAGATGTCACCCGCCACCGCCTGCTCCCAGCCCCATCTGCCACTCCCAGGTGCGCCTGCGTGGGGTGTGCCTTCCCAGGAGTCTAGGTGGGGCATGGCAGGTCTCTGGGGCCCAGCCAGATTGCAGTCTCCTTTCCAAAGCCTTCCCTACCTCCTCACCGCTCCAGTGCTCGCTCTTTTGAACCCCAGAAAGTCATTTTAATTGCCTTGAATATGTCTTGCAACACACTTGCGTTGGAACTGGGCGTGCCCTTGGCTCTGATGGCGGGTCCCTTGGGTCAGGGACTGTTTGAGCTCACCCGCAGCCCAGCCCACTTCCTGCCCAGGCCCCGGAGCTTTGCGAATCTGCAAGCAGAGGTCCTTGTTTTCCATGCTCCTGCTTTTTCCCCACTCTGAAAAATTATGTTTTCCTTCTTTTTTTTTTCCTGGTCAATTAAACGTTTAAAATAATAGAGCAGGTGGAATCCTGACTGAGGTGCAGTCTCAGGACGGTTGCCTGTGCTGTGGTTTTCCCATTCACTTTTGCCCCGGGAGTTCCGAATCAGCTGTGGGGCTAGGAGCAAATGTGGATAATTGCTTCCTGATTAGGAGTCGGGTTTGACACTTCCTATTGAGATGTTTGCTGTCTGGATATGAAGCAGATGGCCACACGGCAGAGCAGATGTCTGTGCTGAGGAGGGAGTTTTTACTCTGCTCCTGCACCCTGACGAGGCTCCCCACTTCTCACCCGCTCGGTTCAGTGTTGCGGGCTTTTCCCTGAGTACGAGGCCACAGAGACCTGAGCAGAGAAGCCCCATAGATGTCCCTGGTCCACATAACCCTGCCACTAGTCTGCCGTGCTTGGCTCTGTTGGAGCACGTGTGGGGATTGGGCAGGTAACCGGTGATTCGTTATTAAACACTCAGTTCACACGAACCATCCATGCGTGACACTAAAAATACAGAGCAATTTCAGTTAGTTTGTTTAAAGGCCTTTAAAAAAAGATTTATTTATTATTGTGGTTATTATTTTTAAATTTGCTATAGGGCATGTGCACTCACTGAAGGGAGGGAGGGAGGGAGGGAGAGAGGAAAGGAAAGTGAGAAAAGCCGCAAGGTCCATGACCTGAACTGTGGTTGGCCATGTGGGAGCCCAGTGCCTTAACCATCATGCCACCTGCTGGCCCCAGTGAAATAGCTTGATTCCTTGGATGATTTGTTGAATGTTACAGTGGAGTGATGGCGAGCACAGGCTGAAGGTGCTGCCCGGGTTTGAAATCCAGCCGTCACCGAATGCTTGTGTAGCCTTTAGCCAGGTTACCTAACAGCGCAGTACCTGAGTTCTCCTCTGCACAGTGGGGTGGGTGTGTGACGATGGTACTTTACAGGTCCAGTGAGGACCATGTGTGCTAGTAGAAGACAAGGGCTGGAAATGCTTTCTGGCTCAGAACTGCAGTGGAAATATTAGTTATTTATATCATTAATGGATCGTCTTCATTTTCGTGAACTCCCTCACTGCCCGTTTTTAGTACAAAGGCTGGAAGGAGACCAAGCCTTAGAGAAAAGTGTTCTGTGCCTGGCTTACCTGGTTGGGCTTTCTCCTGCCCGGGTGCTGGCCTGCTGGCCAGTCCCCAGGATGCAGGCAATGCTGACAGACTGCTCTAGGTGGAAGTGTAGATTTTTGGACATCCTGTGTAGGCTGGAGCCTTCACCTCAAGTTTCATATTCTTTTTGGTTTCAGGATAGAAATACAGGATGAATGTATTAGAAAACCAGTGTGTCAAATTGGGATTGCATTTTTGGGCAGATATGTTTTTTTTCCTCAGTGTCGCGTCCTACTTTCAGCCCGTATAGTTCCAGAGGTTGGGAAGCATGCCACAGCCTAGTGGTTGCAAATGGGTGTTTTTCCTGGTGGGTGTGGCTAAGAACTGTCAGACCTAGCCCCACCCTCCTGGGCCCTCAAGGTCTTGGAGGGCGAATTGCATCTCAGCAGGACCTCGCCAGCTGTCTGCAGAGAGGAAGGGGTTTCCCTCCTAGAGCTTGGTTGAGTGCTGTGTGCTGTGCTAGCCAGGAGTGCTCCTCGGATGATGAACGATGACCCAGCAGAGCCCCTTCCTTTTCTGCCCGGCAGCTCCACTGACTTGTCAGGCTGCTCGCCTGCACACCGTGCTATTTGGTGGTAGCTTTTCACTACGGACGTTTTTATGAATTAATTTAAGTTTCTGTCATAGGGTTCTTGAATTTGCCAGAGAGCGACAGAGACAGTGAGAGGAAAAGGGAGAAATCGCCCCCCAGGGTGATGGCCGTGCTGCAATCCCTTCTCCTCTCTTTTCTTCTCCGGAGTTTGGGCACGCATGCACACGTGGCCAGCCTGATTTCCAAGCTACCAGGTGCCGACCTCGAACTGTGGTTGGCCATGTGGGAGTCCAGCGTCTTAACTGCTACACCACCAGCTGGCCCCAATTACATTTTAAAACATATATGAGGGAACTTTAAAAAGTTTGTGGGAGGGACCAGCAGTTATCATAATGGCTATGTCGCTGGACTCCCACGTAGTCTACCGCGGTTCGCATCCCAGACTCGGTGGCTTAAACTCACGCTGGGCGCGTGTGTGTGCGTGCCCAAGATCCCGAGAGGAGAATGGAGGAGAAGGGATTGTGGCGTGGCCGTCTCCCCTGGGGGGTGATTTCTCGCTTTCTGTCTCTCTGTTTCTCTCTGCCTGTCTGGCGAGCGCATGCGCTCTATAGCGAAAACCTCTAAAAAAAAAAGTTTGTGGGAAATAGAATTAAAAGAAATTTATTTTGGTGCAAAAAAATTGAAATCTGTGCATGGGATTTTCCATCGTATGCATTTTCCACAAACTTTTTAGAAGACCCTTTGTCTAAGTGGAGAACAGAATAAGGAGTCCTCAGGGGCTCGCCACTCAGTTTCAGCTACCAACCACACACAGGGCTGATCTGGTTTTGCTGTGACTGTCCTAACCATGTCCCCCTGCACCTGCTGGAGTATGTTAAATGTAATACCAGAAAATGGTTTTATTTTCTGCAAACTCTTCTGTATGAAGCACTCAACGATGAGAGCTCTTACATAGTTCGTATTTTAAGCTGCTTCTCAGCCATCATTTTTTGTCCTGTGAGATTGTATTCACTGGTGGAATAGGTAGGCTGGCCGTCCCGTGTCAGTGGGGAACTTGTGTAATGGGGGAACAGAGATTGAGATTGCATTTCTTCAGGCATTTTGGAGGGGTCCTAGCACGGCCATCCTCCTGAAGGCCTTGCACACAGACCCCTGTTGGAGAAGCATTTCCTGATTCTTGTCTTGGGGGTCATAAACCCAGCCAGGGCTGGGCAGTGCACAGCTTCCAGCCAGCATGCCGGGCCGTGACAGCCCCAGGTCTTGGTGCTGTGCCAGGCCCCCACTTTATGAGCTGTGGAGTTGGACAGCTCAGGGGCCAACGTCTCCTTACTGCCGAGCAGAAAGTGAAGATCCGGCGAGATCACCCGTTTCACGTACTGGGGCCTTGTGAAGGTGTGCTGAGATAAGTGAGTTGAATTTTTAGTTGAAAAGAACACTCTCCTGGAGATGAGCGTGTGGGAGTAGTTCTGTACGGAAACTGCCCAGAAGCACACAGTCTGTGTGCGAGCAGAGTGCTGACCTCGCAGTCGGGAGCTGTGGGTTCGGGCCCCGGCCCCAGCCTTGTCCTCGTCTCTCGAGTACCTAGGTGGCCATCGGCTAGACAGCGCTAGGTGTTGGTTAGTAGGAGATGGAGTAGGGACAGGCTGGGAATGGCAAGGTCGCTGTGGCCTTGGTGCAGAAGGTGGGGTGGGGAGACAGACATCCTTATTTTAAGGCTGAGAAGTTTAGAGGGGTGGCTCCCAACCTGTCCCCTCCCTTTGCACTTTTCATTGTGAAGTAAGTCTGGGTTGTGGGAAGTTGCGGTGATACTGCGCGGAGTGCCTGCACCGGCCCAGCCCCCCGCCGTGGCCACAGGAACAGCTCGTGGGGCCAGTGCGTGGCCTTTCTGCTCACTGTCCAGCAGCGTTGCTGCGGGTGTAGGCGCTTCTACACGGACAGCTGCTCCTAGAAAGTTCCAGGCCGCCGTCCCCCAGTTTATAGGTATCGGCCTTCCTGAAGTACTGTGTGCTGTTAAAACTAGCAGAAGTACTGAGTGTTTATGTGCTCAAAGCTCGGAGAACTGGCAACAGGTTACTCTCCCGGGTGTCTACTGGGGCCTTCAGAAATCAAGGTCAGTTTCTTCTTTCTGGGGGACAGTCCCACACATTTCAGAGGAGCTGGCGTTCCCTGGCCTCTGCCACTACCTGCCAGCAGAGCCCTCCAACCACCGACAACAGAACTGCCCCCCCAAGAATAAGACAGGGGTCCGAGTAGGCCTTCTCATGGACACTGTCTCTGGGGCCCCTGCTGGAAAGAGAATTCTGTTTTAGAGAGATGTTCTGATGTGCAGTTTTCTTATTCTTAAAAATATAACATACTGCATGCCCCAAATCCTGAAAGGACAAATGGAGAAGGGATTGTAGTATGTCTGTTCTCCAGGGGGAGAGGTAACTTTCTTAATCTCTCTCTCTCCCCATCTCTCTGTTTCCCTTGAGAGAAACATACCCTCTAGCAAACTGAAAAACAAACAAACAAAAACATGTATTGTGTGGACCATAATATTTCTGGTCAAGTGTGTAACATTGTGTAGAGAGAACCTTTAAAAAGTAAAATGTTAGCAAAATAGATGATGATTGCTCTAGGGTTCTAGCACCTGATTGTGTTATGCGATGAACTGGGTGATTTTTAGAAGTGGGAACAGTACTAGAGGTTTCTCTTTTTAGGATTTCTTTTCTTTTTTCTTCTTTTACCTGTAGGTGCAGTTCGGTGCATGCTCTTGCTGGTGGGGGGAGGGGAGAGCAATCGTCCCCTGGAGGCATGGCCACACTGTAATTCCTTCTCTTCTCAAGATTTTGTGCATACATGCACACGTGCCTAACATTTTCAAGTCGCTCCTGGGATTGGGACTCGAACCGTGGTCAGCCATGTGGGAATCCATCCTCTTCACCACCACACCCGCTGGTCACAGGGTTTTCTTTCTTTTTATGAGAGAGATTTTTGTATAGGGCGTGTGTGCTTGCCAGAGACACAGAGAGACGAGAGAGGGAAAGTAAAAATCACCCCCGGGGGATGGCTGTGCCACAATTCCTTCTCCTCCATTCTCCTTCGGGATTTTGGGCACGCACACACGCGTGCCTGGTGTGTTTCAGGCTGCTGAGTCATCAGCTGCTGTTGGCCGTGTGGAAGTTTGGCACCTTAGCCACCTACGCCCCCGCTGGCCTCAGGGCCTCCTTCTTTATTTTTCTATAGGGCACGTGCACTTGCCAGAAAGACAGAGAGAGACAGAAAGCGAGAAATCACCCCCTTCTCCCTGGAGGATGGCCACACCGCAATCCCTTCTCCTCCATTCTCCTCTCGGGATCTTGGGCACGCACAGTTGTCCAGCATGAGTCTAAGCCACTGGGTCCGGGACTTGAACCGCGAACGACTACATGGGAGTCCCGGTGACATGACCATTACGCCAACTGCTGGTCCCGAGGACCTTCCTTTTTAAAAACAAACATTTCTCAATGTTAGTGTAGTACAGGTGTAACTAAGATTTCAGAATAACCTTAAGTCTGGTTGAGGGCCCCTGGTGGGTGTGCATATGCCATGATGTATTTACTGTATGGTATATGGCACTCAGCAGTTACTGGAGATGTTCCTATGTAGGGTTTTTCAGACCCCCTCCTTGAGACATCCTCTCTCTAGTTCATTTATTTTTTAATTAATTAATTAATTTATTTTTTTTTTTTACTTTAGACATGTGTGTGCCAGAGTGCCAGATTGAGAGAGAGAGAGAGAGAGAGAGGAGAGAGAGAGAGAGGGGGGGGGGCATCCTCTGCGGGGTCTGGTCAGCCGTAGCACTCTCCCTTTGCTTCTCCAGCTTGTCGGATTTTGGGCACTTGCAGAATTTGTGTATAATAATTTTTATGTATGGAAAACAATGAATCCATCTTGTAGTTCTATGGCCCAAGGCAGTGTGGTTGTTACGGTGCTGGACTCCGGCATGGCTAACCGTGGTTCGGGTCCTGGACCTGGCGGATGCTGTCTCACCCTCCTACCCTCATCTCTCTCTGATGAGTGCATGTGCCCTAAAGCAAATTAAAAAAGAAAGCAAACTCTGGTGTAAAGTTAAATGTTTCAATGATAATTTATATGGGTTTGCTTGTTTGTTTCTACTGTGGTATAAAACATTATCCCCAAACTCAGCGACTTAGCAAACTGGCCGTTTATTGATTACGAATTTCTGTGGCTGGGTCCTTGTGGCGACTGTCTCTTCGGAAGTGCGCCTTCGAAGACCTCGGGGCAAGCGGTCTGCTTCGGGGTCCCTCCTGTGATACCGGCCAGAGGCTGCGGCTCACACGGGAGCTGGAAGGCCAAAGGGGGGGCAGTCAGCAAGCTGTCTCTAACCTGTTTGGCGAGGACTGACCCTCACCTCTGCATTTTATTCATTGGGAATGGAATCAGGGAAGGGAATTTCACAGGGCCATGAGCACAGGGGGTCCTTGGGGCGTCTTAGTGCTGCCCATTGCAGAGAGTTTACATAGACAATATCCTCTGAACGCTTAGCACTGCACTGGGCGTGCCAGACCTCTGTACCTAATGGCAGTGCGAGCGATGATTGCGGATAAAGTATGTTTGCAAAAGTGCACAAAGAAATCCCACTGTAAGGGTGGGGCAGCAGGTGACTCGGTGATTAAGGAGCTGGACTCCCACATGGCCAACCATAATTTAAGTCCCAGACCTGGTGTCTTCAAAATCACGCTGGGTACGTGTGTGTGCATGCCCCAAATCCTGAGAGGAGAATGGAGGAGAGGCTCCAGTGTGGCCATCCTCCTGGGGGTGATATCTCACCTCCCCTGCCCCTGCATAAGCGGCATATGGCAGAAACCTTACAAAGAAAAAGAAATCCCACTTTAAGGAAAATGAAAGTTTTTTTTTTTTAATGATAGAAAAGTCTTTAATAAAGATTTTTACATGTCATGTATTTAATGGAAAACAATTAAAAGATTATATAAACAGTCCAGTCAATAAAATGTCATCTTTCAGGTCATACCGTTTTTCTTCTAGTTCTGCCCATATTCTTACAATGCTTGTGAAAGGGGATCTTGAGTTCAGTTTTACTTGTCAGCTCTTCGATGAGACGCCCTTGGATAAAGATGCAGACTCAGTAGCCGCTTCACTCAGTTCTTCTGTTTCTCCACGCTTCCAGGTGTGTCTGGAACACACAGTGCTCCGTGCCGTTGTTTGAAGGCCGTGAGACTGAGGTCGGGACTCTGAGGCTTCCCTTGAGATGAGATCTCTGTGGTGCCCTGAACTATCATCAGAATTTCCAGCAGGGGACTCTGGGCTGCTCTTAGTTAAACAGTTTTTCCGCTGTTTCTCCACAAGAAGTCTGGCCTGACTGCTCTAGCTTTCCCTTAGTCCAAAGCTGTGGTGGCGTTTTCAGACTTCCAACAGTTCCACGTTGGCACAGAAGATAAGTCCACGCTCTGCTTGCCTCTGGGGAGCCCCAAGGACTGCATTGCAGTCAGGGCGCCCACTCGGCTGCACCACCCCTGGGCCTGGCCAGGACCCGTGCAGGCGGGGCAGGGGCTGGGGCAGCGACTGGGCTGTGTTGGGGTCACCACCGCCGCCGCCGCCAACGCTCACTCTGAAAATAAAGTGTTTTATTTAAAGCATCACCTTGATAAAATCCTCTATTTGTTCTTAAGTTTTAAGGATTTTTTGTTTAGTTCCGTGTCTTTGTTGATCACGGGTCTTTGCTAATAAGCCCAGCTCCTGTTCTCATCTTCGTAGTAGACAGAAAGCTAGTTCGGTGCTATGTGCAGAGCTTTTCACGAGGTTGAAAATTAAGCCATGAGGCTGTTCTTTTTTTCTGAGAGGTTTATGCTATAGTGCACGTGCACTCACCAGAAAGAGAGAGACAGAGAGACAGAAAGCGAGACATCACCCCCTGGGGGGGATGGTCACACTGCAATCCCTTTTCCATTCTCCTCTCGGGATCTTGGGCACGCACATACACGCACCCAGCATGAGTTTAAGCCACCGGGTCCGGGACTCGAACCACGGTTGATAACATGGGAGCCTAGCAACATAGCCATTATGCCGACTGCTGGTCCGTCCTCTTCTTTTTATTTTTTGTACAGGGTGTGTGTGCTCACCAGACAGTGAAAGGAGCGGGAAAGGGAGCAATAGCCCCTTGGGGGGTGGGGACACCATCCCTCCTCCTGCTGCCTCCTCACACACATGCCCAGCGTGTTATTTAGGCCGCAGGCTCTTGGACTTGAACCACAGAGTCAGCCTTGTGGGATCTAGCACCTTAACCAACATGCCGCCTGCTGGCCTCTTCTTTCTTATTTCTTTCAGTGCTGCTGTTGGGCGTGTGCATTCAGAGAACAAGGGAGAGAGGAGGAGAGAGAGAGAGGGGGGAGAGGGGGAGAGAGGGAGAGGGGGGAGGGGGAGGGGGAGGAGGAGAGAGAGAGGGGGGAGAGAGGGGGAGGGGGAGGGAGAGGGAGGGGAGAGAGGGAGGAGAGGGGGAGGGAGAGAGGGAGGAGGGAGGGGGGGGAGAGGGAGAGAGGGGAGAGGAGGGAGAGGGGGGAGAGGGAGAGGGGAGAGAGGAGAGAGGAGAGAGACAGGGAGAGAGGGGGGGGGAGGGGGAGAGGGGGAGGGGAGAGGGGGGAGAGGGGGAGGGGAGGGGAGGAGAGAGACAGGGGGAGAGGGAGAGAGAGGAGGAGAGAGAGGGGGGGAGAGGGAGAGAGGGAGAGAGGAGGGGAGAGAGGAGGGAGGAGGGAGAGGGGGAGGGGGAGAGGGGGAGGGAGAGAGGGGGGAGAGGGGGAGGGAGAGAGGAGGAGAGGGGGGGAGGGGAGAGAGGGAGAGAGGAGAGGAGGGGGGAGAGGGAGAGAGGGAGAGAGGAGAGAGAGGGGGGGAGAGGGAGAGGGGAGAGGGGAGAGGGGGAGGGGGAGAGGAGGAGAGAGAGAGGGGGGAGAGGGGGAGGGGGAGGGAGAGAGGAGGAGAGAGACAGGGGGAGAGGGAGAGAGGAGAGAGGAGAGAGAGGGGGGGAGAGGGAGAGGGAGAGAGGAGGAGAGAGAGGGAGAGAGGAGGGGAGAGAGAGGGGGCAAAGGGGAGGGGGGGGAGGGAGAGGGGGAGGAAAGTGTCGATCTATCAACAACAGGGATGGCCCTGCTACAATCCCTTCTCCTTTCTCCCCTGGGAGTTCTGGGAGGCATGCACTCGTGCCGGGTGTGAAGCATGCCCCTGTGTTCGGAACCCGGAGTGTGGGGCTGGCTGTGTGGGGTCCAGCGCCGTAACCACCATGGCACCAGCTGACCCACGGCCAGTTTCTCTGTTTCACATGTGAGATTTGGCGTATTGGTTCCTGGCGTGGGTGAGCCTTCACAGGAGTCCTCCAGACTGCCAGTTTTGGCACGGTGAGCTGGGGGCACCCTGGGCCGACCCTGCTTAACGTGCCGCTGGGACTCCTGCTTTGGTCTTGGGTGAAGTGCTTTTAGGGGCAGATCCGACATCAACTGGCCATCCCTTTTATTCTGCACCAGTTTGTTCATGCACACTTTCCGTGGCTTAGATAGCTAAATGTGTCATCCTTCAATGAAATGTTTGACGTGGACGGTTGAAGAAGCTTGTTTTCTAGTTCTGAGAATAGGTGACAACGTCTTGTGGAGATCCCCTGCAAGATTCTGAGATGTGATTGACCACTACGCATGGCCCCTGAGACGGCTCAGAAACGTGCTTTGTAGCTTTGACGTTTTTCACTAAACTTGGACAGTTTTTCTTTGTGGAAAGTACCATTTGGGTCCAACTTAGATAACTTCCTTTAACAGTATCACTACCCTCTGGAGGTTTTCGGTGCTGTCGTGCCGTCTTCAGTTCCCTGGGAGAAAAGAACAGTCGAGCGTTTCATGCCCATCGAGCGTCTGGTCTCGGTGTGAGCTGTGATTAATGGGAGCTGTGTGCGCGTTTCGCAGTTCATTTCCCACCAGTGTGTGACTGTCGCTTTTTGGACAGCGCTGGTTAGCAGAAATTGCCCTCTTCTTAGCCTTTGTTTGCATAATCTGTTCTGGCTGACAGTCCTCCATCGGACTCGATTTCCTCGTTTCGGTCACACCCACTATAATTTATACAATGGGGGATTTCCAGGACAGCCAAGCCTTCCTTGTCACCGTCCCCCTTGCGCTGAGGAGCTTCACGGTGTGCCCTTGAGGAGCTGGCTGGGACTCCTCTAGCTCTGGCATTTTAGGTAGGAGTTGTTCGTAGGAATTTTGTTCTTCTTTGAATGAGTAACAGAGAAATTAATCCAGGCTTAGTGCTTCCAGGATTAAAGCATACTTACATGTTCACTGTAAGTCGAAGGTCCAGTGCCGGCGTGCCCCAACGAGTGAGTCATCATTAGGTGTCCCTCTGCAGGGAGCATGACGTGACCACGAGAGAGGAAGTTGGAGGTGAAACAGTCAGTCCCCCTCCTCACGTTCCCTCGCCTCTCTCCCTGCAGCCCTCATTTCTAGACTGCTCTTGTAGTTGGTCATGCGACGCAGTGAAAGGCTTTGGAGTGAGGCTCCCACACTTCCTTGCTGTGTTACCTGGAGAAATTACTTAAATATCCCGAACCTCTGTTAAATGGGAGGACATAATTCCTTCCTTCTTTCGGAATTATTTCATTTTATTTATTACCATTATTACTTTTTAATTCACTAGAGAGAAACAGAGAGAGTGAGAGGGAAAGTGAGAAAACAAGCCGCCAGCTCCGTCACTCGAACCTTGGTTGGCCATATGGGAGTCCAGAGCCTCAACCACCATGCCATCTGCTGGCTGGCCTCCTTCCTTCCTTCCTTTGTGTGTGTGTGTTTTTTACTTGCAAGAGCGTGCGTATGTCCTCCAGGAAGGGAGGGAGAAAGCACCGTAGCAGGATGTAGGCACACCACAGTCCTCTTTCCTCTAGTCCTCCTTCCTGTCAGGATTTCGAGCATGCGTGCATGTACATGTGCCTGTTGTGTTTTTCAAGCTGCCAGAGTTGGAACTTGAACTGCAGTTGGCCATGCGGAAACCAGCTCCCTTAACAGCTGAGCTAGGGGTCTGCCGCACACCACTTTTCTTGAAGAGATTTGTTAAGGGTTAATAAGAGTGTGTGCAATAGCATCTAGCAGGTGTGTTGAAATCGGCAGATGCTTCCAAAGAGTTGGTGAGATTTTAAAACTCTTTTTCGTTATGAGTTAATATCACTAAACCTGGTTTTTCCTATGTCAACGCATAGCCCTGTTGTGTGAGGTTTTGTTTAAGTGGCGTGTGGGGATAATTGTACCTTTGCCTAGCAGTTCGTAGTTTAGGCAGATACTGGATAATAGAATAAAAACACTGCATGCTCACAAAGGCATCAGAAACAGATGCATTTTAGGAGTAAAGATCAGAGGCTGCCCCTGGGAAAGGTGTTTTAGGAGATTACATTTCATACCTACAAGTGTCTGTCTCAAAGGCAGTTGTGCTATTTTACAGCAGCGTGGTGAAGGGCCTCCAGTGAGGGTCTTCCAGCCCAGGGCAAGCGAGGCATCATTTACTGGGTTGTTCACAGCTGTCGGGGAAACCTGTTCCTTGCAAGGTGAACTGGAACCGGAGTCTTGGTCATGGTCCTGCTTCAGTCCAGCTACCGTTCCATCACTTTCGATGTATTTAGCTTTAGTTGATGGGTCTCATCCTATTATTATTGGGTCATTGGAAAAGCCGTGACGTATTTTCGTGTTTTTCTATGCAAAAATGCATCGTGACTTTTCTGGTGACCAATAGTTACTCAAATATGCTGTGTATTAAAAGGGGGAAGGTTATTTATTTCTACGAGCATTCCTGTTGATGAAATGTTTGCACGTGTGTAGTTTAAGTCAAGGGATTGTCAGATCTGACACCCTCTGCAACAGAATTTATGGAAGTTTGTAGAAGATAGAAAAAGGTCTGCCTGATTTTAGAACCAGTGACCTTAAGAAGTGCATATATGACATGAAGAAGATGGATGCTGCAACTAAAGATTCTTTGCTGGATAGTGTTTGCATATGCCCTGTGGAGCCATGTGGGTGCTGAGAAGTTAGGTAGTACACAGCATTGTCCTTGCTTTCAAGGGACTTGCCTGCTTTGGGAAGACGCAGGAGAGATGGAAGACGTTCCCGGCAGCAGGGGTCCGAAACAGCTCCTCTGACTTGGGCGAGTTTATCGGTGTGATGAACGGGTACTTTTATAGTCCTCAGTAACTTACTGCCCAGTAACATAAAAATTCCATATGCTGACGGATCCGTGATGACTAGTTTTGTTTTTTTCACTTTATCATAAAAAGCACTTAAAATCTATTATCCAGGGAAAGCCACTTTGGAAAATCTTTATTATCCATGTGACCGTTTTCATTTTGCAGGCATGTTATTGGTCTCAACAAGCATTGCTGTTTTCAGATATTTTAATAAATATCCCAGGGATAGTTCAGCAGATGATGCGATTAAGGTGCTGGCTCCCACGTGGCTGACCTGTGGTTCGAGTCCTGGACCTGGCATCTTGGAAAACACACCAGGCTTATATGTATGTGTGCTCAAAAGGAGAATGGAAGAGAAGGGATTGTGCGGTGGCCGTCCCCCTGGGGGTAATTTTACACTAAACTTCTCTCCGTATCTTTCTCTGGTGAGTACATGTGCCCAGTGGCAAACTTTTCTTTTTTTTTTTTTTTTAAAGCATCCTAGATGAGAAATATTTGCTTCTTTTTGTTAAAAACGTGCTTTGTGTTTGGGACCTTTTCTCCCTCCCTGTCCCAACCCTGCACGGAGGGCGCTCCTGTGGCCCCTCTCCCCGGCTCACCCTTTCTGCCCGTCTCTCCCTCTCTCCATGGCTGCAGCTGCTTTTCTAGAGAGAGGGGAGGATTTGGTGCAGGAATCCACTTGGATTTTGTTAGCCAAATGTCTGAATTCACATAACCCTCTGCCACGCCCTGCGGAGTTGGCCTGCAGGGAGGATTTCCTTACTGGTAAATAACTATTTATTTTTATTCCCCAGTGATTTGAGAGGTAGCAGGTGGGGTACGAGCTCACTCGCATCTTTGCCAGGGCAGGCGTCACATTCTCTTAGTGTGATCGATGAGGTAGAGTCCTTTGGGATATTTGCCCGTTCCTTCGCCATTTCGGATGTCCCCCTTCCAGGACATCACCTGGGGTGGTCTGCACGGAGCACAGGGTAAAGCCAGTCAGTGTGTTCAGACACCCGGTACGGCACATGCTGGGTGTGTGGTTGGCACTTTAGCTGTTCCTTCAGCTTTGCCTGGAGTGCGTCTGCCAGCTCCCCCGAGGCCGTCCCAGCCCACCCGTGTGCCCTGGGGTCGTGGATGGTGTGTCGGTCAGCGTGGCTCTTCATTTGGGGGTGTGAGAGGAGAGCCCACGTTTGTGCACGCTGCAGTCAGGATGGGCGTCCTCGGGACTCTGCGAGGACAGACCCTGAGGCTGCAGACACAGGGACAAGGGACCCACCAGGGAGGCGGTGGTGTCACCTGCTGCCCTGACTGACACAGCCTCTCACGATGGGGCATTTGGAAGAGTAAGAGTGGATGAAGAGGAGGAGAATTTCCACTGACGTGGAGCCCACGTCCGCGAGTGTTCGGGTAGTGGAGACAGTGGGTTTTGGCCGAGGTGTGCTCGGACAGACTCCGGCTCCGCTCGTGGGATCAGACCTCTATCTGTTACTGACTTAAGTCTTCCAGCTTCGGCTGTGTGGCGGATAAGCGCACCCTTCCGACTAAGGCCCGTTCTGCTGTAACACGTCATGGCCTGGCGCTTGGGTTTGTGTGAACGTTTGTCACAAGGTCCTGTGGCATCGAGAGACAGTTGTGTCCCATGTAAGCAGTTACTCCTGATCACGTAAGACGCATCGGAGTGACTGGCTGGCCTGCGTGTTTGTCAGCTCTGAGTTAGGTTCTGGGTTTCTTCCTGGTCTTCCTTTTTAAATTGTCAGAGCGCATACGAGACAGAGAAGCAGAAAGAGGGGAAAAGGTATCCCCAGTGGGACGCGGTCACCAGGCCTCTTGGGCCAGGGCTAGAACCATACAGTGGGCCAGCCAGGACAGGGACGGTGTGGCGGGCTGGTCGGGACTGACCATGTGGCGGGCCGGCCGGGACAGGTACCGTGAGGTGGGCCATGTGGGATCCAGCGTCCTTGACCACGGAGACAGGCCCCTCTCCGCCACATTTACTTATTTATTTCTGCAAGACTATGAGCTTTCGGTTTGGGTTTCCGGAGCGTGTGAGTGGCTCTACGGAACGTCTACCAGAGGCGGTGCAAAGCCACGGGGCAAGCCTAGCCTGAGTCTGCCCTGCCTGCCGGGCTGGCGAGGCTGTGTGCGACACGCCGAGTGGAGCCAGGTGTCCTCAAGTTGTCCTCAGGAGGTCTCCGTGTGGGATGGGGAAGGTGCCGTCACACACGTCCTTACGGCCATGGGGGTGAGCTGGGCACAAGGCCATTCCAGACTTACGGGCTCCCACAGCCGGATCCCTCCCGATGTAAGAGTCATTCTGTCAGAAACCACGGCCACAGTAGCGTTTGCCCGGCAGAGTGTCGGCACCTTAGGGGAGCTGGCCTGGTGGGGCCAGCCCTCCCTCCCCAGGGCTCTCAGATCGGGGACGGGTCACTCTGCCCAGCGTCGTCCGCAGCAGAAGTTCCCGAGGTGCTCCGTGCCAGGCACTGGGCTGAGCCGGTTTAGCATCTCATACTCCGACGGGCGGGTGTGTTATCCTGGCTGTGCAGAGGAGGGGGTGGCCCTAGGAAGGTGAGGTCTCCCATGTCGCAGTGCTGAGCCCCGAGCCTGGACCCCGAGCCCGTGTGATGCCAGAGCCCAGGGCTCCTGTCCCAGAACTGCCGGGAATGGGGGCAGCGAGCCTGTGCCCTCCAGGAACATCCAGTGACTTTGAGGTGTGGGGTCACTTGGGAAACTTGGCTCAGAGGACGGCCCCTGCTCTGCTCCTCGCCTCTAAGCGCAAATCTGCTCGTTGTGTCTTCTGTACAGTTTCGTTTTCTAGGCGTTCAGGGTGTGTGAGTGAGTGTGTGTGTGTGTGCCTGAGAGAGAGAGAGAGGGAGAGAGAGAGAGTTAGAGAAAGAGAGAGAACGGAATCCCAGTGTTGGTATTCATACAAGTGTGCCTGCAGCTTTCTAGAACTGAAATTTTGAGGCCATTTTATTTTAAAAATAGTCACTCCTGGGGTCCAGCAGCTAGCATGATGATTAAGGTGCTGGGCTCCCATATGACTGATCATGGTTCAAGTCCTGGACCTGCAGGCTTGCTTTCTCACTTTCCCTCTCTCTCTCTCTCTCTGGTCAAATTAAACATAAATAGATAGATAGATAGATAGAAGATAGATAGAAGGAATAAATAGAATAATCAAAGAAAATAATCATTCCCTTCTGCTTTTGCTTGAAATGCCTGTCTTCACAAATTAAGATGTGTTAGCCTCTGTTCTGTATTCTGTGTTCCAGCCCACTCATTTTTCTCTTCCTCAACCCCAAATTGATTTTAATTCTGATAATGCGCCTCCATGTTTTTGTTTTCATGTTTAAAAAAATTTTATGACTTTAGATTTATTTTGCCAAAGGTGACCCATCCCTCCCCCTCCCCCACATATAAAAACAAATACAAATCCTCATTTTAATCGTGACTGCATTGTGTTTATATGTTATTTACAAATGAGCTGACATTTTCTTTGTTAATTTCAACTACCTGGGGAAAATACTTATATCAAGAATAAATGTAACATCTCTTTTACTTCAGCCTCCTTTTGTGTCACTTTTTAAAGTTCTATACATCATATACGTTTTATACGTTAAGTTTTTTCTAGGTATTTAACCTTTTGATGGCTATTATTAAACTTTTTCTCATTATGTTTTCGTACTGGTTGTGGCTTATATATAGGGAATCAATTATTTTGCATTTCATTGTATTTTTTAAACAGTTAATTTGTTCCTTGAGAGAGAGATGCAGACAGTTACAGCCCCCGACAGGGTCCCCGCACTGCTCTGGCCTCGCCTCAGCTGGCCAGGCCCTGGGCCCTGGGTGCCTGGGGGTGCAGGAAGAGCTCTGGGCAGACAGGTGTCCCCCCACGAGTGTGTGCCCCGCAGAATGTCGCATTTTACTGCATGCCACCACCTGGGCCCCTTACGTTACTTTTATTACCTTCATTTTATAATCCCCAAAGTAAGAATTCTCTTACTTTATAATAATTCAAGTTATTCTCTTGGGTTTTCCAGGTGTTTAGTTTTAAAAGATAACTGAACTATTTTTAAATTTCTCGTGGGCTTGTGTGCTCGCCAGAGGGAGAGCAGAGAGAGAGAGAGAGCCTGTTAGAGGCTTGACCGTGCCATGATTCCTCCATTTCCTCGCCCCTCAGGGTTTTGTGCCAGAAGCTCACACGCCCCGTGAGCTTTTTATGCCGTCAGGGATGGGACTTCACGGTCGGCCGTGCAGCCCCAGCTCCGGTGCCCAGCACTTCAACACTGTGCCATGGGCCAGCCTGGCACACAGTTTTATTATCTGCAGGGAGGGCTACCTTGGCCTCCGTGTGTTCATAGCAGACATGAGCTGCTCAGCCGCTCTGTGGAGCCGCGCCGGCCTGCGTTTCCCGAGAGGGGTAAGTGGTGGTGGTGGTCGGGCACCAGTCACGCACGTGCTCAGTCACATAGTACTGTTGGTGTCAGGACATCAAAGTCCACCCTAAATAAGGTCGTGTGACTGCTAGATTGCTCCTTTTGAGGACATAAAGAGAAAATGAATGAAAAGCAGAAGTACATGGAGAAGAGGGCATTTGAAAAGGAAATAAAAACCCAAGGGGAGAAAAATCAGGGTGAGGCCAGGTGGGGGCCTGCACTTCCTGCTGTAGCGTGCCCACTCACAGCGCTGTGAGGGTGTGTGCGTGCGGGTGGTGTCTAGACAAGGGATCTCCATGTCGTGAGCTCCTACCTCTGTTTCCCAAGTAGCTGGCACTACAGCAGGTAGGGTGGGATGAGGGTTAAACCCAGGCCTCCCCCGCGGGCCTGGCTGCAGAGCAGCAGCGTCCGGCCGTGCTCAGTAGTGTGGTAGGCAGAGGCCTGGGGCTACAGCTGGCAGGTGCAGTCAGGTGCGGAGGTGACCTTTCCTCCCGGACTGCCTGCAGCGTAGGGTGTTCTCTGTTAGCGTCTGTGCGTGTAAACACAGGAGCCTTCCCAGGACACAGTGCAGCGGGAGCCTGAATGTCACAAGTGTCACAGGTTGTCACTGGATTCTGTGACGCAGCCCCAGAGCCTTCATTGCTGCACACCCACATCTAGTGCCGGGCCTGCTCAGGCAGGGCTCAGGCACCTCAGGTCTCTGCGGTGGGTAAAGTTGCTGCTCTCGTGGTCCAGTGTGGGGCATGAGCTGCGTTTCTGCTGGTGGAGAGAGCAGTGGGAGGGAGAGGCCGCTCCTGGAAGGGTGGGAGCAGGTGCGTGAGCACAGAGTACAGGGCAAGGCTGCTGTTTCTTAAATGCCAGGGGGTGCCAGAGAGGGGAGAGACACTGAGAGAGAGCACCCGCCAACACTGTGTCCGGTCATGCCGCAGTCCCTCTCCTGCGTGTCTCTGACCTGTCACAATGTTGGGCACACATGCATGTACGCATGCACATGCTCTCAGCATGTCTTCCAAGCTGCCAGGGCTGGGACTGAACCGCAGCTAGTCCTGTGGGGCGCGGCTCCCTCAGTCACAAGGCTACGGGGCCGGCCCTGTCCTTCTGAGGTGAGCAGTGTTTGGAGAGGAGAGAGCAGGGCTGGTCCAGCGCAGAGCTTTGTGGCTGTGCAGTCCCGAGGGGCTCTGCTGTCTGAGATGTGGGCTGCACCCCACCCTCCATCATCTGCATTTTCCAAGATGAGTGTGACGGCAGAGGGTTGTCGGAGGCGAGCTGTGCCTTACCTGCGCTCTGGAACTCTCCCTGCCCAGGCTGGCTTTGGCAGAGGGCTCCTTGGTTAGGAGCAGTTTCATGTGGTCATGCCCAGCTTCCAGGGAAGACTGGAATAGGGAGCACAAGATTTCAGTCCCCGTAGTGAAGACAGCTAGGGTCCAGGGGCCTAGGAGGGATGCCGGGTCGGCCGGGTGCAGTGCCTGCCACGCACCATCCTCCCAGAGCTGCTTTTGTAACTTGGGTTCTTTCAGTCGTGATACTGTAAATGTGTTTCAGTGTCTTCCACAAGTGTGTGTGTGTTTACTTATTTATTTTTGAGAGAGATTTTTTTCCTATAGGGTACATGCAATTGCTGGAGAGACAGAGACAGAGAGAAAGCAAGAAATCACTCTGAGACTCTGCAGTCTCTTCTCCTCTGTTCTCCTGGGATTTTGGGTGCACATGCATGCATATGTGTCCGGCGTGAGTTTCAAGGTGCCAGGTTGGGGCTTGAACTGTGGTCTTCCCTGTGGGCATCCAGCACCTTAACCATCATGCTACCCACTGGCCCCGGGGTGTCTAAATCACTGTTGGTTGTGGGGCCTTGGGTTAAATGAACTCCTGTGAGGGAGCTTCACGGCATGCACGGACTACTGCAGCCCCTCTCTGGGTCTGAGGTGCAGGCAGCCGGGCTGGGTGGGGGAGATTCCTGGGTACGCAGAGTATTAGCAAGCAGCAGTGGAAAATGAGAACTTTCGCTCTTGGTCGAGATATGTACAGAGGGCAGTAGCTGCCCCTGCCATCAGGATTTGACTTTGTATCCATAGTTCCAGTTGTTTTGGTATTTTTCTTCTCCTCCTCTTCCTCCTCCTTTTTTTTTTTTTTTTTTAAGGTTTTTGTGCTGGCCAGGGAGACAGAGAGAGAAAATAAGAAATCACCCCGCAAGCGTATGGTCACACTGCAGTCCTTTCTCCTCCATTCTTCTCTTGGGGTTTTGGCCACCCATGCACACGTGCCCGGTGTGATTTTCAAGCCCTGGGTCCAGGCCCAAACTGCGGTTGGCATGAGAAAGTCCATTGGTTAATTAGCACACCATCTGCTGACCGGTTTTTCTTTTTCTTAAAAGGAAGCGATTAGCATGTCTCGGGCATTTAGAAATGGCCTCCCATACCTGCAAGGTCTAGGCTCCTGGTAGACCCTGGAGATAGATTTCCAGGTGGGAAAGGAGCTGACACCTCAGTGCTCCCCAGAGACACCGCCTCTGTACAGTAATCTCTCGGCTCCCTGCAGCCACTCAGCTCAGCGGCTTTAGAAATATGGACCTGGTTGAGATTCTTAGTCCCTTTTCCTGATGTTTGAAGCTGAGGAAAAACAAGAACAAAAACACAGCAAGCTGGTCAGACACTGCGAACAACAGAAACACTGGTTTCCGATGAACAGATTTCTGTCCTTTGTCATCTGAGCAGAAGCAGAAGTGAGAGCCAGGCTGCCTTCGGCTGCGGGTATTTGGTTTCCTTGATAAGCAGGGTTTCACAAGACAGCGGACAGGAGCGGCAGCCGCGCGGCCTTCTCCCTGCTCCGACCTGCAGCTGAGGGGCCAGGACCTGTGGCCCTGCCCCGACCCCCAGCCCCGGCGCCCACAGCGGAGTCCCACGTGCTGCCTGGGCCTGGCCGAGAGGTTGTTGTTGTCTGGTCGAGAGGAAGATAGGCTTTCCCTGTTAGTGAAAGCGCCACCGACATGTGTAAAGTTTATAAGCTAACTTCCGCTGGGCCTACCAGTAGAGGAAAATGCATTCCTGTCGCTCTGAGGAGAGTCCTGGGAACTTCCCATGGAAAGGACGTTGGTTGTGTGCGTAGCTGCTCTTTTGAGCCTCTATCATAATTTTTCAAGTTAAAAAAGTTAAACAGAAAAGTTGAGTTTTTAACAAATACAGGTCACATGGATTTTTTTTTTTTTTTCTTTTCTTTTTTTTTTTTTTTAGGGGTTTTTGCTACAGGGCATATATGCTCATTAGAAAGAGAAAGACAGAGAGACAGAAAGTGAGAAATCACCCTCCCAGGGGGGATGGTCACACCGCAATCCCTTCTCCTTCATTCTCCTCTCGGGATCTTGGGCATACACGCACACGCGCCTGGCGTGAGTTTAAGCCACCGGGTCTGGGACTTGAACCGCAGTTGACTACATGGGAGTCCAACAACATATCCATTACGCCAACTGCTGGTTGCCAGGTCACATTGTATTTTTACTTTACATGAGGCTGACTAAAAGTTTGGGTCACAGATGGGCGTTTGTCTGCAGAAGCACTTAGGGATCTAAGCACGGGTACCATGACGTCCATGAAATTGTGTTGCCAGTATTTTGAAATCATATTAGCGGGTTCTGTGTCTCCCAGTTATTTTCTAAGAACTACCGAGCTATTTCCTTGACACAATGTAAGTTCACCAAGTTCTCCCATTAGTAAGTAGTTTGTTGTAAAGCCACTTCTTTCATCTGTTTGTGGGGGGTGGGGGAATAACCCTGTTTCTCCCCATCAGAGGAGTATGTTATTTTATGTGAAGTCTATTAATGTGGTTATGACTTTTTTGGGATTATTTATTTAATTTCATTTATTTTTATTAATTTGCTACAGAACACATGCGCTCACCAGAGTGAGAGAGAGAGCAAGCTGCCAGGTCCGGGGCATGAACCGTGGTTAGCCATGTGAGAGTCCAGCACCTCAACTACTCTACCACCTGCTGCCCCTTCCCCTCCCCCCCGGGTGTTTTAAGAATCCTTAATCTTTTAGTGCTTATAAAACGTTCGCATGGCTGTGAGTGTCTGTGCACGCTTTTAGTGCGGAGCTACTTCGAGAAGTACCTTTAGTCTTTCTTTTATAGGATTACTAGACTGACACTAGTATTTACTGCCAGCTTGCATCATAGTGCAGGGGTCTTACACACATTGTTCGAGTCAGCCCTGACCTGGATTCTGCCATGTGGGGGATTGTCCTCACTGTGATGGAAGGCTGAATTGAGCCAGGTGAGGTTATGGAACGTGCATAGTCTCCCAGCACTTGTAAGTGAGCGGGGCAGGATTTGAACCGAGAGTTTGAGTTTTAGGCTCTGGGGTACCTGGCTGGGAGGAAGGAGGTGAGCTCTCCAGGCTGTGAGGCAGCGGGAACACTTAACAGAGAGTGTGTTTTGTGAAGGGGCCTCTCGCATCGGGCGTGGGGGTAAGGCAGAGCCTGGGATTTCTTCCTTTTTTGGAAATTCAAGGATCTGTTACCGAATCAGAAGCTGCATGGGAAAGGTGAGCTTGCTGGAGAAACGAGTCTGCGTGTGCTCACTTAGGCAGAGTGAAGACTGACTTGGAAATCGCAAATCTTTGTAAAATGAGACTCCTCACCAAAGAGATTTTTAAGAAGGGTCATAATGGATTCTGCAGTTATTTCTTATAATGGGAAACAAAAGGAGAGAGACTTTGGTGGTTGAATAAAACTGTATAGGGGCTGGGAGAGCATTTGTAGGACTTGATCAATACCTGAAAATTGCAGCTGTTGGATATATTTGCTGATATGTCACAGAACTGCAATCTACTTTTTAAAGAGATGTGAACCTTTACTGCTCTAGCTTTAAAAATATGTGATTGTTGTATGGAATGATGATTAAACATGACTTCCAGCATGTTAAAATGTTACGTATGTTTAGAATCAGTTAAATTTTCAATAGTTACACATAGGAGTTTTCAAGGCTGTTTCTTCTAGGTCAGGTCAAATAATCCTGCTAGAAATACACTGATATTAAAGTGTATTATTTTTGTTGCTCAAGTTTTGATGGTTGAAGAATAATCATCCTAAGAGGTTGGAAAAAGGGAACTTTTTACTTAGAAGTTTCTTTCTTTTTTTTTTTTTTTTTAATTTCAGTTGTCAGAGGATGTATGTGGTTACCAGAGAGACAAAGAGACAGAGAGAGGGGGAGGAAGGACCTCTCAATGGGATGTGATCATGCCGCAGTCCCTTTTCTTACGTCTGTCCATCCTGTCAGGATTTGGGGCGCGCATTCACATGTGTCTGCATGTTATTCAGACCGCCAGGGCAGGGAGTGGAAGCACTGGTCAGCCCTGTAGGATTCGGTTCTAAGCTATAAGGCCAGCCCCAACCAAGACGATTTCAAGGGTTACTAAGTATCACACAATTATTGATACTGTATTAACATTTCTGAAATTAGTATCTTTGAGCCTTGCTGTATGCATTCCTGAAATGGTGAGGTTGGCTGCTAGGTGATTGCTCTGGATTTCCTGGGTTCAGACCTGAGACTGGTGCCTGCGAGGACACAGAGGGCTTCCCCCCCCCCCCCCCCCCCCCCCGTTTCCTGTCCCCCAGGGACTCTCACATCCGGAGGTGAAGAGGCCGGGGTGGGGTGCAGCACCTCCCTGGGCTTCTGAACGCCTGGTGTGCAGTTTCCTGAAATCCCCAGAAGCCCTTCTGGTCCCTCTGGGGAGGGGCGTGGCCTGTGACCGACATGGACATTCGGAGAGAACTTTCTAAACTCCCCTTTTATCGGACAGGATACTGAAGTGGTTCAGTTTTTATTTAAAATTTTGGCATTTTGTTTATCTTAGATGTTTTTGCTTTAATTTTTTTCATTATTGCATTGAACTCTCTGTCTCAATGACTAAGATCTTGGCACCCCTTTAAATTTCGTGTGGGAGCCTAGTGCCTCTGGTCTCACTCCAGCCCCAGCCCTGCTCCAACCACTTAGAAACACTGTAATTCTTTGTAGTTTGTCATTAAAAACAGTTATCAAAGCCGAGTAATGTGGAGCCTTAAACAAGAGATTCCAGTGATTTGCTGGTAAGCAGATGCTGTTCACGCTGGCTGGTTGCTGGACGCCGGCAGCTGGAAACCCTGACAGAACAGCTCTGAGTACAGGGCAGCCCCGCCAGGGCCGTCCAGGGTGAGAAGAAGCCTTGTCGGGTCCCAGTGCTGGACGGTAACCGTAAACACAGCACCGGCTTCACTTGAGTCATTTTGTCTCTGTGGAGGTACGCACCCTAACATCCTATTAAGTTCCTCCTAACGGAGAAGGTGTTTTCTTTTTAACTTTGCTATAGGGCGCATGTGCTCACTGGAGAGGTCAGAGAGAGGGGAGAGAGAAAGTGAGAAATCACCCCCCAGAGGAGATGGCCACACCACAGCCCCTCCTCCATTCTCCTCTCGGGACTTTGGGCACCATGCACACATGCCCAACGTGGTTTTCAAGCCAGGTCCGGGATGCAGACTTCTCAGCCTCTCATGTGGGATCAGCTGCCTTAACCTGCTGGTGTAAAAAAAAACAAAACAAAACAAAACAAAGCAAAAAAGCCTGGGATTTCTAATGAGAGGTGTTTCCAGTTTGCATGGGTGGTGCATGTCTTCCCCTCGTGTGGGTAACCTTAGGAGAAGAGGGGCCCGTCTGGCTTGGTGTCTCACAACTCTCATATTAAGTGGCAGGTGGCATGGTGGTTAAGGCGCTAGACACTCCCACATGGCTGACCATGGTTCAAGTCCCAGACCTGGTGGCTTGCTTTCTCACTTCCTCTCTCTCTCTTTCTCTCTCTCTGTCAAATAAAAAATAAATGAATTAAAAAAATTTAAAAGATTAAAAAATAAAATTAAGTGGTGCTGTTCTTGTTTCTAAGCACACCGTGGAGAGCCCGCGGACCCCTGAGCTAGGGCAGCTTCACACCGACCAGCCCATGCCGCTCAGGACGCACTGCCCGGCCAGCCCTCTGGGTCCCCTGGGCCAGCTGTCGGCCGCTGCTTTAGGGGATCTCTGACCGGCAGAGACGTGCTGGTACTTGAGCGGTTTTATGGGCAGCCCTGAGCACCGGGAGTCGGTGCCAGGTTCCCGGCACTGCTCTGTACGGCAGGGAGAGCGCCCCAGGGGAGGGCCCGGCGTGGCGCGACCTGGGTGCCCGGCTGCAGTCGCGGGGCGTTTATGGGCGTATGCAGGCGCTCTCACCAGCCGTTTCCCTGCTCCGTCTTCCAACCTTGGCGCTGACTTTAGACGACTGGTCTGACTGCGTCTTACATGGAGTGGAACACCCGCTTCACCCTCAGACCGCCACTGCCAGTCAGCGCACGTGACGCCCTCCAGGCCGGCCGCGGTGTCTGTGGCGCTGAGAGGGCAGGCTTCCGTGTGGCTGCTTGCCTTGGTGGCATCACGCACTACATTCACCGATAGGTTTCAGGACCCGAAAACGAGTGTAGACCTCACTCTAGTTTGAAAGTGTGGTTCCCTGTGTGACAGGTGCTGCTGTTTCCTTCAGTAAAGGTTTTTTTAAAGAATTATTTAGGGACCAGCGGATGGCATAATGGTTATGTCACTGGACTCCCACGTGGCTGACTGCAGTTCGAGTCCCAGACCTGGTGGCTTAAAACCTCATGCCGTAATGTAAACTGGTCCAGCCACTGTGGAGAACAATACGGAGGTTCCTTAAAGATCTACAAATAGAACTACCATTTGATCCAGCAATCCCACTTCTGGGTATCTACCCAAAGGTCAGGAGAACGCTCAGTCAGAAAAGTGCTTGCACATCAATGTTTATTGCAACATTATTCACAATTGCCAAGACATGGAACCAACCTAAATGTTCATAAACTGATGAATGAATTGGAAAAGTGTGGTATATATACTCTATGGAATACTACTCAGCCATAAAAAATAACAAGACCCTGGCATTTGATCGAAAGTGGTCAGATATGGAGGATCTGTTGTTGAGTGAAGTAAGCCAGGCTATGAAAGATATTGTATGTATCCACTCATATATACCGACTATCCACACTCTATGGTAGAGAGTGAAATATGGGAGGACATAAAAACAGTGAAAGTACTTAACGAGAACAGGACAGTGTGGAATGGGGGGGTGAGGAGAAGAGAAGAGGATAGAGAAAGATAGCAAGAGAACAATAGAGAGGCAGGACGTTAGTGAGAAACAGATATGGCTTATTTCCTGTTGATGACATGTATAGTGTTCTCAACTGGACTGGTCTGAGAAGTATTTCATGAAGGGTAAAGTCTTTTTATAAGCAAAATGAGAAATAGTGATTGACTGTTAAAAATAATTAGAATAATAATAATGATTGGGAAAAACATAGAAAAGCTATTGAATGATGAAGTGGGGGAGATTAATGTCTCTGTATTGACTGACATGCAGGGCATTCCCTTTTTAAAAAGCAATGTAATACACTGTAAAGTTATATGTAATCCAATGTAATAAAGATTATGATGATAATAAAAAACAAAGCAAAACAAAACAAAAACCTCATGCCGTTTGTGTGTGCGTGTTTGACCAAGATCCCAGAAGAAGAGATTGCGGCATGACCATCCCCCCCGGGCGTGATTTCTTGCTTTCTGTCTCTCTGTCTCTTTCAGGCTAATGCACGCATCCTATAGCAAAAATCTCTCTCTAAAAAATAAATTATTCATTTAATTTTATTTACTATCATTATTTTTCGATTTTGATCAGAGAGAGAGAGGAAGAAAGAGAAGGCAAACCATCAGGTCCCGGACTCAAACTGCAGTTGGCCGTGTGGGAGTCCAGCGCCTCAACCCCCACGCTACCGCCAGCCCCGACAGGTGCTGGTTTCAGTCGGCCCCACGAGGAGAGCTCTGGCTTCTGTTGTGTGTTCTGCAGGTGCATCCAAAAGGCTGTCCCGGAATCGTACCACTGCCATTTTTCCTGAAGTAACACGGCGACTGTGGGTCATTGGTTCTGAGCAGTGTGGACAGGAGGGCTGATGTAATTTACGAGCTGTGTCTGCGTCTCAAAGGCCACTGGCCCGGTTGTAAAGACGGTGGCAACGAGTCCTGGGCCTGGGCGGAAGTTCCCTGAGGTTTCCTGGTTGTGAGAAAGACACCGTAGGACAATAGTAATGAGAAGGCCGAGGTGCAGGCCGATGGGCGCTCTGTCTCACGGTGGTAACCTGGACGTTGAGGTGCAAGCTGACCATGAGCCCTGTCCCACGGTGGTAACCACTGACCGTCCGCCCTGTCCTGCATGGGTAACCGGGAGGCGGAGGTGCAGGCTGACCGTGCACCCTGTCCCACGTTGGTAACCGGGAGGCGAGGTGCAGGCTGACAGCGCCCTGACGTTGGTAACCGGGATGCGCCCGTGTCCCACGTTGGTAACCGGGAGGTGGGCTGAGTGCGCCCTGCAGGGTAACTGACTGGGGCGCTTGCCCTGTGCACAGGCCTTCCTGCCGGCTGTCACTCACCGGGGTTAAGGCTCCGTGTCATTGAAGAACTCCCGAGAGGGCCTTGGGCCCAGGCTTCTGCTTTCAGGGAAGGAGCGTTGGTGGGTCGTGGTCCGCAGCGGTGCAGTGCCGGCTGCCCCCTCCCTGTGGGCGCAGAGGCCGGTGCATTGCTCCCCTCCTGTGGACGGCGGCGTTTCAGGACTGACCGGCTTCCCGCCTGTGTGAGCAGTGTGCCGTGGTGAGGGCGCAGTCCTTCCTGCTGCTTCCTCTCCCTGGTGACCTGGGCCTGCACGCCCGTCCCCTCCCTTGCTCCTTCACACAGCAGCGAGGGAAGCTGTGGGGGACATGTCTGACCGGCTGGGTGGGAGGGGCCCGCTAGGTCCCTGCCAGGTTCTCTGTGTTTCTCAGGTCCAGGTAAGAGCCCTTGATCTCAGATACAGCCCAGACGGACCGAGATCGGACGGAGTGAAGGCGTTGCTCACAGGCAAGCTCCCCAGTGCGGGAGAGACTGGGAATCGGGAGCTCTGGGTGGCCGCAGGTCCTGTCTTCTCCTGGGTCCTCCGGGCACTTTGGTGAGATGGAGAGGGTGCCACCGGGTTTGCATCCTGCCGCAGTCGGTCTGGGGAGGCTGAGACGCACAAGTACTGACACCCTGAGGCTGCAGCGGCAGCTCCTGCCCCGGGGCCTGCGGGCAGGTCCTGTTGCTGCTGAGTATCCACGCTCAACTCGCCGGCTAGGAATTTGCCTTATTGTCATACCAGATGTTGTAAGAAGTTTTGTGATCTCTTATTCTCTAATGCTTTTAAAATCTTCAGCGTCATCCTGTGAGTTCTTGTGCAAACGTAACAGCAGTAATGATCTTCTTTTGGGTCGAAGTCATTTCAGCAGCATCATCGTGCTTCATTGACTCCTATGAAGCAGAAGAGATTTCTCAATGAGACGTAAAGCCGATGGGATTCCTACAGGACGGGGGACAGTAGGACGCCGGGGCCTTCTGCCCCGGCACCCGGTGGTCGCAGTGGCACTGACCACGTCGGCACTGACCACTGACCAGGCTCTGTGCTGACACCTGGGTCTTCTGTTTGGACCCCAGTTCCTCTGCGTGCGTCTGTACCCCTCCACACAGTGCCGGCACCCCCACAGAAATCTGGGGGCACGTTTGGGGCCATTCAAAACTAATAGAATTTTTGGCACCCAAAATTTATGGCGTCTGACACAAACAGGGTTTAACTGTTTCCCTTGTAAATATTTGCCCCATAAAAACATAGCACTGGGCTTTATCATGGGATAGGTTTTCCCTGTTTCTAGGTTTGACATTTTCCTGCATTTGAGTGTTTTTTTAATTTAATTTTTTTTTATTGCCAGAGGGTGCAGGTGCTTGCCGGAGGAAGAGAAACAGAGAAGGAGAGGGAGAAAGCACCTCCCCGACGGGGTGTGGCCCTGCAGTCCCATCTCTCCCGCTTCTCCATCCTGGAGGGTGTGAGGCATGCAGGCACACACAGCCAGTGTGTTTTAAGGGGATCTGGCTCCCTTAACCCCCGGGCTCTGGGGCCAGCCTGCTCTGGGCCTTCCCTGCTGAGTAGTCCATTAGCTTACTGGTCTGCCATAATGAAGTCATAATCTCCATTTTAGGGATAAAAACGCTTTGTGTAACTAAATCCAGTGCATTTACACTTCTGCGTGTTCTGTCGAAGGCTGAACTCCAGGGTCAGGGATTTGGAATGTCCACAGTACTGCTTGCCCACTGTTCTCTCTGTTATGTTTCTGCACACATAGACTCAGAAGTTGGCATTTTAAAAAAAGAATTATTTATTTAATTTTCTCTATTAGTATTTCTTAATTTACTATAGGGCACATGTGCTCATGACAGAGAGAGAGAGAGAGAGAGAGAGAGAGAGAGAGAAGAGCTGCCAGGTCTGGGACTCAAGCCGTGGTTGGCCATGTGGGAGTCCAGCGCCTTAACTGCCACACCACCAGGTGGCCCCTCAGGTGTCACATTAAAATATATTAAATGACTTTCTGCCTTACCTGGTATAATTTGTAGACTCTCTTGATTTCTTACTATGAAGTCAGTATCTCAAAGTAGAAAAAGGTCCATGCCAGTTTGGCTGCTCCCAATAGAGATTTAGTCTTGAGACAAGCAGTTGGCGTAATGGCTATGTTGCTGGACTCCCATGTAGTCAGCCGTGGTTCGAGTCCCGGACCTGGCAGCTTAAACTCACGCCGGGCGCGTGTGCATGAGTGCCCAAGATCCCAAGAGGAGAATGGAGGAGAAGGGATTGCGGCGTGGCCATCCCCCCTGAGGGTAATTTCTCACTTTCTGTCTCTCTGTCTTTTTGGTGAGTGCATGCACCCAATAGCAAAAACCTCTCCAAAAAAATGAATAATAACAGAGACTCAGTCTTTGCCTGCCTGAAGTAGGGGAAGGGAAGTAACTGAAGGTTCATGGCTGTGCAAGGGGCTGGGGGGGGAATGTTTTGGAACTTCCATGCAGATTGACGTGAAAGTGCAGGAGACCTGGGAGATGACAGGGAGAGGGGTAGGAGGTGAGAGGGGGGGCGGCCGCAGGGAACAGTGCAGCCTTTACAGGCCTGACAGGTACTAGGGTCGGAAAGTTCACTGGGCTAGAACTGGCAGTGATTGACGAGCGACGTCTAGTGCTCCTGTCAGGATTCGCAGGGTTGGGGACTCTGAGTTACTTGGATCATGGATGAGGGCCATTCCTAAGGATGAATTTATTCAGACAGATCCTTTGAAACTTTTTTTTTCTTTTTGAGAGATTTTTTGCTATAGGGTATGTGTAGACAGAAAGTGAGAGATTGCCTCCCAGCGGGGATGGCCATACCGCAATCCCTTATCCTCTATTTTCCTCTCAGGATTTTGGGCTCACACGCACATGCATGCACTCACCCAGTGTGAGTTTCAAGCAGCGGGGTCTGGGATGCGAACTGTGGTCTACCCTGAGAGGGTCTGGTGCCTTTACCACTATGCCACCTGCTAGCCCTCCTGAAAATGTGTTTTATCATTGCGTTTTCAGAGCATCTTGGTCTCCCTTGAATTGGCTGCTCAGAACCCAGTGAGCCTTAGAGCCCTGTCCTGCCGCTGGGCCCAGAGCTTCCCCAGCAGGCTGCCTGAGCCTGCAGCCCGCCCGCCCAGATCTGCTGGAAACTGGAACGGAGACAGGGGCTGTGCGCACCCTCTGTGCTCCAAGGTCCTTTCCTATTTCTCTCCCTCCCCTCTCGGGGCTCTCCCCAGCTGCTGTTGGTTGTTCTCTCTTCAGCCACACTCATGGACCTCGTCACTCCCTCTGCCTCGCTCCTCTCGAGCTTGTCGGTGTGTGGGAGGGTGGACTGCAGTGGTGGTTGGTACATCCTCGCCCCTGACCCGCATGGCCACCTCTTACATCCCTGTGTCTATGAACGAAGACAGTTTCCCACCGAGCTTCAGAAGACAGTCCGTGTCGCCGCACAGAGACCTGTACATGTGGGACCCTCTGTCGGAGTCAGAACAATGCCGGGGGCGTTCTGTTCCCCACTCCCACCTTACTCAACGCTTTGTGAAGTCCATGGGTCAGTACACAGTGCTGGGTTCAGGAAGAGCTGTCCGGGCATTCAGGTCCCCTCTACGACGCACAGGCACGCCACCAAGGTTGCATGTGGCTTGCCGCAGTGGAGGTGAAGCCAGCCAGGGAGGCCTCGGGGTGCTGCACACGAGGACGGGGATCCGGGCCCTCTGGGTGGAGGGGAGCTGCGAGGCTTGCACTGCTCCCACACAGCTCTGGGATTCCCCCTGCCACCTTCTCTCCACGTTGGGGGATGTTTGCGGCTTTTTTTTTTTTTTTTTTAAAGAGGTTTTTGCCATAGGGCATGTGCGCGTGAGAGAGAGAGAGAAGAGGGAAAGTGAGAAATCACCCCCCAGTGGATGGCCATGCTACAATCCCTTCTCCTCCTGGGATCTTGGGTACATACACATATGCGCCCGGTGTGGTCCTCAAGCCACTGGTTCCAGTACTTGGACCTTGGTCGGCCACGTGGGAGTCCAGAAACGTCACTGCTATGTCGTCTGCCGGCCCGAGGTGTCTTAACCAGGCCAAGGCCGCTGAGCACTCTTAGAGATCCCTCTCAGTACTGACATGGTTGACTCCCCTGTTCCTGAACAGTCTTTGGTGCAGAACTTACTAACTGCATTTTAAAAGTGAGCTTTTTATTTATAAAGAAGTTGCAAAGACAGTATACAGAGCATGCCCCTCACCCAGCCCCCTTAGCTAAACCGAGGAACCAGCCCTGGTTTGTTACTGTACCTAAGCCCCGAACTTCATTCGGGTCTCACTGGTTTTCCCACTAATGTCCTCTTCCTAGTCCAGGATCCCATCCCCCGGGCACTCCATTTCACTTGATCGTCAACTTCATTTTTAATAAAAACTTTAGACACTTCAGTGACTGGTGATTTTGTGTGAGAGAGAGACTTCTTGCTGTCATTTGATTTTTAAGTATCTTACGTCTTATGACGGTGTAATTTACAAATCTGTGCTGATGGCCTGCCCCTCTACTTTAAGCCTTCTAATAAATTGGCAGAAGCACCACTACCACATATACAGTAGTTCTTCCGTTTTTGTGTGGTTTTGAACAGGTGTCTAACAATCCTGAAATATAACTTAGCTTGACTTTGATAAAAGATCTTGTCACACTGACTTTCAAAAGCATCTGACTTTAGAAGTCATTTATAAAATATGTGGAGTGTTACATATTCTTTGATAGTATACTCAAACCACACTAAACTGTCTTTCAGTGAGTAAAAGGCAGTGTTTTGGATGCAGGGCGTTCTAATTAGACTGCATAGTTATGACCAAGTATGTAAAGTAGACATTACTACCTTATCTTCAGCCCTTGCCTTTAATGGGTTAATGAACACACATGAAGCACAGGTGAGTCGGCTTGTCTTTGAGACATGAAGGGATTTCTACAGCTTTGATATGGTTATACCACCAGCTACATCTAAACCTAAATAAAAACCAGTCTCCAGTAGGTTGGGAGATGGCATTCACCATCTTTGTACAAAGATGAGCATTGCTAAGGAATTACCAATGATATCTTCAGAAGGGGCAAAGAGTGATAGCACTTAACTGAACTGAGATTACTCTCAAAATTAAAAAAAAATATATTCATTTAAACACAAGCCGGTCTTACTTAGATCAGGATTGTCTAACAATAATACCCTGTCAGCCATTTGTGGTCTGAGTTCTGGTGGGGAGATCAGTTAAAATCTGGTACACATAAAAGAGGTGAGGCCTTTCTGTTTTGTCCCAAGGCTGTGGCCACCTATTACGCAGTAGTAACTTTTTAAGGTAAGCGATCACGTCTGCTCTTTCGGACTTCTTTTTTTTGAGAGGTTTTTTCGCTATAGGGCGCGTGCGCTCGCCAGACAGACAGAGAGAGACAGAGAGACAGAAAGCGAGAAATCACCCCCCAAGGGGGATGGTCACGCCGCAATCCCTTCTTCTCCTCCATTCTCCTCTCAGGATCCTGGGCACGCACGCACACGCGCCCGGCGTGAGTTGTAAGCCACCGGGTCCGAGACGCGAACCGCAGTCGACTACGTGGGAGTCCAGCGACATAGCCATTACGCTAACTGCTGGTTCCCTCGGACTTCTTTTTATGCCAGCGAAGATCATTTGTTCCAGGGATGTCCTTGGGGTTCTCCAAACCCTCTATCAGGGCATCCTCTCCCCAGGCGAGGCCTCTGTTCTTGTTGGCATCTTCCGCACAAACGGACCCTGGAGATTTGGGCCAGTCTTGTGCTTCCGCCCTTTCCCGTGGTGTGGCACTGGGCACACTTCTGAACAAAAATCTTCTTCCCTTTCGCAACATCACCCATTTTAAATTCTCTCTTTTGTCACTCGGGATACTAGGGTTCCTGCTCAGAAGCTGGATGTCCCTCTCTCTCTCTTCTTTTTTTTCTTGGAATTGTAAGTATTTCATTCAGATGTGTCAATCACAGCTATTCGCTGAGCCCTCCGTTCCTGTTTGTCTTCGCTCTGGTTTTATATTTTATTGAACACTTTATAAATGAAATAGCAACTCTTTGTGTGAAGTGGCATTAGGCTTCCTTCCATTTCAATGAGGTATTCAGTACAGAGCAGTTTGGACTGTGCTGCAGAGTTTCTTAATGCGGGGCCAGCAGGTGGTACAGTGGTAAAGGCGCTGACTCCACATGGGCGACCATGTTTTGAGTTCCAGAAAATCGCGCTGGACACATGTGCATGTGTGCTCGAAATTCCCAAAGGAGACTGGAGGAGAAGGGATTGTGGCGTGGCCATCCCCTAAAGGGGGTGATTTCTTGCTTTCCCTATCTCCTGGTCTCTCTTCTGCAAGTGCATGTGCCGTATGGTAAAAACCTCTAAAAAAATGGATAAAATTTGTAAAAGTTAGATGGGCCTGCGTGGCTAGCTGGGTCTAGTACAGCTTCCCTGGGTCACGGGTGCTCATAAGCCCAGTCATCCCCTCCAGCTAGCTGCTGAGATGTGTGTGTCATGTAGCAGAGCGGGGCCCGTGTGTGTGTGTGTGTGTGTGTGTGTGTGTGTGTGCGCGTGCACGCGCGGGGCAGGGACGACGAGGTGGTGCTCCTGAGTGGGTTAAGCCTGGCGTGAGAAGAGGCCAGCACAGAAGATCCTCAGGCCCGTTGCACGCAGTAAGACCCACAGCTTGTTGGGTAGAGGTTGGGGTCTTACCCTGCCCACCAGGTGTTTCTATCTGGTCTCGCCTTCTCCTGACTCCTCTGCCTGGCACGTCCTCTGCCCCTGCACCCCTCCTGGACACCTGCCATCCTGGGCCTCCCGCAGTGGCAGGCCGTGTGCCCGCGCCCCTGTTCCCCAGGTGTGTGTCTCGCTGCCTTTCTGTGCCTCAGCCCGATACGCTGCTAGAGCGAAGTGCCCGAGACTGGGCAACCTGCCGACCACACACGTTTATTCCTCCTGGTTCCGAAGACCGAGGTCACGGCCCTGCACCAGGTTGAGGTGTGGGTTCGTCCCCTGAGGAAGGCCCCGTCTCTGCTGTTGCTGGTTGCTGTGCCCTCACGTGGAGGGTGGTGGAGCGGCAGCAGGGCCTCGCTGGCCCCCTCCAGGCCGCCTGTGAGGCGCCAAGCCCATGACAGGGGCCTTCCTCTGCACCCGGGGATTCGTTTGCCGCAGGAACTTTGGAGGGACAGACTTCGAGCCATTGCGCTGTGGCTTTGCCTGCCCGGTCTACATGTGGGGCGGGGCAGGGTGGATTGCCTCGCCGGCTCTCGGGAGGTGGCGCTCAGTAGCGTGGGCAGATGTCTCTAGGCCGTGGCGGTTGGTGAGGTGGCTGCACCTGTCCCGTGGGGCAAAATGCGGCTGAGTCTCTTAGGATGAGCTTTCAGCTTTTGACCACCATTAGTGCAGAAGTAGGAAATGCCGAGCGCGTAACTTCGCTTCTGTTATAATGATGTTCAGAGAATGAATGCAAATAAATAAAAAAAAAAAAAAAAAAAAAAAAAATGAAAAGCAAATCGTAGGAGCGAGGTACTTTGACCTCATCTAAACGCTGTGGTGGGTTCTTGGCGCCAGGTCGGGACCCTGTACCGGCTGCTCCTTCCTCTCTGTCTCTCTCCTCCTCCCCCTCTCCCCACCCTCTCTCTCATCATTCGTGTGTCTTTCTTCCTTTTTTTTTTTTTTTATAAGTTTATTTACTTATTTGTTTAATGAGAGAGAAAAAAGAAAGGCAGAGGGACCCCAACAACGTTTTGCCATACACCCTCCCCCCAGCCTTCCAGGAGCCAGGATCACGGTTGCCTGGGGCCTGCGTACCCCACGTGTCCATGTTGACTGGAGAACCAGACCAGGGCCTCCCATGTGGCTCCAGTGGCATCCCCCACCCCTCGTGCCCCGCGGCCATCCCGTCCTTTTTCTGTGACTAGATCTTGAGTTTTCAGTTGTGATACTGGAAAGTTACGACAGTCAAGGAGAGGGAAAAATGAGACTTGTTGCTTCTGGTCTTCTGGGATGACTACAGCCACGTATTTACAAAGTGTCGAAGTACCCGTAGTATTTTGGGTAGTGCCCCTTAGAATGAATATAGGCAGAGCAGATTACTTATGTAAGCACTCGGTTTCCTCCTCTCTCCTTTCACAGCTCTGTCAATGAAAAAATAATCACTTCTGTGGGCCAGCAGGTTGCGTAGTGGTTAAAGTGCTGGACTCCCATGTGGTCAACTGCAGTTCAAGTCCCGGACCTAGGAGCCTGCTTCTTCGTTTTCCCTCTCTGACTCTCTCTGGTGAATTGGGAAATAATAAAAAATAAAATTTAATAACTTAAAAATAATCATTTCAGGCCGTGGTAAATGACGTGAGAGGATAGGGAGTGTGCTAGTAATTAGTGCTACTGTGGTTACGTGAGCCTGCGGGCTGGGCACAGCCAGCCAGGAGGAGCCCGAGGAGCCCCCCCGTAGCCGGGCCTCGGTGGGGTTCTGGGGAACTGCTTGGGCATTTGACAGTAGTGCCATGGAGGGGGTGGGTGGGAGGTGGGGGCGGAGGTGGCCTCTAGGAGGGGGACCCACCCCCTCTGCCCACCCTGCGGCATGCACAGGTGACCCTAGACTGAAGGCTGCAGTCTGTCTTGGTTTTCTCCCTGGAGCACATCCTCTCAGGGGAGAAGCTTCCGCCATGGGCCCAAGGGACGTCCTTTCATCAGAGCTGAGCTCCTGTTCTGCGGCTTTGCTGAAAGGAAGAAACACACCTGGGTGGAGACTGCTGTTCGAGTCCTGATCTCTGGTTAATGCCATGCATGCTGAAGTGATCAGGGGCAGAGTGGACTGCTGGATGTTTCGAAATGCGCCAGAAAAGAAGATTGAATAACGAGGGGGTGGAGGGATGGCTGGATGGACACGTCTGTGATGAACAAATTCGGCCAACGGTTAAGCACAGAATTTATGTAGTGGGTGTACGCATGGGTGGGCCTTGGGTTCTTCCTCCTTTCTGTGTATTTGAGAAGTTTCAGAGCAAAGCGGTAGGAGACGAATGTTTACAAGTTAGTGGGATGTGTGTCAGTGGTGGATAAAGCCAGATTAGGAAGGAGTAGGACATACTTGTGGGAACGTGTAAGAGGAATGAATGCTCGGCAGATCTTTTACATTTTAGAGTGGGGCGGTGCACTTACTGGAGAAAGCGAGAACGCACCCCTGGGGGGATGGCCACGCAGTTCCTTCTCCGTTCTCCTTCCAGGGCTTTGGGCATGCACGCTTTTCAAGGTGCCGGCCAGGACTCGAACTGCTCAGCTGGCCATGTGGGATCCAGCCACCTTAACCTCCACGCTACGGGTTGGCCACGTTTAATATATTTAAAAAGATGTTTACGTTGCTGTGTAATGCATTGTTTAGGTTTAGACAATGTTTTTTTTTTTGAGAGGTTTTTGCTATAGGGTACGTGTGCACGCCAGAAAGAAAGAGAGAGACAGAGAGACAGAAAGACAGTAAGCGAGAAATCACCCCCCCCCCCCCCCCCGGGGGATGGCCACACCGCAATCCCTTCTCCTCCATTCTCCTCTCGGGATCTTGGGCACGCACGCACACATGCCTGGCGTGAGTTTAAGCTACCGGGTCCGGAACTTGAACCGTGGTCGACTACATGGGAGTCAAGCGACATAGCCATTACACCAGCTGCCGGTCCCGACAATGTCAGTATTTTATAGTTTGAGGCTGCTGTCTCTGGCGTTGTGTAGTAAAGAGTGCAGTGTTGGTGTGCAGCCCTGCAGATGGAATGGACTCCCAAGTCTCAGCCCGAAGCTGCTCAAGAGAAAGCTTCAACTCCATGAGATTTGACGTGCCAGACTTAACTGTGAATTTTTGTTCAAAGGTTTAATGTTCTTGAAAAGTTTAGCATATGAATTAGATCATGCCTTCCACATTAGATATTTTTTGTCTTTTTTTTTGGGGGGGGGGGGGTCTGTAGGGCACGTGCGCTTGCCAGAGAGGGACAGAGAGAGAGACAGAGGGAACACTGCCCAGAGGTGGTGATAACTGCTCAGTCCCTTTTCCTCCATGTTTCTCTCAAGATTTTGGGCACGTGTGCACACGCGCTGGGTGCGATTTTCGAGCGGCCAGATCCAGGTTTTGAACACACAGTGTGTGGGATCTAGCCGCCTTAATCTCCATGCCACCTGCCAACATCTCCCCACACTCCCACCCCCCGCTTGGTTTTACATTTTTAGGCAAAAGAAAGAGGAACATTTCATGGATGGCAAAAATGTGGGTGTATATATTTAGTTGCAAATGCTTTGTTTTCTTTTTTTTAACTTTTAGATTTTTGTCATAGGGTATGTGTGCTTGCCAGAGAGAGACAGAGAGGGAAAGTAAGAAATCACGTCCCGGGGGGCTGGCCATGCTGCAGTCCCTTCTCCATTCTCTTCTTGGGATTTTGAGAATGCTTGCACACGTGCCTGGTGTGTTTTTCAAGCTACTGGTTCCAGAATTCGAAATGTGGAGTCGGCCATGTGGGATCCAGCATCTTAACCACCAAGCCAGCTGCTGGCCTGAATTATTATTATTATTTTTTTTTTCAGAAAGAGAGATATTTGCTATAGGATGTGTGTGTGTGTGTGTGTGTGTGTGTGTGTATTTCTGTAGAGACAGACAGAAAGCAAGAAATTGCCCCCAGAGGATGACCATGCCGCAGTCCCTTATCTTACATTCTCCGTTTGGGATTGGGGGCATGCGCGCACATGCACCTGCTGTGAGTTTTAAGCTGCTGGGTTTGGGACTTGAACCGTGCTCCACTATGTGGGAGTCAAGCAGTGTAACCATCATGCTATCTGCTGATATGGAAAATGGGAAGAAAAGAGACAAAGATGGAAGTGACTCTTCTGGATTATTTATTTATTTGTTTGTTTATTTATTAATTATTTTAAAATTTGCTTTGGGGCATCTGTGCTCACCAGAAAGGGAGGGAGGGAAGGAGGGAGGGAGGGTTAGTCGGGGGGGGGGGGGGTGGAGAGAGAGAGAGGAGGAAAGTGAGAGAGAAAATGAGAAAGGTCTGGAACTTGAACTGCAGTTGACCATGTGGGAGTCCAGCACCTTAAATGCTATTCCTCCTGCTGGCCCCCTGGATTACTTATTTTTGAGGGTTTTGTTCCTCAAAACGAATTATTTTGGAGTATTATTTTAGCAGTCTTCATTGCTTGTGTGAAGTGCTCTAGAAAAAATATACATGAACAAGAACTAATTTTTATCACTGCAAGGAAAGTGTAAGTGGAGCACACACACACACACATACACACATATTTTATATATATATATGTGTGTGTGTGTGTGTGTGTGTATATGTATGTATATGTATATGTATATATATATATATATATATATATATATATATGTATATATATGTAAAATAAATTTAAAAAAATGTTCGCTAGAAGGCGCATGTTCCCACCGGGGAGAGAGACTGTGTGAAGGACAGTGGGACAGTAACCCTCACGGGCCACTGCTATGCCCCAATCTCTCCTCTGCCTCTCTCTCCTTCTAGGATTTTAGGCATGTTCGTTCCCACACCAAGCGTGTTTTTCAAGCTGCCATGTCTGGAGCTTGAACCATTTAGCCAACCAGTGGGACCCAGCTGCCTTAACCACCGTATCACCAGCTGGCCCTAAACGTATTTTAAGATGTTGGGATTATACAACATGTTTAGGTTTTCTAAAATGATTATAGGCAGGGTACTGGGTGAGATCTGACACTTCGAAATGTATTTAAAAAATTAGGCGGAGCAATTGATTCAGTTTTTTTTCCTGCTATAAAGGGTGTGATAAGAATCTTTTTGAATACATAGCTGCCTACGTCTACTTTACCCTCTCAGAGGAAATCCTTGAGGCCTGTTTTGTAAGGCTGGGTTGCGTTTTCATAGGCACCGGTGATTAAGCCAGGAAGGTGGAGTGCTAAAGCAGAAGCCAGGCTTGGGGTCTGGCAGGCAGGTCTGTGGACTCGGGACAGATCATCTGGGAGGAGGCCGAGCAGGAGATGAGGCTGAGAGGTTTGACTTGTTTAGTTCCACGGAATCAGATCTGTTACCCTCCTGTCTCATAGTCTGAGGGGCTCACGACTGAGGGGACTGTATCTCTGATGATAACGATGAATGTATCCTCCTATCCTGCCGTCCGTAATACTGCCTCTGTACCCGCACAGACCTGCTCTTGCGCTGGTGTACCTGTGGAATGCAGAGGAGTAGCTCAGGGTGACAGAAGAGCACATCGCCCTGTTTTGGTAGATCCTGAAGAATCGCAGTGAAATTAGAGTGTGGCGCTCTTCCTCTTGAGAATTCTAGGTTCTGTGTTACTGGGTCATCTATTTGTTTTCTTCAGTCCATTTGGTAGTCAAACTAGTGATGAATCATCATTGCTTTAATTTTCCTATGCATGAGGGAGTTTCACTATTTTCTCATGTGTTTACATTTTTCAAAATTTCTTATTTTTCTTTTCTTTTTTTAATAAATCATTTGTAATAGTAACGAACTATTGAGGTATATTGAAAATATACCTTCTCTCTTGTGTCCATTGTTCAACTTTCTTTTTTCTTTTATTTTGATTTGTCTTAGGGTACATGTACTTGCCAGAGAAACAGAGAGGGAAAGTTCGAAAGTACCCCCTACGGGAGTTGGCCACACTTTGGTCCCTTCTCCTCCATTGTCCGCTTGGGATTGGGTCATGCACTCACACATTCCCAGAAGGTTTTTAAAGCTTCTGGGTGAAGGACTCAAACCACGTAGTCGGCCATGTAGGATCCAGCTGCCCTAGCCACCATGCCACCGGCTGGCCCCTGTTGAGCTTTTTAAATGGAATGTTTCGTACTCTCCAGAAATTCTTAACTTTCTGGCTTTTAAATTTTAACATCTAATATCGTGCTTCAGAAAGCATTACCTCAAATTACCAACATGTTCTCCACTTTAAGATCTAATAATGCAAAGCAAGCATTTAGAGTCTAGACTTCCTCTGGAATTGGTTTTACATTTGGTAAAGTAATGGTCTAGTTTCTTCCCCACGTCTCCCTAAGTGCACAGCCGATTCTGTTAACACAGCATCTGAAGTTTTGTCCGAGTCTGGTTTTTTTTTTTTCCCAAGTGTCCTGGGTAGTTCTTACATGGGCAATGTCTTTATTAAAGGGAATTCGACAGGCTTTCAAGTACAAAAGTGTATTCTCTCAGTACTTTTACGTAGAGACGTTGTGGATAGGAAATCCTGTAGTTACTTTGGGAGGCTGATTCCTGCTGCTGTGTGGGAGGACGATAGAAGCCTTTCAAATACAGAGTGTGTGCCTGAGAGATAAAGCGGAGGCCGGGAGGCTTCCGTTCTGCGTTCATTCTCCAGGATCGTGTAGCCTGTGTGACTTGCCCAGATCCTATATTCGTCTCATTAAGTGTGATTGTCTAGCTATTTATGGGGTTTATTTTGTTAACAAGTGGAAAACACCTTTGATTTTTACCTTTAAAATGCTATAATTTACTCTATTTCTGTATTATACTTGGCTTTACACTAGAAGTTTTTTTAAAATAATTATTTATTATTATTTATATATTTAATATTTTGACCACAGAGAGATGGGGGAAGCAAGAAAGCAAGCTACCACATCCAGGACTTGAACTGTGGTTGGCCATGTGGGAGTCCAGCCCCTTAACCACCACACCATCTGCTGGCCTAATATATTAGGAGTTTTAAGAAAGATGATTAAGCTTGAGTCTGCTTACCAGAATAAATACCTGATAAGAATTCTAATCATGTTTGTCACTTTCTTTTTAAAAATGTTTGTTATTAGGGACAACATGGGACTATGTTTACATTAAAATCTTACGCAGTTGGTAGGAAACAAAATGTTGTTGCTTTTTTCCTCCTCATTAAATTTTGTCTTAAAGGAAAAGACTTTGGATGAGTGTAACAGGATTGTCAGTGCTGATAGTCAGCGATGCTGGGAGAGCTCTGCGTCCCCGAGCAGTCAGGAGATGCCGGGTTATTCGTGCCTTGCTGGGTGATGCCGTGTGCTGTGCGTGGTGGTGAGTGCTGCTGTCCCTGAACTTGCTGTGAACTCCACGTCGAGGGGAGTAGGTGATTCATTGTCACAGAGCGCCTTCAGGTTTGCGGTGGGTAGAGGTGGGTTGCTCAGCACCCGTCTTTTCCGTGGGAAGCCTTGTCCCACCTTGCTCAGACTCTAATTGCGGTGTTCCCCTTGCCCTGCAGAGGGCTGGAGAGAGTGAGCGAGCGAGCGAGGGAGCACCGCGCTCCAGGGAGGGCTGGGAGGCCGGACGGCCTGTACCGGGGTCTCCACCCAGGACCTCCTCCTTGGCGTCTCCTGTCTGCCTCTCCTCTCTCCCCCGAACACGGCCATGGTTCTCTCTCAGACAGGGAGAGGCTGCCACTGATTGTGGTGACCCTCTAGGGTGTGCCTCAGGCTGGGTGTGCGAACTGGTGGGGGTGTGGCTTTGTTGGGGTGGCTATCCATTTATCTTTTTATCTTTAGGCTCTTTTTTTAAGACAAATTTTAATGAGTAAGATATACATTTTACTGCATTGAAAAAAAAATCAAGATACTCCACAAGGGGCTGCAAAGACCCTTTGTATGGGGGTGGTTGTGGGAAAAAGGGCAGGTGAGGCTTCCTTCCGGCCTCCCGCCCAGGAGGCCCTCCACCGCATCTGCGTGTTTTCCGGCAGGTGAGCGTGAGCTGCCCTGTGGGGTGACGCCTCGTGAGATGGCGTGTGATGCTGTTGCCCTCCAGCAACTCTTTGGCAGGGTGTCTTTTAAAGTCAGAGACAGAGGAAAATACCCTGTCGACTTATATTTTTCAAGGAATGATTAATAGCTTTGATTAATTTTGCAAGTAGCTATTTTGTTTGAGCTAGTCTTGTAAATTTTTCTTTGTTCTTTTCTTCTTTTTTTGGATAGCTAGAGGTTGCGTGTGCTTGCCAATGAGACGGGGCGGGAGAGCAAGCCCCCCAGCAGGGCGTGGCCACCTGCAGTCCCTCCTTCTCTGCTTCTGGGTGCTGATGCGTGTGCTCCCGCATGCTTTTCAAACCCCGGGGCTGGGGTTCCAACCATGTTCTGCCACGTGGGATCTAGTTTCCGGCTTTGTGGCCAGCCTTTTATTGACTTCTCAATGCTGAGGTGCTGAGGAGCTGAGCCCTGGTGTGGTTTCTCCTTATCTGAGCCTCGCCGACTTTGGTAGGGCTGGTTCTTTGCTCCTTTCTCGTAAATATTGCCAGCTCATTACACTGTTTACTTTCCCTGAGGTGTAACTGAATGATTTTGGAGAAATGTGTGTGGCGTACTAAAAATCATATGAAGCCGGGAGTTAAGAGAGACAGGTTTTTCTCTTGCTAGCGAACTATTGGGTCGTTGGAAAAGACAGGACACATTTTTGCATAGAAAAACATAGACAAATACACCATGACTTTTCCGACAACCCAATACTATTTGCTTTTGAAGCTTAACTTTCCTTCATTGTTACTGACGACTTCCAGGGCCTTTGCCATTGTTGAACTTCTGTGATTGCAATGGAAGCAATTATTTAGGGGCCTGAAAGATATTATTTACGCAGAACCTTTATTTATAGAACACACAGTTCTAGGTTTCTGTGTGGCTTTCGAACGACTCGGGCACCGTGACTATCTGCTAAATACCCATCCTACTTAGCACTGGTGCTGTGAGTGCGACTTTACCGCCGTTGGTGTAAAGGAGTGAGACTTGAAAAGACTAAGAGATAAACGGAGTGTGAAAGACAGCTCTCTAAATAAGGGTTGATTGAAGTTATGGGGCTGCTGAAGATCCTCCTACCGACAACGTTTCTCAGCAAACATTTTCTGCAGTGCCACAAAAATCTCCAGCCTAATCCATAGAAGATTTCCTCAAAAAAGGTGGGCAACCCATACTTTCATATTTTGACATTTTTATGAATTAGAAGATCAAGATAAAGCCGAGAGAGAAAACGGTATGAAGAAATAGTCCGAAGCTTAGTCAGCAGATCTCGTAATAACTTAACAATGACATACACACAATACCTTTTCTCTTTTTTTTTTTGAAAGTTTTTTGATGCAGGGCATGTGCTCTCACTGGGGCGACAGAGAGAAAGTGAGAAATCAGCCTCTACTGGGGATGGCAATGCTGCGGTTCCTTCTCTTGGATCTTGGGCATGGATGCACACGCACCCCGTGTGAGTTTCAAGCTGCCAGGTCTGGGCCTCAAACTGCGGTGGGCCACCTCAGAGTCCAACATCTTAACTACTTTGCAACCTGTGTGCTGCCACACAAATATCTATATATATATTTTTTTTTAGAGAGATTTCTGCTATAGGGTGCATGTGCTCACCAGAGAGACAGAAAGTGAGAAATCATCCCCCCAGGGAGTATGGCCACGCTGCAATCCCGTCTCCTCCATTCTCTTCTTGAGATTTTGGGCATGCATGCACACATACCCAACGTGAGTTTTAAGCCACTGTGTCTGGGACTCAAACTGCAGTCAACTACATGGGTGTCCAGCGTTGTAACCATTACGTCATCTACGGGGGTCCCACACAGATATCTTTATCCCATGGAGACCCTGCCTGTGTGACTGGGTAGCTGCAGCATTGTTGAGCTTGGGGACAGAGCTTACACCCAGGCTACGGGCCGTGCTCTCTACCTGGTTGCTTTTGGCGTTAGAGCATTGCCTGTCTCTCCTTGTGAGACGTTACCGTGAGCAGACCAGTTAAATTCTGCCGGGTTTGTTAGGAGTTGCTTGGAGGGCATGGACGACTGTATTCACACAGCATTCTCCTTGGGAATCCACTAGGGAAATTTCTTCTGGCAGTTGAGATAGTTGCGGTTCTCTTCTTAGGTGCCTGTGCTCCTCATAGGGGTATAGGAGCGCTCCCTCCTCCTCCGGCTGCAGTCCTCAGGGCATCTGTGACCCACACCCAGCTGCTGGGGAAGACCCCGAGCGCGTTTTGAATGCTGCCCTGGCTTTATCTTGTTTCTTGGAGTTCAGTTTTTCTACTGACATCTGGGTTACTGTTGAAAAATAACCTGCAGTGTGCTAATTTGTGACGTATAGCAGTGTAAAATGAGTGAAAACTTTTCAGTCTGCAAACTTGTTCATTCATTTAATTTCTGGACCAAATTATTCCCTAGAAAAACAAAAAAGGGGTTGGATTTTGGGGAGGGAGGAGGAGAGGGAAATTGTGGTTGTAAACAGGATGCCTTTGTGTCCCAACTGCTGCTTTTTATAAATTGCTGGATTTGATGTGATGATACATCCTCAAGGATGTTCGTGCCTGAATTTATGGTGGAGAAATACGAACATCTTTGTCTGAGTTGGTATTGGGTATATCCTGGCCTTTTTATTTTTAGTTATTTATTTTTAAAATAATTATTTATTTATTCATTTAAATTTGACGAGAGAGAAAGTGAGAAAGCAAGCTGCCAGGTCTGGGAATTGAACTGTGGTCGACCATGCAGGAGTCCAGTGCCCTTAACCATCACGCCACCTATCAGTCCCTTCTTTTTATTTTTTATTATGAAAGAACATGCACACGTGTGAGTGAGTGAGTGAGAGAGAGAGAGAGAGAGAGAAGCACCCTCCCGAGGGCTCTGCCACACCTCAGCCCCCTCCTTCCAGTCCCTAGCCTGCCCGGATCCTGGGTGTGCATGCATGCCTGGCATGTTTTCAGCTGACCAGCCCAGGGCCCCGAGTGGTGGTTGGCATGTGGCTTCCAGCCCTGCAGTCTGATGGGTGCTACAGAGGTGGGGTCTGTGCTGGCCATTTACAATGAGTAGAGAAATACGCACTCCTTTCAGTTCTTCGGAGAAATGATGTAAAATTGGGCATTTCTTCTTTGTGTCTTTCAAGGACTTGGGCCATTTCCTCTAAGTTGTTCCATTTATCAGCATGAAGTTGCCCACAGGGGCAGGTAGGGTGGAGCTGTCCTGGAGTCACCAGGGGTTTGGAGACTGGGTTGCTCTGAACACTCAGGAAGGTGGAAGAAAGTTTTTTTTTTTTTTTTTTAATTGCTTATGATATTCTGTTTTTATCCCTTTATAGTCTTTGTGGACTTGTACTCAGTCCCTGTTGCACTCCTACTGTGGTAATGTGCGGTCTTGCATTTTGATTAGGTTAGCTGGGGGCTTATCAGTTTATGAGGACCAGCTTTTGGATTGAATGATGTTCTATATTTAGACATTTTCAGGGCCACAGTTTCCCACTCAGCTTTATTATTTTATTTTATTTTTATTTTTGGAGAGATTTTCGCTATAGGGCGCATGCGCTCGCCAGACAGACAGAAAGAGACATAGAGACAGAAAGTGAGAAATCACCCCTCAGAGGGGATGGTCACGCCGCAATCCCTTCTCCTCCATTCTCCTCTTGGGATCTTGGGCACGCACGCACATGTGCCCGGCGTGAGTTCTTAGCCACCGGGTCCGGGACGCGAACCACGGTCAACTACGTGGGAGTCCAGCGACAGCCATTACGCTAACTGCTGGTTCCCGCCACTCAGCTTTATTATTTCTTTCTTTCTACTTACTTCAGTTTAATTTTTTTTTCTTTTCTTTTTTGAGTTTCTTAAGGTAGAAACTTCGACAATTAGTTTTTACACCTTTTTTTTTGAGAGGTTTTTTTGCTATAGGCGTGTGTGCTCGCCAGAAAGACAGAGAGAGACAGAGAGATAGAAAGAGAGAAATCACCCCCCACGGGGATGGCCACACCACAATCCCTTTTCCATTCTTCTCTCGGGATCTTGGGCATGCATGCGCACGCGCTCAGCGTGAGCTTAAGCCACTGGGTCCGGGACTCGAACCACGGTCGACTACATGGAAGTCCAGCGACATAGCCATTATGCTAACTGCTGGTCCTGATTCTTGCAACTTTACATCATGTCTTGATATTAATTCAATAGGACAATCCACTCATGTTTCTTTTTCCAAAATGTTTTTTTTTTCTTTTCTAATAAAAGCGTTTAAAACCATAAATTTTCCCATCAAACTTTAACTGCGATCTATAAATTGTGATATGTTGAATTTTTATTGTCATTTAGTTCAAAATGTATGTGTGTGTGTATACACGTACGTACGCATATATATATTGTTTTGATTTGCTATAGAAAGCATGTATTTGCTGGAGAGAGGCAGAGAGACGGGGAAAGTGAGCAATCCCTTCTGGAGGGATGGCCATGGATTTGGGGGCACACACACATACGCATGTGGCATGTTTTTCAAGCCACCGGGTCCGGGACTTGAACCACACAATTAGCCATGTGGGATCCAGTGCCTTAGCCACTATGCCATCTGCTGACCCAATGAGTTTTTAAAAGTTTGTCTATTTCTTCCATGAAAAGCACACACACATACCATCCTCCCCCCGGCCCTGTACCTCTCCCACCCTGACCCCATCGGGGTCCTCACAAACCCAACCTTCCATACTGTGGAGTGTTGTGTTAACTGCGGGGTCACCATCCTGGTCAGTGTCAAAATGTTTTTACTACACTTCTGTGTTCCTCTTTAACACATGGAGTATTTTGAAGTGTGTTTCTTGATTTTTTTTTTTTTTTTTTTTGAGTACTCAAACACCTGGAGATTTCTTTCCCTTTTTAAATTATTCATTTAATACCATTTGTTATTATTATTTTTTAATTTGACTAGACAGAGACAGAGAAAGGGAAAGTGAGAGAGCAAGCAAGTAAGTCTGGGCCTCAAACCATGGTCAGCCATGTGGGAATTGCAGCACCTTTGAACCACCACGCCACCTGCCAGCCCCCACCTGGAGATTCCTAATGTCTTACTGATTTGTGGTTGGATTTTGTGGCCAGAACACAGATGGTTGTTTCAGTCTTTTTTATTTTTGGAGAGGTTTTCGCTATAGGGCGCGTGCGCTCACCAGGCAGACAGAGAGAGACATAGAGACAGAAAGCGAGAAATCACCCCCCAGGGGGGATGGTCACGCCGCAATTCCTTCTCCTCCATTCTCCTCTCGGGATCTTGGGCACGCACGCACACGTGCCCGGCGTGAGTTTTAAGCCACCGGGTCCAGGACGTGAACCGTGGTCGACTACGTGGGAGTCCAGCGACATAGCCATTATGCTAACTGCTGGTTCCCTGTTTCAGTCTTTTGAAATCTGTCAGTCTATGTTTTACTGTCTAGCATTTGGTTTATTTTGCTGAAAGTTTTGTGTGTACTTGAGGTCCCCTTTTGCTTCTTATTCTAGCCAGGAAAGGAGAGACAGTTGGGTTGAGAACACCATGGCATCTCTTACCAGGCTGGGGTGGGAGGGACATGGGTTTTGCTTCTGTGTTCTGGGAGGCCTGTCCCGTGTGTGGTTGACGGCTGTCACGTGATTAATAGGAGACAGTTGTCGTTGATGGAGAAAGGTTACTTAGTTGGATCCTTCCCAATTTTTACATTTACTCGTATTCTGTAGGCAACTCAAAAAATAGTGGAAATATGATTTGCCTTGCTGAAATTACATTTTTCAGTATTTTTTTTTTTAATTGTTAGAGGGTCTGTACGCTCAGCAGAGAGAGAGAGAGAAGGAGAAAACAGTCCCAGTGGGGTCGGTCATGCCCCAATCCCTTCTCCATTTCTCCACCTTGTTGGGATTTGGGACACACACACACACACATGTTTTTTAAGTTGCTGAGGCCAAGATTTGAGCTGTGGTCCGCCATGTCGGATCTGGCTCCTTTAATCACTTGGGCTATAGGCTGGCACAGTGTTAGGTGTTTTATATAATATACTTACATAGTCTTAGAGTAATCATTTCATAGGTGGACAGACTCAGATTGTTCTGCTATGATATGACAGATTTATCTACTATCGATTTTCCCATTAACATAAATGCAGGTCGAGCATCCTTAACCTGAAACCCTAAATCTAACATGCCCCTAAATGGGAACCTTTGAGCACTCACATGCCACAAGGGGAAAATTCACACCTCATGTCACGTGATGGGTTGCAGTCCGGTCGCTGCACTACACAACCGTCCTATTAAATTCCCCTCAGGCTATGTGCATAGGGTCAGGAAGAAGCATAAATGAACTCCCTGCTGGGAGGTGGGTCCCATTCCCAAGACATCTCATGGTATATACACAAATATTCCAAAATTTGAAAAAAATCTACAGTCCAAAACACTTCATTTTGGATAACAGATACTCAACTTGTGCTACAACTTGATTCCTTGAGCCCTGTTTTAAACGTGGAATTTTGTAGGCAGAGTGAGGCAGGTAGACTGAACACCTCGGCAGAGTTAGGGGACGGACGGTCATTGCACTCTCATGGATTTTAGACTGGTCTCAGTCTTTATCAAATTCATATACCCTCCCAGGAGCGTACATTTATAAGAACATTGGAACAGCTGAATCTCGCCAATCTCTAGATGTTGGATTAAAAACATAAACACCCTTGGGACCAGCAGTTAGTGTAATGGCTATGTTGCTGGACTCCCACATAGTCAACATGGCTTGAGTCCCGGACCGGGTGGCTTCAACTCACGCCGGGCGCATGTGCATGCGTGCCCAATATCCCGAGAGGAGAATGGAGGAGAAGGGATTGCTGCGTGGCCATCCCTCCTGCGGGGTGATTTCTCGCTTTCTGTCTCTCTTTCTGGCGAGCGCATGTGCCATAAAACAAAAACCTCTCAAAACAAAACAAAACAAAACATAAACACCCTTTCCTTTTACTGGATTTTGATGTAAAATCCTGACCTTACTGGATTTTGATGTAAAATCCTGACCAATCATAACGACAACCAGAAATGAACTGTTACATCAATGCTAATAAAAACGAAACTGCTATTTCGCATCTGTTAGAATGAACGGCCAAAGAGGCACTTATATGAAAACCAGATTTTGGTCAGTTTAAATGATTACTGGAACTATTGAGGATTTAGAAGTACTTACTGTATTTTTTGGGAAACCTTGATAACTTAGCTTGGGTCATCCTTTGATGGCATTGAATATATTTTCCAGGCTCTGAAGTTCTCACTTTCAGCATCCTGGCATTTCTGAACATTGATTTGTCCAGAAGGGCCCAACTCCTGAAAAGTGAGCAAGCCGGCAGCGGGGCTACTGGTGTCATCCCATGGAAGTAAGAGGGCCTGTCTGTAGCTCAGAGTACTTACCTCAAGTTGTTAGTATGTAAGTTGTCAGTCCGTAGTCCCGAGAAATTAACTTTATTGAACCTTTTAAGTACACACTGAAGTTCTTTGTGAATTGCTTTTTAGTTCTGATTCAGGCTTATTACAAAACCTGATGGACCATCAGGTGGCATGGTGGTTAAGGCTCTGGACACTCCCACATGGCTGACCACAGTTCGAGTCCCGAACCTGCTGTCTTGCTTTCTCACTTTCTCTCTCTCTCTCGTTCTTTCTCTGTCTCTCTCTGGTCAAATTGAATGAATGAATGAATAAAGTTAGATAATTCTTTAAAAAAAAACCTATAGAATTCTCCAAAATGCATATTGGAAGGCGGCTGGGTCTGATGGGGGTTGGGAGGTGTAGCAGGAGCTTGGATGTGACTTTTAGGGAAGGATTTTTCCTCCTTTCCCCCATCCTTTTAAATGTAGTCTCTCCCTGGGGCTGGATCACTGAGGAGCACGCTGTAGCTGTAGCCTGAGTGAGACAGGAGGAATTACTTGGGCTGCTAAGGTTACACAGCCCACTCTTCTGGGGGGTTATTCGTTGAGTAATAAAGTGAATTTGTTGTAACTTCCTTAGGGTATTTCTAATTAGGTGGAAATTTGGGGGCACTTGTCAGATTGGTTTATTGTAGTAGACCCGACTATGTTAAATCACATTATGCTGCTTACAGATGTTTAGCCTCCATTATACATGCAGAATACATCGTCCCAAAGCAGCTTTTTTCTTTTTTCTTTTTTTAATAGCATTAGATCCTTAAAAAAGTAGGCTGCTTTCAGCCTTTCAGGAATTTGTACTGAGAATAGTTAGAAAATTTTGCCTGATGTGAAACCCAGAAAGATACATTAAATATGACAAACCATTGTAAAAATTAATGTACCTCCTGAAAAACTGGGAATCTTCGATTGCTGCTGCTAGGTACTGAGAGGGAAGAGAAAAGCGTTGCTATGCTTGTGTTCTACCGGCCGTGGGCGCTGTCGGCAGCTTGCAGTGGCAGCGTGGCACAGCCATAAAGGGCAGCTATGGGACACGTTCACCGTAGACTGGCTCGGCGCGTTAGGGCGAATGGGAGTGAATCATCGTTATTGTTCTGTTTTTATTTTTTTTTTCCTATAGGGTGTATGTGCTCCCAGAGAGAGGCAGGGAAAGGGAAAGTGCGAAATCATGCTGCAGCTTCTCCTCCTCCAGTCTCCTCCTGGGATTTCGGGCACGCAAACACACGTGCCCGCCCTGATTTTCAAGCTGCCAGGTTCAGGACTCAGATGGCGATAGGTATATATATGTATGTATGTATGTATATAAGCCAGAGGTGTCTCTGGCCCTGGATGCAGAGGGAGAAAGCACTCCCTTGGGGCGCGTGGCCACAGGAATCTCCCCAGCCCGTTTTCGCCATCCTGTCGGGATTTGGTGCATGCATGTACACAGAGTGTGTTTGTAAAGCTGTGGGGCCGGGATTGAATTTGAGCTGTGAGTGGTCGCCATGCCCCGTCCAGCTCCCTTCAGCACCACGACACAAGACTGCGCGTGACTGTTCTAGGCTGTGTTCAGAAGTGTTTCCTTAGCGTTGGGACATTTTAGACATTGTATTTGCCGTGTAATGCGTAGGTTTGCTGAAGTGCATTTGTAAGCATTCGAAGCACTATATAATTTGTCAAATATTTGGGAGCTTCAATTTGAGAGTCTTTCGAAAGCTGTTTTGTTACAATCCATTGTCAAGTGGCAGCACGGAGAGGCCTGCATTTCCTCCCCGCAGACAGACCCAGCGTCCGCACCGGCCTCAAACACCTGGGCTCAACCAGAGCCGGAGCGCTCAAGGACGCAGCGTGAGGGGCTTCCGTGGTCTCAGGGTCGACCTCGTGAGCCTGGCTGGCAGCGCGCCCGGCTGTGTGGGAAGGGGCACACGTGTGTGACGGTGTGCCTGTGTGTGCGTGTGTGTGACAGCGAGCTCGTGTGCACCTGTGTGTCAGGGTTCAGCAGGCACACCCGCGTCATTCTCACGCAGGAGTGTGTTGCATGGCAGGCTGCAAGAATTTCAGTCTGCATCAGTGAGTAGGATTGGGATGGGGAGTGGGGGGCGAGCAGAGACGGAAAGAAAACCCTGAAACTTCAAAGGGCCCATAAAATCACCACGGGTGTAAAACTTGCATCTTTTTTTTTTTTTTTTTAATTTTTTTAGACTAAACACACAGCAGTCTCTCCACGCTCAGACTTGCTTCCGTTAGATGGGTGTGGGCCCCCCTTGGATGTGGCCGGCAGGGGTTACGTGCCGTGTTCAGGGTGAGCAGCACGCAGGGGCTGTCGCGCGTATCACGCCTCGCCTCGCCTTGCCTGTGTGAGAGCCGGCTTAGGTGGCCTGGCTTTGACGTCTCTGCAGCAGCCCAAGACGTGAGAAGGTGCCATGAGACGCTGAGTTTGCAGTGCCTCCACGGAGCACCGGCCGGAGCAGGCTCAGCCTTGCAGGCCCGAACCGGCCGTCCTCAGATGTGGTTTTACTCTGCAGCTGGCCCGGACCCTCCCGTCTCACCCTGTCATTTACTCTTTGGCTCCTGTGGGCATGTGAGCAGGGCCAAAGGACGTCTACTTCTTAGATGATGGAGTAGCTCCCCACGTGGGGCAGGTGTGAACAGGTGGTCTGAGTGCTGTGGGCTCCCAGGACCCTGAGCCCTTGGATCTTGTGCACCGTCCACCTCACAGGCAGGGAGATGGCCTGGGCTTTCAGTTGCCAGAGCTTACCCAGCTAGCGACCAGAGCCGATGCCCGTCCCAGGCCTTCAGACACTGCGGCAGAGAAGCCCCTCGGAGGTCTGAGCTCAGGGAGTGGGGTAAAAAGACGCAGTGCTGGCCCTTCCTGTGGGCGAGAGAGAATGGCATTTGTTCTAGGAAACAAGCACCTTTGTCTGCTCTGATCTTTCTGAAACAGTGAGCTTCAAAAAGTCTCATGGCAGTGTTGCTGGATAAACCATGTTTTAGGCAGAAATCCACGCATACTGGTTGATTACCTGCACAGACCCTTAAAGCTGGAAAGAACCTCAACCCAGGTCCTGTCTTAGAGAAGTGCGTGCTTGGTACAGCTACGTAAAAACACAGGCAGAACCCACCACTGTCCTTCCCCGAGACAGTGGGACGAGTGCACATCAAGCAAACCGTGTTGCAGGTGTGCTGGGAATTTGCCTGTCTGTGGAGTTTTCCTTCTCGAGTCACCATCCTGGCTGTCGCAGGTGGAGCATCTGGGCGGACGGCGTGCCAGCAACCCCTGGGTTCCAGTCCGGATGTGCTGGGTCGAGGGTGGGTGGCTGGCTGGGCAGTCATCTTCCCAGGATTGAGAACCACGGTTTGCACCCTCATTCCCTTTTGAGATAGAGGGACACTGGCCTTTGTGCGCCATGGTGTAGAGTGTGACGTGTGACCCCTGGTCTACACTGTAGAGGAAGGTTCAGGCAGGGAGGAAATCCTGGCTCATCCGCATAGTGAAAGATCCTTGAACTGTCGTAGGGGCTGTGAAAGCTCGGACTCATTTATCCTTTCACAGCTCTGGGAGTTAGGTGCTTGTTACTCGGTCTCTCAGTGAGAAAACTGAGGCGGCGAGAGGGAAGGCAGATTGCTCCAGGCAGGACCAGGGGTTCTGCTGGGTGAGCTGGTATGCCACTGCTTCCCCGGTGATTGGAACAGAAGCCGTGCGGCCCATGTGGCTGGCTTCAACGCTCTGGCACTTCTCTATCATCTGTCTATCTATAATGTATAATTCTCAATTCTTCTTTTAAGAATTATTTATTTAATGTTATTCATTCATTTATTTTAATTTGACCATAGAAAGATACACAGAGAGAAAGCAAGCCACCAGGTCCAGGACTCAAACCGTGGTCAGCCATGTGGCAGTATCTAGCACCTTCACCACCATGCCACCTGCTGGTCCCTATAATGTAATTCTTTACCAGCAAGTTTAGAAATTTACTAGCAAACTTTATTTTCTTTTTAACAGCAAACTTAGCGATTTATGAGCTCAAGGAAAACTAGCCTTGTGAGAAGGCTGAGGGGAACAGATGGGAGTGCGGTCCCCACTGTTGCCGAGTGGCGACCGTGCAGGCTTCTCGAGGTGGACGTGATTTGGAAAGCCATTTTATTTGTATGGAGGAAGCCACGGACCGGGAAGCGATTTCCAGCTGCTCTACTTTATTTATTTATTTTAAGTTAAAAAGATTGTGATCTAGAGAAACATTTTAAGCAATAAAGGATTTGTTTTGTGGCATCCTCAGGTTGCCCCATAACTTTCTCAGGGACACGCGAGTTCTGTGGATTTCGGATTACACAGTCCTGGGCCGGATGTAGGTCCCCTTCAGGGTGCGCTCTGGCCCCAGTGGTATGGGGAGCTCCCTCCTGCTCCGGCTGTGGAGTGCGCTCTGCAGGTGGCTTGGGCTTCAGTGGTACTGACCGACCTGTGATCGCCGAGTATGAAAGTGGGACAGGAACATGGGGGTCAAGGAGCCCGAAGCTGTCCATGGTGTGGACAGAGTGGGATTAACCAGTCTGAGGTGCACATACCGGGCCCCCCAAGCAGCCGGCCTCCAGCCCCAGCCCGCGTCTCCGTCGCGTGGTCAGGCCTCTGCCTCGTCACTGTGATCAATACTGGAGCATATTTTAAAACACAGTGTCCTAGGGTGATGCAGAATTTATGAGGTGGTTGTGTATTTTCCCCCCATCGGGGAACCAGCTGGGCAAAATGGGCAGTTTAAAAGTTTTCTGACATAATAAAGCCAAGATTAATTGCTGTGATCTGATTGACATCTAATACATTTTGGTTTTCAGTGTGAAGTTATCAGTAATCCGAGCTGAAAGATGGTTATGATTTTATTTGCAAAATAGACACTTTGAAATTTGGGGAGTAGGATACAGAAAGCAAAGATAACTAAAGGGGAAAAAAGGTCACAAGAAGCGCTAGTAAACATAACGACTTGACTGGCGTGCATCATGCGTGTGCATGTGTGTGCATATGCGTGTGTCTGTGTCAGGGGTCGTTGATGTTCTCTCTCTCTAGTTTACAGAGATGTGTGAGTCTAAGTCACCTTCCACCTCTTCGAGTCATTGTACATCGGGGCTGGAGAAGTTTATGGAGGGGCCAGCAGGGGCATGGAGGTTAAGATGCTGGATCCCGCTTGGTCAGCTGCGTGGTCCGCAGTTGGACCTGGCAGCTTGGAGATTGTATCGTGAGTGCGGGCATGCCCCAAATCCCACGAGGAGATTTGCGAAGGGATTGTGGTGTGGCCATTCTCCCTGGGGTGTGATTTATTACTTTGTCTCTCTCTTTGTCTCTCTTTCTCTCTGGTGAATGCACCGACCCTATGCAAAAACTAAAAAGAAAAAAAAGTTGTTTATGGAAAATGAAATTAAAGTACACTAAGTTTCTTTGGTGGAAAAAAATTTTAAACTCATGCATCATTTTTGTTTCTTTTTAAAATTCTTGCCAGAAGATACATACATTTGAGAGAGAGAGAGAGAGAGAGAGAGAGAGAATGAATGAGAGACTGAGAGGATTAGACAGCACCCCACCCCCCACTTCATGGGGGATAGTCACACTGCAAAATTTCTCTCTGTTTCGCTTTCTTTTGAGATTTTGGGCATGTATCCACACTGCCCTCCCTTTTTCCCCCAATCTGCTGGGTCTGAGACTTGAACTGTTCAGCTGGCCATATGGGATCCACCAAGTGGTTGGCTCATTCTTTTTCATGATGTGCTATTGCCATGACCTTTTTGAAGACCTGCTCCTTCCCTTTCCCTCCCCTCACTAATGTGTATCTGGCACATGGGAACATTACAATAACCTCTTACCCTCAGGTCACACTTTCTAAGGAAGGGTCTATGTGGGACCAGCAGATGGCATAATGGTTACGTCACTGGACTCCCATGTAGTTTACCACAGTTTGAGTCCTGGACCCGGCAACCTAAAGCACACACTGGGCACTCGTGTGTGTGTGTGTGTGTGTGTGTGTGTGTGTGTGTGCGCACGCGCCTAAGCTCCTGAGAGGAGAATGGAGAAGAGATTGCAGCATGGCCATTCCTCTGGGGGAAGATTTCTTGTTTTCTATTTCTCTGTCTCTCCAGCAAGCTCATGCGCCCTATAGCAAAAACTCTCTTGTTTAAAAAAAAGAGCCTGTGTTTTGGAAAGTGGTTTAATAAATGCTTTGTGATATTCCCGATACAAGAGGCAAACAATACGAAGTTAGAAATTTTACTGAAGGTTGGGCCAGAGAGATAGCAAGGGATTCCACGTGGCAGTCTGCGCTTTGAGTCCTGGGCCTGGTGGCTTGAAAAACATGGTGGCTAAAATCTTACTGATCGCCATTAGGAAAATATGAAAGGTGGGCCAGCTGGGGGCATGGTGGTTACGGTGCTGGATTCCCACTTGGTAGGCTGCAGTTCAAGTCCTGGAACTGGCAGCTTGCCTTCTCATTCCCCCCAACCCCCTGTCTCTCTCTGTTACGTGCATGCGCCTTAGAGCAAATTAAAAAATAATAAAGAAAATTAATTCTTTGTAAAAAGAAAATATTAAAGCCATTGGTTTTCCAGTGTTGGAATTGATATATTTACAGTTTAACATGTGCTTACTTGAAGGTTTGGTTATAAGCCCACAAACTTCTTTTCCCTATTAGCCATGAAGCTTAGTGATTTATAAATGTCTTCCTCCAGAGATCTGAATCCACCATCTTTGCTCTGTCATTTTCTTTCCTCTTACCCTGGGGGTGAAAGTTTGCAGCCCGACAGCCCCAGGGGTACCCATGTGTGACTTGTGGTTTGTGACGTCAGCAGCGAGGTCTTGCTCCCGTGGTGGCCGGCCAGTACCTATCTCCTTGCGTGTCGCCTCTGGGTGTGGGACCCCAGGGATGCTCCTGGTCTGTCCCTCAGTGTCGTCCTCAGCGGTCACAGGCTGTGTGGACACCTGTGACGGGGTGGGGACGGAGGTCAGGCCCCCTTCCCCTGCCCTCGGCTTGCTGCCGGCAGGCCCCAACCCATCGGCGTCGCAGCTCCTGCAGGTTGGCCTCCATTGCTTCTCATCCTTCCACGGGGCTTCCTTTACAGCCCGTTGTTTCCACAATTGTGTGACCTTTTCAAAGACAGGATGGAGATACAGGAAAGAAATAAAGTGAGGATGAGAATTCTGTTATTTTTAGAATGCGATCTCCTCCACTCCAGAATTGATTTCATTTGGTTGCCGTTGGTCTTTGTAAAGAGCGTGACGTTGCTTGGGATCGATGGATGACGAATGTTGGGGTTGCTTCAGTGCGTGTTCCTCTGGGGGAGCGTTTCCAAGGGTACTCCAATAGGTGGCGTACATTTAGCAGAAACTAACGCCACTCCCAGGATATTTCTGGCGCCCTCCAATAATCCTGGGAAATGTTTTCTTTTGCTTTATTAAAACAGTGTAAACACTGTGGCATGTAGGTGACAGAGTGGCAGTCCTTTAAGGTGACTTACACTGTTTAAGTTGTGGTGGATTTAGCCTTACTGAATAATTTGGGAACATTCTTAGGACTTCAGTGGCATATACTTGGGCAGAATTCTATAACATGAGTTTCGTTTTAGGTGAGCAGAACATTTTTTCTTCTTTTCTTTCTTACTTGTCTGAGAGTGTGCATGCCGGCCTGAGAGAGAACGCATGCACTGTCTGATGGGCACCGCACACACCGTCCTCCCGTTTCTCCATCCCACCAGGATTTGGGGCACACACGCACGTCACCCAGGGTGTTTTTCAGGCTGTCAGAGCCAGGATTCGAACATACAGTTGGAGATAGGAGAGACCTTAATCATCGGGTCACAGGGCTGGCCCATCCGTTTTATTTAAAGTACGAAAAGATGAAAACAAACAGTGGGAACGCAGGGGTCAGTAACACGCCCAGATTTATTTACTCCAGGGAGAACTGCTTCCCGATGCAGCTCACACCGCGAGCCAGCAGTCTGGCCCCAGCCCTGCAGTTGGCGCCTCCATCCAAGAAAGACAGGGGTCTTTGTAGGGACGGGGCCAGCCTCAGGGAACAGCACTGGAGGTGTCACCAAAGCACACCCCGCCTCAGTCCCATGGCTGGGCCCTGAGCCATCTGGGATCACGATTCCAGGCAAGGATGGGCTGGTACCACGCCCACCCGAGGCCGCGTGGCCTCTGTGGAGCTAAGCCCACGTGGCGTATCCATGCTCGGCAGTGAGAGGAGAGCTGGAGGCTTGGATTCCAAGTTACTATCTCTGTCGTCCAAATCTCCAGGTTCACTGTTGTGGATGGCGAGATGGTGGAGGGCTTGGATTGAGGATTTTATCGGGAGCACCTGGCGACCGGCTGCAGGGTACCGATACGTCTCACCGAAGAGGCAGGTGGTGGCTTCTCCGGTGCCCCGCGAACACGTTTGCAGTCTAGTTGTCAGACAGGTTCTCTGGTTTCCGTGTCTAGTCTTGTTGACCTGCCATTGATTTTAGTCTCTTCATAAACAGGAAGAGCTGCTGGAATACGCCGTGGGAGAGTTTAATGACTGCGAGACAAATTTGAGGGATAAGAGTTTTACCCAGAAAGGATTTAACAACAACAACAACAAAAAGGCAGCAGGGTGGGGAAGTGGGTGTTACAACTCCAAGATATTTAAATTATCCTTAACATGTTAGAATTAAAAAAAAAAAATTGGGGCCAGCAGGTGGCTTGGTGTTTAGAGGCGCTGGACTGCCACATGGCTGACCACGGTTTGAGTCCCAGACCTGGTAACTTACTTTCTCACTCTCTTCTCTCTCTCTCTCTCTCTCACTCTGTCCCTCTCTAGTCAAATTAAATAAATACATGAATAAATAAAGCTATATAAAATAACTTAAAAAATTGAAAGAATTAATTTCGGCTCTTTGGAAGCACGTTCTTTCTCTCCAGACCTCCTCTGTGGCTTTCATTTGCCGGTTTGGTGGTGGTGTGTTTCCACTGCCTTGTTTTGACAGTGGTTCAGGACAGATGTGCTGTGTGGGGGTGACATTAGGTTAGGCTTTGAGCACTGGCCGTTCTCACATAGGTCTGAGAAGGGCCAGGCCTGGGGGTGCCTAGCAGTGGTCCTACGTTGGCCAGTGCCACTCAGCGTGTCACCATCGCAGGGGGAGAGCGAGCAAGGCCAGGACCCGAGCCCGAAGGAGTGTGTGCTGCCAGGCGTGGCTTCCGGGCCGTTCCAGCATGCCCTGTATGCCTTGTCCTCCTCACCCTTGTCCTCACATTCCCCGATTGATGGGAAATAACAATTCTTTCTGGAGGTGTCCTCTGTCTTTTGTGTTTCTTGAATTTTTGTAATTCCTGTAGCTCTTAGTTGGCATTTAGTTTTTACAACTGAGTATTGTTAGTGAACTGTCCACATACCTATGGTTTGTCTTGCCAATCTGATTACAGTCTTGGAGAACAGAGGTGTTGTCATAGATGTGGCTGCAGTCTTTATTCCAAAGCACAATTATTATACTTTCATTCTCTCTATTAAGATGTTTTCTCTTTAAGATTTTTGCCATAGGGCTCTTGTGCTTGCCAGAGAGAGACAGAGAGAAACAGTGAGAGGGAAAGTTAGAAATCACCCCCTGCTCCTCTGGGGGCAGATGGCCACACCACAGTCATTTCTCTTTTCTTCTCCTCCTGGGATATTGGGCAAGCACACACATGCTCTGCGTTATTTTCAAGCCGCTGAGTCTGGGACTTGAACCACGTCAGCCTAGTGGGAGTCCAGTGCCTTAACCGCCAGGCCACCTGCTGGCCCGTTTGTTCGTACGTGACAGGTGATGTAGCGCGCGCCCCGTTGCCCCAGTGGTTAAAGAGCAGGTAAGTGTAGCACTGTGGTGGTCGTTCGGAGCCTCTGCGCTGACGTCCCTCCGTTCCTGCTGGCGGAAGTCTTTTCCTGCAGTGTGGACGGGCCGGGCGTTGCTTCCTGCAGCTTGCCTTCCCACGTGGGGTTCAAATGCCATCACCAGGGAACCAGCAGTTAGCATAATGGCTCTGTCGCTGGACTCCCACGTAGTCGACCATGGTTCACGTCCCGGACCCAGTGGCTTAAAACTCAACGCTGGGCGCGTGTGCGTGCGTGCCCAAGATCCCGAGAGGAGAATGGAGTAGAAGGGATTGCGGCGTGACCATCCCCCCTGGGGGGTGATTTCTCTCTTTCTGTCTCTCTGTCTCTCTCTCTGTCTGTCTGGTGAGTGCACGCGCCCTATAGCGAAAACCTCTCAAAAAAAAAAAAAATGCCATTACCAAACCCTTGGCGTGGAAGGCCGTCCAGGTGGATGGTGTCCATGGAGCGCGGGACTCGGCTACTGCGAGGAAAAGCGTTGGTAGACATGTTTGGCCGTGTTGCAGCAGGTACATGGCTTTCATCTGTGTTACGTGATGTTCTCGAGGTTAAACTACGTATGGTAGGCATGGCTCTTCTATTTCTACTTGGAAAAGCCGCCTGTAGTTTGTTTACTATTTGGAATACAGCACTGTTCGATGGACAGGGCTGTGTAGGAGCCCAAGACAGCCCAGCCCCTTCATTTTCACACAGAAGGCCTGCATGCCACAAAGGGGAAGTGCCTTCTGCAGCGTCAGCCACTCAACCACGTCCAGTCATTTATGACCTTCTCTGTGGCTTCCGATAGACGGCCCGCAGACATCGAGGGCCCCGTCATCTGCGTACGGGTTTCCTGTGGTGTGTGCTCTCTCTGTGTGTCTCTAAAGTGTCACAGAGACTTCTGCTCCTGTTTGATCCCCTCCCCATCTGATAAGTTTGTGATGACAAGTTTCATTGTTGTTGGAGGTAGTACACTTCGCTCGTTAATTACGACTTGTGTCATGTTGTTTGCCGGAGTTCCCGTAGAGCTGATCTGTGTCTTTGCTTCCAGGCAAGATTTTTATCAGAAACTCTACTTTAAGTCTCCTCCGAATAGCGATAGTGCACAGTAGGGCCTTTGGCCTTGCTGTGTTTCCCATTTTAGTGCTTAGTGATGCTTGTAAGTTTTCCTTTTTTTTCCCCTGAGGTTTTATGTACTATAATTTATTAACATGAATAAATTGAAGGCACATATAGTTAAGGTTTTTTTTTTTTTTCTTTTTAGAATTATTGGGACCAGCAGATGGCATAATGGTTATGTCACTGGACTCCCATGTAGTTGACCGTGGTTCAACAGCTTGGAACTCATGCCAGGCGTGTGTGCATGCGTGCCCAAAATCCTAAGAGGAGACTGGAGGAGAAGGGATTTCAGTGTGGCCATCCCCCTGGGGAGGGATTTCTCACTTTCTTTCTCTCTGTCTCTCAGGCAAGTGTGTGTGCCCTATAGCAGAAATCTTTTAAAAATATTATTTAATTTTACTTATTATTTTTTTTTAATTTGCTCTACTTCACATATGCTCATGAGAGAGAGAATAAAAGAGAGAGAGACACACACACAAAGTGAGAAAGCAAGCTGCCAGGTCTGTGACTTGAACCACGGGTGACCGTGAAGGAGTCCAGCACCTTAATCACCATGCTACCTGCTGGGCCTCATGTGACTAAATTTTAAATAACTCCTAAGAGAAAACTTAATAGGAACAGAGAACTAACCATGTATTTTGGAATAAAGAAATTATACACAATTAACAAGTGTAATCTCATTTCCTTACATTGATAAGGTATCTTTGGTCCTCTGTTTAAAAATTCCTCTATTTCAAATGGATGCACCCTACTTGAGACTGATCAAATAGGGACTTCCAAAGGGAAAAACCTGAGTTCCTACAGATTTATAAATAGGCAAGTAAGGGGATAAAAATTGGTCGTTGGTGTGAAATAACTGGTAATGAACCAGTCGAACGTTTGGGGTGTGGGAGCTGTGCTTGGGTGTGGTCCCTGGCGTTTCTGCTAGACTGGAGATTTTAGACGACCGGCAGCCATTCACTACCTCAAACCTGTATCCTTTCAGTGCTTGCCGTGACAGCAGAGTTTCTAAAAATACTTGCTGAATGAATGAATAATATTGCCCATAGATTCATCACGGTGGTAAGCCGGAAAAAGAGCATTTTTTTTTTTTTAAGGTTTTTGCCATAGGGCACATGCACTTGCTGGAGAGCAACACAGAGACAGAGAGAGGGAAGGGGAGGAATCGGCCCCCAGGAGGGAAGCCATGCTGCAGCCCGTTTTCCTCCTTGGTTTTTGGGCATGCATGCACACATGCCCAGTGTGATTTTCAAGTTCCCAGGTCTGGTACTCAGACTGTGGTTGGCCACGTGGGAGTCCAGTTCCTTAACCACCGCATCACCTGCTGGTCTCGGAAAGTGTGCAAATCTTAAAGACATTGTTTTAAGTGCTTTGAAGACATTGGACACAGATAAAGGGTGTTGAAGGGTGTCGCAATGAAGTTTGTCTAAGACAGGAATTGAAATTGGGTCCGATTTGCACATGAGGAGGAAAGGGACAGCTGTCTCCAGGGCACAGACAGCAGTTAGCTAGTGTCAGCATCGCGGCGAGCTCACGGGTCAGGTCTTGTACGTGCCACACATGGGTGCCCTCTGTCCACAGCACTGTCTCAGCATATTCCTCCTGCAGAGGTGCCCATGGTGCTAAGACTCAGGAACACCCTCTGGTCTCTGCAAATCTCTTGAAGATACCATCAGAGATCCCTCCCTTGGCTGGTGGTAGGAGTGTCCCAGGAAGTGGAGGGAGCCTCAGCTCTGGCATCTGAATCCTGAGGAGACAGCAGGACCAGGCCCCTCTGGCCTCACGCTCAGGTGTCCACTGCTGTGGGGCTGCGGCTGTGTCGCCATGCTGTGGTGCTGTGGGGCTGTCGCCCCGACCCTGTGCAGCCTGGGGTGCGCTGTTGAGTACAGGGGCCCCACCGTGCAGCTGGGTAACTGTCTGCCCAGGCTGTCGAAGAGGACGTCAGAGGTAGGTGCAAGCCCTCTGAGGTCAGAGTTGTGTCCCTCCTGGTCTTCCCTTCTGTCTTAGTTCAGGAGTTTTACTGAGCTGCGTTTCGTAGGGCCAGTCTAAGGAGTTAATCTTGCTTCTTAAGGGATTCAAGAGGATTTCTTTGGGTAAGACAAATCGGGAGGTCCTTTTGGATAAAGGAATGCGAGAGAGAGTGGGGACCTCCTTTGAGGTTCTGTTTTTTGTTTGTTTTGGAACTCAGAGCTGTTTGGAGTTTATCCTGTTTCATGGAGGTTTTCTTTCCAGGTCACAGAAATTCCTTTTGGTCTGAGTCAGCGTCTCTTGTTTGCTGGTTATGCAATAACTGCATGAGGGTGGGTTTTCCTTCTGTTAGGCGGGGCGATGAAGGATCTCCTGGGCTGGGTGTTTTGGATGATTTCTTTTCCCAATATAAATGTGAGAGGAACGTTGAACGTTTTAGTTGGCTCTGCAAACATCACACAGTACGGCAGTGATGACCTCGGCCGTGTGTGTGCTGGGACCCCAGAATTCACGGGGTGGGGTCTGTGCCTCCAGTCATGTTTACAGGTTGTTTTCTACAGCTTTGAATCCAGCGCTTCCTGACACTTGCGTGGAATGAGAAATCCTTCTGTGTGTTTATCTTCGGTAGGCCGCATGCTCTGATATCCCCCTTCCAAGTGTGTCCCTTGGCAGACCCATGAGGTCTCGGGGAAAGCGTGGCCTTTGCCCGTGGCTGCGTGGTGGTACTCAGACAAGCCAGGCCTGCTGCTGGCTGGTCACCTCATCCACACACTGGAGCCGACGGCCTTGGCCTCGCAGGACTGCTGGGAAAACTGCGGTGCGTGACGGCACGGGGCATGGACAAAGTGTGGTGACTGGCACCCCTTCCTAGAGTGAGGTGCAGACGTGGGAGTGATCGGGGGGTGGGCACAGGCCAGGTGCCTGTGGTCACAGAGCTTACACATCGAAGTTTCTTTGTTTTTCTTTTAAATCATTATTATTATGTGTGCTCACCAGAGAGAGAAAGAAAATGAGGAATAAGGCATCAGATTCGGGACTCGAACCACTGTCAGCCATGTGGGAGTCCAGCGCCCCAACCCCCCAGGCCACCTGCTGGCACACAGGAGTGTGAGCGCGGGAGCAGCATGTCCTGTCGTTCCGCAGTGCCCGTTAGGGGCTCAGGCGTGGATGCAGGCCCACCCTTGCTCTCTGTCCCCTGGTCGTCAGGCCACATGCCCCTCTCCCACCTGTGTGTCTCGCAGTCACCGGGACTAGAGAGCAGGCCCTGGCTGGCCAGCGGGAGCCATTGCTCGCCCTCCTTCCCTGGGGGATTCGCACGTTTATCCCCACGGAGCCGCTCTTCTGCCCGCCCGGCGCCATGGCGAGGGCAGACGTGTTCACGCGGCAGTTCGGGTTCTTTCCCCGTGTCTAGACGTCGCGGCCAGAGTCATCACACCACACTTCCTGTGCCGCTCTGCAGGGCCAGGGTCAGGGCTGGGGCAGCGGCGGCACCTCCATGGCTGGGCGCCTCTTGCATTCGGAGGGCACGGCCTGAGGGACTCTAGTGTAAATTCTTCCCTTTGCTCACCTGGGCCGTTCTTTTTGTTTTCTCCTTTAGAGCGTACTGTTGTACAACGCCGTGTTTGTTCTTTGTTCTGTGCTAAAGAGGAAGAACGCTGGAGGTGACCCTACTCTGAGGTCCTTGTGAGGGTCAGCACCGTGCACGTACAGAGGAATCGGCCCTCCCTGACACACGTGTGGCCTAGAGAAGTACTTGAGGGTTGAGGCACATATCACAAAACAGATGGTTTGAACTCGATTTGATAAAAATACGTGCGATTAGGGAGTGTGGCAGAGAACGGGGAAAACAGGACGGGGCCAGCCGTGGTGTAGTGGCTACATCCCTGGGCTCCACATGGCTGACCGCGGTTCCATCCCGGACCCGGCGCTTAAACTCACACCGGGCGCGTGTGCGTGCGTGCCCAAGATCCCGAGAGGAGAATGGAGGAGAAGGGATTGCGGCGTGGCTATCCCCCTGGGGGTGATATCTCACCTTCTTTCTCTCTGTCTCTCTCTCTGGAGAGTGCATGTGCCCTATAGCAGAATAACTCTCTAAAACAAAACCCAACAGAAGACACAAGGCTGAATGAGCTCACCGCAGTTTCCAGAGCATCTGCGGTCTCGGACTCTGTGACCTGGGTTTCTCAGGGAGCAGAGCTGAGGGCACAGACCCAGGAAGGCCGTGTGGGGGCCGGTCCAGAGAACCATGACGGGCAGGCTTGGGGAGAGGCGAGCTGCTTCCGTGTGCTTGGCCAGGGAAGGGATGCTGCCCGGGAGTCACGTTACAGGAAAGGGGCACAGCGAGAGGGCTGTTTCCTGGGGACAGGTGTGTGGCACGGCCTGGGGCAGGACTGCAGAGGCCAGAGTCTAGAAGTGGGGAGCGAGATGATCAGTTCTACTAGTGCGAGCAAGGGTGAGGGGAAGAAACTTACCTCCTGGTCCTGTGGGATGACACCACATAAAACTTGCGCGTGGACGGTTATCCTGGAAGTTGGAGATGAAGAAAGCGCTGCGTTGTTGTGCCGCTTTCCTGCAGGTGCCGGGCAGCTCTTCTTGTCTTTTGTTGAGTCCTTTGTTCAAGTTACAGCAGAGATGGCGCCTTGCACAGCGCTCTGGGACCAGCCCGGGAGCTGCCGCTTGTGTCTCACTGACCAGCTGTCGCCAGCGTCTCTCACGGTGCATGTACCCGGGTTCCTACTCCGCGTCGTCATGCAGTGAGACGTCTGGCTTAGCAGACATCCTGACGGTGTATCTTTCTCCACATTTTCAACCACGGGGTCAAGGGCGATTGCACTTGTAAGCTTTGTGATGTATTGTACCAGATTCCCTTTGTGACTGCCACCCCAGACACGCGTGTGGCAGTTCGGCACTCGTGAGCAGTGTGTGAGAACACTGGCTTCCTGTATTCTCATGAACCCTGGGTCACCACATTTGTTTAGGATCAATCTGTTATCCCAATTTGTTTTTAAACAAAGGGCAGAAAGTAGTTGAGAGGCTCATAGGAAGCACAGCTGTGACCGCTGACCTCGGGCTGAGTTTGGCCGGGGAAGTTTGGGGGGATGTTGGAAGGCCCCAACATGAGCTGGCCCTGAAGAAGATCCCTGTCCCCTTTCCACTTTGGGCAGTTACATCTCTTCCCATATTCCAGCTCCTGCTCCAAGTCCTCCCCGGTTCCCGCTTCTCTCAGCCCTGGGCTCTGGGGCCACCTCTCTTAACCCTGCAGCCTGGCGGGGGAAGTAGCTTTCTATTCCAGTCCTAAACACCTCCACCGGGTGCAGATTCCCAGCAGATTTTATACATTCCTAACTGCTTACAGTAACTTCTCTCTGTTTACAATACGTGGATGGGGACTGGCTGGTGGCACAGTGGTAACGCCACAGGCCCCCCATGGGCGGGTTCTGGGTTCCCTCCCCAGGACCTTCCTGAGCATGGCACGTGCACGTGTGTGCCTGTGACCGGCCAGCCGAGGCTCGGGGTGGGTCCTGGCTTGCAGACCTGTTAGCGGTACTTGCCGTTCTCTCTCACGGGAGGAATCAATAGGGTCCCTTTAAACAATTTGAGATAATTTGCATTTTCCTGGCTGCGCTCTGAACAGTAGCTATTTATTCATACACACAAGTTTGTATTATTATACATGTATTTATGTATCTGTATGTGTGTATGATTATAGGACTGTTATGCAGTATGACAGATTTCTTCATTTGTCCTGTTTGAGAGTTTTCCTGATGTCAGATGATGGAAACTCTTTTCTTTTAAAGAGCAGTACAGTTGTACCATAGGGAAATCTCTCGATCTGGGTTTTTCAGATTGTTTCCTTCTGTACTTCCTGTAAAAAGCTAGGTGTCCGTTCAGTCAGGTCACAGCAGAGAAGGAAGCTGCTTCCTTTGGGTGCGGAGGAAGAGGAAGATGGTTTCAGAGGGAAGACTAGGAGTGTCAGCCTCATAGACGTGGGGTGAGCCAGACTGGATCCCGGCGTCGTACAGTCACACGGTATTCCCACACGGGCATTCGCAGTATAAAAACCCTCTGGCAGGCTTCCAGGCAAGCTCTTGGGAAATTCAGACAGCTCCCAAGGAGACGTGCCCCGGGAGGTGGATGTCAGGAGCTCGTGTTGGGCAGGCCCCGGTTGGAAGACGTGGTTGTTGCAGACCTCCGGGCTGAAGTGATCCCGAGGAAGGGCCTGTGTCTGTCAGTGAACACTGACGTTTCCGTTTCTCCCGGGAGATAAAATCCTGGGAGTGTGTTCGTTGTCACCATTTAAAAGACGCAGTGTGTGGCTGGCATCTGTTTGGGGTAAGAAGTCGGGGTGAAGGCATCCGAGCCGTGCTTTTCTGGGGTAACATCTGTCGCGAACAACGAACAGGAGGGTCAGGGCTCCCTCCCAAGTTTCTGTTACTGGCTGGCACTCCTGTGTGCATCAGGAGGGTCAGGGCTCCCTCCCGAGTTTCTGTTACTGGCTGGCACTCCTGTGTGCATCGCCCGTGGGATTGAGTTCCGAGCAGCCGGGCAGTGCCCGAGCCTGGGAATTCCGACGTCTCAGGCAGTGCTGTGCCCACCCGGAGAAGCACTGCTTTACATCGCAGAGCAGAGAAGTCCAAGTCCTAGACTATGCACGTGAGTGTTTTTCCAAACTTGATTTCGTAAGCAGCCCTACATCTTTTTAGTAACAAAATATTTCATGGCTTCACTTTATGCTCTGTATTAAAAACGAAGCTGTTGGGAAGGGTTGGGCGGAGGCTGTGGAGAGAAGACAGCAGCTCCGAGGCGGCAGGTGGAAAGCCGTCAGTCAGCAGGTGGGCCCGTCCTGGCTGGCAGCACGGGTTGCTCTCTGAGCCTGGGTTTTCTCCTCTGAAGACAGGGAATATAAACCCTCTCCCTGCACAGGTAATACACACGAATGCAGGCTTTTTTCCTTCTTCATTTTTTCCCTTTTTTATTCTTACAAGGAACATGCACTTGTCAGAGAGAGAGGGAGAGAGAGTGAGAAAGGCTCCCGACCCCCCAGGGATGGATGGCCATACCGCAGTCCCTTCTCTATTCTCCTCTCAGGATTTGGCCACGTGTGCACGCTGCCAGGTCCGGGCTCGAACCGCTCCAGTGGCTGGCCCTGAATGCATTCTTTAAAATGGTGAAGCGCATTCGTGGTGCAACTGGTGGTTATTGGAATCTCACTTTTGCCTTGGCTCTGGCCGAAGCCGGCTCTGTGTTCTGGGGCCATTCCGTCAATTTATGTGGGCTGCTGCAGAGTGGGGGGTATCCGTGGGTGGAGTGATCTGCGTGTTGTGGAAGTTAGTCAGAGTCAGAGGCCGTAAGGGGATGGTTTCCCCTGTCACTAGGATAACGCGTGATGAGACATGAGGTGCCAGAAAAGCATTCTCTCGAGGTTGGATATCTCTTTGGTTTCCTGTCGTCCTTTTCCTTTTCATCGACGTGATAAATGAAGCCACATGCTGTTCCAGGGAGGCACGGGTTTGGGGATCACGCTGTGCTGTGGTGAGAGTTGTCTGTAACCCCTGGGGTGCGGGGAGAGAAGTGGGGCGAGGCGTGCACCATGTTGGGTATCAGCCACTCGCTCGTGGTGCCGCAGGCCGCAGCCGTCAGCAGTCGTCAGCACATCCCGGTCCGTGTCTCCTGTGTCCATGGAGAAGGCAGAGGAATGCCTGCTTATCATTACAGTGTTACTGCAACACACGTCGCAAATTGCTCCATTCTTGGGACCAGCAGATGGCATAATGGTTGTGTCACTGGACTCCCACATAGTCGTCCGGTTTGAGTCCCGGACCTGGTGGCTTGGAACTCATGTTGGGTGTGTGCATTCGTGCCCAAAGTCCCGAGAGGAGGATGGAGGAGAAGGGATTGCAGCGTGACCATCTGCCCTGGGGGGTGATTTTTTGCTTTCTGCCTCTCTGTCTCTCCAGTACGCGCACATACCCTATAATAAAAATCTCTCTCTAAGGGGGAAAAATGCACTCTTTAACCAGAACTAGTTAAATCAGGTAAAGCCAGAATTGGTTATCTGTCTGATAATGCAAACTTATTTATTTATTTATTTATTTATTTATTTATTTATTTATTTCGGTCTTTCAGGACATACCTTTAAAATGTTTTCATTTTGGTTTACATAAATTGGGGAGTTGCTCATCAGGAGGACCTGGATGAGGCTTTTATTCCTGTTGATTGTGCCTTTCTGTTGACTTGTTTGTTTAGATTTTTTTTTAAAGAGGTTTTTGCTATAGGGCTCGTGCGCTTGCCAGACAGAGAGAGATAGAGAGATAGAAAGTGAGAAATCACCCCCCAGGGGGGATGGCCATGCCGCAGTCCTTTCTCCTCCATTCTCCTCTTGGGATCTTGGGCACGCACGTATACGTGCCCGGCGTGAGTTTAAGCCACCGGGTCCGGGACGCAAACTGCGGTCGACTACGTGGGAGTCCAGTGACATAGCCATTACGCTAACTGCTGGTCCCTGTTTGTTTAGATTTTTGTCAGAGGGCCCCCACGCTCCCTGGAGACAGGAAGAAATTGAGGGAACACCCCCCCCCCCCCCCATCATCTCTTCCCTTTCAGTTCTGCTTCCTTTTGGGGTTTTGGACACACACTCACATGCTTGGCATGTTTCTCAAGCTGTTGGGTCCGGGCCATGTGGGATCCACCTGCCTTAACCCCGCCATGCCAAGGGCTGGCACCTGCTGTTGACGTGACAAAAATGGAACGCTCCCATCTGAGGTATCAGTAACAGTGGCGTCGTTTGTCTTAGCAACCTGGTTGTCTGGTGCTCATGGGGTGATGGGAGCCCAGCTGTGAGCCGTGTGCGGTGTGATCACATGCAGGAATCTTGCCGGCCCTCCCCTCCCGCCCGCCTGCCAGCCTCCTGCGTGTGCCCACTCGTGTGTGCTGCTGTCAGGTCAGGAAGGAGGGGCCCTCACTCCGAGAGGCTGCCTTCCCAACTCTCGTGCCTCTTTCTTTCTCTATTTACTTTCAGAATTTGGTATAAATTGCTTATATAATTTCTTCTTGATTTAACAATAATGCTGGTTTTTAGTTTGTTCTCATCTGTTCTGTAACACGGAAGGTTTAGCTCTCTTTTCCTGACCCGCATGTGGTCCCTCCCACAGATGGCCCCGCCTGGGTCTCGCTGTCTCTCAGACTCGTGTGTGAGTGTGTTTGTGTGTGTGTGTTTTGCACACACCTCTTGGGCTTTTCTCCAAATAAAGCTTTTAAGTCTGTTTTTATTTGTTTCTTATATGAAAGAGGGAGGGAGGGAGGAGGGGAGGGAGGCAGCCTGTTCTCCAGCAGGGCCGTCCCCCACGATCCGTCCTGTCCCAGTCAGCCTGACTCCAGCAGGGCCGTCCCCCGCGATCCGTCCTGTCCCAGTCAGCCTGACTCCAGCAGGCGTGCATGGATTCCCCAGCGTGCATCCGGAGGTCCCGGGACGTGAACCCAGGGCCTTTCTCACATGGGTCTAGTTGTGTTACCATTTCACCACCAGCACCTGGCCCCGTACAGTTTTGATTAGGTAGAGATACATGTTCACATTATTTTCATTATTAAGAGTTGCTTAGGGGCCACAGGTGGTGTGGTCGTTAAGGTCACTGGACTCCCACATGGCTGACCATGGTTCAAGTCCCGGACCTGGTGGCTTGCTCTCTCATTCTCTCTCTCTCTCTCTCTCTCTCTCTCATCCTCTCTCTCTCCATGATTTGAGTCCCGGACTTGGTGGCTTGCTCTCTCTTTTTCCCTCCCTCCCTCCCTCTCTCTCACACATACACACTCTCTCTCTCTCTCTGTCCCTCTCTGGTCAAATTAAAAAATAAATAAAGTTAAAGAAAACAATTATTTTTAAAAAAAGGAGCTGTTTATAGCTGAACCACGTGTGGTACCCCAACTGTTCCCCCTTTCCCTCACAGGGCTGTGTTCCTTGGGTGAGCGTTTATTGCTTTGACTGTTCTCCTCTGTAACTAATTGGGCCCAGCCCTGCGTGGTTCAAGTCGCATCGTGGTGGTATGTCTCCTTACACTGGGCACTTTTTTATTTAGATGAGAGAGCAGAGGAGAGGGGAAGCAAACCCCAGAGGGTCTGGTCAGGCCGCAGTCCCCTCCCCAGCCCTGGGCTCCTCAGGATGCCGGTGCCCCGTGTGTCTGCAGGCCAGCCCAGGGATTGAGCCTGCAGCGCCCCCGCCCCCCGCAAGGCGGCCAGCGCACCATGACTGCGCCCCAGCTGGCCTGCGGCGGCCCCCTTGGGACAGTTCGTGCATGCGCCCGTCGGAGCTTCCAGCCAGCTCTGTCACTCCTCACCCCTGGCAGCACGCCGTGGTTTTGCGAGTGTTAGGCTCCTCCACGCCCTGCCGTGCTGGTGTGGCTTCCCCCGATCCTGCTGGACACGTCTCCTCCAGCACTTCCGGAGAAAGGTACGGAAGGGCGGCACTTTGGAGACACTGCGTTAATCAGTGTATTTTATTTCTCCCTTCACGGTGTTCTGAGAGCTGGTGAGGTGTGGAATCCTGGGGTGTGGAGTGTTTCTTGGGGGAATTTTGAAGCCCAGGTCCATCACCAGGTAGACTGGGTCGTCCCGGGGAAGCTCACACCCGACCTCAGGTTGTTTCTTCATTATCACTTGTATTTCGTTTTCTGGAAAGTTAGGAAAAAATGAATAATCTTTTGCTGTCTTCGATGTGGCTCGTGTTTGTCCATTTTCCGAAAATCTATTGGATTATCTACAGAACATTTTAATGTGGAGACAAGTGGAGTTTTTCTTTCTTAAGAGATTTTTGCTGTAGGGTGTGTGTGCTCACTGGAGAGGCAGAGACACGGAAAGTGAGAAATCACCCCCAGGGGGATGGCCACGCTGCAATCCCTTCTCCTCCATTCTCCTCTTGGGATCTTGGGCACTCACAAGTGCCTGGCATGAGTTTAAGTCTCCGGGTCCAGGTCTCGAACTGTGCACGACGACCTGCGAGTCTAGTGACCTAACCATTGTGCCATCTGCTGGTCCCAGGGCAGTGATGGTTAACAGCATCTTTCCCATTCAGCCCCTGGCTTTGGCGAGCTCTGGTTCCTATGGGTTTCAGTTCTCCTCCATCCTGGCTGCTTCCTCGGAAGTCTGTGCCTTGGTTGTTCATTGCTCTGACTTAACAGGCACTAATGGCAGCCTGAGGGCGCCGAGGCCGGGCACGGACTGCGCCCTGGGCCGGCCCTTTCTTCCCTGACGGCCAGAGGCCCAGGGGAAGCTCTTCCTGCCTCCGTGTGGTGGGCCTGAGCCCCGCTGCTGGGGAACAGGCGAGGCCGGGCTGCTACACGGTCACTTCATGGCCCCGTTTGTCGTGAGACCTCGGCCGCCGTCCCGCCTGCACGCCCCAGTGCAGACCCTCCCTCACCCTCTCTCCAGGAGCCTCTGGGAAGCCGCAGGGGAGCCGAGGGGGACAGGCCCTTGCTCTGGAGTCCGGGAAGGTGTGGCTGCAAGTGCTGCCGAGGCCGACTTTGGGCCCGTCCCGCTGTGTTCCCGGTTCCCAGTCCCAGGGCCTCTCGGGCTCTGCGGGGCCTATGAGGCGGCCTCCTCACTTCTGCTCAGAGGGTTACACCAGCCGTCCGCCTCCGCCTCCCACATGCCCTGCTGTCCTCGGTTCCCCCGGCCCCCCGCCGGTGTGGAATTATGCCCTGAAAAGCAAAACGCAGTAAAGTCCCCACGTTCTATGTCGTTTCCACGAGCTTTCTGGGGGAAGCTACACGCGTCTGTTCAGCATTTCACACATCATGAATCCTCTCTCTCTCTCTTTTTAAAAGATTTGTTTATTATTATTGTTTTTTAATTGGCTATAAGGCACGTGCACTTACTACAGAGAGAGACAGAGAGAGAGAGAGAGACAGAAGGCGGCCAGTCTGGACTGGAATCGCAGTCAGCCACGTGGAAATCCAGTGCCCTAAGCACCACGCCCCCTGCTGGCCCCAGTCCTCCACTGCTGACCAGTTGGATTTTTGGTGACCTTTTCCTAGTCCCAGGTCGGTGTGTGTCCTCGTTGGACAGTTGGGCCGTGCTCGCTGCTGTCCTGTGGTAAATGCAGAAGTGGGTGCGTTTCTCCTTGCAGGGATTTGCTGTGGAGCTGGCAGGCGTGACCATGCAGGGGCGGTGTGTTGTGCAGGCTCCTTACCGTGTTGCACGGTGTGATGCTGCTGTTCATAGCACACGCGTGACTTTGCAGGCAGGGTAGGAGGCTGTCGTGATCAGGGTTGTGTCTGTGCTCTCTGTCCCGGGTCCTGTCCTTGCGGCTTGCACTTCGGGAAACACCCCAGGCTCATGTCTTCCGTCGGTCTTAGAAATGTTCCCTCCATGGGGAGCCAGGCACTGGGTCCCACATGGCTGACCGTGCAGTTCTGGTCCTGGACCCAGTGACTTGGAAAACATGCTGGGTATGTGCGCGTGCCTGCCCTAAATCTCGAGAGGAGGATGGGGGAGAAGGGATTGTGGCCTGGGGCAGGGGGGTGACTTCTCACTCACTCTCTCTCCCTGACAAGTGCACTTGCCTTATAGCAGACTAATGAAGAAAGAAAGAATGAAAATAAATGTCCCCTCCACCCTCATTCCTCCAGCACTCAGCCTGGAGAAGTAGCGATTCCTCCTGTGGTTTTATCTCCAGCCTTCTCTGGACGCGGCCCATCCCTGGAGCCCTGCCTGGCCGGGGCGTTTGTCTCCCGAGCCTCTTGAATCACGGACCGGTGCACTCTGGACCTCCCTTACTGCTCCCATGTGATTGCAAATGGTCACCCTGATTATTGTCAGCGGACATAATCCTAAATGAGACGCATTCCCATTCATCGCTTTGAATGAAGTGTTGGCTTACGTCTGTTTTTTATTTAACCCAAGGAGTGGTTCAGTTACCAATAGGATTAGTGTTTATTGGTACAGATTGAGTGCCCCTTGTTCAAAATACTCAGGACCAGAAGTGTTTCTAATTTTGGATTTTTTTTCCGTCAGATTTTAGACTATTTACATGTACTTAATAGATATCTCTGGGATAATTTCACACGGTATTTTCCTTCTTTATTTTTGACTGTGACTGGTCATGTCAGTGTTCCAGAAGTGACTAGAGTTTGGAGCATTTTGATTTTGGGTTAGGGATGTTCAAGCTGCAGTGGAAACATTGGCTTCTCACAGTTTTCAGCCAGTGATGTTTCTAAGTTGCTAGAGGCAGGGCAGAATGATTTCCACTGCTGTTATTTCAATCAATCCTTCCTCTTTTCCCCCCTCAAGGGCATGGCCATGCTGCAGTCCTTCCTCTTCCATCCTTTTCTTGGGAGTTTGGGCATGCACACATGTACACCCAGCGTTTTTTTTTTCTTTCTTTTTGGGATCCTTGTTCTCTCTTTCTGGACCAGCTGGTGGTGTAGTGGTCAAGGCCCTGGGCTCCACATGACCCACCCTGGTTGATTCCTGGACCCGCAAGCTTGAAATTCGTGCCGGACACATGTGTATGTGTACCCCTATCCTGAGAGGTCAAGGGGTTGTGGTGTGGCCATCTCCCCTGGGGGTTCTTGCTTCTCTCTCTCTGTTTCCCTGGCAAGCACATGTGCCCAATAGCAAAAAGGCTATCTTAAAAAAAAAAAAGATTTTTCCCACCAGCGGGTGGTGTCATGGTTAAGGCACTGCAGCCCGTATTGCCAACTCTGTGGTTCAAGTCCCAGGCCTGGCAGCATAAAAAACACTCTGCGGGCATGTGTATGCATGCACAGAATCCCAGAGACTGGAGGAGAAGAGATTGCAGCGTGGCCACTCCCCAGGGGGTGATCCCCCTCCACACACACACACACACACACACACACACACACACACAAGTGATAAATAAATACAAGGCTTCCTTTGCGCACATGGACCTGCAGTGGCATTTCATGAGCAGCCCGACGTCGTCATGGCTACTTGGCATGGCTGACTGCTGAATCAGGACCCCTGTGGATGCAGGAGTCAATAGTTGAGTCTTGAAATTAGGAAAGCCTTGATCAGTTATTTGGAAGACACGGAGCCAAGTTTATGGAATAGTTCAAAGCGGAGGGCGTAGCCCTTGGCATCCAGGCCTGCGTATAGCCTGAGGAGGACAAGAGCTGCAGTCACAGGCTGCGTTTAGCGGCTGGGTGGGGGTTGCAGTGGGAAGGAGGCCTGGTGGGGTGGGGCTGGGAGGGAGGGTCTGACGCAGGAGGGTACCTCCCTGACACCCGGGCTCTGCGGAGGCTGAGAGGCTGGTGCAGGACCTGCGGGGGGGGGGGGGGGGGGGGGGGGGAGTGGGGAAGGCAGAAGATTTTGTGCTGTTGCTGTAGAATGTATAAAAACATCAGCAACTTTTACATTTTTGAATTTTTTTTTTGTTTTTAAATTTTTCTAGAGGGTGCATGTGCTTGCTGGAGAGAGACAGGGAAAGTGAGGCAGCACACCTTCTGGGGGCCTCCCTGCAGCCCCTTCTTCCCCACTTCTCCCTTCTTTCAGGGTTTTGGGCACACATGTGCCTGGTGTGTTTGTCAGTCCCCCAGGTTTGGACTTGAACTGCGCAGTCAGCTGCGTGGGATCCGGCCGCCTCAGCTACCGTCCCACGGGCTGGCCCCATTTGTCACTTCAAAAGGCTCAAACTTAGCATCTGACTCCATTTTCCATACTGTTATGGTTTGGGGAGCATGAACAGTGGGCTGGAGTTAGGTCATCCAGAGTTGTCCTGGAGGCGGGGCTCGACCCCAGGTGCAGTCATGGTGGGCTTCCCGCAGGCTGTGAGAGGGCAGGGCAGCGGAGGCGGGCACCTCGCGGCCTGTGGAGGGTGGGGAGGGGCCGAGGTCGGACTGGCCCCACGTGGCAGGAGAAGCCTGCAGGTAGTGATCGATGAGAGCGAGGAGTACGAAGCTTTAAGGTAGTGTCCTTTCTTTATCAAGCTCATTTCCTCCACGAGTGAGATAGAAACAGACCCAGCGCCCCGGCCGGGTCCTGTGCCAGCCGGTGCCACCGTTCTCAGGGGGTCTCTGGGCTCGAACTGGGAGCCTCCTTCCTGCGTGCGACTGCCTTGCAGAGTGTGCTTTACTGCTCCACTGCCTGGCTTCAAGCCAGCGAGTTCTTACAAGTGACATTTTTGGGGTCAGCCCGTTTGCCTAGGTTTTAGGCCAGCCATGGCCGTGGCAGTGGGGCGCCTTTGTGTGATACTGAGCTGCAAGTGGGGGCCCTGGGTTTGGGTCCCAGGTTGACCTGAACGTGGTGGGCATTCCTGTTTGTGCCCGTGACCCCGGCTGACTGGGAGGCTGCAGAGTGTGGTGAGACCCGGCAGGGGCATCCGCCGTCATGGAAGAAAGACACAGAGTGTAAAGGAGCTTTGGAAGTGAAACTCAATTCCGTCCTGTACAGTTGGCTTGCAGCGTGCGATGTCGGTTCTAATGGGCCAGGTGTGACGGAGAGGGGACACCTTTTCCTTATTCACCCCCAGCAGATTACTTCCAATTTCCCTTGGAGAATTAATCCCCTTTGCTAAGGAGGAGTAGGGACAGGGTACAGTTTGTTTGGGGACGTTGCTTAGGAGCCCCACAGAGCTAGAGCTTGGAATGTACAGTGGCAGGTTTCTGAGGGGTCCCTGGGTGACATGTCACCAGGGAGTTCATGTTCAGTGGGCTAGAGAGGATGGTGCAGTGGGGTGTGTGTGTGTGTGTGTGTGTTTACACACTTGCTCAGGATGTTCTGGAGGAACAGCTCCTTATACAGAGGTCCAGATGAGGAGGGTATGTGTGTGTATGTGGGTGTGCGTTTACACACTTGCTCAGGATGTTCTGGAGGAACAGCTCCTTATACAGAGGTCCAGATGAGGGTATGTGTGTGTGGGTGTGTGTTTACACACTTGCTCGGGATGTTCTGGAGGAACAGCTCCTTATACAGAGGTCCAGATGGAGGAGTGTGTGTGGGTGTGCATTTACACACTTGCTCGGGATGTTCTGGAGGAACAGCTCCTTATACAGAGGTCCAGATGAGGAGGGTATGTGTGTGTGTGTGTGTGTGTGTGCGTTTACACACTTGCTCGGGATGTTCTGGAGGAACAGCTCCTTATACAGAGGTCCAGATGGAGGAGTGTGTGTGGGTGTGCATTTACACACTTGCTCGGATGTTCTGGAGGAACAGCTCCTTATACAGAGGTCCAGATGAGGAGGGTATGTGTGTGTGTGTGGGTGTGCGTTTACACACTTGCTCGGGATGTTCTGGAGGAACAGCTCCTTATACAGAGGTCCAGATGGAGGAGGGTATGTGTGTGTGTGTGTGTGCGTTTACACACTTGCTCGGGATGTTCTGGAGGATCAGCTCCTTATACAGAGGTCCAGATGAGGAGGGTATGTGTGTGTGTGTGGGTGTGCGTTTACACACTTGCTCGGGATGTTCTGGAGGAACAGCTCCTTATACAAAGGTCCAGATGGAGGAGTGTGTGTGTGTGTGTGTGTGTGTGCGTTTACACACTTGCTCGGGATGTTCTGGAGGAACAGCTCCTTATACAAAGGTCCAGATGGAGGAGTGTGTGTGTGTGTGTGTGTGTGTGAGCGTTTACACACTTGCTCGGGATGTTCTGGAGGATCAGCTCCTTATACAAAGGTCCAGGTAGAGGAGGATGCAGTGCTTATGTGCATAGCAGTTTGTGCGTTGGTGTTTAATACCTTCGGGAATTAGGGTCTGCATGCTTGTGCTGGTTAAAAAGTGACAAGGTTGGTAATTCTGCATTTTTCCAAGAAGTGTTCCGTTTTAGTGATTCTCAGGCACGCCTTTGTTAGAGATTCACTTGGAGAGCTGCTTAAGAATAGGGAGTCCCTGGGCTCACCCCAGAGAGTTTTAGTAGGTCAGGGGCATGCCCCAGGAATCTGTATTTTTAACTATCATTAATCACTGCCCCATTCTTCCCAGAAAGAACTGTATCAAAGGCAATTTTTAGATTGAAAAAATGTGCTAGCTTGAATGGGACTTGTCTCCTTCCTTCCTTCCTTCCTTCCTCCCTCTCCCTCTATCTCCCTCTCTCTCTCTCTCTCTCTCTCTCTCTCTCTCTTTCTTTCTTTCTTTTGCCATAGGATGCACGTGCTATCCAGAGAGGTAGAAAGCGGGAAAGCACCCCCTTGAAGGAGGCCATGCCACAGTTCCTTCTCCTCCATTCTCCTCTTGGTATTTTAGGCACGCATACATATGAGCCTGGCAGGAGTTTTCTGATCCGCAGGGTCTGGGACTCAAACCATGGCTGACTGTGTGGGAGTCCAATGATGTAACCGTTACGCGATCTGCTGGCAACCTCGAACGGGACTTTCCGATACAAGTTCTGTGTGGCAGAGAATGCACCAACTAACTGTATTCACAGAGTTGAATGCATTCTCACTATGTGTAAATGACAGTGATTGTGGAAGTTCTAAAACTTCATATAATTTGTAAGCAGGGTTTCATGCATTTTACAGATACTATATAGAAATGTATAATATTTTAACTTGTCTTTTCTTGGGACCAACAGTGGTTATGGTGTTGGGCTCCCATGTGGCTGACCAAAGTTCAAGTCCCAGACCCCGAGGCTTGAAACTCACGCTGGTGTGGTTGAGTGCGTGCACAAGATCCCGAGAGGAGAATGGGAGAGAAGGGATTGTGGTGTGGCCAAGCTCCCCAGAGGGTGATTTCTTGCTTTCTGTCTCTTTGTCTCTGTCCAGTGAGCGCATGCTCCCTATAGCAAAAATCTCTCTTTAAAAATACATATGCATTTTTATTATGATTTTGTATTAATAAATATTTATATGTTATCTGTATATGTATTTCCTCGCCTTGCCCTGGTACCACTTACAGTGAGGACCGTGCGGGCTGTGGTGTATGTGGGTCCCGGTGTTACAATGGCACAGAAGCCTGTGCGTTTCCACGAGCCTGCTTTGTTCTCCGACCCGCGTCAGCGTCTTTCCGTGGCAGTACCTTCAGACTTGTTTGGAAGGAGCACTTTGATCTTGAGGCTCTGTGACCTGCTTTTTTGCAGTTAAGCAAAAATACAAGTTTCCAGACATATAATATATGCTGCTTGCTGATCCGAACATTTCTGCCGGTTGCAGTCAGGGGTTGGTACGTGTTTTAGATATTAGACAATTGACTTTAGAGAAATCAATATTTCCTGCGCAGCGCGTTCGCCGGGTTCTGCCGTTCCTACCCTATTCGTGTATCAGCCTCTGAGCCAAAGGACAGGGCGTGCGTTCCTCTGTCAGACAGGAAACGGGAATCGGCTGGAGCCCAGACTTCGGGCCGGCCTGCATTTCAGGCAGTTGCAGCGCCCTCCTATGGCGAGTGCCCTTTGGTGACTCTGACCCGCTACATTCACCGTTTCTGTTCTGTGCAGGACCCGAGCTACTGGGTACAGGTGCACCGGCTGGAGCACGGGGACGGGGGCATCCTGGACCTCGATGACATCCTCTGCGACGTGGCGGACGACAAAGACCGAGTGAGTGCAGATTCCGGTGCCCCTGAGGGTGTGTTGGAGGACGGGGAGGGGCAGGTCGGCCAATGCTCTGTCCTCTGGGTTCTTCCAGAACCCCAGGCAGGTTCTGGAAGATCGTTGGGGCCACCTGCTTTCTTACATTTTGTTTTATAATAAGGATTATGGATTTTCACTATCCGGAAAGCCAGGGCCCGATGGTTTTCTGGATAAGCGGGTCCTGATACTAAGTGGGAATTTTAAAATCACAACTTAGAAAATGGAAGTGTGGTGTGACTGTTTCTGTGCTAGTTTTCCTCCTATTTCCACCAGATAGAGCATCTTTCCTGACTGACTTCAGGACTGTCATTGTGACTGTTTCAGGACAGGTTACTCACCGTCTCTGGGATGTGGTCCCTCGCTGGCCAGAGATGGTGCATTGACGGCTGGCCTGTGGCGGGCTGCCTTCCTGGGCACGGGCGGGCACGGCCGATGCCTGCCCGGTGGGCGCTCGGAGAGCCCCCGTCCACGTCGTTGCTTGGGTGCACATCACTCCGTCACCCCGTCACCCTGTCACCCCGCGGCACCGTCTCTGCTGTGGCTGTGACCCTCCGCACCACCCCCACCTTTTCTTTTTTTGATGTCTGGGAGGAATGAGGGGGAAGAGGAGGAGGAGTGACTCTCGACATTTCAAGACTGTGTAACAGGAAGTTTGTGCAGTCAGCAGTCTTTCCTGCAGTGCGGTGTGGTGGCTGGGCCAGAGCAGGCACACAGCCACAGCTGTCACTGTCATGGCCGCGGGTGACCGACGACCGACCTCCTTAGAGAGCACCCCGTAAGGGCGCAGGGCCTTCAGCCAGCCAGGTGGTGGGGCCCCTGGGTCCTGGCCGTCAGCCTCACCCCCCTGCCGGCGGCTGTGCTGGAGCTGGGCGCGTGCAGCCACTGGGACTTGTTGACTCCTGCGTCCCCTACGGCATCACGCCAGGCCCAGAACTGCTGGGTGCCCGACCAGCTTGCTTTGTGTGAAGTAAAACATTTCCAGTTGACCAAATATTGAGTAAGTGTAAGCATACCGGATCCGTGGGCACCCGCCGCGGTGGCGTGTGCGGGGAGCTTCTGGGGGCCGGCTGTGCTGTGTGGGCACCGCGGAGCGTTCCTGCCTGTGCGGGAGTCGCCGGCATCTCTCCTTGCCGGCCACGGGCTTTCCTGGGAGCCAGGAAGGAGTCGGTAGCTCTCAGATCCTTCTGTGCTATCCATGTGAACAGAACCATCTGGAAACTTGAACTGTAGTCAGTGTGTTACGCTCGATTCCGAAGCCGAAGCCACTACACGGAGTTGTGACGGATGCCGCGATGGCCTCCGCCGTCCGTTGGGAAGGGCCCGCCGCGCGGTGCTGACCTCCGCGTATCCTCTCTTCGTTTCTAAACTTCGTACTCCCTCCTTCCCTGTTTCCCTTTCCTACTTCCCCTCCCTCCCCTTGCTTCCTTCCTGGTATTTCTTCAGTCAAAGTAGCCCAAGGTACGGTGGGGAGCCCTGGGAAAGCGGGACACATGGGGACGGCAGTGCGGCCTGTGCCCCCGCTGTGCCCAAGCTCACGCGGCAGTGAGTGGGCTTGTCCTCCCGAGCCTGGGGATTTATTGTAAATAAGAAGCTTGGATAGTACCCTTTTTTATTGTTAAGCAGTCTTTTTTAAAAAACAAAGTTTAAATTTCACGAGAGGGTGTGTGAGATGGAGGAACTTGGGCAGGGTGTCGTCATGCCGCGCGGTCCCTTGTCCCAGCCCTCAGGTCATCTCGGGCATGTGTGCCTGCAGGTATCAGGTCAGCTCGGGGTCTGGGCCCGTGGTCAGCCACGTGGCTTCCTGCACTGTAAGTTAGTACCCACCACCTGCACACCGCCAGTAGGCCTGTTTTGTCCATTTTCTTTGGGTTGAGAAAGAAATGGTTTCATGTCCAAGAACCATAGCTGAGTCCACATGACTGCACAATCTCTGTGTGTCTCTGTGTATCTATCTCTGTACTTGGTCTGAGTGGTCTCTGTGTGTCTCTGGTATCTACCACTTTACTTGGTCTGCATGGTCTCTGTGTGTCTCTGTGTATCTATCTCTGTACTTGGTCTGCGTGGTCTCTGTGTGTCTCTGTGTATCTACCACTGTACTTGGTCTGCATGGTCTCTGTGTGTCTCTGTGTATCTATCACTGTACTTGCTCTGCGTGGTCTCTGTGTGTCTCTGGTATCTATCACTGTACTTGCTCTGTGTGGTTTCTGTGTGTCTCTGGTATCTATCTCTGTACTTGGTCTGTGTGGTCTCTGTGTGTCTCTGCGAAGCCCACATGGCTGCACGGTCTCTGTGTGTCTCTGTGTATCTATCTCTGTACTTGGTCTGCACGGTCTCTGTGTCTCTGTGTAGCCCACATGGCTGCATGGTCTCTGTGTGTCTCTGTGTATCTATCACTGTACTTGGTCTGCGTGGTCTCTGTGTGTCTCTGGTATCTGTCACTGTACTTGGTCTGCATGGTCTCTGTGTCTCTGGGTATCTATCTCTGTACTTGGTCTGCGTGGTCTCTGTGTCTCTGTGTAGCCCACATGGCTGCACGGTCTCTGTGTGTCTCTGTGTATCTATCTCTGTACTTGGTCTGCATGGTCTCTGTGTGTCTCTGGTATCTATCACTGTACTTGGTCTGCCTGGTCTCTGTGTGTCTCTGGTATCTATCACTGTACTTGGTCTGCATGGTCTCTGTGTCTCTGTGTATCTATCTCTGTACTTGGTCTGCCTGGTCTCTGTGTGTCTCTGTGTATCTATCACTGTACTTGGTCTGCGTGGTCTCTGTGTCTCTGTGTATCTATCTCTGCACTTGGTCTGCGTGGTCTCTGTGTGTCTCTGGTATCTATCTCTGTACTTGGTCTGCGTGGTCTCTGTGTTTCTTTGTAGCCCCCATGGCTGCACAGTCTCTGTGTGTCTCTGGTATCTGTCACTGTACTTGGTCTGCATGGTCTCTGTGTCTCTGGGTATCTATCTCTGTACTTGGTCTGCGTGGTCTCTGTGTGTCTCTGGTATCTGTCACTGTGCTTGGTCTGCATGGTCTCTGTGTCTCTGGGTATCTATCTCTGTACTTGGTCTGCATGGTCTCTGTGTTTCTCTGTGTAGCCCACATGGCTGCACGGTCTCTGTGTGTCTCTGTGTATCTATCACTGTACTTGGTCTGCATGGTCTCTGTGTGTCTCTGGTATCTATCTCTGTACTTGGTCTGCATGGTCTCTGTGTCTCTGTGTAGCCCCCATGGCTGCACAGTCTCTGTGTGTCTCTGGTACCTACCGCTGTACTTGGTCTGGACACTCGGATCGCCACGGAGGAAGCTGGGTGGCCGTCTGCGTGGTCTCTGTGTGTCTCTGGTAGCTATCTCTGTACTTGGTCTGGATGCTCGGATCCCCACGGAGGAAGCTGGGTGGCCGTCTGCATGGTCTCTGTGTGTCTCTGGTACCTACCGCTGTCCTTGGTCTGGACGCTCGGATCCCCACGGAGGAAGCTGGGTGGCCGTCTGCGTGGTCTCTGTGTGTCTCCGGTACCTATCGCTGTCCTTGGTCTGGACGCTCGGATCGCCACGGAGGAAGCTGGGTGGCCGTCTGCGTGGTCTCTGTGTGTCTCTGGTACCTACCGCTGTCCTTGGTCTGGACGCTTGGATCCCCACGGAGGAAGCTGGGTGGTCTGCGTGCTTCCTCCTGGGTTCCCTGCACTCTGAGCTCCTGGGAAGAGCATGCCTGTTTCTCTGTGTTCCTTTTTACCTTCCAGACGGAGCTTTTCCTTTACGGTGGCACCGTCCTGCTTGACTCTCAGTAGAGGGAGGAAGAGCCGGCATGGCCTAGCTCTGGTGTGGCTTGGGGTGCCCGTGGTGGAAGCTGGTGTTGCAGGAGTGCGTGAGCACACGGCGCGAATTGGCCTTCGTAGTGTTAGTCTGAGAAGGGCGCGCTGCCTGAGTGCCGGACCCGGTCTCCCTGCTCCTTAGCACGTGACGCAGCGATGCTGGGAAGGGGCAGGCGCACCGATTCCTGACCTGATGCGCTCACTCTTCCTCCCCGCAGCCCCACTCAGCGCTCATACTCCAGACACACAGGGTCTGGCCGTCGGGATGTGGGTGGTCAGCAGCATGGCTTCTGAAACGGATGGAGACAGTTTTAGCGTCTACATCCGGCCTTTCTGTTGGATTCTCACATGGATCTGAAAGTAGTGTGTGCCCTGCACCTGTGGGGTCGGGTGTTAGCAGTTAGGCAGAGCCGTCCCCGGTGCAGGGGAGCCAGATCCTGCGTGGCGGACTGCCGTGTGCATGCCAGTCCCAGCAGCTGGTAAACGCGGGGCACGTGCGGCGGCACGTCCAGACTCCCGATGGGAAGGAGGAAATGGGGGAGAAGGGTGGCTGTGTGAGCACGCCCCTGCCTGCTCGCCCGCCCTCCCTCCTGCTCTCCCGCCCTCTGGCATGCACCCTACGGTAATTAAAAAAATCGACTAGGTTAAGGAGGTTGGCATTGTTTAGGTCTTTGCCATAAAAGTAATGCACTCTTAACAGAATTAATAGATCACACAGAAAAATCTCAAATAACTACATATTGGAATCATAGACTTCTTCACAAACTATATTTCAGATTCTATATTTCTGTGTGAATTGGATGATACCTCTGCATTTTCTAGAATGTTTATTGTTTCCTATACAGGTTAAAAAATACCGGTAAGGGCCGGGTGGTGGCACCCTTGTGCGGTGCGATGCTGTGGAAGGCGGGCCACCTGGGAAGGTGCTGGTTCATGTCCAGAGACCTCCCTCATAGGCTGGGCATGCGGGTGTCCACACTCTGGGCTGGTGAGGCTGGGTGTGGACCGCAGCACCGGGACCCTGTCGTGGGTGGGGGCTTTTGTGAGGAGGGAGGGCTGACTTACTTTCTCTCTCTGAAGAAATAAGCTTTTAAAAATATGAACTTTTAAAACATTACTAAGTGAAATATCTTTGTAGACAATTTTATATCATGCTGATTGAGATCAGTTTCCAAAAAAACATGTTGAAGTACAGTATACACAGGCCGAGGTAGCTTTGAAATTAGTGCATTATTTATTCAGAAGTACTTAACTCTCTATCTATCTATCTATCTATGTAGAAATACGTGATGAAATATATGTATGCATATAAATATATAGATATCCAGACGACTTCACTGTCTGTACACACACACACACACACACACACACTTTTGGAATGGGCTTCCTCGACTGAGGATGCGCTCCACGCTGTGCTCTGTGACGTGCACGGTGCGCCGTCCAGACCCGGCAGCCAGGTTCACAGTGACTGTGGGACACAGCGTTGGAGCTGAGGGACTGTGATGTCAGTTGTCGGGCGCCTTTCCAGGGCTCTGAAATGTGATTCTGATTTAATTATCCTGGATCGTTTTCAACTATTTCTGGCAGTTACTCTGTGTAAGGATCATCGCACCTGTTTTGCTTTTAGGTTAAAAAAAAAGCATTACAGCCCTCCTAACTAATCAGATTCCTCTTCGGGGAGTCCTGTCGTAGCAGCAGCCCCTGGGTGCGTGCTCAGATGCAGATCGCTGGCGGAGGGAAGCAGGACCTCTGTGGCCTGGGCCTGGGCGTCCACGGTTTACATGCTCTCCTCCTGGTCTTGGAGATGTCCCAGCTCACTGAGCTTGGGCACCTGGCCTAATGGCTCTGGTCAGCCTCCGCAGAGGGAAACGCTCTCCAGGTGCAGAGTTTGTTCGGATGGATCCTGGCTCACGCCGGTGCAGAGTGGTGAGCGTTCAGTGGAAACGGTACTTCAAGTCCCCGTAGGTCTACTGTGTTTGCGTTTCAGTGAATTACTCGCAATGCTCAGCACTGACTTACAAAATGGGCCTTACGGGCTGTCCATAGCACAGCAGTTCAGCGCTGTAGGTGGAAAGCTCATCCCACACGACTAGCTGGTTTGAATCTAGCCTCAACAACTTCAAAAACACACCAGGTGTGTATCCATGTGTACCCCAAATCCTGATGGGATGGAGAAATGGAGGAAAAGGGATTGTATTTTGATCATGCTCCATTGAGGGGTGCTCTCTCTCTGGCAAGCACATGTGCCCTCTAGCCAAAAGAAAAAAAAAAGAAAAAAAGGAACGAAAACAGAGGCTCTGTGTTAGGTACTTTTGCCCAACTGTAGGCTTACATAAGTGTTGTGAGCATGTTGAAGGTGGAATGGACAAAACTGTGATGTTGGGTGGGTTCGGGATGTTAGATACAGTGTTGACTTTCTGACTTACGACATTGTCAGCCTACAGTGGGTTTATCGGGGCGTAGCTCCATCCTAAGTCAGTGGGCTACCTGAATCTGCTCACTATGAACTTGTAAAATTATGAAAAAGAGTTTTTCTGGAAGAGACACTACATAGGAGCAGTAATTTGAGTTGTAGCAAGAGAGTATTGAAGTAAAGTTTATACGAAATGTCATTTTGCTCACTGCCCTTAATTATTAGCGTCCCGGCTGAACACCGAGGAAGTCTTCATTCAGTGCCTGTAAAACCCCAGTTCCTGGGGCTTACCCAGCGTTGTCCAAAACGGCATAGTGTGAGTTGTTCGGACTCGGTTTGCTTTTATAAGATACACGGTGTTCTGCGTCTGCTCTGGGTTTAGGGACATGCCCCGTCTGTCCCCTGTCCCCGTCGGTGCTTCCCAACAGCGAGCACACGACTGAGTGCACCTGCTCCCATGGAGTCTCGCTTCCCCTTAGTACCTCCTTCTCAGTCTTCTCAGTTGACGTTTTGCCACATTAAGAAAAACTGAAATGGGTTTCATGACGTCTCTAGTCCCTTCCGGCAGCCGTAACGCGTTTGTCTATGTGAGGTTTCCTAAGTGATGAGCTGTATTGTGTCTGAATTTCTGTTCTGGTTTTCGTTACAATCGAGAACATGTCCATGGGCGCTGGTGTGGAGGGACGCTCTTGATGGTGTCATATGCCACAGTACCCCTCCCCAACCCTCCAGGCCTTCAAGACCCCGAACCTGCATGCTAGCCCACGCATCTGCATGGGGGTGCAAACACAGTGGGCGTGTGGCTTGCAGCTTTGCCGGGCGTTGGCCTTCCTGCTGTGCTGTCATGACCAGGGCTTGGTTTACATCACTGATTATTTCAGAACTTTCTGTCAGTTCTCATCCATGGGTCTAGGCCCCCCACGTAGTGTTGTACATTTCCAAGTATATTATAGGTTAGGAATATCTGGGAATCACTCCCCTCTACTTTGTTTATAAGGGATATAAACAAAGATTTCAGCCCAAACTGACCAGGTCTTCGGGTTGGGGGACATGCGCGTGGACGTGGAGGTGTCAGAGGACTAAGTCTCGTGCACATCGGTGTCTTTCTATGGTCCTTGGTGCTGAAGGTGATTTTAGATGTGATGTCAGGCCTTGCCTTTGCCGCGCTTGGCTGTCATTTTATTCTAATCAAGAATGACTTCGTGCGTGTCCCGTTTTGGTGGTGGCCTTGTGAGACACCTTCTGCTGTCTGTGTCTCGCCCTTGCGCAGGAGGGCTGAGTGGAATAGCAATTTACCCTCATTTGAAGAGCTCATACCTGGGGTCTGAGCGCAGAGGGCTGTGGAGGAGAGGATGGCTGCTGCTCTTGACATTCATCAGAGAACCCAGGATTCTGCAGGGACAGTCTGGCCAGGTCCTCAGGGTAACGTGGGGAAAAAAATACTTAAAAACATCTTATGGGCTCACAAGCAAGCCACAGCATTCACGTGTTGGAGAAAGCTAGCAGAGGGGCGTTCTCATCACCTCCCCGCCTGTTCTGTAGATTAGCTCTACCTTAGAAACTGATAGGAATTTTGTGCCTTGTAGGCGAATGACATTGCTACCCGTTCAAGCATCTTATATTGGTTTTTCTTCTCTTTCTTTTTTGCAGTAGGGTGCGCACACTCACCAGAGGGACAGAAAGTGATAATTCACCCCCCAGGGAGGATGGCCACACTGCAGTTTCTTTTCCTCCATTCTTCTCTTGGAATTTTGAGCACGCATGCACACATACCTGGCTTGAGTTTTAAGCCACCAAGTCTGAGACTTGAACCACAGTCGGCTATGTGAGTTGAGCACCTTAACCACTATGCCACTCGCTGTCCTTGAGGAGGAAGTTTTGAGACGAAATTCCTTTCTTTGTCAAAACTGAAATGCTAAACTGTAGGTGAGGTAAGTTATTTTCAGAATGTCCACATCTGGGGACCAGCAGTTAGCGTAATGGCTATGTCGCTGAACTCCCATGTAGCCAACCGCAGTTCAAGTCCCGGACCCCGTGGCTTAAACTCACGCCGGGCGTGTGTGCGTGCATGCCCAAGATCCCGAGAGGAGAAGGGATTGCGGCATGGCCATCCCCCCTGGGGGATGACTTCTCGCTTTCTGTCTCTGTCTTTCAGAGCATGCACCCTATACCAAATCCTCTCAAAAAAAAAAAAGAATGTCCACACCTGGGCCAGAGTAATTGGGGTGTTCCTGAGTGAACGCCTTCCTTTCTTTTCCTTTCTCTCTTTTCCTCCTTCCTTTCCCTCCCTTCCCCACTTCCTTCCTTCGTTTCCTCATTTCTTCTTCTGTACCATATGCAGTATATGATCCCGTTTTATTTACTTATTTTTGATGGATGTTCTTGCTAATGCAGATTGATTTCCTGAAGATGTGCCTTTGGTCGGTGGAGTTTTCTTTCCTTTTTTTTTTTTTTTTATTTTATCATTTCTCGTTTACATGCTATTATTCTACATCTCTGTAGCACACAGTGTGGTTTTGCAAAGTATGCATGTAGTATTTGTCAAATTAAGAGTATTACCATATACATAGTTTTCAACATAGAACTTCACATTCGTTCGTCTGTTAAGTGTTTCTTCCTCGAGCTCCTCCTTCCCACTCTCTTCTGCCTACACTTGTCCTCCTACGGTTATATCTTCACGTCTTTCCATATCTGTCACAGTGCAGCGGTTGAGTATATATTGAGGGATTATGCAGTGTTTGTTTTTCATAGTCTAGCTTGCTTTGCTTAGCATTAAATCTTCTACAGTTATCCACCTTGAATCAAATGTCAAGGTCTCATTCTTTTTCTTTTTTATTTTAAGAGATTTTTGCTATAGAGGATGTGCGTTAGCCGGAGAGACAGAGAGACAAAGTGAGGAATCACTCTTCTCCCCCTGGGGGTGGGGGTTATGGCATGCTGCACTCCCTTCTCCTCCATTCTCCTCTTGAGATGTTGGACATCCACACACACGTGCCTGGAGTGAGTTTTAAGTCGCTGAGTCTGGGACTCAAACTGTGATCTACTACGTGGGAGTCCAGCAACGTAGCAATTACGCCATCTGTTGGTCCCGGGTCTCGTTAGCCTTTATGGCTCGATAACATTCCATAGTGTATGTGCACCACATTTTTTTCCATCTAGTTATCAGTTCTTGGTCCCTTTAATTGATTCCATGTCTTGGCAGTTGTGAATAATGCTGCAGTAAATATGGATGGGTGTGCATGTTTCTTTCTGAGTGTTTTCATAGTCTTTGGATAAATACAAAGGAGTGGGAATACTAGGCCGTAGGGTAGTTCTCCTTCTGGTTTGGAGGAACGTCCATATTCCTCACGGAGGCTGTACCAATTTACATTCCCACAGAAGTGTAGTAGGGCTCCCTTTCATCAGCCCTGCCAGCACTTACCATTCTTTACTGTTTTGATCATGCCATTCTGACTGGGGTTAAGTGCTATCTCACTGTGGTTTTGATTTGCATTTCCCTTAGATAAAAGATGTTGAATTTTTTTCCTATGCATTTTGGCCATTCCTGTGTCTTCCTTTGAGAGTTGTCTGTTCAGCTCATTTGCCCATTTTAAAAATTGGATTATTCTTTTTTTGGTGGGAGGGGGGTGAGCTGCGTGAATTCCTGGTATATTGTGTTTGTCAATCCCTTATCTGAAGCATAGTTTGCAAATATTTTCTCCCATTCTGAGAATTATCTTTTCACTCTAATGGTTGTTTCCTCTGCTGTGCAGAAGCTTTTTAGCTTGATGTAATTCCACTTGTCTATTCTTGGAAATATTACCTGTGCTTTTGAGTTCTTATTTAAGAAATTTCTGCCTAGCAATGTCTCTAAGAGTTTCCTCTATGTTTTCTACCAGTAGTTTCATAGTTTAAGGCTTTACATTGAAATCTTCGTTCCATTTTGGTAGGTGCCTGATTTCCTTTAACACTGAAATGCACAAGATCTTAAAAAACAACTTGATTATGTAGTGAGAAGACAGAAAAGAGCCAAAGGAAAATTAATGCCTAGGGGTCCATTTTGTGTGTTATTGTCAAGGATACTAATTTGTTCACATTACATATTGTACCTCCTTGGAACTGTCAAGCTGTAAAAACAAAACAAAACAAACATATTGAATGGGGGAGGATCTCTGCTCCAAATGTGTAACAATTGTAGTTTACACTTAAGGAATTCAAGTAAATTATATGGTAGTGGAAAGCAGTGATAACCAAAATAACCGAGGTGTCCTGATTTCAAGTAAGTGGGGATTTCCGTTATTGCCAAACATGGGAAATTAATGTGAGTTTAGTGTTTGTATGCAAACAGGCATGGCTTGCAGAATGGGGGCTCCTGGACGTGTATAATTTCTGTCAGGTTGTGTATCGCATTGTTTTTTGGAATTCAAACCGGTTGCAGAAATTGTGCACAGTAGGTTGTTACTCCCCTTAGGCTGTTTAATGGAAACAATTTACACTGAGTTTTTTTTTCTTTGAGCCAATTCTTTTGTTTCCATGAGAAAGAATTGATTATGATGTCTGCCTAGGGGTTACGTGGTAACCAGCATGTTGTTTTTTGCTGATCAGGTAGGTGACTCATAGATTCTTTCTTACCTCCCTAAAATGAAGTAGATGCAGCCCAGGGATCATGCGTTTAGTTCAGACATCTTATCATTTGGTCTTGGGAAAATGTATACTTTGCCAAAGCATTGTTTTTTGAAGGTATACCTCACTTTAAACCTTCTCTTTTCATAGAAAACATTATAATGAAATACTTACAAGATGTGTTTTCTGTTGTTTTCATCAAAAAGAATAATTTATTTCTGCATAAAGATATATCCTCCTGCCTTTTGATGAATATTTGAGACTGAGATTAAATGGAATAGATAAATTAAAACCCAGCGTCAATGATGAACTAAAGCTAAGAGCCCCATAGTTTCTAAAATACAGGTTAAGAAGAAAACTTCTTAAAACCAGGGTGCTTCGCTAATAATGAATAATGTAAAAAGCAGCATCTGTAATAATTTTTCCTTTGAAAGATAATCAGATCACTGTTTTCAGTTAATTCAGCCAGTTTACTGAGCATATATTGTGCCAGGCATTATGCTTAGTGCTACTTCATAGTGTTTATTAGGAGTACACACAGGCTCTGCTTTGCAGGGCCTAATACTCTATTGTGAGAGTCAGAATTAAAGTAAGTGTGTAATTACTGTCTTAGCCTGCTCTTGTGTTGCTAATAAAAATACCTGAGACTGGGTGATCTGGGAAGTCCAAAGGCACAGGGCTACAGCACAGCATTGTGGGTGGAGGGCTGGAGCGTGAGCAGCGCAGAGCAGAGTCTGTCTCATGCATGCTCTGTCTCATTCTCTCTCTGTCTCTCTTTTAATTTTGCCAGAGGACAGGTGCATGTTCCAGAGAGAGAGAGAGAGCGAGAGAGAGCGAGCGAGCGAGCGCAGCCCCTTAGGGGATGTTCAAATTTCAGTCCTCTCTCTTTCAACTTTTGGGACTTCTGGGCAGGTGTGCACATGTTCCTGGCATGTTTCTCAAGTTACCAGGTCCTGGACTTGAACTGCACAGTTTGCCATGCTGCCTTTGCTTCCATACCACTGACTGGCCCCGTTTCCTCTCTTTATAAATCCACCAGTACTCAGGCATTGGGGCCTTTCCAAATACTCTAATCACTGATGTCCTTCCAAAGGCATTCCCCCTTCACTGTATTCAGACTAAATTCTCACTCCCTAATCCCATCACAACAATTCTCAATACATGAATTTTGGGCAACCCATCCCCGACCATCAGAATTACTAACATGGTTCTGAAGAAAAGGAGTGGTCCTATGTGAGATGTAACGGAGTGCTCTGATCAAGGTCAGGGTTAAAGAGGATTTGCCTGCTTAAAAATAAAATCAAGCTCAAATATGAAGGACAGATCAGTGAAAAGCATGAACATATTAGATGATTGGATTTACATTTGAGAACTACCCCGCTGCAGTGAATGGGCAGGAGGGCAGGCAGGGTGGGTCTGGTTTGCAGCAGGTGTGTGTGTGTGGCAGAGGCGGGGCCAGGTGGGGGTGGTGACACCATCCACCAGGGGAGGGAGGCCAGGAATTCAGTGTGACTCAGTTTGGGTGCTGTAGAGTTGTCTGTTAGGTGGGTGGATATTTGAGACAGAAACATAGATAAATTTGTCAGGCAGATAAAACCTGTTAGAAATTAAGTTAGGCAACATGTAAACATCTGGTCTAATATTGGTGGAGATAGTTTTTGTATTTATTGGTTGTCGGAAAAGTCATGACATAGTTTTTCTGTTTTCCTGTGCAAAAATGCATCATGACTTTTCCAACAACCCAAGTTTGAAGGGGCAGACTAAGAAGTGTTAATAGTGGTTGCCTTTGAGTGTGGAGTATGTGATTAACTGGGGATTTAAAACTTTCTACTTCGTGGCGTAATGGTTGTGTTGCTGGACTCCTTCGTAGTCAGCTGTGGTTTGAGTCCCGGACTCAATGACTTTTTTTTTTTTTTTTTAAATATAATTATTTATTTTATTTTTTATTTATTCGTTCATTTATTTTTTAATTTGACCAGAGAGAGACAGAGGGTGAGAGTAAGAGAGAGAGTAAGTGAGAAAGCAAGCCACCAGATTCAGGACTTGAACCCTGGTTGGCCATGTGGGAGTGTCCAGAGCCTCAGCCACCACGCCACCTGCCGGTCCCCCAGACTCGATGACTTTAAACTCATGCCAGGCACATGTGCACGCGTGCCCAAGATCCTGGGAGGAGAATAGAGGAGAAGGGATTGCAGTTTGGCTATCGCCCCTGGGGGTGATTTCTTGCTTTCTGTCTTCAGCAAGCACTAGAGCAAAAATCTCCCCCCCCCCCCCAATTTCTCAATAATTCTACTGCTGCCTAATTATAAACTGAAGAAAGAAAGCATTAGACAGTTTTATTTTTTTTCAAAATTATTTTATTTAACTTTATTTATTTATTCATTTATTTAAATTTGATCAGAGTGGGTCAGAGTGAGAAAAAGAGAGAGAGAAAGTGAGAAAGCAAGCCGCCTGGTCTGGGACTTGAACCGCAGTCGTCCATGTGGGAGTCTAGCACCCTTAAGCACCGCACCACCTGCTGTTCCCCATTAGGCAGTTTTAAATGTGGCTTAGAATAGAAACTTTTTTTTAACTTGAGTTTGAATTGGCATAGGGAAGGAATGATTTAAAGAGTTTGATAACCTGGAACTGAAATAAGGTGCATAAATAGAGTTCATTAGCTAGATGACTTGATTAATTTCCTCCTTAAATGGATTTATTTTAGTTGGACTAAAGAAGACATTAAAATTTACCACCAAGAACACTAAATGGATAATTAATTTACTCAAAAGGGTTATTTCCCAACTTTTCAATGTTTTCTGGTTTGCCCACAGTTCATCAGTTTGTGGGGTGTGGGTGGGCGGGGAGTGTCGGGGAGTGTGGGCTCAGGTGCCCCAGAGATGGTGGGAAGCAGCCGGGGTGCTCCCCCTGTGCGGAGCAGGAAGGGCTCTGGGTGTACCCTTAGCCTTCCCGGGACAGCCCGCGAGACTCCGCTTATCTGAGGCTGCTGGTGAGGCAGGGAAAGTGGGGAACACGGTCTCGCCCTCTTCCAGGCACGTACTCGTGGGCTAGGGCTGGGTGACTTGGCTCACTGTGCTTTGACTTGCGTTGTCCTGCTGTCTGTAAAGTGGATCTGAGCTGCTGCGGATCCTGCCTCCGTGACTTTCTTCAGGAGCCTGGGCAAATCACTCACTTCTCTAACCTCAGTTTTCCCATTTGCAAAGGCCTATCATGATTGTTTCTGCTTATAAGGTCATTTTAAGTTTCAGATGAAGCATGAGGATTTATGTCAAGGTTTTAGCATTATGCTTCACCAAAATAAGGCCCCGGTGTCAACTGCTGTCACCGTTGTCACTCACATCACTGCAACAGCCAGGGCTCCTGAGCATTTGAAAACAAGCCAGCGAGTAAGTCAGGCTAACTCAGGTGTTTATTTTATGGAATGAGTTCTTACCGGACATCAGTTCAGTTTCTTATTTCAGCAGTTTTATCAGTTTGAAGAGAGGCTGGTACATCACAGGCATTTAGTAGCAGTTGGAAGAAATGCATGGTTTTCTGCATCCTTAGAGGAGTCCCAGGATACTATACTGTTAGTATACATATTCTTCTGAAACAGAAAAGAAGCACAGAGCCCATTTTTATATTTTCAGTATTTGGGAACTGATAAAAGATAGGGACCGGGAACCAGCAGTTAGCATAATGGCTATGTCGCTGGACTCCCACGTAGTCGACCGCGGTTCGTGTCCCGGACCCGGTGGCTTAGAACTCACGCCGGGCGCGTGTGCGTACGTGCCCAAGATCCCAAGAGGAGAATGGAGGAGAAGGGATTGCGGCGTGACCATCCCCCCCTGGGGGGTGATTTCTCGCTTTCTATCTCTCTGTCTCTCTGTGCATGTCTGGCGAGCGCACGCGCCCTATAGCAAAAACCTCTCCAAAAAAAAAAAAAAAAAAAAAAAAAGATAGGGACCAGCAGTTAGCGTAATGGCTATGTCGCTGGACTCCCACGTAGTCAACCGCGGCTCGTGTCCCGGACCCGGTGGCTTAAAACTCACGCCGGGCGTGTGTGCGTGCGTGCCCAAGATCCCGAGAGGAGAATGGAGGAGAAGGGATTGCGGTGTGACCATCCCCCTTGGGGGGTGATTTCTTGCTTTCTGTCTCTCTGTTTCTCTTTCTGTCTGTCTGGCGAGCGCACGCGCCCTATAGCAAAAGCCTCTTAAAAAAATAAAAGATATTGTATCCTCTCCTCCCACAAAAGCCAAAACCAAACTAAAATAAAAAGGCAAGAAAGGAAGAGGAGGGTAGATGACTGTGAATTTTTCCTTCTTCATTAATATTTTCTGGATAATTTTGGGAAGTCATTTTAAATAATATCATGCTATTTATTCATAAAAGGATATGAATCATATAGAAAGTAGGGTTTTTTGCTTTGTTTTGTTTTGTTTTTGTTTTCTCCTGTATTTTACTGGAAAAGAAGAGGCAAACAGGCAGAGTTTGGACCCTTTGATCCTCCTATAACTACAGAGTAAATCAACTAGTAGAGATTTTTTTATTTTTGACCTTTTGTGGTACACACTCTATTAGGATATGATCATGTGATATATATATGTGTGTGTGTGTGTGTGTGTGTGTGTGTCTATGTATATATTTTTCTTCATGATAGAACATATGTGCATGGCTGTGAGAATGAAAGGAGGAGCGAGGGGGAGAGAGGAGCACGGTCCTCAGGGTCCGGCCCATCACGATCCCTCTCCTCTAGGCCTCCACTGCTGGACCTTAGACTCCCTCCATGCCTCGGGGGTTACATGCTGACCGAGCTGGGGACTTAGACTGTGGTCACCCCATGGGATCCGGCTTCTCTTGAGTAAGGCGTTACCATTGTGCCTTGGAGCTGGCCCGGGCTAGGTCTCATGTCACCCCTGAGAGATAGATGGCATTGTCCTCATTTTAAGGGCGAGAGACCATGTGGGCTGGACAGTGACACAGCAGCAACACAATGTTCTACGAGACTGACCCACATGGGCAAGGTCCGGGTTTGTGTCCGGAAACACGCCAGGCTTGTGTGTGCCTGTGATTCAGGGTGGCCCAGGCTGCTAGTGGATTGTAGCATGGGGACCCCGTTGGGAGTGCTTGTCTCTCTTTTGGTCTCTTGGAAGAAATAAATAAACTTAAAAAAATGACAACGAGGGAAAGAGAGGAAACTAATCCATTTCCCAGAATTATAGGTCTCTTTCCACTTTGGGAGGGTTTTTCCCTGGCCCCAATCAACAAACATTTTAATTATAGATTGGGGTTGGCGAAAGATGCTAGTTCACCTAATAAAAATGCTACTTTTAACTGTATCTCATTTCATCAGACTTCTGTCTTGTCTTTTAGTAATGACCACACATTTGAATGTTCAGGGCTTAGAGTAATGTATGATTGTATCACAACTCATGTTTATGAGTTAAACTAAAATTTTATTTTTAGTTATTATTCATGTATTAAACTAAAATTTTATTTTGCATGTCTTTTTCCATTTTTGCCACAGGGTACAAGTGTTCACTAGAGAGAGAAAGAGAGAGACAGAGACAGAGACAGACAGACAGAGAGAGAGAGAGAGAGAGAGAGAGAGAGAGCAAGAAAGTCCCCTCTCACCCCCTGTGGGGAGCAGTCACACCACAGTCCCTTCTTTATTTCTCCCTTGTTTCAGAATTTGGGCCTGCATACACACATACCCGGCATGTTTCTTAGCCTACTGGACCAGACTCAAACTACTCTGTTGGCCGTGTAGAATCCCACTGCTTAATCATTATGCCGTGAGCTGACCTTCAAACTAAAAGTAAGAATTTGAGCAAAGGTTAAGCATATCTTTCATACAACCCTTGGCTCATTCCAGGCTTTTTATATTCACTTAACAAACACTTGTTTTGTTCCCAACATATTTGAGAACTAACCAGTGGTTGTAACCTTTTTTATTAAACAGGGCTAGGGAGAAGCCTCTGGCTGAGGCTGTTCAGTGAGCAAAGGGTATTCTCTGGCTTACAGAGTTCCTGTGGTGAGGAGTATGGGTGTGAAGAAGTGAGTGTGAGGTGCCTTAGAGCACCTTAAAGTGGTTGGAAAGGAGGCCTCTGCAGGAAACGAGTGGGCTAGACTTGGATGGGTAAGGAGGAGCCAGACCTGGAAGGGCTCAGAGCAGAGGGAGCAATGTGCAGAGCTGGAAGTGGAAAGAAGGCTGAAGTGTTCACACATCAGAAAGGATTTACTGTGGCTGAGGTGCAGTGGGCAGCCACAGGAGGAGAATGTGTGGCTGGAAGGCAGGACTGACATCAGAAGGACGTGAAGATGATAGTAAGAATTTGGAGATTTGGTACTGAATGTAAGATGCCATTGAACGGTGACCTCATCCACTGGGTGTTTTGAGAAGATAGCTTTGGGAAGAATGCATTGGATGGTCAGAAGAGGAGCAAAGACCTGGGAGAAGGTGCCATCCAGTGGAGAGATGGTGTGGCTGGGACAGAAGTTGAATTGGGAAACATGAACAATTTGGAGTTGCAGTTTCCAGGATTTCTCGCTGTGAGGAATAAGGGCAAAGAGGAAATTAAAGACAACTTCTAGGGTTTTGACTGGAGGAAATACAGAAGAGGGTACAGCGGTTCTTCTTACTAGGATGTAGGAGACTTCAGGAGTAGATGAGGATACAGGTCAGGCCGAATCTCCTGTATCCTCCCAGACATCCTTGAAAAATGTCAAGTAGGTTAGCGTGGGAGATAGGAATTTGGGCGTTGCAGTCATGTAAAATAGACGGCAAAGACGCGACAAGTGGGATCTCCCACGTGACAAATATTTGCCATATTTTAACATTAGTCTTTACTGGTCCTTCGGTGGGCCACACCCCTGATTTAATACTCGCCCCTGAGTGTGATGGAAATACTGCTGTACTTTCACAGAAAGTGTAGGGTCAACGTGGGAATGGCCCTCCTTCAGTTCTCTCCATCAGAACATTTGAATGAGAATAACATAAAGTGTAGATTTTGAAAAACAGTGTGAAATACTGTAACATAACAATTTAAGGGGATTACTATTTACATACATGACAATGGTAATATTATTTCTAAAATATATACTGAAAGTCACATTTGGAAATCAGCTAGAAACTGTTACAATCATTTGATGTTAAATGGCAAGCACTTGACGGCCACCCAGGAAAGAGCTTATTTAATGGTATAAAATCATAAAGAAAATATAAAACAAAACTGTATAATATAGTAGAAAATTGGAAATTCTCCTGCAAGGGGGATAGTAGCATCTGTGCCTTGTATTTACGAATTCAGAAGTTCCTTGTGTGGTAAATTGCTTGACGACTTATTTTCTTTGGAAGAGTGACAGGAGACACTTCTTTACAAGGGGAGTCCACTGTGACCATTTCTCATGGGCAGCTTGTTATGAGTGCTGAGGGGTAGTGTCCACAGAGATCTCTCGGTTGCAGGAACTAGAGACTGAACCGAAGCTGCTATTGCATTTCTGTAATAGCATCATTTTCTTAAATTTATTTAATATGTTTATCGAACATATATTCCCTTCTAAGCAGGACTTGAAAGCTCACCGTCAGGGATCTGTTGTAAAACAGGAAGATGAAATGTTCACTAGTAATAAATATAAAAATATTTATATTTTATATTTTAAGCTAAAAAGCTACAACAGTTTTGCTCCATGTTCTGTAAAGCGGTTATAGCATCCTTATCTTTTAGTGTAACTTAATTCCAAGTACTTTTAAAGCAAGAAATACCCCACATATAGATTTGTACCCAGGCAGGATAAGGTGGGAGATTTATTCAGGTTGGTCTCCCGCTGAGAAATGTTGCTTTTCAGTTCTTAGGGCCAATTCTGACTCTCTCTCCCCAGAAAGGCAGTTCTGGACATGCTGCCTTCAGTGAACACACAGATAAATTCTTTGTAGACCACCTCTGTGCCCGTGCCCACCCCCCATTCTTGGCCAAGGGATACCTTCTGTAAAACGAAATGCTGGGGACCAGCAGTTAGCATAATGGCTATGTCGCTCGACTCCCATGTAGTCGACCGTGGTTAGCATCCAGGATCCGGTGGCTTAAACTCACGCCGGGCACGCCGGGTGCGTGTGCGTGCGTGCCCAAGATCTTCAGAGGAGAACGGAGGAGAAGGGATTGTGGCATGGCCATCCCCCTTGGGGGGCGATTTCTCACTTTCTGTCTCTGTCTCTCTCTGTGTGACTAGCACATGCACCCTATAGCAAAAACCTCTCAAACAAAACAAAACAAAACAACGAAATGCCGATGAGTTGCCAGGAAGTCGGTGCGGGTCCGGATGCCTTGCCGCGTCTGTGAGAGCTCATGGACGGGTTGGGACCGTCAGGCTGCTGTGTTCGCGGGGCTTACTCTGCTCTGCGCCTCACCTCCGACGTGGCCACCCAGAGCAGCACTGCACATGGCACTCTTGGCTCACGGCCGCCGCCGTCCCCGTCCTGCCGTGTCACACCAGCTAGGCGTTTCTGGTTCGGGCACACAGTACTTGGCTGTGCAGTTCCTTCAGCCACGTGGCTTCTTCTGTGATCGCTGAGACGCTGCATGCCTCTTGCGAAAATGGAACTTGGGGGCGTCCGGTTGGGGGCCAAGCCGCACTGCGAAGCTCTGTAGGGCTGTCTCACAGGGCGTGTTCCGGGTTTGCTCTGGAGACTCCCCGAGTAGGGCAGCTGCATGGTGCCCGTGATCCGGGGCCGGCAGGGGCTGGGGCGGACTGCGGCACGGGCTCCCCGGTGGGCGGCTGTTTGTCTCTGCTGCTCGTGGAAGGAGGACAAGCTCTTACACACTCCTGAGAGTACTAGCTGCGTGAAAACAGTGTGGCGCTGTGCCCCACCTCTGCGTCCTGTGGCTCCTGTGACTGAAGCGTCGCCTTCTGAGGCTCCAGTGAAACCCCCGAGTAGGAGCCGTGCTGCAGATCCCCAGCCCTCTGAGGCCCTGGAGGCCCAGGGCTCCATTTCTCACGTCTCCACCCTCGTTCTTGTCTCAAGTTCGACTTCAGTTCCCTTAGAGCTAAGGTCAAGTGAAGGGAGGATATTCGTGTTGATTTTTGAATGAGTATAGGAGCACCCTTCCTGGGGACCAGCAGATGGTGTAATGGTTAGTTGCCGGACTCCCACGTTGTCTACCGTGGTTCGAGTTCTGGACCTGGCTTAAAACTCACGCTGGGTGTGTGTGCGTGCCTAAAATCCCGAGAAGAGAATGGAGGAGAAGGGGTTGTGATGTGGCCATCTGCTCTTGGGGGGTGATTTCTTGCTTTCTCTTCCTGTCTCTCTGGGGAGCACACATGTCCTATAGCAAAAATCTCTCAAAAAAACATAAACAAAAACACTCTCTTCTTCTTCGTGGACAGAGGACGGTGTTCCAGACTAAATTATTATGCTCGTAAAGATTTAGTTCTGTTTTTTGTTTTGTTTTCTTTTTCTTTTTAAGTAAAATATGTGTATTTGAGCATTTGATCACCTTGTTTCACATTCACTGGAAGAAGAGGATGTTCAAAAAGCTTAAGGGACCCAGTCATGGTAGCACGGCGGTAGCACAGACGCTGCTGTGCTGGAAGCCGTGTGGAAGGTTGGGGTGTGCTTCCCGTGCTGACCTGTCCATGCCAGGGAGATGCATTCACCCCTGATCCTGGGTGGCTGAAGGGGTGGGACAGAGAAGGGGTGGGTTAGTGGCGTGAGACCCCGCGGGGAGGGCTTCTTTGTGTGCCTCAGTCTCCCTTAACAGGAAAGGGAGAAATTAGAAAGTGAGAAGGAAGCTGAGAGGCTTGCTCTGCAGTGGGAGCTGTGCTTCTGTGGTATCCTGTGGCCTCTGTCTGCTTTGGCAAGGAGTGAGTTAAGAGCCCTCTTTGAACCTGATGTGTTTACACACACCCTGCTGACTCCAAGCTGTGCTGCTACACCCTGTTTTACTCCTGACAAACCACTCCTGTCCTGTTTAACTGGCACAGGTGGTTTTAATTTGTGCAGTGGAGCTGGCGTCTGCCTCCCTGGCCAGCTTGGAACCGGCGGGCCTGGCACCAACGCGCCGTACACAGAGTCTGCGCCTCCATTGAGGGTTGTTCGGGTGGGATGGTCTCATTTCTTTTCAGTGCGTTACCCTTTCCCGAGGACTGAGCAACACTAAGTGTGGACATTCGCGTTTGCGACTGTCTGCTTGAGGGGATCATTTTTACACTGTGGTTAGTTGTGATCCAGGTCCTCCTGGGTTTTGCCTTTCATGGATGACGATGGCACACAGCGGAAGGGGGAAGCCTGCAAAGAGGTTTCGCTCTTTTTCTGGCACCTCGAGGAAGGATTCGGTGAAGGCGCTGAGGTTTTCAAGGTCATTACATCTCCAAAGAGCCACTTCAGAAATCCGCCAAAGGCAGGTGGGTACAGAGATTTCTGACTCTCCGTAGTTGAAAGTAAGGCTTATCCTTGGTTTTCTTCCTTAATATTCTTCCTTAACGTGAACATTTTCCTGTGGTTTCAGATGACACTGGTGTGTTCTGCGCCGTCGCTCTGTCTGTGGTGTTGATTATTAGTGTGTATGCTTTCACTTAGTGTCAGGGTTACATTGTCACTGTGATGTACTCAACTCCCCCTCTAGTGTGACCAGCACATTCCGATCAGCAGTTGAAATCTACTACCATGAAGACACGCTGTCCAAACCTCCCCCCGAAAGGATTAACTGATTGTAGTGCATAAACAAAATATTTGAGTAAAAGCAAATTAGCATGTAGATAATGTCATAAGAATATTGTTCCATAGGACTGTAGGAATTACCTTTATTTTTCTTAATATTTTGTGGCCACTGAACGGAAGTATAAATGATAGGGATTATGACCGTCAGTTCTAGTAAGTCTTGCTCTGGGGGCCTCGTTTTACTGTTTGCTTCCTTACTGTTTTGTTTTATTATTATGCCGATCAAACACACAGTGTATCTCCTAACAGTCTTGACTGTTAAAAAGTACATTCCTTTTACTAGTAGTTTTGGGGCTGTTATGTAATTTTCAAACAGCAGTGGCAGGTAAAAGAATAACTCCCCGTATCAAATGCGATTTTTCTCTTTCCTTTATAGTTCATTTGCGGACCAGATCCATGGGCTGTGTGTGCCCCCCAGTGGTCTCTGGGTGGAATGCTTGTTTCTGAGCTGTGAGACAAACCCTGGAGAAGTAGTCGTGATGCCCGGGTACTTTCCACAGCACAGATGGTGCTTCAGAGCCGTTTCCCCACGATGGTGCTAGCCCAGCTCGTGACTGAGGCCGACCTGGAGAGGGTTTGCGTGCCGTGTTCTGTGACTGCCAATGGGTTATAGGCGGGGACACCGCACGGGCTGTCAGTCCTGCACGTACAGCTCACCGCGTCACTGTGCTCTTAATCCACTTTACTGTCCTCACTGTCATGGGGAACCCTGACCTCGTGGAAGGAAATCAAGCCTGAGTTGTTTCAAAATGCTACGTTTTATAAGTCATATATATATATATATATATATATATATATATATATATATTTTTTTTTTTTTTTTTTTTTTTTCCCTGCTGCTGAAATCATGACAGAGTAGATCTTTGACGATCATGAGGTTTCAGCAGTCCTGGGTGTTCGCACTGTGGAAATGTTGTGTTCAGATCAGTGTAATTTGTGTAAACACCCAAAGTAACATCCGGTTTTTAAGAAACTAAACCTCTGGGAACAGCAGGTGGCATGATGGTTGAGGTGCTGGACTCCCACGTGGCTGACTGCTGCTCGAATCCTGGACCCGGCTGCTGGGATAACGTCAGCTGTGTGTGCGTGTGTGTGCCCAAAATCTCAGGAGGAGGATGGAGGAGAAGGGATGGTGGGCATGACCATCCCCCTGAGGGGATAATTTCTCACTTTCCTTCTCACTGTCTCTCTCCTCTCCGGCCAGCACCCACACCCTCAATCAAAAGAAACCTTAAAAAAGAAAAAGGAAAAGAAATTAAGCCCTCTATATAGAGCATGCAGAAAGTGATCCTGGAGCGGAAGGAGGAAATTCAGGCGCTCCTGAAAGTGAGGTGGCTGTTTCAGTGGGCAAGATCTTATTTCTTCCCTTGTGACAGGTGGCAGGTGTAAAACTGCTGAAACCCGACAGCGGGGGCCTCGGTGGCGAGGTGTGGGGCTTAAATGTGAGCTCCGTTCAACGTCAGGAAGAGTTCCGTGGTGTCTCTTGGGGGAGCAGGGTGTTCACCTAGAGTCTGGCAAAGAGAATTCGTTTAATTAAATTCTGCAGAGCCCTTCTAACCTGCCTAAACGACCTCTGGTTGCTGGTCCTTCCGTGGTGCGTTAGTAACAGTGAGGGTGGTGTCCGGCTCTCATAAACATGCTTTCAGGCCATTCAGCCCCACGCTGTCGGGCACAGTGGTGCGGACGAGATGAGGGTGTGCTGAGGGCATGTGGAGCCTGGGTGGCCTAGGCGGTGAGCTCACCTGGCCTGTCTGGGTGCAGTTCTAGTCATCGGGTCCAGGTCATTTGGGACTTTGTATTCCCCTCAAGGAGAAACAAGTCTTCTCTAGAGCAGGTACTAGTGGGTGGCCAGGTTCTGAGCAGTGGCCTCCTGTCGCCACCCCCATGTGGAGGGTGGGTGGTGGGAGAGGAAGCTGAGGCTAAGCCTGCGTTTGCAGCCGCTTCCGCTGCTGGCATTGCGGCCTGGGCCTGGACCCCGCCTCCTGTCGGAGAAGCCATGGTATTGATTGGGGACGGGGTGGGGGGGGGGGGTGGGGTGGGGTGGGGGGGGGAGGGTGGCTAACCAGCCTTGTCGTGTGATGGTTCATTCTATGTTGCCTGCGGTAGTGGCGGAAATGGGCGCTGGGTGGGTGTGGAGTGCTTGGTCACCCCAGGACACCCCCACTCTCATGGGTTGGGGCATCGTCTGTCTTCTGTGAGGCCAGTTCCTGGTGTCGGGACGGTCAGGGCGCCGCTCCAGAGCTTCTCCCTCACAGTAGGCAGCATGTCACATTGTGCATCACTTCGAGGAAAGGTTTTCATAGAAGGCCCAAGCTCCAGGGCTGGCCACCTAGCCTAGTGGCTAAGGGAGCTGGATTCCACACGGCCGACCCGGGTTCGAATCCTATCCCCAGTGAATGAAAAACACACCAGGGGTATGCGTGTGCCTTCCCCAATCCTGAGAAGATGGAGAAGTGGAGAAGGATTCCAGCGTGACTATGCCCCACCAGGGGGTGCGTTCTTCCTCTCTCTGTCTCTCTGACAAGTAGGCATACCTCTGGCAATCGAAACAAAACAAAGAAAACAAAGGACATTGAAGTTTCAAAGTCATTGTTTTCTGTACCTTGTTTTGTGTGTGTGATAGGGGATGCAGTTAGGGTCCAGCCAGTACCTGGCCAGGGCCTGGTTAAGAGAGCCGGATCCCACATGGCCCACCACACAGTTGTGTCCCCTCCCTGCCAGCTTGGGGAACACACGGGGCACACACAGCTGCGTCTCCTCTATCCCTAAGGGAGAGGAACTGCGGGGTGGGATGGTGCTGTGGCCGTTCCCCTGCGAATCCTTTCTCTCTCTCTTTGTGTGTGTGTGTGTGTGTGTGTGTGTGTGTCTGCCTGCCTGCCTGCCTGTCTCTGGGGAGTGTGTGCGCCCTCTGGCAAAATTAAAAACAAAAATCCCAAACCATACAACAAAAAACCGCTAAAATTTGTCAGAATTGAAATCATGTACTAAGTAGAAGAAAAACTTAAAAATGATGAGGCTGCTGAACTACAAGTGGGTCTTTAAACAGTCCACAGAAAATGTGCATGGTGAAAAAACCGTGCATGAATTGCATTATTTATTTATTTTTTTGGAGAGGTTTTTGCTATAGGGCACGTGCTCTCGCAAGACAGAGAGACAGAAAGCAAGAAATGACCCCCCAGGGGAGATGGCCACGCCGCAATCCTTTCTCCTCCGTTCTCCTCTCAGGATCTTGGGCACGCATGCACATGCGCCCAGCGTGAGTTTTAAGCCACCGGGTCACGGACTTGAACCGCGGTCGACTACATGGGAGTCCAGCAACATAGTCATTATGCTAACTGCTGGCCCCTGAATTGCAATATTTTTTACACCAAAATAAACTTGTACTTTATTCTGTTTTTTTCCAATAACTTTTTGAGGTATGCTTATATATATAATTAGGCAGTTTCCTGGGCCCAATATGTATTGGTGAGGGTTCAACTTGTAGCATGCTCTGTTGAAATTCCTGCCTCAGCAGAGACAGACATGGTTTTCGAGAGATTTCTGCTAGAAGGCATGTGCACTCACCATAGAGACACAGAGATAAAGTGAGAGATCACCCCTGGGGACAGGACCACACAGCAATACCTTATCCATTCTTCTCTCGGGATTTTGGGCATGCAAACACCTGTGCCAGGTGTGAGTTTCAAGCCACCAGGTGTGGGACTTGAACCGTGGTTGGCCATGTGGGAGCTCAGTGCTTTAACCACTATGCTACTTGCTGGCCCCAGAAAAATATGTTTTTGATAAATTTTATGACATTGCTTTGCTGTGTAAATATGACAGTATTATAGAACCTGATATTTTGTTACTGTTGTTGGGAAAGTTCTTCTTTAGCAACCGCGATCAATGAGATGTTTTCTAAGTTTAAGTACAATGTATTTTCAAAGGTAGTTTATACTTTTTGAAATATTAAGTTAACTTTTACGCTAATTAGGTGAAAATTTATATATCACAATACTCAAAATAGTGGTTTAAAACAACAGCAACAATAACAACAAAAAAACAGAAACAAGTCTTGAGTATTTGCTAGTGTCAGTTTAACCTGCAGCGAATGACCTGCTGTTTCCAGCCTCCGAGGAGCACGTTGTCCTTAGCACTCTGGGATATACTGTGAGCGAGATTGGTTATTGTTTACTTCTCTGTTCTCTGCTGATACCTCTTTGTTAAGAAGATTTGGTTTGGGGCCCGCAGATGGAGGAAGGGTTACGTCACTGGACTTCCCACATAGTCCATTGTGGTTCAAGTCCTGGACCTGGTGGCTTAAAACTCACATCGGGTATGTGTACATGTGTGCATGTCCAAACCCCCGAGTGGAGAATGAACTGTGGTGTGACCATCTCCCCTGGGGGGTGATTTCTCACTTTCTATCTCTCTCTGTCTCTCCAGCAAGTGCATGTGCCCTTTAGCAAAACTCTCTCTCCTTTAAAAAAGGAAAAAAATAAATGTTGGTTTGCAGGGAAGCCTGTTTAAAGGAAGCTGACAGAACTTGGGGTGACCTGTGCCCTGATGGCTAAGGTAGCTGACCGCACACGGCCGGCCCCATGGTGTGCGTCCTGAACTTGGTGACTTGAGAAACATGCACCCCACATCCCGACAGGATGGAGAAAGGAAGGGGTGGCGGGGCAGCCGGTGGGTGGTACCCTGCGGGGGCGCTTCCACTCTGCCTCCTCTGCCTCCCGCTGCATAGCACACACACACCCTGCTGCAAAAAAGTTTTTTTAAAAAAGAGAATATCCCAGGAAATTGAAAACCTAGATAGTCAAGGGAGACAAAGGACATCCTAGAGATATTAATAATAATAAAAAAAAAAGACGGGGCTGGCAGGTGGCGTGGACTCCCACATGCTGATAGTGATTTGAGTCCTGATCCTGTTGACTTCCTTTCTTGGAAGGAAGAAAGGAAGCCGCCCCCACCCTATCGCTCTCTGATGACTAGAGCAAGTTAAAAAATAATAATAATAAATAATTCTGAAATATTTAAGAAGACCTTTGAGCAGGTGGTGGGCTGTTGCACCACACAGGGGGATGGCCGGCCCCTCAGAAGGTTCTGGACGTGTCCGCAGCTTCCCTGAGCATGCTGGCTTGCTTGAGCTGGTCACCTGGGGCGGGCTGAAGCTGGAGTGATTGCAGCATCCTGACCCTCTCTCTCCACTTTCCTCACTTATAGAAAGGATAAATAAACTAAAGATAAGTAAGTAAATAATAAAAAAGGCTGGCGAAACACAGTTTAATCAAGAAAGAATGGAGCCAGGCCCAGGCCTTCAAGCTGTACTTTTACTCCACACCCCTTAGTCCAGACAGAAGGTTCGTCTCCTCTCAGTAGTGGCCCAAACAGATGTCAGCTGTCACCGTGCAGGATCAGCTGTCACCGTGCAGGAGGGCCAGCCAGCAGCCACCGCACGTGCTGACGGAGAGGCACAGGTCGCCACTGGAGGAGGGACGGGTGGTTTCCGATTGGTAATGGGTTCACGGCACCGTGGCCCTGCCACAGTGGTCGGGAGCCTGCACGGGCTGGGCCGTGTGATGCCATGTTTCTGCGAGACTTAGACCGAGCATGGCCGTGGGAGCACGCAGACAGGCGGCGAGGGCGGGCTGCGCAGCTGCTGGCCGGGGTTCCGTTTCTCTTCCTGGGCTGCGGACTAACCACACTGTAACTTGTGATCCTTCGCGCTCTCACCGTCTAGTTCTGCACGTGATTGTACGGGAGAGTGAGCGGGATGGAAGTACGCAGAAGTCATCGTGCTAGACAGAAAAACGGGCATGGCGGGCCTTTTGTGTAAAACCCACTTGTAGGGGCCGGCAGGTGGTGTGGTGAGTAGGCTCTGGACTCCCACATGGCCGACTGTGGTTTGAGTCCCGGACCTGGTGGCTTGCTTTCTCACTCTTTCTCTGATGAACACATGTGACCTATAGCAAAATTAAAAGAAGTAATAAAATTAAGTGAATAATTCTTTAAAAAGTCATGGGTAGCTAAACCCAAGCTTTGGCTGGTGATGGTGGGGCTTGAGTTGTATCTTAGGGCTTTGAAGGGTGATTTTGGAATTCAGCTCACCTCCCCCCTGAGGAATGCGGTAGGAGCCTTCACAGACCACACTGTAGTACAGAGGGAGGAGCCCATATCCAAGGCCTTTTTATGCTGGTAGAAATAGAACTGCCTGGACCAGCAGGTGGCGTGGTGGTTAAGGTGGTGGACACTTCTACATGGCTGACCACGGTTCGAGTCCCGGACCTGGTGGCCTGCTTTCTTGCTTGCTCTCTCTCTCTCTGTGTGTGTGTCTCTCTCTGGTCAAATTAAAATGATGACTAAATAAAATAATTTAAAAAAATAAATAGAACTTCCTTGACAAGATCGAGGCATCGGCCTGAGTGCTGTTGGCCCAGCCCCATCACTGACCCTTTGTGTTTCCGTTCCTGTGCTGGTGAGTGAGGGTTAAATTCCCTGTTCCAGTCGAGCCCTGAGACTGCTTTTGATCCTGAACAAGTAGTAGTTATTCTTTAAAAAAAATTTTTTTGAAGTCCATCCCTTCTTCTACATTAAGAGAGACTGAGATGGAGAGACAGGTGCCCCCCGGCAGGGTCCCCTGCCATGGGCACTCCGGCTCAGCCAGTCTAGTCAGGAGCAGGTGCCTGCCTGGCGTGCTCTGGGAGGTCTGTGGCCTGGAACCTCCCCCGTGGGCGCCCATGAGGGCTGCACCGCTGTTTGGCCCAGCAGCTCCTTTCCTGCTCATGGTTGCACTGTGACCATCTCAGGTACCTGAGGGACAGCTACCTCTGTCGTCAGCCCGCAGGAAAATTCCAGGGTGAAGAAATGGGGTTCCTCAGTGGGTGCTGCCCCCACCCCGGGGGTGTTCAGAAAATGCGTCCTCCTCACTTTATATGACTTGAGAACATTGAGACAGCAGGTACTTCCTCCTGCAGGCTGCTCATGTGGGAACAGAGCTTATTAAGATGTGTTGATTTGGGGACTGGCAGGTGGCGTGGTGGTTAAGGCACTGGACTCCCACAGGCCGACCACGGTTCGAGTCCCAGACCTGGCAGCTTGCTTTCTCTCTCTCTTTCTCTCCGTCTCTCTCTCTGGTCAAACTGAAAAATAATAATAAATGAATAAAATTAAATAAATAATTCTTTATAAAAAATACACGTTGATTTTAACAGTGTTTTCACAGCACTGTTGGTCTTTCCAGTGAAACTCGAGAATTCGCGTCTGTTGCTGTAGCTGATGCTTCCATTTCATCCAGTTGGCCAAGCCCACCTCGGCTGGGCACTCAGCTCCCAAACTGTGGGCTCGTCCAGCTGGACTAGGGGGAAGGTGGACTTGGGGGCCAGTAGGCGTTTGGTGGCCAGTTCAAGTCCTGGATGTGACAGTGTGAAACGCACGCTGGGCGTGCATGCATGCATATCCAAAACTCTCCGAGAGGAGAATGGGAGTGAAGGGGTTGTAGCACGGCGGGGGAGTGATTTCTCACTTTGTCTCTCTGTCCCTCTCCTGCGAGTAGACATGCTCCTTGGCAGGAACCCAAAAAGACAAAAGATGCACTGTGCGCTGCCACCCTTTTCTGAGTCCTCTAGTGCTTGGGAATCTACGGCAGGTATTTCTCACACGTGGCAGGATGGAGAGCCGCTGCGCATTCCTCAGTGCCGAAGGCTGTCCGATGAAGGGCCCACTCCTGCGTGGTGTTCCGCGTCTCATGGTGACTGCAGCTCCTGGCAGTACCGTGCTGCGGTCGGTCTCGCTGATGTCAGTGTCACTGCAAGTGACCACCATGGGCCTCAGGATTACCTTACATGGTGACAGGTGTGTTCTAGGAAACACTAGGGCATTTGGAAATTAAACTGTCAGTTTTGACCCACTGGGACTACATTCCCAGAAAGATTTCCTTTATCAGGTATCTAGATTTGCGCCGATAATTTGTGGTTAGATTTATGGTGTTTCTAAAGGTCTGGAATAAATTGAGGGGACAAAGGACAATGAGGGAAGTTTTGTTACGTCAGGGTCTAAACAAAGTCAGGTTTAAAACTTGCATCTTGGGACCAGCAGTTGGCCTAATGGCTATGTCACTGAACTCCCATGTAGTCAACCGTGGTTTGAGTCCTGAACTCGGTGGCTTAAACTCACTGGGTGCGTGTGCGTGCGTGCCCAAGATCCCGAGAGGAGAAGGGATTGTGGCGTGACCATCCCCCCTGGGGGGGGTGGTTTCTCGCTTTCTGTCTCTTTCTCTTTGTCTTTCTGGTGAGCGCACGTGTCCTGTAGAAAAAAACCTCTCCAAAAACAAAAACAAACAAAAACTTGCGTCTTGTTTTTGGACCGTATTCTGTGTGCCTGCCCTACTCTCCTCTGCCTGTCTGTAAGGATGGAGTCTGGTGAGCAAGCCGGCAGAGGGACTACCGGGAAGGAGGGACCCTCCGGTAGTGGATGGGGCGGGTCCTTGGGACTAACTTGAGCTGTAATAGAAGATGCAGATTTGGATGGAGCTTTCGGCTCGGAGGAGGCTACGGTGCAACTTTCTTCGGTCGTCCGGAATCCAGGTTCATCCGACACCAGCTGCCTCCACCATGCCGCCCAAGTTCGACACCAACAAGATCAAAGTCGTGTACCTGAGGTGCACCGGTGGTGAAGTCGGTGCCACGTCTGCCCTGGCCCCCAAGATCAGCCCCCTGGGTCTGTCTCCAAAAGAAGTTGGTGATGACATCGCCAAGGCAACCGGTGACTGGAAGGGCCCGAGGATTACCGTGAACCTGACCACTCAGAATAGACAGGCCCAGATGGAAGTGGGGCCTTCCGCCTCTGCGCTCATCATCAAAGCCCTCAAGGAACCGCCAAGAGACAGAAAGAAGCAGAAGAATGTTAAACATAGTGGAAACATCACTTTTGACGAGATTGTCAGCATTGCCCGACAGATGAGGCACCGGTCTTTGGCCAGAGAACTCTCTGGAACCATCAAAGAGATCCTGGGGACAGCCCAGTCTGTAGGCTGCAATGTCCATCATCGATGACATCACGAGTGGTGCAGTGGAATGCCCAGCTAGTTAAGAAGTACACAAGAAAATAACTCAATAAAGGATCATGTGACATCCGGGGGCGGGGGTGGGGGGGGAGATGCAGATTTGGACAGAGCCATTCCTGTAGCGCCACCTAGAGTCTGCTGGTGGTACTGAGTTAACTGCTGAGGTCCGACCCACAGAAGAGTGGAGCTTCTTAGCAATTTCGTCCTGAATCACCAGGAGCATTGATAAAGACTAGAACCAGCAGCAGTTCTTTGTTACGTGATTACCTGATCTGTATGAACACATGCGCTAGAGGTTTAAATGAATCACTAATGTCTTAGCAATATACCTCTATAACTAAACTGAGGCTTTTGACCAAGAAATTGGACTATTCCTGCGAATTCCTTTTTGGTTTTGATTATCATCAAGCTGATTTGAAGTGCTGTGCCTGTTTTGATAAACACCTCTCAGGAACTTTAAAAACCACTAGCTTTCTCAGACTTTGTTAAGCATCGGAAACTTTACCAGGCAACTACCTTTTTTATTTTAATAAGAAATCTTTTGCCTTGGGCCAGCCAGGTTGGGTGGTGGTTAAGGCTGCTGGGTCCCACGTGGCTGACTGTGTGGTTCGAGTCCAGACCTGGCGGCTTGAAAAATCATGCAGGAGCATGGAGAAGGAATTGTGGTGTAGCCATCCTCCCACTTTCCACCTCTGGGCTTTCTCACTTTCCGTCTCTGTCTCTCTCTTGCACGTGTCCTGTAGCAAAAACTAAAGCGAACACGGTCTTTTTCTTTGCAGTCGTTTTACTTCTGTTGTCCCCAGTCAGTAGGAAAGCTTTTCTTGAGAACTGTTCCTCTCTTCTTTTGGACAGTCCTCCCCCAGTCACACACCCCCATACCTCGAGTAGCAGGGCTGTGCCTGCAGTCGGTGTGCCCACCTCAGAGGGGGATAAGTCAGAAGTGACAGAGGAGGGTGTTCGGGGTTTTGCAGACTGAGTGCTCCAGACATACCTCTTGGCACCCTTGCCTGAAATGACAGACTGCAGCACCTGGGAATTCTGCTAAGAAGTCGCTACAGACCTTGACCTAACCAAATGTATTAACCTCGGCGATTCTCCCGCTATAGATGATTGGTTTGGGGGGAGGCCTGTGGGTCAGAGTGCAGGCCCAGTTTGGGACGCTGATGAATAAGTGGGCCAGACCCTGTTTCTGCTTTCCCCTTCCCTCTATGCAGAGAAGACGAGGCCTTTATGGTAACGGTTACTTCCCGTCGTAAGCTCCGTGGGCAATAGGTTGGACCCCAGTGCTTTGCTTACTGGCTCCCTCACACTGCCAAAGAGGTGTCTTCCAACTCATTGTCCTCCACCGAATGCTACCAGCTTGGGGAAGGGCAAAACTAAACTGAACAGGACTGCAGTCTTGCATGTTCATTAAAAAGCCTGATGTTCGCGCTGTATGAATGTCCCAAGTCACGTTATTTGTACATTTGGTTTAGGGTATTTGAAAGTTGGTTAAGCTTCTTGAATCCAAAACTCTGAAATCCAAAATGCTTTAAAATTCAAAACGTTTTGAGTGCCGAGGTGAGGCTACAAGTGGAAAATTCCACACCTGACCTCACGAATGGGCACAGTCCAAGCTCACCATGTGAAAAGATCATGTGAAAGCATCCTCGGGCTGTACACATTGATGTTCATGGGACAGAAAGGAGTTGCATGTTGAGACCGGGGGCCCTATCCCCAAGATACCTTATTATGTGTATGCAGTAGCCCCAAATCTGGAAAAGTCTAAAATCGAACCATTTATGGGGGACTGGGCAGTGGTGCAATGGTAGTTGAGGTGTTGGACTCCTGCGTAGTCAACCATGGTTCGAGTCCCGGATCTGGCGACTTGAAACTCACGCGGGGTGCATGTACGTTTGTGCCTAAGTTCCCTAGAGGAGAAGGGATTGTGGTGTGGCCATCTCCTTCCACCCCCGGGAGTGATCTCTCACTTTCCCTCTCTTTGTCTCTCTTCGGCGAGCGCACATGCCATAGTAGCAAAAATCTCTCTTTAATATGTATTTTCCTGCCTTAACAAAAGATACATAACCCAACCTTTTTAAGAAATTGAGTGATGCTGCTTGCTTATTTATTTATTTATGAATGCATTTATTTATTTCAGAAACAGTTAAAATGAAGCTGAAGAGCAGGTAGGAGCAGGGCTGCTCATTAGTGAACTTCTGGTCGCTTTGGGGAAATTGTGAATCCAGTTGGAACAGGGGGTATCAGGTCATCTTACTAAGATTCAAGTAGACTCTTTTTTGACAAAGTCTCTTCATGACCAGATGAATGTCAGACAACCACAGACGTCTTTGTCTCAGTTTCTGCTTCTCTCTCTCTTCCCCCAGAAGTTGCGAAGTCGTGCCGTGGAATGAGAGAGTGCATGTTCTCGGTCAGGCTCCCACAGACCTGGCACTGTTTGCAAAGGCTGAATGCTGGTTTCATCAGAACAGAATTCCATGTAGTCAGATGTGGAACCAGAGGGCCTGGCCACCCTGCCTCCCCCACCCCAGGCCCGGTTTTTCATGTTTAACGAAAGGCCGTTTCCTCACATGTTTACGTTGACTTACATGCAGGCCTTAGCTTGGTGCTTTTGCAGTTTCTATGTAGCATCTGTTCCCAAATCCGAAAGCACTAACAAGGCCTCAGTACAGATAGCAGCGAGGTCAGCGGGAGTCGCCCCTGTTGGTTCTGACTTCTCCAGTGGCCGTGAGGTATTATTCAGAGTGTACATTCTCTCTCAGCTCCCAGCAGATACATAATGAATGGAAGAGACTATCTGCGGAAGCTGGCACTGTAAGTGGGTCCTATTCCCAGATCTTTAATTATTGCCATTAAGAAGCATTTGGGAATACCTGGTGAGCGTTCCCAAAGCAGACAATAAGCAAACCCCTTGGGATTCTCACGGCTTGGTTCTTTGGTATGGAGTGATGATTAAAGCGATTACAGGCAGGCAGCTAGCGCCTCGTTGGAACATCTTTATCAGAAAGAGGTAATAATTATGCCGCACTCAATATGAAGTACACGTCATCCTCCTTTTCATCTGTCCCCTGATTTCCTTCCACTGTGCCAAGTTTTAATTAATGTGCTTCAATGTATGAAAACTTGAACATCTATAATTGCATCTTTAGTAGCAATATTTAAATTTTTTACCGACAACATATTTATCATATAACATTTCCTGGAATTAAGGTCAGTTATCTAGACCTCAAGAAAATATTGGAATGAAATGTGTTCCAGATGGTTTTTCTTTTTTCTTTCTTTCTTTTTTTTCTTTTAATCTTGAAGGTTAAAAATAAAATACAAAATCGAAGAAGCCAAGAGAAATTCCATGTTAGAGAATAGAGATGAATTTGTAATCACTCTATTAACATTACAAGTCTTGTGGCTCATGGAGGTGGTGGGGTAAATAAATTTGACAGAAGAAGGAAATAAAAAAAGATAGTATTTTTACTTCTTTTTTCCTGGAGAGGTTTTTGCTATAGGGCACGTGTGCTCCCAGAAAGACAGAGAGAGACAGAAAGTGAGAAATCACCCCCCCGGGGGGGATGGCCACGCTGCAATCCCTTCTCCTCCATTCTCCTCTCGGGATCTTGGGCACACACGCCCACACGCCTGGCATGATTTTAAACCGCCGGGTCTGGGACGCAAGCCGCAGTCGACTACATGGGAGTCCAGCGACATAGCCATTACGCTAACTGCTGGTCCCAGCTTTTTTACTTTTCAAAAAACTCTACCTTTTGCTAAGTTGCATGCCCTCTGGGGTATTTGTAGATACATAATTAGGTAGAGACAGGAAGGCAGAGCGGGGGAGGGAAAGGAGGAAGCGCCCCACATAGGCATGGTCACACCACATTCCCTTCTTCACCTCTTCCTCTTTTTGTTACAGAACTCAAATCAGGTTCATTTGCCCAAGCGCTATATAACCAAGCCATAGGCACATGGTGTGATGAAGAAAAGTACAGCTTTATTGCAGAGCCCAAAGCAAGGAGAACGGGTAGCTCACGCTGAAAAGACCCGGTCTCCCCGAGATGTTCTCCACATGCCTTTTTAAGGGCAAAATTAGGGGCAGAGGTCCCAGGCGCATGATCAGTTCAGTGATTGGTTCAAGAGGGAGTGATCATCTCATGGGCATTCTTGATTGGTGAGGCCTTAGACAATCAAATTCCTCTTCAGGTGTCTGGAGCCATTCAGCCTGGAGTCTTTGAGCTCACAACCAGCAGTTTCCAGCCATAAAACATCTTACATATTGAAATGAAAACCTTATCTTGGGGACCAGCAGATGGCATGGTGGTTAAGGCTCTGGACACTCCCACATGGCCAACCACGGTTAGAGTCTTGGACCTGATGGCTTGCTTTCTCACTTTGCCTCTTTCTTTCTCTCTCTCTCGTCTCTCTCTCTGTCTGTCTGTGTCTCTCTCTGGTCAAATTAAAATGAAAGGAATGAATCAATAAAATTAAATAAATAATTCTTAAAAAAATAAAGGAGAAAAAATTAAAAAAACAAAAGGAAAACCTTATCTTTACTTTAAGTAGGAGCTTTAGAGGTGAAATGGCCCTCACTCCTGGTCCATGTTGGTCATTATCATAACCAAAGTCTGAAGACTTATTCCTTACTCTGGGCCATTACAGTGTAAATGGACTTTATATTTCAAGAACCCTAGAAAATACATTAGGGGTCCTTGCTCGGTTTCACTTTGGGGGTGGGGGCAAGCATGCACACATACATGCCCAGCATGTTCTCAAGCTGTTGGGTCTAGGACTTGAACTGCGTGGTTGGCCATGTGAGACCCAGCTGCCATAACTGCCAGGCCACACGCCAGCCCACTTAGGGCTGTTTTCTTCAACCTCCAATTTGTATATTGTAAGGTAATTTGACATTTTTGCTAATAACGTAAGAGGGCCCTTTTTAATAAAAAAAAATGATTTTATTTAATTTTATTTGCTTACTTCAGTTTGACCAGTGAGGGACGGAGTGAGAGGGAAAGAGAGGGAAAGTGAGAAAGCAAGCTGCCAGGTCCAGGACTTGAACGCAGTTGGCCATGTGGGAGTCCAGCACCCTTAAGTACCACACCACCTGCAAGCCCCAAGAAGGCCATTTTTAAGTTATCCTTCTCAGATATTTGTGTTTGAGTTCACATTGAAGATTACAATGAAAAAGCCCCCTGGCTCTGATGCAGGAACACCGGGGCGCAAGGGTCATCAGGCCCACACCGCAGTGAAATGTGGGTTCTCGTCTCCTACCTTAGCTTCTTAGTTCAGTTCTTGGGGCGTAAGAAATCTCTGTATCTCTTGCTCTCTTCTTACCCTTAACCTCTGTTCATCCCCCTTTCTGTGAATCGCCTTTATGGAACTTAAAGTTCTTAAAACCCAGTTTCCAGGGCCAGCTCATGGTGTGGAGGTTAAGGCGGCTGAGTCCCACCTGTGGCTCAAGTCCTGGACCTGGTGCCTTGAAAATCACAGCAGGCGCATGTCTATGCATGCCCAAGATCCCAAGAGGGGAGCAGAGGAGCGGATTGCAGTGCGAGCATCCCTCTTTGGGGTGATTTCTCAGTTTCTCTCTGTTTCTCTCTGGTGAGTGCATGTGCTCTATAGCAAACTTAAAAAATTTCCTAGACTCCCCCTTGGGTCCACTCTGTATTGTCGGGACCTTTCAGGGCTTCCCAGGACTTGGGTCTCTCAGCATGTCCAGGGCTTTCGTTGCTCTTTAAGAAGTGAGAATGGCCATACCCTTCAGCGTTCTCATCCCCTTGTTTACTCTCTGCACTTTCCCCGCCTTTGCAGGGGTGGTTAGTGATGTCATGCACACAGCACCTTCCCCTTTTCTCTCGAGGCTCCTGTGCGATCCGGAGAAACACAGATACCGTGCCCAGAAATTACTGCATACCGGCACACTAGCTGGACAGGTTGAGACACAAACACTGCAGTGCGAGAGGCTCCAACAGGTGGCCCTAGAACCGCGGTTCACACACGTCCTTATGTTCTATGCAGTTTAAACTTTAATTTTTAAAACTTGGAATGGTTTGACACAGAGTCAAGTCTGCTTTTCATGTAAACAAACCCAGTCTTCAAAACCCAGATAGAATTGCTGAGAGAGCATATTCAAAACACATAAAAATCGCTGGTTTTATCAGGGAAATGGCTGATGTCTTAAGGACTTTGTCTTAAGACAAATGTTGCCTTAAGTTCGAATTCTGCATATTGTGCTTAAGTTGGCGGTGTTCTACAGGTGCTGGCTGGAGCCTTGGGGTCAGGAAGACCGTTTGTCATGGTGCTGTTCTGTTTTTATAGTAGAAAGAATAGGAAGTAATTTCCGAGGCTTAATTCGATGCTTCTTATTGTAAAGCACTAGGGTGTCAGAAGGGACAAGTACTGGCAGGTGTGAGCAGTCGGACAGCTCTTGCAGTTGATAAGAGAAGGTGGGGTCCACTCTGTCCTGGACGTTGGCCTTAAGGGAAGCATCGATGTGGCGGATCGTGAGTCCCAGTGACAGCGAAGTGTCTTGAGAGGAGCTCAGGAAAGGCCACGGAATGGGAGGCCTTGCAAGCCCAGCTGCAGAGTGGAGCGTCGGAATACCACACACCGTAGGGCGAATGGGTGCGGGAAACGGGGAAACCGGAAGCGAAGAGCTTCTGCGCTTGGGTTTGGTGTAGGATGGGACGTACTTCCGCAGTGTAGGAGTTCTCGCTGACCGTGGGGCTCTGGTCTCCTTTCTCACCGTTGGAGCTTGGCTTGTCCGTAGTCAGGTGTTTTCTCACAGGGCACGCAGTGCATCCTGGGCACTAGAGCAGAGGCTGCATTCGGTCGACCCGAGCTCAGATTCCCGTCCTTTCTGTTGGTTGGCTGTGTGACCTTGGGCAAGTTGCTGAATGTTCAGGACACCTGTAAAATGGCAACCCCCAAGTATTTCTTGCACGGTTGGCTGTCAGGGCAAGAACGCTGTTTGGCATGTGATACCACCTTGCACCCGTTAGGTCTCGTTGTTGCCACTCGTATCTGCAGAGCCTGCCCCAGAAGCCAGTGGTGGAGTTACGTTAGTAACAGCTCCTCGGACTGGTTTTCACGATCTGACTGCGCCAAATGTGTGCATCTTCACCTAATCCCCATTAGAGGCACGCGATCACATTCATATTTTTCTAGAAGTTGTCAGTTTAATATTAAAGCAATTAATAAAGACAAGGTGTGAACAGTTCTGTTAACTCATGCCTCTGCGTTAATAGGAAGCAGTTAATAGGTGTTCTGCCATAACTGGGTGTGTGTGTGAGAGACGCAGATGTTTTTCCTACAGCTTTCTCTCCTCCTGTAATCAGATCTCCGAGTAAGTGAGCCGGACAGAGCCCAGGCCCCCGTGGACACCAGGCTGTCCCTGATGTGGGCGAGTCCCGTCTCCGGGGAGAGAGCCCAGGCCCCCGTGGACACCAGGCTGTCCCTGATGTGGGTGAGTCCCGTGGACACCAGGCTGTCCCGGGGCTGTGTGGCTGTTCTGGGGCGAGCTCTGCCTCTCTCCCGCAGCTTCTGCTCAGGGTGGTGGTTCGTCCGTCATTTCTAAGGACATAAGTGAGCGTTCCGTTCCTTTGTTGGGAGCATTTTCTTTACAAGGGAGGGAAAGTTTTTCCAAACAAGGAAAAAGATGAAAGCATACTTTTTTCAGTCCTCAAATGTGATAAAGATCTCGGGGTGCAGCCTGGGGGGAGCTGAGGAACATGTGCTACTGGGTTTGAGGGGCGGAGCTGATGGGCTTCATCTCTACTGACCCACAGTCACGAAGGCCAGGAACACAGGACTTCAGAGCGTTGCATGTCTCACATTTAAGTATTTGTGATGTGCTTTTTGGCTTGAGTCATTCTGTTCCCAAACAGTGCCCCTTTCTTACATTTGAACAGAACCTGCGGCCTCCTAAAGAACGCGGTTGTAGTCACGCAGCCCCAGGCACCCTCTCCTGAGACTCATACTTCACCCAGGACCGCCATTCCTTTCTCTTCCTTCAAAGTGACGCAGGCTAATGCATTTCCCCCCTCTTATATGTGGTTGCTTTTTTTAAAAAAAAATTTTTTTTTAATTACTTATTTTATTGCCCTATCTTACGTGCACTGTCCAAGAGAGAGAGAGGGAGAGAGCAGCCCGCCCTGCAGCGGGACCTCGTACCTTTGCAGCCCTTCTGGTTTTCTCTGTCCGGTAGGGATTTGGGGCACGCATGCACATGGGACTGGTATGTTTTTCCAGCCAGTGGGGCCAGGACTTGAACCCCTGTAGGCCCCGTGGAATCCGGCTCTCCTCACCACTAGGCCATGGGGATAGCCTGAGGGCTCTAGGGCTCCCGTGCAGATGAACTCCTGGCTTCTGCTCCCCGGGGTCTCCTCTGCTCGGCTTGCTGCCAGCCTTTCCTTGGGGCGCGGTTTTACACACACCGGTCAGGAGCTCAGCCGCTGTGCCCCTGCTTACTAAGTGAGCCAGAGCTGCGTGCTGCCGGATACGGCTACACTGTCGTTCCCTCGAATATGTCCGTCACTGTCCTATGGGATCACCTAGTGAAGCTCCCAGCACCCTTAGGGGGCCGCCAGCCCCGTGGTAGACGTGAGTGAGACAGGATCCATCCCACGGTGCTGTGCCCTTCGGCGGTGCTATTACGTGAGTTGTCCACTCCTTCCATCCACGGCAGTGCTTCCGTCTGTGACGTGACGGCTGTTGAGCTTCTGCAGTCCGTCACTCTGTCCTGCCCTGCTGTTGGCCTCACTGGTCGTGTGGACACTCAGCAGGGCTTCTGCAGTCCGTCACTCTGTCCTGCCCCGCTGTTGGCCTCACTGGTCGTGTGGACACTCAGCAGGGCTTCTCAGACTAGAGGCACCCCTGCTTTCTGAGATCTAGCGCTCAGCTCTGGATGTAGGTGAAATCAAGTCCCCTACGAAAACAGGATAGGGGCCCAGCATGTGGCGCAGTGGCTAAGGTGCTGGACTCCCACATGGCCCACTGCGGTTCGAGTCCTGGATCCAATGGCTTGAAACTCACTCTGGGCATGTGTGTGTATGTGTGTGTGTGCACACACACACCCAAAATCTTGAAAGGAGGATGCAGCATAAGGGGTTATGGTGTGGCCCTGCCCCAGGGGTTGAGGTTTCACTTTCCCTACCACTGGTCTCTCTCTTATCTCTTGGGTGAGCACATTTACTTATGGCAAAAAAACGTTAATAAAAGGAAAATGGGATGAAAAAGAAAAGTGTGAAATCTTCTTGGGCTGTTTCTTGTTCGTCTCAGCCGCTGGCCCCAGCCCGTCTGTATCCGTGGCATGCTCCTCGATGGCCCGCGGGGATCAGCAAGCCAGCCTGCATGCCTGCACCCCGTATGCAGAGGTGAGCGTCCACGCAGCGATGACCACTGCTCAGGAGCTTGGTGAGAGCCAGGACGTCAGTGCCGTGACTGCCTGGGGCCTGACTGCTTAGCAAGCATGGCTGCCGTGTCTACTCCGACAGTCTACTCCGAGGAGACTGCACCGGGGTGTAGGTTTTGCCATAGGGCATGTGTGCTTGTGTGTGTGTGTGTGGGATGGGGAGTGAGATGTCACCCTCTCGGGAGGATGGCCACACTGCAATCCCATCTTCTCCATTTTCCTCCTGGGATTTTGGGCATACATACACACATGCCCAATGTGATTTTCTTTTCTTTTCTTTTTTTTTTTTTTTTTTGCTATAGGGTGTGTGCGCTCGCCAGCCAGACAGAGACAGAAAGTGAGAAATCACCCCCCGGTGGGGTGGCCACGCTGTAATCCCTTCTCCTCCATTCTCCTCTCAGGATCTTGGGCACGCATGCAAACGTGCCCGGCTTGAGTTTTAAGCCTCTGGGTCTGGGACGTGAACCGCGGTTGACTACGTGGGAGTCCAGCGACATAGCCATTACGCTAACTGTTGGTCCCAACTCAACGTGACTTTCAAGCTGCTGGTTCTGGGTCTCAAAGCCACAGCTTGCCATGTGGGAGTCCAGCATTTTAACTGCCACACCAATGCTGGCCCTGTGGTAGAGGTATTTTTAAAAGTTTATGCTAGAGAGTACATGCATGTACACATGCACATGAGAGAGAGAGACAGAAGTAGCACTCTCAACGGGGTGTCCTCGCACCCTGACCCCCTTACCCAGCCCTCCAGCCCCCCAGGATCTCGGGCACTCACATGGGCGAGCCTGCTCCAGGCAGACGCAGCCGGGCCTTCAACTGGCCTGCACACGGCTCCGGCACTCCGGTTTGTTAGGCCGCACCACTGAGCTGGCTGCTGGAGAGTTTGATGAGAGAGTTTCCAAGCAGAGTGAGCAGCTCGTGGCGTGCCCTTGTAGAGAGGGGCGTCAGGTGGTTATTAGGGTTCCTAACCATGAGAGAGCGACCCTGGGTCTCGGAGGAAATGTGAGCGCTCTACCCAGGCCGGCAAGGGGGCTCCTGGGAGTGCGTCTGTGTGCGAGTTTACGTTTGCAGCAGGCAGCTCGTTCTCTGGCACGCGATGGCAGGGATATGCAGTCTGCGTCTGCCCGGCTCCTCGCACGCGGGCAGACACGCAGTGCCTCCCCCATGCTCAGCAGGTGACCTGCGGCCACCTCATCACACAGGGCCACCGCAGCCAAGGTGCGCTCGGCCGTGCTCACTCTCACGCTCACCCCTCGCAGCGGTGTCCTGAACTTTCCAAGTGCCAGCAGCATGCGCCTTCCTGACTCAGTGCTCGCACAGCCGTCTGTCGGAGAGACTGTCAATCCCTCGTAGTTCAGGAGTCGCTGACCTTCGTGCATTTAATGCTTGGCACGCGTAGCCCTGCCGCCAGAATGGAGCCGATGCGGACGATGATGTCCTGTTCTGGGAGGAGTCCTCTGAAAATGGCCACAACCAGCTCATCTCGGGCGTCCCCTCAGAGCTGCAGGGCCTCTTTCCTAGTACGCAGGGACCTGCGGCCCACATCCGGGTCCTCGCTCGGATCTTCAGCATGGTAAGGCAGTTTTGGTGGTAACAGACACCCAACAGCATCACCACCGCGGACAGAGAAGCGGCCTCCAGCCGCTCTTGGCATGGGATTTGAGATGCAGTATATCGGCCTTAAAAATAAAGTGTAAAGCATTCATGGGCGTTTTTGGAGGTTTCTTTTAGGAATTTCTTTGAAGCTGCCAACATCATTGCATTTATTCCCGGCTTTACAGGCTTTCATCCTGGGCTTACATGGGCGTGTTAAGATGATGTGGCATTACGTGGCGTTTGGGTCTGCTTCTGTGAGTTGCATGCGGTCTGGAGACCCACGTGTACGCCACATGGTGGTGTGAGGATGAAGACAACGTTTTCATTTACAAACATACCCTCGTGGTATTTTAGATGCGATTTGCACAGTGGGCTCCCCCTGGGATGGGCCCTGTCTGCTCACACAGAGAGGAACCCAGCAAGTCAGGAGCCCCCCTGTGGCCTGGCCGCTCTTGGAGGTTGGAATCTGGGCCAGGAAGGGGTGCCTAGCTGCCCACCTTGGCTGCCTGTTTCAACCCGTGCAGTTAGGCCTCCAGATGTTTTCTCATTTCTTGCTCAAATATTTACAAAGCCGACTTGTCCTAGGATTTTTCTCAAATGGGTCTTGGCAACAGCTAATGCTGATTAGGAGATAAGTGGTGAAACTCTTACGTTTGCTTGCATTTTAGCTGGAAAATGAGGTAATTAGGGCTACAAGTTGGTCTGGTGCATTGATTTCAATTTTTTTTTAATTTTTATTTTTACATTTAATCATTGCACCTCTTTACCGTGTACAACATGGTTTTGCCCAGCATGAATACAGTGTACATTAGTCAAATAATGATATTACCATATACATTATCATCAACAGACAACTTTTCATTTTTGTGTCTATTAAGTGTGTTGTTTGTTCCCTGAATCCCTCCCTTCCGCCCTCAATTACTCATTCCCGTTACCTCTCCCATACTGTCTCTAGTATCTGCAGTTGCCTTCCCTGCTATTATACCTTCCAGTTCTTTCAGGTTTTTTTTTTTTTTTTTTTTTTTTTTTTCAATTATCAGCTCATAAAGTTTTTAACAATAGGGAGCATAGATTCTATTCAGGGTTGGATTAAGGGTGGGTCTCGTGCAGTTCCACAATTGTAGGTGAGTCTCCATGGAAGACAGTTTCAGGAAAACGGTTCTGGAAAGCAGAGATGATTATCAGTTGATGTGGCACAGCATCCATCTTGTGGTTACCGGGAATGGTGTAGTGGGGATCTGCAGCGTGAGTCATCCTCGGGTATCTGGCTTCCTTAAGAATGGTAGAGTAGTTCTTGTTTTTCCCTGAGGTAATGCAGGGCTGGTAACCATCATCTTCTCACTGTCCATAGGCAGAGATAATCCTCCTATACAATATATTTCTCAATTGGTTTAAGACAGCTAAAGTTTCTTTCTGTTGCTTGTAGTCGCAGGTTCTTAATCCTAGTTTTCGGATTCAGTTTGCCACCTGCGGCCGGCGGCCACGCGCAGGCGCAGGCCCGGGGGCCACGCGCAGGCCCGGTGGTCATGTGTAGGCGCAGGCCCAGCGGCCACGTGCAGGCACAGGCCTGGCGGCCACACGCAGGCCCAAAGGCCACGCGTAGGCCCGGTGGCCACGCACAGGCCCGGTGGCCACGTGCTGGGCTGGCGACCACGTGCAGGCCTGGAGGCCACGCGTAGGCGCAGGCCCGGCGGCCACGCGCAGACACGGCGGCCACGCGCTGGTCTGGCAACCACGTGCAGGCCCGGCGGCCACACGCCAGCTCCGAGCGCGCAAATGTGCGCAGGATCCAGCGCCACCTCCCGCTCGCCCACCTGGCCCGAGAAAGGAAGGACAGCGAGCTCGGCTGGTCTGCGCCGCCGGCCTGCATCAGCGCCAAGTGCAGGACACCCCCAGCGCCGGAGAGGCAGCGGGGTCCGGGCGGTCCGGGCCACGGCACGCAAAGCAGAGCCCAGAGCCCCGGTCGCACAGGCCCAGCCCTGCGCAGGCCCGGCCCCTGGTGCATTGATTTCATAAAAAAAGGTAGTTTTTTAAGGATATAAGCCTTGACTGATTAAAAAGTTTTTTATGGGTTAAGAATTAGATTTGCTTCTGTGGGCTCAAACAAAAGTCTTTAAAGTTTCTACCTTTACTGCCCTGGGGCTGCGTGTTAAAATACAAAACCATGACAGTGGTACATCCAGCCTCAGGGCTGCTGACGTGTCCAGACCCTGAGCGGTGGCCCTGCCTCCGTGAGCCCCAGTCACCTACTGGTCCTTTCCTCTGCACAGCCAGGGCCTCAGGGAGGGCCTCAGGGTGGGTCAGCTGCTGGGAATGTGCTTCTTTCCTTCCCACTTGTTGCTCACTTTAATAACAAAGGACCAGGAGAGATGCATAACAGGTGGCTTCTGAGTGTGATTCTCAGGACAGCTGGTCAGGGGGAGGTTCAGGCCCTGGATCCCACACTGCCAACTACGCTGTTCCAGTCTGGACCTGGTGGCTTGAGAAAACATACCAGGTGTGCGCGCTTGTATGTCCAAAATCCTGAGAGGAGAAAGGAGGAGAAGGGACTGCAGTGTGATCACCCCCACCCCCAGGGCGGGGGGCGGTTTCCCACTTTCTCTCAATATGTCCCCGTCTATCTGTTCCTCCAGTGAACACTCTCCACCTCAAATGCATTGTGATTCTTGTTAGGTACAAACCAAAGTTCCAGGTTTAAAAAGTCTTTCTTGCTTTTCTTTCTTTCTTTTTTTTTTGAGCAGTTTTTGCTATAGGGAGCAGGCGGTCGTCAGAAAGACAGAGAGAGACAGAGAGACAGAAAGTGAGAAATCACCTCCTGGGGGGATGGCCACACCGCAGTCCCTTCTCCATTCTCCTCTCCTCTCGGGATCTTGGGCACACACGCCCAGCATGAGTTTAAGCCACCGGGCCTGGGACTCGAACCGTGGTCTACTACATGGAAATCCAGCGACATAGCTATTATGCCAACTTCTGGTTCCAGCCTTACTTTAATTTTTAAAACCCATCTTGTTTATTTCTGTGACTTCCCGTCCCCCTTATGTTACACACATAGCAGTCAGGATGAGAGAGCAACAAATCTCTCTGCTGAAATAAGTGCTTTCAAACTTCCGAAAAGCAAATGTCCACGCAGGAGTTGTGTAAGATGGCCAGGAGAGGTGGGCGCTCGGGGAGGGGGCAGTAGCCGTGTCCGTGAACACACAGCTGTGGGACGCAGGGTGCACCCACTCCGCTCTGAGTAACGGACGTGGTCGCGGGGAGACTGTCTGTGAGGGACACAGTCCCAGCGCCTCTTCTCCGGTGACTAGGCGATAACGATCATGTTTTATCGCCAAATTCCTGTGATGCTCTCTGAGATATGAAGGGATATTAATGACCATTTCCAACAAGAAATACACTCGATAGCATTGCTGTTACTTAAGTAGATGAAAATATGTTGTAACTAACACAGACGAATGCCCTAGGGAATGGAGATGAAGATTTGGGAGTTTAATTTGAAGTGCAGTTGGGAAATTATTTGGGCAGTAGAGAAAGCTTTAGGGTAAAATTTCAATAATAAGTCTATTATTTTCTAAAGTATTCATGAGAGAGAAGAGCCTGTTTTTTCATGTACCTGGACTTAATGATGGTTATATAAAAGAGAAAGTTCGTCTAATTGTAGGCAATCATTTGTAGCAACTCAAAAACAAAAATGGGAAGTTATTCATGATTTTTTTTTAATGAAAAAACATAATTTGCTTTCTGACTGATGCACTTGACGTTAGAACCAGGTGCTCAGTACCCTCGCCTCGCCTGCTATGCACAGTGGCCCTGGGGCCCTGTTACGGAGTCCCTGTCCTGTGCTGTGGGGTCATGGCCTGGGTACTCAGATGTGCCCCCTCCCATCCAGGTTCAGCGCTGCGCCAGAGTTCTCCACAGGGGTCATCAGCTAAGGGCCTTTCTTTTCAGTTTTGGCTTTTAACCGACAAATTGAGCTCTCGGTAGCAAAATAGCACCTACATATAAAGTAGAGAAGAATTGGAGCACAGGTAGTAACACAGTTTTAAAGCAAACTCTGTAAGTGTGTTCATAGCCTGGTATCTTCTTCCCACCTGTTTTAAACTTTCTTTCTTTTTTGAGAGATTTTTGCTGTAGGGCACATGAGCTTGAGAGACAGAGATATAGAAAGTGAGAAATCACCCCCCCGCCCCCCAGGGGTATGGCCCCGCTCATTCTCCTCCTGGGGTTTTGGGCACGTATGCACAGGTGCCCAGCGTGAGTTCTTTGCCACTGGGTCTGGGACTCAAACCGGGGTTGATTATGTGGGAGGGGAGTCCAGAAGCATAACCATTATGCCATCTCTGATCCCTTTTCTTTTTCATAAAAAAATTTGCTCAAGGGCATGTGTGCTTGCTGGAGAGAGACAGAAAGAGCCACAGGGACAAAGTGAGAAGGCAGCCCAGGGGGACCACACCACAATGCCATTGCAGGATGTGAGGCACTGTGCGCACATGTGCTGGGTGTGTTTTTCACGCTGCTGGGTCTGGGACCTGAACTACGCAGCTGGTCATTTGGGATTCAGCCGCCCAGACCACCGGCTGGCCCTCCCTCCCTGTCTTCTGCCTTCTGCCTTTTCAGTCTGTGGTTTCCCGGCAGCCCGGTGGGAGCACAGGCCTGCGGGCACTTGGTCGCGTACTGTGTTGACTCTGGAATCCGGAGATGTGGTTTCTCACCTCAGGCTTTCTGTCAGCGGGACCGCTCGCTGCTCTAGTCATGACAGATCCTCGTTTAGGGAAAGGAGATGCGGATCCCCACGCCACGGGGAGGGGCGGTGCTGTGTATCGACTTTATCTTATTTAAAATGCGTCGATTTACCCTCAGTGGTTCAGCAGGTAGCTTTCTTGCAGTCCATTAGCCATAGGAGAGGTTGAATGGCAGTGTCTTCTCACTGAGAATGCTACGCCCCGGGAGAACTCAGCTCTCGTCCAGCCTCCATCGGCTGGGGGTGATAATTTGGGTCGTCAGAAGTCACGATGCATTTTTGCATAGAAAAATGCATCGTGACTTTTCTTACGATCCCACATTTAGTGAGGCCAAGTGTAAAGTCTTTGCCTATTTTTTTGTCCTTTGCCTATTTTTTCTTCCTGGACCACCTGGGGAAGCCAGAACCTGGCTGTCAAGGGGTGCATCTTTTGTCCTTCATCATAGATTTGTTCTTGAAGTTTGCGCCAGGAGAGTCTGGCATTCCACCTGCGTTGGGGACAGCTGAAGCACTTAGCGTGCCCGGGATGTCGGGTGATCCTCTCTCGCTGCCCGCGGCCAGGTGGCAGCCCCGGCCTGCTGCAGCCCGGAACAGGCGCACCTGTCCGAGCTGGCCGAGCTGTTGGGGGGCGCCGTGGGCCCTCGGGACACAGCTGGAAGCAGCTTTAAAATACGGAGCATGGAAAACATGGAAAACGCCCGGAGCTGTGTGGAGGCTTCACATCCCTCTTGGTCCCTGCGTTTCTGGCTGCAGGGCAGATGTCTCCCTGGGCGGGGTGGAGGCACTGGGAGTAGAGCTGGCGGATTTGACTCTGTAAACCCCAGAGGGTGAGGAGAAACGGTTCTGAATTTTGTCCGTTGTCTCTGGTGTGGCTTCAGAGCTCGATATCCAGCCACTGTGGACGGCTTGGCCACGTGGTGCAGCTGAAAATGAGGCAGGCCACGAGAGGAATAGCAATCTGAGACGTCGGTGTGTGCACAGCGCGGACACAGGCCCATCCGGGGGTTCAGTTCCCAGTCCCCTGCAGTCTGAAAACGGCGAGGACAGTACAGTCTGATGTTTTCAAAGGGGGAGAGAGCATCAGGTAGCTTTTGTTACTGTGATTATTATTATTATATTTCAATTTTTTTGGAGAGGTTTCTGCTATAGGGCATGTGTGCTCGCCAGAAAGACAGAGACAGAAAGACAGAAAGTGAGAAATTACCCCCCTGGGGGGGATGGCCACACTGCAATCCCTTCTCCTCCATTCTCCTCTCAGGATCTTGGGCATGAGTTTAAGCCACCAGGTCGGGGACTCCAACTGTGGTCAACTGCATGGGAGTCCAGCAACATAGCCATTATACCAACTGCTGGTCCCCCATATATTGTTATTTTTAAAAAATTATTTATTTTTATTTATTGTTATTATTACTGATCTTTAATTTGACTAGAGAGAGACTAAAAGTGAGGAAGCAAGCTGCTAGATCTGGGACTCGAACCACAGTAGGCCATGTGGGAGTCCGGTGCCAAAACCATGATGTACCTACTGGCCCCACTATAGTGTATTGTTTTAATCGTTCTATTTTTCTCATTATTGTTGTTATTCTCCTACTGTGCCTAGTTTATAAATTAAAGTTTATCCTTTTGGTGCGTCAGAAAAGTCATGACACATTTTTGCATAGAAAAACACAGAAAAATCTGTCATGACTTGTCTGATGCCCCGAAAGCGTGCAGGTATAGGGGAAGGCATAGTCTCCCTTGGGTCTGGTGCTCCCGGGGCTCAGGCATCCACTCGGGGTCCGGTGCTCCCAGGGGTGGGGGGGCTCAGGCATCCACTCGGGGTCTGCTGCTCCCGGGGGTGGGGGGGCTCAGGCATCCACTCGGGGTCCGGTGCTCCCAGGGGTGGGGGGGCTCAGGCATCTACTCGGGGTCTAGTGCTCCCGGGGGTGGGGGGGCTCAGGCATCCACTCGGGGTCTGCTGCTCCTAGGGGTGGGGGGGCTCAGGCATCCACTCGGGGTCTAGTGCTCCCGGGGGTGGGGGGGCTCAGGCATCCACTCGGGGTCTAGTGCTCCCGGGGATGGGGGGGCTCAGGCATCCACTCGGGGTCCGGTGCTCCCGGGGGTGGGGGGGCTCAGGCATCCACTCGGGGTCTGCTGCTCCCAGGGGTGGGGGGGGCTCAGGCATCCACTCGGGGTCCGGTGCTCCCGGGGGTGGGGGGGCTCAGGCATCCACTCGGGGTCTAGTGCTCCCGGGGGTGGGGGGGCTCAGGCATCCACTCGGGGTCTAGTGCTCCCGGGGGTGGGGGGGCTCAGGCATCCACTCGGGGTCCGGTGCTCCCGGGGGTGGGGGGGCTCAGGCATCTACTCGGGGTCCGGTGCTCCCGGGGGTGGGGGGGCTCAGGCATCCACTCGGGGTCCGGTGCTCCCGGGGCTCAGGCATCCACTCGGGGTCCGGTGCTCCCGGGGCTCAGGCATCCACTCGGGGTCTAGTGCTCCCGGGGGTGGGGGGGCTCAGGCATCCACTCGGGGTCCGGTGCTCCCGGGGGTGGGGGGGCTCAGGCATCCACTCGGGGTCCGGTGCTCCCGGGGGTGGGGGGGCTCAGGCATCCACTCGGGGTCTGGTGCTCCCGGGGGTGGGGGGGCTCAGGCATCCACTCGGGGTCTAGTGCTCCCGGGGGTGGGGGGGCTCAGGCACCCACTCGGGGTCCGGTGCTCCCGGGGCTCAGGCACCCACTCGGGGCCCGGTGCTCCCGGGGCTCAGGCATCTACTCGGGGTCTTGGAATAGTCCTCTGAGGACAGGGCGGCTAGTGCGTGTCTGTCCTCGGAGTCTCTCACATTTGTATGTTTCTTCATTCTCTTTAGTGTTTGCATGAGAAGTTTTATGTCTTAGAAAGTGGTACCCTGAGTCACGGGTGTTCCAGGGGAATCGTGGTTAGGGATCTCAGAGCGGCAGGTGACACAGAAGGCTCTGCCCTCGCTCTTTGTCACGTTCCTGGGGTCGGCAGAGTCCATGTGTTTAGCCCATGTAGCCATGCTGATGCTGTAGACGGTCTTCCCAGATAGACGGCCCTTGCGCTCTGTGACAGGACATCAGGAAGATGCCGGCGTGGATGACACACAGGACTGCCCGGAGGGCACCGCTGAATGTCACCGTTTGGGAGCTGCAGGGCATCCATGAGGCCTTGTAAATAGAGCCCTGACTTCACCCTGTGGGGGAGGTCACCAGGGACCCTTTCCTGGGACAGTGACCTTACAACCAGAGCCGTAGGAGGCATCTGTCAGGTGAAGGGAAGGCAGGGAGGGCCGGAGTCGTGCACTCCTGCTGGGTGGGAAGGCTGGCAGCATGGGGGCAGGAAGACAGGGCCCAGGTGAGGTGGCGAGGGCGTCGGGGCAGCCCGGACGGCAGGCGGGGCCCAGCCTGTGTCTAGGTCCTGAGAGCAGGTGTTCCCTCTGGTCATCGTGCTGTGGAGGCTGGCGGGCGGTGACAGTGAGCCTGGGGACAGACAGCACGCAGTGCCCGCAGGTGCGGGCCGTGTCCCGGGGACCGCGTTTTAGCACCCGCTCTGGGAGGCAGGTGGAGGTTCTGGATCAATGGCCAGGGCAGCGGGAGGCCGTGGAGAGGGCTCGGGTTCCGGCTTTCCGGAGGGACTGACTCACCCAGGATCACGAGGCCTGAGCAGAGGCTGCTGTGAGACCCCGGGGGTGGGGAAGGCCGGCCTGTGGGGAGTGGTACGGCCGGCTTCTCCCTTTGCAGAAGTTCGCCCCGGCAGGACCCGGCCTTCCTGCTGGAGACGCGAGGACAGGCCAGAAACAACGCCTCGGCCCACCGTCCAGTCGCCGGGCTTGTCCTGGGTCTCGTGCGGCGGCCGAGGAGGCCCGTGAGCCGTGCTGCTCCGTGGCCCTGACCTCGGGCTTGCTCACGGCCTCCGAGTGTGTGGGCCATGTGCGCGTCCGCGGCAGGAAGTGAGTGTGCTGGAGGTGAAGCAGTCGCACAGGGACGTGTGAGGAGGGAGCTAAGTGGCGTCTCACTGCGCCCACGTCACTCCCCAGCGTTAATCAGGGAGCACGTTTTGGTGGGTTTTGCTCCAGAAGTCTCAAACATACAGGAAGCCTGCCATGTGTCGTTTCTACAGTATTTCGTTTTGGATTTCACATATAGTTTGAGTCTCTCTCTTTTTTCTTTCTTTCTTTTTTTCTTTCTTTTTTTTTGTTTTTTTTTTTTTTACTGTTTGCTTATTTTTTTCCAGGGAGGTGGAGAGAGGGAGGAGGGAGGGAGAGCGAGCGAGCATGCGTGCATGAGAGAAGTGCCTTCACCAGGGTCTCCGTGCCACGATCCTCCCCCAGCCTCAGCCAGGAAACTAAACACACACAGGCCCTGCACACCCAGGGAAATCTCCAGATATGAACCCAGAACCTTCTCAGGTGGGCCAGCCGTGCAGAACGTTGTGTTTTGCCACTGTGCCACCATCTGGCCCTTGGGTCTTTTTCTCAATGAGCACGTTAGGCCCACTGTCTTCTTCCTAACAGTGAAAACGCGTTCCATGTTTATTAATAGGCCGTGCACTCTCCATCCATCCTTACTCCCTCTACGGAAAAATGCATCATGACTTTTCTGATGGTCCAGGAGAACTCACAGTGGGATTGCTGGACAGGGGGAAGTGTATGTGTAAAATTAAGATAGGTCGTTTTAAATTTCCTCCTCCACAAATGCCTTTTTGGAGATGGGCAAGTTGTCGAGGTCTGGCTTCACGGAACATTTGCGTTTTCCAGAGGAGCTCTGAGGGCACCAGCCTCTGCTCGTGTAGGCTGTACCTGCAGCCGTTGGTGCGGGGCACGGCTGCGGTGCTAGCCATTCCTGTGGGACCCTCGCTGCCCGCTGGCTATTTCTGATAACAGACAAGAGGGAGGCAGAAACTCAGTCCTAGGGGCCGGGTTTACTGCCGTTCTTTTTCCAGGGTTTTGTCATAGGGGTGTGTGTGTTTGCCAGAGAGAGAGAGAGGGAAAGTGAGAGACTACCCCTCGCGGGATGGCCACACCACAATCCTTTGAGATTTGGGGCACACATGCACACATGCCTAGAGTGATTTTCAAGCTGCCAGGTCTGGACTCGAACCACTGTTGGCCATGTGGGAGTCCAGTGCCTTAACCACAATGCCACCTGCTGGCCCTCCCCGTTCATATTTTTTCAAGAAAAGATTTGGTATTATCTTTGTCCACCTTCATGGCTAATCATATCTCATTTCTTAGATTACGGTGATTTTCAGAGCAGGAAAAGTCAGAAATTATGCTAATACACAAGGACCCTAGGCCTAGCCAAAAATAATCTTTGAAGTAACTTCCTAGAGCCACATTTCATATTTTATAGTTCTCTTCTAGGCCTTGTGAAAGAACTTAATTTTATTTTCCCTGGGAGAGAGCTGTAGGTTATACTAATAGTAATAACTAAGACAAAAGATGTTTGTGGATGATTGAACTCAATTTATAAGTCATTTGGTGTCAGAGCAAACCCGCTGAGGCTGGTGCCGTGGTAACGGCCACTTCACAGCAGGTCGCGGTTGGAGCGTCTCAGCCTGAGACCTGGATGAACATGCTGGTCTTTCATGGAATAAACAAACTTAAAAAAAAAATCAAACTCACTGAAAACATAAGGCTTTTACATGGTGTTTGCAAAAGCAATTTCAGGGGCTGCACTAAGAATAAATAGTTAAGCTGTTCTGTGGTATTTTTATTTCAAAGTACCCAGAAGTTGAAAAGTATGCACTTTCCGTGCTGTAAGGGTGTGATTCGTGGAGTGTCCAGCAGGGGCCACTGCAGTTCGTGATTGAGCCTTAGAGGCAACAGTGAGCCTGCGTCAGCACACGTGCCAGAGAGGACGTTGGGGTGTGATGTGAGAGTTAGATTTTATTTTAGACTGTGGTCGTGAAAGTTGTCATAGGTGTCAGTAGCATCTGGGAGGTGTCTTGGAGATACCGCTGTTTCCTGTTGAACATTTTAGAGTTTGCTGCTCAGTGTAGTTTATAGAATATGGGGACTCTTTCTAAAATGTGGCTTGATTTCCTACTTGGCCCCATCCCCTGAATTTGATTTGAGTTTTATAAAGAAAAGATGACTATTTATGAATTTAGGGGAAAATTTAAATTTTTCATGCGATTTGAACAAGTATGTAAAAAGAAGCAAGACGACGCCTTATGAATGGCTTCGTGGCTTTTTGTTGTGGTTAATCCTTCTGAAACTTCAAAGATGTCCGCGCCTGTTCTGAATCCTGGGAAATGATTGCATTGAACAATCTCCCCCTTCATTTGCTGTAGTGTGTATGCTCAGTGGGCGTGGGTGCACCCTCCACGGGGCCTGGTCGTGCCACGTTGCCCCAGCTCCGGCACCAGCCCACCCCATCTCGGACACTGGCTCCCTTGCCTGGTGTCTTTCAGGCCGATCGGGCAGGGGATTTGAACTGCGGTGGTCACTCGGATCCAGTCCTCTTGCGTAGCACATTCCTACTGTGTCACAGCGCCAGCCCTGGGGTGGCACGGCAGCTGGCGCGTCACACAATCACTCTCTGTGTTCCTAGCTCACTGTCCAGCGGTCCTGCCGTGTCCGGCCGTGTTCCCTGTGTTCTAGGCACACACGCTGCAGACTTGGCATGGCTGCCGCTTTCTTCCTGTACGAGTAGGTGCGTGTGTGCATGTGTGTGTGTGTGATGCCCACACTTCGTGTGTACAAACTGTAAATCATGTGCTCACGTGTGTACATGTGCTGAGGGCCGAGCGTGTTTCATGCTTGCACGTTTCGTTATTTGATGCCCACACAATGCCGCTGGGTTTTAGAAGAGGTAACTGTCTTTTCTGACCTGAATTAGTCTGTTCTCTCCGCTTGCCTCAGGGTGGGCTTTTCTCCCAGGTGCCATCCTTACTCAGCCATGCTATGCCGGCAGCTTCCACCAGAGGGCAGCATGGCCGCACGCCATCCGCCCAGAGTCTCCTTGGCTTCCTTCTCCCTTGTCAGGTGTGGGGGGCACTTTCGAGAACAAAGCGTGTTATTACTGAACACTGAAGCCCCCAGTGACAACGCATTGTAGTGAATTCAAATACACGATCCAGGAACGTCCCGGAGCCCCCGTGGCTGGTCTCCGCGGCGAGGCCCGATACACAGGATCACTTGTAATTAAGATGAACACGTAGATGGGCGAGCCGCAGTGTTAATGAAATTCCTCACGGTGGGACTCAGCACGTGGGCGGGCCTTCGAGGGGGCTTTCATGCTGGAATAGTTCTGAGGCGGAGAAATGAGGGCTAGGAGGAAAAGCTTGTATACTGGCTTCATCTTTGTTTTAGGAAAGAATGGAAAATACCTGCAAATACAGGCATGTGGATTATTTTATCCACCCTGCAAACCGTGTGCTCAGAACACCTGACTCCTGGCTCACAGGGTCACTTTACTCACCAACTCCAGGAAATAAAGCAGCTGTAAAGCTGGGCCATTTAACTAGCAGTATTTAAATCCTTGCAAAAGGCTGCGATTGCACTTTGAGAGTTTAATTTATTTATTTTTTAATACTGGTTGTGTATCCTGGGTGTGGACAGTCATCTTGACTTTAAGTTGCTGCCTTTGAGTTTCCCTGTCTTATTTTCAATTTTTTTTTTAAACTCAGTGTACAGTTCTGAATGAATAGGAATGAGTCTGAGTTCGGTAGTTTTTTGATTTATTTTGTTTTTAATTTTGCTTTAGGGCATGTGTGCTCGCCAGAGAGCGAGCGAGGAAGGGAAAGTGAGAAAGCTCCGGGGATGGCCATGCTGCAGTCCTTCCCCCTCCTGGGATTCTGGGCGCACACACTTACTTGTTGTGATTTTCAAGTGTCTGGGTCTGGAACTTGAACTGCACAGTGGGCCAGCCACCTTAGTCTCTGCGCCACCTGCTGGCCTTTGTCTCCTAGATTTTTGTACCACAAGGGCTGCACATTCCCTTCACTGACCTCAGTTTTCTCGTGTAGCTCAATTTCCCTGCCCATGTCTGCATGTGCTCCCTGCTCCCCACCCCACCCCCCACGCATGCTCCCTGCTCCCCCCGCCCCCCGCCCGCCTACGCATGCTCCCTGCTCTCCACCCCCTGCCCACGTGTGCTCCCTGCTCCCCAACCCTGCCCAAACGTGCTCCCTGCTCCCTACCTCCCCCCACGTCCCTGCGTGCTCCCTGCTCTTCCCCTCCCCCCATGTCCCTGCGTGCTCCCTGCTCCCCACCCACGCCCTGCAGCAGCCCTGGAGCTCTATCAGCCCCTTCCTGGCTCCACCTACCCCGCCTCCCTGTTGTGCACAAACCCTCCACTCCAGCATGCAGGCAAATTAACAAGAGGCAGAGCCCATTATGAACTAAATCAATTTATTCCACTAATTGGTTGACAACATCAGGCTTGACGGGAGCTGGCACATCATCTTCGGCCTCGTTGCTGCTTTGAAACTCTTGGTGAGGTGGCTGGAGGCCGGCCGGGTTTGTGTTGCACGCTCCCGCTGGCAGAAGCACCGGCAGCCATGGTCTCCAGGACCTCGTCCTGGGCTTCCCAAGCCTTCCCAGACCAGGCGGTGAAGTCTGGCCAGGTGTCCCCAGAGGAAATGCCAGAGAGCCAGCAGGGAGAGAGGTGTGAGCTGTGGGCCTGGGGGGCAGGTGCTGGTGGTGTGGATCTGGGTCACTGAGGTGTGGACGGATCAGGGCAGAGGGCCGCAGGTGTGCAGACGCCGAGTTTGCTGGCGTGGAAGAGAGGTTTGTGCATCCGTGTTCAGGAGGTGGCGCCAACTGCAGGGGCCTGAGCTGGCGGCGGCCACAGCAAACGCACAGCCCTACGCCGTGCTCAGGCAGGGGAGGGGGACCATCACAGACATGGCTTTTATTTTTAGAAGAAAAGTTCTTCTTCTCCTTCATCTTCTGCTGCTGCTGCTTTTTTTTTTTTTTTTTTTTTTTTTTGGCAGTAGGACATATACACTTGTTGGAGAGACAGAGGAGAAATGGAAGTCACCCCCCGGGGGATGGCCACGCCCCACACCCTTCTCCTCTATTTTCTCAGGATTCTGGGCATGCACACACATGTACTTGGCATGATTTTTAAGCCACTAAGCCCAGGACTCAGTGCAGTCAACCGTGTGAGAATCCAGCACCTTAAACACCATGCCACCTGCCGGCCCCTAAAGTAATTCTTACCATCCTCGGACCCAAGTCCTCTGAGGGAACACAGGTGCTGAGGTTTGTGCAGGCTCTGTACTCTGGGCCTGGGGTGGGCCTGATCCGCCCACCTGCCAGCAGCCCGTGACCGTGGGGATTCCACCGCTGTCGCTAATCTGGGCAAGGCCGCTCCACAGCGTGGCAGGTGGGAGTGGGGCCCCGTGGCATTTATGATGGCCCCACAGTAGCTGTGCAGCCTGGTAGGTGCTCACATGTCCTTTTCTCTCTGCATCATCCTTTAAGATTGAATTAATAGACAAGAATAAACATTAAAGCAAATGTCCCGGGTATTTTCCACGTGATAGCCGATGGGCCTCCAAGGACACACACGTTAGCAGCATGGCCGATGCGCGGAGTCTTACTGCGTCCTGTCCGCTGCTGGCCTTGTCCTACCCCAAGGCCACTCGCAGCGAGCTGAACCGTTCATACACTATTGACCAGGAAAGGGGGCCTTGGCACTCCGGGCACACGTGCGTCTGCAGGGCGGCCCCCAGGCCTCCCGCCCAGCACCTTATGCTCAGAGAGGTGCCCAGAGCTGACCTGCGGAACCCGGACAGTAGGGTCTTTCCGGCTAGCACAGCTGGAGATGCCGGGCCTTAGACTTCCACTGCAAATCCGTGTGGGCAGCCGGGTGGAGGGAAAGCGCCATGGGTCAGGGCTCTCTGTGGTTCCCAGGGCGGACCTCTCTGTGGCCCCAGCGGAGCTCCGGTGCAGCTCTATCCCGTCGGCCTCAGGCTCTGACTTGTGTTTTGGGCGGTGTCTGTGCAGGGCCTGCTGCAGGAGCCCCAGCGTGTCCTGGAACTGCAGCTGCAAGTTACACCGGGAGCCTCCTGGGGGCACCCGGGCTCCAGCTGTGCCCCCAGTCAGGCCACCCTCACCCCTCCACCTTCCTCTGACCGGGGAGGGGCAGCACCTTCTCACCCTCTCCTCTCCTCCCTTGTCACCCTGGGGAGGGGCAGTGCTTTCTCACCTCACCTTCCTCCGTCCTCCATACTAGGGGGTGACCTCTGCTTTCTGCTGCCCCGTGTTCCCACCACACAGTTTCAGCCTTGCCTGGAAGGCACCAGCGAACAGAGTAAGGCTCCCAGTTCTGAAGATGGTGTTCTGCAGCTTCCTTTCAATCGTAATACATTTGAAAGCACCAACTTGAGGTGTCTGAAAAGGCAGATCTGTCCCGTGTTTGTCTGGAGGTGGTTTTGTTTTCGGTTGCTCATTGTGCGTGGAGAGCACTTTTGGCCCTGGTTTTGTTTCTTCCCTTCTTATTAAACAGAACAACTCTTAAAAACCTCCTAGTTGCTCCATTCTCAGTTTGCTCTGTTCCTTTAAAGTCGAGTATTCCTTGTTCCTATGTAACGGTGGTGTGTACTGACGGGAAAAAAAGTGAAGTTTGTAAGCTAGAAGTAAATACAAATGCCTTAATACCGCACCCCTGCCATGCCCAGATGGAAAACACAATCATCATTTTCATTCTTTTCTGCGTCGTTCCAGAACGTTTCTGCACAGATATGAGCATTTTAGTCATGCCCCACGCACTCAGCGTCCTGTCACACACACGGCCCTGCCAGTGTGTCTTGGGTATGTTTCCAATCAGCAAATACAGACCGACTTCATCCGTTAGCAGCTCTCAGTAATGAGGGGATGACTTCTCACAGCGCCCCGATTTTGTTGGTTTAGAAAAGCTGCTTTGGACGTATTCCCAGGGTTCTCCCGAAGCCACTGCCTAGTCCCAGAGCTCTTCCAGTTCGGCTTCCAATAGGGAAGGAGCTTCATCTTCTAAGGCGCGTCCTCCCACTGCTCGGGGGCTTCCTGTTACCTGTGTCTGGGACCAGTTACCTTTTTAGTAAGGATGGGCCCGGGTGGAGCCAGAGGCAGACGCTGTGGAGTGTGCAGTCGAGGTCTGGCCTGGAGGAACGCGGGTCCTACTGCATGGAGATTGCTCCACGCACCTGCCAGGACCGCGGTTGGCAGAAAGGCGGGGATGGCAGGTGTGTGCAGGGGTGTGGGAGGAGGGAACCTTGACGCTGTGGGTAGAAATGTGTATCAGCATAGCCATTAGGGAGCGTGGTACGCGGTCCCCCCAGAAATACAGCTTCCATGGGACCCAGCGACCCCACCTCTGGGTGAGTGCCCGAGAGGTGTGAGGGCCGCGTGACGCACACGCCTGCACACTCTGTTCGTAGAGGTGCTCTTCACAGCGGCCACGCTGGGCACCGGCCCCAGGTCCACGGAGGAAGGTGGCTACTGAGATGTGGTGCACGTGTCCTCCGCGGAGCGCTCTTCAGGCCCGCAGAGGGACCACGTCAGCCATGTGCAGCAACGCGCATGGAGCTGGAGGGTGCTGTGCTACGTGGAGTGAGGCACGCGCGTGTTCTCACTTACACGTGGGTCTGAAGTACACTCACAGAAGTCGGGATAGAATGGTGGGCACCGGAGGCAGGGGCTGGGCCAGTGAGGACATGGGTCCAGGGCTGCACAGCCTCGGTTAGGTGGGAGGAGCAAGGCCGACGGTTTTCTGTGCGATTCCTGCGAGTGTGGACATGGCTAGCGACGGGCATAGCACGTTCAGTATCCCCAGGAGAGTACACTTCAAGAGTTCTCATCACAGAAGTGTCAGATGGTCGAGGTGACGGATATGCTGATCGCCTCGATTTAATCACCCTCCATTGTAATAAAAAGCCATAGCATGACTGCAGTCCAAAATACATGCAAGTGCGATTCCCTGACACAGGATTTAAAGCTCAAGCCTTGTGCCTCCAAGTCGGGTGTCTTGGGGATGAAAATGTTCCTGTGATTTGACAAACAGCCTGAGTGCCCCTTAGACCTTTGCTTGTCTCTGGTCTTCCCTCAGCCGCCTGGGTCCACTGGGACTCTGTTTACCACTTAGGTTTAACAGGAAGGAAACCCAAACAGTGCACTAGAAAAGTCACAGTCAAAACTCTTACAAACGGTTTCATGAAATCACAGCTTGCTAATTTTCTAGAGGCGTGTGCTGCCAGCACTTGATACTTAGGTGTAATCGGTACAATCAGCATCTGACTGCACGACTCCTCCCTTCCAAAGTACTTGTTTTTAGCTAAACCATTTGTATTGGGTTTTCAGAAAAGTCATGATGCATTTTTAAAACATTATTTACTTTATTTATTATTAAACTTGCTATCGTCATCTGAGCAGGGGAGGTGAGAAAGCAAGCTGCAAGATCCAGGACTCGAACTGTGGTCGGCCATGTGGGAGTCCAGTCAGTGCCTTAACCACCACACCATCTGCTGGACCCAGTCCTGATGTATTTTTGCATAGAAAAATCTAGAGAGAATACGTCATGACTTTCCTGACAACCCAATACCTTCTCTCCGAAGCGGCGTTTCTGAGTTTCTGCTCTGGTGTGCGTGCCGATACTCTGGTGGGGGCTCGTGCCCAGCCACTCACGACCCCTGACCTCTCGTTCTAGTATGTCTTCAGCCAGCTCCTAATGCCGTATTTCATCCCTTCTCTCCTCAGGAGCCAGAAGCACTCGGGGGAAAGGCAGGGCCCCTCAGGGCCACTGAGTGGTGCGGCGTTTGGGGTGGGCCGCGGCGACCTGGGCGTAGAGGGTGGAGTTGATTCTGGGACTGGGTCTCTGGAGGGTCTGGGCAGTGGAGTCCGAGTCCCAGCAGACCCAGGCTATGGAGTAGGTCAAGTCGCCAAGAGCCACTTTCTAGACAAGCTTGTTCTTGAAACAGACAGCACTGTGGACAGGGAGGTGCGGTCTGTTCGAGGTTTAGAAGAATCGCCCAGTCGTTTCAAGCCACATCCCGGCCCCGTGATGTGAAACCGGCGTGGTCAGGCCGTTCTCTGCATGCGGGGGTTGCTGTGGGGCTGGAGGCGCAGGTTACCTGTGCAGGGCTGGGGAGAGCGTGGTGCTGGACCGGCGCTGCGGAGACCACAGTGCGCCTCTCCCTGCCCTGGCCCCTCCCAGGGTGTGGGCTGGCCGCGGCCGGGACGTGGCCTGCACTGGCCCGCCCCTCCCCTTGCTCTGTCAGCTCGCTTGCCATGGCACCGTTGTCCTCATCAGACCACACGGGACTGTGCTTCTGCACGGATGTAGGTCATCCACAGTGCCGGGTCAGTGGTTGGAGGGCCGAGTGAGGAGGCCGTGTGGGCGTGCTGGGAAAGTCAAGCAGGTGGCATTTTGCCTGAAGGCTCGCTTTAGCTTTGTGACCTATGCATCAGGCATGTTGGAAAATACAAAAACCCTCCTTACAGAGGTCACACTGTGCGTTTGCTCTTCTAGCGCAGCCTCGAAGAAGGCAAGGGTGAGTGTGGCATGGGAGGCCCAGGCCTGGGTTTGCGGTCGTGGCTCGCCATGGCCACCTGGAGGCTGGGACTCTGCCACCAGAGGCACCTCCCTGATGAGGTGTCTGCTGGGCAGAGTGTGCGGGCCGTGGTGCAAACCTTCATGCAGTCGGACAAGGCCTGGCTGTGTATGCAGACGGGAATCTGCTTTTCCCGTGGGGGCAACTCTGTGGGCCAGCTCCACGCTGGGTAAGCTCATGTTCACGGCAGTTGAAACATTTTTAATATCTGAAACCCTGGGGTGTCCTAGCCGTGCCTGTAGTCTTTGATCTCCTCTCCCATTTCCTCTCTCCTATCCCTCTTGGAGTTTGGTGGGCCATGAGTTTGGGTACCTTCATGGGAGCCGCTCATTTCTGTGGGCCTTCGGAAAGTGCATGGAAAATGTGTACTAGGAAAAACTCTTGCATGGATTTCAAAATCCTTTTGCACCAAAATGAACTTGTATTTAGTTCTGCTTTCCCATGAACTTTTTGAAGCCCCTTTGTACAGGCTCAAGTCATCTGAGCACAGTGGAGAAGAGTCACGTGTGTTCTTACGTGAACTTTGTTTTGTGTCACACATCAGGTACTTAGGTAAGTAGCGACATACACCGAGTACACTCAGTATCTAAATGAGCACTCTGTAATATCTGCTTAGTGAATAAATAAGCACATCGACCACTGCTCTCCAGAAAATGACAACTTTTTCAAGTAATAGTCTTAAACTCTCCAAATAGAAGCTATGGGCCTTGAATATTTTAGTGCTTGTTGTTTTAAACAAGTTGCTAAGCACAGGGTTATGACAACCAGATGGAGTGTTTTATCTCGAGTATTTGAGCTGCTGGGTGGTCTCTTATTAATGGTCCCAAATAATACGATGCAGTTTTAGTTTCGATCAGTTTGTGTACATACTCTGGGGTTTCTGTTCAGCAGATTAGAGTGATCGTTCCGGCTTTGCAGTAACGGTCTGTGAGCAGCCAACCCTATTTCCAAATCCATATTTGTTGACCTTGACGTGTGCGTGCACATGCGTGCACACGCACACACATGCACGTCTGAATGAAGGGGAAATTCCCCTTTGTCCTTTGGGGTTACTGCTTGTGTACATGCACACAGAAAGACTTCCTGCTTTTCTTGTCAAGGGCTTTAAAGAGAGATCACATTAGTATAACCTTTGCCTCCTGAGGTGTGGATGAGTGACTTGTGGTTGGGATTTAATTTTAACAGGTTTTATCAAACTGCTAAAAGATATTGAAAATGTTTAATATGAGAGTCAGGGGCAGTAAATCACACGCAGGCTTGTTAAAGTCGCCGTTCGCCGTGAGTGACGGGCGGAGCCTGCGTTTCTGCCCAGGGACTTTCATTACGGCACCAATTGGCCACATGACTCTCACCTCGTAACTCTGACCTTAGATGGCTGGTGGAGAGCGTGGTGAGGGCGGGGTCTCACACCCTCCCTCCCCCTGTGGGAGGTTTTAAAGGCCTAGTCTTTTACCCATTTGTAGGCCATTTGGCTTTTCACAGGGATTTATAAAAGTCATACTGGAAGGTCGGAGGCGAGTAATTCTTGTGTCACCTGTCACATCGGTGTCTTGTGAACTACTCTCTCGTTCTTTACCCCCCTCCCCCGAGTTCTCTAATTTTTGCTGTCCCACTTGGCGGATGAGCTCGCTCAGAACACAGGCACAGCCACCTCTGTCCCTGGGGCCGCTGGGCAGCGCTGCCCCGCCGGCTGTCAGAGCCCAGCTGCTGGTCTTGGCTCCGACTAGGGGAAGCCACTGGAAGTGGGGCTGCTCACCTCCCCGTTGTGACTCAGCGCCACGTCCAGCCCTGTTAGGGGAGCCGCTGTGCACCTGTGTGTCCGTGTCCTCTGCCTTCCGGCATCGCTGAGTAGCCGCCGGCGGGTGCGAGCTGCAGACCTAAAGGTCCTGCGGGCTGCCCTTTCCAGAAGAGGAGCGGCCCTCGCCCTAGATCCTCGGGGTGCGCAATGAACACTGAGCGAACGAGACCTGCAGCTCTCCCATGGGGTTTCGTGCAAATGCAGACACAGCCACCAGCCCGTGTTTGGCTCCCAGTCCCCCCGTGGTAGAGCGGCATTAGCGTGTGTGCCCTGGGGACCGTCTGGGCTCATCGCCGTACGTGGAAGTCTGGTGAGCACTCCTGGGGGGCCCTCAGGAGGAAAGGACACAGGTGGGGAAACGTGGGCAGGACTGGATGGCGTTCCAAAGAGCACGGTGAGCATCCTCACGTGTGCGTACGTCTTGAGGGACAGGCCGAGACAGACTGGGATGGAAGAAGGGCTTATGGGAGTGGGCTGCCATGATTGCTGGGCTGGGGACAGACGTCTACGCACTGCAGAACCCAGGGCCCTGGTGGCGGGGCCCGGAGCCCGCGGAAAGCCGAGGCAGCACACTGAACGCCTGCGAGCTCGGGCCGTGGACGAGTCCTGGAGCCTGAAGGCAGGTGCCCCTTGAGTTCTGCGTCCAAGGCGACAGAAAGGCTGTCTCGCCCTCTCTCCCGAGGAGACCTGTCGTCTTCCGTGTGTGTGCTCCCCGGGCCCCACGTTGGCCGGGCCAGGCCCCCACTCCCAGGTTGAGGGCAGCTCCCGCGTCCTGTCTGCGCAGACTCGCAGGAACCTCCTCTAGAAACCACAGGCAGACAGGAAGCTTGGCGGGTTTGCAGGTATGCCTAGTCCAGTTAGGTGGGCACCCCGTACTCACCACCCCGGGCCTCTTCACTGAGGCCTGCAGGGGGAGGCAGGCCAGGGCACCGGCCAGTGACCGGCCAGTGACCGTGAGAACGCGACAGCCTTGGTGTGTGACGGGAGGCAGCCGCACCCACGGGGAGCCACCGTGCATGCGGACAGCTTCGGACTTTTCCAGACCGAAGGCAACTCCTGTGTGCCCACGTGTGCCCCTCGTCCCCTTCTGGGGTCGTCAGTCTCATTTCTCACGGGGACCTTCAGCAACCATTCCAGTTGAGGTGCACGATTGGTCTGTTAGTTTGGTTGGTTTGTCTTATTTTACTTTGACTATTCTGTAGTCACAGTATAGCCTCAGGCACATCCTTTTAAAATTCAATTAAAATTATTATTATTTTTAAAAAATTTGCTATAGGGTATGTGCATTCACCAGAGAGAAAGAGACAGAGACAGAGAGAGAGAACGGGAAAAGAGAGAGAAAGCGAGAAAGCAAGCCGCTGGGTCTGAGACTTGAACTGCGGTCAGCCATGTGGTTATCCAGCGCCTCAACTACCACTCCACCTGCTGGCCCTGGTCTGTGAGTTTTGCAAGGATCCCATAACGGAGGAGTGCCAAGAATGGAATGGCTCCAAATAGCAGAAATCCACGGTCTCACAGTTCTGGAGGCTCAACGTCCAAAACCAAGGTGCTGGCAGGGCAGGCTCCCTCTCAGGGCTCCAGAGACAAGCCATGCCTGCCCTCTTCTGACCTTCTGCAGGGCCATCACCCCAGCCCTCTGTCCCCCATGACAGTCTCCCACTGTGTCTCCACACCGCCTTCCCTCCATGTCCGTCTGTCTCTGTGCTCAGGTTCCACCCTTTCATAAGGACGTGTGCCGTATTAGGTTAGGGCCCGCCTTCCCTTGTAACCTCATTTCAATTACTTACTCCTGTAAGGGTCTTGTCTCCAAATAAGGTCACAGTCCAACATACTGGGTGGTAAGGACTTCAGCATTTTTTTTGAGAGGATACGATTCAGTCCATGATAGGGGGTATCCCAGGTCAATATCTGAAAGACTGTTTGACTTCAAAAGTGGAGCTTTCCTTATAAACATATGGCCAAACAAAACATGTCATTCTCTGAATTTACAAAGGCTGGAACGGGGCCAGCAGATGGCGTAGCAGTTACTGGACTCCCTAATGGCCGACCGCAGTTCGAGTCCCGGACCCACCGGCATGAAAATCACACTGCATGTGTATGCATGCATGCCCAGGATCCCAGGAAGAGAATGGAGGAGAAGGAATCGCAGCATGGCCATGTATCCTGCTGGCTGATTTCTCCCTTCACTCTCATTGTCTCTGTCTCTCTCCAGTGAGCACACATGCCCTAAGGCAAAATCCTCTTAAAAGGAAAAAAAAAAAAAAAAGAAAAATAAGCAAGGCTGGAACAAGATCACTGCGGCTTTCTAAGCGGGCTCAGAGGCTGGTTGTGGTGCCAGGGCGTTTCTCGTTGGATGTACACGCCCTGGCACTCATAGGTTGGGAAGGGGTTGAAGAAGGAACTATGAAAGCTTGCCCTGGGATTATAGCACAGGCCAACGTGTGAGATATCCTGGTGAGAAGAGGGCAGGCACGGCTCATCTCTGGAGCCCTGAGAGGGAGTCTGCCCTGCCGGCACCGTGGTTTTGGACGTTGAGCCTCCAGAACTGTGAGACCATGGATTTCTGCTATTTGGAGCCATTCCATTCTTGGCACTCCTCCGTTACGGGATCCCCGTGAACATCGCCGTGTTCTTCCCTCATGTTCATCATCTCCTTGGCTGACGCTCAGTGTTTGGATGTAAATAGGAGGTGTGGCTCCCAAACCAGTCACATTTTTTTCCTCAATTTTGCATTTTAGTCATAACAGATAGAATGCATGCCTGTAAGTGACGTCAGAGACCATGGAGTGCCAAAATGCCGTTATGAGTTAATCATGGAATACTGTTAAATTGTATTATTTGTTCTTTAGTCTCTGTTTCTGTCCCTTATCTGCCCCAGGAAGAAATAGAGGATTAAAAGAACAAACTTGACTCTCATGTCTCAAGTAGGGTAAGACAGAGACCGACAGGGCACTTCCCCACACTCAGAGGAGGAGAGAGAGAAGATATGCACTCATAAAGACAGCACATGATTTCAAAAGGGTTGCCAGTGCGCCTGCCATTCCACTCAGTGAAAACATCTGAAAATGAGCATTAGGTGGAGTGTGGGTCTGCCCTTCCCTCCGCCCCAGCTCCCTTTGGCTGTCCGGTGTTGGCATCTTGCTGCAGGGAACTTAATTCCAGTGTTTACCGGGCCTTCTTCCATGTTGGAAGGGGGGTCTATTATGACCCTTAAACACAAGCTACCTACTTCATGATATAGGCAATCAAAACAAGAGCGGTCTACCCCACTGCCCGGCAGTGTCAGGAGATTTCAGAGGCTAAATGTTACCTACGATCTTAGCACCTGTCCTGACATAGACTTATGAACGAATCCGCCAGTCAGGAGGGGTCTCTGGCGGATGTGGTCCGTGGTCTCACTTCGGGTCTCCTCAACTCCATTGTTTTCAAAATTTGAAGTTAAACCCTCTTCTTAGGTCTTAGGGGTGGGAAACAACTAAGCTCGTTTTTCCCGGCTATGCAATGTCAGTTTGGAGGCCTGGGCCGAAGCCGCCTGTGGACGGGTGCCGAGACCACCTCAGCACAGACGGTTGCGCTGGTCTCACCGGAGCGGGCTTCCCCTGAGTGGGCCTCGCAGCAGCCTGGGCTTGCACGTGAGTGTGTGCCAGATGCATCGCGGCCGCCCCCCTAAAGACCGTTTCAGCTCCTTCTTAGTCTCCAGTTGCCTCGGTATCTGCCTGCCCCAGTGCTGGGGGAGCCTCGACGGAACCCGTCCGGGATCCCCGGGACGTCACGTGCTTTTCCGAGCTTTCCTCCTGCAGCAGGACCTGGGATGACAGCAGGCGGTCTCAGCACCCACAGGGAACCCACAGTTTGGTTTCCCTTGATAACCTCAGGGACCGTCACCCTGCTTCTCACGGTCTCCCCGAGTTCCGTGACGGCTGAGTGTGGAGAAGGGCTGAGGACGCCCCGAGAGTCACTGTTCATGGCTGCCATGTGACCTTGCAGCCCAGAGCATAGAGCTGTTGAAACGTGCTTGGTCAGGCCTGACCCACAGTTCTGCCTGAGCCCCGAGCAGCTGACATGCCAGCGCCGTGCCTTGGGCTGCCCTGGGAAGGCTTGATCACAGCCCATCTGGGGCACTGCATCGCGGGTGTGGACATGGTGCCCGGAGGTCGGAGCCTCTGGGAGCCTTCACCGGGATGCCATGGAGCTGGGTGAGCAGCCTCTGCGGGTTCCGTGGGTTCCTGCCTCCCAGGCAGCCCTGTGCAGGGCAGGTGTCAGCTCGCCAGCTCCTGGCCGCTGCCCTTCCTGAGTGGAGAGGCCCGGAGGAGCGAGCGCGATGGAGGTAGGCCACCCCCGCCTCCTCCCGGCCTGTCTGGGCTGCGTGTCTGTGGGAGGTCGGGGGCCCTCGGCTCCATGTCTGTCGTCAGGTCCTGCTGGCTTCCGTGGCCTCCAGGTGCGCCGGGCTCTGTGACACCTCGGCAGTCTCACTTAACGGGCCTCGGGTACATGAACAGGGACTGTTTATTCCAGTGTGGTGGCTTTGAGCAGAAATAAATCTGTCTGAGAAAACGGCCGAGTCACTGCGGTTCTTCTCTTTGTGGTTTCTGCCCAGTCTCCTTTCAGACAGTTCTGTCCTCACAGCTGCGGGACAAGGGTCAGGAGACCCTTCACCTGCTAAAGCTGCAGCCTGCATCCCAGCCGCACCTGGCCCAGCAGAGGCCGCGAACTCTTGCCACACGTTCTTGCCCAGAGCAAGAGCGGGTCACACACGTTACCCTGGGAGATACGGGCACAGAGTGATTCACCACCAAGGGCGTGCACGTTCTCCTCGGGAGGAGACAAATTAATGTGCTCACGATTGTGCGCGTGTCCCATGGACAGGCAGCTCATGGGCCGACTGGGAAGCAGGCTGCCCCGAGGAGGTCGAGCAGGTTTGGGGCTTGGACAACGGACTGGCAATTACCCTGGCTAGGGTGCACCTGGTTAAAATGTTTAAAATATCCTTTAGTTTTGTTGTCGGAAGGGTGGTCTCTCACTTCCTTTCATCTTGGTTACGGTTTTTGTCATAGGGCACGTGTGCTCCTGGAGAGGAGAGACAGAGGGAAAGTGGGAAATCACTCCCCAGGGGCGATGGCCATGGCACAGTCCCGTCTCCCTGTTCTCCTCTCGGGATTTTTGGGCGCGCGCACACACACGTGCTCCACGTGGTTTTCAAGCTGCCAGGTCCAAGACTCCAGCCGAGGCCGGCTGGCCATGTGGGGGCCTGGCACTTTAACTCCCACGTCACCTGCCGGCTCCTCTTAGTCTTTTTTAATCACTTGTTTTTTTAAGATGTTGAAACACTCTGGTCCCAGAGGTTTTACATTCAAATGCTTTGTTTTCAATTAATGCTGAGGGTTTAAGTTATTTAAAACTGAACATAATTATTAGTGGGGAGCGGAGTTTGATGGCCTATTAAAAGATGTGTAGAACATTCCCGTTTTGGTTAGTCGTACCGTTAAATAATGCATATCTAATGTGCATAAATAATCAAGTGTCTGGAGAAATGGGGTCTGCTATAAATAGGTGTCGTCAGACGTGGGGGGCGCCGTTCCATCACACGTGGAACAGCCGTCGCTGGATGTGTTAACGACGCGGTGTGCGAAAGTATGAATTTTCACTTTCAGGCTGTGCTCCCAGATGCTTCTGTGTGTCTTTGCACAGCACTTTCAGGGGGATTTTTGCCGCGTCATCACTTTTCTTACTCTGCCGTCAGAGAGCAGAAACGCAGGCTTCACCTGTGGCTTCACCTGTGGCCTGCAAATGCCAGCCTCCCACGCCCGGCTCCGGGGCCAGGAGGGGGACGCACCTTTGTTCATTTTCCAGGAAAAAAGAAGCCGGGAAGGAGGTGCCAGAAAGCCTCAGCCAACCCTTTCTGAGAGATCATTTAAGGGTCACAAGAAGTGACTCCTTACATGGAGTATGCCCTGCTCACTTAAAAAAGGAAAACAGAACAAGCGAGCCCAGGCAGTTAGCCATTAAGCAGTGGAGTTACCTTCGACACTTAGAAACTGGGAATTACTGGGCCGAAACTTGTCCAGTAAACTCACTGTGCTATAATTCAGTCCGTGTTTTTCAGTAACTCGATAGGCCTAACTGTAATTGATCTCTTTGCCCATTTTTCTCTGAAGTGACTTTCTCCCCCCAGCCTTCGGGGAAAGAAAGCTCGCCGGGTGTAGACCATTCTTCTATAACAATCGAAATGACTGGCTTTGTGGGCAGGAGTTCTAGTGCAGCCTTTCAGAAATGTCAAGAAGGAGACGCACACCTTCCTTGTGAGCACACGAGTTGCTGTTTTGTGTCCCTTTTTATGTTAATTCATGATATCTAGAGGCTTTTGTTCTCCTAAGCTATGAGAAACGTGTACGAGCTAAACGATTACACAGGGTCTGTTCGTTGGCTTCAGGTGGGTGGAAGTTAAGGCGCTCGGTCCCACGTGGCTGACTCCACCGTTCAAGTCTCAGGCCCAGCGACTTGAAAATCACGGGCGTGCGTGCCCCAAATCCCAGGATAATGGAGAAGGGACTGTGGGTGGCCATCCCCCTAGAGGGTGACTTCTCTCTTTCTCTCTGCCTGTGTGTGGTGAACGCACATTTCCTGTGGCAAAAACTAAAAACTGAAAATAAATAAACAACTATATTCACGTGTCGATTGAGATGTCTTCTCCCTCAGCTGACACGGAATGTTACACAAGCCCGAGCCCCGTGGTTTGGGCCTTTCCTATATCGACATGCATCGTAAATGAAGACATGTCAGGGTCCCCAGTATTTCTCAGTTTTAATAATGTGAATGAAGCAGGCTTAATAAGTGAAAAATCTGATATCTAAGAAAACTGTAGAAATGGGGCACAAGGTTGCCTTTGTGTTTATTGGACTAGTCTGTCAAGAAAGCTCATAGGAAATAATATACGCATTCTGCTTTAGAAAGCGCAGTGTTCAAATGAGCACTGGGCGTGGTGTTTTTAAGCAACGCGAAGGTAGAGGGGCTCTCTATTTCAGTTCATGGTGTTTAGCATCTGTCTTGGGGGAGTCTTCAGGGTTTTTTCTTTACTTTTTTTTAAGTTTTTTTCTCATAGGGTGCATATGTTCACTGGAAAGACACAGACAGTGAAGTGTGAAGTTCCCCCTGCCCCCCAGGGGAGATGGCCACAGGGCAGTCCCTTCTTCTCCATTCTCTTCCTGGGATTTTGAGCATGCATGCACACGCACCCAGTGTGATTTTCAAGCCACTGGGTCTGGGACTTGAACTGTGGTCAGCCACATGGAGTCCAGCACCTTCACCACTATGCCACCTGCTGGCCCAGAGCGTTCTTGAAATGCTAGCCCTGTGCAGTCTGTCGTGCTCCAGGGTGGCCTACGGGGAGCACTCTGAGTGTGCTGTCAGGTCACATCTCTCTGTAGGAAGGGTAGAGCTGCGTGAGCTTCTCCCTCCATCTCCTTTCCAAGGTGTCTCCCGTGTTCCTGCCCTCACCCACTCCGGCAAACGTGTTCCATGTGGCGTGATCGTGATAGTGACAGTGATGGCATTTGCACGCCATGCTCGGTCACGTGCCAGGAAAGTTTCAGGGCCTTGGGCTGTGCCATACCGAGAGAGCACACAGGTCAGCCGGACAGCTCTGCAGGTGTTACTTTGCTCTTTCCTCTCTGTCTCTTCTCTTTCTCTCTTTCTCTCCCTAATCTAAGATTTGGGTGCTTGTCTCATGGCAGCTTTTGTAAGGATTGGGAGCGGCTTCATTGTTAGCGATTCCGCTTTGAATCAGAAATCTCCCACTTTTCTTTCAAGCTTTTGAATCAGTTTAATTAAAGCACTGTGAAATTGCAAGGTGAGCTTTTTATCTGTTTATCTGGGAGAGTTTGAAGTTGATAATGGGTAAGCAGAACGGAAATGCAGAAACAAATTGGATTCTAAAGTTGGGAGAATGCTGGATCTTAATCTTGAGTTACTGCTTTATTCATCAAACAGCCTCATTGTTTTCTACATTTCCAAATTAAAAGAGAAATTTATAGTAATATAGGTTTTAACTCTTCTGTATTCGGGTTCTGTAAAAGGTTTTGTTTGCAGGATGGGTTCTCTTCCTCGTTTGTGATAACGAATGAGGGAAGAGGGGCCATCAGCTTCCTGGACACGAGGAAGGAGGACCCCTGGAAAAGCAGCGTGACCTCGCGAATGCAGGCTGGGATCACACCGGGCATGAGTTCAGCCACACTGGCTATGTGGAGTACGAGTCGTCGTACTTGGTTGTTAGGGTGAGGCTTTCTGGAGTACATTGGTGACACCTGGGAGCAGGAACTCGGGGTCAGCCAAGGGAGGGGAGCCCTGCGGGCCAGTGCACAGTGAGCTGTGGTGGGCGGCGTAGGTGGGGATCTGAGCAATGTCGGTTTCTTCTATTTTTCACTCTGTGGGAATGGGGCCCTTGTAGGTGGAGGTGGTGGTGGTGGTGGTGTGTGTGTGTGTGTGTGTGAGTGAGTGAGTCCATCTACTCCTAGTCCCCAGCAAGGGGTCTGAGTTCCTGAGGGTGTTTGTAAGTGTCTCTTGAAGGTGTGCGTGGAGGGTGAATCTGGACGTGGGCCCCGCTGTAGTGCATAAACAGAAGCAGGCTTGTTCCGTGCCGTGTCGAGGGGCCAGGAACCTTCCATGTCAGCAAGGGCTTCCCTGGACAGAGTTCTCGGAGGGCCGTGGGCTGCCGGGAGACAAGGAGCTCAGGCCAGCCTGGCAGTGGACGCACCGTGGAGGGCTTTCCCAGACTTGTAATGGGTGGCCGAGCCGTACCAGCCATACATCGGAAGACTCTCAGAGGCTCTCTATTGAGACGCCATTACATATTTGAGCATCTACTGTTTCCTGGACAACGCGGGAGCCGGAGGGGAGAGATTCGGCAAGGTGGGGCTGGAGATGGCTGCCCACACCTGGGTACCACCAGTCTCCTTGTGCTAATAAAGTCAGAATTAAAGTCGACAAGTGACAAATTACAAACCTGTATTGGTGAAATTCAGGGTATTAAACATTGTAGTTGGAGAGACAGCAAACCCTTCCAGTAGGGGGAGCAGTGGAGCAAGATCATTGAGAACTTATGGGACTGGATCCTGGCTGGGGGCTCCTGCCAGGGCCGGGGTGGGTGGAAGGTAAGTCCAGGTATGGGCATGTGTGCCCTGGGACAATGAGGACACCAGGGAAGAGGTGGCCTGAGAGAGCTAAAAGCAGGCTGGGTCACAGTGCGGCTGACCTCAAATATTACCTTCGCATTGGGGTGTGAGACTGAGGGTGGTGGGAGAGCCACGTGTGTCACCGGGGGCTGGAATGTGGGCAGGTCGAACTTGTGTCATCAGAGACCAGTCCTTTGCTATTCTGGAGATTCTTGTGAAAATAGTCAGGAAGGATGTCACACCTCAGAAGGGATTGGATGTTTTGAAAGCTGATGTTTGAAAGTGATGGTTTTAACCCACATTTTGTTCTTTTGGGGTCTATTCTCTTTTTTAAAAAAGGGTTTGCAGGCATTTACCAGAGTGCTATTACTGCTCTTCAGAGATGTCGCTTTCTCATTTTTCACTAATTCTGACCGACTTTGTCACCGTTATGGACATGGTTCTCACATGCTGGCTTCACTGGTGTAAGATGCCACTTGATGTCACCAAAAGTTGAGAAGAACTATTTTAAGTGGGGTGGAAAAGGACTGTATTTCAGTTTTTACAGGAGCTGCTGATTTTTCAAGTAAAGCTAAGAAGGATTTCTGAGGAGCCTGGGCGCTCGCACATGCTCTGTGGTGCAGTCTCAGGCCGCACAGCCCAGCTTTGCTCTGACCTGCTGTTTGCAGGCCATCCTCAGTGGAACGCCACCTGGTACACAACGGCGATTTTGTGTTATGTTCTTAAACATTTTAAGTACAGACCTGGAAGCCTGAATTTTAGGGGGAGTAATAGAGTAATTTTTGCCTCTATATTTTTAGCTCTGGGGTAATATTATCATTTAGGAAGGCCGGTTTCGAAGTCCTTGGTTGAAGTAATACAATTTTTGTACCTGAGAATATACTTGAATACCAATCGTAGAAAGGCTCTAGGTAATTCTTTGAAATGTTTTCCTTTTAAAAATTTCAAACCTCACTTTTAAATTTTATCTCAGGCCATCCAGTGGCCTGGTAGTGAAGGTGACTAGATCCCACATGGCTGACACATGGATGAAGAATACGCCAGGCTGTGTGTGTGCATGCCCAGAGTTCACAAGAGGGAAAGATGAGAGCGAAAGGACTGTGGGTGACCATTCCCCATGGAGGTGGCTTCTCATTGCCCTCTGCCTGCCTCTCCCCCTTCCTCTCTGTGTGTGTATGCATGTATGTGTATATACACATATGTATATATATTTATATATCTGGCAAGGGCATGTGCCTCATGTGTATATGTGCAAATAAAAAGGAGAAATATTTTTCTCTCACAATTTTCCCTAAAGAGAGAACTGAAAGTTTAAACAATAAGAATTAAAACTCCGTAGTTTTGATCTCTTCATGCTAAGTGCCTGGCATGTAGCCCTTGATTCTTTGAAGGGACTGTCCCTTTTGTAGGTTTAAATGTGTCATGGCAGTCCCACGCAAGCCGCCTACCACCTGTTCAGAGTTGTTCGCTTTGCTTTCAGTGTGGGAAGCAGTTTGTGGTTCGTGGTCTGGTAGTCCCAACTACCAGGATATTTACCGCAAGTTGAAATATACTTTAAATTACTTTTACTTGTAAAGTTAAGCAAAAATATAAAGCAATGTTAAAAGTGTTTCAAATGTATCTTAGACACTTAGAGTGTGATCTGAAGAGAAAAATGACATGGGTGTGATGAAGCCGTCGTTAAGGTGGTAAGCTTTGTCAGTCTTCATTATGGTGGTTGCCTTTTTTTTTTTTTTTTTTGGAGAGGTTTTTGCTATAGGGCGTGTGCGCTCGCCAGAAAGACAGAGAGACAGAGAGACAGAAAGCGAGAAATCACCCCCCAGGGGGAATGGCTACGCCGTAATCCCTTCTCCTCCGATTTCCTCTCGGGATCTTGGGCATGCATGGACACGTGCCCAGCGCGAGTTTTAAGCCACTGGGTCTGGGACGCGAACTGTGGTTGACTACGTGGGAGTCCAGTGACATAGCCATTACGCTAACTGCTGGTCCCGTGGTTGCCCTTTGATAGGGGACTGTTCCAGGTGTCCCCGTGACCTTTTGCACTGACACTGCTTATTCCTTTTTTCTCTTAGTCTTCAGAGTGCTCACTGTTACTGAACTTCTTGGTAGTCCCAAGTTTATAGTCTCCGAGCTTCTTCGGAGTCAGGTCTCACATAATTTCCCAGAGCGGCTCATTCCTCTGAGAAAACTAGTCCTTCTGTCCCATGCTGTGGAGCAAAACGAGAGAGGTCATAGACTCAAATGGCTGCTTCGTGTGGGTGGGCTTCAAACACCATAATCACCCTTTCCACAAAGCAACACATTTTATTTATTTATTTTGATATAGTAAATCATATATATGGGAGACTTTACTCTGATTACATTGAGTTCTAACTTACCTTTTTTTTTTTTTTAAGAGGTTTTTGCTATAGGGTGCGTGCGCTCACCGGAAAGACAGAGAGAGACAGAGAGACAGAAAGCAAGAAATCACCCCTCAGGAGGGATGGTCACACCGCAATCCCTTCTCTTCTCGGGATCTTGGGCATGCACGCACACGCACCCTGCATGAGTTTAAGCCACCAGGTCTGGGACTCGAACCACGGTCGGCTACATGGGAGTCCAGCGACATAGCCATTACACTAACTGCTGGTCCCAGGAGGTGTGTGTGTTATTTTTTTTTTTTTTTTTTTGACTGTAGAGCATGTGTGCTTGCTGGAGAGACAGAGACAAAGAGACAGAAAGTGAGAAATCACCCGCCTCCCCCGGGAGGATGGCCACATCCTAATCCCTTTTCCTCCAGTCTCTTCTTGGGATTTTGTGCACACCTGCACACATGCCTGGCATGGGTTATAAGCCACCAGGTCTGGGGCTCAAGCTGAAGTTGACTTTGTGGAAGTCCAGTGACGTAACCATTAACCATCTGCCGGTCCCCTCACTCAGCTATTTTTATAGGCTAAATAGGCTTTTAAAAAAAAATGAATTATTTATTTAATTTTATTTACCATTATTATTTTAATTTGACCAGAGAGAGAGGAAAAGTGAGAAAGGAAGCTGCCTGGTTTGGAACTCAAACCGCAGTTGGCCATGTGGGAGTCCAGTGTCTTCACCACCACACAATTTGCTGGCCATGAAGAAACACATTATTAAAGTAGGAAAACAATTGTTTTCCTTTCCCTGAATTTACCTATTTGTCTTCAAAGCTCGATTCAGCATATAAACACGTGCATGTGTGAATATCCATGTTCTGTTTTGTGTTTATAAACCTTTCCCATAAAGATGGCGCAGCAGTGCAATCCCACTGATGGCTGTAGTTTTAGTGACTTGAAGTTAGTTTGTGAAAGGACCTGCTGATCAGTAGACTATGGCATTTTGTATCCACAGCTTGTGATGCAATGTCATTTTATTCTTGCCACCAATAAACATTTGCTTTTTTAAGTAACTTTTTGTTTATTTTACATTCAGTCAGTGTATATCATCACAGCATGCAACATGAATCTTCCCATCCAGAATACGCTGAATATTGGCTCAATCAAATATATTTTTACCATACCCATTACATTCAACAGATAATTTTCCATTTTGTTTCTTAATGTTTCAAGTCTTTCTTTTGAGATAAAAGTTAAAGCTTTCGGAACAAGGTGTAAGGTCATCTTTCTACATTGACCCTAAATGGCTTCCTCCAGAAACTGAGACGCTTAGAAGATGATATCCAGAGAATATTAGACAGAAATCTGCTTTTCAAACCTTTTTTTTTTTTTTTTTCCTACAGGAAATGAATTTGTTTGCCCTTTTCCTGGGGTGCCACATTGTCTGCATTTTTCTTTCTGTTCTTAGAAGAGGCAGGAGTAAGGAGGCCACGTGTTTGCTAATCCTCTTACTGCTGCGCGGTGGCATAATTATGATTAATTGTGCATGGACTGTGTGCATTTCAGGGAGTGGGTGGTAATGAGATCAAACGTAACGACGTTAACGTTGTGCTACTGGTGTGCATTTAGGAGACACAGCTCTCTTATTTCAGGGTGTACTCTGGAATCGCACAGATGTGGGCGAGCTCAGATTTCAAGCCCTGCAAGTGCTCAGAGGCTGCCTTCTAATGGGTGTCAGAGTTTAGCCATCTCTGACTCTCACAGAATAGACATAAGAAAGGGGAAGGAAGAGCCAGTTCAGAAAGAAAGGGATTGGTCGATGGCGCATGCACACACGAGTCAGGAGGCACATTTGCTTATTTGATTTACGGTTCACTTTACAATATTTATTTTTATAAAAGTGCACAAAATACATTTATGTTATTGCTCTAAAACCACTTGAAATGATTGAGCAATTGAAGGCTGCTTCTGAACATGCCTTTAAATTCAGGGAGTAACAAGTTATTTTGTATGTTGGATGTTAGTGGAAATATTTATTAATATTTGTAGTGTTACACTTTGGTTGATTTATGGTCATCTGGGTAGGTTTAGGTGTTATATAGCCGCTCGAAGAATTGTATGTACATTGACTTTAAAGAAAGATTGATTGCATTAACTTTTATCAAGGATTGCTTTTTTAGGAATTGATTTGCTACTCAAGTACTTCATTGCCTCTCCTTGAGCTGTTTTCCACAGTTGCTCACAGGCTGGTAACTGAAGTTCTGTGCCCTGATTCTGTCCCGAATGAGAGTTACAACATCCACCTCCTCGTCCTGTTGCTAAGGACTAGATCATTCAGTGTATCCAGTCCTAGGCGCCAGCATTAAGAAACTCTTTGAGGTCCGCTTAGTAGACCAGTGGTTAAATGAAATTCTTTGTGAGGCTGTCCCACTCAGAAAGGTTCCTGGTTCAAGTCCGGAGACCTCCCAGGGTATGTATGCTGGGCCTCTGCATGCCATGATCTAGGGCTGGCTGAGTCTGGGGTGGGTCCACACCTAAACAGTGTCAGGATCCTGTTTAGGGTGCTCTCTCTCTCTAGCTCATTGCATTAATAAATAATTTTTAAAAAATTCTTCATCCATTACCTGATAAACCCTTCTCTTTTGCCCTACTGAACAGCATCGACTTTCTGGTTAAGGAGGTCAGTCATCCGAGTTCCGGCTCAGAGGCTGCCTGGGGCCGAACAGTGTCTCTGTGTCCGGGCTCCCGTCTTAGAGCTCTGCGCACTGTCGATCTGAGACCGCCATTCCAGTCATTGTCCAGGCCCTGCAGAACCATTTAGAGAGTGGCTAAAATAACCTTCCATTGTGTTAACCTCCAACCCCCCTCTTAAAAGTATGGCTATAGGGGCCGGCAGGTAGTGTGGTGGTTATGGTGCTGGACTGGAGTCTCACATGGCCTACTATGGCCTGAGTCCCAGACCCAGTGGCTTGAAAATCGTGCCAGGTGCCAATGTGTGCATGCCCAAAGTTGTGAGAGGAGAGTGGAAGAGAAGGATTTGTGAAATGGCCGCCCCTCCTGCCCCCTCGGGGGCAATTTCTCACTTTTCCTGTGTTTGTCTCTCTCTGTCTTAGGCAAGCAAAAACTTAAATACCTTAAAAGAAAAAAAAAAAAAAAAAAACATGGTTGTACAGAATCCTTTCTCTCTCATAGTATTTATTTAATAACTGGGGGAATACTTAGATTATACTTGTAATTGTTTTTAAGTTTTTATGTATATATATGTATACTCAATATTGCGTTATAAATAGAGCTCAAAATATTTTGGAATACGTGAGAGGATTTCAAAACGTTTGTAGAAATATGTCGTTAAAGTATGGGTTTAGGGACCACCAGATGGCATAATGGTTAGGTCGTCGACTCCCACATAGTCGACCGCACTTTGAGTCCTGGACCCAGCGGCTTAGAACTCACTCCAGGCGTGTGTGCTCAAGATCCCAAGAGGAGAATGGAGGGAAAGGGATTACGGTGTGGTCATCCCCGTTGGGGGAGGATTGCTCACTTTCTGTCTCTCTGGCAAGTACACACACCCGATGGCAAAAATCTCTTAAAAAAAGCATGAGTTTAGTCTGGTGTAAAAAATGTTGAAGTTCAATACCTAGCTGTTTTATAACATACACGTTCCATGAACTTTTTGAAGACTTTTCCATGCAATTAGGAGCACTTATTTTTAGCTTACAGCTGTGCTTATATATAGTTTACATACTGTGTTTATGGATGCATTCTGCTTTATAACAACTTTATTTTAAATGTATTAAATTTTTTTATCTTCATATGCATGAAATTTGGTTTACCCCACCCTGCAGTTTCATCATGAAAAATATGTATGGGCCTTCAAGAGTGGTAGGATTTATGTGATTTGCCCAAGATCCAGATTTTTCTGGTGTACTGGTTGAGATTCTGGACTGCCATGCAGTCGACCACAGTTCAAGTCCTGGACCCGGTGGCTTGAAACTTGTACTAGGTACATGTGCGTGTGTGGCCATCCCCTTGGTGGGGGGATTTCTCACTTTCTGTCTCTGTTTCTCTCACAAGCACACACCCCATAGGAAAAAAAAAACCACACTCCCAAAAAAATCACTCAAAAAACAAACCCCCCAAAAGAAAACCCCAATTTTTTTTTTCTCTAGGCCTTCTGTAGTTTTATTCTGATTTGCATTATTAGAAGTTCAGATGGAAGGAATTCTAAAAATATTATTAATCTTGAGATCTGCCAAGTTAATTTTTTTCTGGCTTCTGAAATTAAATTTCAAAAGCTTTAGAAAAACCAGAGATTGCTCACATACGTTTCTTTTCCTGGCCATCCTTGGTCCATGAGTGCCCCAAGCTCTCTTCACTGGTTTTGTTTTTTATCTGCTCTGCTTCTAGCTTGTTCAGGTATACTGCTCGGCTGGTGATATCTCCATGAGGGTTATGCTTTCTTGAAAATTATTTTATATTTCCGGAAACATTTCAGACTTTGACTGATAGACTTTCCATTTTTAGGTGAAGGACTGAGGTCATTTCATAGTAACTAACTTGACTCTTAGGCAAGTTTCCAAAATATCCAACGACAGGTACAAAACTGTGATGGAAAACATCGATTCATATGTGCATTACATTATGCTCTCTAACTGGTAAACATAGAGTACCTTTGAAAGCTATAATTAATTTTACCAGCCACCACAGATTTTTATTTCACGCATTAATGAGTGCAGAAATAAATCGGCCCTTCCTCTGCCTAATTCTGGGTACATAATTTTCTTCCACTTGTGGGACTGAGTTTGGCAAGCGTCGTGAAAATAGACTGATTTCAGCTTCCAAAGTTGTTCAGGGACTAGAATATATACAGCAACAAGATCTTTTTTAGTAAGGAAGAAATGCTACCCACTTTTTCTGTCATTGCATGCCGTATTTGTTTCCCTGGGTGCTGCTTACTTCCTACCACCAGGAAGGGCTGAAGTCTGCAAGTTTACCTGCCATGCATGCACACGCACACGCACACGCACACACTCTAGTCAGTTCACTTGGCAGGTGTAAATCAGGCTTGTATGTTTTCAGTAACCAGAAGCCGTGAGTATTTTCTGATTGTTCAGTTGGGCATCATGCTTATGAAGCTAAGAGTATGACTGCTAGTTACCCATACGTAGATGGTGGTCAGTAGGTTCATTTCACTCAGGACCAGTAAGATTAGGGACTGAAACCAAAGGCTGCCACCAACCACATTATCAAAAAGACATGGCACTTTAAGCACGTCTAGCATCTTTTAGGAGCTCTGTGAATACTCTAGTGAAGGAATGCAGTGCTGCCACACCCGTCCTGGTTCCTGAGCGCTTTCTGCATGTCCATTCGTTGTCTGGCCACGCTTTTTTTCCTTCGTCGGTGTTCCAGTTTCCACGTAGCACTTTTAGGCCAACTTGGTCGTCCTATAGCTGCCCTCTGGGGTAGACCCTGGCGGTGTTGTCACCCTAGTGATTCGCCCGTTGGAAGGGTGTTCTGTTCCCATCACGCATGCCCGGTGTTTGACAAGTGCTGCCCTTTCTTTTGGTTTTTGGACAGTGACATATTGTACTGGCAGTTTCTGTTGTGGGTGCATCTCTGAGCCCTTGGTGGGAGACGGGAACAATGGTAACTGTCGTAGCCAGGGCTTCCTGATCAAGAGCAGTCAGTGACATTCCTCGTCCCTAGAGGGCTTACTAGGTACCCGGGTTATTTACTGGGGCTTTAAGGGAGTTCGATGACTCCCGTCCCCCTTGCCACGTGCCTTAGCTACTCTATTTATTTCCACTCGTTGCCGGTGAAACACGCATCAGAAAGCGACGGCGTGTCCCTGCAGGGACTGTGCAGGTGCTGCTGCTCGATCATGAACCGTCAGAGCTTCAGTGAACGGATGCCTTGGTGGAAGGTTCTCTACTTTGAAGCCATGACTGGCAGCCACCACAGCTCTAGAGTCTGGGTTCTGGTGTATCAGCATTTCCATCAACACGACCCTCACGGCGTTAGTATCTCCAGGAGCTAGTCTGCAGTGGGCAGGCTTCTTCTTCCCTTGGTTGAGAAAGACAGGGGCTTCTGTCCCCACAGGTCGCACTTGATCTCTTACGACTGTGCACTGTCCGACGCGCGTCTGAGGGCTGCAGGGGAGCTCCCAGGGAGGGAGCAGGCGGAACGGATCGAAGGCAGTCCGTGCGGTCTAAATCTTCGGGTGTTCAGTAGCACAGTGCTGAGGAACCCCAGGTCTCCTGGTCACTGCCGGCACATGTAGCACCGGGGGCCTGACTCGTGTCGTGGGGAGAAGAGCCGGGTGGGCAACGGGGAGAAGAGCTGGGTGGGCAGCGGGGAGAAGAGCCGGGTGGGCAGCGGGGAGAAGAGCTGGGTCGGCAGCAGGCAACTGAGCAAGTCCCTGAGAACAGGCGGCTTCTGCCCAGCGTCCTCTGCATGATTCTCGGGCATGACTGGGCTGCATTCATTCAAGAAGGATTTAGAATTGCAAGACCTCGGCAGTTGGGCTGTGAACCATCGTGGGCCACGTGCTGATGTGTGGGTGGGTTTGCCCAGGAACCCCCCCCCCCCCCCGCTTGTTCTCAAATGAGAGAACAGCCCCAGAATGGTTCTCCCAGAGTTTCGGCTCTCGGTTCCAGAGTCGGAGGACAGAGTGCAGTGGGGCTAGCCCCGACTCTCCTCGGTCTTTGAATCAGCTTTTTCCTTGTTGGTTACCCCAGACTGCAGAGAGACCCGAGGAGCATGTTGAGTGACACACAGAAGTGACTGACAGGTGCCGAAAGATGGCCCTCCCTAGTCCTCCCCTTTTCAACCCGTTTGAAACAGAAACAGATTATAAATGCAGACATCACCTGGGGAAACTCGTTGGGAGTCTGGGTGATGATTAGATTTCTGGTAGAACCCAGATCATCCCTTTCTTTGGCCTGCTCAGCTTCCATTCACACTCGTTTCCGTCCCATCATCTCAGAACCTGCTTAATTATTCCACTGCTCTTCTGGCTGTGACAGAGTTACAATTCCAACTGTTGGCACAAAACCCGTCACTTAAGCTCGTCTTGGGAATGCTGTCATCTTTTCCTTTCTGATGGGACTATGAAATGTTGCAGTTTTTAGCACATTTGTGTGTACCCTGGAGGGTTGTTTGCAAATACAGATCGCATGTGTTGTGCATTTCTGTGTGAAACGATGGGGTTTTCAATAGTTCTAATGTATCTTGAGCGATGACTCCGTGGGTGGGATAGGGTGAAGCTCTGAAGGTTTTGAAATCTGTAACATGAGGAAAACATGGTACCAGCCCTCCAGAACTCAGATCAGCCCCCAGACACTACGGTTTGTGCTGGGACGTAGGTCCAGCTTGGCCTGTCCCCAAGAAACAAGGCATCTTGTCCCGAATCGGGACAGTGCCTGCGTGCCCTGGCTATGCTGGGCAGTGTTACGTGGCACTCGGACTTCCAGGGAGGTGACTTCTTCACCTCCTGTGACCCGTGGAAAGCCAGCCCGGCGGAAGTCCTGGAACCTCGGCTGTGCCGTGGCTGGAGGCAGCCAGACGGCGTCCCTGCCATCTCCCCCTCTGCCCGTGGTCCCTCTGCACGTGTGGGCGTGTGTGACTGCTGTGCACGCTGGGGAGACTCGGAGGGGTGACCGTGTGTGTGGACTGCCTGGCTATCACAGAAGTGTGATTCATTTGGCATTTGTCCTTTGGTTTGGGGCGCCTTTTTGTGGAATGAGGCTGTTAACCCCTTTGTTAAGAGGACTTTTTAAAATTTCTTAGGGCTTGTTGGGGAGAGAGAGACAGAGACCATGAGAGGGAAAGTGAGAAATCACCCCCGAGGGGAAGGCCCTGCTGCAGTCCATTCCCCTCCATTCTTCTCCTGGGATCTTGGGCATGCATGCACATGCTCCCAGTGTGAGTTTCAAACCACCAGGTCTGGGAAGCGAATCGAATCGTATCGGCCATGTGGGAGTCCAGTGATGCAGCTGCTTCGCCGTCTGCTGGCCCTGTTAAGAGGATTTTAAGGCACTAGGTTTTTTGGAGAACTTTCTTGGTCCTGAAATCATCTGGGAGTATTACCCCCTTCCTCCAGCATTTGGTGGCGAGGGGGAGTGCAACAGGCTGCCTGCAGGACAGTTTCTCTGTGTCATGTGGCTCCTGAGTGCTGTCCCTCATCAAACTCAGGACAGTGGCCTAGTCCAGCCCAGTACCCGCCACCGTCCTGCTCCCCGGGCTGCTCGTGTGTGTGTGTGTGTGTGTGTGTGTGTGTGTGTGTGTGAGTGCGCGCGCGCTGGCTCGTTTCCCCCATTCCCCTTTCTTCTCTCCTGTCCCATCTACTCCCCTCTTATGAGCCACGGTGGATATTTTGGCCTCACATCCTGTTACACACTCTGGTTTTAAAGGTGGTAAAGAAGTGAGTCATTGCAGTCCCCCAAACCCCCTTGCCAATGGCTTTGCTGAAATTCCGTCTCGTGGTTTGAACTCGTAGTGCCTCGGGAGCACCTTTCTCCAGACATGGGTACGGGGTAGTGTGCTGAGCTGCGTACTTGGTTAGCGTGCTCCTCTCCTGTCTGCTTCCTTTTGCATTATTTTGGAGGAAATTAGAGGGGACAATCTTTGCAGATTAGACCCAGGCGAATTAATTTTGTCACTGGGCTAAGAGTTTTAACCCCCGGGGCTCTTGGCACGTGTCCAGTCTTCCTGGCCAAGGGCAGGCTGTCATCGAGGACACAGATGGGCTCTCGGGGAGGCCAGTGGCCACTTTACGGACACCAGAGCTGCAGGGGGTCCTTTCTAATTTAGACTTGCAGCCCACTGAGGTGGCATTGCCTCCTTCTGGGACACTTTGACAAGCTGCCAGCGAAGAGTAATTTTCAAAGCACAACATTGATTTCGTGATACCCTCCCTGAGGTCCTGTATACTCTGCTTAATTTTGATAACCACTTCCTGCTCGAATAGTTGGCTGTACTCTATTCTCTCCATTAATCTCTCTCAACCATGCTGTCACGTGGGGAATAGAATGTAATCACATTTCAAATTCTATTTTTTAATCGCCAGAGGGCACATGTACTTGCCAGAGAATGACAGAAAGATAGCGGGAGAAAGCAACCCCCAACAAGCGCGGTCAGCTGCTCTCCCTTCTCCAGCTCTTCATCCTGTTGAGGTTTGGGGCATGTGTGCACACGCTCTGATGTGATTTTCAAGCCACTAGCTCTGGGACTCGAACCACTGTCGACTGTTTGGGAATCCAGCACCTTACCCACTATACCACCTGCTGGCCCGATAGTTTACATTTTTAAACCTCAGTTTCCCTTTCTGTTAAGTGTGTACATCTGTGGACGGTGGTGAAGGCCTTAAAAGCAAATTTAAGGGTAACTATAGCGACAATTTGAAAAATGTTTGTCTATAAACCCGCCAAGCTGCCACCCAGATTAAGATAGGAAAGGTCTTCCGTGGCCCAGAAGGCTGGTTTGCGTCCTCACTCAGACTTCCCGCCCGTGGTTCTGATTCCTCACCATGGATTCGTTTGTAACGTTTGAACTTCACAGAAATAGCACCATTTGGGAAGCAGTGTCTTGTTGCTGGCTTCTGCTCACCGTCGGGTGTGGTGTTTTCTGGCTCCGTGGGGAGAACTGTGGCGCCTCTGTAGAACCCCCTTGTAGGACTGCACCACGCGTTTTGTCTGTCCCAGTGCTGATGGGCTTTTACGCTGTTTTCAGCATCGGCCTGTTTCCCAGGTGTGTTCCCAACGGATCGGCTTACAGCACCCTACCATATAACACGGTTGTTTCCTTTAACCATTAGACCAGCAAATGTGTAAAAACAATCATCAGAAAAGAAATTCGATGAGTTCTCCGTGAGTAAATCTTCAATGTTGCATCATGTCCATTTAAAAATATTACAGTACAAAGAAAGACAAGAGAAATGGATTAATAATTCTTGGTTATGATTAATTTTTTTTCAGGTATTCTCCAATTATTGTTTTTAAAGGTTTTTGAGAAAGGGGACATGCGCTCATTGGAGAGGAAAGAGACACAGAGAGAGAGTGAGGGAAAGCAAGAAATCACCCCCAACAGGGTGATAAAATTTAACATCACTTTATTAAGAAAAAAAAAACAAAAACAAAAACTAAAAAGCTACCAGGATGGCAGGTGGTGTGGTGGTTAAGGCACTGGACTCCCACGTGGCCAATCACAATTTGAGGCCTGGACCTGGAGGCTTGCTTTCCTACTTTCTGTCTCTCTTTGGTCAAATTAAACTAATAATAATGATGGTAATAAATGAAATGAAATAAAATAATTCTTTAAAAACAAACTGCCAACAAATTAGGGATAGAGGAAATGTACTTAAACATGATAAAAGCTATATATGACAAGCCTGCAACTAACATCATACTGAAAAAGAAAAAAGTTGAAAACCTTTCCTCAGAAAAGTTTTAGTAGGAAAATCTACTCGACAAGGATGCCCATTCTCATCATTTCACTGACCACTGTGTTGTAAGTCCTGGGCAACATGGCGAGGCAGCAGGAAGAAATAAAGGGCATCCACATTGAAACGGGGGACATCAAATGGCCCCTGTTTGCAGATGACATGATTTCCTGTGTTTATAGAAAAAGCCCTGTAGAATCCCCAAACACCTGTTACAGTTGCTGAATGGATTCAATAAAGTTGCAGGATAGCAAATCAACATATGAAAATCAGTGACATTTCAACATACCAATAGCAATTTTTTTTTTTTTTTTTTTTTTTTTTTGGGAGAGGTTTTTGCTATTGGGCGCGTGCGCTTGCCAGAAAGACAGAGAGAGACAGAAAGCGAGAAATAACCCCTCAGGGGGAATGGCTACGCCGCAATCCCTTCTCCATTCTCCTCTTGGGATCTTGGGCATGCACGCACACGCGCCCGGTGTGAGTTTAAGCCACCGGGTCCAGGACTTGAACTATGGTCGATTACATGGGCATCCAGCAACATAGCCATTATGCTAACTGCTGGTCCCACCAATAGCAAATTTTTCTTAGCTGAAAAAGAAGCCAAGAAGTTAATCCCATTTATAATAGTTTAAAAAACAAACAAATAAGAAACCTAGGGATAAGTCTAAAGAAGGAGGCTACACCATGAAAACTATAAAGCATGGATGATAGAAATTCAGTATAAAACAAGTAAATGGAAAGATATCTATGTGCATGGATTGGAAGAATTAACCTTGTTAAAAATCTCCCTACTAGGGACCAGCAGGTGACATGGTGGTTAAGATGGCGGGACTCCCACATGGTTGACCGCGGTTCAAGTCCTGGGCCTGGCAGCTTGCTTTCTCATGTTTCTTTTCTCTCTCTCTTTCTCTGGTCAACTTAAAAAAAAAATCATGACAATGAGTAAAATTAAATTAAAAGATTAATTAAAAAAATACCTCCCTACTATCCTAAGCCATCTATAGATTCAGTCCAGCTCCCATCAAAGAACTAATGGCATTTTTCACAGAAATAAATAAAAAAAAATTTCTCAAATGCATAAGGGACCACAAAAGACCCTGACTAGTTAAAACAACCTTGAACAACAACAACAAAAAAAGCTGGAAGCATCAAACAATTTGACTTCCAAATATACTGCAAATTGATATTAACCAAAACAACATGCTGTTGGCATAAAAACAGACATATAGGGCAATAGAATAGAATCGGGAGCCCAGAACCTAAAGTGTAAGCAACAAAAATATGCTAAGTTGAATTTTAAATTAAATTGAAATTAAAACTTGACAGTAGCTCTAACAATAAATTTAGAAGTAGACTAGTAAAGTAATTCTTTTGGAGGAGGCATCCTTTATCGTCAACATTGTTTGAAATGACCAATTCATGGTGATAATAATAAAGTTTATTTTAAAAATACACACACACACACACACACACACACACACATATATATGTAGTTATTTATTTATTTATTTGCCATAGAGTGTGAATGTGAACACTTGCTGGAGAGAGATAGGGAGGTAAAATGAGAAATCACCCTCCCCATGGTGAATGACCATGTCAGAAATCCCTTCTTCTCCATTCTCTTCTCAGGATTTGGGGCATGCAAGCATGCTCATGCACCCAGTGTGATTTTTCAAGCTACCATGTTTAGAACTTGAACTGTGATCAGCCACATGGGACTCCAGTGTCTTAGTGCCTTAACCACAACCTGCTGCCCCCAATCATTTAAAATTATCTTTAGTTTATTCCTTGTTGCCTATATCTGGGGCAGCTCCTTCATCTCCTCTTCCCCCATCCCAGACCTTGGTTTAAGTTTCTGTTCTGAACACATCTTTCTTTTTTTTTTTTGGAGAGGTTTTCACTATAGGGAGCGTGCGCTCGCCAAACAGACAGAGAGAGAGAGACAGAGAGACAGAAAGTGAGGAATCACCCCCCAGAGGGGATGGTCACGCCGCAATCCCTTCTCCTCCATTCTCCTCTTGGGATCTTGGGCATGCATGCACACGCGCCCGGTGTGAGTTTTAAGCCACCGGGTCCGGGACGCGAACTGCGGTCGACTACGGAGTCCAGCGACATAGCCATTATGCTAACTGCTGGTTCCCCTGAACACATCTTTTTTAGATATTCATGTACAAGTCTTCTTGTGGACACACAAGTGTTTCTTTTTTCATATCCTCCTTAATCCTGGGTATTACAATTTTTTTCATTTTTGACATTACTTTTATTCATGTAAATAATAACAGTTTTTCTCTACTTTCTCATTTTTATACTTTATTAAAACTTCTTCATGTCTTATTGCACTGGCAACGATCTCTGCACAGTGTTGAGTACAGTGATGATAGTGTGTGTGGCTTTGTCATGTTCATGAACCCAGGGGGAAGTGTTCAATTCCTCACTGTTGTGATGTAGGCTTCTTGGGGCCAGCAAGTGGTCTGGTGGTTAAGGTGCTGGACTCCCACATGGCCTACCACAGTTTGAGTCCTGGATCTGATGACCTGAAAATCATGCTGAATGCATGTGCATGCATGCCCACAATCATGAGAGGAGACTGGAGGAGAGGGGATTGTGGCATGGCCATTCCCCCTAGGGAATGATTTCTCACTTTCTCTCTCTCTGTCTCTTTCTAGTGGGAGTACATGCCTTATGGGAAAAATCTTTAAAAAAAAAAAAGACTTCTTTGTAGATATCATATTGAAGTTCCAAGAAGGCCTTTTTTTTTTTTTTTTTTTTTTTTTTTTTTGGAGAGATTTTTCGCTATAGGGCGCGTGTGCTCGCCAGACAGACAGAGAGAGACTTAGAGACAGAAAGCGAGAAATCACCCCCCAGGGGGGATGGCCACGCCGCAATCCCTTCTCCTCCATTCTCCTCTCGGGATCTTGGGCACGCACGCATACGCGCCCGGCGTGAGGTTTTAAGCCACCGGGTCCGGGATGCAAACCGCGGTCGACTACGTGGGAGTCCAGCGACACAGCCATTATGCTAACTGCTGGTTCCCAAGAAGGCCTTTTTTTAAAAGAAAAATTTAATTATTCTGTAGTAAAGTTAAAACATAGTTTTAGTGTATTTGCATGGATATGTTAGTAGAAAGAATGGGATTTGATATCTTGTAGACCACAGTTTAAATTTTGTAGACTTCAGCCTGGATCAGTTTTGTTGTCTGTGATCTTAATAAGAAGAGGAACACCACCTCATATCACCAACACCAGCCAAGGTTATTGAAATGATCAAAGTGAGATAACGTGCGCCAGGCACCTGGTGCCAACGCGTTGCCTGCGTGTGTACGTGTGCACTTGATCAGGCACTGGCATCCTGCACCTTCGTGGCTCCTCATGGTGATGTGAAGAGGGACTTAAACTCAGTTTTTAGAGTGTAATTGTATGTAGATTGAGCACATGCAGGTACTTGAATGAAGTATGACAATATTCTTTGTCTGAGCTCCCTCTCAGAGCTTTAGCATGGTTAGAGTTTCCGGTTTCATGCAGCAGCCTGGATTCCAGTTACAAATGGCTGTTCTGTGGTAACCGGAAATGCGTGTAAAGGAACTATTCATATATACATTATTGACTTGTGTCAGTTTTGTTTTAGTTTGCTATGGGGCGTGTGTGCTCATGGGAAAGTGAGGAAAGATAAGAAATCGTCCCCTCTCCCTCCCCAGGGATGGCCACTCTACAGTCCTTTCTCCATTTGGGCACACATACGTGTGCCCGGAGTGTTTTACAAGCTGCCGGAACTGGGAGTTGAACCACGCATTCGGCTTGGTGGGTTCCGGCTGGCCCTGACACGTGTGGTTGTCTTTTTTTTTTTTTTTTTTTTTTTTGAGAGGTTTTTGCTATAGGGCGCGTGCGCTCGCCAGACAGACAGAGAGAGACATAGAGACAGAAAGCGAGAAATCACCCCCCGGGGGGATGGTCACGCCGCAATCCCTTCTCCTCTCGGGATCTTGGGCATGCACGCACATGCGCCCGGCGTGAGTTTTAAGCCACCAGGTCCAGGACGCGAACCGCGGTCGACTACATGGGAGTCCAGCAACATAGCCATTATGCTAACTGCTGGTTCCCCGTGTGGCTGTCTTGGGCTGAGCTATTTAATCGTTTTGCTTCGTAGCCTGAGCTGTGGGGTCAGGGCTGGCCTGAAGAAGCTGCATTCCCCTTGACCTGGCTGTGCAGGGCTGACGGACAGAGTGGCAGCATTTAGGTGGGATCAGGCCACAGTGACGGCAACTCCAGGCCACGTTCCAGACCACATTCGTGCGGGGAGCTGTGGTGGGGTGCTCAGGGTCCAGGGGTGCAACTGCAGGAGTGCTGCTGCACGTGTGGGTTTGGTGTCTTTGCGGGAGAGCAGGGACAGAGGGCTGATGATGGTAGAAAAGGAGGGACTGTGATTCTGACCCTGCCGGGGGAGGGACAGGCACTCCCGGCGTGGGAGTGGCACCCCTGCAGGCAGCCGTGGCTGCAGGTTTTATGTGGTGGCTCTCAGCCTGGGCACAGGTCTGGACATGAAGAGCGGGGGAAGGGGCTGGACAGGAGCAGCCGGTCCTGGGGCGCCATCCTGCCACCCTGCCACCCAGCCACCATGCCATCCTGCCATCCTGCCATCTTTCAGGCCGAGCCGTGCAACTTTGGCTTTCAGGGTCGGGCGTGCTGCCGTGTCCGGATTCGCGTCAGGGTCGGGCGTGCTGCCGTGTCCGGATTCGCGTCCGGGTCGGGCGTGCTGCCGTGTCTGGATTCGCGATCGCAGGTGGTGGCAGCCGTGCCGTCCCCACACTGGGAGCCGTCAGGACTGTGTACTGTTGGCACCTAGGACTGGCCTCTGCCCAGCGTTTTGGTTTTCAGGTGTGCTGATGCTCCCCGCCCGGGTTACTCCTGAAAACCTGGCACACTGCAGCTGCCCGGTCTAGCCAGCGCAGTACATGTTCTGAAAAAGAGCCCATGGGCATCCCTTCCTTTCGCTTTAAAAATTTTTTTATTTTTGTATTTTTAAGAAAGTGCTCTGAAAACTTACAGTGTTAAATAAATAGAATATTTTATTTTTTACCTTTGAATTCTGGAATATGTTATCATGGGTGGACAGTTCCTTGTAATAAAGCTTAAAGTTTAATGCCAAACTGACACTTGCTACCAATTCTATATCCCCTTATTTCGTTTATATTCAAAATTCCACTTTCCCTGTACTCCTAATATGTACTTCTCATAATTGCGTCTTTCATTTCTTCCTATCAGAAGCAGCACTACTAAGCCTCTAGTCTGCGGAACTTCAGAGACCCCAGTGTGCTCTTCAGAACATGCTAGAATTGCTGCCCCTTTTTAGCGTCTTGATGCGGGTGAGAGGAGTGTACACAGTTAAATACCTACTGCACTCTAAGCTAAGAATGTCTTTTCAAACCTCACAGACATTTTATGGGTAATAGTCATTGCTCGTGAACTCAGTGTTAAAGAAATGCCTCCGACATTTCAAGGAAAAAGGGTTTCAGACTTCCTGGGCTAAGACTTGACAGTTTCTTAGAGGTGGGCGTAGGGTCTCCAAAAGGTCACTGCTTTGGAATCACAAGTAAACAAACACTGAAGGACACCCAGTGGCAAAAATTAGCATCAGCTTTTTTTCCCAGAGCAAATATCTAAGATGCGAGCCGCGGGGAATGCAGTCGGTTCTCGTGCTTTCCAAGACATGGGTGCCCCAGCCAGCTCCACTGAGACCCCACGGGAGCAGGCGCCGTGGACAGGCTCACCCTCCCTGGCCCCACACCCACACACGTTGTCTTCTCTGCTTCTCCTTTCTGTGAGGGCGCCCCCTTCACCCCACCTTTACCTTCCCCAAGCACAGAATAGAATAATTCTATTTTCTTTTTTGGAGAGGTTTTTGCTATAAGGCGCGTGCGTTCGTCAGAAAGACACAGAGATAGACAGAAAGCGAGAAATCACCCTCCGGGGGATGGCCACGTCACAATCCCTTCTCCTCCATTCTCCTCTCTGGATCTCGGGCACACAAGCACACGCACCTGGCGTGAGTTTAAGCCACTGGGCCTGGGACTCGAACTGCATCAACTACATGGAAGTCCGTGACATAGCCATTATGCCAACTTCTGGTCCCTAGAATAGAATAATTCTAAGAACTGCCTTGTTCATTTTTTTTTTGGTCTTGCTATAGGGTGTGTGCACTCACTGGAGACAGAAGGAAAGTTGAAACCACCCTGTGGGGGATTGGCCTCACCACAGTCCCTCCTCCTCCATACTCCTCTCAAAATTTTTGGGATGCACATAAACCCACCCAGTTTGATTTTCAAGCTGCTGGGTCCAGGACTTGAACTGGGGTCAGCCATGTGGGAGTCCAGCACCTTAACCACCATGCTACCTGCTGGCCTCCAGAATTGCTTTTATTTGTCCTTTAAACAAGATACTTGTTCAAGAATAACTTAACTGAGGGTAATTGTAATGTAGAATATAACTAAGTAATAATATACAGATATACTAACACATATTTGCTTATATGTAAGTCAGCATATAAGCATATTGATACTATGTTTATAGAAATGTAAGCAAACACTCCCCCAATCATTACGGCGTGACAGGGCAGAGGAGGTGGAGGAGAGATGGTTGTGCCGCCTTTGCCACCCTCACTGCTGTCTCCAAGAACCCGTGCTGCCGAAAACAAGTCCTTCCCTTTCTGTGTAATTGACTTATACTTTTGATAATGCTGTCAGCTACTGCTGTGTTTCTTGTTCCAACTCAACACCCCAGGGCTTTCTCCTTGACCATTCTGCTGGGAACTTGGAGACCCCTGGAGTGTTGCCGTGTGTCTTTGATAAAGCAGAGCCTCAGAATGCCTTTGGCTCTGGGGGTGTACAATGTATCCTCCCTGGGTTTATACTCTGCAGCTGGGAGCAATTTCTTATTTATGTGCCTAAAGCTAGCTAAATCCCCACTCTCTTTAGCAGTCTCTCTCCAGATCTATTTAAGATTTAGATAATATATTAAAAATGGCTGGTTCATGCCTCTGTTGCGCTCTGAGATGGCTTTCGGAATACACCATAGGAGTGCGCCAGCCCTACCCCCCTTCCTTTGCCGTCCTTCCACCTCCTGGGTAGGGCCAGGTGCTGTGGTGGACGTTGGCATTGTTTATATTTACTTGGCATTCGAGGCCAGAATAGGAACAAGAAAATCAAAAGAATTCTAGTAAACCTATTTTTGTTAGCCTAAATAACCACCTCTTTGTAGTTGAAGTTAATGAAAAATAAAATTCTATTTTCTGTTTCAGTGGGAAAAATGTTTCCTATGACAGCACACATGTCTACTTTATTCTTTTCCTAGGTGGTGGTTTGGATGTGGTAGCTAACAGCCTGCCTCTTCCTTTGAAATATTTAAGTGGGACAGCACTGGAAGGGTGCACATAGAGGTTAATGCCGAAACTCAGTGAGATCAAGTCAGAATTTAACCACGTTGGTGTCATTGCGCCTTGTGCAGTGCTTTATGGGATGTGATCATAATTTGTAGTAGCATAGTGAATTTAAGCAGAGACATCTCCCTCCTCCTTTCAACTATTTAATAAAACTCATACACAGGTTAAAAAAAAAAAACTTCATTATCAAACCAGAGTATCTGATTCTTCAAGCTTTCAGGTTATTTATAAAGAACGTGCAGATGGAAACTGTCACACGTAAGTCTAAACTTTAGACAGACTCTCGGCCTGGTGGTCCATATCCATCGGCTTGTTCAACTTTGGCACCTGTCCCATCCCCAGTGGCTTTTCCAGAGCTACTGCCTTCACCATGAAGCTCTGCGAGTTTTCCCAACGCGAACTTGGGCTTCCTCAGCATTTTAACTTTCCTGACGAAGACGTCATGGAGAGGGCAGGTGGACCGGCAGGCCTTTTCTGTCTTTCCGATGCTGTCTGGAATCAGTTTATCGACCACTTCTTTCAAGTCATTTGTCTGCACCTCCCGGGTCAGGATTTCATCCTCTTCTTCTGGATTTGGTGGACCTGCTGATGCTGGGCGTGAGAGGTCTTCCATATCCGATTGCTGCATTTTTTAGTAAACCCCACACAGAAGAGACGAAGCAAATAACCATCAGTGGTCTCGACATTGACATGAACGTCAATCGTGGCCTGCCATTTTTGGACCATGGAGCATGTTTGTCACGGTGAGATCCATGCCGTAGAAGTTAGGCAGTTTTTGCCCTGAATGTCCTCAGTCATCAGCTTGAATTTCTTTAATGTGACTCCATCATTCTGCAGAAATGCAAAGCTCACCTCAAACACACGGCCCTTAAGGCGTCAGATGCAATGTTGGTTCCTTCAGTCCTGGTAACTGGTGTTTTCCTAATATTTCTTCTGTTGAACATAGCAGGTGCTTTCATGTCATACCAATCTTTTTTAGAAAATGGATCAACCACTTTATTCTTGCTCCCTTTTTGCCGTATTTCATAAGGTGCTTATTTTTGCCAACCTCCATGGTGCTACTCAGAGAGTCAGAAGTTGTAAGCAGAAACATCTTTTATTCTTTGGTTCCAAAGGATTCTTTTTAAACTGTGAATGATACTTATGCCATTAGTAAATATTTTGCTATGGAAATTTCCATTGTAGCAAAAAGTTAAGTATTTTCAATTTACTCATCTTACTAATCTTTACTTTTGTTAGAAAAATATCTGTCCCCTCTTCTCCTCCTCATTCTAGAAAACTGACTTTAAAAATATAATCAGAGGGACCAGCAGATAGTGTAATGGTTACTTTGCTGGACTTCCATGTAGATGACTGGGGTTTGAGTCCCGGACCTGGTGGCATAAAACTCAACGCCAGGTGTGCTTGTGTGTGTGTGTGTGAGTGCTCAAGTCCTGAGAGGAGAGAGGAGGAGAAGGGATTGCGGTATGGTCGTCTCCCCATGGGGGTGTTTTTTACTTTCTGTCTCTCTGGTGAGTGCCCGCTCCCTATAAGCAAAAATCTCTCTTACAATGTAACCAGGGGCCAGCAGATGGCATGGTGGTTTAGGGGCTGCAACTCCTACAAGGTCTGTCCACCTGGACCTGGTGGCTTGCTTTCTCACCCCTCTCCACCTTTTCCCCAATCTCTCTCTGGTGAGCACACATGCCTTATAACAAATTAAAGTAAGTAAATAAGTCTGTAATCAGAGGCTAGTTTGATTTCTTTAAAGCCTGAACAGAAGAATGAAGATAGAATTTTGGAAACTCTGGTCTGAACCTTACATCCTAATGTTCTTAGGGAATGTTTTAAGTTTTAAGCCTTCAGAAGTTTTTATATATATTTTTTATTTTTTTCTTAAGAAAAGGTTTTAGCCATAGGATACTTGCGTTTGCCAGAGGGAAACAGAGAGAGAAAGTGAGAAGTTACCACTCTCCAAAGGGGATGGTCACGCTGCAGTCCCTTATCCTCCATTCTCCTCTTGGGATTTTGGGCACACACACTCATGTGCTCGGTGTGATTTTCAAGCCACCAAATTCAGGACTTGAACCACAGTCAGCCATGTGAGAGTCTAGCACTCCAGCCACTCTGCCACCTGCTGGGCCTATCTTATGGATTTCTTAACCATGGAATGTGAGCCTCAGGTTTGGTGTACTTAGCAAGCAAGGTGATGATCGTCGTCACCCTAGCCCTTTACTATACATCTGCTCTTTGCTGGGCCCTCTCCTAGGTATTTTAGACACCGTCGCTTTATTCGGGAGACGAATAACCCCAAGGTACTATATGGAGAAAGGAAGGAGAGTCACATCACCGACACGCATCACATCAGATACCAGAGCTGGGATGAGGGGCTGCAGTGTGGCCCAGCCATAAAGCCGGCAGTGTGAGCCCGGTTCTGATGGGAAGACCTCCCTGGGTGCTGGGCACACATGCAGATCGCAGTGTTGAGACCCTGTGTCTCTGGCTCTCACTCATGGAAGAAATATATAAACTAGAAAACAAAATAGAACAGAGATGAAAGCCCAAGTCTGAGTGACGTCACAGACTGTTTTCCTCCCATGGCCCTCCTCTACGTCCAGAAGGACTTCACGGATGGGGTAATCTTGTTCTTGTAACTCCCAGGGGTGTTCCCTGTTCTTGAGTTTTTATGGTCTCTTGCAAAGCCAAGTAAGAGGAGAGTCAAAGAGAATTTTATACAGCCTTCATTGATACGTGTTCAAGGAAATGGGTCACACAGTTTAAAAAGAAATCTTGAAGAAGCCCTTTGCAGTTCACTTATAACAGAAATGACTGTGCAATTTTATTAGGGATTTCTGGTACTTGGAAATAAGAGTCTGAAAGTAATAGTCATTACATTCAGTGTAAATCGTGGGTGATTCCAAAGACTGTTTCTACAAATTGATTACACACACACTAGGCCTCTCAAACAGCCTGCTCCGATTGATCAGGAAATCTTAGAGAACATGCCCTGTTTTCCTCAGGGCACCGCGTGGCGGTCAGAGTTACAGGCTGTTCTTTGCTCTCTCTGAGGTATGAAAGGAAGCTACGGTCTAAGCGCTTGGGGGAAGCGTAAGTCGTAATTGTAGGCTGTGGTAAATGTAAATCTATGAGAAATGGGTGAGGTTTTTTATTTTATTTATTTATTTATTTTTGGAGAGGTTTATTCTATAGGGTGCGTGCGCTCTCCAGGAAGATAGAGAAAGAGAGAAAGAAAGCGAGAAATCACCCCCCAGGGGGGATGGCCACGCCGCAATCCCTTCTCCTCCATTCTCCTCTCAGAATCTTGGGGATGCACGCATACGCGCCCGGCATGAGTTTAAGCCACTGGGTCCAGGACTCGAACTTTGGTCCACTACGTGGGAGTCCAGGGACAAAGCCATTACACTAACTGCTGGTCCCTAAATGGGTTAGTTTTAAACAGCCAAGTAGCAGAGCTTGTCAGACCATACCCTGTGTTCCTCTGTGGATCCCCATCACAGAACAATGTCTATCTCTTTTAGCAGTGAGATTTCTAAGGCTTCTTGAACATCTCCATTCTCATTTTTTAGCGAGAGAACAGTATCGAGTCTTAAGTGACAGAATGAATTTTTAAATAAGTTACACTTTTCTCCATTTTTTGACTAAATAATAATGCTCATAGAAAGGATGGCTCAGGTCTTCTCTTCTTCAGGGGTACTGAACCAACATTGTAAATTTGAAATGGCAGGTCCTCTGTCCCTGTCTGGCTAATCTCTGATAAAACATTAATCATCTCAAGGTTCTATTCAAGCCCATTGATGGAAACTGTGAAATGTAATTTAGCTTGAGGAATTGCATTAATGTTTTCTAATAGCTCTGAGATATTCCATGATTTATAGGTTTCAATGCCGGAAGGCTGTGTGTGTGTGTGTTTCTCTGTGTGTTCATGCTAGTTAATCTAAATAGGTGATTGTGAGTGGTATGCTTATTCTATGTTATGAAAGTATGTACTCACTATAACTGGTGAATAGTTGTTGGTTATTTGTGTCTGTAGTAATGACCCATTCATTGCTTTATTATGCATTTAGTATGAAGTGGTGTTTATTAATGTTCGTTGCATTTTTAGAAACTTTAAATATACATGCATACAAATGTATATATGTAGATGGGCTAAAATGTACATATTTAGTGCTAAAGTTTTATTTTCGAGCAAGTTCAGGCTTCTCCTTTGGTTACGTGCACTATAAGCCTCCACGTCTGCGTGCGAGCTTTCCCTCCTCCATACTTGCCCTCCGTGGCAGCGCTCGTACTTCCCAGTCACTACCTCTACTCCGTAATGGTTCTGCCTCCACCCTGCCCACTTGTTTACAATGTTACAACAGGGTACAACCTCCGCTGTCTTTCATTTCACCCACGTGTGCACCCCAGGGTCTGGACCCTGCCAGCACAGAGTAGGCGCTCAGTAACCTTTTCCTGAATGAGTAGAGAACAGGAGGAAGCAAGAGCAGCGTCCTCACACCTGGGGGACGTCTATGCCTTACCTTGGATCGGCGGTTTCTTCTCTTGTGACGTCGTTTGTCATCTGTGAAATCCGCGTTACTCGCCTGCATCACTGCTCTGCGAGGGTGCGATGCGAGTGGGTACTGGAATTGCTTGCGTGCTGCCTGGAGGCGGTGCCCCTTCCCGTGGGCGGTGTCCTGTGTTGGGCTCTGTGCCACGTGATGCTGAGGGCAAAGTGTGTGTTCAGATATGTTCTAGCAGCGGGGCCCCCGAGAGAGCAGAAATGCACGTCCCAGATGGGTCAAAGCGGGCCTGCACGTCCTGTCGGCGTGGAATTGGTGGCATCGGGGCACGTCTTCCATGCAGGTTCCGGGTTTGTGACCCGCATGCCGTGCTGCGTTGGGGCTTGTGCGTCAGGGAGTCTGGGGAGGACCCTTGGCCTGACTGCAGAGGGTCTTGAATTCAGGAGAAGCGCTTTTCTGAATGTGGTAGAGATGGGGTTCCTGAAGCTTGGGTCTGTGGTGGAGCTACCGATTCGGGTGAGAGATGGTGGGTCCCAGGAGGGGACACTGCAGAATGGTGGTGCTTAGCAGAGTACACTGTACATCTCCGTGTGTGTCTCAGGTCATTGCCCGGCTCGCTTGGCTCCTCTGGTGGCTTTGCCATCCTCGCACTTCACTCAGCCTGCTGTTGCAGAGAGGGAAAGTGAGAAACCACCAGCGGGTGGGCGGGGGGGAGGTGGCCATGGCACAGTCCCTTCTCCTCCATTCTCCTCTCAGGGCGAACACACCTGGTGTGAGTTTCCAGCCACCGGTTCCAGGACATGAAGTGCAGTTGACCATATGGGAGTCCAGTGCCTTAGCCACTACACCACATGCTGGCCCCAAGAAACTCTATTTGGGTGAGCCTGTTTTTCCTTTCAATGCTCTTACGTTCGTTTGCTAGGACGGCCGTAACAAAGCACTAGAGGGTGGACAGCATGAGCGACAAGCGTTCCTTCCCCTCTCCTCTGGTGGTCAGAAGGCCGAGACCAGGGCGGCAGGGCTGGCTTCTTCTCGGCGTGTAGATGGCTGTCCACTGCTTTGTCTCCCGTGGCCTTCCTTTGTACATGTCTGTGTCCAAGTTTCCTCTTACAGGGACACCAGGAATATTGGTTTAGGGCCCACCCTAACAGCCACAGAGTGACTTAATTACCTCCTTAAAGATCCTGAACAGCCAGTCACACTGGGAGGTGCCGAGGACCAGGGCTGCAGGATACCGACTGTGGTGGTCACAGCTGGCCTGCAGCAGTGCCACACGTTCCCTTATATGGCACACGTGTGCTTGCCAGAGAGAGACAGGGAATGTGAACAGGCGCCGCCCGGAGGGATGACCACACCGCAGCTCCGTTTCTTTTGCTCTCCTCTGGAGCTTGGGTCTGCGCACACAGGTGCCTGGTGCGTTTTTCAAGCCGCCAGGTCTGGGACCTGATTCACTTGGGGCCATGTGGGTGGAATCCAGCCACCTGACCACCACACCACCTGGTTGGCCCCCAGTACTACACATTTAAAAAAGGAGATCGTAAAGCTCTTGGTGAATGATTGTAAGGGCAGGATAGAGCTCTGTTTAACCACAGTTCTTATACTGAACTCGTATAATAAACACTTCTAGGAGTTCCTACTTCATCTCACAGGCTGATTGATTTTTTTAGGTATTTGTCGTGTATCTGCCACAGTGTGGAATTTTTGAAGGTACTTTATACTTTGATATAGAATAACTTACAGTGTAGCAGAGCTCTTCAGACGTAAGCATGCGTATTAATACCCTGGGATCCTGTCAAGGTGCAGGCTTTGACTCGGTGGGTCTTTGTTGGAGCCTGAGATCTCTCTCTTTCTCTTTCTTGTTTTACGGTTATATGTTTTGGAACCTGCAGGTGGTGTGCTGATTGGGGCACTGGACCCCCACATGGCCAACCATGATTCGGGCCCCAGACCTGGCAGCTTGCTTTCTCATTCCCTCTCTCTCTCTCTGATGACTATAGCAAATTAAAGTAATAATAATAATAAATTAAATAATTATTCAAAGAAAGTTTATATGTTTATTTATTCCTAGAGAAAGAAGTAAAAAACACATAAACTCTGACCTCCCCACCACCCGAAACATGGCCATCGTGCCGTGAACCTGCCCCAGTCCCCACCGGCCTGGGCCGCGGTTACGCGCACACGTACCATCGTACCGTCAGCGCGCTTGGGAGTCTCAGGGTACGGCCAGGTGCTCTCCCATTTGGTTCCAGTCGCATTACCACTGCGCAACCGTCCTGCCTCTGTGGTCCCGCATTTCTGGCATGTCCCCAGCGATCCTTCTGCTGCTGCTCCCCTGAGCACCACTGAGAAGCAGGGCCAGAGCTTCCTGTACAATTAGCAGGTCCCAGTGCAGAGTGGAAATGTGGGCCCTGGCTCATGGATGGTAAGAGTTCGGGGACAGAAGCACCACAGCATTAATGAGCACAGGGCCCTGCGCCAACACCTGGGTGATGCCGCCCGCAGAGCCAGCGCGAATGGGGCAGTCCCAGGGCCTTGTTCACACCGACCAGAGGACGATTACTCTGACTGGCCATTCGGGAGTCCTTGTCCGTGCCCGAAGTCCTCTCAGGACACGGCCAGGCTTTAGCGTGTGCGAGGAACCGCTGAAACAACTTTCTCCTGACACACTAAAATATTTTTGTGCACAAAACAGAATATTAGCCTCCCACCCATGACTTCACGTGTGCGTGCCTGTGTGTGTGTGTGTGTGTGTGTGTGTGTGTGTGTGTGTGTGTGTAGCTTGTCCTTCTCCTGGAATGATTCAGAGGCATCTAGGATATGACGCTTGACTTCCTCTGCTCAGTGGTGGTGCCCCTTTGTCCTTGAGGTGCTCCGTGTCTGCTTGCTTTTGGATGGAGGCACTTAGCCCTGCAAGCAGCATGCCTTCCACGTCTCAGAGGTGAACAGCCATCATAGTGGAAGGGAAGCTGGCCACCCAGTGCTGTGGCACACACGTGTGCACCGTCAGGCCATCTGTATGACAAGCATGTGTACCGGTGTGCGCGGGCGTCCACTGCAGACCTGCCTTCCACCTGCATCTCCTCTCCCCACTGCTTGCATTCGGAGCTTCCTATTGGAGACTCCCAGGAACCGTATTTCATTTCCGATCTGCCCACAGAGCAGCCTGGGGCAGGAGGAAAATAGTCTGAGGTCTGTCCCTTCCCACCCTACGGTTGCCTCTTGGTGCCTTTCCAGGTCCTTGACACTTAGTTCCTTTAATCAACTAATTATTTCAGAGAAAGCGGTCAGCTTCCGTAGGCTCGTCATCTCTTTCCTATTCTTGGTTCTTTTCACCTTATTCCCCATGTCTTTATTTCTATATCAAGGTGTCCTATTTCTATACCCATCAGTTTGAGCTGAAGACGAATCTGCATTAAGTAGTGGTTAATTGGTATGGCTTACCTAGTTTCTTCTCATGGATGTTTGAATATCATGGGGTTTTAGGCAGATAGCTTTTAGAGAAATTGATTAAAAATCTTGTGCAGTATTCTAATTCTCTAGGTCTGGGCTGATAACCTGCATTTTAAAAATGTAAGTGATGCATTCACATGGTTCAGAATTAAAACCCTCTAAGTGTGGGCCTGCCCTGTAGTGCAGTGGTTAAGCCTTACGTATAGCAAGCCAGATCCCACATGGCCATCTGGTGTTCGAGTCCCAGCTCCCTGGTTGCTTGAAAAACAGGCCGTGCGCATGTGTGCCCAAAAGTCTGGTGGGGCAGAGAAGCGGATGAAAAAATATTACAGTATAACCATGCCTCATTTGGTGCTTTCTCTCTCCCTCTCTCTATCTCCCTCCCTCCCTCTCTCTCTCCCTCTCTCCTCCCCTCTTTGGCAAGCCCATGTGCCTCTGGTGATAAAAAAACAAAATGTATAAGTGACAACACGATGTGCAGGTCATTCTGTCTCTGTCACTGGAGGCAGCCAGTCTGGTTAATTCGTGCGCGCGCGTGTGTGTGTGCGCGCATTTGTGTGCGAGCATGCATGAGGGTATCTTCTTCCAGAGTTATTTTATGCTTTTATGAGCAAGTGCACAAGCATCCATCCTCCATTTTACACAAATAATTTTGACTTTTTCCTGCCTTTATAGAAATTGTACGATCTGTAATGTTATTGTATTTTATAAAAGATGGAAAGCCTTCACGGGTCTGTCACTGTGAAAGATGATAGAGGCATGTGTGCCCCAAACCTTGGCAGTTATACCTGCACAGAGATCATCTCTTCTTTTTCATAAAGTTGGTACTGTCTGTGGTCTTACAGAGTTTTGCCAAGGGGAGTGGGGAGAAAAATTAGATAAAGCAGTGGGCCTTAGTAATAGAAATAGTCTAGAATTAGCAGGAGAGATTTAGTAGATTATTTTTAAAAAGAAAAATTAGCATCTGGTTAGTTTAATTTTCCATTTTTAATAGACTGATGAAATAAACATTAACAAGGATGTGTAAACATCTATAAGACAATGGAAGCAAGACTAAAGACTTTAAAGTAGTAATGATCACACAAAAACCTGATTGCTTTCCTTGATAGCTTTATAGAATTACTCAATTAAAAAAGGCTGTCGATGTTAAATATCACAATTTTGAGAAAGTACTATTTTTGAAATCTCATATACCAAATTAATTGAATTGGATAAAGAAATGGTATATGTGTAATAAACTGTCCAAGAGGTAGTGATTATTGAAAACATATCAAATTGAATAGACTCACAGGATAGTGTGTATATTTTCTTTAATGATCTGGAAGAATTAGCTAAGTAGTATATCATTGAAATCTACAGATAATGGTGAATGAGGTGCCTTTTTTTTTTTTTTTTTTTTTTTTTTTAATGAGTGTTACTGGGAAGGAAACAATACAAGTTTACTGTGACAGCAAAAGATGAAAAAGACATCTTGGTGGAAGATGTATCTAATGTAACTAATGTATCTGGAGAGAAGTAAATCTGTGGGATCAAGAGAAGGAAAAGACCCGAAGAGCAGATAATGATGTAGAAGAGTTGTGCAATGGCAGTTTATTATTTCGTATAAATGAAACCCAAAGGGCAGCTGGCCTAAAGGTGTGCCGTGCATAGAATGAAAAGAAATCAAGAAGTAATTTTGAACTAGTATTGTAAATCGTGTCTGCTTGCCCGATTGTCAGCCTTTATTAGATGACATTATGGTTGGGTCAATGAAGAATGTCTAATGCAGTCATGAAAAATTTTCAAAAACTGTGTCTCTCAGCTAGGAAGTGATAAGTAGACATACACTGTAGAGACACAGGACAATTGCTTGAGTCAGATGGCGTTTCTTTGCGTGTGAATTACGAGGATCCTTCATGTTCTGATTAGGTGGACATCACACAGTCCTCTTCCTCAGGGTGCTGAGCACGGCTGCTTGAGAGCTGAGGTGGGCCAAGGACCCGGCGCTGAACGCATGTAGCATGGATACTGTGCCTGCCTTACCCGTGCTTAGGCATCTGCTGGAGAAATGGTGGGTTTATCAAATGTGCTGTAGATCCTGGGTGAGCACCCCTGACCGCACAGTTTGAAATCTGAAATGACGCAGAATCCAGTACTTTTTGAGTACTACATGATACTGGAAGTGGAAAATTGCACAGTTGACCTGATGTGAGGGGTCGCAGTCAGGATACTGCAGCGTGCAAGTACTGAACAGGATTGCCTTCGGCTAAGCATGGTGGGGGCCTTAACTGTAAGAGTATTTCATGTTTACACTTGGGTCCATCTGCAAGAGTTCTCACTTTGTATATGCAAATGTTCCAACACCTGACTGACTCTGAAATCCAAAACACTCCTGATGCCAAGCTTTTTGGGTAAGGGATGCTCGACGTGTAGCTAGTGACTGACGCGGAATTGAAACCCATGGGTCTTTGCTCCAAGCACAAAGCTCTTTCTCCTCAGCACCCTGTGACCCCTGTGCCGGAGTATTCTGAGGCGACACCAGTAGTGCATCCTTCATCTTAGGAAGTGATATGGACAGAGAGGAAGCTAGGGTTTCCATCTATAGCAGTAAGTGTGGGTTGGCCCTTTGACTTAATGTGCTTCGCATCAGTAAATGTCTGTCTTATCTGTACCAAGAAGAAATAATAGTTTGAAAAATCTGGGAAGGCGTGCCAGGCATTTTCATACCTGGGAGTGCAGTGGTGACACAGTGTTCTGAGATGCTGGGCCCAAGGAAAGGCCTGGCTCTGTGTCTGGAGGTCTTCCTGCACATGCTGGGCACACGCATGTGAGTGCGCGGTCTGGGCCGACCGGAGCGGGGCTGGGTCACAGCACGAGTACCCTGTGGGAGGTGTCTATCTGTTTCTCTCTCCCATGCAAGAAATAAATAAACTATTTTAAAAAAATGGTAAAAATTCGTCACACTGTATGATTTATGTATACCAAAGGCTCTAATAAACATCTAGAAATGATTCCTTTATTTATATGAATTAAAGAAGTGTAGATGAAGGAATTAAAACTAGTCTCTAATTTGCAATTTTTTAAGCATCAATTTTATGAAAGATTTTGGAGCATTTAAGTGATAGAAAATTGTAAAGTACATTCGGCTTTAGAAAATATCTGTTTTCCTCCCTTGATTATTTAACATGGAATCAATACTAACGTCATTTGCATTGTCCTTTAGTGTTTACAAAGTGGATTCACATATATTCTCGTATTTCATCTGCCCAATAACCTCTGGAAGATAAGATTTCCTAATTATGCTTTTTAATGTCTATTTCTTAACTTTGTCTAAAAGCAGAATGATTGAGCTCCATTTCCTTAATTTAGAAGGCTAGACAGATTAGCTGTTTGATGGAACATTCAAGAAGGCACAGAAGGGGCTGGCAAGTGGTGTGGTGGTTAAAGGCGCTGGACTCCCACATGGGCGACCACGGTTCAAGTCTCGGACCTGGTGGCTTGCTTTCTCACTTCCTCTCTCTCTCTCTCTCTGATCAAACTGAAAAATAATAATGGTATAATAATAAATAAAGTTAAATAAAATAATTCTTAAAAAAAAAAAGAAGGCACAGAAAAGAAGAGGCAGGGATTCTACTTGGTAAAAGTTATCCCTGAAATAATTTGACTTGACATCTCACTCATTTTTCCAAAGGCTGCATGGGGGCGGGGCAAAGCCAAGGTAGCATGGCAGAATATAATTTCAAAGCCCCAAAATAACAAGAGCTGAAACATGCGAGACGTTTGCTTCTTGCACGTGTCATTGAGGTCGGGTGGACGGCCCCCCGGAAAGGCAATCCGATGGCCCCAGTTCTGGCGTCAGGTGCCTGTTAAACTGCGGTGTTGTCCTTCGTGCCATTGACTCCTGGTGAGAGTGGCTGCCTGAGCTTCCAGCAAAGGCTGAAGCCTCATTCTAGGCAGTAGGAAGGAAGAAGCGCATCTGCTTCCTTTTCTTAGAATCCTTTTGTGAAATACTAAATCGCACTGTGGCTTTGGCCATGTTCCACGTGTGTCCCTAACGTGAAGTCAGGCCATAGGAGAGCACATGATTGCTCTGCTAAGAACTGGGGCTTCCTTACTGGGGGAAAGGGGGAGCGGATATTGGGCTAGGCACCTCCCAGTCTGCATGCGTGCAGTGCCCCACGCAGCAGGTCAGTATCACGAGGCCTCAGTTAAGTCATGGTTTGGGCAGTACCAGCTGGTTTACAGTGGTTAAGATCGCGTGACCACGTTACTAGTGTTCATGTGTTGGTTGTGTGTTCTTGTGTGTGTGTGTGTGTGTTGAATATTTACTTTATTCATTTAGACAAATGGGCACAAGAGGATATTGAGGAAAAGATTTGTTTCTCACAGTCGTTTTCTTACAAAAAAAGAGATTTATTTATTTATTTAATTCCATTTGTTATTATTACTTTTTAATTTGACCAGAGACAGAGAGAGAAAGGGTAAGTGAGAAAGCAAGCCACCAGGTCTGGGACTCAAATTGCGGTTGGCCATGTGGGAGTCCAGCGCCTTAACCACCGTGCCACCTGCTGGCCCCCTCACAGTCATTTTTTAAGCAGTCATCCTGACGCTAAATTTCTGAACTGCTTCTAGTCTCCACACCCCCTTTGACATCTTCAGAGGAAGAGCCAGCTGTGCGATGCCAGAATTATTCTAATTTACTGTTGTCCCCTGTCTCTTACAACAGGCAGGAGGCAGGCTCAGCATTTCTTTAAGGGTCTATGACTGGGTTTTAGGGACTGGAAGGACACTCCAGAAACACCCTTAAGAAAGTTATTATTTCTTTCAAACATTGTTTAGAACAGCAAAGGACAATATGTTTTATAGCACAACTTTTTAAGATGGCTGAATTGGCAATAAATTCACATAATGAAACTTCAAGCAAGTTTTTATATTTCTACCGGGGAATTCTTTGGTTCTTGGCGTAAATTTTTAAATAGTTGATAGCAGCTTCCTATTCTTTCTCTTCCTTAGTTGCAGTGCTAATGTGAAAACAGCTTGCTGTGTTGTGAAGAATGCCATTAGTGATCCAGTGAATCAACTCTCGCACGTTTCGGTTGTCAGGCATGCTAAATAGTCCTTGGTATGCACTGGAGGGAGGGCCTGCAATACTGTAATCGTGAGACTCCATTTGTCACCCATAACCAGTGAAATCTGCTCTTCCTACCCCAGCCTCTAGGACCTCTCCAGCAGGGGGCTTCTTTCATTAGGTTCAACTCTGCACCAGAGCCAGCAAGTCCTGGCTTCCCCAACACCTGGGCCATGGTTCTGGGCTTGTGATATTTGAAAACAGCAAGATGATGTGCCTTTTGAGGCCTTAGTATTCTTACATTTAAAACAAGGAGCAGTGGACCTGCAGATGGCGTGGTGGTTAAGGCGCTGGATCCCACGTGGCTGACTGCACCATTGGAGACCCCGACCCGGCAGCTTGAAAAACATGCCAGGCTCATGTGTGTGCCTGCCTCAAGTCCGGTGGCGTGGCCATTCCCCCTTTCTCTGTCTTTGTGTCTCTGTCTCTCTCCAGTTAGCATACATGCCCTATGACAAAAAAAAAAAAAAAAAAAAAAAAAGAAACCCCCCCAAACAAAAACAAACAAACAAATAGCAAGGAGCAGAAAAATATTGTTTTCTTCCACTTCTAAAATTTTGTAATTCTCTGCAATGGCTTCTTTTTAAAAACCGTTTCAAAATTCTGGAACATACTCTACCAAGAATTCCAAATAAATATTAACTTATATTTAAAGATGCCATATTAATTTACACAGTGTAATAATGATTAGTTTTAAAAAGAATTTAATTCAAGAAATATTTGTTATTGAAAATGTATCATGAGTTCATGTATGTAAGCCAAATTTTACCACTATACATATAATTCATGAGAAAAGGCTGACACCAAAAAAAAAAAAATCATGCCACATCTTGCCCCTATGTTACATTTTCTATTCAAAATTAAATGATAAATGTGTTAGATCATGCACGTCAGGTAAGCAGAGTTGAGGGAGACAGCTCCCGAGTTAGGAGATAAGGAGTCGGACTCCTCGGTTACCTTTGACTGCGTCACACGGCGTGCACTTCCTCTGCGGGCAGCTGCCTGTCCTGAGTTCGGAAGCTGTCCTGAGTGCGTTGTCTGTAGCTGGCCCTCTGCTGTAACTGTTGTTTACTCTTTGCGTTATGTGCCCTAAACTTGGTCACAATTCCAAGCTTAGAAATTGTTATGTGGGAGATAACCAAGTTTTTGGAACTTGTTTTAGAAATAGCCACCAATGATTAGGAAAAGGTATGGGGAATACATCCAGTCTTTTTAAAAATCTCATTTTACGATTTTCTGCGAACAAATAAAAGTACTTCTTTGGAGTCTTTCAAAAGTGTCTTAATTGGAAGGTTTAAAATTTTCTGCCAGATGGGCCAGCAGGTGATGTGGCCGACCGTGTGGGAGTTCAGCCCTTAACCACCACGCCCCCTCCCGGTCCCACAAAGTCGCATTTAGAAATGTCAGTCACATGCGCGATCTCCTGGATTGAGCACATTTGAGATCTGGGAACTCGGTGAGGGCATACGCGCTGCAGGCGGAGGAGACCTGGGTGTGAATTCTGCCTCACCGAGTATTTGATGCGTGACCCCCGAGAGCCCCAGTTACTTCCTGGGTTTAACGGGCTAACCAGACTCATTTCTGAGCCATCAGGATCTGACGAGGTGCTGCGTGTAAGTGCCATGCCCAGCGCCTGGCCCAGGGGTGTTCTCGGACGTGGCAGCTGCCCTCTCTGTGTCGCAGTGTGTCCTTTAGGGCCAGCTGTGGTGTGTGTTTTGTGGGAGCTGAGTCCCCTAGGCTGATCTCAGAGTCCAAGTTCTGGGCCAGACTCCTTAAAAAACGTGTGTCTGCCCCAATCTCAAAAGGAAGAGATGGAGCAGGGACCATGCGTAGCAGGACCAGGACCAGTGAGGTACGTAGCAGGACCAGGACCAGTGAGGGTACTTTCTCTTCTCCAGCAAGTATACACACTCTGGCAAATGTAAATGAATGGTGATAGAAGTAATGTAGACACCATTGTATTTGGTTATTCTATGGCTCATTGGCATGGGAATGTCCCATTGGACTGAAAGAAATGCCTTAAAACCTTTTCACCCCTCAGATTTTTGCCATAGAGTGTATGTAATAGCCAGAGAGACACAGAGACAGAGAGCAGGAAAGTGAGGAAGCACCTCCCCAGGGAGATGGCCACGCTGCAGTCCCTTCTCCATTCTTCTCTTGGGATCTTGGGCACGCACATACATGCGCCCAACCTGGTTTTCAAGCCACTGGGTCAGGGATTTGAACTGTGATCTGCCATGTGGGAGTCCAGTGGTTTAATCACCATGCTGCCTGTTGGCGAACTCCTAAATGCAGTCGCAGTGGCTCAGGCATTAGGGCGACTGCACTGTACTGGTACTGTATGGGAAGGCTGGGGGTTTGGATCCTGGGTCGACCAGGATGTGCTGGGCACCCCCCTGGGTGCCCCCGTTTATCGGCTACTTGGGAGAGGAGGGATCGAGGTGTGGTGAAACCCTGTTGAGGGTGTCTGTCTCTTTGATATGAAAGAAAGAAACTTTAAGAAATAACTTTTACTGTAAGAAACAGAGATTTACCTAATTAATACTAAGATTGTTATTTTTTTTTTTTTTTTTGCCATAGGGCACATATGTTCACCAGAGGGAGACAGAGAGAGAAGGAAATTGAGAAATCTCACAGGAGGACGGCCTTGCTGCAGTCTCTTCCCCTCCATCTCCCCGTTTGGGACTTGGGCACTCACGCACACTCACACCTTGTAGTGTTTCTCAAGTTGCTGGGCCCAGAACCGAACCCTGCAAGCAGTCATGTAGGACCCAGCTGCCTTTGGCCACCACATCATGTGCACGTGCCCTGTGACAAAAGCCTGAAGAAGAATTTTAAAGGACTCTGTGTGTGTGTGTGTGTGTGTGTGTGTGTATTCATGAGTGGTTCTTCAAAATTTTCTGTATAGTGGATATTATGACAAAACTATGCAGAGATTTACATTTCCTTAAAAATTTATTTATTCTATTTGTTGTTATTTTAATTTGACCAGAGAGAGAAAGGGAAAGTGGGAAAGCAAGCTGTCAGGTCTAGGACTTGAACTGCGGTCAGCCATGTGGGAATCCAGCACCTTTGAGCACCACACCACCTACCAGCCCCAGGATTTCCGTTTTTGGGGCAACGAAATAAAGTGGTACTTTAATTCCATCTTCCCATAGTCCTTTTGAAGTCCCTTGGTCTGTGTCCTAGTGGTTCTTGGGCATCGTTATTGGGAAACGATTTTCATTCCCATTTTGCAGTCAGAGGACAGGAGTCATGTGATGCCTGCTTTGCAGGGGTGGTGGGGTGCTGGATTCAGGCAGAGGGGTGCAGGCAGTGTGAACTCTCCCCCGAGAGTGGCTGCTGGGTAGTCTTCAGCAGCACGGCCAGCCAAGTGAGCAGGTTTTTTTTTTTTTTTTTTTTTTTTTTTTTTTTTTTTAAGAGGTTTTTTTTTTATAGGGTGCATGCGCTCGCCAGAGAGACAGAAAGTGAGAAATCACCCCCCAGGGGGGGATGGCCACGCCGCAATCCCTTCTTCTCCATTCTCCTCTCGGGATCTTGGGCACACATGGACATGCGCCTGGCGTGAGTTTTAAGCCACCGGGTCCGGTTTGCAAACCACAGTCGACTACATGGGAGTCCAGCGACATAGCCATTACGCTAACTGCTGGTCCCATGAACAGATTCTTAATTTTTTTTTTTTTTTTTTTTTGAGAGGTTTTTGCTATAGGCGGCGTATACTCAACAGAAAGACAGAGAGAGACAGAGACAGAAAGCAAGAAATCACCTCCCCAAGGGATTGCAGTGGAGGATGGCCATGCCGCAATCCCTTCTCCTCCATTGTCTTCTTGGGATCTTGGGCACGCACGTACACACACCTGGAATGAATTTTAAGCTGCCAGGTCTGGGACTCGAACCACGGTGTACTACGTGGGAGTCCAGCGACATAGTAATTACACTAACTGCTGGTCCCTGGGTTCTTAATCTTTTTTTTTTTTTTTTTTTAGAGAGATTTTTTTTGTTATAGGGCGCGTGCGCTCGCCAGACAGACAGAGAGAGACATAGAGACAGAAAGCGAGAAATCACTCCCCAGGGGGGATGGTCACGCTGCAATCCCTTCTCCTCCATTCTCCTCTCGGGATCTTGGGCACTCACGCACACGCGCCCGGCGTGAGTTTTAAGCCACCGGGTCCGGGACACGAACCGCGGTCGACTATGTGGGAGTCCAGCAACATAGCCATTACGCTAACTGCTGGTTCCCAAGAGTTCTTAATCTTGATTCAGGACCGTCATGTCACCCCATGCGTGGACTCGGTGCGCCATCTCTTGGGCAGAGATACTAGTTGGAGCACGGTGGCAGTCCGAATGTGCCCGGGGGATCGTACCGATTCCACAGCAAGTAAATGGACATGTTTGGGAGGTCTTTTCCCCTCAGTCATGTCCAGAACACACACATGAATCACTTGCTAAACTGCCGACGCAGGTGTATTAATGAGCCCACCTCACACGAATGGGCAGTCGCTGAGGGGCGGCGTCTGCGGGCCGGGGTCAGCGGTGCCAACTGCGTGCTGCGTTTTAATTAGAATTTATTTGCAGCCAGAAGCGGCTCCGTTCTTCACTCCTGACGTCGGTAATGAACCGTGCCTCCGTGCATCCTTATCAGTATTCAGGGCTCCACCGGCCTGCGGTTCACACTCTCCCTTGTCTTTGTCAGAGAAGATGACGGAGCAGGTTGCTTGGAAACCCTCAGCCGCTCTCCCTGCGGGGATTATCAGTCTGCTCTGCACCCTCACCTCTGCATGCGGGGGACTGTGTTTTGCTGCTGACAACATTAACTGATTGCAAGTTGTTTTAGTGGGAGCATGATGTCGAAACTAGATTTCCTTTGATTTTACGCATGAGATGCAGAGAGACTAGACACTGACACCTTCCACTGTAACTCCGAATAGCGCAGAGGTATCTACATTTGGGGTGCATGTTTTGATTTCCACGTCCTGGCCCTGGTCGATGGATTGGATCATCTTTGGGTCTTGCCCCGTTTCTGTCGCGAGTTCTTTGGTTTCCAGTGGCCTCACACAGGCTGCCCTTCAGGAGAGCCTGCTAGGTGTAGTCGGGACACGGGCGATTGTCAGTGGGGCTGAAGTGAAAGCCAGCTGCCATCTGGTTACCTGTGACTTCATATGGTCTGGTCCCCAAAATGCTTCCTTCTTTTTTCTCTCTTTTTAGTCTGTTCTTGTCTTATGAGATTTCTTGTCCTGTTTTTCCTTCTTTCCTTCCTTCCTTCCTCCCTTCCTCCCTTCCTTCCCTTCCTTCCTTCCTTCCTTCCTTCCTTTCGAGGTTTTTGTTATAGGATGCGTGCGCTTGCCAGAAAGACAGAGAGAGACAGAGAGACAGAAAGCGAGAAATCACCCCCCCAGGGGGTATGGCCACACTGCAATCCCTTCTCCTCCATTCTCCTCTCGGGATCTTGGGCACGCATGCACATGCGCCAGGTGTGAGTTTAAGCCACCGGGTCTGGGACTTGAACTGCAGTCAACTACATGAGAGTTCAGCAACATAGCTATTACGCTAACTGCTGGTCCCAAGAAGGCAATTTTTTAAATGAATGATTTAATTTGTCTTGAATTCATTTTTATGTATTTTTAAATATTTTATTTATCATTATTTTTAAATTTTGGACAGAGCACATGTACTTACCAGAGAGAGACACAGAGATGAGGAGGGAAACTGAGAAAGCAAGCTACAAGGGTCTCAGAGGCGTGTGCTGAGCAGCATTCTGCTTGTTCAGCTTGCCATGCTGTTAATAGCCAAAGTAAGTCCCAGAGGGCTGGCCCTGTGTGCTACTTGACAGTGCTACCAGGCAGGCTGAGGCCACACGGAGGCCCATGGCCAGGCCTGGGACACTCTACCGGCCAGGCGCGGGAGGCCGGGTTAGGGGAGCTTGGGGTCAGTGTGGGCAACACAGAGACTGTAGCTGGAAGGACAGGTGTGGTGACAGGCTGGAGTCCTAGCCACCCCAGAGACTGAGGCAAGATAATCCGAACACAGTAAGACCCTATCTTAAAAGTGTATGAGAAGGGGGCCAGCAGGTGGCCTAGTGGGTAAGGTACTAGACTTCCATATATCCTAGAGTCCCAGACCTGCCTACTTGAAACTCACGCCAGGACATATGGGTGCGTGACTAAAATCCCAAGAGGAGGATGGATGAGAAGGGACTGTGGGATGGCCATCCGCTTTGGGGGGCATTTCTCGATTATTGTCTTTCTAGCGAGTATAACACCCTATAGTAAAAATCTCTTTAAAAAATGTGTACATTCTCAGAATTTTTAAAAATTATTTATTTTATTTTATTTTATTTTATTTTATTTTATTTATTTTATTTTATTTTATTTTATTTTATTTTATTTTATTTATTCATTCATTTTATCTTTTAGTTTGACCAGAGAGAGACAAAAGGTGAGAGTGAGAGAGGGAGGAAGTGAGAAAGCAAGCCACCAGATTCAGGACTCGAACCCTGGTCGGCCATGTGGGAGTGTCCAGCGCCTTAACCACCACGCCACCTGCTGGTCCCAGAATTTTGTTTTATATACAAAGTGTATTTAAGTACATTTCATAATCTTTTCTATGGTATGAGTCTGTTTCTGCGGAAGGTGCCTTGTAGAAACTGTTCTGGATAAAATGAGGGTGGTAGGTAGCACCGGAATGCAGGTGGCGCTGGATGGCTGCCTAGGAAAGGAGCTTTTATGACATTTGTTGCTGACAGTTCTTAATCCAAAGTGCAAGAAGGCCAGCTAGGCTCACTGTTCTTCCCTCAGAGCGTTTTTCCTGACTAGAGAGCAAGGGGGTTTCTAAGTGTTAACGTGTCTTTTCTGAACTAAAGGCAGCGTGGCATCTGGAAAGTCAGGACGTATTTTTCTATGTTTCTATGCAAAAATGTGTCATGACTTTCCCGGTGACCCAGTACTTCATGTATGAAGTCATAGTTTGATAAAGCCCAAGAAAATCATGTAGATGGTCAGGCTTAATTGTGTAACACTAGGGCACATCATTTCTTAGCAGGCAGAGCACAGCGATACTCGTTTCAATTCTCTTACTGAAGAGACATCATCATTATTATTTTTTTGGAATTTTGCCATAAGGCAAGTGTACTCACTGGAGAGAGAGAAGGACAGAAGAAATCAGCCCCCAGAGGGGATGGCCACGCTGTATTCCTCTCTCTTCCATTCTCCTGTCAGGACTTTGGGCATGCACGCACATGCACCTGGTGTGTTCCTCCAGGACCTGAACCCTGGAGTCGGCCATGTTGGAGCCAGTGCCCCAACTGCCGTGCCACATGCTGGCCCACACTATTTTTGTTTGTTAGGTAATTTTTCTTAACCACCTGTTTTTTTTTTACTTAAACAAACTATCAATTATGCACATCACGCTGGTGCAGATAGGCATTACTACGTGCAGAGAGAGTGATTTCACAACCCAGTGTTCCAGAAACTTGCGTGGTTACTTCAGTCATACTTGGGATATTACCATTCTTAATTGCATCGGTCATTGCTTGCTTCAAGACTAGTGTCCACACCATCTATTCTTTAGGTTTGTTCTTCTTTGTTGTGCCATACACTTTATTTCCCAAGTTTACAGAGTTTTTGCTATTGTCATTTAGACTTATTGCTAGTTTTGCTACCTCATGTTGAAGAGGAAGCCTTGTGGCTGTGTTTGCTGTAGATGGTTTATAATGCTTGATCCCACCTCACAGGGCTGTAAACACGAGTTCCCTTTGTAAAGGCTGGGAATGCTCCTGGGCCTGCAGTGTGCTGTGAGCATTAGCTGCTCTCACCACCTTCCCCACCATCCCCACATCACCACCTTCCCACCATCCCCACATCACCACCATCACCACATCACCACCATCCCCACTGTCCCCACCATCCCCACATCACCACCATCACCATTATCCCCACCATCCCCACCATCCCCACCATCCCCACATCCTCACCATCCCCACCGTCCCCACCATCCCCACATCACCACCATCCCCACATCACCACCATCACCACCATCCCCACCATCCCCACATCACCACCATCCCCACCATCCCCATCCCCACCATCCCCATCCCCACCATCCCCACCATCCCTATCACCACCATCACCATCAGTGTTATCCTTTGCACGCGAGAGGAAATTGATTGTTCTGCATACAGAGCCAAACTGCTACTCCGTTGGAACACTTTTTCAAAACCTTGCAGTAAGTAGGCTTATAGGTGCTTGATATGTCCTCATGTCCCTGTGACTTAGGGATGAAGAGAGGCTTTATGTCATGGCCCTGGGACACGTGGACACGGGATTTAGCCCTGTGTGTGGTCTGGGGACATGTAGGCTCCTCAGGACTCTTTCTAACGTTCTTGACGTCACAGCTGTTTTCCAGGTATTACCGATGCTGTTTGTTTTTTCCCTCTGATTCTCTCTGGAGTATAGCATGTGTCTAGAAGTGTGTGACAGTAAGCGCTGATGTATTCTTTTTTTTTTAAGTTTTTTTCCACAGGGTGTGTACACTCACTGGAGAGAGAGAGAGGAAAGTTACCCCCCGGGGCGGAGGGATGACCACCTGCAGTCCCTTCTCCTTCATTGCCCTAGGATTTGGGGAATTCACGCACACGCGCCCAGGGTGATTTTCATGCCACCAGGTCTGGGACTTGAACCTCGGTCAGCCATGTGGGAGTCCAGCAACATAACCATTACGCCATCTGCTGGTCCTTCTAAGTCTAACTGCTAATGTAAGCCATGTGTGTTCATGTGTTTTGTATCAGTGAGGGGCGCGGCACACCTAACAGCTCTGTGGAGTTCCCCGTAATATTTAAGAGTGCCAGGACTCCTTTGGCATCTGAAATTTAGTCTGACTAGAGAGGAGGAGGCCACAGCCCCTCCATCCTGAGGGCGGGCTGAGTCTGCCCGCTCTCTCTGCCTACTGAGGCAGACACGAGACCGTTCCCAGCCCTTTCTGCCCTACCTCACAGACGCCCAGGGTGAAACATTTCAGTACCTATAGAAGAGTACTCGTCTTAATTCTTATTCATTTGATTATAAAAGTAAATTAGAACCCCCCATTACAATTTGGGACTTAGTAATTAAGTATTAGAATTTTTTTAAGAGGGTTTTTTTTTTTTTGTTTGTTTTTTTGTTTTTTTTTCCTTAGGGCGAGTGCACTCTCTGGAGAGAGAACAACAGAGACAGTGAGAGGGAAAGTGAGAAATCATGCCCAGGAGGGATGTCCATGGTGCAGTCTCATTTCCCTCATTCTCCTTCTGGGATCTTGGGGTCACACACACATGCACCCGGCGTTTGTTTCAGCCCACTGAGTCCAGTACTTGAACTGCAGTTGGCCACGTGGGAGTCCAGCGACCTAATTGCTACGCCATCGGAAACAAAACCAGTTTATGACATCTTAATTTTTCCGGAGCAGTCCTGGGGCCCCACCTTCACTACTGAGTAGACAGATTGCACGGTTAGAAATCAACATATAGTAAACCGGCCCCCGCAGGGCTCTGACTCCTGGGCCTCGGCTGGCCCAGGTCTCGGGCCCGCCCCTGCCCAGTGTGGCCGCCCGTCTCAGATCACGTCCCCAGTAGCGCAGAAAACACGCACTCGGCAGGTGCTCTCCAGTCCTGACGGGAGGAGGACTGGGATTGCAGCGGGACCCTGCCCAATTGGGGGTGCTTCTCTTGCCCTTTCTCTGGCCATTAAAAAAATACTGTTCATCAGATATTTAATTTTTTTCCAGACGTTTAGGGAGTGTGAGGACTTTGGGAAATGTGATGAGTTTCTGTTCATCACTACTCTGAGTGTCTCTTCATTTTTGGATGGCGTTGTCAACATTTTTATTTGGAGATAATATGTATGTACTGTAAATGTAAATAAGTCTGTGTCTATTCAACCCTGGTAGAAAAAAAGGTTAAGAATCAAGCCAGGCAATTGACATCTGAGTATATGCTTCCGTAGTTCAGGAAATTGAAGTTCGGAGAGGTTAATTTGTCTGGAGTCAAATGATGAAAATGTTCTGGGGCAGGGTTTTCGCTCTTACCTGTCTGATGCTGGCATCCTTCTTCAGCTTGCAAATTGCTACATGTGAGAACAGGCGTGCTCTCCCCTCTGGCCCTGCCACCCTTACTGCAGGACTTCGTGTAATCATTCTTCTTAGAGCTCAAAGCTTTGTTATTTATGAAAATGAGTGTAATCTCTGTGCTTCATTTTAAACAAGGTTTCTACGATTTTTCTTTTTATTTCTGTAAAATTGTCTATTTGTAATTTGGGGTGGGTTCTGGTATTAGACTTAATTGTCTGGATACTTTCAACATGAACAGGGCTTTGCTTTGTAACAAAAGGATTTAAAACAGAACCAAGCCCACCAGGGTTGCCGATAGTGGCAACTTGACTGCCAGCCAGGTTGAACTGAGGGGCGTGATCACTGGGGCGGAGGACGCCCTTCACATCTGTGACACTAACTTCAGTTGGTCAGTGTCAGTCCCTGCAGGATAAAATGCAGGTCTTTGAATGTACCGACTGAAACTCCTGTATTCACTGCACCATAGGTAAGAGATTGAAGTGTCGCTCGGGGTGGTTCCAGATGGACCTGGCATGGAGAAATGAGAGAGCTGGGTATCTGATCATCCCACAGGAGGAGACGCGCACAGTGAGGCGAAGACAGTTGTGTTCCTCCTCCTCAACCCACCAGCAGGTCTCCAGTTACAGGCACCTGTTTTGTTGGATAAGAAACTTGGTAACACGTGTCTTAAAGTGAACTGATCACGGCATTATTAGCTAGATCAGAAACAGCCGGACACGCCACACTGCTCTCAGGACAGATGGCTGGAGCGCAAACCCAGAACGCTAATGTCAAATCTGTTGTACGAGGCTTCTTGGGAAAATATTGATGGCTTGCTGTCCAGCTGTAACTGCTGGTTTCTGGTCTTCCTGTTTTTATCTTATTGTTTAAATGAATAATGACATTACTACTTTAAAAGCCACTGAAAATTTTAAATTGAATCAAATTGTCAGAGTGCATAACTGATGTTTGTATGTCTCTGTCCTCCTGTTAATTAGTGATTTCCAGGGAGCATACCCTTTGCATGCATTTAACCCTGAGTGGCTGAAATTCTGACTGAGCTACTTGTTTAATGTTAAGTCAGACATATGTTAGAAAAGAGGGATAAAAGCTGGGCCAGCTGGTGGCATGGTGGTTGGAGCTGCTGAGTCCCACACGGCCAACTGTGCCGTTCGAGTCTTGGACCCAGTGGCTTAAAAAAGACTTGTGAGAGTGTGCATGTCTGCCTGAAGTCCTGGCAGGAGAGAAAGATGGAGGAGAAGGGACTGCAGTGCGACCATGGCGCTTTGTCTCTCTCCTCTGTTTCTTTCTAGCGAGTGCACGTACCCTCCAGCAAATTAAAAAAAAATTATATATAGTACATTCCAAAAAGAGTTTTTGGCCAGCTGTGGTGGTCATGTCAGTGGTGTTGTAGCCTCCACCGTGTTGAGGCCGTAGGGGAGGTTCCAGGTTGCACCCTGAGGTCTCCTTATGCATTTGGATGTGTCTGATCCTGGCTGGCAGAGACTGGGGTGGATCCCTGTGTGAAGACCCTGTTGGGGGTACCTGTCCCTCCATCTCTCTCCCTTTCTCATAGAAGAAATAAGTAAATAAACTTCATGAGAAGTTTTTTAAATCTTTTTTTCTCGATTTATTTGCAGAAGGCACGTGTGCTTATTGGAGAGAGAGAGAGAGAGAGAGAGAGAGAGAGAGAGAGAGAGAGAGAGAAAGTGAGAAAGCACCCACTTATGGGGGAAGGCTGTGCCACAGCCCCTTCTCTTCTTCTCTCTTTTCTGGGTTTTGGGCAGGCACTCTCACATGCCAGGTGTGGTTTTCAAGCTTCTGGTCTGGCCTGAATTGTACAGCCGCCCGTATGGGACCCAGCGGCCTTAACCAGCAGCCACCACTGACCCAAAATGCAGTTTTCATAGTAACACGTAAAGGCGTATTCTCTTCTTAAAACAATATTGGCTTTAATATTTTGAAATGTTATTGTTATTACTATTTTTTAAATTTTCTGTATAGTGTATGTATTTACCAGAGAGAGACAGAGAAAATGAGAATGCAAGCTGCTAGGTCCAAGACTTGAACCACAGTCAGCCATGTGGGAGTCCAGTCCCTTAGCCACCACACCACCTGCTTGTCCAAATCAATGTTTGTTTGTTTTAATTTGATTTTATGCAGTGAAATGCCAATTGTAAAAACACTTTGATGAGTATGTTTAATTATAAATATGTAGATAAAATATCATAAAAAAGCTCATTTGGGACTTTTATTTCTATTGAGCAAAACAAAAAAAACATGCTTCTCAAGTGCACTTAGGTAAGAAAAAAGCTCATAACTTACATTTAAAACTTTTTTTGTTTTGGCTAGCACACAGGCAAATTGTTATCATGATTCTTTTTGCACCACTGTCTCCTCCACTTTTGGTCAGATTTCTCATTGCGTTTTCTGGGTACTGTATTTACTGTGTATTTGAGTCGTTACGCCTCGGGACCCCCCACTTCGCTTTCTCCCCAGGATGTCTTTACACTTGTAGGCCAGAAAGGACCACGCCATCACTGAAACCCAGTTTTCAAGGAGTCTCAGTCTGTTCGGATGACTTGAGAACTGTGTTGCTGTAAGATTAAGCCCTTGAAAGCGTGCCTGTCTTTCTGCTTTGCAGATGCTCTTAGTGACCTGTGTAGAAACGTCCTGCTGACGGTATTGATGTGTTCACACCCCCTTTGTGACAAGCTCTGCCCATTAGTCTTGGGGCAGGGGAAAAGAACTCAAAACATTTTACAAAATAGAACATGCCACGTGCGTTGTGATGGCAAAAGGGCCTGGCATCATCCTGCACCCCTATTGCTAGGTATGGTTGGCTTAGCCCCAGACCCTGCTCAGGGAGGGGAGTCCCTACCCGGTGTCTCCGGGCTTACCCCAGGATCAGTGGCTTGTATTCAGGATTCAGTTGGATTGTCAATGGCCAGTTCATTGATCCGTATCCAGTCACTGAAAAATTAAGAGTTATATTCTCCTTGTTAAAAAACCCTTTATTTTACTCATGATAGAGAGCATGTGTGTGCACTTACATGCGTTACATGCGTGCTAGAGATAGACGTACCCTGGATGGGTCCCATCCAACTGCAGTCCCATTTCCCTGCCTTCCAGCTCGTCAGGATCCCACGCAGACATGTGTACGCCCTGGTGTGTGTTCAGGTGACCTGGGGGCCTGAACCCAGTCGGCCCTGTGGCTTCCAGCACTGCTCTGCAGTTTGCTACTCACTGCACCATGATGTAGGCCATGTTTTTCTTTGGATAAGATTGAAAAACTCTTGAAATGTGACTTTGTTTTTTATTTCCTGATTTTGGAAAATGGGACAAATTATGAAAAGCTCATCATTATGTAATTTTAATTCTACTTTTTTGATGCTCCCTTCCTCTCAAACCAAAAGTTTGGTGATCCAATTTACTGTTGTAAATTTCCACAGGACAGTTAGGGAAAGGGCACTGTCCTTTCACATTTGAGATGGGACCACCACAAAGCAATAACGCCTTAGTACCGAAGGCAGACTCCCTGGTGTCTTGTGCACCAGTCGGTTTTTAATAAGGCGGATCACGTTGTTAAAGGGCGAGTTGTTTATCGAGTTAAGGAAAGTGTGCTTCATTCTTTTAATTTTACATTTTATCTCTGGCCATATGGTCTTCAGTAGTGACCAGATGAAGAACTGTCTTGATATAATTAAGCTAGTGCTCATAATTGGATATAATTGGACATCAAACTATCTTAGGTTTCTGGCCAGCAATTAATATCACTGATGGTCTAAACTTATTTAATGCTGTTCGTTTCGTAGACATTGTTGCTGAACATTATGAGTGTGCGCCGAGAGCCAGCCTGTCTCTGCTTATTCTTGGCTCTACAAGTTAATAGTTCTGTGCACTTAGGAAAGTCACTTGAGTTTTTTTGGCCTCAGTTAACCCATCTCTAAAATGGAGATGAGAGATGTGCCTAACTTATAAAGCTGCTGGAAGAATTAAGTGAGTTACAGTGAATATTAGAGACGCGTTGGTTAGTTTTATTGCACAAATGCATTAAAATTATATTGACAGTTTGGAGTTACAGACTGAACTAATAAAATATCTTTACGTACCCCCACAAAACAAGAGCATTCAAACCGCTTGCCCAGCGAGTCTATGCACGAGCTGAAAACTCACTGGAGAGTGACACGGTAGGGATCTGTATTTTGTATAGCCACAAAATCGGGTGACTCTGTAGTCACATAATTATGTCCCTCGACAGTGTTACCAGGGACTCATTGTTTCCCTTGCCTCTCTGTCACCCCAGCCATAGGGAGCTCTCAGAATCATAGAGGAATTGTTGTGGCTCAGTCATGCACGTCCTGGCCACGGGGCTGGAGTCCCGCCCCACCCCTCAGAGATGTCCCTCATTACTTGGGGTTACAGTTGAGCCTTGCCTGTTTCTGAGTACCTCCTGAAGGTGGGATGAAGTTACCGAGTCACGAGGCCAACCAGAGAAAAACAGGTACTGGATAAAGAATTGGGATTCTTTTAGTGAAGGAGGAGGAGGGTATAATAGATATTGAGCTAACCAGCTTTTTTTTTTCATCGTTCATATTTTAATTTTTACAGGTAAAAATATGTGTATATAAATAAAATGGCAGACATTTAAGTACATACTGCCTACCTGCCAGAGAATGCATTAGTGGGTTAGCTGACATTTTTTGAAACTATATGGTGTGTGTGTGTACACATATACATATATACACACACACACACATACACACATCACACACACACACACACACACACACACACAATTTCTGCTCCTTGTGGCCAGCAGGTGGCGTGGTGGTGAAGGCAGTGGACTCCCACGTGGTCATCCATGATTTGAGTCCCAGACCTGCTGGCTTGCTTTCTCACTTTCTCTCTCTCTAGTGAGCACATATGTCCTGTAGCAAATTAAAATAATAGTTAAGTATAAACAGTTTCTACTTCTCATTAAAACCCGTTGGGGTAGAAATCATGAAAGTCATTTCATGGATAGAGAGGGTCAGTAGTCCGGGAGGGGAGGGCAGGTAATAGCTGACAGGTACGTGAGCCTTCCAAGTTATGGTTTTTCTATTACAACACACAGTTCTTACTCTCAGTAGGATGTTAGATGATACTATTAATCTTACTTTATCATAACACTGATTTACCTTAGTTAATTTTGAAGATAGATAATTAATTTTATATACGAGCATATTTCATACCCAAGACAATGTTTCATGTTGTCAGACTGGCAAAATTTTGCCTAATGAATGACCTGTTTTATTAAATATAAATGGGATATAGGATTTGTGACAGGCATCGTTAGGCCTTCTGAAGGAAGATGTAAGTACTTCCTTTTAGCCCTGTTTCTTCATCAACGCAATCTAAGGCACACGTTTTAAATTCACGTTCTCAAGATGTTAAAGTAGAAACCCAAAAAGCACTCTATTTTTGTTTATCCTCAGTATCTTATTGCCCTTACCTGGGATAATGATGGGGTGAACCGTGGCTATGTTTGGAAGGATGAGTGGCTGTAGTGTCATGGTTGGTACAGAATAAAATGAGCTGCTATTAATGGAATAAGGAAAATAGATTTTTTAAAATTAGATAAAAATCGGCTTTAGTAGATCATATTCCTCTCTGTATCTCTCCTCCCTCCAGGACATTAAAACGTTTCATTTGTGAGGCCATCAGGTGGTGTGGTGGTTAAGGGCACTGGACTCCCACAGGTCCGACCACGGTTCAAGCTCTGAACCTGGCAGCTTGCTTCCTCACTTTCCCTTTCTCTCTCTCTGTTCAAATTAAAAAATAATAACAAATGGAATTAAATGAATAAATAAATATTTTTTAAAAATTTTATTTGTTGAAAGTATGTATGTTCTGCTTGATTTCAAAAAAATTATTTTATTTAACTTTATTTATTTATTTTAATTTTGACGAGAGAGAGAGAGAGAGACAGAAAGCTGCCAGGTCCGGGACTTGAACTGCTGTTAGCATGGGAGTCTAGCGCCCTCTACCAACACGTCACTTGCCTGCCCCATTCTGCCTGATTTTAAAAAGGTAGTTTTTGAGTCAGGAAGTGGCATGGTGGTTAAGGTTGACTGGACTCCCACGTGACTGACAGCTGTTGGATTCCTGGACCCGGTGGGTTAAAAATCATGCCAGGCACGTGAGTGAGTGCCAGAGATCCTGGGAGCAGAAAGGAGAAGGGTTTGGGGTGTGGCCATCCCCCCAAGGGGGTGTTTTCTCACTTTCCCCTCTCTTTCTCTGTTTCCTCTCAGTCATACACACACACCTTATCCCAAAAACATTACAAAAAGAGATGGTTTAAAGATTTATGAAAATAATAGGCTTAAAAAGTAAAAACAGCCTCTTGTGAGCGTTCTAACCAGAGGCTGGGGAGGCAGAAGGCCTGGCTGGCTCGTGTGGCGTGGGCGTGCATGTGAGCTTCAGCCTAATGGCTGGGCGGGAGCCGGTGTCCCGTGCCCCGGGAGGGCGTGCGGTGGGCCCGGCCATGGTTCTGTGTGTGCCACTCATGGCTGACATGTCTGATGTGGAAATGCATTTTAACGGGCTTCTGTAATGTGCCTGGTTTTAATGATTATCATTTTGAATAAAGATAAGTGGAAATTGGAACTGACATTTCAAATACTGATTTGAGATTAAGAGAAAAAACCTCAAAGCAACTGGCAGACCTTTAGCAAGATAAGATTTCTATTATTTCACCTTCCTAATTGCCACGGTGGAGACCGTACTGTAAGGCTGGAGTCCTTTCATTCTGATTGGACAAAGTGGTTCAGGGGTGGTGGCGGTAAAAGGAGTTGCAAGCAACTTCTGAGTCTTTTTATTACTATTCCTTCTCCCACCTCACGCCAGTCCCCCCACCCCCATACCTGAAGGGCACCTCACAACTCTGTGGTGTTCAGTAGAGTAGTCCTGGGGCCACCTCCTTTCTCAGGATTAGAACCCCAGCCATTGCCCATTGACCAGCAGATAGCAGTGCTGTGATTTTTTTTAAGAATTATTTTATTGATTTATTCATTCATTTATTTTAATTTGACTAGAGAGACACAGAGAAAACGATAGTGAGAAAGTGAGAAATCAAGCCACCAGGTTCAGGCCTCGAACTGGGTTCAGCCATGTGGAAGTGTCCAGCACCTTAACCTCCATGCCACCTGCTTGTCCCCCAGTGCTACTTATTTTTACCCACCGTGATGTTTTTACTTTGAATCCTGACCGCAAATGGCATTTTGAGGGACTGCTTACATGCCCTACTGCAAAGCCCTGAGAGTAATCCTCAGCACAGTTCTTTTATTTACGCTGTTAAAAATGTTAAAAATGCTGTTAGTTCCAATCGCCACCCTGATCCGAAGGAGGTGCTGATGCTGAGGCCCTCGCTCTCCTCTGCAGCTCCGGAAGACCTGGTGAGGATTTCCTTTACACCGTTGTCTCCCAGGACAGGGCTCACAAGGTGTGACGTGGGCATGCTGTGGCCCGCTCTTTCTGCACCTCAGTTCTCCTGACCTAGTGTTTCCTGGGAGGCAACTGCAGCCAGCCCTGTGGGAGTCCATGTTTTAACACCACGCCACCTAGTGGCCCCTGGAATTTTAAAAGTCACATTTGTGCACGTTGGTACTCTTTCACATACTGGAATTATTATACTAGAGCCATTCATCAACATAAAACTGCAAAGTCACATACCATGGAGAAACCAGAAAAAGAATGTATCTTCACTTAGCAGATAGTTGGGTGCTCGTGACACTATGCTGGGCTTCTGACCTTCTGGTACCGCACGTCCTTCACCGGGAACAGCCCACCAAATCTTTCAACATAGGATGCAAATTAACGTATGGAACATGCCCACCTCAGACAAATGTTTGCAGCATCCTTAACTGTTTCTGCGTGGATAAGTTTTGAAGAATAGCTATTTTGAGTTTGAGAAATGTGCTACTACCCCATTATAGGATTTACTGAAAAAAATATCAGATATAGAAAGGTCAGGGTTCTAAGATCAGGGAAATTTTCACAAGATACTTTTTTGCCTCCAGTTTCTTCTTAAGGAGTCATGGTGAACTATGGTACCTCATATTTACGTAATAAAACTTTAATTTACTTTTTCTGAGAAACCAAAGATTTACAAAGATTTTGGATTATTCTGAAATGGTGCAGTAAGATATATGGGTTTGATGATGCAGATAATTAAAGTACATAACCTATGGCAGCTTCTAAATCAAACTTTTTCTTAATGCTTAAATCTCATTTATTTAATTTTACTCATTTATTATTATTATTTTTAATTTGCTGTAGGGTGCATGCACTCACTAGAGAGAGGATGTGAGAACGTAGCCCATCAGGTTCTGGTCTCGAACTGTGTTCGACCCTATGGAAACCTGGAGCCTTAATCACCATGCCACCTGCTGGCCTCTAATTTAAATGTTTTAAAAAGTTTTACTTAATTACAAAATTCCAGAAACCTTCTGTCTTCCCTGACCCCCTAGAAATGCTTGTCTCTAGATACTGAGAACAACCTCAGTCAGCTCCCAGCGCCATCTTGAATAGCCTCCGCTGGACTCTTCATCACGGCAGGTGGACGCAGCATCAGCCTCTGAAGTGTGTTTTGTCTTATAGTCTCTTCTGCTCCGTGGAGAAAGTGAGGTCAGATAATGTCGCTGTCCTGGCGTGGTCCGTCCCCTCACTTGCTGTGTGTCCTGGCCATTCCCGTAGGGCAGCTTGGTCTGCTGGGACGTTAGGGCAGTAGAGACCGTGCTCTCCGTGTGGTGTAGGTCTGTTCTCACTGCCAACGAACGCAGCCCAGGTGGAGCTTACCACTCACCGTTGCAGTTTTCTTTCAGAAAATATTAGGGAAAGCCTAGAATCTTATAGTTTTTAAAAAATCGGGCTTAAAAAAAATCTCTGACTATTTCTCTTGTGTTCGTTTATGACCCTTGACTAAAAAAGCGTGTGTAATTCCAGGTTCTCCACAATTACAAAGGAGGGGCCAAGACATCGTGCCTCAGGCTTGGGTTTGAGAAAATCATAGCCACTTTGTATCAGTGAACCAGTAATCCTTTTTGAAATCTTGGGTCAAAGAAAATACTACTTTGCCAATGAAATTGATTCAACGATATCAAACCCTTGCAAGACATGTGCACAATTAAGTAAAATAAATAGTTTGGGCCTGACGTAAAACAATATGCAGGAGTCCAGAGAGATGAAAACGGTGATGAGCTTTGGTACAGAGGCTCAAGAAGGTTTAAGAAGAGGCGGCGTGCGAGGCAGCTTTGGAGCAGGGACAGCCTTTTGATCCGAGGCAGACGGAATGTCACATATACGTGTTTGTGAGCAGCATGTGTTTATGTAGTGACTGGAGTTGGAACAAAGGTAGGCGTGTACATTTCAGGGACGGGAGTGTTGTGTAACAGAACTCGAGACAGACACTTTCTTTGGAGTAGTTCAGCTCCAGCCTCTTGAGAGTGTAGCCGGATGACGATCCAACACTTCAGAAAGTAAGGTGGTAGGAATGTAAGTATCTACTTTGGGCAGGGTGGGGAAGAAGAGCCAGCCCAGAGCTGATGTTTCTGGCAAAAAGCCTCCAAGCGATTGGTCTTCCTCAGTGCAGGGGGAACCCCTGGATCCATGGAGCACTGCAAGCTAGAGGCTGAGGATGGAAATGAGACCAAGTGACAGCTTCCTTCTCTCCCGCTGGAACTGGCGTGGTCGGGCCCAAGACTAAGGCTAAGGGACATGTGTCCAGAAAAACGTTGGTTTTCTTTTTGGAGAGGTTTTTGCTATAGGGCGCGTGCACTTGCCAGAAAGACAGAGAGACAGACAGAGAGACAGAAAGTGAGAAATCACCCCCCCCGGGGGGGGGGGATGGCCACACCGCAATCCCTTCGCCTCCATTCTCTTCTCGGTATCTTGGGAATGCACACCCACGTGCCCAGCGTGAGTTTAAGCCCCTGGGTCTAGGACGCGAACCGTGGTTGACTACCTGGGAGTCCAGCGACATAGCCATTACGCTAACTGTTGGTCCTCCAGAAAAATTTTGATGAGTGCATAGTAAGCCACTTTTTTCCCATTACTAACAGAAATACCTGAGCCTGATTGTTTTTGTAAATGAAGTAGAAGTTTATTTACAAATTCACAATTGTGGTGACTGGAAAGTCCAAAGTCCTAGGCTTGTAGCATGGCCAGTGGAAGCACAGAGAAGGGTGAGTACATGAAGAGAGAGAGAGAGAGAGAGAGAGACAGACAGACAGAGATCGACCAGCTGATCCTGGTTATTGTTTTATAACAACCAGCTCTCATAAGCACTAAGCCTTTCTCACTGGAGTTAGAGCTCGCTGTGTCTTGTGAGATTGATGAGACTCTGGCCTTCAGGATGCACTCACCATGGACCAATCACTCCTAAGCCTTTCTCTGGGACACCATGAAGGGCTGCCCCTTCACGCAGCGCCTCTGCGATACGGTTAGTACAATCAGGTCCCAACGGGTGAGTCTCCGCGGACACTGCAAACCTTAGCGGAGAATATAGACAGTGTGAGCCAGGACTATCCTTTTATAGAAATGTGGGGTGTGGAACTTGACACAGCCAAGGACAGTGGACCGTGGGGAAGGAAAGGATTTGTGTGGGAGGGTATGAACTACAGAGCTCCTGTCTTTAACGCTGATATTTGAATTATTTTTAAATCTTTAAATCAAACAGGCTTTTTTTTTTTCTTTTTGAAAGAGTAATTTTATGTCCATATCAAAATTGAGCAGAAGTGGAGTCAGCATTTGGCGTGGTGGCTAAGATGCTGCACTCCCACCTAGCCAACCATGGCTTGAGTCTTGGACCCGGTGGTTTGAAAATCATATTGGCTTGTGGTGTGAAAGAAAGGCTTGGTGTGACCATCCCTCCTCGGGTGGGATTTCTCACTCTCCCTCTCTATGTCTGTATCTCGCTCTCTCTCTCTCTCTGGTGCGCACACGTGCCCTATGGCAAAAAAATCTAAAATAATACTGAGCAGAAGGTCCAGCGATTTCCCATGTAGCCTCTGCCCCATACACGCCCACCTGTGGTACATCAGTTCCCATAGATGAAGCTGCACTGACGCCCCATTTTCTCCAGTATAGTTTAAGTTAGGGCCCCTTTTGGTGCTGACACTCTGGGTTTGGACAAATGTATGATAACCCTGTATTATACAGGCTAGTCTTGCTGCCCCAGAAATCCTGGGTTCTGCCCACTCACCCCTTCTTTTCTCAAGGTACCGTTCTTCAAAGATGATGCCTGTTACTTACTTTCAACCAGTCCATAGATTCTCAAATACTAGACTCAATATCATTCTAGTGTATCATCTGTTTTCTAGATTTTGCTTCATGAACGAATGCTTTTGGCTATTTTTCTCATTGTGAAGAATTACTGTGGTCTTAAAAAGATATCCGTTCTTTCTGTTCATAAGTTTTCATTGAAATTTAAAGCTCAGTACTTTCAGAACATGGTCCCCAATGGTGAGATTTCAATTCCTAGTGCAAGGCTGTTGAGCCGCCGTTACTGGCCTGAGCCAGAACTTCTTGTACGGGTTCTTTTAGTTTATATTAGTTTTCTTGTAACTGTTAGGGTTATTTTCCTTAGAAAGTAAAATCTGTAAGTTATGAGAAGTTTATATTCGCCGTTTTATTTACTTAGGAATAAAGCTTGCTTTTAAAGCACATGCTAGACCATCTAACTTTCCCCATTATTTTACAAAGGCGATTATTAAAAGTTGGTACAAAGAAGGACCCTAAACTCCCTGTACTCGACCCTTTCACATTCTTAGTATACTGAAAGCATTTGTCAACACTTCATTACTGACGCGGAGCATAAGTTAATGATGCACAAAGTTTAAAACCTCTTATATTCAATTAGAGGACCTATTAGCTTAGAAAGCAGTAAATAATAATTGGCATCTACTGAATTTTAAATAGGCTCTCCATGTTATATTTGTGTTTTAGAGTGCACAAACCATTTTGTGTTATGCTGTGAAAATGTGATGTTGTGAGCATGCAGTTACCTTTTGGCATTTAACCTCGAGTCTCTTCCTGATTTTAATGTGGAATATTTCCTCCCTTTAATTGCTAACATGTTTTTCAAATATTTACGCTCAATTTTTAAGGTGCTAATTGGCACTGGAATAGCTGATGGCTGGTAAACCGTTGGGACCGGCATTAACTTAAAGCACATCCACTATAAATCTTGGTGTCCTGGCCTGGCATGCCTGGCATTTGTGTGTTAAATGCATCCCTAGTCTTGCAGGGAAATACATAAAACAGCTGGAGACGGCTTTACTACGTACCTCTCCAGAGCCTCAGGATGCCAGCCGCTGGGTCTGCCTCGATGGAATTCGATAGGGTCTTTTTTAGTATTGTAAGTGTTATGGTGAAGGTCTTAAGTTTTTTTATAACAAAAACCATTGCTTATGTATGTGTTATGGCTCATTTGGTCCAGTGGGATTAAAATAAAGCAGAACAAAACCCAGTACTTGATAAACACAAGCTTTGGAATCTTTGGCTTTTATTTCCTTCCCCAAAGTTCATTCACCGTAAGGGTGCTGCATGAAAGCCATGCTTGGGGGACCCTTGGGCGTGCTCCGCCGAGCACGGCATCCCTCATACTCCGCCAGATCCCTGCTTCCCGTCCTGGAGCTTCCCGAGAACCTGCCCTTTACCCAGCACATCATGTTGGCAGTTACTCCGCGCGATTGTGCTGATTCTGCTGTTAAAAGGCTTCCAGGGCCTTCTTTCTCTGAATACAAACCTGTCTGGGATCACCATTCCCAGGACATTCTCTGGCTCCGTGGGTGCCACCCTGAGCACTCCCGTTCAGTAGACTGGAGAGGACCCGTTAACGAGCCCCCGCTAACGAGTCCCCGCCGAGGTTCTGACTCAGGGGTGGTGGGTGGCCATCTCCGCAGCACCTGCCTGCTGGAAATGACCGAAATGCTGGCGACCATTGCCCGGGCGTGCTCTACTGTCCGTGATTCGCTTCTGTGCTCTTAAGCCCTGCCCGGCTCTCAGGATGGCTCGCCTCTCCCTGAAGCGCAGCCCGGTAGTACTGCTGTCTGGTGGTGGTAGGGAGCAGCCTCCCGGAGCAGTTGGGTGTTCGCGGTGCCTGCTGTACATGAGGGCCTGGAGCTACCGCGAGTCAGCACCAACGTCAGTTTCTGCAGGCTTTGCCAGTACATTTTGGTGAGAGTTGTTTTGATGTGGTAAATGTTCAGACCACTTATTAAAGGTCCCTTAAAACTTAAAATCAGGGGGCCGGCCAGTGGCCTGCCTGGTGGTTAAGGGAGCTGGACTCCCACATGGTCGACAGTGGTCAGCTTTCCCTTTCTTTTACTCTGTCCCTCTCTGGTCAAATTAAAATAAATTGATTTAAAATAATTCTTTTAAAAATCAAGTTAAAATTGGTCACAGACAATACTTTAAATATTTGGTTCCGTAATAGTAACCTCAGAGTTAAGTGATTATTTTACTATTTTCTTTGATGTTTACTTTATTATTGTTATTTGTTTATTTTTCATTTGACCAGAGAGTGACAGAGTGAGAGAGAAATGAGAAAGCAAGCCACCAGGTCCGGGATTCAAACCATAGTCTGCCATGTGGGAGCCCAGTGCCCTTAGCCACCAGGCCACCTGCTGGCCCCCATGTTTACTTTCTGAAACACTGAGTCTGAAGTGAAATGCTGGTGCCTCAAACACGGGTTGTTGTTGTTGTTGTTTTTTTTTTTTAAGTTCATCTATCTCTTGTGTGAGTAGGAAGCAAGTGTTTGCACATGCCCCAAATGGGGTCCCAAAGTTGAGCTCCATCCCCAGCCAACCTCAGACCCTGGGCACGTGTGTGTGTGGGCAGACTTATGGTGGGCAAGTTCTCAGCCCTCACAGAAGGAGAAGTGGAGGAGGGTGGGGCCGCGGGTGCGTGGCAGAGTCTGCTCTCCGAGTCCCCAGGGCCAGTGACATACTGAGCTGGGTGACCAGCCCGTGACTGCGAACATCTGCTCTGTGTGCCCATCGGTGTTGCCGACGGCTGTCAGTCCCCTTAGTCGTGCGGTTCCAGATCTTCAAGCCCTGCGTGTGGGGCCGAGCCAGACTGGCCTGTCAGTGCCACCGACGTCCTTCCTAGTCCCTCTGGTGTGTGTACGTGCAAAGTTCTGTGGCCTTCAGATTCCTGTTCCAGAACTTGTAACCATGCAATGTGTTCCGGACGTGCTGTGGGATTTCCGTCTGAGGTGGGTTAGGTTAGGGTCACGCTTGGCATGCATTTTGAGGACAGTTATCAACTGTAATGTATCTCTGTAAACGTAGCATTTCTTAGTGCTCCCAGGCACCACGGTGTGTATGTGCAGCTCGTGCTCATGTTCTGCAGCGCTGGGTGTAGCGCAAGAACGTTTTCTCGGACGCGTTAGACTCGGTCTGTGCACATATGTCGTCTGTAAGAATAATGAATAAGCAAAAAACGAGATTAATTACATAAGGAAAAACATACCATTTTGGAGTGAAAACTTTTAATATCATACTCCTGCTGTTTTATTTTTAAATTAATGGTTAAAAGGGCATTACAGAGATTTTTTTTTTTTTTTTCCTGTTTGGAAGAAAGTCTTAATCATCTCCAAATATAGAGTGACTATAAATATGGAAGCCGTGAGTAGGGACGTTTGGTTTCCTAAAGCTTTTGTGAACATTATTTCCTTCAATATTTTTGTGTTAAACTATAATTTTTTTCCCCAAAAAGAAAGGGATCAGTTTATGTGTGTGGGCTAGGTTTCCATACATTCGAGGTAGGGAGTATCTGCCTGGGCCTGCGCGCTGTGCGGTGTGTGGGGTGGCCGCCTGGTCGGCGAGGCTGTGCGCACCCAAGACCTGGGCGCTGTGCAGTGTGTGCGGTGGCTGCCTAGTCTTCCTAGGTGCATATCCGGGACCTGCGTGCTATGCGGTGGCACGCGTGGCCGGACCTGCTGTAGCATGCCTGTGTGAATCTGCTATACTGAGCACACATAGGCATTCCGGCTGTTTAAGAATGAACTAGAACAAACCATGACTTGGTTCACAGAATTTGTGGAATTTCTTTTTCTTGTTTTCTTTCATGAGAGTGAGAGACAAAAAGAAGACAACCCCCCTCTACACACACCCCAGCTTCCCGACAGAGCGTGATTACTCTACAATCCCTTCTCTGCCCTGTCTCCGTCCTGTGGAGATTGGGGGTACTCATGCACACGTGCCCAGATTGTTTTTCAAGCCTTGGGCGCTGGGATTTGAACTGCATTGGACCTTGTGGAATCCCACTCCCTTAACCACTAGACCAGGGACCAGCCCTCAACTATCTATTTGTATCTATCTCTTTCTCTATCTCTCTCCTTGTTGCTATAGGGTGCTTGCACTTGCCAGAGGGAGAGGGAGAAAGAAATCACCCCCAAGGGGCACTGGCTGCACTTCAGTCCCTTCTCCAGTCTCTCTGGGGATTTTGTGCACACCGTACACCCGTGTGATGTTTTTCAAGCCACCAGGACCGAGGCTTGACCCATGCTGTCAGCCATGTGGGATCCAGTGCCTTAGCCCCACGATGCCCGCTGGCTCTCGACGACAATATTTTAATTTGAGTTGTTTCTTGGACGGTAGATGTCGGTGACGAAGAGGGCGCTTCCTAACCCTCTGGGCAGCCTCTGGTTGTCCTCGCTATGTGACATGCAGAGTGAATACAGAGCCTAAACGCGGTGTGTCTCAGGGCAGTACAGCTCTGCATAAATCCTTGGCATGATGCATCCGCTTCATCTGTGCTGTGATTATTTATCTCCAGCCATAATTATTTAATATGCGTGGTCTATGTAACATTTATATTCTTCCCCAGGGAAGAATTATGTGGCACAATTCTGGCAGATTATTGATGTTGTTTATGTGTAGAATGTATGGCTGAAAAATACCGTGTGTCTGACTTTGAAGCCATTGTTCTGTTGTAAATGGATGTGTGACAGTAAAGAACTAAGCAGAGTGAGTAATCCTGTTTTTAACTATTTCCTCTTGTAAATTACTGTTAATTGCCAACATTCATTGAATTGACCTGCTAATGGGAAGAGGCTGACAATGGGAGCCCCCCCACACCTTCTTGATGAAGTTCAGTAATGTCACCCACTCCATAATTTTGCATGAAAGTGTCATTAGCACTGTAGACTAGGAATGTTTCAATGTCATGCTTGTAAAATACGAAATAACTAAATTTAATAAGAAATAAGTTCTTCGAGTAGCTTCAATGTGAAGAAAACATTTCTTGCTTTTGTGTTTGAAAACCAGACAGTAGACTAATAATTTTTTGCCTCTTCAGATGGTTTCCTTTATGATCTGACAGTAATAACTGTGTTTTATCTGGCTGTCAGGGGTCCTTCCAGGATGGTCTTAATTTCTAATGTGAGCATTCATTGCGTGGAGCCCAAGGAATACATTAAATATCTAAAACAATACGAAAGAAGAGGAAAGCCAGTCAGTTCATTCCAGTGAAAATAAAAGCGATGTATTTATTATCTGTGAACCCCTGAAACTTGGTGACATGGACACTGGAATCGCTGTGATAGGCAGTGGGCTCCGTTCGAGCGTGTGTTCATGGGCTATGGTCGGTGTTTTGCCACAGTTTCACTAAAAGTGCTGCGTTTTAACTATTGGGTTGTTGGGAAAGTCATGACGCACTTTTCTATAGAAGAACTTAGAAAAACGCATCATGGCTCTTCTGATGACCCAAGATTAATATAAAATATTCATAATTTAAAACATTCGTCACTATTTTAAAATGAACACTTATTCTTTGGTGATACCTGGCTTATATTCTAAAAGTGTAGAACATGAATTTTAGTATTTCTGAGTTCATCTGATTATAAATAAACTTTTTACATTATAAAACATGCCTACAGTGTAAGGAATTGAAAAACAAAGAAGTAAAAAGCAAAAAGCACATCCCTGGTAATTTTCTACACTATTAACTATTTCATAGAATACGTTAATATTTTGTTGCACAGCTCGTTGGTCTTTTCTCTACATCTTTGATGGTTATGTGTTTTAACCATCTAGGGTTTTTTTGAAAGAATTATTTATTTACTTTTAGTTATTATTACTCTTAAAAGAAATTGCTATAGGGCACAGGCACCTATCAGAGAGAGACAGACAGACAGAGAGAGAGAGAGAAAGTGAGCCTTTATGTCTGGGACTTGAACCATGGTCAGTCATGTGCAAGTCAAGTGTCCTAACCACCATGCCACCTGCTGGCCCGCCGTCTTGATTTTAAAATGATTTAAAAATGGTTTATCAGTCCCTTCCTATTGTGTATATTTAAGGTCTTTTTTTCCCCCAAAATTTGTATAAAACAGGGCCTGGACTCTGGCTGAAGGCTAGGAGACAGTGCTCTGCGAGGCCGACCCACGCAGGAAGGTTCTGGGCTGGTACGGGCTGTCGCTACACCCACGCCAGGTCCTGGGGCTGGCCGAGGCTGGCGGGGATCGCAGCACTGAGGCCTGTTGGTGGTATTTTCCTCCTGTCTTTTCATCTCTGTCTCTCTTGCTCACAGTAGAAATAAAGGAACATTAAAAAAAAAACTTTGACAATTTTAATAAAACAATTGTAAATGTTTTCGTGGACGTTGTTAAGTAAACGTCATTTCCCTGCACACAAAGCCCCACTTATGTATGTAATGTGGTTCACTTAAACTAGAGATTGGCTTTTAGAATTTTAAAATAGATAGAAAAAACTTAAAAATACTAGACTACGAGCTTTATGTAGTTTCTTTTTTTTTATCATAGTTTCTTTTTTATCCTCCTAACGAAAGATGTGCAGGGACTAAGCTCCTTTAATGGCATTTTTCTACCAGATGTTTGAAACAACTGGAATTGTCAGCTGGGTATTGCTGTGAGCTACCCGTGACCTGCCATCATCGGTGAGAATTAAGCTTTACGCATGTGATTGTTTTTGTTAAGTGCAAGGCAGGAGCAGGTACAGAATGTGTGGTGTTGACACACTAATTTAGTACTCTTCCCTCAAAGCCATACGATTGACTATTAATTGGCCTTATGATAACATTTCTACGTAATGCAAATAATGAAAAAAAAATGCATCCGAGGATGCTAGCACCTGCTTCTGAAATAATTCACACGCCCAGAGATCTCGTTAGTGATAATGTGCATGTCTGCTTTTCTTTTGAATGCTTAATTAGGGTTCTTTTAAAGTAATGACTAAAATTTATCAGATGATGATTAAAACTATTTTTGACAAAATACTTCAGCCTACGTAGTTTGTTCTCCTGTTGTGTAGTCACGCTTTTCTCAATAGATTGAAAAGCAGAGACGCCTGTGTGTCCACCTTCCCCACGCTGCAGTTTTCGGTCGCTGTGGGCTTGTCTGGAACAAGGTTGCACGGGAAGTTTAGCCGTCCTAAATCCTCCCAAGCAAAAGCCACGTCATGTTTGGTTTGAACGAATACACATGGTGACAAGGAAGTAGGTTCTCTCTCACTGGGCAGCTTATGATTTTGGATTTTCTGTTTCCCTTTTTGAGAGAAATAGAGGGAGAGAGAAAGGAATGGAGGCAGCGAGAAGTGGCTTTGAGAAACCAGTGAGATGGGGTCTCACTGCGTCAGAGTCTGCCGCCCCAGCCTCCCGGTTAGCTGGGGATAGGGTGTGCACGTCTGCACTGGCAGCTGTGGTGTGGCCCAGGAGCACAACCCGGACCTCCCTCGTGGCTTTCAGCTCCCCTGCAGCAGTGTGCCCTGTGGCCACCGTGGCTGGGCCTGTTGTAGGATTTCAGTTTTTAATTCTATTGTCTAAGCCTTTGGCATGTTCTGATGGTGTGAGAGCCATGTATCTTTCGTTATTGTGTGACAATAGTGACGTTGAAACAAAAATTTTGAAAATCTGAGTTTATTCATGATGTGTATGTCAATAGAAATTTATCAGTTTCTGGTAAAAGATTTATAAATTATGCTGTCTCGGTGCGTCTTTGCAAAACTGAAACAAAAGGTTGATTCTCTTTCATTAATAGTTTCACAATACCGTACAGTAAACATGATTTTGACGGTTTGAAAACAATTGTATAACCAGGTTTTTCAGAGAGGCTCTTGTTCTGTTTAGTTTGTAAATGTTGACAGGTGGTACTAAGGCAGTGCACGTGTAAGCTCACGTCCGGTCCGCAGGGCGGCTCTCGGGTGGTGCAGGGGCAGTGGCCGTTGGACGTCTCGACTCCGTGGAATGCCAGTCATCCTGCAGCTGTGGACAGACCCAGGCTTCTCCTTAGACAATAAATAAGAAGTCTCCGTGTGACTTTGTTAAAGAACGTGTTAAGATTGGAAAAGAAACACACTGACCTTATCTTTTAAAGGAAATTACCTCTCCACATTCTGTATTGTTATCTTCAACATGTGTTTGTGAAATGTTATTTATTTAATGTTATTAATGTTATTTAATTTTGCGAAAATATATTTTTGCTTTCAAATTTTATGTAGCTCCTAAATTTAAGGCTGTGGACTTGAAGAGAAGTTGCTGGGCGACTATATATATTTAAGTTCGAAGTCTCTAGTTTAGGATTAGGTTTGTGCTATAAGATTTCAATGTAAAATTAGTTATTTTGACCTTATTACTTTTTTTTTTTTTTTTTTTTTTTTTTTTTTTTTTTTTTTTTTTCCGCTATAGGGCGCGTGTGCTCGCCAGACAGACAGAGAGAGACATAGAGACAGAAAGCGAGAAATCACTCCCCAGAGGGGATGGTCACGCCGCAATCCCTTCTCCTCCATTCTCCTCTCAGGATCTTGGGCACGCACGCACGCACACGCACTGGCGTGAGTTGTAAGCCACCGGGTCCGAGACGCGAACCGCGGTCGACCACGCGGGAGTCCAGCGACATAGCCATTACGCTAACTGCTGGTTCCCTGACCTTATTACTTTTTCACAGAAGCAGTATTGCAAGTGATAGTTATATTTCAGACTCCATTAAAAAAAAAAAACCTAGAAAATAAGGAATTGTTATACTCTTGTATAAATTTTTAAAGAGACTTTTGCTATAGGATGCATGGGCGCACCAGAGAGAGACAGACGGAAAGTGAGAAATCACCCCATGCTACAATCCCTTCTCCTGCACTCTCCTCTCAGCATTTTGGGCGCATGTGCACATGCACCTTGCGTGAGTTTTAAGCCACCAGGTCTAAGACTCGAACTGCGGTCGAATACACGTGAGTCCAGCGACGTAATTATTATGCTGTCTGCTGCTCCCTGTACTCTTATATATTTATGCATATGCTGGAGTAACCTTTTTCCCTCTTTGGTGAATTCTCATGCTAATAGAAGAGGTATAGTCGGTAGTCTATTTGGCAATTTTTCTGTTGTGTGTATTGAACTACAGGGTACTTTGAAGGATTTTTTTATTCCTTCAATAAATATTTGGAGCCTGCTATGTGCAGGGCCCTTGTGCTGGGTCCTGGCTGAAGCAATGCGTACCCTGGACAGCAGTCCTGGCTCTGGAGTGTGCCAGTGCTGGTAACTGAGACCGGACTCACTGGGAAGAAGGTAGGAGGCCTACATGAGGAAGCCTACCCTGTAGCTTACTGATTGGTGGCATCAAAATGTTGGAAAAGAAACACTGTGACTCGTGGACACTGGATCTCCTATTCTGAGCTCTGCACTGTTTGTGTTACTGTGGAACTCCTTGTCTAAATAATAACCTGAAAGTAGTTGGGTATTCAGCTTGGCCTCCACAGTTTCAGGGAAGCCTGAGGCTGTATACTCTGCTGCTGAATGCTGAGTAAGCACACTTCTCCGAGGGCAAGTAGGTGGCAGGCTGATTCACAGTTTTTGCCAATTGCTGTGGTGTAAATGCCCCTGCTATGGCCTGTTTCAGTGCAATGTCCCTGAGGGTGGGATTGGGTAACAAGGTGTTGCCACCATATAGATATAATAGACGTAAATAAATTCAAGACCACGTAGAGTAGAATGCAGTGAAATAATTAGGAAGCAATGAGTTTTAAATTGCTTATTACCTTTGATTTTAATTTAGTTAATGATTAGTGTACATAATTCAATTTTTAATAAATGACTATATCAATAACTGGCTTTCAGAATTCCTGAAAATTTAACATTCAGTGCCCCTGAGCTAGTCCTCACGGGCTCCAGCACACACCTACAGTCCTGTGGTTAGAATCCAGAGTGGCTCAGTGTTTTGTTTTTGTTTTTTCTTTGGAGAGGTTTTTGCCACAGGACACGTGCATTCACCAAAAATACAGAGAGAGACAGACAGAAAGCGAGAAATCACCCCCCAGGGGGGATGGCCACGCTGCAATCTGTTCTCCTCCTTTCTTCTCTTGGGATCTTGGGCACGCACGCACACGCGCCTGATGTGAGTTTTAAGCCACTGGGTCTGGGACTTGAACCATGGTTGACTACGAAGGAGTCCAGTGACATAGCCATTACGCCAACTGCTGGCCCCATGGCTCAGATTTTAAAAGGTGATATGGAATATGTGATATAAGATAGAAGTGCTCCTGTGATGTCTAAGTAGAACCTTGTGACTGAAACATTGATATAGCTGCAGCAAAACTTGTGACTATGCACTCAGTGAGTAGTCTTCCATCCGTTCAGGCTTGGTTTTGCCACCAGATATGCTTCTTACAAATTGAACAAAACTTTGGTTTCTTGAGTGATTTGGTTTCGAAATTGTGCATGTGGCGTTACGAACCTGATTAGCGTCTGCAGATCAAGGTTTGCCACCCAGGAATTCCCTGTGTGTTTGCTTTCCGAGTGGGATCGAGAGCAGAATCTCAGCGTGCTCCCCTTCCTGGGTCAGAGGACTGCAAGAAAGGCTCCTCACCCTGCGCTCCTGTAGACCCCTCTTCCTGGAAGGCTCTCACCCCTGCACCTCCCACATGCTACAAGACCCATCCTGTGCCTTGGCCTTGGTGCCTGCCTTGTCTGGCCCCACGTCGCCCAGGGCTCACTCCAGGGGAACTGGCCCTTCTCTCTGCAGCCTTTCTGCAGGTCTTCTTTTCACCCGTGTTTCTGTTCTGTGCCAGCTGGTGATACAGGGATCAGGACGCCACAGTTCCAGCCTCTGAGCTCACATTCACCAGCGGAATGAGCCTCACAGCACCCCTGAATAGCAAATCATCGTTTGTTTCTCAAAGCACTTTGTAGATCTCGGCTCCTGTGTCTTTCTAAAGTCAGTCTGGTTTTCTTTCTTGCTTGCTTGTTTCTTTCTCCCTCTCTCTCTGTTTTTACTTTCACTTCTTCAGTTTTTTTGTCTCCCTTTCTCTCTCTCCCTTTCTCTCTCTCTCTCTCTCTCTCTCTCTCTCACACACACACACACACACACACACATTCGGAGACAGGCATCGGTAGCGGGGTCTTCACGCCACCATCCACCCCCAGTCTCGCCAGCCAGGATGACTGGCACATGCTCTTGCCTGGTGCATACAGGACGGTGCTGGGATGCGGACCCGGACCTCTTCCGCGTGGCTCTGGTCACATTCCTGCTGCCCTACTGCTTGGCCTGGCCTCGGATTCCGGTCAGGTAGTTCTGCATCTGTTGTAGTCATCAGTGAGCGTCTGTCTAAAGGCCCACAACTGCTGGTAGCATCTGGAAATGCAGCTGCATTAGGGCGGAGGTCACGGGACCAGTTCCTCCCAGGCCTGTGCATGAGAGGCTCTCTGCTTTCTTGATTCTCTCTCGGGTTTTAAGCTCCATAGGGAAGATTAGGTACTAGGATCTCTGACTTACTAGTTTTGGGGGTTCTCCATTAGTCTTAGCTTTTTATGAGGAGGAAACTTATATTTTAACTACATTATATAGAGGTCTAAGTTCAGCCTTTTTCCTGGCAAAGGTATTCCATGGGAAGCTTTGGCAATCTTGTGCCATACTCTGTTTCATTCTCTATTACACCTAGAACGAGGGTCGCAGTTTGTGAAATGTCTCTTCTTGTCATTTGCCACATGCCTGAGTGTAGTCCACCGTCTGACAGCATCGAATCAGGGCCCTTTGTAGATGCTTGCGATTTATAAATAATTTTTTCCCAAATAAAAAGCAACAGCTTATTAATGATTTGTTTACATGAAGTCTGTTTTTACTTTTAGGCAATCTTGATGTTAATTGTCTAATCAGAGTTATGTTTTACAATAAACACTAATCTGGCCAGGTTCTGAGTTTCTGCTTCCCTTCCTGTAGGCTACTGTTTAAAGGTTTGAGTACTGTTTTTAACTTTCTCAGCAAGTGTTTTTTTTGGTATTTTCTGTCATGTCCATTTGTGTGTTCTGCAGGGACTCTTCTTTGATAGTGGTTTTATTATCCTGAGCAGTTTCCAGCTTCTGGGTCATTCTGGGTCATTAATACACTTTTAGCATTTTCCATGGTTTTAGAGATAGAAGAGAGAGATTTTTGCCTTACGGCACATGCACTCACCAGAAAAAAAGCAAGAAATCACCCCCCAGGGGGGAATGGCTATGCTGCAAAACCCTGCTCCATTCTCCCCTTGGGATTTGGGCATGCTTGCACATGTGCCAGGTGAGAGTCTCAAGCCACTGGGTCCGGGACTCAGACTGCGTTCGGCCACGTGGGAGTCCAGTGCCTTAATCACTATGCCACCTGCTGGCCTGTGTGTTCTCTGTTTTCTCCTTGTAGAATATAAGTCAGTTCTGCCTTGAACAAGTCTTGAAATAAAAGAAGGAATCCGAACCTTTGACTAGTTCATTCCTTTCATTTCTGACTCTGACTCCAGTCAGGGTCACCCTTCATGCCGATTCCCCGTGCTCGGGTACCCCTGCCCAGAGGCCTCGCCACTTCCCTTTCAGTCCTCGGGTCGGGGCACGGCTATGTTTTTAATGCTCGACCTCCTGCCCTAGGTGTGGACTGAGTCACCTTGCACAGAGGCGAGCAGGGTGGTGGGCTCAGACCCCGACCCCCGCAGAGGGGCAGGAAGCATCATGCAGGGGTTCTTTGGAGATTAAGGAAACCCCACGTTCACAGCTCCGTGCGGCTTCCGTAGCTGCTGAAGACACTGGCTTCCAAGAGACCACGATGATTTCACAACCTTTTGTAGGAAAGGAGACGGTTCATGAGAAATAAGGATTCTGTACCCCGTTGTCTTATCAGGTCTTTATGCAGTTTTTCTAGCAGTACTTTTAAAAAACAGAGTGATTAAAGGCGTGAAGAGCTTGGGCCTTGTCCTGCTGTGTCCTTGACAGATATATGATGTTTGACAGTATTGGAATTGTTAACAAGCTGGACCAGCACCCCTTCAGTCATTCCATAGGTTGTGGGGTGATTGTTAAGATAGCCTGATCTTTTTTCCAAATTTTCTTCTGTTCAGTAAAATTATGACTCACTGTAGATTTTAATACATAATAAAACTCAGTAATTTAAATACTTCTCCCACCCACCCCTCACTCCCCACTCCCCACTTACCCCGAGAGTGCGAACTCTAGAATGTTTTAGAATATTTTCCCATTACACTTAACTCCTACTCACTGGCTCTGGTTTGTGCAAACCCAGGACTTGATCAGAGATCACGCGGATTGTGGAAGACACACAAGATGAGTTAGTAATGAAGACCTCGGGATGGTTCTGTCTGGGACATTTCATCAGCTCCTTGTCCACAGAGTTTACTACACTCTCGTCCTCAGCAATTAGTGTTTTAGGTTTTGGCCATAGAGTGTGTTCACTCCCTGGAGAGAGAGAGTCAGAGAGAGAGAGAGAAGTGAGAAAGCATCCCCCAGGGGGAATGGCCTCTCTGCAGTCCCTTCTCCTTCAAACTCCAGTTAGGATTTTGGACACATGTGCCTGGCATGATTTTCAAGGTGTCAAGTCTAAGACTTGTAGCTGATCACGTGGAATCCAGCACCTTAACTTCCATACTACCTGCTGGCCCTCATTCTCAAACACTGTTAATAACAGTTGGGACTTATTATTACAGTTTTTTAAAAAATAATTATTTATTTTATGTATTCATTCATTATTATTATTATTATTTTTTAATTTGACCAGAGAGAGAGAGACAGAGGGTGAGAGTGAGAGAGAGAGAGGAAGTGAGAAAGCAAGCCACCATATTCAGGACTCGAACCCTGATCAGCCATGTGGGACTGTCCAGAGCCTTAACCACCACGCCACCTGCTGGTCTCAACTTTTCTTTTTTAAACCCAAAGCCAGCTTGAGTGATTGTCCAGCAGGTTTAGTATCTTGCAATGCAAACATTTTTTGTTCCAAAAAAGTTTCTGAGCATTTACATGGAGTTGACTGTGATCAGTCTTGACTTTTCAAAGCCTAAATGTGTTCAAGATAAGTACAGAGTGAATATCGGCCTGTAGCGCTGCTCCTCTTGCATACGTGCTGCTGTTCTCGGTCGTGGGCGTGCTAGTGGACACGTCCACAGCATGGCCTGTGTCCTCTCTCCTGTGTCCCTGCTAGAGACAGTGGCTGCCCCTGTTGTCTCTGTGCACACAGAGACAGTGTTCTCTGATGCGGACCAGCCCTTGTTCCTTCTCTGACCCTTGGCAGTTTTTAATGAGTTACAAGCTTTCCTTCTCCTACTAACGTTTTCCTTCTGTTCTCCCGTCTTCATCTGTTTCTACCCATGGCTGTGTACTTCCTCAAGGCCTATGGGAAAGAACGAGTAGGAATACTCAAAGTAACTGTTAATATGTAGTTTTTCTGGGGGGGTAATTAATATTAGGCCTTCTGAAAAGTCACGACACAATTTTGCATAGAGAAACATAGAAGAATACACATGACTTTTCCAACAGCCCGGGATTTCTATCCAGCTTGGTATTGTGTGTCAGCCCTGAGTGTCTTGCCTAGGAGTACGGGTCATCCTCAAAATGAAATGTGGTAACCCTAATGAAAACAGCCACATCAGTTACCACCCTGTGCAGCCCGCTCTGAGCTCGCTGGCGTGCTGCCTGTACTTAGGGTCACTGTGCACACGGAGGCTCAGGGCTGCTCGTAATGACCTTACCGGGTCAACTGTGCTTCATGAGGCTGGTGCTATGTCGTGTCCGTTGATTTAGACGAAGAGAAATCGAGGCTAGGGAGGTGAAGTGACTCCCTTTGCGATATAAATGTGATATGACAGAATTTAAGAAGGGCTTGTTGATATTTAAGTGAATGTTAGATAATGTGACATTCTTTCCTTTCTCTTAGAGTAGGGATCTGTGAATCTGGTGAAAGTATGTTCTCAATTAAATACCTCTGCATTTTTCTGTGTGGAATGTTTATTTTATAGCTTTAAAAATAAAACAATCTAGGGAACCAGCAGTTAGCGTAATGGCTATGTCGCTGGACTCCCACGTAGTCGACCGCGGTTCGCGTCCAGGACCCGGTGGCTTAAAACTCACGCCGGGCGCGTGTGCGTGTGTGCCCAAGATCCCGAGAGGAGAATGGAGGAGAAGGGATTGCGGCGTGACCATCCCCCCTGGGGGGTGATTTCTCGCTTTCTGTCTCTATGTCTCTTTCTGTCTGGCGAGCGCACGCACCCTATAGCAAAAATCTCTCCAAAATAAATAAATAAATAAATAAATAAATAAATAAATAAATAAATAAATAAAACAATCTAGGGGCCAACAGGTGGCATGGTGGCTAAAGCGCTGGACTCCCACATGGCTAACTACATGGTTTGAGTTCTGGACCCTGTGGATTTAAAAAAAAAAAAAATCACACGAGCACATGCATGTGCATGCCTAAAATCTCAAGAGGAGAATAGAAGAGAAGGGATTGCAGCATGGCCCTTTCCCCAGGGAGTGATTTCTCACTTTCCCTCTCTCTGTCTGTCTCTGGTGAGCGCACACGCCCTATGGAGAATGGAGAAACGGAGGAGAAGGGATTGTGGCATGGTCCTGCCCTATGGGTGCTGCTTTCTCCTCTTCCTGTCTCTGTGTCTCAGTGCACAGGCACCCTCTGGCAAACTGAGAAAAGAAAATAAAACAAAAGCACATATCGATGAAACCTTCCTTGAGAAAAATGCCGATATGCTTCCTTGTGGCACTTATGTACCGTGAGTCTTCTGCGTCATGATAACGCCATTCTCTCAGTGACCACGACACCGTGTTATCCAAGTTCACTCACGTTCTTTACTCTGCTCTTCTCAATTCCTTTGGAGCTGTGATGGGAGGAAAGGAAGGGAAATTCCAGTCTCAGCTTTATCCAGATTTTGTTTAAAAGCCATCTGCCCCTCACCCAGACTGTGGTCCTTCATTAAACCCATAGTTTCACTATACCTCCATGACGATGTCCCATTGATCAGAGAACTTCATAAAGTTCTTGGAAATATGGAAGTACTATATATTTTGGTGAAAATATTAAATATTTTTTGCATGAAAAAAGATGAAATCACATAGTTTTTCGGTACACATCTTCAGTACACAGTGCACATCTTCATGAACTTGGTGACAACCCCTCATGTGTGCTTAGCCTGCACTCCTCTGCAATAGAGGCTCCCATCACCAGTTGTCTACCAGGAGCTCGACCCTCTGTGGGATAAGTTTTACCTCAATTGATGCATTACCTTTTGTCCTAAACTTGTTTGTCCTTGTGCCTGCCATCTGTACAACTAATGCAAAATGTTAGGTTGGGCCCAAATACCAGTGTCAGATTCAGGACCGCAAGATGACCAGATTCTCGTCTCATGGTCATGAAGAATTTGAGAGGTGGACACAGGGAGGGGATAGCAAAGCGGAGTTTATTAAGAAAGGGGAAGAAGAGCAGAGCCCTCAAGCAGGGAGGGATCCAGAGTGGCTTGTGGAAGAGGAGCTGCGGCGAGGGGTTTTTATCTAGCAGTCAGCAATGGGCTAGCTCTGTGATAAGGAAGTGGGCTTCCAAAAACATTTCCATGGTCATTGGGGGGATTTACTGCTCCATTCTTTGTGGGGTCAGCAGATCATAGGGATCTTTACTTCCTGTAAGAATGTATTAGGTCATCAGGAAAGTCTTGATATATTCTTCCATGTTTTTCTATGTGAAAATGCATCACAACTATCCTGAGAATCTAATAGTTAGCAAATAGAAACTGTTCTCCTTAGCTATGGCTGTTTTGAGCCCTAATGCAGTCGGCTCTTTATTTGTTAAAACTTAGCCACTGTGGCTCCATCTTGGGTCAGGCTTAGAGTGTCTCTGTCTTGGGCTTTGTCCCTATCCAGTGCTATGTCTTATCTATTTTCTGGCTCACAACCACCCAAGTCACAAAGCTAGACATCTTCAAGTCATCTCTCTTTTTCACAGTGACACTCAGCACCCATCCAGATCCTTTTAAATAAATATCAATTTTGCATTTTATTAATAGTGCATTTTAATTGTCTTGTCACATCATTACCTTCCCATTAGGCCTTTATGACTTCTTTATTGGACTAACGTACTATGATTGCTTCTCCGTCTAGTCCTTTCTCCATGTTCCTTGAAACCTTGCACAAAGTAAGCACAAATTAAAATGGTAAATATTTGAAGATACCCCACTGTTTTTAGGCTCAATTGATCTGCTTAACTTAGCATCCAATGCCTTTCATCTTCCTCTGCTGATAATCTCAATCTCTTGAAACTTCCTTAAGTAATAGTAATGATAGCTATCATTTTTGCAGCACATGATATTTGTAGACTCTATTGTGAGCAATCTGTCATAATCGCATAAAATAATAGGTACAACAACCGTAGGTGTATGGCTTCAGTAATGTTCAGGTCCTTGGAGTTTCAGATAAAGAATTGAATGAAGCATGCCAATAGAGAATGCAGAAAGGCTGTGTATTAAGTAAAAGTGAAGGTGCATTCCCAAGAGCTGAGTGCACTAGACAAAGAATGGCCTCAGGGCCCTGGCAGTTATATTCTGTGAGGTTAATAATTCCTTTATCTAGATGTGACAGTTGACCATTAGCTGGTCCCACTGGTCCATCTCATTGGCTGTATCAAATGTGTCTGGACCCACTGTTCCATCTCATTGGCTGTATCAAATGTGTCTGGGCCCGCTAATCCATCTCATTGGCTATGTCAAATGTGGCTGGGCCCACTGTTCCATCTCATATCAAATGTGTCTGGGCCTGCTGATCCATCTCATTGGCTTTATCAAATGTGTCTGGGCCTGCTGATCCATCTCATTGGCTGTGTGAAATGTGACTTCATCAGCTAGACAACCTCCACTGGAAATCTAGGTTCATTACCATGGGTGGGAAATTTTTTGCCCTGATCTGTTCTTCCATCTAGCTACATGGGCAGATAGATACTCTGGCCCCCGTTATCTGCTCCCATTTTCTGATTTTTTTTTTTTTTTTTTTTTTCCTGCCTTGCAACCTTAGGCAGTACTGAACCCAGAGAGGCAGAGACTGCTTAGGGTCACACAGCTGGTGGGTCACCCCTTGGAGCCTTTGTTGGTTTGCACAGCTGATTCGAGGTTAGCAACTTGGTAATGACCTGAGTGAAGCAGGCCACCAACTGCAGAATAGAAGTGCCTCCACCCCAGCTGTTCGAGCTCACTGACTGTGTGGATGTTTTCTCTGAGAAGCAATTGGAAGGCAAAGAGAGGCTTTGACTTTGTTCAGAAATATATTTTCTAAAATTTAAAGTTTCCCAATTGTGCTCGGCTCAATCCATTAGATGGCACTGGTATTTACCTTTTGGAAGATTTGCATTGCATTTCAGTAGTTAAAGCGATTTGTGAATTGGGGGAAAGGTTTAACTTGTGTGTTATTTATTTTACCTGTCAAATATGAGAGTAAAAGGATTGACACACAATGAGTATTTATTCAGTGTTCGCTTTTTAGAAAACATTGCTAAACAGGTTCTACTAATGAAGAGTTGATAAAAGAATTTTATTATTTAGTTACTTTCTGAATAAACCTGCCAGTAGATTAAAATGAGCCTAATTTTGTCACCATTGTATTGCATACTGAAGATAATTTAGGTTAATATTAAGGACACCGATACTTCTCCTTTGTAGGATGTGTCGAAATAATGAGTGTAGCAAAAAAAGAGTCAGAAAACGTTAGAAGTTTGTCATATCTGCCCCAGGCGGATATTTTAAAATCACACTCTTCCCTTTTGCATGCAAATTAAACTGAAAGTCAGTTTGTAATGTAACATTAGCCTTATATTTTATAAAACGGATTTATTGAACTTTGATCTTTTGCTAATATTGACTTGTCGTCAGAATGAATACTGACATTTTATAATGCACCATTTTGCACTCAGTTTTCATTAGAACTTTTGAGTAAGCTGAACTGGTGGCTTGATGTATCTTAATTTGAAAATAAGTCCATTTTCCCCAGCAGTTCCCTGTTCTACATTTTTCTTCTCAGGTTATGTTTTCCTCCTGTATCCCTCACCTTTACCCCTGCCAGTCTGAGTAGGATCACCTAATTCCTTTCCTCTCTTAAAGTGGTTAAACTGCTCTCATTTTCTCTGATGATGCTTTCAGATAGAAGCTAAATCATCTTTGGAGGGCTTGTTCAAATTGGGAAGTCAATGAATAAAGGGATTACCAACTCCCAGGTGAGTCCCCTGCACTAATGGCAGGTTGCCTTGGAAACAGAGCTGGTTCTTTGGCTGGGAGTATTATCTTGTCTTTAAATGCTGCAGACTGGCTTTCCTTTGTTGCATCATCTCCAGGCCTTTGTGTTGAGGTGTTTTCCCCGACTTTGTTTAAATCCCTTAGCTACTTCTGAGTTATGATTGATTGGAGCCATAGCCATTTTTTTTTTTTTTTTTTTTTACTTTCAATTTTTAGCCTAATTTACAAGATTTACAACTGAGAACGTGATTCTTAAAGTATCTGTAGTAGGACAGAAAGTTTTCCATTCCCTTCCAGTGCCCTTAACTACCACGCCACCGATGGCCAAAAAATAAATATACTTCACCAGGTTTGACTGGCAAGAAGTTTCACGTCTGAGTCATGTTACATGTGTCCCACAGCAGAGTCGCCGATGGGGTGCTTAGAAATAATATGTGAATGTCGAAGTTCTGTGTGACGAAGTCCTCTGATGACAGGCGTGTGACCCTGTGTTCCTGATGACACTGGGACGTCTCCGCACACAGCCCAGTGGTGCACGTGGCAGGAGGACGTGCCTGTGGCTGACGTGGGACTTCTGCTTTTGCTGGTTCTGGGTGTTGGGAGGAAGATCTGATGGTGGCAAGGGTCTCCTATAGCACTGAGAGGTGTTGCTCCATCCCTGCTGCCTCGCTGTCGTTCCAGGAGAGGGAGCGGGCTGAGGGCTTTCTGAGTAAGGCACTGAATGGCTCTGTGTGTGCGTGTGTGTGCATGCCCGCATACACGAATGCATGTGTGTGGGCGTGGTTTTAGCTTATCTCATTATACCTGTCTATTCGCTATATGATGTTGGACTTCCAGTTAGTAAAACTTTTATTTTTTAAAGCTTCACTCCCCAGTCCTCACTGTGGCATTTATCTAAAAACTTACCCCTGAGAGGTTCTCTGATACATCTCTTGATGATGCCGTTATTCCAGAAAACGCAGAACCCACATTGATTGCTAAGCCAATTGTGCACAGATTAAAACACCGTGTCGTTAAAATGTATTTCCACATGTTACTCACTTTTTCAAATGATTTTTTTTATTTAACTTTATTTCTTTTTAGTTTGACCAGAGGAGGGGGAGGTAGGGAGGGAGGGGGAGAGAGAGAGAGAGCGAGTAAGTGAGTGCATGTGAACAAGCAAGCTGCCAGGTCTGGGACTTGAACTGTGGTCAGCCATGCTGGAGTCCAATGCCCTTAACTACCAACCACCTGCTGGCCCTGTGTATTGCTCACATAAAATTTTTTTTTGTTAAATTTTCTTTTCAGAGCCAGCAGATGGCATAGTGGTTGAGATGCTAGACTCCTACAGGGTCTACTGTGGTGTGAGTTCTGGACTTGGCGATTTGAAAGTCACACTGGGTGCATGTGCATTGGTGTGTGTCCAAAATCCCAGGAGGAAAATGGAGGAGAAGGGATTGTGGCATGGCCATCCCCGGGGGGCGATTTCTCACTTCACTGTCTCCAGTCAGTGCACGTACCTTATGGAGAAAACCTTTAAAAAAAAAACCAAAAAGAAAACACTAAGACTTTTCTTTATTCATGATAGAGCATTCATATATGAGCGCGAGAAAGACGGGTGAGCCCCTTCCAAAGGGTCTGTTCACACCAAATCCCCTTCCTCCAAACTTGCGCTCATCCGATCCTAGGCACTTGTATGTGTGCCCGGCATGTTTCCGGCTGTCCAGGCCAGAAATGCCGCGTGGGACCTGGCTTCTCTTGAGCAGTGTTTTACTGCCATGCCATGGATCCTGCTCTTACTATTTGTTGGGCATTTGTCAGAAACTTGGCAGAGTGGCCAGGTTTGAAGGGCTCTCATAGATGAGGAACAACTGCCACCAAGATCTCAAACCGTGGAGCTGCAGGGCGAGACAGTTGGAGGTCGAGCCTGAATGTCAAGCTCATGGAAAGGACGCCGGTGCTTCCCCATTTGTAGCCTGGCCAGTAGGAAAGTCGCTGGTCACTAGCGTGGCTCATGGTGTTTTCCAGATTCTTTCCAAGCTTCAGATACATATACATATACATATATATATATATATATATTTTTTTTTTTTTTTTTTTTTTTTTTTGAGAGGTTTTTGCTATAGGGCGCTTGTGCTCGCTGGAAGGACAGAGAGAAACAAAGCAAGAAATCACCCTCCGGGGGGATGTCCACGCTGCAATCCCTTCTCCTCCATTCTCCTTTTGGGATCTTGGGCACACATGCACATGTGCCCGCAAATGTATATGTATATTTTAAATTAGATAAAATATACCTAAATCTTAAAATGCTGATGAAGCACAGAATTAATCTTGCATACACAGCATGTGAAGTTTTTCGTGGCAAGCTTGAGATTCTCCTGTAGTGTTGGTTTTTATTGGTATAGCTTATACTACTACTGTTGGTAAACATCTTTGTCCAAATAGATTCTTTTACTGTTGTTTTGTTTACCCATCCTGTAAAACCCTAGCTCTATTTAAATGAGTTTTTAATGAACCATATCAGCATGGAAGGCTCAGAATGATTAAGGATTTAGCATCATCCCTGTGTCATTAAAGTAAGTTCAGTCACCAGAAGGCTTACAGATTGATCTCGTACTTCTTTTTTCATGTCTTCTTTATAGTTATGGCATCATCACATTTACTCCTGAGGTTCCTTTTTCTTATTTCTGACTCACCACGGTCTGTTTGAAGGGCAGATACATGTGTTTGTGAGAAAACTACAATAACGCTGCGACCTCTTCTTTGGAGGCCACCTCTCTAGATGTGATTAGCTAACGACACAGTCCTGTTGCCCTTTCTCACTGTGCTGCCCTGCTTTTTATTAACACATAAGCAGTAGTGTGATGTGCTTGCCGCCTCCTGGGTGGGTACAAAGGGACAGTGGCACTTGTGGGATGGGTGTACAAGGAGTGTGTTTGTGTCTCCCTGGAGTCGGCCAGCTCACACTGCATGTATTTGCCTGTTTTTATCGTGGTTTTCGGTTGACATACTTAAGGCTGTGAGTTGAACATACTCTTAAAGTGGGAATATAATTAGTCCGAAGGCTCAGGGGGTGTTCGAGTGTGTCACCCCGAGAGATGGCAGAACTAGATGTCCCCTCTGGAATGGAAGCATCAGGGCTGGGCGATATCATCTTTGAATGTCTTTCACTGGGATTTCCAGATGGAGCAGAATATCTTCATCAGGCAGCTGTGTCCAAGACTCGTTCCCTCTTTTCCTCCCCTCCCTCTCCTACTCCCTTCCTTCCTTTCTGCCACAGGACCTGTGTGCTTGCCAGAGAAAGAGATAATGAGAGGGACGGGAGAAATCACCTCCCAGGGAGGTGGGCGACGTTCCAGTCCCTTCTCTATTCTCCTGGGATTTGGGCATGCGCACACACATGCACCCCATGTGATTTTCAAGCGACCAGGTCTGGGACTCCATCTGTGGTCAGCCATGTGGGGATCCAGCACCTTAACCACCGAGTTCCTTCTTAAAGAATGCTCTGGATTCCTGAGGGGCAGGTAACTTTTGGTCCGAGGTAGCTCATGGTTATGGTGGTTTCCTGATTTGCTCAGGTGGTATTGCTCCATATCTTACTCAGTGTGTGGTTTGAAATGCCACATGTAAGGGTGTATCTTATGAAATTTCTTGTGGGATAACACATCATGCTAATCTACATAAACATGTTAGTATCTGGCGATTCTTTTCTGTTACATAAAGGCCACAGGTTATCAAGTGTGTTTTATAGGGATGAGTGTAAACAAATTTTTAAAAATATCATGAAGGAATGGGTAAAGGGGAATTCAGTAGTCCAAATACTTGATTTCATCTACCCTTTTGTAGGGAGAGGGGTGAGGATACATCCCTGACTAAAAGGGCCTGAAAATGTAAAGATATATTGATACCTGTGATTCTGACTACAGAAATTCCTAGGTTGACCTATCGGCAGGAAATACTGTCTTTGGAATTGTGGTCGTTTAAAATGATATGTTAGGAAATAGCCTCACTTACACTTGAAACTCACGCGTCTGAGACGTCCGATTCTCACTGTGAAGGACGCGCTCGCAGTGCCCAGCTGCACTCGGGTTTCTGCAGGGTGTCCTTCCCGCTGTCCGCGCTGTGCGTTACTCTTCCTGGCAGATCTGAGACACACCTTCTGTTTTGTGTCTCCTGTTGATCCTGCAGGACAAACGCTTCAATCAGGCTTGCTCCTTGAGGCCACTCAGTGCTTCTTAGATAAGAAAAGGTTTGGGGGCATCTTTAAGTTTATTCTGGATTTGAGTATTTTTCCAAATACTTTGTGTTTTTCCCAGGGCCAAACGTGTAATGTCCTTCATATTGTAGTTGAACAATTGCGTATGTGCATATTGCATATCCCAGGAACTCTGAGGAGAGCTGGAATAATCAGCCTGCTCTGGAGACGCTCAGCCTGCAGGTGAAGAAAACCCCGCAAACAGAGATTGCTCAAGGGCCGAGGCCGTGGCATGGCTACTGGTGTGCGGTCTGAGCCTGGAGGTCCTCTGGGCCTCACCTGGGCAGCTGCTTGACAATGTGTCTTTCCGTTTTCCAGATGAAGGTGGAAGCTGCCAATTCTTTTGCTCGTCTTAAAGTTGATTAAGACTGAGTATTGATATTCCTAGCAAAGAATTATTTGTAATTCTCTTAGTTACCTTCAGATATGTTCAGAAAAAATTTTTAGAGAGGTATTAGGGTTGCTTTTCTTTGGTAAGGTGGGTTATTACCTTTGGTTGTGAAGAATGAACAGAACCCTGTTCATTCAACCCACTAGCAGGTGGCCTGAGTCTGCAGCATCTCCGTGGGCTGTTCTGTGGACGTGCTAGATGACCCAGAGGCAGGGGGATTTGCTAGAAGCAAGATCTCAGGTCAGACAGCCTTGCTTGCTTGCTTGCTTATTTATTTATTTATTTATTTATTCATTCATTCATTCATTCATTCATTCATTTATTTATAGTGGTTTTTGCCTAAGGGTATGCATGCTTACTGGGGAGAGAGACAGAGACAGTGAGAGGGAAAGTGAGCAATCATCCCCCAGGGAAAATGATCATGCTGCAATTTCTTCTCCTCTGTTTTTCTCCCAGGATCTTGGGTATTCACACATACCCGAGACTCGAACCACAGTCAGCCATGTGAGAGTCCAGTGACATAATCACTGCGCCATTTGTTGGCCCCCAGACAGCCTTGATTTATTTTTTATTTTATTTTTATTTTTAGAGAGAGATCTTTGCTATAGGGCATGCGTGCTGGCTAGAGAGTCAGAGAGAGAGAGACAGAAAGTGAGAAATCACCTTTCAGGGGGGATGGCCACACCATAATCTCATAATCCCCTCTCCTCCATCCTCCTCTCGGATTTTGGGCTTGCATGCACACACACCTAGTGTGAGTTTCAAGCCGCCAGGTCTGGGACTCGAACCATGTCCAACTATGTGGGAATCCAGCACCTTAACCACTACTCCACCTACTGGTCCCAAATGGCCTTGATTTTTGATCTCAGGTTCATTTGGTACAAATCTCAGGTCAATTATTGTCTCTGAGCCTCAGTTTTCTGTGAAGGGAAATAATAAATGCTACTCCACTTTTTAAAAAAATAATAATGTAGGAGAAGTTATGACACATTTTTGCATAGAAACACGTCATGACTTTTCAGACAGCCTGATAGTTTTGCTAAACAGCATGTGTGTTTCCAGAGAGAGAGACAGAAAAAGAAAAAGGGACAGTGAAGAATCACTCGCCAAGCATAATGGCCACACCACTGTCCCCCCCTCTCCATTCTCCTCTCAGGATTTGGGGTGCACATGCTCCTGGCCTTTTTCTCTAGCCACTGGGTCTGGGACTTGAACTGCAGTTGGCAGTGTGTGATTCAGCTGCTTTAACCACCACAGCACCTGCTGGTCTACTTTTACGGGCAGTGTCAAGTGGAGGATGTCGAGCATCTGCAAAGAAACGTTTTGTAGTAGTTGCACGTGGAGCAGAGCGTTTCCCAGCAAGGTGGCCGCTTTCCTTCTCCTGACTTTGGAGAATCGGAACGCTCCCTCAGAAAACCTGTTACAGAAACTTCACACATAAGTTCTTTGAACCGATGGGATCTAGGTGGCCCCTTTCAGGCTAACACTGAGCTGAAAGCACACAGCTGCATGGGGCGACAGGGTGAGTGCAGAGACAGCTGCGTTCACACCAGCCGTTTCCGTGTGTCGTGCGGTGCCTGCGCACACTCACCGAGCGTTTTCCCAGTGCTCATTGCTCTTGACTGATCTCTCATTTAGGAAACCCTAGGCTTACCGACCACTGTGTGATTTAGTACTCGTTGGTGAGTGTCTTCTCGTTGTGTTGAACGTGGCCCTACCTTCCCTATGTCTTCATCTCGAGTCTGGGAGAGTAGGCATTGCCAGCGTTAAGTTGGGTCACCAACCAATGGCTCAGAGTCATGCAGGTCCATTGCCCAGCAGTCCTGTGCCGGGGGGGACCTCTCAGTGTCCGCAGAGCCCTCCTTCTTTCAGGGCCTTTGGGGCGTACCCACTCTCTGCCTTTTGCTGTCACATTCTGTGTCTCGTGGCGCCCGTCCACCTATGCCAGCAGTGGGGCGCCTCTCTGCCCACCCTCACGGCTCTCTCTGGCCGTAGCCAGGGTAGGCTTCCTAGTTTCCAGAACTCAGGATTAGGTGTTTCCCTCTGGGTAATCCAGGCTGGTCTCTGCAACCTGAGCTTCTTCCCCTGAGTCCCTTCTGCAAAGTCCCGTTGTCCTGTGGGTTCACGCATCAGCTCCAAGGAGTTGTGCACGCCCAGCCCCTCTTTTAAGGTTTCTGTTCACTAGAGACAGAGAAAGGGACAGCAAGAAATCACCCCTGGGGAGGATGGCCATGTGCAGCCTCTTCTCTTCCATCCTCCTCCTGGGATTTTGGTTACCCCCCCCCCCCCCCCCCCACACACACACACGCACACTCCTGGTGTGATTTTCAAGTTGCTGGGTCCGGGCCTCCTACTATGGCCACCCCTGTAGGAGCTCCATGCTTTAATCACCATACCACCTTCTGGCCCCTGTGGGCCACTTTGAGGGGCCATTGTTTCACATTCCACACCACCACATTCTTTTCCCCGGGGCAGAAAGTAAGGCTTAGTGATGTTAGAGAGGGGACAGTCAATGACCAAAAAAAAAAAGGTTCCGAGCTGGTTCTGGTGTGAACGCAGCTGTCTCTGGTTCCATCATCTCTGCGCTTGCCCTGTTGTCCCCTGCAGCTGTGCGCTTTCAGCTCCCAAGTGTTACCCTGAAAGGGGCCGCCCAGAGCCAAGTGTTCCTAGAACTTCTGTGTGGAATTTCAGTAGCAGGTTTTCTGTGGGAGGGTTCTGATGTTTCAGAGTTAAAAACGACTTGTCCTGGGTAGTGGGAGATGCGTGGCAGTGTCTGGAGTTATTTATACTTGGGTTCTCCTAGATATGATCCAAATTTGACCTGTCTTTTCTCATGGAGCTTGACTCATGAATGGGACAGAAGAGAGACTAATAGCTATCAAATGTGAAAATGAACTTTCAAAAATAACCTATTTACTTCACGGGCAGCAGTGAAGGTTCCATCTGTTAAAATAGGATTTTGAGTCACGTTTCACCAAGAAAGCAGACATTGCCTTTACGTTTTGAAGGGCATGATCGAGATTTTTTAATATGTGCTGTTTTTGTGAAGGTCCCATTTTCTTTCGCTGTTACTATATGTATTTGTAGAGTAGGTTTTCTAAAATTACATATCCTTCCTAATTTAACACAAAACTACTTCGTATCTGCACCTGGCACTTAAATTTTGGTTTAAAAGAGTGTTGTGGAGTTGTATGTTACTGGCATATTGCAGATCACCAACTGCGATTTTGCCATGGAAATTTTAACAGCATTTGTTCACGAATCAGTCCAGATTTCATAATAGTTGTGTTTTCTAAAAATGCTGGGAATAATGACTTAAACTAACATACATGTAGAAGCTTCTCCATCATATGTGGCATTTAAAGACTCAGTCTTTATCATTTTTAATTTTCATTTTCAGTTTGCAGAAGGAACCTCATTTTTGTGAGAACATTGTAAAAAGTTAATAACAAAACTTGAATTTCATTTGCTTCCAATTAAGCACCAAAATGTCAAAATTTAATATTTTCAAAATGCATAGTAAGTCATATACCTTGTGAAAGTATGAAGATATTAAAATCAAATGTAGAAATCTAAAATCCTGATGAAGAGCATGAAATGGATGTTTTAAGGATAACAGGGTTACAAAGGTACTGCTTTCCCAAATTTAAAATTAAAAATTGAATGTAACTAGGAAGATGGGCCGTCTACTATGGGCTATCAGCTGGATGGCCTGTGGCCTAAATTTGGTCCTTCGCCTGTTTGGGAGGCAGAGTTTAATTTAAACATAATCATATTCATTTATTTTTATTTATTTTTAAGATTTTTAAAGTTTTGACTATAGGGCATGTTTGCTCACCAGAAAGAGGCACAGAGAGGGAAAGTGAGAAATCATCCTCCAGAGGGGTATGACCACACCACAGTCCCTTCTCCTTCATTCTCCTCTCCAGATTTTAGGCATGCATGCACATGTGCCCAGTGTGTTTTTCAAGCTGCCAGGTCCGGGACTTGAACCAATAGAGTCAGATCTCTGGGATCTACCACCTTAACCATCACACTATCTGCTGGCTTGCTCATTAATTTTTTTAATTATAGTTTTTGATTTCCATTTAATTGTTATACTTCTTTGAAGGGTATAGAATGGTTTTTCAAAAGATGCATGAAGGGGTCTAGCAGATGGTTATGTTGCTGGACTCTCATATAACTGATTGTGGTTCGAGTCCCGGACCTGGTGGCTTGAAATTCATGGTGGGCACGTGTGTGTGTGTACCCAAAATCCCAGGAGAAGAATGGAGGAGAAGGGATTGTGGCATGGCCATCTCCTCTGGGGGGCAATTTCTCACTGTCTGTCTGTCTGTCTCTCTGGTGAGTGCACACACCCTATAGCAAAAATCTCTTTCTTAAAAAAAAAGATCCATTAAGTATATAATAATCAAGGATATAAAGAAATATATCATCCTCAACATTGACTATCACTTTCCACCGCACACATTTAGTAAGAGCTCTAGTTTCCCCCATTTGTTTAGGAATGGCCTGTGGTCACTTTCTTGCTGCAGTGGCCGAGGAGTAGCCGGCACTCCGCAGTGGACGGCAGACAGGCCAATCAGATTGCTGCCTATGGAAACGTCGGCGCGTACGTACAAGCGCCTTTCCGTGTGTGGTAGCTGTTAAGCATTTTTTTTTCCCCACTTACGTTGCTCATTACAGGGTCGCGTGTCCCAGCTGTGCACCCCACTTTGATTCCTTGTGCCCATTATTTAATCAGCTAATTCTATATTGTGCCCCAGCAGAGCTCTGAGCTTCCGGTTTGTCTCCCTGTCTCTGTGACCTTCTGATGGCTTTCTTTGTTGATCATGAATCGTGGGTGATACGGAAATAGCATTTGTTTAGAATGACAAGAACTGCCTGTGAATGAAGTTGTAATTATAAATAAATACTGCTCGTTTCCCATGACTTTATCTTACTGTCCTTTTACGGTAGTGTCATGGCAGAGCTTAGGTTAGAGGCAGCGAGGTGGTTCATTTTCTGGCCCGTGGTTTGGGGATCACAGGGTGTATGACTGAGGTGATCTCCATGGTGGGTCCTTAGTATTCCAGTATTCTTCAGGGTTTCCAATAAGCGTGTTAGTGTTTTAAGAACGGTATTAGTGGGGCCGGCAGGTGGCATGGTTTAGGGTGTTGGACTCCCACACGGCTGACAGTGGTTTGAGTCCCGGATCTGTTAGCTTGCTTTCTCATGCTCACTCTCACTCTCTCTCACTCTTTGTGTAAAATAAGCAAATAAATACAGTAAAATTAAAAAAAAATTTAAAGAACAATATTAGTTATATGGGTAAAAAATATTTTTATTTGTATAGTGTTTTGTAATATTGTATTGTAAAATTAAAAAAATTTTAACTTGAAATAAGTTTATACTTCAGAGAAGCTGGGAAAAGAATGATAGTGTTTCCATATATCCCTGCTCTATCCCTAATTGACTCCCTACCCGATCCTAGTGTGATCATCAAAAGTACGTGTCTAACATTTGGGTCAGTACTGTCAACAATGGGTCAGTATTGTCAACATCTTCAGAGCTCATTCAATTTTGCCTCCTTTTCACTAATGTTTTCCCCTGGCTCTGCATCCTTGGTGAAGTGATGGCTGCCACGTTTCTTCACTGAAAAGATGCTCTTCCTTTTCCAATTAAAATGTATCTTAAGGGGAGCTATTTTGAAACAGGTGACTACCCTGTTGGTTAACACGTTCTTACCTGCTTTAGCATCCATCTGACAGTAGAGCTTCCCTGCAGCATTGTTCCTGTAGACGTTGCCCCAGGGTCATTCATTCCATCCCTCCTTCTGTCTCGATCCCTTGGAATGCTACAGCAGGGAAGGCTGAGCCCCCTTCACCGTTTATCCCCATCGTGGTGGACTCCTGGGTACCTCGTTCACTCTCACTGCTCTCAGCTCTGGCCCTGGGAGCCCCTTCAGGCTGGCATGGATTTCCCCTTCATGTGCCTCCACCACTTCTGAATGCTCCCCTCTTTCTAGCACCTCAAGGCATGCCAGGCTCACGTGTGTTCCCTTGACCTGAGCCCTAACAGCAGCCATTTCCCACAGAACCCTGATGTGTTTCCTAGAGGGTGGTATTAGACACCGAGGCCGAGTGCTAGGAGTGCTCACGGGTCCTGGGCTTCATTGCTTTTAGGGCCTCTCAGCAGGTAGAGCCAGGACATGGACATTCACATGCTCACATGTGCACCAGGCTTTGCCTGTTCCTATCAGCCCATCTACCTAGCATAGAAAAACATCGACAGGGACCAGCAGGGGGCGCAATGGTTACTCCTCCCACATAGTCAATGAAGGCCTGAGTCCCAGACCCGGCTGCTTAAAGCTCACACCATATGTGTGTGTGCCCAAAATCCTGAGAGGAGAATGGACGAGAAGGTATTGGGGTGTTGGACTAGAAGGTATTGGGGTGTGACCACCCCCCTCCCTGGGGAGTAATTTCTCGCTTTCTATCTGGCTGTCTCTGTCTCTCCAGTGAGCACACATGCCCTATAGCAAAAAAAAAAAAAAAAATCTCTCTAAAGAAAAAAACTAAGAAAAACAGGTCCTGACTTTTCTGATGACCCAGTAGTATTTGTGTGGCGGTTTTCCCTTGTCCTTTCCATTAGCAGTGGAAATACAGTTTTCCACAGTGACTTAGGCCGGCTCTCTTCCCCACAACCTTCTCTCGCGATCTTACTCGTGTTGGCGTGGTTAGGCTTTTTGTTTGGGTGCCATTTCGGATCCTCCTGGAGCTCCCCATCTTGTCTTGCCATGATTTGATTTCAAGTGTTTGCTTCTCTTTGAGGTCATGGAATCCTTCTTTGGGTCCGACAGCCAGAGCTCTGCAGGAAAATATACCCAGAAAAGTGTCGTTTTCCCATGTGGCCACTGTGCGTTCCCATCCCCTCTCTCTTTCAACCTATCACCCTTAACTAAGCCACTTCTAGAATTTCTCTTTTATCCTTCCTATTTTCCTTGTGCACAAATGAATGTAGTTTTGTTTAGTTTTTTCTCTAGAGGGAGATTTTTGCTATAGGGTGCCTGCAGTCTCTGGAGAGACAGAGAGAAACAGAGACAGAAAGTGAGAAATCACTCCCCGCGGGGATGGCCATGCCACAATCCCTTCTCCTCCTGGGATTTTGGGCACTCACTCACAGGAGCCCAGTGTGAGTTTTTTTTGTTTGTTTGTTTGTTTTTTTTTTTCCTTTCATTTGGAGAGGTTTTCGCTATAGGGTGTGTGTGCTCGCCAGAAAGACAGAGAGAGAGAGATAGAAAGTGAGAAATCACCACGGGTGGGGGGGGGATGGCCACGCCTCAATCCCTTCTCCTCCATTCTCCTCTTGGGATCTTGGGCATGCACGTACATGCGCCCGGCGTGAGTTTAAGCTGCTGGGTCCAGGACTTGAACTGCTGTCGACTACATGGGAGTCCAGCGACATAGCCATTACGCCAACTGCTGGTCCCCCCAGTGTGAGTTTTAAGCCACTGGGTCCAGGACTCGAATGGCGTTTGACTATGTGGGAGTCCAGCAACATAATCATTATGCCATCTGCTGATCCCTAATGAGTGTAGTTTTGTTTGTTTGTTTGTTTTTTTGTTTGTGTTTTTTTTTTTTGGGGGGGGAGAGGTTTTTGCTATAGGGCACATGCACTTGCCAGACAGAGACAGACAGAAAGCGAGAAATCACCCCCCACGGGGGATGGCCACGCCGCAATCCCTTCTTCTCCATTCTCCTCTCGGGATCTTGGGCACGCACGCACATGCGCCTGGGGTGAGTTTAAGCCGCCGGGTCTGAGATTCGAACCGCGGTCGACTACATGGGAGTCCAGCGACATAGCCATTACACTAACTGCTGGTCTCATGAGTGTAGTTTTAAATATCCTTCTTATCCTATATGAAAGGTATTTCAGTGTGTGCATACACATACATACATATATACACATGTGTACACACACATTTGCATTTTCTTTGACACTTAACAATGTAACCTATTTTTTAAAAACAATTTGTATCTATCCTTGTTTGAGCATTCTGTGACATAAAAAATATTTTTTTACCCATAGAATTTTGGATATGAAATACAACTTGGAAAAGGTTAAAGCATTTAAATGGAAAGAAACTAGATTTCTGGGAGGTTTTGCTTCCTAAAACTTAACATCATGTGTGTATTTCCGGACTGTGAGTTGATGGCAGAATGGCGTAAATTTTCCGTAGTGATTTCGAGGCCTGTTTAACGCAGACTCACCTTTGGTTTCCAGCTGGTAGCAGTGTTTGATGAGCAAGATCCGCACCATGGGGGCGACGGCACCAGCGCCAGCTCCACGGGCACCCAGAGCCCGGAGCTGTTCGGCAGTGAGCTGGGAGCCAACAGCGCGTCCGCCTTTCAGCCGTACCAAGCAACGAGTGAGATCGAGGTCACGCCTTCTGTCCTCCGCGCAAGTAAGTGACAGCTCTTCCTTCTCTGTGCATTTCGTCCCGGCCTACAGAAAGAGCTTTGGTATACGTCCCCACTCTGTGCGTGGAATTCCTTGTCTGTTTCTGTGAAACTGATCCAGGTTCGAACCTGGGAAAAGTCTCTTGGAAAGAAGTGTGCAGTTCTTAGATTTTAGTGGACTGAGCTTCCTTTCTTTTCGGTTAGTAGGCATTTAATTGCTCATTAAAGGTACATAGGGTAACAGTTGAAGTTAGATTACCCGGATTTCAGCCCTAGCCCAGGCAGTCTGTGGTCCTACTGAGCCGCAGGAAGTCACACGACCGACCCTGGGCTTGGATCCCTGAGTCAGCCAGGAGATGCTCTGGGCATAGGTATGGGCTTCCAGGCCTGAGGAGCTGGAGAGTTGGGGATGGGATGTTGAGGTGTGACGAGACCCTGGCAGGGGTGCTTTCTTTCCTTCCCGCCCGCCTTTTTGTCTGTGCACACACTCTCTTTATCAGAAGAGGAAGAGAAAAGGAAAATGCTCTGGGTTTTCCTCTCCATATATCTCGTCTGAATGCTGGAATAAATAGAAATAATGAAGGGCTCCTCACTGAGACAACGCATGGCATCCTAGATGGAGCGTTACCGTGGGTACCACCATTGCCAGTCTTGTCTGAAGTTTATCCAGAGTGCTGAGGAAGAGGGTACCATGTCAGGGACCTGGATGACCTGCTGTGTGGACGCTGCTCCATGGAAGGGGAGGAACACAGGGCATAGGGTGACTGTACTGGGAACCCAGGGCTCGGGGTGCTGCAGTCCAGCACACTCCACGGAGGCCTCCTCTTAGCCAGGAATGGAAGGCTTACCCAAGGAAGTACTTGTGGGAGATAATATTTAGGGTCTACAGTTGTACAGTCTTATAACTGAGTAGTGTTAAGAGTAAGAAGGTCCATTTCAAGAAATGTTTTTCCTCCTTAACTTGCCAGAGGGCGCATGTACTCACCAGAGAAAGCCAAAGAAAGAAGGACAGTAAGAAAGCACCCTCCCTCCCCTCCCCCATGGAGGATGGCCATGCCTCAATCCCTTTCCCCGTTTCTCCTTTTCGGATTTTGGGCATGCATGCACACGTGTCTGGTGTGTTTCTGAACTGGGTCCTGGACAGCACTGTCAGCCATTTGGGATCATGCTGCCCCAACCACCATGCCACTGGCTGGCCTCGTTCCAAGAAATGTGTAAATGTAAAGATCTCCCTTTCACTTGTTTTTCAAGTGAAACATTTGATCTTGTGTGGTTTTTCAATTCATAGACTTTGGGTTGATCCTCATATATTGATGGATACATATACTTTATATATATATGACAAAAATATTTAAAATGTTTATTCTTTTTTTTTTTTTGAGAGGTTTTTGCTATAGGGTGCATGCGCTTGCCAGAAAGACAGAGAGACAGAAAGTGAGAAATCACCCCCCGGGAGGATGGCTATGCTGCAATCCCTTCTCCTCCATTCTCCTCTAAGGATCATGGGCATGCACGTACACGTGCCCAGCGTGAGTTTAAGTCACTGGGTCCGGGACTCGAACTGCGGTCTACTACATGGGAGTCCAGCAACATAGCCGTTACGCTAACTGCTGATCCCAAGAATGTTTATTCTTCTAAAAATCTTTTTTCCTCCCATTGTTTTCATTGGTAGCAATCTGTAGCATTTAGTGTTTGCTTCTAGATATTTATAAATATTGGGTTGTTGGGGAAGTTATGACGTATTTTACTATGCAAAAATTTCCTAACTACCTAATACTTCTGCTTCCAATATCCCTCTAAGGGATCTAAAAAGAGAAGGAAAGAATATCAGTTTGAGAGGCAGTGAACCCGGTAGCCCACCTAAAACCACAGGAAAAATTCACTAAAGAGAGGTGTAGAGACTTCCCAGGTGTGTGTAGGATGGGGTGTGACCTGCCCCGGAGGGTGACGTTTGGATGTGGACTTGTGTTACCCATGTCCTGCAGTTGCTTCCTCTCATGGGGCCTAGACAAGACCTGGGTATAATAAAAACGTGTCCGAGGACGCGTGGAGTGGAGCTACCACTCTAAGTTGTTTCGTTCAGACTTTTCTTGGCATGCAGGAGTTTTACATTTGCTCTTGCATACCTTTAACTATATTTTAAACTAATTTAGTGGGAGTAACATTTGATTACTACGTAGATAATACTTTTTTTTTCCTTGAAAGAGGATTTTGCCTTAGGGCATGTGTGTTCAACAGAGAGACAGCAGCAAGAGAGAAAGTGAGAAATCACCCTCAGGATAGATGGCCACTTGTACTCCCTTCTCCTCCCTTATCCTCCAAGGATTTGGGGCACATGCACATGCACCCGGTGTGAGTTTCAAGCCACCAGATCTGGGACTCAGACTGTGTTTTGTCCATGTGGGACCCCAGTGACATAACCACTACACCATTTGCTGTCCCCTAGATGTACTTTTTTATATCAGTGTTTTTCTTCTTCTTCTTTTTTTTTTTTTTTAAGGTTTTTACCATGGGGTGTTTGTAGAACTGAGAGAGAGAAACACAGAGGGAGGTAAAGTGAGAAATCACCCACCAGGGGAGATGGCCCCACTGCAGTCTACAGTCCCTTCTCCATTTTGCTCTTGGGATTTTAGACATGCATGCAACACGTGGCCAGAGTATTTTCCAAGCCACCAGGTTCAGGACTTGAACCGCATAGCTGGCCATGTAGAATCCAGAGCCTTAACCACCACACCACCTGCTGGTCCCACATCAGTGTTTTTCAACAGGTGAGCAGTATACCGTGCATGGTGTACAAGTGATATGTATGAAGAGACTCTTGTTTCAGTATGTTTGAGTTCATTAACCCCATGATTTAATGGATAGCTACTTAGAATGAGCCTGTGTATGAAAAGTAGATTGTCTAAATTTGTCCTAGACCACACTTTAGTTAAACATAGTACATGTATTCAGGTTCATGAAGTTTGGAAGATGACATGTTTGTAGGAATTCCTGTACCATAATGTATATGCTTAAGAACAGAGCTTTTTGTGGTGTTATTGTTGTGGTTTTGTATGTGTGAGTTTCTAAAACAAGATGCACGTTTAATTTAGCGTACCATAAAAATAAAAAAGTGTTGGAGGAAAGGTAAACCTTGTGTTTATGTTAAGGATTTGAATGGCATGCTTTCTATGAATTTTTATATTTTGATTCCTCTGGACTCAGCACCACTTCTAACACACAGCCATCCACACTTGGCGGCTCTATGTGTTAAAATGTAAATGCAGTTTTCAACTGAAATATCTCTTTCATTTATTTATTTTTTTCAGGAAAAGAAGTTACATTGGAAGCATATGTGTTGTCTTGCAGCCACTAGTGGAAAATATGCAAATGTCACTTTCTTACTCTGACTTCATATGCTCAAGTTGCTTAGATTTTATGGCCTTGGAAGGCATCGTGTAGGGACGTGTTAAATATCTATGGCATACAAGGTTCATGAGTATGAAAGCTACCCACTGCACATGCATCTCTAGCCAGTTAGGTGATTCACCATGCTATATTAGTGACTTTGAATTTCCGCAGGCTAGCAAGTCTCAGTCCTTGCTATCAAGGAGTTGTCTTTTGCAGTCTTTGTAGATAGGAAGATAGAGAACCCAATAATATATAAGAGATTTGCTCAATTGAGGCACATTCAACTCTAATTGGACGTGATTAATAAAAGCTGTCAGATAAATAAACTCCTAATTTTTGCGTTGAAGAAAGAGTAGTATCTTTTCTGTGTTTCCCGGTGGATTCATTCACTCGCCCCCTCTTTTTCATGAAGACCTGAGAAAATTACTACCAGCATGTTGATATGGGACTTTCTGTCCCTCACAATTGTGAGTACATTTCCGTTCTTTTTTTATAAAAAAAGTTTTAAATTTTTTTCTGAGGATGCGTGTGCTTGCCAGAGAGACAGAGAGAAAGAGCTGGAGGAGCACTCCCCATGGGCGGAGTCGCGCTGCGCTCCTCCTCCCGCTCCTTAAGTCGTGCACACATGCTCCGTGTGGCTCTCAAGTGGCCGGGTCCATGTGGGCCACGTCGTCGGCCATGCGGGATCCAGCTGCCTTTACCACCAAGCCCCATTTATGTTTGTTATAAATCACCCACTCGGGTATTGTGTTATGGCAGTGCAAGTGAACTAAGTTAGGCAAATAGCACTCAGTCCAGAGACACTACCGAGCCTTGCAGACCTCCCGTGTACAGACACACCACCTCTTGGCCAAAGACATTCACCGTGAATGATCATCTAGACCTCCTGGCCGGTTTACAGGAGATGCGGGGCACCAGGAAGCAGGTTTGCACCGCAGGGCCGCAGTAGAGCACGCCAGGCTGTGGGGCCGCCCAGGCGGACGCAGGGTTGTCGGTCGGTGTGAGGGGGAGTGGAGACGGAGAGCGAAATGATAGATGAACAGAGAGTTTGAGAGATATAACATCCATAATGTATGAATTTTATGTAAATCTTGATTAAAATGGAGCTTTGAAAGAATGACATTTATATGCTTATTAGTGAGTAGAGCATGAGTTGAGTACCGGATATTAAGAGATTAGGTGTAACAGTGTTGTTGCATTATAAAAAATAATTATCTTTTATTAAATTTTATTTATTTATTATCATCATCATCATCATTAAGTTTGACCAGGGAGAGAGAGGGAAAGTGAGAAAACTGTCCCCCAGATCCAGGATTCAAACTATGGCTGGCCATGTAGGAATCTGGTATCTTAACCATCATGCCAGCTGACAGACCCTGTGTTTTTGTTTGTTTGTTTCTCAGAGATATTTTTGCTCTAGGGCACGTGTGCTCACTGGAGAGACAGAGAGACAGAAAGCGAGAAATCACCTCCCAGGGGGATGGCCACACTGCAGTCCCTTCTCCTCCATTCCCCACTTGGAATTTCGGGCACACATGCACATGCACCTGGTGTGAATTTTAAGCTGCTGGGTCCCAGATTTGACTGTGGTCTACTGCACGAGAGTCTAACTACATAACCATTACACCATCTGCTGGTCCCACCTTTGTATTTTTTAAAAAAATTTTGTTATAAAGCGCATGTGCTCCCTGTGGGGAGGAGACAGAAAAACTGAGAAACCACCTCCCAGGGGGGATGGCCAGGCCGCAATCCCTTCTCCTCCATTATCCTCCCGGGACTTTGGGCAACACCCATACATACCTGGTGGATTTTTCAAGCCACCAGGCCCAGTACTCGAACTGCACAGTGGTCATGTGGGATCCAACCACCTTCAACATTGTGCCACCGGCTTGCCCTATTTCAATTACTTTTTAAAAAAGCTTTTATCCTTGAACAGTTTGTGCTGAACTATTTAGGGCTGAAATGACGGATGTGAGATTTGCTTCAAAACAGTTACAGCTGAGGAAGTGGGGAGTGGGCTGTGGGGGGCTCAGGGCGCTATTCTGTCTGCTTTTGTGCAGCGTCATCCCGAATAAAGGGCTTTCTTAGGGAAGCACACACACGCGTGTCACCGCCTTCACACTTCAGAAGCTTACTTACCTCTTCTCGAATTGTGTCTGTCACTCTAGAGTTTTAACCCAATATGTTTTTGTGCTCGAATATCTGTTACTAGCCATTTTTTTTGTATTTCTCTGTAAAACAAAATTAAAAATTAAAGTTTTAAATTATATGTAAAATGTAAATATACTACGTGAATTATTAGTGTAGAATTGGTATAAATAGCATAACCTATGACTATGTTAACATTTTTGCCTTTTTTTTTTTTTTTTAATTTGTTATAGGGTGCGTGCGCTCACTAGAGATAGAGGGAAAGTGAGAGATGACCCCCATGGGGGATGGCTACGTTCCAGTCTCCTCTCGGGATTTTAGGCACATGAGCACATGTGCCAGGCATGAGTGTCAGGCCACTGGATTGGGGACTAGATAGGGATTAGAACCACTCTGTCAACCTTGTGGGATCCAGTGCCTTAAAGCTCTGTGCCTCTTACTGGCCCCCAGTTTTCCTTTTCTTCTTTTTTTCCCTTTATTGCTTTGTGGTAGGGCGTGTTGCACTCCTCAAAGAGAGACAGAGAGGGAAAGTGAGAAATCACCCCCAGGGAAGATGGCCACACCCAGTCCCTTCTCCTCCCTGCCCACACACACATGCCCAGCATGAGATCTAAGCCACCAGGTCTGAGACTTAACCACAGTTGGACATGTGGGAACCTAGCACCTTCACCACCACACTGCCTGCTGGCCACAAAATTTTGCCTTTTTTAGGGTGGAAACAGAAGAAGACCCTCCTGGTGAGAGCAAACAAGGCTTTGCTCAGAGGCTGCCATGACAGGGGAGCGCGCTCCGTCGCTGGCGTAGGGCAGAGGCTCCTCCAGGCTGCAGGGGAGTGGGCACACTTTAGCCTGGAGAAGGGGCTGTGCCCTGACTGGTGGCTGCACCAGGGACATGCTACGTAATTGGTGGGTGTTGTGGATTCGGCTTTGCTGTGGCTCTTTCTGAGTTGGAAGAAGGGCCCTAAATGAAGAAAAATGGGTTTTTGTTCTATCAGTTTTACCCAATTCTTCTAAGAAGAATTAATTTTCTCCAAGTTAAATGTTAAACATCCATGAGTAATCCTTCATCAGAAATTTGTGTTGTGAAATTTAAGGGGCTGCAGGTGTCGTGGTGGTTAAGGGTGCTGGACTCCCACATGGGTGACTGGGGGGTTCAAATCCCATACCTGGTGGCTTGCTTTCTCACATTCCCTCTTTCTCTCTCTCCCTCTCCCTCTTCCTCTTCCTCTCCCTGTCTCTCTCCCTCTTCCCCTCTCTCTCACTCTCCCTCTCACTCTCACTCTGTTCCTCTCTGGTCAAATTAAAAGAAAGGAAGAAAGAAAGAGAGAGAGAGAGAGAGAGAGAAAGAAAATTAAAAAAAAAAAATCATATTGCTATGCCAGAGGACAGACAGGGGCTTATGTCCTGGTGTGGTTTGGATCAAGATCTGTCCCTCAAACTTTCTCGTTTTGAAATTAGGTCTTAGTGGGCAGTGATTGGATGTGCCCCAGAAATCCGTGTGTCTTCATTTTATTGTGCTGGTGTTTTGTGAAAGCTTAATTCCTTCATGGTGACCCAAGGCGGGCCTTTGGGTGTGACAGTGCCCTCAGAGTGGGGCCTCCGGGGTAGAGTTCTGGTAAGTGTTTGAGAGAGAGCTGCATGGGTCCGGACCATGCTCTGCCGGGCCAGCATGTCTTCCAGTTCGTGATGTGCTTGGACTTCCTGGTCACTAGAATAAACCTCTGTTTTTCTTTGCCATTTTGTTGGTTTGTTTGTTTTTTAGAGAGAGACATTTTTGCTGTAAGGCGTGTATACTTGCTGGAGGGAGTAAGGGACAGAGAGACAGTAAGCAAGAAATCACCCTCCTGGGGAAAGGCCACACCGCAATCCCTTCTCTGTTCTCCTCTCAGGATCTTGGGCACCTGTGCACACGTCCCAGGGTGAGTTTTAAGCCACCAGGTCTGGGACTTGAACCATGGTTGACTGCATGGGAGTCCAGCAACATAACATTACACCATCTGCTGGTCCCAATCTCTGTTCTTTTAAATCTCCTGAGTCTCAGGTATTTGTTCGCAGTGCGAGGAGAGACTGAGACACCTTCCTTTTTTTTTTTTTAAACAATAGAAAGCATCTTTGAGAAGGTATGTTCATATCACAACCCCCTTTCCTCGGCCTCCATTTCCGCTGGATCTTGGGTGTTTTCAGCCCCGAGTCCTGGGCTTTCTGCACTGCATTCCAGTTGCCCACAGACACCCCACGTACACTGGGGTCCGGGCTGAGGCCCTTCCTTCCTGTTGAGTGGCACAAGGACTTGTTACTCTAGGTCATTTGTTCCCTCAGCTTTGAGGCTGCCTTTTCTTTTCTTTCTTTCTTTTTTTTTTTTTTTTTTTTAAATTTTTTTTTCCTCTTTAGAGATTTTTTGCCATAGGGTACATGTCCTTGCCTACGAGACAGAGAGAATGTGATAAATGACCCACAGGGGGATGGCCACACCTCAATCCCTTCTCCTTCATTTTTGTCTCAGGGTTTTGGGCATGCTCGTGCCCTGTATGTTTTTCAAGCTACCGGGTCCAGGATTTAAACCATCATCAGCCGTGTGGGAGTCCAGCACCTTACCCATTGCCCACTGTCAGCCCTCAGTGCCACCTTTTCATTGAGCTTCACTTGTCATCGGGTATTTTATGCACAGCTGTATATTGCATCGATTTTAAGATTCAGAAGAGATGATGCTTCTTTTTTTCTGTTTTGCGATTGCTGTAAAAATTTTTAAATTTGGGCCAGCAAATGTATGGCGGTTTAAGGCACTGGACTCCCACGTGGGTGGCCGCTGTTCGAGTCCTGGACCTGGCAGCTTAAAACATGCCAGGTACACGAGTGTGTGTACCCAAAAACCCCAAGAGGAAAATGGAGAAGATGGGATTGTGGCGTGGCCATTCCTCCTGGAGGGCGGTAACTTCTCACTTTCTGTCTCTGTCTCTCTGGCAAGTGCACGTGCCCTATAGCAGAAATCTCTCAAAAATCTTTGTAAAAAATTTTAGTTTTGTAGTTTTGCTATTATTGTAAAATAGGAAAAGAGCTACTGAGGGCACCTTGATAACTTTGACTTTTGTAGGCTCTTCTTTAACAACATTTTTTTTAAGAATTTTGCCATAGGGCTTGTGCGCTCACCAAAGACAGAAGCAGAGTGAGAAATCATGTCCCGGGGGGAGGATGACCATGCCACAACCCCTTCTCCAGGCTCCTCTTGAGATTTTGGGCATGCACACACACGTGCCTGGTATGATTTTCAAGTGACTTTCAAGATGCTGGGGGGACTGGAACCATGGTCAGCCACCTGGGAGTCCAGTGCCTTAATCTCCTCATCACCTACTGGCCCCTCATGGTCCCCTCTTACCATAATATTAATAACAACATTGTATTTGATATACCTTGACTTCAGCATTTTATTTTCTGTTCCATACCTAATCGAATAGATTTTATGGGTCTTCAACGTATCTTTTCCTTCTGATTTGAAAAAGAAATTAGAGCAGTAGTGTGTGCACTGCCCTCTTCGCCTCCTGGACATCTTGTCTCAGGGCTCTGGCGATGGAGAGAGGAAGGAGGAGCCGGCAGCTGGCCTGGCCTCTTTGCTTCCAGGCCAGGGGAGCGTGTTGAGGCCGCGCCGTGCCGAGAGTGAAGACCTCGGCACCAAGCCCCTTCCAGTGCAGGGCGTTCCTGGCCATCTCTGGATGCCACCACCTGCACACCCCTCGGGCACCTTTGTGCTCCAGTCTGTAGAAAACTGGACACCATATATTCTGCATAATTGTGCTCTTCCGCTCAGATTTCGCCACGTCTGAGTGGTATTGCGTTCTGTGCTGTGCTTTTAACACAAGCTTTCTCTAGCAAGGGAGCAGATCCTTCTTCCTAGGACTCGAGTAGCGAGTACTGCTGGCTCAGAGTGGGTACAGGCGTTGTCCCCTCAGCTTGAACTCTGGCAGAGGCGATCATGTCCCAGCCTTGGTTCCATCATCTTTGAGTATCTCCCACAGGACTGTGGTGACAGTAATGTGACCGTAATGTGACAGGTGCTGGATGGACAGAGGCTGGGGAACGGGCACAATGGTAGTGACGTGTCTCGACTGCAGACTGACGGCTTGTGGACATTGACCGGGGTTGAGCCGTCACTGAGCCCATGTCCCACGTGTTCTTGGTGGGCACAGCTGGTCCCGTAGGCAGGTGGAGTATTTTTTACAGAATCAAATGGGGAGGCCACTTCTGTGACACTTAGTTGAACCATCTCTGTTTTCAGTATTAACACATCGGAGTAGACCTGAAGTGTTCAAGGGCACAGAATGTTCATGTTAAGTCACTGAGTCTGAGTCTAGTGATTTTTTTTTTTTTTTTGGGGGGGGGAGAGGTTTTCGCTATAGGGTGCGTGCACTCGCCAGACAGACAGAGAGAGACATAGAGACAGAAAGCGAGAAATCACCCCCAGGGGGGATGGTCACGCCTCAATCCCTTCTCCTCCATTCTCCTCTCAGGATCTTGGGCACGCACGCACACGCGCCCGGCGTGAGTTTTAAGCCACCGGGTCCGGGATGCGAACCGCAGTCGACTACGTGGGAGTCCAGCGACATAGCCATTACGCTAACTGCTGGTTCCCTAGTGATTTTTTTTTTATTACCCCGTGATTTTTTCATTCTCTTTTTTAATTCTCAAGGACTTTATATAGGATGGAATATGCTTAGTTTAGAGTTATGTCAGGATTCCTTTTCCTCACAGAGTTCACTTTTCTAATTGTCTTTTCTGGAAGATCCAGATGGAAGATTCTAGTTTTCCTTTAGAAATGACACATGCCTTAGTAATGTGGTAAAATTTCTGGAAGCAGCATTGCTGTAAAAATTTAAGATGGTTGTCTCCATCTTGCAATGGTTAGGAGCCAGATTCGGTGTGATCACTGTGGTTTCCATCCTGGTTCTGGTGGCTTGGGAAACACACCCAGTGCATGTGGGTAGGTGCCCAAAATCCTGTCAGGAGGCAGAAATGGACGGTGAAGGGTTGAAGCTGACCGTGCCCTATTAGGGGGGTTCTCACTCTCCCCTTTAAACAGGGGGAAAACAAAGTTTCGGACCTTTTTTTTAAAACTGTTTTTCAGTTTTATTTATTTTTATCTTTTTAACCTTTTCCAAGCTATATTAATTTTATAGTTAATTTTTATTTATTATTTGCACTTTTTTTTCTGAAATGGTGTTTAATTGGTCAGATTATACTAACTTCTAGAACATTCTAGAACTTAAACATCAGTAATACTTAAAGGATTGTGTCATAAGGTTCCATCTCCTCCCCCTTCTCAATCTCTTAGTTTTTTTCCTTACCCAAGAATATGTAAATCAACACTGTCTTTCTAGAAGATCCAGGATCTTTCCTTTAGAGATCTACCTTCTTAACATTAACTCGTATTAGGATACCATTTTCTGGATCTGATTTAAATATATATTGAAAATAGAAATAATATTCCCATTGTATTTCCTTTTAACTTGTGAAGTGGAGCGTGGCATAATGGTACTCTCAGTATTTCACATAATTACCTTCTTACTGTGCAAGTTCTATTCAGCATAGAAAACCCATCCAGTTGTGTTGTAGATGCAATCTGATTATTACATGTTGACAAGGTCATATATCTATTAATTGGATTGGAGATGGGATACAAAATTGCTGTAATTATTGTAATTTTCTAGCTAATTGCAGGGTTGGTGGTGAATATTTTACTTCTGCAAAATGAAAAACAGTATTCCATCAGAAGTTGTTGTATGGGGTTTCAGACATTTTGTTTCATATCTTTGGTGCTTTTTGCCCACCAAGTATCTCGGGTTTTTTTTTTTTTTTTTTTTTTTTTTTTTTTTTTTTTTTTTTTTGTATTGATCCTTCTCTGGATGTCACAGGGCTCATTGGCAGGGATCAGTGGAATCGGGGAAGGCATGGAGCCTGGCAGTACTCCCAGCTCCTCTTTGTTCTGGTTGTCAATGTTCCTCTATTGTTTGTTTATAAATCAGAGTACTCTCCTTTCAGACCGATAACAAAGGTTGGATGGGTCAGATCCAACTGGAAGCGGACTCCTCCACTCTTTTGTCACCTGTGCCCCCTCAGAAATACTCTCTAAAATGAGCATTAAAAAACTGAAATTTGTATGGTTTATGTGTTTTGTTTGTTTAGCTATAAAATTAAGTAAATCATTTTGTCAGTCCACTTAGTAGAGTAATACGGCCTTCCGTTGCATATTCCTGTTTATTTGCTTCATTTAAGCTAAGGTAGCTGCCGAAGCTGGACGCGGAATTGCCACTTCAAGAGTAACGGTGTGTACACAGGTGTGCGTGTTTGCAGGGTCAGATGGGAGGGTGCGGTGCTCCCAAGAGGGTGCCGGGAGCTTGGCGCCCAAGATGGCGAGAGCAGGCTGGTGTTTATTCCCTGCTGAAATACAAACCGGAGGCGCAGGTGAGAATTGCCAAATGTAACGAGCAATTTGGCCGCTGAGACAGGCTGTCGGGCGGCAGCAGTCCTGCAGTGGGCCGCTGTCGTGGCCCAGTTGTTTGTTCCAGAGGGCTCCGATTAAATACCGTCAATACCAGTTTCTGTCTTCTCTGAGAGCTGGCATCCTGAAGAACTGTATTTCAGCCTTCGAATTTCCAGTTGATTAACCAGCAATCAACATATGGTAGTATTGGTTGTAACGTGATTTTTCAGGCTTGCCTTCTCACATTTCATGAGAAAGGTCAGCATACACTTCCCCATTTCAGAGCATCGGTGCCATCAGCCTTTAAAGCCCGTCAGTAATGTAGACGTGGTCACGTGTTTCAGCGGGCGGAGGCATTTCACCTCTGCTCCTCCCCGTGTGCTGTGTCACTCTGCTCCCTATGCTCAGGGGTCCACCCCTCCATCGGGCACACGAGCGTGCTGGCACGGGCCCGGCTTCTCCCCTCAGAGGGTCTCAGCGTGCTGCACCCCAGAAGAGCACGTGGAAATTTACCTTAGGAAACGTCCCAGTTCACCTTCCCCATTTTTAAAAGTTGGAGACGGGGGCCCAGCAGGTGGCGTGGTGGTTAAGGCGCTAGGCTTCCATGTGGTTGACCCTGTTCTAGTCCCAGATCCGGTGGCTTGAAAGAAACTCACAGCAAGCACGTGTGTGTGTGTGTGTGTGTGTGTGTGTGCCCAAAATCCTGAGAAGAGAATGGAAGAGGAGGGATTGCCGCGTGGCCATCTCCCCAGGGGGTGATGTCTCAGGTTCTCTGTCTCCATCTCGCCTCTCTGGTAAGTGCATACATCCTATAACAAAACCCTCTCTATAAAAAAAAATTAAATAAAAAAAAGTTGGAATCAGGTTCAGTGATGAAAAACTATGGCAAATTCTGGACTCTGAGGCATCACAGCTTAGGTCTCCATATGCAAGATGAGCAAAGGTGGGCCCCCCGCTATCTGGCATCTACAATTTGAAGTTGTTGTGAAGTGGAATAACTATTGGCCCTTTCATTTAATTTTGTCCACGTGTGCCACTTACATCTTGTAAAACATCTACACACACATGTATTGAGTTGTTTTACACCCACCCACCGTTCTCTGGAAGTTCGTGCCGTTTGATTCTCTGCCCTGTGTCATCAGCTGGGGATGTTGGCCACTAGGTAGCAGGTGCCCCTGGACAGTGCCTTGGTATTTATTTGGAAAGGCTCGTCTGTCATGAGTCCTCTGTACTGCTTTGGGACATCTCCACACCCTTGACATGTGGCACTTCAAGTTGGGGAGTCACAGGTTTCCACAGAAGTTGACGTTGAAGTGAGACCCGTGCCACGTGGGACTGGAGCTCTCCGTGTCATTCAGAATCTGCTGGAATCTTGAGGGTCAGCAGTGTTCCAGGCTCGTTTTAAAGAGATTTTTTGCCATAGGTACATGTGCTCACTAGAGAGAGAGAGGGCAGTGAGAGGGGACGTGAGAAATCACCCCCCAGAGGGCTGGCCACACCGTAATCCCTTCTCCTCCATTCTCCCCCTGGGATCCTGGCACACACATATATGCGAGCCGGTCTGAGACTTGAGCTACAGCTGGCCATGTGGGAGTCCAGCGATGTAACCACTGGGCCACCTGCTGACCCCGGGCTCCCTCTTCCCACCCAGGTTTCCCCACTGCTCAGTACATTCGGCCCTCCTCACTTCTTTCATCCTTCACCTTTGTTCTTTCTAAGTTCTTATTTTCTCATGGAGTGTGTGTATGAGACACAGGCAGAGAAGGAGAGGGAGGCACCAGCACCCTGCAGGTCACGCCGCAGTGCCCCCAGTCCTCTCAGCCCACCTGGATCACGGGTTCGCACACCTGCATGTACAGGTCAGCTCGGGGCCTGAGCAGCGCACTCGTCCACAGCGATCCAGCTTCACTGGGGCTGCGTGTCCCTCCCACGCCGCCAGGCCAGCCCTGCCCTTGCCTGTTACGTTCTCGTTGAGCCTGAGTCTTGCCTGGGACTCCTTCTCTCTCACTCTGTTGATCAGATGCAGAAATAGTTACTGTTACCTGGCCCTTTGCAGTGGCAGTGTAGCTGTGCGTCTGGCAGGACGGGATCGTTTAAATCTACGCAGGAAAGCCCATTTCCAAATGGTAACCCGAAGAGTGTTAGAGAAATAATTGTTTGAAGATGTCTGTTTCAGTAGACGGGATGAGATTGCACACGGGTAATACACACACTTCCTTCCTTGTTCCGTCCTCCTTCCAGCCAGGTGCTCAGCTCTTGTTTCTATTAGCGGGTGTCATGGGGAGACCCGTCCCGGGGATTACTCTGTCAGCGTGAGAGCCAGGCAGATAAAGCCCCTTCTTCTCCTCTTGCTGCTCCTGATACAGATCTCTTGTTTACTTCTTGAGACTAGGTTTGCTTACTTATTTATTTTCTTGTTGCATTGCATATCAGCTGTGGCTTGTGTTCCCAGCTCTGCTCACTCCTATCTGGGTCCATGCGCCCCAATTCTTTACTTGCCTCTGACCTCTCTGTACGTAGGCAACTAATCATGCATCTCTGCGAGGGCTACTTTTTTAAAATTTTCAATTACATTTTTAATTTTACTTATCATTATTATTATTATTATTATTTGTTTCTTCACCAGAGAGAGACAGAGCAAAAGTGAGAAAGCAAGCTGCCAGGTCCAGGTCTCAAACTGTGTCAGACATGGGTGAGTCCTGCGCCTTAACCACCATGCCCCCTGCTGGCCCATGAGGGCTGGGTTTTATAGAACGAAATCCTCAAGTTCAAGTCAGATGAGGATCAATTCTTTATGTTAGTTTATGTCTGCGAATCACTTACTGATTTGCAAATTAGTGACTATTCTTTGTTAATTCACTGCTTACATTTCAGCAGGTCATTTTTCTCCTTAGAAAGTGACAGGAGCTATGTGTGCTCACAGCGTGCTCATCAGGGCAGAGGGTAGGGGAGGCGCGATGGGGTAGCCTCTCGGAAAGAGGGTTTTTTAGTTTAGCTTTTGGCATAAGGGTGTGTGTACGTGCTGGAGAGACAGACAGAACGTAAGAAATCACACCCTGGGGCCAGCAGGTGGCTGGAGTCCTACGTGGCTGTCTGTGGTTTAAGTCCTGCATCACACTGGGCATGTGTACCTGCATGCCCCAAATCCCAGGAGGAAAATGTCTTCCATTTTTCTGTGGCGTGGCCATTCCCCTGGGGTGTACTTTGTTACCTCCCCCCCACCCCTCCATCTCTCTCTGGTAAATGCACACACTGTGTGGCAAAATACTCAAAAAAAAAAAAAAAAAAAAAAAGCAGCAGCAGCAGCAGCATTTTCTCTTCCCCTCCTGGGATTTGGGGCATCCATGCGCATGTGCACCCAGCATGACTTTCAAGCTGCCGGGTCCAGGACTCAAACTGTGTAGGACCAGTGGGAGTCCAGCCTTGACTACCGTGCCACTTGCTGGTCCCGAGAGTCTTTTGTTAGGAAAAGTTTTATTTTCATTTTTTTCTCCCATGGGGCATAGAGACAAAAAAGAGAGGTGAGAGCAGGGAGCACCCCCAGCCAGAGTCTTCATTACGGTGTTGTACCCCAGCCACAGCTGGCCAGAACTGCCCGTGAGCACAGACCCGGCGTGTCCAGGAAGTCTGCAGGGTGCGATCCTAGCACCTCCCCCTTGGCTAGCCCTGCAGACTTTGGGTTAGCACCGCAGCCCCGGCTGGAAGTTCTTCTGTAAAGGTCTTTCCATTTCTTAGATGTGGGGCTTTCGTTCCATGTAGTCCTCATACTGACATTGAAAAGCACCTGAACCTAAATAAAATCTACAGTTTTTGTAACTCTGTAAAATGGAGTTGTCTTCATGATCTCTTGTTTCTCCTTCTTGGTCTTATAAATCCATACCACCAAACTTGCTTTTTCTTAAGTACCATCGTGGAAAAATGGAGTTTATTTGGGTGCAAAAATTTGAAACCCCTGCCTAGGTTTTTATAATATGCATTTTCCATGAACTTTTAGGAGACTCCCTCCATATTCCTTCCACATACTTTCTTTTTATTTATGCTCTAAGTTGCAGAACGCTTCCCGCACCCTGCATCTTCCATCTGCCCCGGGATCCAGCAGCTACCCTCTGCCGTTTTCACTCCCACTGGCCAAGTGAGGGGAAAGCGCAGTCCCCGCAGTGGCTGTGCCTCTGTTCCTTACCTGGGGAGCGGTGCCTTCGTAGGAAGCAGATACCCCCCGCCCCGCCGTGGAGTTCACACCACACACTTGGAGGTGTGCCCAGCTGACGTTGAGGTAGGAGTAACTTCAACTGCAGGGAAATATAGTCACTTTTAAAGATAATGCTCATGTTTAAAGATGGAAAATTACACTTGTATTAGTCGGGAACGCGTCAGACCCCCCAGCACAAGGGGAAAGCACCCGCCGAGGGCACCGTGGCACCATTCCTTCCTCGGCCTACCATCAGGCCTCACTGCCATGTCGGCTTGTGCGCGGCAAACCTCCGGCTAATTCGTATTTACATCGATCTGAGAACCTTTCCTTTTAAATATAGGATTTGTGTTAATGAATTGGAAAAGCAGATTCTACTACTTGGCAGAGCTGTTACAGCCTCAGGGTCTATGCGTCAGAAGAAGCACAGGCAGCTGGTGCGCAGCGTGTTGAGAGGTGTGCGAGACCTGCCGACTCTCGGCCACCGCCCTCCTCTGTAACCAGAGGAGGGGAGCAGGAGTGGCACACGCAGGTCCCCTGGAGAGGCTGCGCTGATTCTGGACGCCAGCCCGCCACCCCTGTAGGGCGGGAGTGCTCGCTGGTCCCGTGAGAGGCTGTGGGACGTCGTGTTGGCCCAGGATTTTCCTCCTCTTCTGTTCAGCATTGGGCAGTGAGTTTATTAAAGTTAATACATCACTATGTGCCCGAGTTTTAAGGGAGCCGTGTGTCATGCTCCGTGTGTGCACACAGCTAATACGCGGCGAGACCTAAACTCGTCCGCATCAGCATCAGCCCGCCGGCTGTAACCGTCCCTACACGCTGAGTAACGTCGCCGCGCCCGCTCTGCAGCCCTGCTAGGGCGCACCGGCCCCGGGCTGGGCTCAGGGCCGGCTCCGGGTTGGCAGGGCTGCCTTCCGCTCTTGCTCTCCCAGGTCCCAGAGTTCGCCTGTGTCGCTCGCTCGGCCGTCTCTCCCCGCTTCCTCCAAGGCTAGCAGTCTGGCTTCCTTTGGACCCTTCGCTGTGGACATCCCTCCCTCTGGCTCGCTCTTTCTGCCATTTCCTTCCGCTTTGAAGGCTTGCACGAGACTGCCCTCGGGTCACGGGGTCCCCCGCCTTGGTCTGCTCAGGGTGCTGTAAGGGAAAGCCTTACACTATGCAGCGTAAAACCCCACAGTCCACACAAGTGTATTTCAGGCCACTTATTAAAAAGTAGGATTTCACCACACTGTGAAGTTTAGGTGTCTGGAAAATGCTTGGTGGTTTTTGTTTTGTTTTGTTTTGTTTTCCCATAGACGGTTCCTTTCTCTCTGTCCCACGGGGTGGAAAGAGAAAACCAGCTTCCAGGGCCATTTATAAGGGCTTTGACCAAATTGTGCAGTGAAGCCTCCCCAAATGCCCCGCCTCCTCCCACCACCACCTTGGAAGTTAGGATTTTCCTTTTTTTACTTGTCAGAGGGCATGTGGGGGTGTGGGGAGGGAGAGGGGAATGAGAGAGTGAGAATACCTCTCCCCAGTGGGCATGGTCACGCCACAGTCCCTTCTCCATTTCTCCATCCTGTGAGGGTTTGGGCACGCGTGCACACTTGCCTGGTGTGTTTCTCCAGCCTCAAGGGCAGGGACTCCATCCTCAGTTGGCCACGTTTAATCCACTTCCCTTGACCAACGACTGGCCCTTGGGAGTATTAGGAATTCAACCCATGGATTCTGAGGACACAGTGTTTTAGTTCCCAGCACCAAGGTGGTCTCCTATGTCAAGGACTGTACCTCAATCACATCTGTACACTTTTGCACGTGAGATATTATGACGGGTTCTAAGGGTTAGGCTATGGGCATGGTGGGGGTGTCATTCTGTCTACCACAGTATACGTTCACTTTTGTGTTTTCAAATAGTGTGAAAAGTACCACGCCCATTGATTTCTGTGCGAAGGCATTGCCGTCCCTGCTCAGGGTACACTGACCTGAACTGGTCATTTTGATTTTAGTATTGGGGAAGGAGAGTAATGAACAGAAAAGGAAAACTGACTTCATACTTCCTTGAGGTCATTTTTGATCTTTGTGGGCCAAATGGAGCAGTGTTTGCAAAAATAAAACTGTAGTCATTATCATAAAATTTTGTTTGCCTGGTAAAATTAATCTGTGGTACCAAAGTTAGTCGATATTTAGCTCTTTTGCATCATTAAGAGGAATGTTCATAATACTGATTTTATGCTGACGTGCGAAATTTTGCTTAGAAGAATTATGTACAGCTATGAGTACGGAACACACCGGGCTGTTTCACGCTCTGACAGGTACTCCTCCTTGTTCGGGCTCTCCCTTTTCCTTGTGACTTATTCGAAGATCTTTTAAGAATTAAAGTCACCGTAATGTGGGCCAGCCCTGTGGCGCAGTGGTCAGGAAGCTGTGGGTTGGGAGCCAGATCCCACGTGGCTGATCAGTTTGAATCCTGACTCGGTCAGCTTGGAAAACATGCCGAGTGTGTGTGGGTGTGTGCCTGAAGTCCTGGCAGGAGGGAGACATGGAGGAAGGGATTGTGGTCTGAGCACACCCGAGTGCGGTGTTTTCTCTCTCATCCCCTCCCCTACTCTGTCTCTGGCAAGTGCAGGTGCCTCTGGTAATTAAAAATAAGTCTTTGCAGGGACCAACAGTTATGTTGCTGGACTCCTACGTAGTTGACCGTGGTTCGAGTCCTAGATCTGCCAGGCGCGTGTACATGCATGCCCAAAATCCTGAGAGGAGGAAGGAGGAGAAGGGATTATGGTCTGGCCATATCCCTTGGGGGGTGATTTCTTGCTTTCTGTCTCACCAGGGATTGCATGTGTCCTATAGAAAAAATCTCTCCAAAAAGAAAAATTATTGTAACATTAGTTATATGATTTAATCTTAAAGTTGTGAAGTATTGGATGCAATTTTTATTTGTGAACCACTGTATCAGTTGCCATTCTTAGCTGTTTTCATTGTTTCTAATAATTTTGTTTTTAATGGAGACTTTAAAAATGAGTGAAGACTAGTTCTAATGAGCCTTCCTGGACACATTCACTTAATGGCCTGTTTTATATTACTCCTACTTGTTTTTTCTTATGATTATGCAAAAGTGGATTCATGAGCACTTAATCAGTCTTTTCAAAAATTAAAGTCTTCCCAGAGTAGCCTTTCTCCAGTTCTGTGTGGCGTGTCTGCTTCTGTCGCTACTTAGGCATCTGTCTAGTATTTCATTTCTGTAGTCAGAGTCTGACCTCCCATCTCTGTGTGCGGACGCCAGCAGCCGAATGCTTTGCGTTAGAGACTGTACTCCCGTTCCTCTCCGCTGTGAGGCTGCAGTGGCATCTAGGGGATGCAGAGGTCCGAGTGGTTAAGAGAGGTAGGGAGGACCAGCAGGTGGCTGGGTGGCTAAGGTGTTGGGCATCCACCTGGCCGACTGTGGTTTAAGTCCTGAATCTGGTGGTTTGAAGGTCACACTGGGTACATATGTGTGTGTGTGCCCCCAAATCCCAGAAGAGAATAGAGGAGAGGGACTGTGGTGTGATCATCCCCCAAGGGGGTTATGTCTTACTTTCCCTCTCTCTGTCTCTGTCTCTCTCTAGTCAGTGCATGTGCCCTATGGCAAAATAACCTGAAAAAAAAAAAAAAAAAAAGAGAGAGAGAGGAAGGCAGTGTGTTCAGTGCATTGCAGGTTCTTGACAAGACCGTTTGCATCCACTGAGCGTGGCCCAGCCCTGTGGCCCAGTAGTGCCTGCTCAGGAGAACCTGGACCTGGCCGGGTGACACGTGTGGTATCCCTGGTCCTGTCAGCCAGAGGTGCTCCCGGTGTCCCCACCAGTGCAGGGTCCCGTGGGCTGGAGGACTGGCGGAAGGCCTGGTGGAGAGCGCTGCTCTGCCTTCTCCAACCGTGCTGCGACGTGCACACGTTGTATCGTGGTAAAGAAGACAGAGCCCCCATTTCTGCTGCATATAAGGCTTTGGCAGGTCCAGGTTCCAAGGCTCGACATGATCTTTTAATTCTCTGTAGCCAATTCTTTTAGTAGCATTATTTTAACACTGAAGAAATATTTTATATCGTATGTATTATAAATAAAAACAAATTTTGCATCATATATTTTTCATACTTTATTAAATAAATTAAAAATTACAAATAAATTAATAAAATTTGTGTATTTTAATTTTTTTTTTTTTTTTTTGGAGAGGTTTTTGCTATAGGGTGCATGCGCTCGCCAGACAGACAGAGAGAGAGACATAGAGACAGAAAGCAAGAAATCACCCCCCAGGGGGGATGGTCACGTCGCAATCCCTTCTCCTCCCTTCTCCTCTCGGGATCTTGGGCACACACACACACACGCACCCGGCATGAGTTTTAAGCCACTGGGTCCGGGACGCGAACCGCGGTCGACTACGTGGGAGTCCAGCGACATAACCATTACGCTAACTGCTGGTTCCGTATTTTAAATTTTTCTATGTTCTCCAAGTTTGTAAATGTCAACAGAAACCTCCCAGTATCTTTTCACATCTCTGTCCTTGGGGTCCGCTTGACTGGCACCAACGTGAGAGGCTATTTGTGCAGGAATTGAGAGCCTGAATGGAGCCTCCACTGCGTGCATGTCCAGAACGAGGGTCCTTGGCTGCGTGGTAACGGCACTCCCCCCAGCCCCCGCTTTGATTATCGGGGCATAACCCATCACCGCAGTGACCCCTTGCTTTATTGCTTCTCAGGAGAAGTTTGACGTACCTGTAGTTTCGGAGTTGTGCTTATCTCTGTTTTTTTTTTTTTTTTTTTTTTCCGCTATAAGGCGTGTGCGCTCACCAGACAGACAGAGAGACATAGAGACAGAAAGCGAGAAATCACCCCCCGGGGGGATGGTCACGCCGCAATCCCTTCTCCTCCATTCTCCTCTCGGGATCTTGGGCACGCACGCACACGCGCCCGACGTGAGTTTAAGCCACCGGGTCCGGGACTGTGGTTGACTACATGGGAGTCCAGAGACATAGCCATTATGCTAACTGCTGGTTCCCAGTCGTGCTTATCTCTTACCAACTCTACAGAAAGAGTATACATTTGGGCCAGCAGGTGGCATGGTGGTTAAGGTGTTGGATTCCCACATGACCGACCATAGTTTGAGTCCCCAGACCCAGTGGCTTAAAAAAATCTCAAGGAAATAGATAAATAAATAAAAACATATTTTTTTTAAAAAAAGAATATTTATTTAGAGATGAAAAATTAAAAACATTTTGAATTAACCAGTTAAATAACCCTGGAAGCATAATTTATTCTCGGGAACTTGGCTGTCACAGACCTTGGCCCCGCTCTCCTCTTACAGTAGCTGTTGGTAATGGCGCTGATATGCGCATCTGCTTTCTCACGCAAGAGTGCAGATCGTTCAGTCGTGTCGTAAATGTGCATGGAAAATGTAGGCGGGAGGGAGGGTGTGTGAGAGAGAGAGACTGTGTGGTTTGATAATTCCTGGCTTTTATTTTTCTGTATTTATACAGATGTGATTAGCCATATTTATTGCCTGTAAATTGCTTATTGATACTTTTGACTTCAACTATCCATAGCAAGAATAAAACGTGGCATGTATTACATGAAAATAATGTTTATAAAACTCATGGGGCAGGTTTTTTTTTAATGCAATTACTATGACTCTTAAGTAAATGAAAAGTTATATTCTCTGGAATTTTTCCTTGATTTACTTTTGTAAACTCCATCCTTGTAATAAGTACCTCCATGCCACACAGGTACCTCTTGCACACCGGCAGACTCTAGTCAGGTGAAGCTTATAAGCAGTGGAGTTTCTTGGGGCCAGCAGGTGATGCAGTGGTTAAGGTGCTGGACTCACACATGGTTAACTGCAGTTTGAGTCATGGACCAGTGGCTTGAAACTCACACCAGGTGAGCGTGCGTGCCCCAAATTCTGGGAGGACTGCAGAGGAGATGGGATTGTGGCATGGCCATCCCTACAGGGGAGTGATTTCTTACTTTCTTTCTCTCTCTGTCTCTTTGTGCCTCTGGCAAATACACATGCCCTATAGCAAAAATCTCTCTCAAAAAAAGTGAAGTTTCTCTACCTACATATGACCACTTTCATATTTTGCTGCCAGTTCCTCTGGGCATTGTACTTCTAGTTCTTAAGCTATTCACAGTTGAAAATTTTGTGTTTTTTTTTTTTTTTTCCTGTTTGCATACCTACTCATGTCCCTGGGAATCAGTATCTTTCTGAATGTCTTCTAGTAACACAGTATAGTTGAAGGATGTCAAATGAGTTTAATAATTTTTTACATTTCTTCATCATTATTCATCATATATTGCTTTGTTGCTCCTTGAATTATTTCTCAAAAAGATCTACTAGAAATGTGAGGGTGAAATGCAACGGCTCTATCTGTAACCTGACTGTGATCAAATGTGTTCAAACTTTTAAAATGGAAGAAGTTGGACTCCACTGGTAGTCAAAGCGTCTGAGTGGAGAGGGAGCAGCCCTCATCTGGACCTACGAACCCCTTGTATTTTGCGTGGCATCTTAAGTCATGCAGCTTGTGAGAGGCGGCATTTTTAGGAGGCTTCAATAAAGCCAAACCTTTTTAGAGTGACTATTGTATAAAGTCAGTCCTAAAGACATTTGTTCAACTGCGGCATGGAACATATTTTAGGAATCATTATGCAACTCTCCTTTTTTAAAAATTTAATCCTAATTGGAAAAGAAGCACTATTATTTTGTATCATGACATTGCATATTTCTCACTTGTCTTTATGATTTCCAACATTGCTGGATCATTTGTGATTTAAGTTTTTTATCATAGAAAACTTTAAACATACACAAAATAAAAAGCAGAGTACAATGAAACCCTATACTCACCTGTCCATTCTCACCACGGTCAGTTCACGGCCAGTCTTCCTGCACTTAGACGTTTACATGTGTCCCCACGTGGGACTCTTTCAAAGCAAATTCCAGTCCTCTTGTCACTGCTCCTAAAAATGTTTTTATGTAACATTTCTAAAAGATAAACTTTTAAATATAACCCAATACTAATTAAGGCAATATTTCCTTAATGATATGTAAAGTATATATTATTATCATTAAAATTCCTGATCATTTTGTAAATGAGATTTTATATTTAGCTTGTTTAAATCAGAATCTGAACAAAATCATACATTATATTTGATATTTCCTTTTCTTTTAAAGTTTATTGAGAGAGAGAGAGAGAGAGAGAGAGGCACTCCCACAGGATCCTCACATCACAGTCTAGCCCCAGCTTCAGGCCGATCGCAGACGTGGAGGCGTGTGCACATGGACACACACACACACAGTGCGCATGGGGAGCGCAGGAGGAGAACCCACGACTCTCCATGTGGCTTCAGCATGGCGGTTTACAGCGGTGTGTCCACCCGTGCCCCTGGAGCTCGCCCTGATTGCTACCCCAGACGTGTCTTTTAGTCTGTATGTTCCTTATCTTCTGCCAACTCCCCCGTGTGTGCCTCTGTGTGCACGAGTATTATTTTAAATTCTTCAATGAGATTAGATTTTTTTTTCCTGTGGTTTCTCTCTATCTAGATTTTGCTGAATACATTCTCATGGTGTCTACCATGTTTTGACAGTCTCTTTTTTTTCTTTTTTAAGAGAGATATTTGCTATAAGGCATGTGTGCTTGCTAGAGAGACAGAAAGTGAGAAATCACCCCCCAGGGGGGATGGCCACGCCACAATCCCTTCTCCATTCTCCTCTTGGGATCTTGGGCACGCACGCACACACGTCCGGCCTGAGTTTAAGCCACCAGGTCCAGGACTTGAACCATGGGTCGACTACACGGGAGTCCAGCAACATAGCCATTATACCAACTACTGTTCCCCAGCCTCTGTTTCTTATAAGCCTGTGTCAGATGAGGAGTCTTTATACGATTCTGATTTGAATTTTCGGTAATCGGGTTGGGGTGTCAGGAAAGTTATGGTGTATTTTTCTAGGATTTTTCTCTGCAAAGTGCCTCATGCCCTTTTCCGATGAGCCAGTATCTCTAGTGTGTGTCGTATGGCTCCCTCAGGAGAGCATCAAGTGTGCTTATTGATCTTTTTTTTAAAATCAGAGATTTTTGCTATCGGGTGTGTGTGCTTGCCACAGAGACTGAAAGCAAGAAGTCACCTCCCGGGGGGGATGGTCACACCGCAATCCCTTCTCCTCCACTCTCCACTTGGGATTTCAGGCACACATGCACACGTACCTGGTGTGAGTTTTAAGTTGCCGGGTCTGGGACTCAAACCACAGTTTACTATGTGGGAGTCCAGAAACTTAACCATTATGGCACCTGCTGGTCCCTATTGATCAGTTTTTAGCTGCTGTTTGTCATCATTCCCTGAATGCATTGCTTTATTGTGTTTACAACAGGTAGATACTCTATCTTTAATTTATTACCCAGAATTTTTCAATGAAGAGAAACTTTTCCTGGTCACTTACTTTGCTATTCTGAGTGGCAGTATGCATAGAAATGGCAGGAATACAACCAATTCTATTTTATTACCTCTTTTTGGAATAATAAGTCGGTTTTCTAGGCCCATATCCCCCTGGTAATTATTCCTTTTTCTTTTTTGAGAAGTTTTATTAAGAGCTCAAGGGCTTCAGTGGAGTTCTAGTTTCAGCCTACTGCCCGGCGAGTCCTTGGGATGCTCACACCATTTTACTTCACAGCTGTGAGGCCCTCCCTGGGTCCCAGAGCTGCCAGCTGCAGCATCCCCACCATGTACCTGACGCTGTGCCCCTGTGATCAGCCGTCCTTCCTGTGGCCTGGTCCCCATTCATGGGCAAGGCCAGTCAGAGGCCCCTGTATGAAGGCATGGGCTTTATTTCGCCTAAGCTGGAAAGTAGGTTACACTAAGAGCCGGAGTATCCTGGCTCTGACGTCAGTGTTCTTAGTGACCTGCGTGCCTCCTGAGTCTGCCCTTGCACATTCGAGAGGTGCACGCTCCCGCGGCCACTGAGAAGCGTGGTTCTCCATGCCAGATCCACTGGCCCTTACCTGTTCTCGGGTGGGCCTTTTGGGTGACTGTGCGCTGCTGTTTCTGGGGTGCTGCGACTGCCCGTGGCGGGGGCTCACTGGGCAGCTGTTGGGGGAATTGGTGGGCAGTTGACGCCAGTGTGTTTTTAAGGGATCTGAGCCCTGGCTGGCTGTGTGGGATCCAGTTCCCTAACCACTCGTCCATAGGACAGCCTCCAGTGGTTTGCTCTTCTTAAAAAATTGTTGTTAACGTGCTTTGCAAGAACTGGCCTGTGTGTCTTTTTCGCCGCATCACTGGCCCCCTGGCCTCCTGACTTTCTTGGATGAGTCCCAGGCTTACTTAACCCTGAACACCCTGGTCCTCACCGTCCACCTGGCCAACCTTGACTTCTCTCTCATGGCTCAAGTAGCAGTTTTCCTGGCCGGTCTGTGCTGGTTCCGCAGACCTGCTACCTGGTCCCGTCAGGCCTTGTGGTTTGCTGGACTCTGGAGAGTCAGGACTCTGGCTGGGTTCTCTGGATTTGCTGCGGTGCTGGTAAACATTTACCTACCGGCTCTCTGCAAACGGCAACAACCTAGTTTGTGGCGTCTGCCCACTTCCGTGCTGTACACATGCCGACCATGGTCAGTTTCAGGCCACCAAGGGGGTGTCCCTGAATGTGACGTTGGAAGACACGCGCGGGCACAGCAGTGTGTGGTGTCCCCGCCGCACAGGTGCAGGAGCTGTGTCCTGAGTGTGGGTTACGGTAGGGTAGTGAGGTCATTAGAAAATGAAGAGATTGGAGCGTTACCTTTGTTTTATTGTAATTAATTTACTTTTTAACTTTCTGAAAAGATATTTGCCATAGGGTGTGTATGTTCAGCAGAAAGAGAAAGAGAGACAGAGACAGACAGAGAGCAATAAACTGAGAACTCACCTCCCAGGGAGGATGGCCATGCTGCAATCCCTTTTCCTCCCTTCTCCTCTTGGGAATTTGGGCAAGCACACACATGCACCTGGTGTGATTGTCAAACTGCCAGGTCTGGGATTCAAACGGCAGTTAACCAGTGCCTTAACCATCGCCTAACCCACTGGCCCCAGTTTAGTCTTTAATAATTCCTTTGTTTGACAATCAACTCTCTAAAATTCCTGAAAGTTCAGTAATCTGCTCTCATGCAGCAGAGTGAGCCTACCCTAAACATTTCCTTCATCAAACACTGGCATACCACGTCTACTTCATTGATAGGAGCCGTTGGCGTAAGGGTTGTATGATTGGTGGTGGCCACTGCCTGGCGCAGCTGCGAGGTGCCCGTGGCAATTGTCTGAGGAGACAGTGAGGAGAGAGATTTTAAAGGTGGATTGCAGTATAAGTCGACCATGTTGATACATTGCCTGGATTGGGTAAAGATGGGAAGGAAGAGAGAAGGTCCCGTTTCTGAGCAGGGTCGTCTGGAACGTTTGCATACCCACGCTACCCGGGCTTTTATCCTGGATTGTCAGAAAAGTCACGATGCGTTTCTGTGTAGAAAACCACGTCATGACTTTTGCCAAAACCCAGTATTTGCAAGTCATTCTTGAGATGTACCTCTAGATTTGCGAAATTACAAAAATGCCTATGACGCATTGTGGTCTTCTGTCTGCCCAGCCCTTTCTGACGAATCCTCTTTCTAGGATATGTGGGGAAGTGCTGGCAGCGCGTCTCACTACACGTCGCGCTGCCTTCTTCATCAAACATCCCCTCTCCCAAATTTTAACTTGATGAGAAGGAAAAGAAGGGTTCTTTTCCTGTATTTGTTTTTTCTAGTGACTTAACAGTATTATGAAAATATTTCATGTGTGTTTTGGTATTTTAATTCAGTAGATCTGTTTTGACATGGTGCCAGTCTTCTGATGGCTGGTATATTATTTTTACAGTAGGTTTTTGCCATAGGATGCATTTACTTGTTGGAAGGAAACAGAGAACGGGAAAGTGGGGAATCGCCCTCCCCACCCCCCGCCCCCAGGTGGGATGACCATGCCACAATCCCTTCTCTTACATTATTCTCTCAGGATTTGGGCCATGCATGCACACAAGCCTGTCATGAGGCTTAAGTCATCAGATCCAGGATTTGAACCACGGATGGCCATGTGTGAGCCCAGTGCCTTAACCACCATGCCAGCTGGTGTATTCTTAATGGTTCTCCTGATCATTTTATGAACATATTAATACTATTGTTTTGTAATAAGAATTCCTATTTTCCCTTTCTGGAACTGTAAACACAAAAAGAGTATGATTTGCCAAAACATTGTTTAATGTCATGTGACAGTGAGCATTTAGGGCATGAGAATTTTTACCCATAGTTTGTCTTAGGGTATATTCGATTTGTTGAAATCTAAGGTTTCAAGTGTTTGAAAAATTTGAGATTACTTTTTTCCTCCACAAAGGAAATCCATTGTTCAGCTCCTGGCCCACCATGGACTGTGTGATGTATTACTGGACGACTTGCTTGAAATGAATAAATTTCAGTTAACTAATTATTTCAACATATACTTTTTGAACACTCCTAAGTTCCAGGCATCTTAGAGTAAATCAGTTGTATATACCCCATTAGTTTTGATCCCTCAAAGCTTACCGTTCTTTCTATAAATACATGGTTGACAATGTAGAGGCCTAGTGATGTAGTGTCTATGTGCTGATTATGATAAAGGATTTCTGGTGATGGTCTCAAATCTTAATGGAAACAGTTCTTAGGGGGAAAAAAAACCAGCTGTGGAAACAGAAATGTAAATTGGAGTGCAGATTAAGAATAAGGAAAAGAAGGGGCCAGCCTGTAGTAATGTGGCTGGACCCCACGTGGCAGACCATGACGTTCAAGTCCTGGACCTGGTGGTGGGAAAACATGTTGGTGTGTGTGTGTGTGTGTGTTTGTGTGTGTGTGTGTGTCCATCCAGAATCCTGAAAGGAGGAGAGATACAGGAGAAGAGACTGTGGCACAACCACACCCCTGGGGGGTGCTCTCTTGCTTTCTCTTTCATCTCTGTCTCAGGTGAGAACACGTGCCCTCTGGTAAATTCAAAGAGAAAAATTTATATCTGTACCACCTCACACATATTATTTATGTCTGTGAAGCTTTGAGATTGTTTCCTGGCAGCTAATGTGACACGGAAAGTAAGACCAATCTCCTCATGTCTCCTTGTCAACCTTCCTGCCCGAACTCTGGCCGTGGCAGACTCCTGGCACACGCGTAGACGTCACTGCACCCCCAGTGAGGTTCTTAGCATTTATTTCTCCATTTTTTTTCATGGCCATATTGTTTAAGTTTCCTCTGAGCTGATCTTGTCTCATGTATGAGGGATGTATTTCTGTGGCCGTGCATTCAAGCCCAGTGTTCTGAGTGAGCAGTAAGAAAACCTAGAGTGTAAGATAGGAAGCAAGAAACACACACACATCGAAAAGAAAAGAAGAAAAGCAAGCATACGTGAACTACGTTTAGTTCACAAGCACGTCCTCACCAGTATTTGCTACTTCGCGCCGATCTTCTGCGTTATCTACATACCGTCTCGTAACTCGCACGTCTTGCCTTGTGTTTGTTTCCCCACGGTCACAGCATGTGTAGGAAAGGGGACGTTCGAGTGACCCGGTTGCGCAGAGCACCTCGCTGGTGTGCCTGATGCACCAAAGCAGTACCCTTACCTAGTCAAGGTCAGTGGCTGGCGGCTGGCTGGGCAATGACTTGTAATATCTTTATCTTATTGGAGAGACAAGGTGGAAAGAAAAATTGGCGAGCATTTTGTTTCTTAGAATCTCCATTTTGTTATTCATTCTCTGAATTTACCCATCACTGAGAGGCGAATTATCAGAAAAACATTTTAGTGATATTTGCCTGAGGATAGTAAATTGGTAGATTTGACTGAATTACATGATCAATTCAAACACAGTTCCTAAATTGGCTAAGTGTTTGAGAAGATTCTTTGGGTGAAAATAAAGACTATTTCACAAGCTTGTAATGACATATTGTGTGAAAGTATAGATTAAGGGCATCCAAGACATTTCGTTGAATCTAAGCAAATGTTCCCAACACAGACCTAAGAGCAGATACCATCATGGTCGCAAAAGCTGGTATAAAATTTAGACATTCTTATTGCCATGTAGTAGGTATTTCCAATAGTATTTTCTAAAGGTTAACTGTCAACATGTGGGTCTTAGGAAGTTGTACATGACTTAGACTATGGGATTTATTTTGTAAGCAGTGCTTCTTAAACAATCCTTTTATACCTTGTTTCTAATAATCAAAAGCCGTTACAGCTAGGAAGGTTTTTAAGGTAGACTCTTAGCCCTTGTTATAGATGAGGGAACTGGAGCCCAGGGAGAGCGCGGCCCACCCAGTGCTGTTGTGATGCGTGGTTACCATTTGGATTCAGACCTAGGCGTGGTGAGCCGGTCCTTGTCCCTGCTGAGGTCCATCACCCTCACTAGCTCTCTTCATTTTGTGTCGAATCGATGTGTGATCATATTTGTAGAGAACACTAAGGAGGTATATTAGAAAATCTGTTCTAATGTAGATAAATTCTGTAGAATCAAATAAGATTGATTACCATCCCTACTTAATTCAGAGCAAAGGAAGGGAATCTAATTTTTCTATTTTTCCACACCTCGTTTGCCATAATGAAAATGGCTTTCTGCTTTGAATCATTTCCAATGAAATGATTTTCAATATTGTTGTCTTTGTGACATTTTGACAATTAAAATGCGTTTCTTAAGACTATTGGAAATGCTGCAGTGCTTTTTCTTGTTTTCCTTTTTTCCTTGTGGCTGTATCTGAGCTTGTTGCCTAGGAAACCACTCTTGGGTTGAATTCTGTTTGCTTGGCTGTCAGACTAGCAGAGTTATCGGTGAAGTTCTTGTCTTTGGAGTTACAAAAGTGCTACTTAAGTATTAGAAATGCTTTATCAATATTAAAGTGCTTTCTCAGTTAAAAAGCGACCAAGTGCTTGCTTTATTTTCTTAAAATAGTAGAGGGTTATTATTCTCCATGATTATCATTGGACTTTTCAGTTTTGTCTACAGATTTGCAGTAGGGTTTGAATTGTCACAGCGGGGTTGTTCCAAATATAGCACTTTAATAAAAAATGCTTATGTAAATATTTGTTTACTTCCTTAGGGAATCATAGACACATGTTATAAGCCCCCAAATGTGCAAACATAGACGCAAAAGTAGTTCATAAAAAATTCAGAGATGCTACAGAATCTAGGTTATTTTGCCCTATATTTGACAAGTAGAAAAGCTATTCTGTTATATAATTTTTAAAAATTAAAGTGAGAGGGACCAGTAGTTGGTATAATGACTTTGTCGCTAGACTCCCATGTAGTCGACCGTGGTTCGAGTCCTGGACCTGATGGCTTAAACTCACGCCGGCGCGTGTGCATGAGTGCCCAAGATCTTGAGAGGAGAATGGAGGAGAAGGGATTGCGGTATGGCCATCCTCCCTGGGGGGTGATTTGTCACTTTCTGTCTCTCTCTCTCTCTTTCTGGCGAGCGCACACTCCCTATAGCAAAAACCTCTCAAAAACAAAAAAAATCAAAGTGAGAAAGTAAGTGCTGGAAATACCTTAGATCTTTTACTCTGTTAGCAATTGGAATTTAATCAAGCAGTAGAAAATTAATGCTCATTAAATTGTACTTTGGTGTAGGTAAATTCAGTGTCCTGAAAAAAATGGTTCAGCAAAAGCATCTCCAAGTGATGTGTCTGTGTAGTATAGGAGCAGCCAGGCCTCCAAACAGTGAGGGCGGCTGAGGAAGTGCATCTGGCTACTCTGTGGCCCAGCCCAAACAGGGCCTTCCTCCTTGGGCATTACCAGGGTCTGCCAGGGAGGCAGAATCCCAGGCCCCGCCCCTCTCCCCAGAGTCAGGATCCAACAAGGTCCCTGAGGACTTAACACCTAGAACAGTGACTCGGGCAGCCACTCAGCAGAGCCACCGAAAGCTTGTAACACAGTGCCGGCGTCCACCCTGTGGCCCGAGACTGCGACCTGGGTGTTGTATCTCTCTGTTGATAATAGGTTAACCCGGGCCAGGAGGTCGTGGCCCTGCCATGCCAGTTCCTCCACCCAAAACATGGAAGACTCTGTAGTCTGTCCTTGGTATTGTTGCTCTGGGATTTGATCAGTTAATGCATTATGTTCTCAGCACGTACGTGACCTGTAGTAGATGTTCAGTACAGTACCCGTTGGTGATTACAGACATGATTGCTTTATTACAAACGATTGGGAGGTGGTTCCTTTTACGTCTTTATCCTTAAGGAGAAGAATAGATGGAGCAGTTAGCTGTGGATGTCTCTGCGCATTGGAGGTGACAGAACAGACATGTAGCCATGGTCTCTGCGTGTTGGAGGTGACAGAACAGACACGTAGCCATGGTCTCTGCGCGTTGGAGGTGATAGAACAGACATGTAGCCGTGGTCTCTGCGCGTCAGAGGTGATAGAACAGACACGTAGCCGTGGTCTCTGCGCGTCAGAGGTGATAGAACAGACACGTAGCCGTGGTCTCTGTGCATTGTAGGTGATAGAACAGACACGTAGCCATGGCCTCTGCTCATTGGAGGTGATAGAACAGACACGTAGCTGTGGCCTCTGTGCATTGGAGGTGATAGAACAGACATGTAGCCGTGGTCTCTGAGCATTGGAGGTGATAGAACAGACATGTAGCCGTGGTCTCTGCGCGTCGGAGGTGATAGAACAGACACGTAGCCGTGGCCTCTGTGCATTGAAGGTGATAGAACAGACACGTAGCCGTGGTCTCTGCGTGTTGGAGGTGATAGAACAGACATGTAGCCGTGGTCTCTGCGCGTTGGAGGTGATAGAACAGACACGTAGCCGTGGTCTCTGCGCGTTGGAGGTGATAGAACAGACACGTAGCCGTGGTCTCTGCGCGTTGGAGGTGATAGAACAGACACGTAGCCGTGGTCTCTGCGCGTCGGAGGTGATAGAACAGACACGTAGCCGTGGTCTCTGTGCATTGGAGGTGATAGAACAGACACGTAGCCATGGTCTCTGCGCATTGAAGGTGATAGAACAGACACGTAGCCGTGGCCTCTGCGCGTTGGAGGTGATAGAACAGATACGTAGCCGTGGTCTCTGCGCGTCGGAGGTGATAGGACAGACATGTAGCTGTGGCCTCTGTGCATTGAAGGTGACAGAACAGACACGTAGCCGTGGTCTCTGCGCGTCGGAGGTGATAGGACAGACATGTAGCTGTGGCCTCTGCACGTTGTAGGTGATAGAACAGACACGTAGCCGTGGCCTCTGCGCGTTCGAGGTGACAGAACAGACATGTAGCTGTATGTTTCAGAACCATCGAGTCTTACTGCCGCCTTGGAGGAACAGTTGGTGCCAACGGCTTTATTGATAGCCAGGATGTGCACGGCTCCATGGCAAGGAATTAATGTGAAGCTGAAAGACTCGAGGTCGAGAAGTGGGTAAGAAGCTAGTTGAATGTTTTTGACATGTTTCTGTCATGCCCCCTTCTGTAAGATATCGTTTCTCCAACTTCCAGCAAACCCTGATCCTTTATTTTATTGTATTCATTTATTCACTTTTTTTCTTTCTTTTCTTTTTTTTCCTTTTTTTTTTGCTTCAATGTACATACACTCACCAGAGAGAAAGAAATAGAGACAGAGGGAGAGAAAATGAGATCATTCCCCAGGGGGATGGCCACCATAGCCCCCTTTTTCCATTCTTAGCTCAGGCCTTTGGGCAATCACATACATGCACCCAGCGTGTGCTTCAGGCTGCCAGGTTTGGGACTGAAAATGCGCAGTCAGCCAAGTGGGATCTAGCGCCTTAGCCACCACGCCACCTGCTGGCCCCTTCATTTCACTTTCACTGCGAACGCTGACCCCTTCATGGTGTGGCCTGTGCCGATTTGTGTATTGTCCTTGCCTCAGCAGGATGTAAACGTCTCAAGGGGTATCAACTGCCAGCATCTATTAGAGTGCCTAGCACATAGTAGGTACTCAGGAGATACTGGTCCTGAGAACTGACATTTCATACCTTATAAAGCGTTTAGTACTGTGAAGATTCGTGGTCACTCCGGACAGTTACAGAAGGAGGTGTCGAGATGGTAAGGGAAGCGAGGCTCTTACGCGGCCGTGCGGGGCTTGCGTTGTGAGGTTGTGGATGACGGCTGCCATCCAGTGAGAGAGGTGCAGCGGCAAGTGAAGTGGAGGGGCGTCAGAGGGACGTTCCCCAGGAACAGGAAGCTAGCCAATCAAATCGGCAAGTGCTAGTCCACCTACAAGAAAAATATTATACTTTTATACAGAATTATGGGATAAAGGTTATAGCAATAAAGGGATGGGAAAATAATGCTTATCAGACGTTAACTTGACAGTTACTGAAGTACTTGAATTCTTAACGAAATAACAGAAGACAGATGTCAAAGGGTAAGACATTGAACGTTAGATAATATCTTCAGTGCAATCAGGAATCAGCATCAACTTTTGGAAAAGAAATTGCTTGTCAGATGAAGTTGGTAAGTTTAGGATTTAATCGCATGATTGTTGAACTAAGATGGTAAACTGAAAGTGACGTCAGGGACTTGATACACATGTACATGTAAAACTATACATGAGGAATAAATTTATTGATAAATTGGCTTTTACTCAGCTATTCTTATAGGGAAGCCAACTCTGCATGGAAGGTACAGAACATGTAGCAAAAGGTAAACCACCGTTGGGATTTCTGGTGTGGAGCTTCTCACCGGTGTTTGAAACAGCAAGTCTTTGTCCTTTTCCCAAGTAGAACAAAACTTTCTTGGGGGGAAAGGAGGGTCTGCTCAAGTTGTTCAATATCTGTAATTGTTTCTTCTACACTAAAGAGATTGCCCTTACAATACTTGAGATAATTAATGTCAAAGCATAGATTTGGGCGGAAGTCACACTCAGTTAGTGTCTTTATTTATAGAGACACTTGAGCAAACATTTCCGAAGTGCTGTTTGCTCGAATTCCAGCCCAGGGTACAGAGAAGAACGGCCACCTCTGCTCAGTGACATTGACATGAGCCCGGTCTCACTGTGGATATAGTATCCTCTTGGACTTGGAGAGGGTCGTGCCCTCCAGGCTGATGTTAGTGAGCTTACGAGGGGCTGGGATAGGGGCCACAAGGGCAGGTCTAGAGGAGTCTGTGGCTTCTGGAAGTTTCAGCATGTTCCAGCTGGATCTGAGCATAAGACTTGAGACTAGCTCAGCTCCCATGGCATGAGTGCCAGGGCTTAATCTAATAAGGTCGTGACAGAATCTCACCAGAAATTCTGGGTTTAGAAATATATAAGTGCTTCCAGGACTGTGGGTTGGAGAGGGCCAGGACTGAAGAAAGGGTAGAATAAATTGAGGTTGAAAAATGAGCAGAGCCCATGACGCTCCATGTGAGTTCTAAATTTTGTGTCTCAGCTGTAACATCTTTTCAGCCTGACCTGGCCTGCTGCTGACTCTTAGAGCCCGGCGGTCAGAGCAGCAGCAGTGACATCATTTGGATGGTGAAAAGTGGCACGACGGGGCCTGCGGTCTGAGGCCTGCGTCACCCTAACCTGATTCCGGCCTGGTTTGTATGCACGCACATGCACGTCGGATCCTGCGCTTCTCACCTGCATGGCTACCTTTGTACATTGGCTTTAAGTGTCTGGCCATCGCCCTCGAAGCTCTCCGCTTGCATGTTCTCTCCCTTCTCCTGTCCTGCTGGCCCTGACCCCACCTGTGCCATCCCGAAATAAACCCAGACAGACAATGCCCGGACCCCACCCCTGATGTCTTACTCACGGGTTGGCATCAGTGTCAGTTCAGCTGGTGTGTGTGGAGGGTGTTGCCTGTGGGACAGGACGTGGGTGTGCCACGCTGTTGTCGGGGCTGCCCGCTCGTGCAGAGGCAGACCCGGATCTCACGGTGGCCGCATGGCCATCCTGGTGACGGAGGCAGGCAGGTTGCTGTGTGAGTGGTCAGAGCCTCATAAGCAGGTGACACAGAGGAGAGTGTCCGAGAATGGCAGCCGGCCCTGGTCTCCTGAGGTCTTGCTGACATACTCAGAGGTCCTGTCAGTGCCCCCGCGGTACCCCGCGCCCACGAAGCACCAGGCTCACACCGTCAAGGGCTGGGCTCCCATCTGCCTGCCATGGGGCACCGAGAGCCCCGTGAGAGCAGAGGCAGGTCGGGGCCGTGTCCCCAGACCCCTGGGCACTGGTGCTAGGAGGAGGCCCCTGGTGCTCCTGGTAGGAGACTGCGCTGCGGGAGCGCGGGCAGCCCGCTGGTCACACGTGTCTGGAGCAGGAGGGAGCGATGGAGAGCAGAAAGATGGCCTGTGACACAAGGAACACGGAGGGCCTGGGCCCGGAGGGCCTGGTGGACGTGGTGATGGCGCTTTCTTCCAGGTTTCGGGAGCCCTCTCCGTTCTGTGGGCATTTCTAAGGAAGGGACAGTGGACCGCTGTGGTGCTTCTGCGTTTGTGATTGTTGCCTACCTGCTAAAATTCATTCATAACTCCAAAATCCAGGCTCGGGGTGCCTGTGGCCCTTTGCAGACACGTGCAGGGTGGCAAACGGTTCGGGTCACCCGCCTACCTGTGCCCAGTTGCAATCTAACAGGGTGACAGCCTGCCAGTTGTCACATCGTGTGCAAATGTCCTTCTCCTGGGCTGTCTGGGGGCAGATTTTTCACTCTGTCATGCTCTTTGGTATTTTGCTGCCCAATACCCCCCGACCATAGTACCAAAATGCTGCCTGGTGCTTCCAGGCACTGTTATCCCGCGATGTGCCAGAGGAGAGAGAGGGCAGGACGCACTTCGCCCCAGCACGGGCTCCAGGGGGCGAGCCACGGGACCGGTGGCCAGCCCAGCAGCCATGCGGGAACGGGGTAACAAAGCCGCGTCTCGGCTAACCTGCTCTGGAGCTGGGGCAGCGTCGCTCATTTGGCGACTTCCCTGAACATGACGACTTGGAGGGAGGAGCGGCGGCCCTGTCGGACTTCGGGCGCGTCTCTGGGCGCTGAGGACGGAGGAGTGAGGAGCTGGAGTTTCCGCCCTGCGGGGCTGACCGAGCTGCTGAGGCTGCTGGCCATATGGAAATACACACACGGGACTCCGGTGCTGGGGACAGGCAGCACCGCGGGTCACAACAGCGTGGCTGCCTTCCCAGCCCTTTTCTCTTCTTTCTCTCCCCAAATGTTTTGGTCATATTTTTTTTTGTTTAAGTTTTTGCCATAGGGCGTGTACATTCTCCAGGGAGAGACGGAAAGTGAGAAATCACCCCCCAGGGGGATGGTGACGCTACAATGGCCATTCTCCCTTCTCCTCACTGGATTTTGGGTGCGCGCGCACGCGCGCGCGCACACACACACACACACACACACACATGCACGCACGCACGCCTGGAGTGAGTTTCAAGCTGCTGGGCGCAGGAGTAGAACCAGGGCCAGCCGTGTGGGAATCCAGCGCCTTACCCAGCACTCTACCCGCTGGCCCTGTTTTGTTCACTTTTAAGGAAAGCAGCTCAGCTCTCTAGCCTGCTCCCCTGCTCCGCCGTGCTGCGCTCCCTCCTGGTCTCTCTTTCCTGTGGACACTCTCCTGGTGACAGCTCCACGAGTCAGTGCGCTTCTCCCCCTCACTGTCCCCTGAGGGTCCTCCAAGTCTGGAAAGAAAACAGAGACATGCCTGCTTTGTGCCCTCCCAGAGGACGCCTCTGCTGCCAGCTGTCCGATCGCTCTGCTCACCTGTGGGTCTTTGTCTTCTCTCTTTAAAGCTATTTGTTCATTTATTTCTTCCACAAGTGAGAATGACATGGAGACCGGGAGGGAGCAGCCCAGCAGGTGGGCGAGGCTGGGTGCTTGGTGCTGGGGGAGGCGTCGTGTCTGAACGTGACCCCCATCATCGGTGTCTGCACCTGGCAGGTGTCCTGTCCCTGCCCGCGCTGGTCCCTCCTGGCCTCGGGTGTTTCTCTGCGCCGTCCCCTGCTGTCCTCTTGCTGAGCTCTGTGTTCTCAGGCCCTGAGCCCTGCTCTAAGCAGTGGCACCCTTTCAGCCCGTTGTTCCTCTGGGGGTGGCCAGACTCCCTTAGGGTGACTGTCCCACAGTAAGTGACTCTCACCACTTGGCTCCGTAGTCGTTACTTTTAGAAATCTCTAGAACAGTGCTGTTACCACGTGCTCACCACACACCTGTGACTTCACCCTGCCAGAGCAAACAGGAGAGGACACACTGTCGGACAGAGAGGCAAGCCTGCGGTGGGGACACGCTCTGCCCCTGTGCTGGCCCGAGCTCTCCCTGGTGGGTGGTAGGTGCCTGGACTCTGGCCATTTTCCGTCTGCCGTGGCTCTGTCAGCAAAGGGTTGGGGACACAGTTTTCAGGCTGTGTTGCCCGAGGTGGTGAGTTTCTGAGATTTATAATCGTCTCCTCCCACAGTCACCGGGCTAGTGCTGACACTGCCCACGGGTCCTACCGAGTCCCCTCTTCTGCCTGTGCCCATGGACAGTGGCTGCACGGTCAGACTCCCAGCGAGAGTCCTGACGTCACCCACGTACAGTAACGTCTCAGAAAAATTCTAGGTTTTTCTGGGGAAAGTTACTATGCCATTAGAAAATCGTATTTCTCCCCGTTGACATTCTTTTTTCTCCTTATGTGTGTCTTAAGATCCAGTGAAACCATCAAGCATCTGGTGTCTGTAGAATGGTCTTTCACCTCGCAGAAGAGCCGCGCTGTTCTCTCGGGTGAAGGGCCGGTGTCTCGGAGGTGGGACAGCCGTAGTTCTTCCTGGGCGGCATGGATGTCCACAGGCACAGGACTGGGAGTCACCCGACAGCTGCTGGGGAGCCCATCCCTCCGGAGCTTGGCATCCTTTGACCCAGCCCTCGGATTACTGGGTTGTCAGAAAAGTCATGACGCGTTTTTGCATAGGAAAACAGAAAAATATGTCGTGACTTTTCCAATGACCCAATATTTATCTGGGCCTCGGTGCACTAATCTGAAATGTGGTATTTCAGGTCATCTCTGAAGCACTGCCGATCATAATAGTCTATATTCACTGCTTAGATAAGAAACGGGTGATATTGAGGTGATGAAACCCATTTTTATAGCCTCCTTTTTTTCAACGTTTGTTTTTTGCTTTGATTTCTACATGTATTTTCCTCTAGGGATTTTTACCTCAGCAAGTGAATTACCAAAAAGGGGCTTTATAGGAGGGGCCAGTATATCCTGGAAGGTCGGTTTTATAATCCTGATCACAGATTTTTATCTTCCTGGGATGGGCTGATAATTTGGTTCTTCCCATGGTGAGATGTGCCTTTTGGAAATGTCTACTTGGCCTGAAGACGGGGGCATGGAAGAATGGTTATGCTGTTTGTGTCAGAAGTCCTACCACAATGCGTGTAGCACCGCATTGTTTATGGGTCTGATTACGCATCTTGATAGTCTATGCCTGTCTTTTTGCAGGAGGATTATTCATTGCCTTGAGTCCTTTAACAACTTAAAAATTAGTTGAAGAATAAAAGAAGAGAAGCATTGGGTCAGGTGATGAGGAGTTGGGGTGGAGTATTTCACAGTTAAAAAATGTATCTATGGGGGACCAGCAGGTGGCACAGTGCTTAAAGTGCTGGATTCCCACATGGCTGACTACAGTTCAAGTCCTGGATCTGGCAGCTTGAAAACCTGCTGTTTACGTGTGCGTGCATGCCCAAAATGTTGAGAGGAGAATGAAGGAGAAGGGATGTGGCTTGGCCATCCTCCCTGGGGGGTGATTTCTCTCTTTCTCCCTGTCTCTCTTTCTAGGAGTGCATGTGCATGCCCTATGGCAAAAACCTTTAAAAAAAAGTATCACCCCTTTAACTTTGCTCACAATTCATTGTTAAGTTTATCGTTTCTTTCACTTATTTAAAAGCCACCTTACCTAGAGAGACAAATCAACATGTACGGTGCACTCGTGCTGCAGCGCACCTCAGACCACGTGGCAGGTCTATTGCTGTGTTATCCACTCTTCAAAGCAGTGCACACATCAAACGGCCTCACCGCATCCCGGACCCAGCGACAGCACACCAGTTCCTCTGTGCTTCATCCAGCAGCTTAATTATTGAAGATTCTCGGCTTTGAATTTTCTTTTTAATATTTCAGAGGACATACTTTGAAAATCTATATATTAAATAAATCACAAGGTTAGAGTTAGAACATTTTATTATCATATTTTAAAATGCATCCATTTTTCTAAAATTGGGGATGAGGAATCGTAATAATAATGACCAAATTACCTTAAATGAGAGCTCCTATTATTTCTAATTACGATAATGAACACAAATTACATCGGATTATTAGTAAGGCTGAAATAGGCCACGGGCCCCAGAAATATGCGGCGAATCAGCGGTGAGAAGATGCGTCCATGTTTTATTCCTCTGAGACGTAGACAGAATTGCCTTCTTTGTGCGGTGTCACGTTCTGTCAGGACAGTGGGCGGTCCAGACGCAGGCTGTGCTTCACTGTTCACATCATTGACAAGACCATGTGTTTGTAACGGCAGATCTCACGCTGTGTGGCCACTTCTGCTCCGCTCTTTCCAGCTCCTGTGTATTACTTTCTCCTGGGTTCCTTGTGCTACTGGAGCCTGCTTAGAAGCACCTCCTACTGGGCTAGCAGGTGATGTGGAGGTGAAGGTGCTAGACTCTCATATGGTCGGCTGTGGTTCGAATCCTGGACCCCGTGGCTCGGAACTCACGCCGAGCATGTATGTGTAGGTGCCCAAAATCCTGAGAGGAAAATAGAGAAGGGATTGCTCCATGGCAATCCCCTGGGGCCGGGGGGAGATTTCTCACTTTCCCTCTCTCTGTATCTGTCTGTCTGCTTTGTCTGCTTCTCTCTGATGAGGGCATGAACCCTATGAGGGGATGGCCACACCACAATTCCTTCTCCTTTCTCCTCTTGGGATCTTGGGCACACACACATACACTTCTGGCGTAAGTTTAAGCCACCGGGTCCGGGACTCAAACTGCGGTCAACTACAAGGGAGTCCAGCGACATAGCCATTACGCCAGCTGCTGGTCCCAAATCCTTGATTCAACATGTTCTGACGTCATGTAGCATTGTGCTGGTGAGAACACACTGCCTCCTTCCGTCACTGGTCCTCTCCTCTCCTCATGGATCTATAGAACGCTGGTTATGTGTGTCTGCTTGTCCCTAAGAGATGAACACTGTGTTCACGTCTAGTCACAAGATGCCGGCCCTCATGGCTCTCATCAAATCACATGTGCCGTGTAGGCTCCTGTGGGACATTTTCTGCACAGGGAGAGGAGGCCGTTTGATCATGGCCGTGCAAATTCACACTTACAGGAAATAGCTCCTGAGGGTACTGGGGAGTTAGAACGGACTTTCACGTGGGGTTCATTGTGGATAGTGGGTGCTGCCTTCAGTCCTTACATGTGAGCATTCCTGTCCCCACCCCACCGCCATACGTGCAGGGAGGGAGCGATGCCGTGAGCGACAGGGACGCGTGAGCAGTACGGGATTGCTTAACAAGGGAATAAGGAAAGCCAGTGGCTGGAAAGCCACAGAACTTCTCCGAGTAACTGCATGGAACTTGCTCGGGAGTATTTTACCCCACCTACCTCTTTCTGCCTTTGACACTTTCCTACATACACATATTAGATAGATAGGTAGATAGAGGGGTGTAGATACACAGATAGAGATAGATGGATGGATGGATGGGTGGATGGAGATATATAGATTTGGTGAGGAATTTTGTTTCTTCTTGAACAGTCCGTATAGTGAGACCATTGTATCTGTAGCACACATAGGTTCATATATGTTTATTTTTATGAACTTAGTCTGAGAATAACTATATGGTTCTTTGTGATTGTTTATCTTCGGGTGCAAATTATAAGCAGTAACGGCTGTCACAGGTATGTATATGCGCTTAAAAATCAGAAATTATTCCCTGGTTTTCATGTATGTGTTTCTCCCAGTGGATTAAGATAACCACCATTGGGCTGAGCAGGTGGCGTAACGGTTACATCACTGGACCACCATGTAGTCGACCACAGATTGAATCCCGTACCCGGCAGCTTAAAACTCAGGCCAGGAGCTTGTGCATGCATGTTCAAAGTCCCGAGAGGAGAATGGAAGAGAAGGGACTGTGGCGTGGCCATTTCCGCAGGAGGTGGTTTCTCGCTGTCTGTCTCCGTCTCTCAGGGTCTCTTTGGTGAGTGCATGTGCCGTATAGCAAAAATCTCTCAGAAAAAAAAACAACCACCATCAACATTTAGTTAAATGTTGAACATATTTTTTTCTCTTATAATGTGTTGTTATTAAATCCTTACGATGTAGAAGCAAATATTGCATGCAATACTACTATGATTTACATGCCAGTGTTTTCCTGCCCATTTCTAATTTGCTGTGACAGTTTGGAGACTTGGGGACCGGCAGTGGCTTCAATGTAACCATCCATGTGCATAAATGGACTTTTATGTGGCATCCTTAAGAATCTTTATAGCTAGCACTGTTGACCAAAGTTTCAAAAATGATTCTCATGGAGTTAATGATAAGTGTTCTGCTTCCCGGTTAAAGCTGTTTTGCTAAAGGCGTTTAAAGTCAATGTTTAGCTTGCATCCTTTTGAAAATCCTGTTTTAATCTCAGTTGTGTGTCATGTGCTTAGTACATTTTGGAGCATTCGGGAGCTGGCCATGGGACTTCTGGCTCTGAGTCTCGCCTTTATTCTTTCTTAGCTCTGTGGGTCTCTACTGACTGAAGCAGTGGTCTTATCTGCCGGGGGGGTCTCAGTGCTCCTGAGGAAGATACTCATCTGGGCTTACTGTGAACTTTGCGATAGCATTTGCAAACAAACTGTTCTCCTGTTTGCATTCAGTTGCTAAATCCTGTTTTTCAGGTAATTGCATATTTGATTAATTGGCTGAAAGTACCTAAATATTAATATATTACTTTCCAGAATTTCTTTTCTTTTTCGTATTTTTTTTTTTTTTTTTTTTTTTTTTTTTTTTTTTTTTTTTTTTGGCTAGAGGGCACATGCACTAGCCAGAAAAAGAGGCAGAGAGACAGAAGGCAAGAAATCTCCTCCTGGGGGGATGGCCACCCCACAATCCATTCTCCTCCATCCTTCTCTTGGGATCTTGGGCACGCGCACACACATCCAGCGTGAGTTTAAGTCACCGGGTCTGGGACTCGAACCACGGTTGACTACGTGGCAGTCCAGCAACACAGCCATTACGCCAACTGCCGGTCCCCCAGAATTTCTTAATATTAAGGTTAAGAGACATGTCTCGAGTGTGCACTTTTTTACGACATGTTACTGAATACAAGAAACATTTTTGTAACAAAATTCTTTAATAGACCAGCTAAATGTTGCCCAGATCCTGCATTTTTAGCCCATCCTACATGATTATGAGAGGACATAGTTTTGCTGCTCAGATTCCTCGTGTGGACGACGTGAGTGAGCATCGCGGAACTGTGTGGACGGCGAAGCCAGGGCTGTCTGACGGCGCTCTCTCCTGAGCCTGCAGTGTGCCGGGCACCGTTCTGAGCCCTGATCTCCGTCCTCACAGCATCTGTAGGAACGAGATGCTCTTATATTCGAGGAGACAGGGTCTAGAGGCAGGGGACACCCCCGAAGCTCCCTAGAGCCCCAAGACAACAAGCGGAAAAGCCCAGGCCAAGCACGCAGTCACATGCCAGCGCCAGTTCCTCCCCATTTCTATCACCATAAAGCGAAGTTAAGGAACACACGGAATTTGTATTTAGAGTGCTGCTCATCCTTTGTCGGTTGTGTTGTTTTTTTGTCTTCCTTCCTTCCTTCCTTTCTTCCTTCTTGGTTTGTTTGTTTAATGAGAGAGAGAGGTAATTTCGACGTGGTTTCCTGGGCCCGCTCCTCCTGCCCGGGCCCCAGCTAGCTAGGATCACTGCACTCTCAGTGTGGTTGGCCTGTTTAGCTGTTTGGGGAGCAGCACCCAGCCTCCATGCAGCCCCAGGCCCATGCCAGGGCACCCTCCATCTTGTGCTACGCCGGCTGGGAACCACTGGCCCTTTTTTCTTCTTAGATGTACCGTAGGTTGCATGTGCTCACTAGAGAGCGGGGCAGAGAGAAAGCACCCCCTATGGGGCACGGTCCTGCTGCAGTCCCCTCTCCTCCATCTCCCGTCCTATCGGGATGTGGGGCATGCACACGTGCCCAGTGTGTTTGTGAAGCTGGTGGGGCCCTGATTTGAACCATGTGGCCATGTGGGATCTGGCTTTCCTAAACACCAAGCTGCAGGATGGCCCCACTGTGTCATTTTAAAAAGTGTCATTCTGGGACCAGCAGGTGGCGATATGGTTATATCGCTGGACTGCCATGTGGCTGACTATGATTTGAATCCTGGACTCAGTGACTTAAACTCATGCTGGGCACATGTGTCTGTATGCCCAAAATCCTCAGAGGAGAATGGAGGAAAAGGGGTTGCAGCGTGGCCATCCCTCCCACGGATGATTTCTTGCTTTCCGTCTCTTTGTCTTTGTCTCTCTCTGTGTGTCTGGCTAGCACTCATGTCCTATAGCAAAATCTCTCTCTCTAAAAAAAAAAGAAAGAAAAGTGTCGTTCTTCTGTTCTTTAATCTCTGGCGTCTAACACCAGCGATCCTGATTTTCAGACGTTTGTACCTTATTTTTAAATGTGTTGTGTTTGTAGATATGCCTCTTCACGTCCGACGGAGCAGTGACCCAGCCTTGATTGGCCTCTCAACCTCTGTCAGTGACAGCAACTTCTCGTCTGAAGAGCCTTCGAGGAAAAACCCCACGCGCTGGTCGACAACAGCGGGCTTCCTCAAACAGAACCCGCCCGGCGGCCCCCAGGCCTGTGACAGGAAGGTAACTTCCTCTGTTTCTTTGCCGCAGCCCTTCGCGCCTCTAGCTTTCTTGCGGTCAGTGGGGGGAGTCCGCCATAGGGAAGACCCTCCCGCCAGGCCCCTGTGTGTGTTACCGACCTGCACATCAAACGCAGGTGACCGGATGCACAGAACACTTGAAGATTTTGACAAAATCCATGCCGTGTATGTGCACATTTATGCATCCTTTTTTAATAAACAGGGGGTACATGCAATTAAAAAGGAAAACTTGTGCTCCAGCTCCATGGTTAAGGCAGCCAGAGTCCACAGAATTAACTGACAGCACGGTTTGAGTCCTGGACCCAGTGGTTGACAAGTATGCTGGGAGTATGCGCGTGTGCCTAAAATCCCGTGGAGGAGGAGAGACTGTGGCAGGGTCATCCCACGGGGTGCTTTTTCTCCCCTCTCCTGCCCGCCCTCTCAGTTTGGTGAGAGCAAGCGCCCTCCAGCACAAAAGGGGAAAGAAAACTTTGTTCATGGAATGTCTGCCACGTCCCTTCCCCACTTCCCTCGTCACCTCCATTTCTCTCCATAAGCGACCGCTTTGTTTGCCTTAAGATGTACACATACATAAACAAGTGCTCATACTGGCCCCTGACGTATATTCAAGAACTTACAGCATTATGGGCTTCTAAGGGTGAAGGCGGACTTCGTGTACTTTATCCTGCCCACCCAATCGATCATTTCGTCCGCTCTCAGTCTCTGCAAAACAGAACCGTGCTGTCTCACGCAAATAAGATCTTCTCCCTGGACCTAATTTGTTCTAGTCCTCGACCTAATTTATTTAGTCTAAGTAATAAACGTTATTTTAGGCTATGCGGTTTTATGTTATAAATCTGTTTGCTAATGCCGTCTGCCGTGGGTGCCTGCCGAGCCCCTGGCGTCCCTTTTTGTCGTGCCGCTAACCCCTTCCTTTTTCACCTGTGTTTGCAGTTTTCACCGCTGGATCTATAGAGTAGATGCTCAGTAAACACCTGTCAAATGAGTTAGTCAACATTTTCCAATGCAGCTAGTGATTTAGCACAGCCTGTCCTGGGAATCGAGGAAATAATGCTGGTCACATGTTAATATCAAAATGGATATAGTTTGATATTTGCTTGACTTGTCCTTTGCATCTGTGTAAAAATGGCCTGTTTTAAATATTTCCTTTTATTTTGCATGTGAACATGCTCTTCTTTGTCCTAGTTCAAGTGAGAAAAGGAACATGGACTACTCATTTAAATTGGGAAAAATCTGCTAGGAGAAAACAGTATGCTTTTGTTTTCGATTGTTTCGAATTAGACACTTCACTGTTAGGCACACTCTACTGAAATATTTTGTTGTTTTGTTAAATAGATTTAATGAGGAACCACATGGAAGTAACTTTTTGAAAAAGCTTGTGTTTTATTCATGGTAGAGTGTGTGTGTACACGCACTTGACAGAGAACGAAGGCGTGCACAAATCCCCTCCGCAGGTCCCCTCCGGCGGCAGTCCTCCCAGTCCCCCAGCTGAGCAGGCCTCGGGCGTGTAGGTGCACATCACATCTGTGTGTCCAGCTGCCTGGGCTGGGCCTTCGGACCCACAGTCAGCTTTAGCCTCCCTGCCCTGTGGTTCAGAACCCCATCGCCCACACAGTGGCCGGGCCTACACTGCAGTACCTTCTGATTAAGATTAGCTAGATGTTGGGACCAGCAGTTAGCGTAATGGCTATGTCGCTGGACTCCCATGTAGTCGACCACGGACTGGTGGCTTAAACTCATGCTGGGCGCGTGTGCGTGCATGCCCAAAATCCCAAGAGGAGAATGGAGGAGAAGGGATTGCGGCGTGCCATCCCCCCCCGGTGGGGGGGGGGGTGGATTCTCGCTTTCTTTCTCTCTGTATCTTTTTGGCTAGTGCAGCGAATCAGTATTACAGTGGTCATGAAGGGTCAGCGAGCGGCATGGAAATTAAGGCACTAGATCCCACGTCGTTGACCACAATTCAGGTCCCAGACCCGACACCTTGAAGATCACACTTGGCACACACATGCGCTTGCCCAAAGTCCCAAGAGGAGATGGAAAGAGAAGGGATTGTGGCATGGCTGTCCTCCCTTGGGGGCGATTTCTCACTTTCCCTCTCTCTGTCTCTCTCTGGTGAGCCCATGTGCCCTATAGCAGAACCCTAAAACTAGTGAACACACACACACACACACACACACACATGGAGTTGGGATTCTGCTATATCTGCATGTTTGCATCCTGTTTGTTTAAGAGATTTTCTCATTTGTTAGGGATTTTTCCTGCTATGAATTTCACTAGAAGATATTTGTAATCAATGTCGCGTAGTCCAGTACAGGGTATACGCTATTTAGCGTTCTGCCATTGTTAGACACTTGTGTGATTTCCTTTCTCTTGCACTGTAAATATCAGTGTTTTGAGACATTGTTGAATATATCATGTTTTTCTTCAGAATAGACTTAATGTACATGGATGTACTCCAGTGTATAAACCAGTCAAGGTGGCAGTTACATATTTGAGAAAATTTTTGCCTATGCAATGTGTTAGTTGGCAGTCAAATCACCATACTTTCCCTAGGAAAGTCTTCAGGTTATATGTATATATACCTAGATGAAATTACGTTCACATGTAATACGCTTAAAGAGTAATATGTAATGGATTCTCTTTTTTTTTTTGAGTTTTACAAATAATAATTTACTTTTGCTTTTAAAACACCGATTCACTAATCTTGCTGTGTACATTTTATGCTATTTTTATTTTAGTCTGAGACATAGAGATATATATATATATATATACACATTATATGTATATCTGATATGTATATATGTAGTTTATAGATACCTTTATACACACACGTGTGTGATTAAATGCTATCTTATCTTCTGTTTTCAAAAGTCCTCCCCTCTGTCAGTATTTAGAACGGTTGGAGGAGTGTCCCCTGCTGTCAGACACAAAGCACCACCTTACTGATTTACGCTGAGTCCCTGAGGGTCATCTGAGCTGGGTAATTTCAGGATGTTATACATTTTCTCTCCCTCTTTTTATTTTTGGCTATTTCTCACCTTTATTAGCCTGGAACTCCTTCCTCCCCACCTGAGGGGCTGGTCAGATGTTACACAGCCTTATCAGCGTATAGCGGTTTAGGTTTTCTGTATAAAAACACAACTAAGTTAGTTAGGCATTTGTGGTCTTGTGATCATTGATCTCTGTTAGTTAAAATAAGCTAGCATTCTTGAATACTCACCTACGTGGTTAAGTGGCTCATACTCTTCTTACTTATACAGGGCAAGGAAATACCTTCAGAACAGTGTTACAATCAATTAACTCTCTTCTTTCTGAGCAGGAAAGTTCTATTGTCTTATGATAGAAAACGATGCACCAGGTCGACCTCACTCCTGTGGGTCAAAGCCCCAGATGAAGGGTGGGCAGCGTGAAGGCCTTCTGCCGTTCCAGGCGGGGTAGACGGTCTTTAGCTGATGCTAAAGCACTGGGAGCTTGGAGGGACAGGGGTTCAGGGCCTCTGCATTTCTTCAAGTGTCCATACTGTTATTGGGAGGCAAGATATAGAAGGGAACCGCACCTTGGGTTGTTTTCAAAGTTCTTTGGGGTGCTTGTTCACCCTGAACTCGGCATTTTGTGCCCACCCCTTCTGTTACAGGGAACCTTTTGTTCTCTCAGGCTGTGTGGAAAGCATCTTGCTAGCAGCTATATTTTCATCAGAGATTTTATTTGTATTTCGAGTATTTCATCATGGAAAGGTGCATTTCAATCAGCACGAGTACTACAATCCTGCTGCCACCTCTTGGTCATCTCACTGAGTCTGTGCCTCTGTGGACGAAGAGGCCAACCAGCTCGCGGAGAGGGCCGGACCCTTCCCATCCAGGAGGACGAGTGAGACACTCAGCAGAGAGCCTGCCATGGGGTTCCAGACTGTGTCTGCTCCCCTGCGTGGTTCCCAGCATTTTCTCCTGCTCCTAAGTAACGGGAGGTGTGGCTTTTCCAAGTTATGCCCTCCCCTCCTGGAGTAGCACAGGCAGAACTGGCATCAAAACTATGTCCCCACCTGTTTTTGTTTGTTTGTTTGTTTGTTTTGTTTTGTTTTTGGAGAGGTTTTCGCCATAGGGCGTGTGCGCTCACCAGAAAGACAGAGAGAGACAGAGAGACAGAAAGCCACAATCCCTTCTCCTCCGTTCTCCTCTTGGGATCTTGGGCATACACACACACGTGCCTGGCGTGAGTTTAAGCCACCGGGTCTGGGACTTGAACCATAGTTGACTACATGGGAGTCCAGCGACATAGCCATTATGCTAACTGCTGGTCCCCCCCGACACGTTTTCAAGGTATATATTTTTTTTCTTTCTACCTGATTAGGGAAAGGAAAAGAGAATAAGGAGAACATACTGCATTGACATCTATTTTTTTCTCTTCTTTTTTAATTCCTTAAAGAGAGAGCTGAGACACTCTCTTACTACCCATGTTTATTATTTCTGATTGATCTAGTTGCTCAACAGATTTGGTATCTTTCCAACAACTCTGATACATCCGACCTCTTGGAAAAGATGCTTTCTTAATTATGGCTTTGCATCTCTCTCTTTTTTTTTTTTTTTTTGGAGAGGTTTTTGCTATAAGGTGCGTGCGCTTGCTAGACAGACAGAGACAGAGAGACAGAAAGTGAGAAATCACCCCCCAGGAGGGATGGCCATGCTGCAATCCCTTCTCCTTCATTCTCCTCTCGGGATCTTGGGCACGCATGCACGTGCGCCCGGCGTGAGTTTTAAGCCACTGAGTCTGGGACGCGAACCTCAGTCAACTACGTGGGAGTCCAGCAACATAGCCATTACACTAACTGCTTGTCCCCATCTCTTTTAACTTTCTGTTCAGAAGTGTGAGATTTTCTAAGTGTAGAAACTTGTTTTTGTAATCATTTCTGTAGGACCTTTTATGGTTCCCCAAGCAGTATTTTCCTGATAATAGTACAACTTGCCCTTTGCAGTGATTTATTTTATTTATATTTTTATGTATTTATTTTTTGAAAGAGAGATTTTTGCTATAGGGCATGTACACTCACTCCTTGGCGAGACAGAGACAAAGAGACAGGAAGCAAGAAATCATCCCCCCAGGGTGGATAGTCATGCCACAATCCCTTCTCTGCCATTCCCCTCTTGGAACTTTAGGCATGCATGCACATATGCCTGGCGTGAGGTGTTTTATTTTATTTCCTTATTTTTTAAGAGAGATTTTTGTTACAGGTCACATGCGCTCACTGGAGAGATAGAGATATAGAGAGACAGAAAGCAGGAAATCAGCTCCCTGTGGGGAGATGGCTACTCCATAATCCCTTCTCCATGATCCTGAAAGGATCTTGGGCATGCACGCACACGTACCTGGCGTGAGTTTTAAGTTGCTGGGTCTGGGACTGGAACTAAGGTCGACTCTGTGGGAGTCCAGTGAAGTAATCATTATGCCACCTGCTGGTCCTGCCCTTTGCATTTATAATGTAATGAAAGGTGTGAAGGAGCACGGATGTAATTTGAACCCTCGAAATGAACTGTTTGGACTTTCTGGTGTGTTCAGGAACCTCAGGACTGCTCTGGGGCATAGCTCTGCAGGAAAAGCTGGCTGTCCTGGTTACCCGCAGGGAATCAGGGAAACAGGTAGCGGTCCATTTCCTGCAGTTTGCCCTGATTTTTGCTGTGCAGAGAGAATTCTCCTATGTCTCAGTAACTCTGATAGCTCCCAATGTTCTGTCACATGGGCTTTTTTTAAGTGGATACTCATTCACTTTATTGGGTAGTTTTTATGTTGTTTGACATTTATATTTCTCCCAATTTAGTTTGCTCTCATACATAACCTTTAGAAGTACCCTTCAGAGAATATCCTTATGTATCAATTCATGTCGACATCTCTGATTATTGTTGTAGACCAGATTGCTTAAGTAGGCTTATGTAATCAAGGAGATGAGGACGTTAAAGTCTTCAGTAATTGTTTAACATAAATTTATGAATAATGAGTAGTAATAAAGAAAAATATTTATGATGTATGAAGCATTGTGGGAAGTTGTAGACAGGGTAGGTAGGGTGTGTGTAGGTAAGAAAATCTGAAAATAACTGATGGTATCCCCAAGGCCCGCCGTTCACTTCTCACTGTACATACATCTTTGGTTTTGGTTTTGGTTATTTATTTATTTATTTTTATTTAGGTTTTTGCCATTGATGTGTGTGCTCACCAGAGAAAGAGACAGAGACAAAGGCAGTAAGAGAGAAAGTGGGAAATCACTGCCGGGGTGGGGAGGGATGGCCGCAGGGCAATCCCCTTTCTATTCTCCTCCTCAGGTCCGGGGTGTGCACACATGTGCACACCCCCCCCCCCCCAGGTGTGGGTTTCATGCGGCCATGCTTGGTCAGGTGTGATCCCAGTGACAGAGCAGCCAGGCCACCTGCTGACCCTCCAGCAGTTTCTTTGACTCACCAAAGGAAATTTGCAATTTTTTAAAAGCTCCTTTGTTAATTCCAGGGTTTAATCTTTTTCTTTTTTTTTCTTTTTCCCAAAGATCCTAAGGCCTCAGTTGAAAAGGGAAGGTGTAAGACAGGGCAAGCAGGAGGACAGTGGTTATTCTGAGATCCCTTTTCTAGGCTGTGTTCTCAGCACAGAATAGAATCTGGAGCGTTTACTGTGCTTGGGTGACATTTCACTTCCTCCTGCTTGGATCACATACATTTACAACGTTCAAATGGAAATCCATTAAAACTAATTTTCACGTGTTTTTTTTTTTTTTTTTTTTAAATCTTGCCACAGTTTGTTGAAATACTGGATACTTATGAGTGCGAAAGTGGAAGTGGAAACATACATATATCTATCTGTACATGCATATATATATGAGTGTGTGTGTCTATACTGTTCCTTTTTGCCTCTCCCCCAGCTCCTACACTCATCTTTGTTCAAAGTCCATCTGCATAAGTGGGGTCGAGACGTTGATATCCTGGGGTCACCTATGAGGTTGCCCTGCCAAATGCAGACACATGGCACCTCCAGAAGGTGCCCCTTCCCTCTTCTATTGAAAGAATATTTTGCAGTTGACATGCTGATGGTATGTTAGCAATTAGTATTGAGAGCCAGCAGGTGGCCTGGTGAATGAGCTGGGGTCATGTAGCCGCTGCAAAACGAGCCCTGGATCTGCCAGTGGAAACCCATGCTGACCGCCTGTGTGTGCAGGTCCACAATCCCAAGACGAGACTGGAGGAGAAGGGGCTGTGGTGTGGCCATCCCCTGGGGGTGATTTCCACTTTCCCTCTCACTGTCTCTCCAGTGAGCGCACGTGCCCTACAGCAGAATTATTAATCGTATTGAATCGTACTTCATGCTACACTAAGATAGCTTCTTTGTTTATTTAATAGAGTGTGGTGTTTTTCATTTATTTCTCTGTTCCCTTATCTCTTTCAAAACCTCTGGGCTCCCTAGCCTGTGTTTCTCCTTTATTCTTTCTGCCATCTAAGGCTAGCTGACACATGTCAAATTTGAAATCACTAATTTTATTTCTAAGCTAGTTCACTTGGCTATAGGCTGTTGAGGGCCTCACTTCGTTATTTGTGGGTCTAGCAAAGCTGCCAGCTCTCTAGGAACCCCTGAGACCTCTGAGGATGATCCCAGCTAGTGCTCGAAACCCATTTCCCCACGACAGCCCAGAGCTCACTTTATTTTCTGCAGGGTTATGGCACGGGGGACCATTCCAAGCGGAGGCCTAGATCTCAGAGCATTCTGCTGCCACATTTGTATTTCTTGCTAAAAGTCTTTTAAAATCTGTACGTTCCACTCTTTTATTTTGCATATTAAAGACCCTAATGTGAATGCAGTAGGTTTTGGATTTTCATCAGTGGTGGTTATAATCATTTCCACAGCAGGCTGACTGCAGTACTGAGCTCGCCTCCTCTGAGTTGTTAATAACCTAGTTTCATCTCCGCCTGTGCCACGTTCAGGAGCATCATCTGCCTTCACTGGCTTTAAATATTATAATTTGTGTTCTGAGTTATAAAATCCTGAGGTGTTGTTGAGAACATTTGTACCTGAGCCTGTGACATTTTTAGAAATCTTAAACCACTGCAGGTTTATATTGGGTTGGTGGAAAAGTCCCGATATATTTTTCTTTTTTTAAAAAAAGAATTACTTATTTAATTTTATTCAGTCATTCGTTTATTTTAATTTGACCAGAGAGAGACAGAGAAAGAGAGAGAGAGAGAGAGAGAGAGAGAGGGGAAAGCGAGAAAGCAAGCCACCAGGTCCGGCATTCGAACTGTGGGTGTGTCCGGCACCTTAACCACCACACCACCTTCTGGCCCCAATTTTTCTATGTTTTTCTATGCAAAAATGCATCATGACTTTTCCAATGATCCAATATGTCCAAAATAAAGCCAGAATGCCTCAACCTGGGGTGTAGACCAGAGGGAAGGGAATGTGGTACACTTGCTGGTCCTGACTTGGGGAGAAGATCAGGAAGCAACACTGGTTACATTATATTAAAAAACATATGAAAAATTTACATAGCTTTTACATGCTTACAGGTATGTTGGCCTCATCTCTTTAGGATGGCTTCTATTTTTAATTTTTGATAATTTAAGCTTTTAAGCTTACCGGCTTCCAGTGGTGAAGCTAGGTGTCTTGCCTTGAATGCCTGTCATCCACAAGGCAAGTGCCACGTGCGACTCCCTGGGCTGGGCGCACCTACAGCCTGCAGTCTCCCATCCTGGTCTGAGTGTCCCTGGCTCTGCTTTGAGTGTTCCTGGTGCCCTTCAGTTCTAAGCTGCCTTTGGAGAGATGCCTTCCATTTGGGGTTCTCACAACTTGGTGTGGAAATGGTTCTCAGGTATCCATCCTTTCTCTAAGCCCAGTCTGTCTGTGGTCCTGTGTAATACTAGCCAGGTTGCTTCAGTGACGTGCTCTCCCCAGGCACTGTGCTGTGTCTGGGGTGTTTTATCATTTGATCTCTGTCCACAGTGTGTGCTGTTGCTGTTCCCACGTTATCAATGGGCATGTAGAGCCCTACAGAATTTAAATAACTCACCTAACTCTTTAGCCACTTGTCAAATGCTAAAGCTCTGCTGTGAGCCCGGGTCGTCTCCTCTTAAATTCTGTGCTCTTAACATCCCAGCATACTGACACACATATGGCTACACACATGTCCATGTCGTCGGATACTGTAGGCTGTAAAATGTTTCATAAACACTTTATTTCCTCTAAAATTTAGTATTGAGCATCCTAAAACTATAAGAGTAATGAAATTTATTAAGCGTCATAATTTTTTAAAGCCTCACCGTCTATACTCTCTCTCTCTCTCTCTCTCTCTCTTTTTTTTTAATTTGCCAGAGGGTGCTTGTGCTTGTCAGAGAGAGAAAAAGAGATAGGAAGATAGAGAGCAAGCAAGCACCCTCTGTGGGCCACAGTCGTGCCGCGACCCCTTCTCCGCCTTGCTCCCTCCCGTCAGGATTCTGGGCATGAACCCACATGCTTTTGCAGCTGTGTTGTCCAGGCTCGAACCACGTAGTGGGCCATGCAGCTCTAGCCACGTTCATCCACGACCCTGTGGGCTAGTCCCTGTGTTCTATTCTAAGATCTTATTCTTGAGTCAATAATGCTAGCTTCACTAATATCAGCACTAATAGCCTATCTCTACTTCTTCCTGCTCCTGAACTATTTTTTTCTAATCCTTTTGATTGATATTACTGAAAAACGGTATACTCAGCCCAAATCTAGATAGCTTATATACATTGCTCAAAATTGCTTAACAACAGGGCTGGCAAGTGGCATGGTGGTTAAAGGCGCTGGACTCCCACATGGCCAACCACGGTTCAAGTCTCGGACCTGGTGGCTTGCTTTCTCACTTCCTCTCTCTCTCTCTGTTTCTCGCTGATCAAACTGCAAAATAATAATGATAATAATAATAAATAAAGTTAAATAAAATAATTCTTTAAAAAATACTTTAACAACAACAAAGTAAATAATTACATAATTTCATTATAGCCCAAAGACTATAAAGTAAACATCAGTGAGTCTAAACTGATATTAGTAGATAATCAGATAAAAAATACATGAGGATAAATACCAAGTTTTCTGACAGAATTCTAAAATACACAATAGATGTACTCCTTTCTCTTCCAGATGGTGGAGCTTAATTCCCTTCCTCTTGGGAGTTAGCTCTACCTGGTGACTGTTTCCAAAGGATTTAGAAGGAGGGGTGGCTGGATAGACTTCCCAGTGGAGAGACCCGGTAGACTCCACCCAGCCGCATGGTCCAGGGTCCCGTTGCCAGTGATGAGTCACGTTGACCTCAAGGACCTTGACAAGGTGTGATCGCTCAGCAGGGTTTTCCCCAAAACCTGGGACCCCAATTTAGTCACGAGGGATTATCAGAACTGAGGGGCATTCTGCAAAATACCTGACCAGAATTCTTCGAGTGGCTCATGGTCATGAAATACAAGGAAGGATTGAGAAACTGTCTCCGACCAGACTAGGCGACAAGATTAAATGCCATTTGAGATCCTGGCTCAAAACTAAAATGTAAATGTGAATGAGGTCTGTAGCTCAGAGAATGCTGCTGAACCAATGATAATTTCTTTGTTTTGTGGAACATACCAGTCACGAGAGATTAGAAGGTGAAGGTGGAGGATGAAGGGACCTGTGTGTTATCTTGGCAACTTTTCTGTAGATCTAAAGTTCCTTTCCAAGCAAGAATGTTGCACAGCTTTACGGCGTATGTCGTATCACACACGCTCTGTGCTGGGAGCTGGAGGTGGTCCTTCATGCATGGATGACCAGGATGTGTGTAGCCCGGGCTCCGTCTCCGATCCCTGACGCCTCTCTTCGTCCCCTGAACATGCGTGTTCTCTCTGACCGTGGTCATCCCATGTTTAGCTGACGGCGGAATGACTGCCAGGTTGGCCTCTTTCCTCCTGACCAGCCGGGAGGGGAGAATGCTTGCTGCTGCGTGATCTCTAATGTTTGTTGGGCGGTTTGCTTTCTACTTTAGTGGAGGGGTGTGGTTTCAGCAGGGATTACTTAAATATTCCTTGAATCCTGTTGTCTTAAAGTGTGATGATCAGTGCAGTCTCCGTGACTGTCGTAGTTCTGCTCAGAGAACCTGCTTTTTCTAAGGATGGGGATGGAGAGGAGGACTTATGTCCTTATAACGCATTTCTTCATGCTCAGTGCTTCCATGTGGGGACGGAATTCTCCTGGAAAGCCATTGAATGAGGAGCAGTATGCAGGATACGGTTATGATAAGTGAAAATAACCGTTTTCTACAGTGTGTCTGTGGAGAGGGTTTAACTGCAGAAGCAGTCTGCAGTTTGCAGTGAAGGGAAAGGCCAAAGCCCTGGGAAGGCTGGGGTAACCTGGACCTGGGGGTTTTTGCTTAAATTACTGAATTGTTCTGCTAATCCCCCTGTTTTTTTGCAATTTTGATTGTGAGTTGGAAATGTAAGATGAAAGTGCTAATATTTTACATTGACAGACTACATATGTAATGCAACTATTTTGATTTTCTGATATTACTGATTTCTTATATATGAATGTATGTATTTATACAAGGGACTTCCAAAAGTTTATGGAAAATGTGTATTATGAAGAAACTATGCATGGATTTCAAAATTCTTTTGCTCCAAAATAAATTCATATATTTATTCCATTTTCCTGTACAGTTTTTGAAGTTCCTGTATACACACACACACACACACACACACACACACATTCGTTTTTCAATTCAGGTAAAATATGTATGAGTAGGGAAAGGATTTCGGAGGTCCATTTCCATACTGTGTAAGACTGCACTGTAGGCCTTGTGGAATTAGACAAGCCCTTAGATACTGACCGCCTCTGCTCCGCTGTGACCTAGGCACAGAACGTCCTCCGTACAGCTCTAGCAGCAACATTCAGAGTTGTGTCAATGCGTTTTTAAGGACGTACTGGACCAGTCCCATGCCTAATGGTTCAGGAAGCTAGATCCCACATGACCAACTCTGTGGTTTGATTCTTGGCCCTGGTGGCTTAAAAGCCACACCACATGCATGTGCATGCGTGCCCCAACTCCCCCACAGGTTGGAGAAATGGATGAGAAGCCCTTGTGGCCTGACCTTGCCCCAATGGGGGGGGGGGTGCTTTTCCCGCCCCTTCTGTCTCTCTCTGGCATGGCCTTTTGCAATTAAAAAACAAAAACAAAAAACAGCAGGCCAGCAGATGGCATAGTGGTTATGTCACTGCACTCCCATATGGCTGACTGTGGTTCAAGTCCTGGACCCAGCGGCTTGAGAACCATGCCAGATGTGTGTGCATGTGTGCCCAATGTCCTGAGAGGACAGTAGTGGAAAAAGGATTGCGGTGAGGCCATCCCCTACGTGGGGGTGAGCTCTCACTTTCTGTCTCTCAGGCAAGCGCACACACCCTATATCAAAAATCTCTCTTTCAAGAAAACAGCTAAAATGTATTTTTCTCATTTTGTCTGCATATCAGTCAGAAAGGTTTGCCATGTTACTTGCAAACTTAATTGTAATTCTCAAATGTGTGCATTTCTGGTAGGGTCCCAGGTTGATTTCTCTTTGGTCTATTTTGCATTCTGGAATTCCTCATTGAACTACCAGTAAATGTCATCTTATGATGTAGATGCTACTAAACTTATATTTAAAGAGTGAAAAGGCATTACCCATGTGGAGAGTGAGAGTTTGAGAACCACGCCACGGGCCCGGCCGTGTTGGTGCAGCAGCAGGCGACTCTGGGCGCCATTGGGAGATCACGCTTGGCTGCTGGGTCCAATTTTCTATAGTAATTCATGTTAAAAATTCAAACTCAGTTTAAACAGAAAGTGCAGATTAGGGACCAGCAGATGGAGTAAGGGTTATGTTGCTGGACTCCCATGTAGTTGACCACGGTTCAAGTTCCAGGCCCGACAGCTTAAAACTCATGCCGAGTGTATGTGTGCGTGCCCAAAATCGTGATAGAAGAATGGAGGAGAAGGGATTGCGGTATGGCCATCTCCCTGGGGGTTGTTTCTCGCTTTTTGTCTCTCTCTCTCATGAGCCGACGTGCCCTAAGTGCATGTGCCCTATACGAAAAGCCTCTTTTTTAAAAAAAGAAAATGAAGATCCAAAGTAAAATATTGATTTCTCATGAAATCTGAGTTAATGTGATGCTATGATAAATGTTTTGTCATTCAGAATCTGGATGTTAACCATTTCATGTTTAAAATGTTAAGTTGCAGGGTCGGCGCAGTCAGTGTCTGCTCTAAACTGGACCCACCCTAGCAGGCTTTCTGCCTCTCACTAATGGCCTTGCTTTGGTGATTTCTGACAAGCGTGTGTAGGTGTTTGAGTTTCCTTTGTCTTGCCAGCATTGCGTTGGAGCAAGTTTGTGAACACATATTCTTCCTTTTGTCTCCTACACACCTCTCATAAAGAGCTATTATGGATGTTGGGAGGGCCAGCAGGTGGCGTGGTGGGTAAGGTGCTGGATCTCATGTGGCCAACTCTGTGGGTTCAAGTTCTAGATCCGGTGGCCCCAAAAACAGGATGGGCATGTGTGCATGCATGCCCAAAATCCTGGGAGGAGACTAGACGAGAAGGAATTATGGTGTGGCCATCCCCCTGGGGGGTGAATTCTCACTTTCCTTCTTTCTGTCTCTGTCTGTCTGTCTCTGGTGAGTGCATGCGTCCATGGCAAAAATCTAAGAACAACAAAAACAAAAAACCTCTTATCACTAAGGAAAGTGAGACGTACACGTACCAGAGCCTACGTCGTTTATGTGGTGGGTGTTGGCCTCGAACCACAGAGAACAGGAACGCGGTGCTGGACCCCCACAAGGCAGCATTAGCATCACTCGTAGGCCATCGCTGGCTACCCAGTATTTCCAGTAATGCATTTGACTTCATTAAGCTTTCAATAGCCACGTACCCAGGGGGAACGATGACGGACTGTTTGGAATAAAGCCCCATATTTCCTTATTTCAGAAGAATGCATTAGTAGGCTCGGAATTGGTTTCAGCTGGTCGGGCCCGCTTTGCGCCTTCATTCACAGGTGGGTTACTGAAACGCTGCTGTGTGCGAGTCAGGCTGATCTGAAGGTCAGAAAAGAACATAGACAACCATCATATTTACAGACCATTTCATGCTTGTTATCTTCTACAAGCTCTTGCCTGGGCATTGCTTCTGAGGTCGTGCCCTTAGTGTAGCCACCCAGAGGCACAGAAGATAAACTCTGGCCCCAAAACAGGAGTCTGCTACGTCACGGCAGCCACACGATCGCTGAAGATTCTAGCAGGAGACGTGGCCGTTTAGGAAAAAGTATCCTAACCCATAAGTACTAATTTCAGCCTCATAATTTCAGGCTAGAGCTCTTGCAGATAGTTCACATTGGGGTGTGTGTGTGTGTGTGTGTGTGTGTGTGTGTCTGTGTGTAGTTTATCTTTTTTTTGAGTAATAATAAAATGGAAAATTGAATTCTCTTTTACTCTGATGGCAGAGCTTAAAAATGTCGTGAATGTGAAACCGTAGCATCACACAGGACTCTTAGAAACCATATGATGTACAGAGGGTGCAAAAATAAAATTTATTTGCGCCGAGTGTTTTGTGTCTCAAAATATGGCCTGGCTTCTTGTGATTTTTAGAAATGTGCTGGAATTTTCACACTGAAGCCATGTGGAAACATCGTTGGATTTCCTCTGATAATATAAATTGCCCACTCCTTCTGTAATGTTCATAAAATGGTCCTGATTTCCGCAACACCGTGCTATGGGCTTGCCAAGAAATCTGACCATCAGCTAAAGAATGTTTCTGGGAGATAACGCGGTGGCGTCGCGGCTCAGCGTGCCAGGAATCGGCTTCCATCCCAAGGCACTGGGCAGGGCGCTCTGTGATTTACTTTAGTGAGTCATAATTGGCTTGGGGAGGGGTGGGGGAGGGCAGGCACATACTCTCCCTGCACTGGGCGGGGTTCACTCCCTGACCAGGGCACCGCTACCAGGGAACTGCAATTAATATGCGCTTCCCAGGCTGGGTGGCTTTCTGACACCAGATGATGTGGCAGTCCATTTCGATGATAAGGAAAATCCCTGATCACAGCAGGAACATCTGTTTTTTTCTGGCAAGAGGGAATGTTTTCCACCCAGCAAGAAGCCATGTGGCTGTTTGGGGGCAGCCTTGTAAGTGAAGGATTAAAGTTGTAATTAAAAAAAAAAAAAAAAAAAAAAAAAAAGGCGAGTAATTCCTAATGGTATTTTTCTTGTATAATGTTTTAGATAAAGTGGTAACTACTGTAATAAATTATTTCTTGTCATTAGCAAATTTAATAGTCATTAGGACTTTTTCATAGTGGGACTATGGACAGATTTTTTTTATGCAATTGAAAGAGAAAGATTTGTTTTTGCTTTGACATTTACCCATGCACAGAATAGAGGCAGTAATGTGATCATGGAATGAAATAGATTTAAAATCTCATTCTCCACTTAGTCTAAATACAGCTGTAATTTGTTGCAATATTTCTGGCCAGAAAATGTTATGGGTTGGATTTTTCCTTCTTCAGGTTATGCAATTTTGAAAATATATTTGATTTAAAAATTTTGATTTTTTTTTTACAGTAGTAGTTTGGTGCATAATGAGCATATATGGTTTTGTGCACCAAAATTAGCTAACATTTTAATTCTACTGTCTATAGACTTGTTGAAGTCCCCTTGTATAAAGACTCTCATATTTAAGAAATTATTTTGACTAAAATAGAGTGCATTCAGGACCAGCAGATGGCGTAATAGCTATGTTGCTGGATTCCCATGTAGTTGACACTGGTTCGAATCCCAGACCCGGTGGCTTAAACTCATGCCGGGTACGTGCACATGCGTGCCCAAGATCCCAAAAGGAGAATGGAGGAGAAGGGAGTGAGGTGTGGCCATCCCCCTGGGGGGTGGTGAATTCTTGCTTTCTGTCTCTCTCTGTCTTTCTGGTAAGAGCACACACCCCATAGAAAACCGTCCCCCCCCCCCCCAAAAAAAAAATAGAGTGTATTCAGATCAGAAATAGAGTACCTTGTGCATATTCGAGGCAAACAGTGACTATTTCAAGTACACATTGTGAGGGAGGAAAGGCACCGCGTGCTGTGATATTCAAGGCCCTGACATCACACACAGACCACAGCTCTGCCGGCCTACGCCCTGTGCCCTGAGTCTGACCTCCATTCAGTATCGGAAGAAGGTGCTAGTGGCAACTGCGTGGTACTGTCAACAAAATAGCCACGTTCCCAAATACATGCGTGGGACCAGCAGTTAGCGTAATGGCTATGTCACTGAACTCCCATGTAGTTGACCGCAGTTCAAGTCCCGGACCCAGTGGCTTAAACTCAGGTTGGGCATGTGTGCGTGCGTGCCCAAGATCCCGAGAGGAGAATGGAGGAGAAGGGGTTGCGGCATGGCCATCCCCCCTGGAGATTTCTTGTTTTCTGTTTCTCTCTGTGTCTCTCTGTCGTTCTGGTGAGTGCATGTGCCCTGTAGCAAAAGCCTCTAAAAAAAAAAAATTAAAAAATAATACATGCACATACATTGCACTGCAGTTAGTGTATTTTAGAAATTCTTACTTGATAAAGAATTCTGTAATTAAGCAGATGTTTTATGTTTTGCATATGAATTGATATACAGATTCTTCATTGACTTCCTCATGAGTTAGGAACACAGTTTTTTCTTTTTTTTTTTTTTTTTGTTTTTTTTTTTTGTTTTTTGTTTTTTTTTTGTTTTTTGGGAGAGGTTTTTGCTATAGGGCGCGTGCGCTCGCCAGACAGACAGAGAGATAGAAAGCAGGAAATCACCCCCCAGGGGTGATGGCCACGCCGCAATCCCTTCTCCTCCATTCTCCTCTCGGGATCTTGGGCACGCACGCACACGCGCCCGGCGTGAGTTTAAGCCGCCGGGTCCGGGACGCGAACCGCGGTCGACTACGTGGGAGTCCAGCGACATAGCCATTACACTAACTGCTGGTCCCAGGAACACAGTTTTGTTACGAGGGTTTACTGGCAGCTTTATTTTTCTTACCTATTAGCTCCTCAGAATTGATCCTACAGATCAAAAATTAGAGATTTTTTCAGGTGCAGAGCAAAAGGACGACTTTTTGATCTTCGGCCATTATCTCCCTTAATATGATTATTCCTTGGTGCCCTGCTGCATACGTAGAGAGACAGCACACTTGGAAATCAGATGCCATTGGAAATAATCACGTTTCTGCAGATGTATATTTTAAGTGCGACTTTAAATTGAAGTAGGCATGTGACAGTGCTATAGATCTGTTAGTATAAATCTGAAAGCAGTCATTGCATTTCAGTGAAAATATATTCCACTGAATTTTATAGCGATACCCCTCTGAAGTATTCCCTTCGCAATATTGAGAACCACTTATCAAAGTTGTTTTTTTTTTTCTTAAATTCTAGGATTCAAAAACCATATAAAATAGGAAACATGGAGAACATTGAAGAAAAGCCCATCCAGCTGGCTCAGGCCAGTGTGCTGCGTGCTCGGGGTTAAAGGCCAACGGTGCTCTCTGGCTAGGCCTCACTGTAATAGTGAAATGGCAATTAGAAAAATTTACTGGATTATAAGTTAGGGCTATAATTGGTGTCCAATTAGGGGATAGTACTAACAAGAAGCGTGACCTGATTAATTCTGTTGAAAATCAAGGAATGTTCTTTTGAGAAAGTAGCATTTGCTCTGCACTTTGAAGGACGTTAAGAATCTCTGTAGGAGAAATGTTACTGGGAGTCGAGGCTTAAATGTGAGTGAAGATGAGGCGGCTCTGTGGCCAGTCTCGGGGCGCTCTGACAGTCCTGTCTCCCAGTGTCTGCCCTCGGCGTAGTATGAAGCAGTGTGCGTTTTAGAAAAGGGCCCCGTTGAGAAGCCTCGAGGAGCAGTATTGAAGAGGAAGAGGCTAGAGCCAGGGCCCAACTCGACGGCCTGTGTGGTACTTTTAGAAGAGAACAGGGTGACGTCAGTGCGGTTAGGGCCAGAGTAAAACCTTGGTAAAGAACTTAGGTGAAGAAGGCCTAGCAGCTTTGGGGCTTAAAGAAGCAGGAAGAGCGGCCCTGCACTGGGGCTCAGGTGTTGATCTGCAGTGCTGGAAGCCACGTGGCTGCCACTGGTTCGGATCGGAGTCCCCTGAATCACCCTGTGTGTGCACGCATCGCCAAGGTCCTGTCTCGCTGGAAGTCTGTGGGACGCAGGTCATGGGGTGCATCATGAGACCCTGTTAAGAGTACCTGTGTCTCTCACATGTTCACTCTCTGTGTCATGGAAGAAATTAAAAGGAAGAAAGAGATGCAGGTGATTCGGAGTCTTTGGGCAAGGTACAGCACTTCACATAGCAGTTTCACTTTGCTGTGCTGAGGTGTGTCGGGACATCCTGTTAGAAATGTGGAAGACTGAATTCAGAAAAACGTCGCGTGTTGGCGCCCGATGCCTGGACGTGCTCAGCTGGGAGCTTCTCAGTTGCGCGCTTTTGGGCTTGTTCAGGGACAGAGTTGCTAAGCAGTCCGAGCAGAGCCAGTGGGGACCCACGGTGGCCACAGAGCAAAGCAGAGCCTGGAGCAAGCTGGATTCCACACTCTCCAAACCGGACATCTCGGGCATCTGCTCCCTTTACTCTCATAGTTCTTCCCCTCTCAAGTGATATTTTGTCACCATGCAAACCTCCAGTCTCCATCAGCTTTTCAGGTAGCAGTTTTAGCATCCATTATCTTTGCCTGAGTTAATGCTTTCACTAGCTGTTGAAAATGGCCTTGTTTCCTAATCCTGTGTTTTATTCCACTACTGGTAGCTAGCATTCTTCTGAAAAGCAAGCTTCCCCTCACCAACTGGTGCTGTTCGTTTCTCTGAAATACAGTTTCTACTGAAAAGACAGGATCAGTGATTAATATTTTCTGCTTATTCATTTCTTTTTTTGGAGATGTTTTTGCTATAGGGTGTGTGCGCTTGCCAGAAAGAGAGACAGAGAGACAGAAAACGAGAAATCACCTCCCATGGGGGATGGCCATGCCGTAGTCCCTTCTCCTCCTTTCTCCTCTCAGGATCTTGGGCACACACGCACACATGCCTGGTGTGAGTTTAAGCCACCAGGTCCGGGATGCGAACCGCGGTCGACTACATGGGAGCCCAGTGACATAGCCATTACGCTAACTGCTGGTCCCTGCTTATTCATTTGTATGTGAGGAGTTGATGTAATAATCCCTGAAGTGGTGGAAACTGAGAGTAACATCCAGGTCCCTCGCCCACGGTAGCCCCAAGATCCTGGACATACAAGTCATACTTGAATTTCACCAAACTTCCTAAGACTAAAAACGTTTCGCCCCAGGGTGCATGTGTTCACTAGAGAGAGATGGGCGGAAGTGAGAAGTCACCCCCCACCCGGTGGAGGGGTGGCCATGTCACAATGCCTTCCTCGCCATTCTCCTCCTGAGACTTTGAACATGCACGTACGCACGTAATCTGGGACTCGAGTTATGATCAGCCACGTGGGAATCCAGAGCCTTGACCACCACATCACCTGCTGGCCCCTCTGCTGGAATTCCTTATCCAGTATTTATGGACTACCATGTGACAGCGTACCCCAGCGTTCGGGAGACGCGACTCTGAGGTGTGGTGAGCTGCGGCTCCTTTGCTCCCTTCCCTTCTTCAGACGTTGTCCCGGCATTACTGCCATTTTTGCCGTCCTGCCGGGGGGTTTGATCCTCCTCTTGGGCAGGGACCAGTACTATTCTCATCCTTGAAGTCATGCTCCATTTCAGCTTTCTCAAACCACAGTGACCAGAAATAGAGTTTTTTCCGGTAAAAAGTACTTGCTTTTAGAGTTTAATTCTGGGGCCAGTCCTATCCCACATGGCTGGCTGTGGTTCACATCCAGCCCTGGTGGCTTGATAAACAAGCTGGGCGCATGTGTGCACGCCCAGGGTCCTGACGGGTAAAAAAACTGGGCGCATATGTGCACGCCCAGGGTCCTGATGGGTAAACAAGCTGGGTGCATGTGTGCACGCCCAGGGTCCTGACGGGTAAACAAGCTAACAAGCTGGGCGCATGTGTGCACGCCCAGGGTCCTGACGGGTAAACAAGCTAACAAGCTGGGCGCATGCGTGCATGCCCAGGGTCCTGACAGGTAAACAAGCTGGGCGCGTGTGTGCACGCCCAGGGTCCTGACGGGTAAACAAGCTGGGCGCGTGTGTGCACACCCAGGGTCCTGACGGGTAAACGAGCTGGGCGCATGTATGCATGCCCTGGGTCCTGACGGGTAAACGAGCTGGGCGCGTGTGTGCACGCCCAGGGTCCTGACGGGCAAACAAGCTAACAAGCTGGGCGCATGTGTGCACGCCCAGGGTCCTGACGGGTAAACGAGCTGGGCGCATGTGTGCACGCCCAGGGTCCTGACGGGTAAACGAGCTGGGCACATGTGTGCACGCCCAGGGTCCTGACGGGTAAACGAGCTGGGCGCATGTGTGCATGCCCAGGGTCCTGACGGGTAAACGAGCTGGATGCATGTGTGCATGTCCAGAGTCCTGATAGGAGGGGGAAATGGAGGTGGGATTGCAACGTGACCATGCCCTTGTGAGGGTTTCTCTCTTACTCTTTGACAACTGCATGGAGTTAAAAAATAAACACCTATAGCGGCCACCAGGTGATGTGGTGGTTGAGGCGCTGCATTCCTACCTGGCTGACCGGGATTCGAGTCCTGAACTCACAGGCTTGAAACTCATGCTGGGTGCATGTGCTGTGTGCTCAAAATCCTGAGAGGAGAGTGGAGGAGAGGGGATTACGTTGTGGTCATCCCCCTGGAGGGTGATTTCTTACTTTCTGTCTCTCTGTCTCTCCGACAAGCACACACACCCTGTAGCAAAAATCTCTTATAAATAAATAAAATCGATTAATTAATTAGCTTAAAAATAAAATTTAGTTCTTGGGACCAACAGTTGGCAAAATGGCTATGTCGGTGGACTCCATGAAGTCAACTGCGATTCGAGTCCTGGACATGGTGGCTTAAACTCGTGTTGGGTGCGTGTGTGCCCAAGATCCTGAGAGGAGAATGGACCAGAAGGGATTGCATGTGGCCATGCCCCCTGGGAGGTGATTTCTTGCTTTCTGTCTCTCTGTCTCTTTCTTTCTGGTGAGCGTATGCACCCTACAGCAAAAAGCTCTCCAAAAAATTAAAAAAAAAAATCAGTTCTAAAAGATTTAAAAAATGTTTGCAGATTAATTCTTTAAATAAGCATATAAAATTTTATGTTAAATTTATAATAGTGGGGCCAGCAGGCCTGGACCTGGTGGCTTGAAAATCCCACTAGGCACATGCGCACGTGTGTGTGTGTGTGTGCGCAGGCCGAAATGCCAGGGAGGAGAAGGAGAAGGGATTGCTTTGTGGCTGTTCCCGGGGTGGGTGATCGCTCACCTTTGCTTTCTCTGTCGCTCTCTGATGAGTGCACATGCCCTACTGCAGAAACCTCAGGAAAACAGTTCCCATTGGTAAATGTTTTCATATGGCACAGGATGGACATTGGTTCCAAGACTGTTCATTGCATTTTATTCTCTGACGGAGCTCATCATGGTGCAGAAAGTAGTCTTGGTCTACAGCTAAAGCGTGCATTGCAAACCTGTTATTCCCACTTGTATTTCTGTGTTTGTATTCAGTGCTCAGCCGCTGAATACAGCGAAGGCTAAGGGTCAATCATCTATCATATTTGCAGCCAGACTACTTTTAACAAAGTTGTTAAAAAGGCTGTTTTTGTACTTAATATGGAACACTCATGTAAGTTGATTGAACTGAGGGTGACATTTTAACTTTGTTCTCATGGTAGGTAATTTAGATTTAGTTATTGAACTAGAAAGTTTGATTTCCCTATTTTTCTAGCCTTCTCATTTCTTCCTAGAACACTGAAATTAAGTTTTGCTGTGGAAAAGCTGAAGTCACTTGTTACAATTTCGTATTCACGAGGGGCATCCTGTGGTAGTGGATTGTTCCGGGGAGTGTTACAAACTTAGCTGATAAATACTTATTTATGGAGAGAAATTCCTTGTCATAACCGAGTCAGAAAGAGCAGTTATGGTTCTGTTATGTCCTAAGTACTATGAGAGGCTGATTTTATTTTCTTGATATTTTAATTAATACTAACAACTAACTCATGAAGTAGATAACAAAACAGCCCAGAAAATCTTACATTTATTACCCAATGTTACAAAGCTACAGGGATCCAGCCAAGGAGCAAGTTTATTACTTTTCCCCATTTTTGGTGAGTTACAGAAGATACCTCACAGTGTAATTGTGATATTGGGAAGAAGAAAAAATGAGGACGTGCCATGACTGAGAAGCAATGAGTCACCTTAGGACATGCTTTCACTTCATGGGTGCACACACCTGGCCTCGGAGACGGGTTTGGGCGGAGGCGGAGCCTTGTGCCCTGGGTGACTTGGGCATGCCACTGTTCCTGCTGCTCGTCACCAGGCCCCGTCCTGGCACAGAGCTACATTTCTCAGGTCTAATCTGGGCAGTGTCCTTATGCAACTAATCTGTCTAGGCTTGGGATATGTTTTAAATATGTAAGACCATATTCTGCTACTTTTGAAAAACCAGGTGCATTGTTCATTTGCAAGGTCTGGTTTTTTACAAGTCGCCTTTTTGTTTCTTTTTGAATAGAAAGATGAAAACTACAGAAGCCTCCCACGGGACACTAGTAACTGGTCTAACCAATTTCAGAGAGACAATGCTCGCTCGTCTCTGAGTGCCAGTCACCCCATGGTGGACAAGTGGCTGGAGAAGCAAGAACAGGTAACAGAACCGAACCCTTTCCCCACACCCCTGCAGATGTTTCTCCATCACGGTGGCCACGAAGGCCGAGTTGTTCTAACAGGCTGCATCTACGTGCCCAGCTCGATGTCGGAGTTATGGAACACAAATGCAGAATGTTTCTGGGCCGGCCCCTTAATGAAATTTTCTCATGTGCAAGTATAAATATTTGCAGTAGATTCTAAACTATTGTGAATTTAGAATCTGCGATGTTGCTGCATCACCAACCTTGGGCATGAATAATGAACGAACGCAGGCAGTGTGGAGATTACAAGGCTCTTCTTCAATAGACAATGAGTCAAAAACTCTGAAAAGGAAAGTGAAAACTTTGTCTTACCTGACTCCTACTTATGAGAGAAGTATATCCTATAATGTTTTAGAATTTTTATTTTTGATCAGGTGTTTACGCTTACCTTCTCATAAATTTCAGGAATCTATTTTAGGTTTGTAAGTATTTAGAGTTGACTCGCTGACTCTACAGAGCAGCCACCTACAATTAATGAAGTCAGAATTGTTTAATGATTCATAGAAATTATCGCTTCCTGTTTTGGAAAGGATGAGCCCATAGTTATTACCGTTACAGAAGCTTCCCTTACATGAAGGCTGAGAATTTATATGGTAGGTTAATTCTTGAAGTGTTATTTAAAAAAAATTCTTAATTGTGTATTAAATATTTGTCTTTATGGTAGAGAAGCCCAGTGTTTGTCATTTTCATAGTGCCCCCCCCCCCGATTTATTGCTGTGTGATTGACAATATGTGTGTATATTTATGGTACTGAATTTGCAGTTTGGTACATGCATATTTGTAGAATGATTACCCTTATTTAGCTAATTAATACAGCCATCACCTCCCATGGATGCCAGTTTTTTCTGGTGTGTGTGGCGAGAGTGCTTGAGATCCACTGTCAGGAAAGCTCAGGCATGTGGGCTGTCATTGGTACGGGGCTCGCCGTGCCGTGCGTTAGGTCTCCAGGGTTATTCATCTTACAACTGATGGTCTATACCTTTGACCAATAGCTCTCCGTCCCCCAACCTCCACCCGCTGCTACACACTGTGCAGTTCTGTTAGTAAGAATCTGTTATTATTTATAGATTCCACATATGAATGAGATCATGTGGTATTTTTTGTCTTAATGTAGCTTTTCTCACTTACCCTTATGTCCTTCTGAAACATTGTTGCCAAAGGGAGGATTTCTTTTTTTCTTTCTTAAGAGACAGAAAGTGAGAAATAACTCTCTCCCCCTCCCGAGGGTGGGGAATGGCCACACTGCAATCTTTGCTCTTTCAGTCTCCTCTTGGGATTTAGGGCATTCACGCACACCTGCCCAGCATGAGTTTCAATCTGCTGGGTCTGGGACTCGAGCCACGATTTGCCATGTGGAAGTCCAGCACCTCAACCACTATGCCACCTGTTGGTCCCTCCTTTACTTTTTAAAGATGAATAACATTCCACTATATATGTGTGTGTGTGTGTGTGTGTGTGTGTGTGTGTGTGATGATATATAATCTTCCAAAAATTTATGGAAAGTGCAATTTAAAAAAACACTGTGCAAGGATTTCAAAGTGATTTTTGCACCTAGATAAACTTGTTTTCCCATAGACTTCTGCCATCTTCTTGGCTGTGTGTATATATTGTATAGTATTATCTTCATTCCTTTTTTATAGCACATTTAGGTTGTTTCCATAGCTCGGCTATTGTGAATAATGCTTCAAAGTGCACATCTGTATAAATACATCTTTGATGTAGTGATTTTATTTCTTTTGGCTGTATATCCAGAAGTAGAATTGCTGGATCACACGGTGTCTCTATTTTTAGTCTTTGAAGAACCTGTATGCTATTTTTCTTGGAGGCTTTTTGCACCGGCACTGTATAAGTATCCCCCTTTCTCCACGTCCTCGCTAATACTTGTTATCTTTTTGCTTTTCGATAACAGACATCCTGCCATGTATGCTGTGATATCTCACTGTGATTTTGATGAACTTTTCCCTGATGGTTTAGGATATTTGCACAGTTGTAATATTAAAGCCCCACATTTTTGGCCACTAGATTAGTTATTTTCTTTAAAATCTTCTTATGGATGTGGAACTATGTGAGTACTTAGAAAACTATCTTTCTGAATCATTTTAAAAATTATTAATAATTCTGTGGCCTAAATTTTGTCCTCCTTTTTGAGTCTTTTTAGAAGCAAATAACCGTTCCCATAAGCTTCCCAGCAGTTCTGTTTACTTGTCTGTCTATTTTTCAGTTAAAGGAAGTAAAGTATCCGTGCTGGTTTAGACTCACTGAGCCTGAATCCTTGGGGCTGGGCGGTGGGAGGTGGCTCTGTGCTCCCTGTCCCTGAGCCACGATTGCTCACCACTGGGCAAAGTGTGGTCTCTTAAAGCAAGAAGGAAGGCCTGGTGTTGGCTGCGGGCGCAGAGCCTGTGACTAACCTGAGTTAGTTAAATGCATTGTATTTATATGTTCTTACTGAAGAATGGCCCAGAGCTTCTAAAATATCACACATTTTATTACATAATAACTTTTATCATGCTATTTCAGTTGTAGATCTGTTTTTAGGGAAGTAGTTCAGTTTTTCTTTGTAAATATTGTAAAAAAAAAAAATTCCTTTCAAATGAAGTGATTATCTAAGAAGCCACATAAATGGTGATGCATTTATGTTTTCCCCTAAAGACTGAACCTTGGTTTGCTTCTGTTCAAGTTATTTGAAATATTTGTTTTTATTTACTTAATATTTTTAAAAGAATTATTTACTTTTGTTTATTATTACTGTTATTTTTAGTTTGTCTTATACACATGTGCTCACCAGAGAAAGAGAGAGATTGAGCGAGTTACCAGGCCCAGGACTCGAACGCCAGTCAGCCATGTTAGGGTCCAGCGCCTTCACCACGACTCCACCATCTGGCCCTAGAAATAACAGATTTTTGAAAACTCAGTACTTCCTCAGTTTATTCAGGCAACCATAGCTAGTTGAGTCCTGGAACTGAAAACCTCTTCCTTGGCTTAAGTTTAAGAAAGGAAAATCTATATGAATAAGTGTGTACCCGGAGGTGTGGAAGCCATGGGTGATTTTGTATCAGCAGGATAATTAACTAGACTTTTTTTTTGATTGCCAGAGTATGCATGTACCCACTAGCAAGACTCTGAGACAGAGAAAAGGGAGTGGGAGGAAGCACCTCCCACCATGCTGCCGCCCCTTCTCCTTCAACTCGCTGTCCTGTCAGGATGTGGGGCACATACGCACAGGCACCTGAGCCGCTCGGCCAGGATTCGAACCACCTGCTGTGCCACATGGCCTCCCGCTCCCTTAGCCAGTATGCTGCAGGGTCAACCCTAGATTGAAATCTGTTATTAAAGAGAGTAAGAACCACAAAAGCAAGATGAAACAAAACCTATATGCAGTTTTTTGCTAGAAATAAACACTGTCGTTGGATCAGAAGACAATTAATATGTTATGCTTTATCAATCCAGTCCGCTATTCATTTAATGTGGATTGATTTTGTGAACTATTCCCCAAGAACACGGCCTGATAGCCCTTATGAGGGTTTGTTCTGTTTTGTTTTTGCCATTCAAAGTATAATAAAGAGGCTTGCGCCACACGGGTGAAAGAACGTTGGCGTGCCTTCACAGCTGGGGACGGACCAGCTGGGTGAAGCCATGGCTGTCTTCTGCACTCGCACCTCCTGAACCGAGGAGGTCAACAGAGTCGATTCTGTGTGCTGCTGGGGTTTTGTTTTTGCTCCGTTTCCTTAAAGAGCGCTTTCCCTCATTGGCTGTGTTTGGAAGGCAGATGTGACCACATCAGCCTTGCCAGTGGGGTGGGGAGGACAGCCCCGTGCTGGAGAGCGCTGGGCCTGTGGGTTGCTCGAGAAGTGAGGGATGTCTGACGGTGTGGGATCGATCCTACACATGAGCGTGTTCAGACCTCTCCTGTGTCAGAATATTGGTTAGTTGTACTGGTGTAGCAGAAGACATGATAGGTCTTCTTAGAACTCTGCAGCACGAAGCACCTGGGTTGAGCTCAACGTGCTTTTTAGAAACCGTAGTCCTGCTTTTGGTGACTCATTGACCTTGCCCACAACGGCTGCAGCCGAGTTCTGCATGGGATCCATCTCCGAGGTAGAGGACAGTGCATCTTTCCAAGGGTGTCCTCCTCTCACGTCAGCCTCATGATTTCCTGTTTCTGAAGGATCTTAGAGGAAGCACAAAGGATGTGAAGATGAAACGGCTTGTTGTGGTGTTACTTTGAAACCGTTTTCCTGCTTCTGACATTCTGCTTCCAAGATCAGCAAACGAAAAAAGCAACAAAACGCTCAGTTGTGATGTTTGGCAGTGTTTTAAAACAAGTTGTAGTTCTTTTTAACCATTATCGTTCCCGACTCTGGGTGGACTGTAAGTGCGTGTTGGCAGACAGTAGATCGTAACCCAACGGTGTTTCTTAGATCCCCATACTTTATTGCTGCTAATAAATTCCACAGAAGAGAAGGCAGGACCTTTACAATACACGACTGGGAGGATTTAGGACCCGAAAGGAAAAGGACCTTAAGGAAAATAGAAGCTAATTGGGAGCCTGCCGTGTTCACTGCCTTCTCTTGGGGAGCGGCCTGGATGCAATTAGCAGAGACGTAGGAGGCACCAGGCCACTCACACCCCACATCAGCTCTGCGACTGCAGTGGCTGGCCTGACCTTTAGAGAGGACTCCACGTTTTAGGGTTCTTTCCATCACGAAACTTCATCTGACTGACAGATGACACTGACGAGGCCGATGGGAAGGAAAACTATATTAAACGCTTTGTGATGACACAATTTCAGCACGACATGGAGCGAACTGTCCCTCAGTGCCGTACCCTCACCAGCCACTGTCTGGTCTCAAAGCCAGCAGTCTTAGGAGCAATGACAGTACCCTCGGTTTCTTTCTTATTTTTATGTTTCTGTCATTTTCTTCAGCCAGAATGCTCTTTGTATGTCTTCATCCCGAATATGGCATGTCTGGTCTCTGGTCGTGTCATGAAAGTGACTGGCAGGGCATGTTTTTACATCAGTCTAGACGAGGGGACTTTACAAAATTCATAGAGAAAGGAAATTGAAGCATGGTTGGAAAAAACTGAAACCCCCGCATAGTTTTCCCATAATATATGTTTTCTGTGAACTTTCAGAAGACCGCTTGTATTTGTTGTGTTCCAGATGTTAGGCTGGAAAATAGCTGGATGCTCAATAGAAAAAGTTTTATGAAAAATAATGCTAGAGGAACCAGCAGTTAGTGTAATGGCTATGTTGCTGGACGCCCATATAGTCGACTACGGTTCAAGTCCTGGACCCGGTGGCTTAAAACTCACGCCGGGCGCGTGTGCGTGCGTACCCAAGATCCTGAGAGGAGAATGGAGGAGAAGGGATTGCAGCGTGTCCATCCCCCCTGGCGGGTGATTTCCTGCTTTCTGTCTCTCTGTCTCTCTCTGTCTGTCTGGCGAGCGCATGTGCCCTGTAGCTAAAACCTCTCAAAAAAAAAAAAAAAAAAAAAAAAAAAAAAAGAAATTATGCCAGAAATCGAAGTCTTATCATTTGCCACCTTTTCTCTCTCTCTCTCTCTTTCTCTCTCTCACACACACACATACATATACACACATGCATATGCACACATAGACACACATACACACACACACACAGCCTGACAGTGTCTGTTTATTCTGATATTTTTAAAGTTTTTTTTCCTAAGCTTTTTGCCATAGGGTTCATGCACTCACCAGAAAGCGACAGAGAGGGAAAGTGGAACATCTCCCATCTTGCTGCCCCGCTGCAATCGCTTCTCCTCTTGGGAGTTTTGGGCATGTATGCACACACTCCTGGTATGATTTTTAAGCCTCCGGGTCCAGGACTTGAACTGTAATCAGCAATGTGGAAGTCCATGGCTTTAACCACTGTGCCACCTGCTGGCCCCTCTTTTTGCAGCTTTGAAAATATTTATGCATTATAAATAAGTTACATGCTACGTAATAATAATATCCACAAATCATGAAAAAGTTAAGTTCGTTTGACTGTTTCTTTTTTACTTTTCCATTATAACTTCCTTAAGATCAAATTTTGATCTATGGCAAAGAAAGTTCTCTGAAAAAATAAAGGAAAACTTTGTTAAACATTTTAAAGCTTATCTAGATTTTATGACAGTAGTTATTTTTATTTTAAAAAACGTTTTGCTACTGGGCTTGTGCACTTGCCAGAGAGAGAGGGTGATGGCCATACCACAATCCTTTCTCTCCCACTGTCCTTTCGGGATTTTAGGCATGCACACAGATGTGCCTGGCATGATTTTTAGCCACCATTTCTGGGACTCGAACCAGGCAGTCAGCCACGTGGGACCTAGTGCCTTAACCTCCAGGCCACCTGCTGGCACATACAGGAACAGTTATAAAGCTGTATTCCCCTTCAGGCTGGTCAGTAGGAACCCGGTGCCAGGTTTTGCCTGGGCACCGTGGCGTCATCGAATGGTGGGTGTCTGGGAGACCCAGCAGTGGCTCCTGCCTGCATGGAAGTCCTAGTTGTTTTCTCACTCATCCCCCTACCTGGAGGAGGACCTCCTGCCTTTTCCATTGCTTCCTGGCCTTTTCTTAATGACAAAACATTTTTCTCATTGCTCAAATCCGAACCTTGCAAATGGCACAAGGAAGTTGCTCTCTGGAGTATGAAATCCTCATCCTTTCTGAAATCAGAAATCTGATTACAGCAGCTGCAGACGGTCCGCGGCATGCCTCGGGTGTGAGCGGCGAAACGTGGGAGAGCTGGGCCGGCCTGTGGCACCAGTTAAACACTGATGTTGGAGCCTACATGGCTGAGAACTCAGCAGTGCAAGTCCTGGCGCTGGCGCCTTGGAAAACACAGTGCGTGTCTGTGTGCGTGTGCACGTCAGATACTGAGAGGGTCCAGAAGTGGGACAGAAGTGATGATCATGCCCTATTGGAGGGTGTGTTTTCTCTCTCTGACAAGTGCATGCACTCTCCGGCTATTAAAAATAATTTAAAAAGAAAAGAAAACACGGGGCAGTCGTAAATCCTCTGGCGTAGGAACGGGATTTCTCCTGTTACAAGTCCAATGTGACGTTAGGTTCTGGGCTGCCGAGTCAGACGTGAAGTGTGGAATTATTTAAATGGTCTAATTTTGGTTTGTCTTTTAGCCCATAGATATTGAGTAACCAAATGACTACTCTGGTTATCTCGATGAAAATAGTCGAAGGCCTCTGCCTCCAAAGTCTAGGATTCTGTGATTGTCTAAGGAAGTGTATTTGTTATGATTTCCCAAATGGCAAACCTTTGCAAAATTTGTGCAGAAGAAGCAAAAGTAATTGTGTTTATCTTTAGCAATACCAAATGCAGAAACTAGAAACATCAAGATTGCTTAGTTTTCATTATAAAATGCAGTGATTTTATTTTATGACAGAAATCTGTCGTGTTCTCAGAACCACCGAAAATAAAACCAAAACAGCCTTTTAGAGGGTTGTCTTGTCATCTGCAGGTGGTGATGCCAGCAACAGGTTATTTACTGTGCTTTGGTAGTCGACTGGGCGCTATTATGGGATGTATGGTGACACTGCGTTAAATACAGAATTAAAGCATTCTGTATACTCGGGACACATTCGATAAGTTCCCTGAGCCCTACACATTTTCCACTTTTGTAACCAAAGACCTGTGGGCTGGACATCGTGGTGGAAGAATGAGGCGGCAGTGCCATCGGCAGACATGCTGCTTAGAAAGCATGCTGACTTCCTGGGGCCTCGCTGGCCACTGTAGATCCCCTAGGAACGTTTTCCTGGAGAGCCACAGGCAGCGTTTTCCTTGCTGTGTATTTAGTGACAGGGACGCAGTGAGGCCGGGAAGTTTGTGTCGGGACAGGCCTCTGCCCCTGTGCTTTCTGCCTACTGCTCCCTGCTGCTGCGGCTGCGTCCGGGACACGTAACGGGCCAGCTCGTCCTCGTTGTGCCCAGAGCATGGAGAACACCTCTGGCAGATTTGGGCTTTCTGTGTGAAAGTTAAGTGATGCAGCACATGTTAGAATAGGGCCCGCAGGGACAGCAGGTGGCGTGGTGGTCAAGGCTCTGGATTCCCACATGGCCGACTGCTGTTTGAGTCCTGGACCTGGAGGCTTGTTTTCTCTCTCTCTCTCTCTCTCTCTCTCTTTCTGTCTGGTGAGCATATGTGCCCTATAGCAAATCTAAAATAATAATTAGTAGAGTTAAATCTTTAAAGATTAAAGCTTAAAATCCACAGGCTTGTTTTCTGGAGTATCCTAGATACTCATAAGATGCTTTGCTTCTTTTAGCTCAGACTAGGTTTAATGGTTACACCTCAACCACTCTCTTTTTTAGGGAGAGATTTTTGCTATAGGGCATGCATGTTCGCCAGAGACAGAGAGACAGAAAGCGAGAAATCACCCCCAGGAGGATGGCCACACTGTAAGAAGTCACCACCCCCTGGGAGGGTATGCCACAAGAAGTCACCATCCCCCCTGAGGGGGGCATGCCACAATCCCTTCTCCTCTGTTTTACTCTCAGCATCTCAGGCATGTACACATGCCTGGTGTGAGTTCCCGGCCACCGGGGCCAGGACTTGACCAGACTCCGATGTGGGAGCCCAGCATCGGAACCACTACACCATCTGCTGGTCCCAACAGCCCTCTCTTGTATGGAGTAGCTAATTTTGCATTCTTAGGTATTTTCCTGGATTATGGGTTTCATTTGGTATGCGGGGCTGGTGCATTTTCATCCCCCTTATATTTCTAATGCCTTCATCAGCATACTTTTGGGATTGGATTCTTGCTTCTATGGCATCTTATCAGGATTAGAACAAAATTTAATCTTTTAAAGTCATCTCTGGTTCTTTTCTGTAGAACATAATTGGACACAGGAATGGCATTAGCGTGAATCTGTCTGTCCGTTTTTGTGTAATCCCTTTTGTTTTTGGAAAGCTCGCGTGGTTTTAGTAAGATTAAATGTGGAATACCATTTGAGAATACCAAGTGTCTTAGCAAGGGTTCTGCATGGCCCCTTGCTGAGCATCTGAACCCCTTGTTACATGTGCGGAGTCAGGGAGACACACTGTCCCTCACTTGCTTTGGGAGCTGGGTGGCACCCTCGAGGCGTCCTCATCAATTTCTCTTTTCCTTTGTGGCTCGTGATAGTTATTGCTTTTCGGCCAGTGGAGCTAGAGGCCTGCCAGCAGCAGAGGTGGATCAAAGGGTTCTTCGGGGTGTGGATTAGCCTTCACGGGGCTCTGCTCTCGCGGGACGCCCTTGCCCGTGGAGACTGCTGAGACAGCTAGATGTTTGCAGCACTCTGGACAGAGCGGTGTTCCATTTGAGCTCTGGCCCTCCGGTGTCTTGTCTTATTTTTACTTTAGACCGCCTTAAAGACTTTGGGTGTGACCGACTCGATGGCATGTGAAGACGAAAACAACGCATGCTCTGTGCTCTGGGTCTCTCCCATCCCCACCCACCTGCACATCGTTTGATTTGGAGTCTGCTCTTTGTTTCTATGTCCCCTTAGCAGTGGGGCTGCTATTTTTTAAAAAAATGCTGGTTACAAACAGTATTAACACTTTCGGCCTACATTGTGTCGTTTCTGCTGCCCTTTTTCTGCAGCCCATCTGTGGAAATGGAGTCACTCATAAGCCGTTTTTAAATTGGGAATTTTGTAATCTAGATGGCTATATTTGTTTCTCAGTCCTATGTCGGTTTTCTATAGCGCCTTTACCACAGCCTAGAATTAGTCCCGACGAAGTCCTGTGTTACGTGTGACAGCATCTTGCATGACGGTTTTATGTTCTTCTTCCCCACCTGGCCCTGGGCTTTTGTGCCCTGTCATTTTTGTGAGGATGGGGGCGGGGTTTCTGTGTATCTGTGAGTAATTTTTTCCTTCAATTTTTGTCTTTTCCCTCCCCTCTGCTCTTAGATTGACCAAATGGAGATTGTAGCTGAACAAATTGTGAAGAAATTATAGAGTACTGGAAATAATGTGATTTCTACAGCATACTCTGTTGGTATTGGGCTAGGTTTGCAGTGGAGTTTGGGGGTTCATTTCCTATATTGTCTACTCTCCATTATAGGAAGCATAGGTTCCTTTGAAATGTTTTTATTTTTATGTATTTATCTAAAAAAAATTCAAGAGGTTTTTTTTTTTTTTTTCCCCCCAATAGGGTGCGTGTGTCAGAGACACAGAGACAGAGGAAGAGAATGAGAAACCATCTCCCGGGGGGATAGTCATGCCACAATCCCTTTTTTTCCATTCCCCTCTTGGGATTTTGGGCACTCATACACACTTGCGTGCAGTCCCAAGGTCTGGGACTTGAACTATGGTTGAACGTGTGGGAGTCCAGTACCTTCACCACTCTGCTGGCCGTGAAATGTTTTAATTTTAGTCTTTTGTCCTTCAGTGGATTGGAGAACAGCATTTGCTCTGGTCACTCTCTTATTTCTGTATTTATTTGTAAGTACTGTAATTTCCAATTTGTAAGATGGAGTTGTAGTATGAATACTTTGCATAATGTCTCTACCTTTGCAGTCCCTTTAATTCTCTGAAGCAGATCACTAACCAGCCCTCTGGACTTTGCCTTCTTTTCCCTGCAGAGCTGGACGCAGAGAGGAGAGGCACTCCCTTGTCCCGCGATCCCTGCCTCTGCTCCCCCCCTGCCCTCTCCACTGCCCCTGTGGCCTCTGTCCTGTCTCTCAGCTCTTCTCAGCCCCAGGACACTGCGGCTGGATGGAACTCCTCTCCACCCAGCCAGGCTTCTCTGGCTCCTCCTCTCCCCACCTCCCTCTCTGCTAGGTCTTTCCAGGCGGCGGACCTCCCTCACCCAAGGCCAGTCCCCCACGACCTGGGCCTCCTCTCCCCCAGGAGTGCAGATCTGCTGCTTCCTTCCCGGTAGGGTTCACATTCCCTCTGGGGACCTTCTCCAGGCCCCACACGGGAAGGAGGTGACACCCATGCTTCCTTCCGTGATCACCTCTTCCCCTACCATCCTTTTCTCTGTGAAGTTGACCAAAGTGGCTGTTCTGTGTCGTTGCCCTGAGAAGGCTCAGGCAAGGTCTTTGCAGCTTGTTCACAGATCACTTGGACTCCTGTATATTTTGGATGAACACGTGTTTGAGTAAATAGAAGGGAAGAATGTTCAGAGTGTCTTCCTTATTAAAATTTTTTAAAATTTATTTCTTTTCTAGAGGTTTCTGCCTGAGGGCACGTGTGCTTGCTCGAGAGAGAGAGAGAATGAGAGAGAGAGAGAGAGAGAGAGGAAGTGAGGAAACCTCCCCCCTCCCCCCCGGGACTGGCCACGCTGCGATCCCTTCTCCTCTTTCTCCTACCAGGATCCTGGACACGCACGCACACGCCTGGTGTGAGTTTCAGGCCACTGAGTATGGGTCTCAAACCGTCATTGTCCGTGTTGGAGCTCAGTCACACAACCGCTATGCTATCTACTAGTCACATATTTCTATTTTTTCAATTAAGGAAAAGTTAATTGGGAGATCATGCACAGGCTCATCAGAGAGACAGAGAGGAAAGGGAGAAAGCAAACCCATTGGAATGTGGTCATGCTGCAAGCCCCTCTCTTCTGTTTTCCCATCCTGTTGGGATTTTCGAAACACACACACACACACACACATGCACATGCGCACACGCACGCACGCACACACACCCCTCATGTGTGCCAGGGCTCTGTGGGATCTGACTCCCTTAGACACTGAGGCGCTGGCTCGGCCCAGTGTAGTTCTTCAGGACAGAGCGAGCCCTCGTGTGTTCTCATACCGTGGTGGATGGATTCTTTGGCGAATTACCTCATTTTATAATGCCATATTATGATGGTTTTTATTAATTATGAGCTAGAAGCCGCAGATGACAGAGAAATCCATGAAAACCTGTTGAACATTAAGGCCCGTCGGCCCTATGAACACACTCATTCGCACTCTCATGTCGTTGATGTCCGACGGCCTCCTGCCTGCCGTTCGGCGTCTCCACGTGGCGAGATCACTGACGGCGACGTCGGACGGCGGGCCGCGGGATGCGGGGAATGAGGGGACACGTGAGTTCTCCAGCACACTAGGACAGCGTGGTGACGGGGTGCTGAGCTTGGCGTTTCTTTTCCGTGATTTAGTCAGTCGTGAGCTTGCTTCGCGTGCCCCTGACTGTGGACAGCAGTGTGGAAGGCCAGCATGGTGTCTGGTAGTGCCAGTCTCCGTGTCCTGACGATGTCTGTTGGGTGACATTTGTGACTGTAGCCTTGGGAAAGCCACCTGAGTCGAGGGGCTTTGCAGAGAAGGTGGTGGAGGGAGGAACGAGCAGCTGCCACCTACCTAAGTGAGGCTTAAATGAGGACAAGGGCAGGAAAGAGTCGTGATGGGTCCAAGATAGCTGTCGATTCTGTTAGCTCTAACAATATTTAATTACTTAAATATTAAAAATGTTGAATATTCAAAATATTAAATTACTCTTATGTGTATACCGAAGGTGACATAAATTTTCTATTTAATTGAAAAAGCAGTATTTGAACAAATCATTTTATTACAGCGAATAATTTATGAGCAATTGAGTTGAATGTAGTAGAATTAATATTCTCTCCTATTACATATTCGATTTGTTTAAGCTGGTTTCTGTTGTTATCTAATTTTGGGAGTTCAGAGATTTTTCATTTTCATTAGAGAGAAGATGAATTATACTATTAGTCCAGGGTCTCAAGCTGGCACGCATTCTCTTGTAGAGATGAATTTTATTCTAGGAACAATGGTCTTTTGGTGTTTACCTGTTCAGTACATTGGGTTGTCTGAAAAGTCATGACTATTTTTCTATGTTTATCTATGCGTTAGGACTTTTCGGACGACCCAGTAGAAAATAGAGATAACTATACATTCTGATCTACCCTTAGCGGGTAATACCTCACGTATGGTTTTCTGAGATTATTTTCTTCATTTGATTCTCTGAGGAAAGCTTTTTTTTTTTCATATTTGATAGATTTGGATCCTGACACACATTTTTTAAAAGTTTCTTTGTTTCTTTCATAAGGCAGCGAGAGAGAGAAAGTGGGGGCACCTCCCCCCAACAGGGTCATAATATTTTTCCTTTTATGCCTCCAACTATATTATATAATGGCATAGAATCCACTCATCTGCGTTTGAACTTCTAGTGACTAAGGAAGTCTTCTTGCTCAACCTAGGCACGGTGTGTTTTCTTGATTGCCGAGTCTTTGAGGAGAGGTCTCCCCTGGAGCAGTTACAAACGCTCCCATTCTGCAGGGGCTGCTGGCCCTACACCCTCTTACACACTCCTTGGCTGTTGGACCCCATCTGCGGTTTTTGTCACTCCATCATTTACTGGCTTCGATCTGTGTTTGAGGCATCCCTGTTGATCAGAATCCTCTGTGACTAGCTTTCTCTTGGTGACAACTGACTTTTTATTACCCTGATGTTTCTTTTTAGAGAGAGATTTTTGGCTATAAAGTGCGTGCGATCACCAGAGAGACAGAAAGCGGGAAATCCTCCCTGCCAGGGGAAATGGCCGTGCCACATCTTTTCTCCTTCCTCCTCTTGGGATTTTGAGCATACGTGTACACATGCCTGGCATGAGTTTTAAGCCTCTGAGTCTGGGATTCGAACCCTGGTTGACCAAGTGAGAGTCCAGCAATGTAACCATTACGCCACCTACTGGTTCTTAGTGTTTTTGATGTCTAGGCAGTCGAGATGGTGCTGGTATCTGCATGTACAAAAGAAAGCATCAGAGATGCTGTAACTACAATGTGTTTCATCCTAAAACATTCTCTGTTATTTCTGTAGCTTCTAAGTGTATACCAGGTAGTTACACACACTCATGTACACATTCATACACATGCACACATACTACAGGCTTATATTAATTGTGAATACCAGATATGGAATTTATAAATTTACATTTAAGTGTCTAGAGTGATAGAATATATATTCCCCATTTACTTTTTAAAAATTTTTTAAAAGAGTTTTGCTATAGGTTATATGTACTCGCCAGAGAGACAGAAAGTGAGAAATTACCCCCCCCCACCCCCCCCCCCCCCAGTGGGATGGCCATGCCACATCCTCTCTCCCCTCAGGGTTTTGGTCATGCACACATATGCACTGGGGTGAGTTTCGAGCCACTGGGTCTGGGACTTGAACTGCAGTTGACTACGTGGGAGTCAGTGACATAACCATTATGCTGGTCCTCCCATTTCCGTGTTTTTACCATTTTGTGACCCCTAGTGTTGGACACCTTTATGTCAGTATTTTCTGTCAGTTACACATAAAGTTGTCCTACGTTATTAAATGCTATGCTTTATAAAAATGGCTAGAGACTTTGTGCGGCTCAGAATAAAGCCTGTGGGAATAGGAATACGGCTGCTGTGTGAGAGATCTATTGCTTTGTCTCGAGGCTGTTTTCAATAAGAAAAATCCAGCCCACGATCTCGATGTTTTACCAGGGATATTCGGGGTATTACTCAACACGTTTCTCACTCCTTTTCTCTCTGTCCCTCATTCCTGGAGATTCTCTGTCTAAACACCTTAATACCGTCTCTTCTCCGGGTCTCCTTCCCAAGTTCAAGCTGTCTGTAACTCCCGTGTCTGACAGCGACAGCAGGCAGGGGCAGTCTTCCTCCCCGCCACAGATCCACGCGTGCTGTGGAGCTCTGCCTGATGCCTCGGGCCTCAGGCCTCCTGGGGAGCACCAGGGGCGAAGGAGCCAGTAGTTGCTTGAAGTCACAGTGCCCTGGTGGACATTTGATAGTATGTGTTTTGCCAAGCAAGTTCCTAAAGCCTCTAAGCCTCAGCGCAAGTTTCAATATGTTCCACGATGTATTTCAGACGAGTCAGAGGGTCAGATGGTGTACTTAACGGGCACCTCTTATAATGGTACCCAACACACGTGGGGAGCAGTCCACCAGTGTGGAGTTGACACCATGTTTGTCCTGGCTGTGGCTGGTATCCTGACGTTTCTCCCCTGACCGGACCTGCGAGTCCTCCCGGGTGCACCCTTACGTGTCCTAGCTCTTGGGAATTCATTCTGGGCTCCATCTTCCCCTGTCCTGGCAGCTCTGGCCTTCCTGCAGGTCAGTCATCCCTTCTCTCTCTGAAGCCCTGTCCTTCTGGTTGCGCCTTACAGGTGTCCAGCCTAGGAGAGTTCTCCCGACACCTCCTCTCTCGGCCTGAACTCCTCGGGCTCATCTTCCCTCCAGAACCCCAGTGAGCCGCATGCCGTGGCGTCTATTTTTCCAGCGTTGCGCTCACCAGGCTTTATTACATGTCTGTCCCTTTTTCAAGGGCGGGACCCGTATCTGCTTCTCAGGGATTTTTCATTCATGTGTTTTTGAGGGAGGCCTTGGGTGTCAGCTTAATCCTGCATTTATTGAGTACATTTGTTGCTGTTACCTGCCTGTCATTTGTATATCTAAAAATTATCTTCTCTTAAAACATCTTTATAGCAAGCCTTTTGATTACAAAAAAAATCTTATTCCATAGATAGCATATATTTTCTTACTTGCTTAACTTTTCAAGAATATCTTCTAGATGAAATCGGAGAAAATTCTCGGAGAGGGCAGGGAACATTCATTTGATTATATCAGCAGAAATCTAGGGTTTTGGAGTTACACATGTTTTAAGTCCCTGGAGAGACTAATTTTCCTGAGAACTTTGTATTTTAATCATAAACAGACCTACTTCAGTAATACCTTCATAAACCTTTGGTTGAAACTTTGGCATTAATGTCCTGAACTCTTAGAAAGAGAAACATATTTCTGTAGGTTGGCCAAGAATAACAGGTCTCAACTCAAATAAAAATAATGTATTTTTTGTTTTAAAAAGATGTTTCCATTGGGCAACGTGTTAAACATTTTGCTAATTTTGTCATCGAATATTGGGCGTGACTTAGGCAGTGACTCGAGGTATTTTCTGTGGCTCTGTCTAATGACTTCGAATTTTAAAAGTTTTTGCTTTTGACTTGAGGGCAAATTAGATTATCCGTTACTATTTAATGATTAACTTCTAATTTTTTCATTGTGGATTTTAATAAAAGAATGAAGTATATGTCTTATTGTGAAAAATATATTCGAAATGGTACAATATGCAAAGAATTTTCATTGAAGATGATAATGTTCTTGCATAGGGACTTGAGCAGACCACAGGGTGCTTTCTTTCTGGTACGTGTGCACTTCCCCTGCTGTCTGTCAATGGCTGAAACAGCGCTTTGAATCCACGGCATCCCTGCAAAGCCGCTCACCCGACTGTTCCCAAGTGCACTCATTCTGTTACCTTCCTTGCAGAGATCCCGTCCTCTGCTTCGCCTGCAGGAGCGCAGTCTTTCCCTGGACGGTTTTATGTGCTCTGCTTGCTGGACTTCCAGGCTGCACAGTTCCCTTTCCATCTCCAGCCTGTGCTTACCCTCTGTCTATTGATGGCCGTCTTACCACTCTCAGCTCCCATAGGGAGGGAACGCTGTCGCAATGCCTCTTCCCAAGCAGAGGAAGTGGGCCCCGAGAAACGGGCCGTGTGAGTGGAAGCCCCTCGCTCTGAGCCTGGCTGTGTGAGGGGCGGGACCATAAAGAGGAGCGTCTGTGTGCAGAATTCCCACACCACCTGTGAAAGTACGCATGTTTCCTCCTCCTAGAAGAGTCTGTGATTGCAATTTTCCTCTAATGTTGTTGTTTATCAGGTTTTAAACTTACTCTCTGCCTCCTTCTCTTGCATGTCTGTCTGTTGCCAGGCACTGCGTGTCCTACCTGTCCGCTGGTGTGCATACCTAGCTTTCCCTGACACGCACCTGTTCTCATACCAGCCCTGCTCCTTTGGACCACGCCGTGTGGTATTTCTCTCTCCCCGCCATCTGTGCCTTTTAAAAATCAATTCTGCATATTCCTATTTGCTTAATCTTCCAAATTGCCACTTGGATTGCTTCACCCACTAGTTTAAGTATGAAGAAACTCCTCACTGTTCTCTGATTTAAAATTGAGTTGAATATCAAACTGTGGCTTGATATTCTGTGTCCTCTGCAACTCAGATTCCAATTCCTAGGTATCACCTGATACCTTGATCTCGCCCACCCCTGGCCCCGGAGGTTACTGTACCTTCCTTTAAAGTAGATCCCACAAGGATGGGCTTCCCACAGTTCATGGAAGTGCCTACTATGAAAATGGGTGTGGATTTCTTTCTTTCTTTTTTTTTTTTTTTTGGCGCTGAAGTAAATTTTGTAATTCTTTAATTCTGTTATTCGTAAACTTTTTGAAATAGTCTTGTGATCCTTCTGCCTCAGCTAGCTCTGGAATGCTGGGTAACCCCTTTCCCTCTTATATACATACCTATGGCCAGCATCATGTTGTTGGTTGCTTAATCCCATCTGTGGTCACAGAGGTACCGGATGCTTGCTCGAGCCAGCACTCTGTTTGAAAAGTGGAGTGGCTGGGTCTGGGAGCTGGGCCTGCAGACCGAGGCTGGATGCCAGCGTCATACTCATTACCTGGAATCTTGAGGGAGCTATTTCGCCTCTTGTTTCCTGGAGGAGCTAGAACCTGAGTTGAATTAGTCCCTTTTCCTGAGACATAGGAGGATTTAATCTTCACGTGGCGTTCTTGCACCGAAAAACGCCCTTGTACATCCCACAGTGTGTACAGTTGTAATGCGTTAAGCAAAAAGACTAGGGCATCTTATGGATCATTTTTAATTTTTATTTTCAGAGAAATTGTGACTGAATGATTAAATTTCAGATTGAAAAAACAAGATCACTTAATGAAAAGTCATTCTAAGAGCTTGACTAGGAAAAAAAAGAATGGTTAAATTTTGAGGAAATTCACAGTTTACATTTCAGCTCATTCACATTTCCTAAAATGCCCATCAGTTTTATGATAGGATTAGGTGCTGCTTTTTGTTACTTTGGAGAGACAGCTGTCCTGGCAGCCCTGTAGCCCCAGCCAGGACGGGGTGGTCTGTCAGCCTTGGCGCTCCTGAACTGTGCTTGTAGCTGGCATTGCTGCCCCCCATTAAAAGGGAGGACACGCGTCTCTTTCCTAAACTGTTGTACAACGTGGCCCACGTGGTCAGCGATGACAATGGCCTCTCACACCGCCTGGGCCTGCTTCCCGAGCCTGCCTATGGTACAGGCGAGAGTACGGTCCTACGTCTGCCGTTGGTTTGTCCAGTCTGCTCAGGGCTAACTCGGAATGTTTCCCCAACAGTGTAAATCCTGAAACAGGATTGGAGAAGACAAAGGTAAAAGGGAGGAAGTCGAGTCAGAGTGACGAGAAATAATGCACCAAATCCCAGCTGTTGAAGTGGACACGGGACTTTTGGCAGGGAGTAGAAGGTGGCCTCTTGGGCTTGGTCACAATTGGGATGCCTTATTCTGTGACCGGGACAATGGAAATGGCTGACAGCAGGAGCCAGCGCCAGGGGAGGGCGATGCACAGTCAAACTGCCCCTGGGGGAGCGTTTCCTGGTCAGTCTGGAGAGGCCAGGACTCGGGGTGAGCACTCCATCGAGCCCCTGTTGGGGAGCCACGTTCTGTCTATCTCTGTCACTCTTGTTCATTGAGGAAATGAATTCATAAACAAAAAAATGGCTCATTGCAACTTCAGTAGGATGGAGGGATGGGTTCCATGTCTGTCGAGGTTGGAGCAGAAATGAGACGGGTAAAACAGAATGATAAGAGAAAGAGAGGAGGGTGTTCTGTTTGGTTTTTAAATGATAAGGGAGACTGCTGGCCAGTTGCTTGCTGAGGGGAAGAAGCCACTGCTCATTTGATAGGTCTGTTTGCTCAAAATTCTGAGTCAGGGAGAACCTGGATTGCTGGCGTTAGTACTGTAGATTTCATCATGCTTTTTATTTGATTATTTCCTTCTGGAGTCTCTCAAAGACCCTCTGGTTTCTCCTGACCTAAATGGTTTTGTGTTCCTGGGATACATCCTGCCTGTTTCTCTGGCAGATTACTTTGATTATATTAAATAACATTGATCTTGATTCTTATACCAAGGGATTCTGATATTAAAACCTCTGTTCATACTAAGAAACTTTTTATGCTTGTTTGCTAGAAAATATGGCATAGAGGGCTGGAGGATGGCGTGATGGTTAAGGTGCTGGACTCTTACATGACACCATGGTTCAAGTCCCGTACCCGGTGGCATGCCTTCTCACTTCCCTTCTCTCTCTGTCTCTCTCTGGTCAAATTAAAAAAATAATACTACTAATAAATAAAATTAAAGTAATTCTTGAAAAAGAAAGAAAATATGATATGGCCAGTGACTTTCTTTTTTATCCTCTGTGTGCATTGCCCTACGTAATGCGAGATGGAACAGTTCACCATCAGTTTTAGCTTTCATTACTTTTCGATTATACTCCTGCTATTAGGTAAGATGTTAATGTACAGATCTTTATACCTTATGGTATATAACACTTGCAAATAAAGAAATATATGTGACCTTCAAAATAAAAGGGCATTTAAGAGTTAATCTTTAGTCTGCGGTGAGCTGATCTTTGCTGGAATAATATTGCTTAGGGACTTCCTATGAATACGGAGGTAAAATTGAACCAGAGTTCCATAGTTTCTTGTCAATTCCCAGTGCGATTATAAATTTGCCAGGTTGTTAATATTTGAACTTTAATAACTGTTCTGTGGGTTGAAAAATACCACTGTGATTTTTAAGGTGGTCTGGAAAACTTGGGTAGTTGTTACTTAATTGAACTTAACTTCTTGAAACTGTAGTTCTCATAAAAGCAATTTTGAAAATAGTGAAAACATGGCTTATTTATTTATTTATTTTATACCTCAAGATGCAATTGTGTATGTGTTTGTATATGTTTGAATCTTTGTGCTATATTTAAGGTAATTTATGGTTAATAGTAACTATAAGAACTACCATTTCCTTAAGAAATTTTCAAAACATTTTTTACCTATTTTAATTAGCAAAAAATATGTTTATTATGTACAACATGTTTTGAAATATGTGTACACTGTGGAATGGCTAAACTGAACTATTTAACATATATATTATCACCTCACATACTTACCTCTTTTTTTGTGGTAAAAACATTCAAAATCTACTCAGCAATTTTCTAGACCACAGTATGTTGTATCAGTAGTTAACTATACACATGTTATTCAGTGTACTTCTTGGATCATTCCTCCAAGCTAACTGAAATTTTGTGTTCTCTGACCAACATCTTCTCCTCCCCCGGTAACCACCATTCTACTCTCCGCTTCCAAGGTGTTTTTTTTTTTGAGAGGTTTTTTGCTGTGGGGTGCTTGTGCTTGCCAGAGAGAGAGAGAGAGAGAGAGAAATCACCTCCCTGGGGGGATGGCCACATTGCAATCCCTTTTCCTCCATTTTCCTGTCAGGGTTTTGGGCATGCACACACACGCACGTGGTCTGAGTTTTAAGCTTCCGGGTCTAGGACTCGAACCGGGATCAACTACATGGGAGTCGAGGAACGTAACCCTGTTGCCATCTGCTGGTCCCGCGAGTTCAACTTTTTTAGATTCCACAAAAGGTGAAATCCTGTGGGATTTGTCTTTCTGTGTCTGGCTAATTTCCTCTAGCGCAGTCTTCCAGGTTTGTCCATGCTGTTGCAAGTGAGATTTCCTTCCTGTGTACGGCTGAATGCTAGTCCACTGAGTGTGCGCACGTTTCCTTACCGTTCATCCGCGGTGGACACTGGGTGCTCCCGGACCTCAGCGTTTGAGTGGCTCAGCCGTGTGTGCAGGAATGCAGGCATCTCTTCTACTGACTTCATTCTCTTCCGGTCTGCACTCGGCAGTGGGATGGCTGGTCTCCAGGGTAGTTCTATTTGTAAGTTTCGAGGGACCTCTGTCCTCTTCTCCATAATGGCTATTCTAACTCCCATTTCCATCCACAGTGTAGAAGGCTTCTCTTGTCTCCACATCCTCTCCAAAATCTGTCTTTTTGGCAGAAGTCATTGTTACAGTATCATTATAGTTTTAATTTGTGCTTCTTTGATAATAAGTAAGGTTGAGCTTTGTTAAAATGCTTGTTCACCCTTTGTATGTCTTCTTTTGAGGATCTTTTGCCCATTAATTTTTTTTTTTTTTTGAGAGATTTTTCGCTATAGGTCGCGTGCGCTCGCCAGACAGAGACATAGAGACAGAAAGCGAGAAATCACCCCCCAGGGGGGATGGTCACGCCGCAGTCCCTTCTCCTTCATTCTCCTCTGGGGATCTTGGGCACGCACGCACACGCGCCCGGCGTGAGTTTTAAGCCACCGGGTCCGGGACGTGAACCGCGGTCGACTACATGGGAGTCCAGCGACATAGCCATTACGCTAACTGCTGGTTCCCAGTTTTTTTTTTTTTTACTTTAAAAATTGTTTCACTGACATAAACTGTACAGAGTTGGTGTACAATGCGATTTAGCAGTACAGGAATACAGTGTGTTAGCGTTTACTCAGGGCAGTTAGCGTGTCTGTCATCTCAACCATTTGTCATTACTTGTGTGGGAAACACGGAAAATTCTCCCTTTTAACCACTTTGACGTACTTGGTAAATTTTTGCCATCTATATTCTCTTTATCTGTATTCTCTGCACTGTATCTTACAGCATAAAACATCGTTGTTTCTGTCCGCCTGCAATTTTATTTCTGTTGAGCAGCATCTCTGTCCCTTCCCAGCCTCTGGAAGTTGTACACACTTCATCCCTGTCCCTCTGTCAGGCCACCTTCCCCCTCCTGATTTTTACACGTAAGGGGACCACGTGGCATTTCTCCTTTTGTGCCTGGCTTACTTCACGTAACATAATGTCCTCCAGGCTTGCCTATTTTACCTTAAGGATTTCATCCTTTTTAATGACCGCGAAGTACTCCTCTGTGTGTGTGTGTGTGTGTACATAGCACTTTTTAAAATTCAGTTGTTCACTGGTAGATGGAAAGTCTCCTTTCATTTTTGTAGGAAGTTCTGCACTGTTTTGCAGAATGGCTGTACTAATTTACACTCCGCCAAGAGCAAACAGTGCCTCTTCCTCCCCATCCTTACCAGCGTTTTTATGTTTTTTGTTTGTTTGTTTGTTTGTTTTTTTAAACCTTTTTGATAATAACTCTTTGCCATTTTTAAATTATGGGCAAAATTATGTATATTATCCTTAAGTCTCTACTGGGTCATTGAAAAAGTAACGATGACATATTTTTCTGTCTTTTGGTGCACAAATGTGTTTTGCCTTTTCCGACACCCTGCTGTTCACAGCCTCCCCTTGCTGCCCTGCCACATCCTCACTGTCCCCAGACTGCATTCCCGCTGATCTTTCCCTAGTAATGTTTCAGGAGCGCTTTCTTACGGACGTGAATTTACTTGTTACCTTTAGTGTACGCTTTCTGTCCCTGGCCATCTACATGGGGTGAGTTCTGCACCCAGCACCTTGAAAACCACAGTGGGGGTGTGAGCTTGAATGCTCCTAACCCTGAAAAGAGAGATGGGGAAGGGAGAGTGGCATCACCATTTCACTAGGGGGCGCTTTCTCACTTTCCCTCTCTCTCTGTCTCTAGTGAGCACAAGCACCCTTTGGTAAATTAAAAAAAAAAAAAATTCTAAAAGAGATACAAATACACTCCCAAACTGCAGTGAATTGTTCTCCTTTGCCCTAGATAATGTTTCCTGGCCTTACTTCCCTCTCATTCTGTCCTCAGCTCCCACATTTTCTCCTTGATTATGAATTCTAAGATTTTGATATTTTAACAATTATTCTATAGTTTGTGTGTTTGTTTTTAAGGTTTGTGCCCTAGGGTACATGCACTTGCCAGAGAGAGAGAGAGAGACAGAGAGAGAGAGAGACCACCACCTCCACTGGGGCTTGGCACACAGCAGTCACTTCTCCTTCATTCTCCTTGTGGGGGTCTTTGGCACACATGCAGGCAACTGGTGTGATTTTCAAGACACTGGGACTCGAACCATGACCTGCCATGTGGGAATCCAGTGCCTTAACCCCCACACCACCCACCGGCCTTATCCTGTAGTTTTTTTATTTAATTTTATAAACATATCTCAAGTACTCTGGCGGCACAAGGTTGGCATCGCTTGTCCCCTGCACATGGAACGTTAGGGGCTAGCTGGAGTGCAGAGGTGAAATGGGCTGCTCTGGGGGGCCAGTCCACATGGGAAGGTTCTGGGTTCAAGTCCAGGGGACCGCCCAGAGTCTGCTAGGCACATACACGTGCACGATCCACCTCTGACTGAAGCTGGGTTAGGTTAAGGTCTCAAACCTGTTAGGGGTGCTGTTTCTCCACGTCTTTCTCACTCATGGGAGAAATGAAAGAACTCTAAAAAGAAAAAGAAAAATGGGACAGCTCTAGACAAACACACTTTTTTCTAGTGCAATGATTTGTGGGTAGATGCTCAGTGAAGACTAGTAAATTCAACACTTCTACAACAGATTTTCTGAAGATTAGTAATCGTGGATGTTTAGACAGTGCTTTATTCATGTTTGTGAGACCACAGATGAAGTCTAGCAGAGGAACAGCTATTCTACATTCCCTTTAGATTATGGGTAATATACAAAACAATAATAAATAATCAGCATCATTTTTAAAACCTCGTAGTCTTAACAACTTTTACGAGAGATTCTTAAATGTTTGTTTTAAATTTTGAAGTGCACTAGCCATATGTGAAGGATTATACCCTTTTTTTAGAACTACAACATTGTTTGAAAATGAGCAGTATGAAACATTTATTTGTATAAACTTAAGAAAAACCTTTGTAAGTATGCTTTTATTAAAAAAAAAAAAAAAAAAAAAAAAACAAGAAAAAAACCCAGCAGTTTTCTAAAATTTGGTTTTAAACTGACCTTGCTACTTCCCCCAGACCATGTCTTTTCTAGCTTGTTCAGTGGTTAATTCCCTTTGTGGAAATACTTATAAAGCCACATTACAGGCTGGCCCTGTAGTACAGGGCTTAGTGCTGTTCAGTGGGAGCCAGAAGTCTCTTGGCCAGATGAAGTTCGAATCCCAGTGTGTGCGTTCCCAGGATCCTGACTGCACAGACATGGAGGAAGAAGGGACTGCGTAGTGACCAGGGTCTTCGGAGCGTGCTTCTCTCTCTCCCTCCCCCCCTTCCTCTTCCTCTCTGCCCCCCTCTCTTGCACACACAGGCACTCTCTGGCATAAAAAGAATCCCATGTAATCTAGAAAACCAAGGGCAGCCTTGTTTGTATTATGTGGAAAAGTGCCAGTACAGTCTCTGGGATTCCTTTTTGTTCCTTTTTTTTAAATTCCATTTTCAACCTAGTTTCTCTTATTTTCGGGGAAAAAAATGAGAAACACTGAGCAGTAATAAATACAATTGGTAATTATATTAGTATTAATGAAAACAAGGTATCCATAATTTCCTTATGAAAATTTCCCCACATTCAGAATAAACTCAGCACTAACCACCATGCCACCTGCTGGCCCTTGTCTGTTCCCTTTCTAACAGATTTCTCATGAAATTCAAGTTCATCGATAGATAAGAAATGATCTTTGATGTCAGAGTGGTTTGCATCTGTTACTAGTTGGTCGTAATTCATTTTTTGTTCAAATAGCACTTAAATGCCCGATGCATGAGTAGCCCGATGGGGGTATCAACGAGCCGCAGTCTGGCCACTCAGTGTCAGGACTGCTGCTCCTTCATGCTGCTCATCCTGAGTATTTGTCCATCTTCTAAGACGCTTTCTTCCTACTACTTCTCCAGCTCCCCACCAAGCTGCCTTCTCCGCAAAGAGCATTCTAAGACCACGAAGTCGGTCCGGGTGGGAGTGTTCGTGCCGCAGGTATCGGCCACACTGCACGTGGGGCGTGTTCCTTTGGGAAGGTGCGTTGGACTGAGCTCACTTGGGCTGTGCAGCGTCCTCTCTCCAGTTCCTAAGAGTTGGTCGTTGCTCCTGAAGTTGGTGATTGTCCCACCAGGTCACTGCTCCGACAGTCTGTCCGTTGCCTCGATTCCATCTTCACCCGTGTGATCAGTGTTTGGGTCAGCTGTGTCGGTGTCGGTCTGCTCGGCTTGCCCAGCCCCTCCCCTCGCTCCAGGGCCTTTGGAGTCGTGCCGTGGAGGGTGCCCGGGAGAGACCTACCAGGGTATGTTTTCCCTGTGAAGTTGGTTTTATCGACACTCCAGGATTTGACCTGGGGACGTGATTTAGAATCGATTCTCCCATGCTTTCAGTCCTATCAGAGTAGCACTGCAGGGCCCAGTGTTCGTAGAGAGCGTCTCGTAGCTAGTGGTGTCCTGGGATGGCTTTGGCAAGGTCCAGGTTGTTGGTGTTTCCGACAAAGAATCGAACGAAACACACCCATAATGAAAGCAATGGGTAGTTGCTTAAGTGAAAACGGAAATACACTGCAGAGAGGTCGGAGCAGGTAGAATGGAGACAGGGGCTTACAGGCAGTGGCAGTCTCATTCTGTGAAGTTTGTGGTTTTTGATCTAGGTCATGTAGGTTGCTCATTGGCTGGGCCCGCTGGTCATTCTCATCTCAATGGCTCTACCTGAGGTGGTTCCATCAGCTAGACATCCCCCACGGAAATCTCCCACCTCTGTGGCCTCAAGTGGGGAATTTTCTGCCCTGATGGTTTTCCATCTAGCCGCATGGACAGACGCTCCAACCCGCTTCCCCACGGCTGTCTGCTAGCTTCCTCCTGCCTCCTGGCCGGAGTTTGGAGTACATTGAGAAGACCTCTGCACCATAGCAGTACCCTGCTTAGGCACGTGGGGCACAGTGCGTGTGCTTCTGTGTTTTCTTTCACTTAATTTATTGCCAGAGAGAGCATGGGCTTGCCAGAGAGAGGGAAGGCATCCCAGAACAGGGCATGGTCACACCATAACCTCTGCCCTCCACTCTCCATGCCGACAGGATACGTGGCATGCATGCACAAGCCCCTGCTGTGGTATTCAAGCCGGTGAGCTGGGATTCGAGCCGTTGTTGGTCACGTGGGACCTGGCTCCTTTGCCATTGAGCCAGGGGTTGGCCCTGTTATTTAGATGTCATCTGTAACGGCGTGTCTGTCTGATCTAGTCAGATATTTGACTCTACTGCTTTGGCCATTGCAGCATTATTGCTAGTGCCACAGTTTTCTCATGGCTGGAATAGTCTTTAAGTCAGGATTTTATTAATAACTGTTTTGCTACCTTAAAGAACCCTCCTTCCCCATCAGGAGCCCATTCTCATAAAGAACCATCCTATGTCCAGCTGACTCAGCACTGAAGCCAGCAGGCCTGGCAGGTGACCTGCTCTGCTGAGGTGCTGTGCCCTGGAGGGTGGGGCCACACCGGAGACCTGAGTCCATTGTCAGCCTGTCCTGAAGCCATGGCGAGGTGGCGTGTGCCCAGATGTGAAGGGGATCTGGCCAACACTGGGGGACCTGTCTGAGAGGTGCCCTCCTGGTGCCTGTGTGCATGGTCCGTTGGCTGGAAGGCTGAGGCAGTGGGCTCCCTCTGTAGGACCCAGTCTTTAAAGAAAGGAAAAGCAAAACAGAATGGTGGGTTTGGAGCCCCACTGGGGGGCCTCATGAGGAGGGAGTTTGATGCTAATGTCCAAGGGGCAGGCCCCTGGCTGGGAAACCCAGGCGCTGACAGAGGTCTGTCAACCAGGCAACTGGGGACTTCAGAGAAAAGCAGAATCAGGATGAAAGAGCTGAGACCTATTTTAGAAACTGCCTAATGACAGATTCCAACTTTGAGTAGGAGACAGTATTTAGTATTCTGAAGGTTTCTTGAATAGGTGAGAAGAGATAGTGCTGCCCCTTGAAAAGCTTATCTGAATAACAAAGGCTCAGCTGACTTTAAGGGGGAATACCCAAAGCTTCTGCAGTGCTTCTGGGTCTTTGTCTGTAGAGGGTACTTGGTATCTTGCTAAATGGGGCCTTGTTCTGCTAGGGGTCAGAGGGGCCTGTGGGTTTTTGTCTCTCTCTCTCTCTCTCTTATACATACACACACATATATACATACATATATATATATATATATATACATACACACACATAATTATATGTGTGTATATAACTCATAAAATTTGCATGAACTTGCATTTACATTTAATGTGCGTGCCATGTTCAGTGTCCAGCATGGTTTTTCCCAGCATGAACACAGTGCGCATTAGTCCAGTCAGAGGCACTACCATATACACTAGATCATGTGATTTTTTAAAGAATACTTACGGTCTGATTTGTTAACCTGTATTTTGGTTTGCCATCACTTACACAAGCTTATTTACCCACCTGCCGCAAGTATTGCCTAATAAACTTTTTTCCTGAGAGAGGAGGTTCCTGTACTAGGCGTCCAGTTCACCCTGGTGGATTCTTGGAGAACACATAAGCAGAGATCTTTATCTTTTTTTTTCTTCCTTGAAGTGTGCCTGTTGGAGGGAGACAGAGAGAGGGAAAGTGAGAAATCACCCCCAGGAAAAATCACGGCACCTCAGTCCCTTCTCCTTTCAGGAATTCAGGCAGGCACTCATAGGGGCCTGACATTGATCCTCAAACTTCCAGGTCCAGGACTCGAACTACGGTCGCCATGTGGGACCCAGTGCCCTAACCTCCATGCCACCTGCAGGCCCCTTGATCCTCTTTCATGTAGACATTTTAAGAGTAAATAAGTCAACAATTAAACGGTTCTAATCTCTGAGCATCAGACATCTTGGTAAATGAAGGCAACTATAATAATATACGCTGTTTTTTCCCCCCATTTATTTGTCCTATATGTTATTTAGTTAATTATATTTTACTAAAAATTAAAATGAGTCTCTTTCTGTAAAGGCATCTCTTTCTGGTAAATGTTGATAAGAACATCTTTCATATAAAATGAGCTGAAGGTTTTTAGTCCATTTACAAATCATGAATTCTGGACTTAATTATATCCCAAGGGAAAACCTGAGGAAACCAAAAGCACCCACATAATCGGCCGCACTGTGTAATCAAAAGCAAATGATATGGTCATTAAGTCTAATGAAATTATTTCCCAGCATTTAATTCACTTCTCTGATTCAAGAAATTTTAGTAATAAACGTGTGGAAATGAAGTTTCTAGGCTGTCGCTGCACCTTAACAATTCTTTCCTTAGGGCCATTTATGGCTGGGTGATGGGGCCCCTGAATCTACGAGAGCTTCCCAGTGATGTTTTCCAACCTTCAGTTTCATGGATGACCGGGGACATGCGACCCCTGGGTCAGAGACGAAGGATGTCGCTGCTCTTCCCACAGCACAGGCGTTGGCGTGCGTGGGACACCTGTCCTTACCCACGGCTCCCTGAGTCGTGGTGCCAGTGTGCCCAGATGGGTGCCCACGCTCTGTGGGTTACAGGGGAGGACTGAGCTCAGGAAGCAGGAACCTTGAATCCCGCTAGTGAGCAAGACTCCTGTGTGCCTGGCAGGGAGATATCTCCGTCTTGCAAGGCTGTCTGTTCAGATATCCTTCAAAGGCAAGTCCAGAAAAGGACGGCCAATGCCCCTGCTCTCAAGACGTGCAGATATGTAGGAGGCCCACGGAACTTTGTCCCCGGCACAGACAGTAGGAGCTGTGCGTGGGCAGTCGGCTGTACGGCTGGTAGTATGTTAATAATAATGCCATTGGCAACACTTCACTGTAGACGTCCTTAAAATATTGTAGTATTAAACACATATTTAAATGTTAAACGTTTAAATATTACAGTGTTGGAAATCCATTACTGGACGTTTAAAATGTCCTGCGATGAGAAAATTGTTAGATGACCGTGTATTAATATTTACCTGATGGAATATTACATCATTTCAGTGATTCTATAGGGACCAGCAGGTGGCATGGTGGTGAAGGCACTGGATTCCCACATGGCTGCCTGCTGTTCGAGTCCCGGACCTGGCGACTCGGAAGATCACACTGGGCATATGTATGTGCCTGTGTGCCCAAAATCCCAGGAGGAGAAGGGAGGAGAAGGGAGGAGGGACTGTGGCCCTCTAGTCCCTGAACCCATGTTTTTAACCAGTAGGCTGACCCGCCTCATCAAGTGTAACACAGTTCCGACTTCAGATGATGGTATTTGTTGGAGGTCTTCACTTTTTCTTGGTACTTACATTGGATTCTGGGAAATAAGGACAGTTCAACAATATATAACTTACTAGTTTTATTAAGGCTAACCCCAGGTATCAAATTCCTCCTAAGATGTACTTTAAATGTACTCAGGAAAATCATCATTGCTGTGCATGTCCTGTCACATGTACAATAGGTCTGCACTTGTTAGAGATAGTAAAACTCCTTGATGCTCAGGAAATCTATCCACTAGCTTATTTTTTTACAAAAGAATTATTTTATTTAATTTTATTTATTCATATATTTTTAATTTGACTAAAGAGAGACACAGAGCAAGAGAGGGAAAGTGAGAAAGCATGCCACCAGGTCTGGGACTAGAACCGTGTTTTGCCATGTGGGAGTGTCCAGCCCCTTAACCACCACACCACCTGCTGGTCCCCCCACTAGCTTTTGCTTCCTTAAATTCAACTAGAACATTGAGTGAAAGCCACAAGATTTTTAAAAATCTCTTTACTCTATCCAGACCATTTGCTGGCTTGAAGAAAGATAACGACTATGTTTTATTTGTTAAATTACAATATCGCATTAGAGAGTAAACGACCAGTACAGATTCTGATATATGTTCGCATGGATAGACTTTGGTATAGAACCCATGTGCAGCCATTTACTTGTTTATGAACAATTTAAAATAATGAGGTATAGGACTTTGGGGGATGGCAAAATTTTTTTCTCACTGTTTGGTTAACCAGCCCTTTATAATTACTAGTGGCAAAGCAGGTATGTATCACCAAGGAAAAACAGAGTGAAAATAGACATCTCGGCTCCTGTTGAAAGCCCCAGTAGGTTTGTAGACCACAGAGCCCAGGGACGAACTCATCTGTGTGGCTCTTCTTCAGTGTTACCTTGGCTCTTTTTGATTCTGTTTAATTAACATTTCTTCTAGTTATCTAATTTCTCTCTCTTTTTTCTTAAGAATTATTTATGTTAGGGTGCTGGAATTCCCACATGGCTGGCCATGGTTTGAGTCCCAGACCTAGTGGCTTGCTTTCTTACTCTCCCTCTCTCTGTCTTTCTCTGGCAAAACTCATGTAAAAAATAATATTCACAATAATAATAATAATCTTTAAAAAAAGGAAAATTCTCAAAATTGTAATAAGAATTCTTACTTTATATGAAAGTGCATTAATTTTATGTTCAGAATTTAATATTTTTATGACATGAATTTTATTTTCTCACAGCCTGGCTTTGATACTAACTAGTGACTCGTTATAGTTAACACAGGTTGCGCAGTCCTTATCTAAAATGCTTAGGAGGAGGATATTTCAGGTCATGGAATATTCGCACTATGATGTGTCTTGGGAATGGTACCCATGTCTACACACACAATTCATTTGCGTTTTATATGCCCCTTCTGCACGTAGCCTAAAGGCACCTTTGTACAACGTTTTTGTATGTGGTGCTTTGACTATGACCTGTCACATGAGGTCCGTTCTAGAATTCTCTACCTGGGACATATGTCAGTGCTCAGAAAGATTTGATTTTGGAGCCTTGCAGATGTAGTACCTTTGGAATAGGAATCCTCAGCCTGTACTTAATAATTCTGGGTTGCTCTTCCATTAGTAAAACAGGGTGAAGGAAACATGGTGGGACGGAAGAATGTCAGGCTTTAATGCAGTTTTCTGACGATTAGCTCTGCCTCTGCAGAAACAGATGAAGTCTTCTAGACCTAATTTCCTCGTAGTTAGAATTTCTATCTTATAGTGAGTATTGAATGACAGAGTGTATGTGCATTCTTGGATATTGCTTTGGTGGTTAGTTAATTGAATCTTTCTCTTTTCCCTAAACATTTATTTCCATTTGCTTGGTGCTTTGCATATAGCGACATCCACGTGCTGTCATAGGCGAAGTTGTTCTTTCTTTCTTTCAGATTAAGAATCCAGGGCTTAGTGAGATGACCTGGACATGGCAGAGGCCGAGCCTCCCCCTGCCGTGGATCACTGCAGGCTTCTAGACACAATTTTTTGTGCAGTGTGCAGCAAACTTGACTAACAAATATTTTGGGTGTAAGAAAGTTTTATTGGGTAATTCTTCCCAAATCTTTGGAATTCGTCATGTGGTTATGTGGCTCAGCCAGGTATGGAAATGGGCTTAGCACATGTTTAATTTACTAAAGCCCTAGGCCAGCAAGTGGTGTGCAGGTTAAGGTGCTGGATTCCACATGGTCAACTCTGTGTGGTTCAAGTCCTAGACCTGGTGGTTTGAAACATGCTGGGCAAGTGTGCATGTGTGCCCAGGATTCTGAGAGGTGAATGGAAAGAATGTATTGTGGTGTGGCCACCTCCACTGGGGGGTGGGTTCTCATTTTTTTCTCTACCTCTGTTTGGCGAGTGCATGCATCCTCTAGCAAAAGAAAAAAAAAACGTACCATCCAAGTACTGTATATTTTGTTTCTTCTTTAAAAAGAATTATTCAATTTTATTATTCAACTTTATTTATTTTAATTTGTCCAGAGAGGAGCAGAGTGAGAGAGAGAGAAGGAGAGTGAGAAAGCAAGCTGCCAGGTCCAGGATTCGAACCAAGATCAGCCACGTGGGAGTCCAGCGTCCCTAGCCAACACACCACTTACTGGCCCCTTAAAATACTTTTTTTTTTTCCATTTTAGTTGAAGGGAGTGTGTGCTTTAACCACCACGCTACCTGCTGGCCCCAGGTTTGCTCTTCTTAAGAAGTGATTGTGTGTACCACTAGCAAGAAATAATGTACTTCAGAATTTTTATAACTGCCATAACATGAAAGTATATTTTAAATTGTTTTAGTTCCAACCTTGGGAAATCCAAATCCAATTTTAATTTAAAAAATTTTTTTTCCTTTGGAGAGGTTTATTTATTTATTTATTTATTTTGCTATAGGGCACGTGCGCTCACCAAACAGGGAGAGAGAGACAGGGAGACAGAAAGTGAGAAATTAACTCCCAGGGGGGAGATGGCCACCCTGCAGTCCCTTCTCCTCCATTCTCCTCTCAGGATCTTGGGCACGCATGCACACGCACTCAGCGTGAGTTTAAGCCACCGGGGCTGGGACTCGAACCACGGTCGACCACATGGGAGTCCAGTGACATGGCCATTACGCTAACTGCTGGTCCCAATATTTTTAAGCTAATGAGAAGATCTTTTTGAATGAGAATAGTTTTACATAGTGTTTTTTTGGTACGGTTGTCTGTGTGTGTGTGTGTGTGTGTGCACATTCACTGGAGATATTGAAGGGGAAAGCCCTCTGCAGTGGGTCAGAGTCAGGCCACATTTCCCTCCGTTTCTCCATCCTGGCAGGATTTGGGGCACATGTGCACATATGTCTGGCATGTCTTTCAATCTGCTGGGACTGAGGTTCAAACCATGGTCAACCATGTGGGCTCCAGCTCCATTCTCCCCTATTCTGTGGGGCCTGGCCCTAAGTATTCTTTTAATATACTCCTGTGTATGGTCAGTATAATTACTTACCTTACCCTTCAAAATAAACCTCGGTAAAGGTCGCCCCAGTGAGGATTGTTAGAAAGCAAGATTGATTAGACTATAAAACCTACGCATCTCGAGGATCTGTAGTATATTTTTAGGAATCTTCAGAAGAAAACAAGCAGGTGTTGTTTTGATAAGCAAGTCATATCTGAGCCCAGATTGGCCTGACTGATGGTGATCTTGTCCACTGGAGGGCGGCCACTTGGCCTTTAGGTGTGGAAGGGCAAGACAGAGCCAATCATACAGGAGGTGTGGTCCCAGTGCCGCTGGAGTGGTGGCTTCTCGAGGGTCTCTCTGGGTAAATGCGAGGGGACTTCGAGACCTTCATGGGAAGATAGGATTGAAATAAGCATTTATTCTGATGCAAAAGTGTTTGAAATTCATGTATCCTTGTTTCATAGTAATTTTCCATGGGCGTTTTTTTTTTTTTTTTTTTTTTTTGAGAGGTTTTTGCTATAGGGTGCGTGCGCTCGCCAGACAGACAGAGACAGAGAGACAGAAAGCGAGAAATCACCCCCCAGGGGGGATGGCCACGCCGCAATCCCTTCTTCTCCATTCTCCTCTCGGGATCTTGAGCACGCACGCACACGCGCCCGGCATGAGTTTAAGCCACCGGGTCTGGGATGCGAACCGCGGTAGACTACATGGGAGTCTAGCGACATAGCCATTACGCTAACTGCTGGTCCCTCCATGGGTGTTTTAAAGACCCTCACAATTACAGGGTTGAGGGAGATGATGGCGGGGGGATTTCCGGGGCTAGTTGTTGGATCTGGTGACTTTTAATAAACATCAGTGTGTCAGTCTTCCTTGTGTATCCTTGGGCACAGGCAGAGTGGAACTGGAATGCGAACCATCTAGTGTACACTTGGATATTGGATTAGGCCTCTTCTAGAAAGATTTCTCCCTGCCCCGGAGTCCTCATACTCAACCAGAAGCACACCCCTTCTGGGGCTTCACTCCACGATGGCATTCTGGATGTAACCCGTGCCAGGATCCGTCCTTCGACATCGTTCCTGGATTAGCACCCTCTGCTCTTCTTTCAAAGACTCCTCTCACCTTTGTTGTGTGCACTTGTGTTGTCTTTTCAAGAAACATTTCATTTCTCTGGGCAATCGAACTCCCATGGATCCGGTTAAACACTGCGTTTAATCCGTATTTACTTGAGATGAGCTTGTAGGGGTCGGGTTGAAGGGGAGACGCTCACGGACAATTGTCAGCATCGCGGTACTGACGCTTCTTCACACACTCTGAGTAGCGTGGTGCTGCATTCTGCTGAGTAGAGCACACTTCCAGTATGAGCCTGAGTGTGAATAAATGCCTAGCCACTGTTGGGATCCGCAGGCGGTGCGGTGATTAAGGCACTGGACTCCCACATGGCTGGCCGCGTTTGAGCCCCGGACCTGGCTGCTAGCTTTCTCACTTCCTCCCTCTCTCTCTCCTAGGGCACATGCCCTGTAGCAAATTAAATAAAAATATTAATGAATAAAATTATTTGATAAGTATGATGACTGCTAATTCCCTTTTTGAAGAAGCTATTTTTGTTTTCCTTTTGTGAACAAGAAAGACAGAAACAGAAGGACAGGCGCTCCACCGGTCCTCACAGTGTACTCTTAGCTTTAGCGGCCCCACGACAGGGACACACACACACAGGGACTTGCTCAGGGAGGGTCTCTGGAAGCCCACCTGGGCCCTTCCCTGTCTGCCTGGCAGCCAGGGCCTGCCTCCCAGGGTGCTGTGGCATTGCTGCCCTGCTGTCTGGCCCCTTTTGTTTGGAAAGACTTTATTTATCTCGCACTGTCTATTTGTAAAAGCATTTGAATTAGGCTTTTTTGTTTGTTTGCTTTGTTTTGAATGTTTTTACTCTAGTGGAACATAGTGATCATGAAGTAGAATTGTATTGCACGTTTCCTGGTTTCATTTCTTTGGGAGGTCGCTGCGGAGTTGTAATTTCCTATTGTAACGGCCCACTCCCCCCAGATGTTTTCAGTTGTGTTCCAAGTATGATGGGAAATTACTTTTCCCTAGAGATTAGGCCAGTTAATCAAGTATTTGCAACATTAACACAGACACCTTCTGGAATCCTATTTGTGATACTTAGGAGACCTGGAAATAGATTCCCTCTGGAATTATTTTGCACCAAATGTCATCCAAAGAAAAAGCGATTTAATTCATTCTGTCAACATCCAAATAATTATTTTCTCTAGGATATTATAGCTCATTAATAGTTAACATGTCTCTCATTAAGTTAGGAAAATCCTGGAATACTCTAAAAAGTGTGAAAAGATCATTTAGTAGGGTACTTTTGTAGCTTAGGAATTGATTCAGCTAAAATGTATTATTTTGCTAATGATAAAAACACTTGAGAAGAAATACTGTGAATTTGTTGAGGAGTAAACATGAGAAATTTCACTGCTTTTTGTGTTTTCTAAATGTAAAATAAAAGATGCAGGAAATTTGGGTAGGGAAGTCTAACTTTAGTTTATTATAAAGCTCTTTTTAAATGATAAGTTAGATTTTTAAATTGTCGGCTTTCCTTCGAAGTAAAAATGATTCAAAATATTTAGTTCCTCGGGACTCACAGTGTGAATGTTTGCATCAAATGACCGTGTGTAGGTGCAGCTCTGTGTTATGGTGAAGTACTATTTTTCTTGTTTGCAAGCAAGTGTCCTATTGGATAAAAGGGATATGGTGGGTGCTGGAGGCGGGAATCAGGACCTAACGTGTTCTAGTTATAAATCTCATACGTCTTCGCAGTGGTATTGCTTATGTTTTTGGACTTTTTAAACATGTGTAAATATAGAGAAGATATTCAGAATGTAAATCTAAAAATTGAGCAGGTAATTTTGATATTTACACGATCATTAGTTTAGTCAGAAGTAGTATTCTCGACCACGTGGTTCACATGAGTGCTTGCGACCTCAGAATATGGGCTTTTCCAGTTGCGGATTAGCCTTTATTTATTTTTACTTAGTTTTTAAGAGTGATTTTTACTTCAGGGCATATACACTCATGGGGAGTGGAGAGGGGAAGACAGAGAGACAGAAAGCAAGAAATCACACACATACACACACCCAGAAATGGCCAGGCTGCAATCCCTTCTCCTCCATTCTCCTCACAGGATTTTGGGCATGCACACACACACACACCCAGTGTCAGTTTTAAGCCACTCGGTCCAAGACTAGAACTGCAGTTGACTATGTGGGAGTCCAGAGACATACCATTATGCCACCTGCTGGTCCCAGAGGATAAATTTCTATTTTATTAATATAATGAAAGAGGGAACCAGCAGTTAGCGAAATGGCTATGTCGCTGGACTCCCACGTAGTCGACCGTGGTTCGCGTCCCAGACTCGGTGGCTTAAAACTCACGCCGGGCGCATGTGCATGCCTGCCCAAGATCCCGAGAGGAGAATGGAGGAGAAGGGATCGCGGCATGACCATCCCCTCTGGGGGGTGATTTCTCGCTTTCTGTCTCTATGTCTCTCTCTGTCTGTCTGGCGAGTGCACGTGCCCTATAGCAAAATCCTCTCCAAAAAAAAAAGAGAGAGTAAAGTTATTATTAAATCGTAGTAGAAGCCGAGAATAAATAGCTCCCGGTAATGCTTTTACCTCCACCTGTCTTCTTGGCATTTCTTTCCTTATTTCTTTTTTTCTTTTTTAAGGTTTTTGCCATAGGGTGCATGCACTCACAGAAAGGGAGGGAGGGAGGGAGGGAGGGAGGGAGAGAGAAAGAGAGAGAGAGAGGAAGGAGGGAAGCGGTCACCGTCTATGGAGGATGGCTGTGCTGCTATCCCTTCTGCTCCAGTCAGCTCTCAGAATTTAGGGCATGCATTCACACACACCTGACATAATTTCCAAGGTGCTGGGCCTGGGACTTAAACTGCATTCGGCCATGTGGGAGCCCGGCGCCTTGACCACCATACCACCGATTGGCCCCACTGCTCAGCATTTCTGCCTGATCTAAAACTTGTCCTTCTCAGTTAAGCTTATCAGGAGTTCTTTCATTCTCTCTCTCTCTCTCTCTCTCTCTGTCTCTCTCTCTCTCTCTTTGCTTAGAGAGCATGCGCATTCTCTGGGAGAAAAGAGACAGAGGGAGAGAGAAAGAAAAATATCCTCTCCCTACACACACAAGGGTAGATGGCCATGACATAAACTCTTCTCTCCATTCTCCTCTTTTCAATAGCATTTATAAATTGCCGTTTTTGGCAGGCATGCACATGTTCTTGGAGTGATTTTTCAGGTCCCCGGACTCTGGACTTGAATCGCTGTTGGCCATCAGGGAGTCCAACACCCTAACTACCATGCCACCTGCTGGTCCCGGTAATATTTTTTATGTTAAAATTTTTTTACAAGGTGTAGAATACGAATGAGTAAATATAGACTAAAAAACTCTTTTTTTTTTTTTGAAGATGTGTTTGCTATAGGGGGCGTGCGCTTGCCAGAAAGACAGAGAGACTGAAAGCAAGAAATAACCCCCCGGGGGGATGGCCACACCTCAATCCCTTCTCCATTTTCTTCTCAGGATCTTGGGCACCCATGCACATGTACCTGGCATGAGTTTAAGTGAGTTTAAGTCATCAGGTTTGGAATGCGAATCGTGGTCAACTACATGGGAGTCCAGTGACATAGCCATTACGCCAACTGCTGGTTCCCGTAATTATTTTTTTTGGAGAGATTTTTGCTATAGGGCGCGTGTGCTCGCCAGACTGACAGAGAGAGACAGAGAGACAGAAAGCGAGAAATCATCTCCCAGGGAGATGGCCACGCCTCAATCCCTTCTCCTCCAATTCTCCTCTTGGGATTTTGGGCATGCACGCACACGCGCCCGGTGTGAGTTTAAGCCGCTGGGTCCGGGACTCGAACCACAGTCGACTACATGGGAGTTCAGCGACATAGCCATTGCGCTAACTGCTGGTCGTAATATGTATATTTTTTAATGTGCTCACCCAAGGGAGAAAGGGAGAAATTGGGAAGGAGAAAGCACACTTCCATGGGGTGGGAGGGACCATGCTACAATCCCTTCTCCTCTGTTTTCTATCCTGTTGGGATTTGGAACATGTACGCATATGTACCTGGCATGTTTTTTAAGTCACTGGGGCTGAGATTGAAACTACTGTCAGCCATGTGGGATCCAGCTCCTTTAGCCACCAGGGTGCAGGGCTGGCCCCAAGTGTCTTATAATTGTGCATAATTAACCTAAAATATGAATCAGGGTGTGTATGCCATTATTATTTAGTTCTGTTTTCAATAACATTTATAAATTGTCATTTTGATGTCAATTATAATGTGTCAGGCTCCATATCTCCTTCTTCTCAGTCAGTTAAGAGGATTTTTTGTTTGTTTGTTTGTTTTGCCATAAAGCATGTGTGCTCACCAGAGAGAGGCAGAGAGAGAGAGTGAGAAATCACTCCCCAGGGGGGCTGACCACACCACATCTCAATTTTGGGCATGTATGCACAAGTAGCATGATTTTTGAGCAGCCAGACCTGGGACTGGAACCACCGGTTTGCCAAGTGGGAGTCCTGCACCTTAACCACTCCGCCACCTGCTGGCCCCCCCAGAAGAATATATTTTTATTGCCCTCATTTTACAGAAGGGATAGAAGCATGGAAGGGGTATATGTGTTTAACTCTGGATATGAAGTAGAGAGATGGAAATGACAAAGTAGAATCACTCATCTTGAAATTCTTTAACATGGTCTAATTTAAGTTAATATTGTCACCCCTAAATACTGATTGGACATATATAATAACTGAGCTTCATTTCCTATGGTTATAATGGAATTCAGTGTATAACTCTGGTTAAAAATAGCCATGTTCAGTAGCAGCTTAGGAAGAACCAGACAACAGAATGAAGTCACATCGGCGCTGATATCCGCACATCCAGTAGTTGGGAATTCTAAGTCCTGGTTCCCACAGCACCTGCAGCTCAGCCTCAGGGCAGTGGGTGTTGCAATCCAAACTGAGCACCATGTGCAGTGACACAGAGTCACTCCTGCACACTGCCGGGGCCTGACGGTGGCCACCGTGGGAACAGTGTGTGTGCAAATTATCAGTTGCTGCTTGGCCACTGTGGCCTGGGGCATTCCGTGGACATGGACCTTCCATAGTCCACGGCCCAGCTGTTTCAGCTTGTGACTCATCTTGGTGGCATTCACCAGTGCTTAAATCATCGATGAATTCTGGAACAAAAGGTCTTCAACTTGCAAGATGATTTTTTTTTCTTTTTTTGGAGGGGTTTTTGCTATAAGGGCACGTGTGCGCTCGCCAGAAAGAGAAAGACGGAGAGACAGAAAGCGAGAAATCACCCCCCAGGGGGGATGGCTACGCCACAATCCCTTCTCCTCCATTCTCCTCTCGGGATCTTGGGCACACACGCACACGCGCCTGGCATGAGTTTAAGCCACCAGGTCCAGGACTCAAACTGCAGTCGACTACGTGGGAGTCCAGTGACATAGCCATGATGCTAACTGCTAGTCCCTTGCAAGATGATTTTTATGTCTTAGATCTGGTTTGTAAATAATCCTGTTTGTTCTCTTCCCTGCCCCCACTCCCAGTGGAAAAGCATCATTGTGTGTGAGAGTTCGTGTTCACGTTTGAAGTGTAGTTCTCAGGGTTCAAGTTGCTGGTTAACCTTTGAAATGCATTGTGTGCTGGTGCTTAAAAGAGGTAGATGAAGAAGTACCTGTCAGAAGCTCTCCAAACATAGGCTCATCAATCTTCAAGCAGCTGACTTCACGCAGTGCCCCACCAGGCAGGACACCACACAGAGCATGGCTCAGTCCTGGAAAAGCCCCGTGCATTCAGCTTCTTATTTTCAGAGAGTCTCAGAGGAAATGTCAGGTGGACGTTGTCAGCCGCTCTGGCTTCCCTTCATACACTGTTTGACATTATGTCTTGGACCTGCGACTCTTGTTTATCATTTTGTTCGTTGATATTCCTGTTGATGGCATATAAATTTCTACTATGAATCTCTCAAATACATGAGTAAAAACATAACATTTTTCTCAAATGGTAGACTCTCTGTGGGTGATTTAATAAGTTCAGAATAAAATCACTACTGTCCAATTTATATAGTAGAAAAGTTAGACCTAACAAATTATGTCTATAAATTATACACATAAACTTCCAAGAAATAGATAAAATAACTTTTTCTGAATTGCATTTAGAAATTTATTATACCAGAGATTCCTAGGGATGATTTCCCTTTAATTAGGAAAATATTTACAGAATACCTACTAGCTGTCAGACACTGGATTCAAAGTAAACTCCACAGGGGCCTCTTTGCCATTGTGTTCGGAGAATCTGAATCTTTGGTAAATATTCTAACCTAGTAAGGCCATTCCTATCAATCAGACATGTTCATCAGCATTCAAATGATTCCGAAAATCCAAAGTAACTCTTAGTGACCTGCAGTGAAAGACAGTGGCCAAGACTGTGTATTGTCCTTGGGGGATATTTCTCCTATTTTCATGAACCACAACATTTCTTACACGTGCATTTTAGAGTACTAGCATTTTTTATCCAAGTTCTGCAACATATCAGAACATTGTGTTTACCAAATGCTGCCTTTGTCCCAGGATGAGTACAGCGTGGGGCTTGATTGCTTGTCCTGTCTACGCAGGAGTGAACAGGTTCTCCACGGCCTTAAGTATACCTCTAAGCAGTCAGCCCATTGCTTTCGGGTAACTTCATGTGAAACTTCACAGAGTGGGAAACTTCAAATCTGGGTTGTCTCCACTGCATGCTCCCTTTAACAAGCCATGTTAGTAGAAACTACAGATGTGACTTTGAAGGTTTTAATAGCTATGACAGTTTATAAGAACCCTAACTGCTTTGAACAGTAAAAAATTTAAACACATACCCCCAGTGTCACATGCATTTGCTTATTAACGTATCATGACATAGTAGTAATATATAATTACTTCCTGTACATACATCAAGAGAAATGGAATAAAATGAGATACGAAAATTGGCATTAAGGAAAGTTCTTTTTGTTTTTCTTTTTTTTTTTTTTTATTTATCCTAGTAGTGTCTTTCTTTCCCCTCCAAAGAATTATTTAATTTTATTTATTATTATTTTTAAAATTTGCTGCAGGGCACATGTGCTCACCAGACAGAGACAAAGAATAAGTGAGAAAGCAAGCTGCCAGGTCTGGGTCAGGAACCATTGTCAGCCATGTGGGAGTCCCGTGCCTCCACCACCACGCCACCCACTGACCCCTCCAGTAGTGTCTTGATCCCGTCCTGAGATAGGCTGACCAGGAGACTAGTGCTTTAAAGTTCAGCTTTTTGCACGCACATCTCCCCTTCTTCCAGAGGTCAGCCCTCCTGGAGGCAGACCTAGCCCTCTCAATGCCTGTTAACTCCATTCTCCCTAGTTTCGCTTCCCACTAAGAGCCGACCTAACACAGAGTGTGCCTCTCTTTGTGTCCCGCTGCCTCTAGGATGAGGATGGGGCAGAGGAAGACAACAGCCGCGTGGAGCCTGTGGGGCATGCCGACACTGGTTTGGAGAATACGCCCAGCTTCTCTCTAGAGTAAGTTCCTCATGGGTTACACTACATTTGTAATATTCATGGGGCATTGTAGCTGCAGCGGGTATTCCGAAAGCACACGGCATGCGGAATGTTGGTGCCTAGTGAGAGCAAGCCATGCATTGCTTTGCGTTCTTAAAGAGCAACTTTCATCTCCGGAATGAATTGTGTCATGTGGCCAGTAGAGCCTGTGCGTTCCCATGTACGGGTCCTGAGCTTCAGGCCGTGGCAAATACTATTAAATTATACTGTCAAATAGTATTTGATTGAACATGTGTCATGTTTAATGGCATTGTGTTTTCAGATTGCTTTGTATGTCTGTAATTTGGTCATTTGTTTGTTCTTCAACTTTGCTAAATTAAGAAAATATACGGATGCACTTTACTTGAAAAAGTAGCTGAAGCATGTAAGCTTTAGTCACCATATGGGTGTGTGTAAGTATATGGAATAGAAGCCCTTCAAATATTGATGAAAAATCAAGGGCGTAGCTATGGCACTGGAACATAATTTTAGTACTGACGGACACAGGAATAATGTCCGGTATCATTACAGCTCTCCAGTCATCTTAAATATTGTTTTTTTTTTTAAGTGAAAGACATTTCATAGGATTCCTTCTCCTGGTAGCTTTGAGTGGAGAGAATAGTCATTCTAGATTTTTTTCTTCGACCTGGGTAAAAGCTGAGGGTAGAGACGTTTGCATTAATATACCTACCCTGTCTTCTCTTGGTCTTCCAAGGGAGGGCTCTTAGGGTTTTGTCAGTGAGATTCAACCAGATTCTATCTGGAGCCATAGAAGCTGACACACTATTTGAATAGAAGAAATACGAGTCGTCATAGTTCTTTTTAGAAAGAATGTGGGATAAAATAAATGTATTGAAGTTATCCCATTCTTAGTTGTCAGACAAATGATTAAATGGCATCAACAACATCTAAAATAGGATTTTGTAAAATTCTATGAAAGACATTTTTAAAAATCCATCTAAGAAGTGTTAACGGTAGTAAACATTGGGACATTATGGTAAAGTTTTTATTTTGGCCTAATTGACATACATAGTTAAAACTATGTGAACATTCTCAAGGTTAGATTTCTGTGCTAGCCCTATCATTAATTATATTTCCTTCTTGTATCACATAAGCAGGGCGTTCACAGAACACAGGGTAACCTCGGGTTTTCATATGGAAAGTGCAGTTTAGAAATTGCATGTCCCCAGTCATATAAAAACTATAATGTGCTCTTGGTCACATCCACTGGTAACCATAATGATTTTCCAGGTTACGTAAACTAGGTATTTAATTATAGTACTGTTTCCCATCATTGATTGCTAGATACATATTGCTGAGATCTCTGATATAATATGTATACATGGAAAAATCAGCAATGATAGCAAAATCTCATTTAAACGTGAAAAAATTTACATTCTTCAAATTTGACTGATTACCCTTCAGCTGAGACTTATGTTAATAGTAAAGACTCTCGAAGGACTTGACAAGTATATCGACTGTTGTGTTCTTTTCCACAGAGCACCTAGTCGTGTAGTAGAAGGACTGTCATGTACCTTCATGCAATGTAAACACCTTCACCACGTTAAAGATCAATTTGAAAAACTTAAGGAAATTATTTGATTTTTTTTTTTTTTTGGATTCTGATGGCTTTGAGAAAGGAGTGTGGAAACTTGTGCTCGTGGTGTTTTTATAACCATTTAGGAAATGGTGACTGATCTGTGGGACCGTCACCCACAGGAGCGAAGGCTTCGGCCTCGTCATATTGCTGCATCGATGACGTGACCTGTGTGAGAGCACTTTGTCAATGACAAAGCCCTAGGCAGCGACGAGCCCTTTCCTCAGTTTACCTCCAGAGTCCTCGAGCTAGGTGTGGGTGGGAAAATTGTTAGCGGCAGTGTCGAGATTAGACTTGGGAAACAGAAACTTCTATGATGCTGAAGACCGTCCCCGAGAAATGGTTCTGTGTCATTTTAATGTCGTTATCTCTGATGATTGCCCCCCTCATGCCATCAGACTAGTGTTCAGGTATGTAGTGTCTAATGTTGCCCTCATTGCCATGTTAGACCCAGAACGTGTCGTGCGTGCGTGGTGCGACTTTGTTGCCGTGTGTGCCGTGTGTCTGTGTTGCAGTGTTGTTCTGTGTCGGTTCGGGTTGTTTACAGTCCATGTTCATGCTCCCTCATTCATCATTGTCTCACAGTGATATGGTAAAGCTCGTACAAGTCCCCAACGATGGAGGGCCTCTGGGAATCCATGTAGTGCCTTTCAGTGCGCGAGGCGGCAGGTAACGTATCCTGGAGGTTTTTAATGGAATCCTAATGGGGAGTGTTCTGTCTTCATTTATGCTCAGCCGAGAGTGCTGTTGACTTAGCATATGCTTAATAGGGAGCGTTTTCATCAGGGGCAGCTGCTGCGTCCTTCCTACGGAGTGTCGTGACCACAGACAGCACTCAGCCTGATGAAGACGGGCTGCAGAAACACGGTCACCGAGCACTGCCAGTACCGGATACGTTTGTTTTTCGCCACATCCGAGCAAACGTTTTACTTTGCCCTAAATTAATGGTAGACTTGAATGTCAGAATGCCAGCTGCATTTATGAATATAAAAAGAGCTCAACCCACTTTCCTGGACCAATTTATTTACCAAAAATGATCTAGATCAGTTAGGCAATGAGGCACTTTAAATTTGTGTTTATTTTGTTTAGTTTTTTAATTGTATAAGACTTTTGTGATATTTTGAAAAACTTTGAATTTCCAGAGTTTAGAAATGTAGGCAAGCTGTAGATGAACCACTGCCCGTGGCTTGTAGATCTTTCCTTTAATGTCCGAACACTCAGAATGTCACGGTTTTATGCTGTTTGTAAATCCTGGCTTCTTACTTTACAGTATATACATCCCTTTAAAAAGCAGATGTCACGAGTTTTCTTGATTCTGCCCCATTTTTTTTGGTTGGAAAAAACTGTCATTGTATTTTTGGTTTGAATATATTTAAATGGTCTGCTGTGCTCTCGCAGCCAGTGCTCAGCAGCCTCCGTCCCTGGCGTGCCAGGTGCACCGTGTCCTCCCCCAGGGACAGGAGCCATCTGGTAATTACTCTGGTAAATCTTACTTATGAACTGTATGGGTTCTTAATTTTGAACTTTTAAAAAAAAGTTTATTGACGTCTTCCATTAGAGGGGTGGTAGCCACTGCCACAGGGTCTTCACACCACCTTCCAGCCTCAGCAGCCCTGGGTCACAGGCAGGTTTATGGCAGTCCCAGGACAGGAGTTTAGGACCTTTCCCGTGTGGGCCCAGCAAGTCCAGCAGCCTTACCATTGTAGCACCACCTGACCCCGAGCTTTCTACTTCTTTCACTGTTACCACCTTGGTTTCACTTTGAGTCTTCTTTACTTGGGAAGAAGGATGGGGGCAGCTGGGAAGTAGCCTTAGAAGGTGACTGAGGACGTAGACACAAGGTGTTGTCAGGGACTCACACAGCTAGTGTGACGCAAAAGACAAAGGTGAGTTGTAAGGGCCCGATGCACGTGTGCGTGGTCCTTCTTTGAACGCTCTTGAGCGGCGTGCTGCCTCCCTTTTACAAGGCAGGAGTGGGGAGGGCCTGGGTTTCATCTGTGCAGTGAAGCACGCAGTTTACGGAATGTTCTGAACCGACACCTCTGTGTATTTAGAGCTCCACTGGGTTGTGAGGCATGAATGTCAGCGCTGTATCACAGGGCGACACTCACCTCCACGCTCAGGGTGCTGTTTTATTTACACAGCTGTGGCTGCTTTCACTTGTTTTTTCTACTTTAAGATTCATTCAAATGTCTTCAAAGAACTTTGTTAGAAGATCCTAGTTGTTTTCAAGTGGCCAGTTATTTCCTTTAAAACATGTCATTTAAAATTATGTCAAAATTAATTTTGAGCTGGCAGATGGCATGGTGGTTAAGGTCTCTGGATTCCCACATGGGCGACCATGGTTCGAGTGCTGGACCTGGCGGCTTGCTGGCGCACGCTCTCTCTCTTTCTGTCCTTCTCTAGTCAAATTAAAATGAATTAATTAAATAATTTACAAGTTAAGTATAATAAATTCTTTTTAAAAATTAAGAAGTTAATTTTTTCATTGTTTTCAGGAGTAGGAAAAGAAGATGAAGTAAAATGCATAGATTATGGCTGCCCGATTTTTTTTTTTTTTTTTTCAGAGATTCTTGCTACAAGATGCATCTGCTTGCTAGAAAGACAGAGAGATATAGCGAGATAGTGAGAAATCAGCCCCGGAGGGGGTGGCCACACTACAGTCCCCTTGCCTCCACTCTCCTTTTGGGATTTTGGGCATGCACGCACATGGCACCCAGTGTGAGTTTCAAGCCACCGGATCCGGAACTCGAAATGCTGTCAGCCATGTGGGAGTCCAGCACCTTAGCCACTATGCCACCTGCCGGCCACTAACTGCCAGTTTTAATGGGCATCAGTAGCCTACGAAGCAAACTCATCACACATGAGATTTAACTGTGCATGTATCTGCTATGTACCAGGGTACACACGTGTACCATGTATCTGCATGTACCAGCGTTTCAATTACCAACGGGACTTTCTGACATTTCCTCTGGGTTTCCTACCTCAGTGTGAACGGGGATGAGGACAAGCGAAGAGACTAGAAGCCTAAAACAAAAGGAGAGTGAGACAGAGCGCTAACCCCCTAGCTAGGTTAATTCAGAGACAGTGCTTCACAGCGCCACTGCTGGTCGCCATGAGTTTAGCATGCCTGACACTTGAGAGAATCAATGTCTCTTTCCAGAACTAGCGGTCACTCTATAGCTGGGTCTTTTTTATCCCTGTTCATTTGTTACATGATGAGGAAAGTCTTGTGCTTATATATGGAATGAAGAGGTTTAAGAAACTCTTTTCTGGCAGCACCCATTTTTTATGTGGGAAAAGAGCAGAAACTTTTTAAAAAGCATTATTTATTTAATTATTTGTTATTTTAAAATTTGCTATGGGGCACATGCACTCACCAGAGAGAGAGGAAAGGAAAAAAAAAAAGCTGCCAGATCTGGAACTCAGACCGTGGTTGGCCATGTGGGAATTTAGCACCCTAACTACCAGGCCGCCTGTTGACCCTCGAAACATTGTGTTTTTATCCAACACCTGGGAGGCCTGTCGAAACTCCTTTCTGGACTTGATTGTCTTGGTTCTTTAGAGTCATAGGAACCATGGGAGGGAGAAAGCATCCGTGCCCCTGGGCTCCTAGACCCTGCCCTTCAGGAGCCCAGAGACCCCGGGCTCCCTGCTCTCAGAAATGCCGTGGTGTGGGCTGCTCTCACTCTGCGATAGACTGGCCAAGCGTGAGCTGTGTGCCAGTTCCTGCCGTAGGTGCTAGGACACCTGACCGGGCCTGGTCCTTCCCCGGGGACCTGCACTCTCAATGGGGTGCTGGCTGAGACATCGCACCCTCATAATGATGAGATAAATGCCCATGTAGTTCTACAGGAGGTTCTCTGAGCTGATATAGGGAGCGTCTGAATTCGGTAACTGAAGCTGCCTCCCCCCGGTGCCGAAGATGGTTCTAAATGTGGTGACAGCTCAGGAAGGGGCTGCGCCAGCTCCACAGTGGCCGCGAGGGCAAATTAAGCCGTGCGGTATCGCAGAGAAGAGGAAATTAAGTGGGACTCATGAAGAAATTGCATAGGTATCTAGTGGGAATACAGGAATACATATTCATGGCATGCAAGTTGCAATTTCCAAGAATAACTTCCCTTATGCAAAATTCCGATCCGACCTGGGCCTTCTACAAGATATAACTGAGTGAGTCGAACTTACTGAACACTTATTTTTGTAAGAGACAAATAGGCGTCAGTGTGTCTTTCTCATTTAGGTTTTCAAAGGTAGATAATTGAAGGAAAGCGCAAAATAGGGATTATATATTATATAGAGAAGGAACGCAGCCCAGTCTCCCTCCTGTATCAAATATAATGTGGGGCGATGCGAACCCCAACTTGTGAAGTCAGCCTTGGGGAAAGTCGGCAGCCACTTAGGCATTACTGTGGCCTGCTGACGGGCGTTTTAGATCCACGCCGCGCTGGGCTTACTCTGCAGAGGCTGCTTTCGGTAGTAGGCTGCGTGCTGTTGCTTGCTTGGGGCATTAATGGCCATGAGCTCAACTCCCACCCCGTCTGGGAAGACAGCTCCTACACCTAGGAATGGAGCCGCAGAGATGCAGAGACAGCGGAAGCAGGGATGAGACACTCTGTCTTCTCGGTGTTGTTGCCTTCCCTTGTCGCAAGCACCCAGTTAACTGATGCCTGTCCGGCACTCTTCAGATTCTTTACCTTGAAATTGATTTTCACGTCATGTATTTTATTTTCTCTTGGCTTACATTTTTCATGTTCACTTGCTAGTTGAGAAAGAAAAGTTTTAAAGACATAACTTTCTTAGGACCCATCGATGGCATAATGGTTACGTCACTGAACTCCCACATGGCTGACCATGGTTCGAGACCTGGACCTGACAGCTTGAGACGTACACCAAGCGCATGTGTGCACCAGCCCAAAATCTCGGAAGGAGGATGGAGGAGAAGGGGAAGGGATTGTGGCATGGCCACCCCCGCCCCGGGGGTGATTTCTCACTTTCTGTCTCTGTCTCTCTGGCGAGCACATGCACCCTTACACAAAATCTCTCTCTAAAAGAAAGGAAAAGGACATGAGAATATACTTTTCTCATTTAAATCACAAATACTACTATCTTCAGGAAGGTTATGCCAAGTCATTGCGATTTCCTGTGCCAGAAGAACCATGCTGCATCTTACACAGTTTTACGGCTCTGAGTCCTCGCCCTAGGTGGTGGCCCATGGGCTAATGGCATTGCTCAGTGTCTTCCCAGCAAAGGGTAAATCAGCCTGGGACTATCGCATTTCCTCTGGCATTACTGCATCAGAAACAAAGCAGTGGCGCCAGCAGCTGATGTGAAGGTTAGGGTGCTGGATCCCATAGGGCCCTGTGTGGTTTAAATCCTGGCCCTGGTGGCATGAAAATCATGCCAGGCTGGTGTGCGTGAACGCCCAGAATCCCAAGAGAAAAATGGAAGAGAAAGAATTGTGGCAGGCAGGATATTGTGGGGATTTTTCACTCTCCTCTCTGCCTCTGGTAAGCACGTATGTCTTACGGAAAAATCTAGAATAAATAAATAAATAAAAAGGTGGCCTTCACCGAGGTCATGAGCTTTCCTGAGACTTTGCGGTGACATAGACGTGATTGTGACTTAGAGTGATATATATATAAAGCCAGATATAAAATTGTATAGTCAATTAGGGGTGGACCTTTGAAATGGCAAGATGCTGTATTTGGTCTTAAGCGTAAAGTCTAATTGAGAAACAAGCATCTAAGAGGCTGGATGCCCTGTCTCAGGGGCAGCACCACCGGACCCTAAGTGCTGTGCAAACTTAGGGAAGCCATCAGACTTGACTTGTTTGTGAAGGAAGTATGGGACCCACCCTAGTGGTCTTTTCTGAGAAGACCGTCATTCCAGAAAGAGAGTGTAAGATGCGATGGTGCAGACTCAGGTCCATAATGCGGTGGGAGCCCATGTATGAATCATTTGGATCAGGTGGTGTTAAAAGGTGGTGCTGGAGAGTTTTGAAAATACTCTGTGGGTGGCTTGTGCATCCAGGGAAGGGGTCTAGGCTCATGCAGTAAACAGGGAATTGCTGGAGGTTTTCAGGAAACACGACTTTTTATCATTGCAGTTTCCCTTAGTTGGCTCTCATAGTCTATTTTAGAGAGAGTTTTTGCAATAGGGCGCTTATGCTTGCCAAAGAGACACAGAGAGCCAGAAGTGAGAAATCACCCCCGGGGGATGGCTATGCTGTAATCCCTTCTCTTCCACTCTCCTCATGGGATCTTGGGCACGCATGCACATGCACCCAGCGTGAGTTTTAAGCCTCCGGGTCCGGGACTCAAACTGCAGTCTACTATGTGGGAGTCCAGCAACATCACTATTACACCATCTGCCGGTCCCCAAACATATTCCTAATCAAGTATAGCTGCTCGGCTGGATCTTTTCTGTAATGGGTAGCCTCATTTATGTCTGTTCATCTTTATTCTTTAATCTGTGTCTGTGGCACGTAGAATTTTCTTGCATTACTTTTTCTTATACAAATAGTAACTGGAGTTTAGGTTTGTTCATTTTTTAGGCAAAGTTCTTAATGATCTGGTATCTATCATTTTTGATGCTGGAGCTATCCCAGATCAGTGACCAGAGCAGAGGCAGAAAGGCAGTCTTTTATTTTTCTAGGTTTTTGCCATAGGGTGCATATGCACATCAGAGAGGGGACATGAGCAGTCCCCGCAGGGGGGACGACCACACCACAATCTCTCTTCCTCCATTTTCCTCTTGAGCTTTTTGGCATGTATGCACAAGTGCTCAGGGTAATTTTCTTTCTTTCTTTTTTGCCATAGGGCATGTGCGCTCACCAGAGAGACGGTGAGAGGGAACATGAAAAATCAGCCCCCTGTGGGGATCGTGATAGCAGATCCCTTCCTCTTCCTGGGATGGTGGGCATGCACACGTGCCCAGTGTGATTTTCAAGCCCCTGGGTCTGTGTCTTGAACCATAGTCAGCCATGTGAGAGTCCAGTGCCATAACCACCACAGCTCTCTTGCAGCTGCTCCGCTCTGCGGTTGGAGCAAGACTGCAGCGCCCATGGTCTCTGAGCAGGTAAGCGGGGCTGTGTCCAGTAAGGCTGCATTTACAGCAGGTAGCTTTCCTGTGACCCGAGGGCCGCAGTTGCCAGCTTGCCCGAGAGCCCCCAATATCTCCAAATGCCGCTGCTGTGGGCTTGGCACTCCAGCAGTGTGTATGGCTCATACTCCTTTAACCCTGCTGCCTGTTCATATTTCTTGAGAGAAAATGCAAAGTTTTTTATTTTCACTTTCTGACTGATAAGAAAACTTTTTAAAAAGTTTTATATTACTTTTTTTTTGGAAAAAAATGATTTAATTTTATTTATCAGTATTATTGTTATTTTCTGTTTGCTACAGAGCTCCTGCACTCACCACAGTCAGAGAGAGAGAGAGTGAGTAAGTGAACTGCCAGGTCTGGGCCTCTGGCTACGGTTGGCCGTGTGGGAGTCCTGTGTCTCAACACCACACCACCTGCTAGCCCCATTACATTCATTTTTTATTAAAGAATTATTTAATTTTATTATTTTTAATTTGCTACCCGGCACACATGCTCACCAGAGAGAGACACACACAGAAAGAGAGAAAGTGAGAAAGCAAGCCACCACAGTTCAAGTCCGGACTCGAGCTGTAGTTGGCCATGTGGGAGTCCAGTGCTTCTACCACCACACTCCCTGTCGGACCCCATTATATTACTTCTTAAAATTTCCAGCTTCTTGTTGTAATTATAGATCATTTCCCAGTAATATACTCAAGATTCTCAAGGATTCCCAGGAAAAAGGAAATAGAAAAAACAAACAAACCTATTTTCTGGTTTTGAACTAGTAACATATACATACTCACAGACCTCTCCCTCACAACACCCACTTCCCATCATGAGACCTGAGGAAAATCCTGAAGTCCCACATCATCTGAAACTGGGGGGCAGGGGGAGTGATGTGGGTCCACGCACTTACCTGTGTGCGTCTGCGTGCACACCTGCGTGGGTCCCACGTGCTCATCTGCATGGGTCCTGTGCTCACCTGTGTGGGTCCCGCATGCTCGCGTGCTCACCTGCGTGGGTCCCGCATGCTCACCTGTGAGGGTCCCACGTGCTCACCTGTGTGGGTCCCGCATGCTCACCTGCTCACCTGCGTGGGTCCCGTGTGCTTACCTGCTCACCTGCCTGGGTCCCGCGTGCTCACCTGTGTGAGTCCCGCGTCTTTCTAGTGTCCCCTACTGCCTTGCGCTGGCAAATGCTCCCATCGTTAATTCCTTCTCACTGGCCTTTCACAGATAGATCATCCTTTGATTTGTCTGAATAATTTTGATTTTTTAAAATTTCAATGATTTTTCAGACATTTTTCCGAGTACCAGGTGAAGTGTCAACATCCTTGGGAAAACTTCAGTTACTTAGTCAAGATTTCTTCTCATGCCTTTCCCCTCTAGACTTACTGTTCATGCACGTTATTGCCCACAGATTTCACCATCTAAGCACAAAAGAAATGACAAACCCTAGAAATATTGTTATACAGTTACAGTGTCATTGCTATACAGTAAAGGTTTTTGAGTTGAAATGGAAAGGGACCTCCGTGGAAAAAATATATTCTATGTGTATTATTCGTAGTGTAGAAATATGCATTTCATCCTAATATAGATTAATTAGAAAATAGATATTACTGAAAATTACTGAAATGGAAATATGTTTGGTTTTCTGCATTTTGAATGAGTAATTTTCTCCTCATACACTGCTTTGTCTACATGAGTCGTAGGAGAACACTTTAGGATGGTGTGACCTCACCATCCACGAGCGAGTTCTGCCCTGATGAGACCACTAGACCTTGTATTCATGTATGGAGAGATACCCTGCAGCAGATGAAGAAGTACCTTTTTTTTGGAGCGGTTTTTGCTATAGGGCGCATGCGCTCACCAGAAAGACAGAAACAGAGAGACACCCCCCCCAGGGGGGATGGCCACACCTCAATCCCTTCTCCTCCATTCTCCTCTCGGGATCTTGGGCACGCATGCACACACACCCCACGTGATTTTAAGCCACCGGGTCCAGGACTCGAACCGCGGTTGACTACATGGGAGTTCAGCAACATAGCCATTAACTGCTAGTCCAAATAAGTACGATTTTGATAGTCAATGAAATTTAAAAAATAAAGTAAACTGAGCTTGGCCCTCCCTTCCACTACGCCTTACATGCTTAGTTATGGTCATTTACAACCTTGAGCTCAGCTAACCTCTGACTTAATCACGTTTTCCTTTACCACACATCCAAAGCAAAAAGTTCATTTTCCTTCCAGAATTTCTAGTTAAAAAAGTTGAGTGCCTCTGTGTCAGTCAGTGATTGACTTGTCCACATACTAAAGCACATCATCATCATCGTTTGAAGCTCCTTTTCTCCCTAAGAGAAAGAAGGCGGCAAGTGGTGCCAGCAGAGTCCTCATACCACGATCCACCCCCTCCCAGCCAGCCGGGGCCATGGGCATGCATGTGTGCCCGGGGGTGCTCAGGGAGGTCCCTGGGCATGAGCCAGGACCTTTCCCATGTGGGCCCAGCTGCGTTCCTGCTGTCCAGCCCCCAGCCCTGAGTCATCTCGTCACCATGTGGGTGGCAGAGGGACTGTGGGAGTGGCTCAGGGTACCTGTGGGGGATGTGGCTCTGACTTCCTAAATGTGGCTTTGGGCCAGCCCACTTCCCTTTGCCTCAGTCTCTGCATCTGAGAGGTGGGACTCTCGTTACTTTCACATGGTCTAAATAAGAAACATACATAAGGGGACCCGGAGAGGGCATAATTTATGTCACAGGACTCTCTCATGGTGGAATGCAGTTTGAGTCTCGGACCTGGGGACTTAAGTCTGTTGCCACGCATGTGTGCGCATGCCCAAAACCCCAAGAAGGGAGTGGAGGAGAAGGGATGACAGCGTGACCCTTCCCCTTGGGGGATGATTTCTCACTTTCTGTCTCTGTCTCTTTGGAGAGTGCATGCGCCCTATAGCAAAAATCTAAAAAGAAAAGTAAATTTATGTAAGTCATGCAACCAGTACTATGGCTTGGATAATGGTTTTCCCCTCAAAGTTTCTAGTTCTGGAAACTTGATTTCTAATATAATAGCATGTGGAGGGGGTGAGACCTTGAGGAGGAAGACCTGCCTTTGGTGTGGGCAGGTACCACCCAGCAGGCTGGAGTGTGGGAGGGGAGGGGAGGAGAGGTCAGTTTCCTCTCCCTCCCTCCCTCTCTCTCTGCCTTTCTCTCTGTCTCTGCCTCTCCCTGAGCCTGGCTTCCTCTCTGCACTGTCAACCATGTTGCCTTGCTGGCCCCACGCCTTTGGACTTTCTACCACCAGAATAATGAGCCAAATACAGCTCTGTTTTTTACCCACCACCCAGTCTCGCGTATTTTTGTTTGGCAACACAGTAATTAACTAGGACAGCACGTTACTTGGCAGTGCCAGGTAGTACGGATGATTAGAGGAGGAAGGTACATTTACCTTCCACTTACCTTCTGTAACTCCCTCCAGTGCGACTTGCTGTTCTGTTGTCTAGGAGGTGATGATTAGTCTACACAATGGAGGAACGGCATCACTTCTCTCTCCTGTTAGGAATCTAAGAGAAGACTTACTATTCTATCATGAATTTGAGAATCTCAGTAGACGCTTGTTTTGTTAATTGGGTACATATGTTAATGAAGAATTACAGTCAATTTGAACTTTATGGAACTCACTCAGAATAAATACACTCTTGAATTCAAGGTTCATTACTTTAGAAAAAAAACTCAGTTGAACTTTATCCGCTGAATCAGTCGTTTTGTGGCCCGAAAGTTTTCCATTGCATTTTCAGTTGCAAGTTCATGCAATAAAATAAAGGACTATAATAAATGTATTTGTTTTAGAGAGAAAAGTTGTATTTCACATTTCAATAAGTCCTTTTTCTATCCGTGGAGTAACTTGGTGCCCATTCTGTCTGCTGTGATCTAAAGGGATTCTTCATTTTTATTTACCTATTTTTGGCCTACTTTATCTCATCCTCTAAAGTTGTTTTTTGTTTTTAAATCAAGCTTTTTATTTTAGCTTGGAGTTTTTTGAGCTTTCTTCTGCTAGTGTTTGCTCTCCGGGTGCCTGTGGTTCTCAGAGACCTCGGAGGTGCTGTCCAGGCCTCGCGTTTGGCACTCAGGGAGGAGGGGATTTCTTGCGGATGGGCTCCCTTCTGCCCGCTCATACGCTGCCTCACTGCAGTGTGGTGTTTAGACTGTGTCAGCTCTTATTACGATGAATTATGATCATTTCCATACAGCTGGGTGGCAGTTGTGGGAGTTTACATTATCAGCGCAAAACTCAGACTAACTCAGCCAATTTAGATGTCAATAAAACATTTGTTACTTATTTTCTGTTTTATCATTGGTTGTAATTTATACTTAGAATTGAAAATGTTAACATGTGTGACTGAGTTTGTTTTAATTAAGTGTATAATTAAGCTAATGAACCTTGTAAAAATGTAGTGGCGCAATCCTTAATATAATCTAAGCAGTTAAATTTCTAATTACGCATCCAAAGTCATGTACAGAGACACGGCATTCCAGGGGCTCGCTTTCTGCCCTGCGTTCCTCCCTGCCTTTCTTCCATTTTTCCTTTCTTTTCTTTTTCTTTTCTTTCCTTTTCTTTTCTATTTTTTCTTTCTTTTCTTTTCTTTTTTTTTTTTTTTTAAAGAAACATTGTTCCAAGCCTGGAGAGACTTGAGAGACGTACGTAATTGCATTCTCCTTGTTTTAGGAACATTATTGAGAAGTGGGATCTGTACACAGTGGACAGAACATTTTCCTTTTTTCAAATATTGCAAAGGGTATTGGAAATGGTGGCAGAGGAGTAGATTTGGAAGTGTTTCAGATCGGCCAGGAAAAAAAGCCTTTTGCTTTAAAAACATACAGGGCAAGTGATGTTTATATAAGACTCCGAGGAGGAGATTTGTTTTGCACACCCCTAAACCCTACACTCATTTCTTCAGGAATCCGCTCCTTCCCTTAATAAATGACCCAGCCTGTTCTCTGATGTCCGGCAGGACAGCCAGTGTGGGGGATTTTGCTCCTGGAATAATTCCCTGACAGAGCTCACTCTGGCCCCTCCTCCCTCTTCCCTCCATTTTTAGTTTTTGTGACATGGGTGTGAGATCACCATTTTGATACTAGTTGCCGAGAAGAAAAGCTGTCCTCCCCCAGCTCACTGACATGACAAAGTAGTCCTCCCTTCAGGAGCTCGAACCGCTTTCTCTGATAAAGCGTCCTGGCGTCCACACAGCGGAGGTGGTCCACCCCTGCTTACAGCAAGTTCTAGTTGCTGGCTGGGCTGGTTGAGTGTGCAGGATACATACCTAAGATTTGCTTTTAATTACACTCTTTGGAATAGCTTGGACTCGAAAGAGGGAGGTATGGAACAGCCACTTACACACACCGTTTTCCGAAAAACGAAAGCAGCTGCAAGAGCGTCTGTGCGTTCGCTTCCCTTCAGAGGGTCTTTTCACTCACAGTCAAGCTGTTGTCAGTTCAGTTTTCTTGTGAAGTTTTTTTTCTCTCTCTTTTTTTTCTGGTCTGATAGTTCATTCCACTCCTTTTGTAATCATGTTCACCTAGTGGAGCAAATGAGATAATTTTGCAGATTGTTCCACTTTACTTCTAAATTAATCCATTCTTTTTGAGAGAATGATTCTAATAGTGTGGTCAAGTGCTTGGAAATCAGCAGGCTGCTCACTTCGCCTTAATCCCGTCTGCTCTGATTCCCGATCACTCGCGGTGTCGTCAGGGAGAAGGCCTCCTCTCCGCTCTCCCTCCCTCAGCCTTCCCTCTCTAGGACTGAATAAAGCCATGCTGAGGTTGAGTAACTGCTGGCGGTTGTGGTTGCCAAAGCCGTGGTCAACAAGCTCCCGTTACGTTCCCTGTAATATATGTATTTATGGCATGTAGCATGTACTTTAGTATGTAGTATGTACATGTACTGTGTACTTTAGGAATTCTGATGCTTTTGGCCATAGGAGAGCACTTACACAGAAAGACCACCATTCCGTAAATGAAATGTGGCCTGCTTCTTTACTTTGGATTATTATTCTAGAAAGTAAAAGAGAAAAAAATGTAAGTTTTAAGAAACTAAATGCTTATCTAGTGAATAGAAATACATTAACCTATTTATCTAAAAAAAGTTGATGTCACTTGTAAAATTGAAGTACAGCATTCTAAATTATGCTGTGTTAAACTATGATACATCTTCAAAGGACCTATGGAGATAAATTTTTAAGTTCAGGGACTGGTCCTGTGGCCTGATGGATAAGGGAGCTGGATTCCATGTGGTTGGCTCTGCAAAGTTCAAATTGCAGCCCCAGTGGCTTGAAACACATGCTGGTGTGTGTGTTTGGGTGCCCAAAATCTTGACAATGTGAAATGGTGGAGAAGGGATTTTGGCATGACCATGCCCTACAGAGTGGTGCATTCTCTCTCTCTCTCTCTCTCTGTCTCTGTCTCTGGCTTTGGCAAGGCAATGGTCCCTCTTGCTGTAAATAAAAAATTTATAAATTTGTTTTAAAGATTTATTTTGGGACCAGCAGGCAGTGTGGTGGTTAAAGGTGCTGGACTCCCACATGACTGACTGCAGTTTGAGTCCTGGACCTGGCGGCTTGCTTTCTCACTATCCCTCTGTCTCTCTCTGATCAAACTGCACAATAACAATAATAATAATTAAGGAGTTAAAAAAGAAGTATTTATTTAATTCTATTCGTTGTTGTTGTTGTTATTACTTTTTAAATTTGACCAGAGAGAGAGAGAAAGGGAAAGTGAGAAAGTAAGGCACCATATCCGGGACTCAAACCACAGTTGGCCATGTGGAGTCCAGCCTGTAACAACCATGCCCCCTACTGGCTCCCCTCAGATTTATATATTTAAACAAGTTTTACTTTACTACTAGGTAATTTCCACTAAACACAGTCTACATATAGTTTCTATAAATTTCTAGGCTATTTTATGTTACACGAAACATCTCAGAATACATAAAAAACATATGAATTATTAGTTACTTTAGATTACAGAAATGTTCTAGCCATCAAGAGAAATAGCTTATGACTTTACTAATTATAAAATCCAGCTAAATAGCTAGAGTGAGTCATAGTAGGACACATTTCTCATCGCAGGAACTGAAAGTATGCGCGTTTGTAGGCGTAAACACACAGACTCTCGGGCGGTTTGCAGCCACAGGCGTGCAGCTCCTCCTGTCGTGGTGGGATTAGCTGCCCGGGACCAAGGCTTCTTTTCTTTAAGCTGTACTTTCACGGGGCTGCTTCGAGTGTGCAGTGGCAAGTGCTCTCCAGATCCCAGGGCATGTCAGTGAGTAACTGTATTGAACTTGATTTCTTGTATTCCTCTCTCCTGTTCGTTGATATCATAGGTATAGCCTAATCATTTGGTCCCTCTGGTAGAGAATACTTCTCACAGGTAGAATCAAACTTCAACAGCAGGGAGGCCCGTGCAGAGGGACTCGGCGTGGTGGCATTTAAATGGCGAGTTAATCATTGGTGTGGCATATCGTTGCATCTTTTCCTTCCAAATTTGGATAGAGACAATGAAGTTGGTCGTTCAGCTAAAGCAATGAGCTTTCTTCCTACTTTTGAGTCGAGGGAATTTTTTTTAATTGCTAGAGGGCATGTGCACTTGCCAGAGAGACAGAGATGGGGGAGGGGGGGAGAGCACCCTGCAATGGGGCATGGCCACACTGCAGTCCCTTCTCCTCCTTGTCTTCATCCTCGCAGGATCTGGGGCACCCAGGCACACACATCCAGCTGGTTTTCAAGCCACTGAGGCCAGAATTTGAGCTATACTCTCAGCCCTGTGGGCTCTGACTCCCTTAACCACTAAGCCACAGGGCTGACTCCAAATAAGTTTTGAGAATGTATTTGTTTATTAATTCCATGAGATTTGGGAGACAGAGCAACAGAGGTGGGAGGGCACCCTCCGTAGTGTTCCAGCCAGTTTGCCCCGAGCCTCCGCCAGCCAGGTCCTCAGGCACACACGTACCGCTAGCACGCACTGGGAGCCTTCAGGACCCCGACCCTGGTCTTTCCCACACGCCATCTGCATTGTGCAGGTTCTGTTACTGCCCTGCCACTGTGGCTGGCCGAGCAGAGGGAATTAACTATGTATTTATTTAACTCCAATATATGTTAATAAGTACCTAGAAATTGCTGACACAGCACTCTTTTTTTTTTTCTTCCACCAGTCACTAATACTTTTAGACATATTCTAATAGGTGCTGATCCTTAGCTGGTAACACTATGAAAGTCAAGGCCACATAAATATACCACCCTCTCATTATTTTTTATATTTAATTCTATAAATTAGAATGCAGTTAATCAATGACTGTAAATATTCATGAAATAAACAAAAGTTAGACTGCCAAGCAGAAAGTGAAAGGAGGCTTTTGCTTCCATTCCATTCATTTCAGTTCAATCCTATCTTTAGCATAATTGATACCTTCATGTGAAAAGGGCTCTGGATATAAATTCTGTTTGTTTTTATTCTATTTTACAAAAATCTCATTAGAAGTATGAGATTCATTTGCCTCAGCTAAGCTCAGTCCTTCCTTCTGCTGGCTTCTACCGAGACCTGATCACCGGCTGTGTACTGGAGCAGGTGTGGCCACGTCTCAGGCGTTGTCAGCGCAGTGGTCGGCAAAGGGCCCATGTATGACAGGAGGGGACAGCGGGTCAGAGGACAGACACCACAGTGACCGTGCACGTTTACCCAGGAAGCTGCTTCTATCAGAATGCATGTCCATCCCGGTGTACTCTAGGTGAACATCTACTGGACAACATGTAGAGGCTTTTAGAAATCGTGGTGTCTTCGGTTTTATATTGTAGAGGATTCTAAATCGTGTATATCTATGAAGGCATTTTTTGTCTCTTTATTAGGATTATAGAAGAAAATGCAAACTTTGGAAGTACCAGATGTAAAGTCACATACAGGGTTTTTTTTTTTCCCTTAAAGAATTATTTTATTTAATTTTTCTTTCTTCCTTTTCCTTTTCCTTTTCCTTTTTTTCTTTTTGTTTCTTTTGACCAGAGAGAGAGAGAGAGAGAAATGAGAAAGCAAACCTCCAGGTCTGAAACTTAAACTGCAGTCGACCATGTGGGAGTCCAGAGCCTTAACTACCACGCCACCTGCTGGCCCCCACGTATGGGTTTTGACATGACCAGGATACAGAAGTCATGCCAGCCACTGAGCCAATACTAACACCCATCCTGTTCCTTCTACTGGGTTCTCAGTGAGAGTTTGCCGTTGGTCCCCGGGTGTCCAGCATAGCTTTTGAGTTAAGAAGTTAGTACTCTGGAGCAAGCACGCTAGTAATGTTAACTTTTTTTCTCTGTATGGATCTCTAAAAGCTCATTTAAACTTCTTTTTCACCTTGGGGTTTAGTTCACGTATGGAAGGGCCGAAGGACGACCAGATTCTTGGGATTTCTCTCTTCCTCTTGTCTTTTATCAATTGAAAATATAACAAATTACTAACTTTTGAGAGACTTAGCAAGTTTTGAAATTCAGAATATCAGGCACTGTCAAATTCAGATGCCTAGCGTGGAGGCGCTCCTGTCTCTGACCCCTTCCTCCCTATTACTCTCCTCAAGCCTACACACAATGTGAAATCAGCCTGCCCTCATCCCTGCCCCTGGTGGGAAGGCAGAGGTTACAGTCAGCCATGTTCTAGCTGCCTTAGATCAGAAAAGCATCACAGCCACTCACAGCTCCACACTCACCCATGCCCCGCACCGCCAGGCGAGCGTTTAGAGCAGCGTGAAGCCTCGGGCTAGTGTACAGTTCGCTTCAGGAACGTAACTGTGAGCCTGAAAATTATTTCTCATATCTTTGCAAGGACCCATTTCTACAGTCCATTTAGACTGCCGTGATTTTTGTCTTGGTGTTATTTTAAAATGTTTTAAGAGCGATTTAATATGCCCCTTGACAAGGAAGCCTTTGTAAATATAATACGGCACTAATGCAGTGGGGCCTTGTGCGTGCTGGAGATATTACATGTGTAATCATTTGCATTCTTAATGTTCCAGAACCCTGGGGTTATTAGTAAAACGGTTGGAGAAAGGTGGTAAAGCTGAACAAGAAAACCTTTTTCATGAGAATGATTGCATTGTCAGGATTAATGATGGCGACCTCCGGAATAGAAGATTCGAACAGTAAGTGTGTGCTGACGGCCTGTCCCCGCCTGCCTGCGGCCCTGCAGGACGCAGTCCATTGAAATGTTCCAGAGAGCCGGTCTGCGGTCTCTGTCCTGTAGCAGGGTGTTTGCCATTATCTAACGTTTAAAGGTATAGAGAGCCAGACTCCGGGCAATCACTAGGATTAGGCCATACTTCCCAAGGCCCCTGTGCTGCTGGAGCCCATCTTCACAGGTTACAGCCCTGTTTAGCCTCATTGCGCTTGCTGTTTCTCACCCTTTGGAAACCTGACCAGTGCATTAATTGTTATTATACTTTAAACCTCATTTTCAACTTCTGTTGCGTATGATGTCTCTTGGTCCAAATAAACAGAAGGCTCCGCTGAGCCACCATTGTTTTGTTGTACTCAGATATCCTTTATCTAGATTCGAGCTCTTATTCAAATAAAGAATACATTGGCAAGGCAGGAGTGAGCTGGACTCTTACAAACTTTGGTGACACCGGAGTGGGCACCAGTGAGAGGTAGAGCCCCTGATGGCATTGGCATCCACTTCGGTGACATTATAACCACCAAGTCCAGATAGATGCACTCGACAGTTTTGTTTGCACTGATACTTGAACTAATTTGCTGATAGGAGTAATGAATAGTCACTTTCTATATTTTTCTAAGCATATTTATAAAGCATACATTTCTTTTAAAATTGCAAGGTCCTTTTTTAAGAAAATATAATTCTTACAAGAAGTATTGGATCGTCTTATAGAGAGAAGATTGCATTTGATCTTTATTAATACTGAAAGTATAATACCGGTATTGTCCTTGAAACTGTAGTTTAATGATTTGCACTTGCACACACAGTATGTTAGTTGTGGATAATTTTGCTACTTTTCTTTAGTGCCTGAGACATTTATATTTGGAGACACAGCTATGCTTCTATCTGAGCTTGCAAACTTGATTGATGAATGGGTTATTAGAATTTTGCTTTTTGATTTCAACAGTCTGTCAGTTCTTATTGCTTAATTAGTATACTTAATTAAGCTCATAATATCTCCAGGTCTGCCAGTCTTCATTTGCTAATTTTCCGTTCTTTCTCAAACCCAGAGCACAACATATGTTTCGCCAAGCCATGCGTACACCCATCATTTGGTTCCATGTGGTTCCTGCAGCAAATAAAGAGCAGTATGAGCAACTGTCCCAGAGCGAGAAGAACAATTACTATTCCAGCCGCTTCAGCCCCGACAGCCAGTACGTTGACAGCCGGAGCGTGCTCGGCCCTGGGCTCCCCGCCCTGCAGAGAGCCCCCCGGCCAGCCCACCAGCCCGAGCCGCAGGACGCTCACCCCCGACTACCTCATAGCACACACCCCTCCGGAAAGCCACCGCCAGCCCCACAGAATGTACTGAGTACGAATGTCAGCAGTGGGTACAACACCAAAAAAATAGGCAAGAGGCTTAACATCCAGCTCAAGAAAGGTAGGACCTGTCGTGTTTTTGTCGCCGGGAACTTTAAGCCAGCCTATCAGCAAAAAGCAACGTTCGTTTTATCCCATTGTCAGGGGCAAGAGCTGATGTGAAGATGTTTCTCAAGAAGCATCTGGCTTTGTATTGTATATGAAATTGTGGTTTTATGTTTTTCTGATTCATTTTGTTATATAGAAATTAAATGTGAAAGTATAGAGAATAAACATTTAGGGACAGCCTGTGACATGGCAGTGAAGGTGGCCAGATCCCACATGACCAATTGTGTGGTTCAAGTCCTGGACTCGGTAGCTTGAGAAACACACTGGGTGTGTGAGCGTGTGTGCCCAGATCCCTAAAGGAAGGGAAAACAGAGAAGGGATTGCAGCGGACCACTCCCCACGTGGGGGGGTGGAGGCTCCTCATCTCCCTCTCTGTCTTTCTCTGCCTCTCTATCATGAGTGCACCTGCCCTCTAGCAAATTTATTAAAAAAACAAAACAAAACAAAACAAAAACCCTAAAATACTGGCTTCTGAGAAGCAGGCAGAAGTTACCCTGCAGCGAAATCTCTGATAACAGATGGAAACGGCACCAGGACGCTGCTCCGAGCCCTGAGCATAGTGACGAGGTGGCTGACAGTCGACCTACTTGCTGCCCCAGCCCAGCCCTCACAGCGGACCACGGTGTCAGCGGTCGGGGGGACCAGGGCCTGCAGGCCGCAGTGGTTCCAGGGAGCTTGCGGAGGAGCCCGGCGGGGCTCCCTGACTCCTCTTCCAGTGCTTCCTGTTCTTGGGGTGATGTGGGGATCGTGATGGGGATCGCGGTTCTCCCTCCTCCTGGTGTCAGTCCACCCACTCAAGACCCCTCCCACGGCGGTGCCTCCCTGTGTGCAGGCGGGACATGCTCCTCCGCTGCCTCCCCACAGCTCGACTCCAGCCAGGGGCCAGGCCCTGCGGTGCAGGCTCTCTGTCCCTCATCAGTTTTAGCTGAGCATTTTGATGCATTTTTAAATCAGGTCTTTCAAAATGGCGTCATCCTAAAGAGTATTTCTCTCTTTATGAGCCCAGCCACCTCCGACAGTCAGAAGGAAACGAATCCAAGAGGGGTTTGGTGACGTCCCCGGTCTCTGCAGGGCGGGGAGCAGGTCCTGCCTAGAAGGGCTTCCCTCCCGACGTTCAGATGGTTCGTCTCTCTGTGGCGGTGCTTACACGGCTGTTTCCTCTCCCAGTCATAGTTTTCCCCTGAACTTTGTGTGAACTGCACGTTCTTTATTTCTGGGTACTGGTTTTTAAGCTCTAAATACTTGGTTGACGTGATCAGGAGTTGACAGGTTGCCACTTCCCTTGGAATCCAGAGGCCCTCTCAGCAGAAAGCCCCTCTAGCTGCGTCAGCTCCTAAGTGAGAAGAATGCCAGGGCCTCTGTCCTCCTTTTTCTCTGCTCAAGTACAGGCTCTATTTTTTAAGCAAAAACGTATCCCAAGAATCATAAAAAGTTGTATAAAAAATAAAATTCTACTTGGGATCTCTCAAGAAGGATATAATATTTTTATTGGCCATTGTCATAAAGTATCTTGTCCTTTTTACATTGCTATAGGGATATTTATGTATTTAATTTAGTTTTCACACAATATAGTCAACAAATGTTGATCTCATATGAACTTTTTCATGAAACGAAATTTTGTCATTAATATAAAGCCATTCTTTTGGATATAGGAGTTAGCAGTTTTATATTTTTAAAATTTTTAAAAAGAATTATTTTATTTATCAACGATTATTTTTTCTCATAAGTTTGCCAGAGAAAGACAGAGAGAAAGGGAAAGGTAGAGTGAGAAAGCAAGTCACCAGGTCCAGGACGTGAACCATGGTCAGCCATGTGGGAAGTCTAGTGCCTAAACCACCACGCCACCTGCTGACTCCCAGCAGTTTTATATTAATAGTGTTTAGAAAGGTGTGATTGCATTTGCACAAGCTCATTTAGAAAGAACATGCTTAATCAGTATAAGAAAAATATAAATTATATTTTTAAAACTTTAAAAAATTTACTTATTAACTTTATTATTTTTATATTTTAACTTTGCTAGTCTAGATATGCACGGGAGAGAGAGAGAGAGAGAGAGCAAGCAAGCAAGCGAGAAAGCAAGCTCCCAGGTCTGGGACTTGAATCGTGGTCGGTGTGTAGTAGTCTAGTGCTTCAAACACTGTACCCCCTGCTGGCCTGATGATATTTTCCTTTAAATATTTTTCTTTTCTTTTTTTTTTTTTTTTTGGAGAGGTTTTTGCTACAGGGCACGTGTACTCGCCAGACAGACAGAGATAGAGAGACAGAAAGCGAGAAATCACCCCCCGGGGGGATGGCCACACCGCAATCCCTTCCCTTCCATTCTCCTCTCAGGATCTTGGGCACACACGCACACATGCCCGGCGTGAGTTTTAAGCCACCGGGTCCGGGATGCGAACCACCGTCCGACTACGTGGGAGTCCAGCAACATAGCCATTACGCTAACTGCTGGTCCCTCCCTTTAAATATTTTTCTGACCATGAGTGATTGAAAGGATACAGAGCCCATAGACCTGTCTTAATGCTAATTCGCTGTGAGAGTGCATACAAAAAGTGTACTCCACCTGTGTGTGCTGCCAGATTGCAGGCATTTTAAATAAAAAATTAATTCTGTTCAGAGTGAAGAAGAATGCAGATTGTTTTCCATTTAGGACCAAACACAGAGGGTTTTTTTTTGGTGGGGGAGTGGGACATGGGAAGGCATGTGTGTGTTCACCACTGAGAGAGGGAGAGGATGGAGAGAGTACCCCCGTGGGGAATGGCCTCGCCACAATCCCTTTTCCTCCACCTCTTTCCTTGCAGGATTTTGGGCCTGCATGCACTTGCACCCAGCATGATTTTATAAACTATCTTTACTTTTAAGATGTTTTAATAAAGTACATTAAAAGCACAGGGCACCTCAGTGTTAAACTGTAAGTTCAAAGTGAACTAACTTGCTTTGAGTAGCAGAAATGCTTCAGAACTATTGAGAGAGACTCTTCGTACTAAAACAAGAAGCCTCGAGGATGACGATTCTGTGCTCTGACTTTGAAACCTTGTCATAGCACATGACAGGATAGCCCCAGTGTACTTGCTTTCATAATTATGATTTCTTAATATTTATTGCCATTTTGGCATTCTCAAGTACCCTGTTCTTTTGTAGAAATTAGCTTTTTAATAAAGTCAGAGGAGAAGGTCAGTAATCTGTCTCAGTCAGGGCAGAATGTTTTGTTGGCTTTGCTAAATGAAAATTGATATCTGTTTATCTTTCCGTTAAAGGTCATAGCCTGAACTTTTAGCTTACAGATTTAGGGGTTATTGCTGATATTTTAATAGTGTTGAGGTTCCTATAACAGTCAGGCTTTGTAGTTTTATACAAATTAATATCACAAAAGGAGAATAATTTAGAATTCTTTCTTAATACCTGTTATTGCAAGTCATTAGAGTTTCATGAAAGCACAGAGACATATGGAAAAGTCCCAGCAGAGTAATTAGGGAAATCTCATATAGACAATATGCCATTCAAAGTTTTCAACACTGAAGACCTAAGAAATTACCAGCGTAGGCACATTCAAATTGCTTCAGAGTAGGAGTAGATGAATGTTTTCTTTGAACTTGATTATATTTATGGTAGCTTTGTTACAGGTGTAATTATCGAATGTATTCTTCACTACAGGATTTTCTTTTTCTTTTTTTTTTTTTTTTTCTTTTCGGATTTTTGCCTTAAGGTTCGTGCACTCACCAGAGAGAGACCTAGAGAGGGAAAGTGAGAAATAGCCCCCCACCGGGATAATGACCACACCTCAGTCCCTCTTCCACCACGCTCTTACTGGGATTTTGGATACGCATGTACACATGCCCAGTGTGCTCTTCAAGCCACTGGGTCTGGGACTTGAACTACACAGTCGGCCATGTGGGATCCAGCCACCTTAACCTCCATGCCACCTACTGGCCCCTGTTTTACACTTTTCTATAAATTATTTTACTGAGTACTAAATCAAATTAGTGCATTCTCTAGATTTTTCAGCATATGCAAACACTCTTTATTCCTCTCATACTAAGCAAATATTTGCCCTACTATTACTGTAACTGACGTTGAATCTAACATTTTAAGTAGTGACTTTATTTTTTAAGTTCATGTATTTTTTTCCATGTGTGAGACAGACGGCAGCACCCCAGCAGGGTTTCGATGTGACGCCCCCTCAGCCTCGGCCGTCGCTGGGTCGACGGTGCACGTGTGCCTGCCTGGTGCGCTTAGGGAGGTCTCTAGGCGTGAGCCCTGGACCTGCCCCTGGTGGTCCTCCCAGCATGTCCATTTCACCACTGTGCCTGCCCTCTTGAGAAGCAACAGTGTGAAAAGGCCTAGGGAGAATGCAGCCAGCATTACGAGTGTTCTGTAAGAAGTCTGTGTGTGACGATAGCGCTTTCATCACCTCCACATCTTTCTCTGGCGTGTTTGGCTTAGTGCGTGTTGGTTCTTGTGCCGGGTAACCCCGTCTGCACCGTATTGTGCTTATAAGGCTGCTTGTCAAGAGAGCTGCCCAAGAACTGAGAATTTAAACTATAAATGCGCAGAGTAATTTATACTTGCCTCATTAATTTCAGTCCCCGTAAAAATAACAGGATGATCCTCAGATTTGGGAGCCTGAATCTGAGATGGATTCTTTACTGTTTTGCCTTTTTATTTACTTATTTATCTTGAGACGTATGAGGTTGTCGGGAAAGTCGTGACGTATTTCTGTTTGTTTTTCTTATGACTCCCCCAACGACCCAATAGTAGGGTAAGATGATGTGAATTAGAAGATACTTAGGTAAAAGTAATATGGTTCATCTTCTTCTTAAATTCTTTGGATAATTATGGTTTTGGGCAGTCCCAAAACCATATTATCTGAATCAAATTCTCAATTGAGTATTCCTCTTCCATCTCCCTGGAGATTTTTCCCACCCTTGGCCCCACTGCCTACTCTTCCATTCTAGATACCATTTTGCACAGTAATACTTGATTTTTGAGGTCATGTGGGTCTTCACAGTTTTTTCCGTTCTTTATGTGTTGAAATTATGGTTATTTCATACTCCAGGACTTAGGCTGATTGAGAAACTCTTAGCAGGCGTGTTTGCATATTACTTTTAATCTGTCTTTGAGAAGATTGCCATTTCTTCTTAGATAAAAGACTTGATCCATAAACCATTTAAACCTTCTGTAATTTAGTCTGCAGGGGTACTTTAAAAAGTTCATGTAAAAATGGAATTAAATTATTAATTTATTTTGGAGTAAAAGTATTTTCAAATTGGTGCACAAGTTTTTCATCATACACATTTTATGTGAACTTCCTGAAGACTCTTGTTTTGGAAGATACATATCAACTTTTAAAGCATTAGGATGAGTGCACCCACTGAGAAAGTACAGAATGTCAGTCTGTGGAGAACAGTAGCGAATCCTTCTACAGCTCATGACATGCCATTTATTTCTTCATGTTTCTGTGTTCTGCGTTTAGGTACAGAAGGTTTGGGATTCAGTATCACTTCTAGAGATGTGACAATAGGGGGCTCTGCTCCAATTTATGTGAAAAACATCCTTCCCCGAGGGGCTGCCATCCAAGATGGCCGACTCAAGGCAGGAGACAGACTCATAGAGGTGAGTGACTTCTCTAAGGAATATGTCCTTCTTGAAAAGTTTCATTTTCTTTCTTTTCTTTTCTTCCCCCATCCCAAGAGATTTTTTGCTATAGGGCTCGTGTGCTCACTGGAGAGACAGAGACACAGAAAGAGAGAAATCATCCCTCCTCCCCCAGATTGAATGGAGAAATCGCCACCCCCCTAAGAGAATGGAGGAGCAGGACTGTGGCATGGCCATTCCCCTGGGGGGTGATTTCTCACTTTCCCTCTCACCATTTCTCTTTTTCTCTCAGGCCAGCGCACATGCCCTGTGGCAAAAACCTTTAAAAAAAAAAAAAAAAGAAAGAAAGGAAATGCAACCTGTGTTCCTCTTAGCAGTTATTTGGTTTTCTAATTGTTCACTAAGTATTCAAATAATGATGTTGAGGTGATTTTCCCCCCTTTTCTCTTATAGTTTTATCCTTAGTTTTGATTTCTTCTGATTGAGCTCTCCTAAAGGTTTCTTGAGACAGCACAGCAAAAGAATAGTTTCCATGTTTTCCCAGCTCTGCATTTTTGTCGCAGATCCCTTAACTCTTGCTCCGTTCCTTTTTATTTTGTGCCTGTGACATTTTTCAAATGGGCACTGTTAGAGGCGAAATAACAGGAAGGGTGTGAGTGTGATTCATGTTAGGGTATGGTTCAGGAGAGCCCCTTGTCCCGGGAAGGGGGGGGTTTACTTGTCCAAATTTGTAATTGTACCCTGTTTGTTAGGTAAGAGTCTTGGTCTTCCTGGCTTCTAATTCCCAGAACTAGGAGGTCCTTCCCTCCCTGCCTGCCCGCTTGCCCCTCTTCCTTCTTTCCTTCCTTTCCGGGGTAATCACTGTGTTTTGAGGGTTTCCGTCATCACACCATTGCTTTACTTTTAACACATCACAAAAGACTTTTGTTTTTCTCTTTAAAACTAGGACTGATGGGGCCAGTAGGTGGTGTGGTGGTTAAGGCATTAGACTCCTACATGGGTGACCATGGTTCGAGTCCTGGATCTGGCAGCTTACTTTCTCTCTCTCTCTCTGTCTCTGTCTGTGTGTGTGCGTGCGTGTGTGGTGAGAGCACATGTGTCTCATAGCAAAGTAAAATAATAATAATAAATAAAATTAAATAAATTAATATTTTTTATAAAAGAAAAAAAAGCAGTAGGAATAGCCTGTAACCTGCCTTTCTTCAGTTTGGCTTTTTTTTTTTTTTTTTCCTGTAATTGTCAACTTTACCTTAAAATGAACACTTCTTTTTATATGTTTAAAGCGCAGTATTGTAATAGTTGTAGTCAATATCTCGCAGTTCTGTGGACAGTTCTGCCTATCTGAGTATTTGAAATCATGCTGTAGAAAGTACTGAATGACTGATTTTTTTCCTTTCTTGATTTTACTCGTTTAATTATTTTTTCATTGTCGAGAACTTCCTGTTCCTCGAACCTGTTGTTGTGTATCCCTCCAGTCCCTGGGCAGTGTGTCGCACTATGTAAGACTGTCCTAGCAGGGGGAAAGGTTCTAAGGCATATAGGTGTATATTTGTTTGTTTTTAGACGTTTTTGCTTTAGGACACATGCATGCTCTGGAGAGAGACAGACAGACAATCACACAGACACACACATACACAGAGAGAACTCTCCAGGGGGTAAGCCACACCGCAATCCCTTCTCCTCCATTCTCTTCCTGGGATCTTGGGCATGCATGCACACACACCTGGCATGAGTTTCAAGCCACTGGGTCCAGGACTCCAACCATGTTCAGTTCTGTGGGTGTCGAGGGACGTAAACTCTATGCCATCTGCTGGCACCTAAGACATATTTTAACACAGAAAAACTTTAGTATTACAGTTACGTAACATGCTTACTTATCTTGGACAAAGTGTTATTTTCATTTTAAGAAAATACTATAGAAACCACCCCCACCCCCCTTTTTTTTTCTTTTGCTATATGAAGTGCCCTAGCCAGAGAGAGTCAGGAAATGAGAGGGGGGAAGCACCCCCTAATGGGGCGTGGACATGCCTCAGTCTTTCCTCCACTTCTCCATCTATGAGGATTCTGGTCATGCAGGCACATGCGTGTTTTTCAAGCTGCCAGAGCCAGGATTCGAACCACAGTCAACTATGCAGGCTCCTGTTCCCTTAACCACTAGGCAATGGGGCCAGCCATAGAATGTTTCTTTAACAAAATCTTACCCTCTCAGGTCTGTTAATGTACTGTAGTGATTCCTGATAGCGATGCAATGCTTCATGAGAGACAGAAATAATAAGATTCCCTAAGAGTGAGTTATCTCACATCTCTTCTTCCTGCTAGAAATTTTATAACATTGAAAAAGAGGAAGAAAATAGAGATGGAGTGTTGCTCATCCTCCAGAATACGCTACCATTATTTGATGTTCATTCTCCCATTTTCAATTTTTACCTTTAGGGATAAAGTTTTCTTCATAATTTTTACTGCAATTTCACTGAAAGTAATAATATTTCTACTAAGATATTTTGCGTGTGTTTACTACCGCTTAGAAGACCAACACTGTTTTGCTCTTTTGTAACAAAACACACACTCCACAAGGCCATCAGAATAGCTCAGTTCTCAGCCAGGAAGTTTTGTGTTCACTTGGCATTGTAGATATGGTTGTTTATTAATAACCTGGTGGTAGTAGCTTTGGGTTTATTGATGAACTCTAAAAGATTTACAAGGCCAACCCTATTGGGAAGTGTCTGGTCCGAGTTCTTTCTCAGGCACAAAAGCTCGGCGGTTCCCAGGCCATGGCGGAGCTGCTCATGGTGTGACTTGGGTCGCAGCTGGCTCTGCCCTCTAGGGAGTGTCTCTGTGGTCTCTTGGACAGGATTGCTGCTGAAAACTCTTTTTATTTATTTTAGGTAAATGGAGTAGATCTGGCTGGCAAATCCCAAGAGGAAGTTGTTTCCCTGTTGAGAAGCACCAAGATGGAAGGGACTGTGAGCCTTCTGGTCTTCCGCCAGGAAGATGCTTTCCACCCAAGGGAACTGGTACGTCCATTTGGTGCAGATGGAAGGTTCCGCACTGGAGCCCGAGGCTGGGCTAGCTCCCCAACAGCAGGTGTCGATGTGACGCTGTCCGTGGGGCGTCTGTGTTGTGTTTCTTCCGCCCTCGCTCAGTGCAGGCATTCTTCTCACACTCTCTCTGGGGTAGAAGTGGATAATCAAACCTGCGGTCGGAGGCCTATTTTCCAGGACGCCAGTGCTTGTCCCTGTACTCTCAGATGAACTGATTGAATGCAGAGACGTCAATTATTTCCTAGCTGTCACTCCCGAGTCTGTTGCTGAAAGCCTGTCATCCTCACCACTACATATGACACATTTTCATATTTTAATTTTCATCATACACGTAGCTCAGCCAAATAATGATGTTTGTTTGCTGTTGCATGCAAAGGAGTGCCTTTAAAAAAATTATTGCTGAACATAAAAAGGCCTTAGGGGCACTAGGCCCCAGGGCTACCCAACACGCCTGTAGGTCACGCCGACGGGACTGGCACACGTGAAAGGAGGCACCTGTCAGCGACCTCGGACTTCACTTTCCACATGTGCATTAGCGCGTCTAATTATCAGGCAGGGCGTTTATATGGTATGGGTGTGGATGAAAGAGCTATTCTAAATTTCTGAACTTCTGAACATTCTCATAGAAAGTGCTAGGTTTCATTCATATATTAAAATGACGTAAGTGAAGGAGTCCCCTTTATCTTTTTTGATTTTTGCCAAAGGAAGCATGTACTCGCTGACGAGAGACAGAGAGAGAGAGAGAGAGACAGGGAGAGGGAAGGTGAGAAATCACCTGCTGTAGGGATGGGTGTGCTGTGATTCTCTTGCTTCCATTCTCCTCCTGGGATTCTGGGTGCACACGCACACACACCAGGAGTGATTTTCAAGCTGTCAGGTCTAGGACTTGAACCGTGGTCGCCTCTGTGTTAGTCCAGTACCTTAACCACTATGCTATCTGCTGGCCTCCACCATTATCTTTTTTTTTTTTTTTGGGAGAGATTTTTGCTACAGGGCGCGTGCACTTGCCAGACAGAGAGAGACATAGAGACAGAAAGCAAGAAATCACCACCCGGGGGGATGGTCATGCCACAATCCCTTCTCCTCCGTTCTCTTCTCGGGATCTTGGGCACACACGCACACGCGCCCGGCGTGAGTTTTAAGCCACCGGGTCCGGGACGCGAACTGCGGTCGACTACGTGGGAGTCCAGTGACATAGCCATTACGCTAACTGCTGGTTCCCTCCACCATTATCTTTTGAAGTAGTGAGAAATAGTTTTATTTCAAGTACCCATGGGATTTTGAGTATCTCAAAGGAGATTTTACTTGAGTCGTCTCAGGTTGACATCTCTCTCAGCCAGCTTTTAGCTTCATCTACACAACAGTTCATCCCCATGTACTGGAGAGGCAAGGTTTTGGGGCCGCAGCTCCCAAACTTGCTGTATAGCCCTAATTTTCTTAGGATATAATGCTTCAAGTAGGGATGTGTCATGACTCACAACATTTTCCTTTTCTTACAAACATTTATTCTCTGTGCGAATTGATCTATTTTTAAATACCGGTCATGAATGGAGAGAGGTTCCTGTTGTAAGTGCCCTGTCTCCCGTTTCCTGGTTGCACACAGACATAAACCTTAGTGTGCGTCTGTGGGATTTCGGCTTGCAGTAGTGGTGAAATGAGAACACTTTTGTTTTAAGTAGATTGTGAATATATTATGAAAACGTCTCTATATTTAAAAATGTGTGATGCATTCCGTATTTCTTCATTTATATTCAGTTTTCTGTTTTTCCCCCACTGTTATCCAATTTTGTGCTTAAAATGCCACCTGATCCTAAATCTGGAGATCTCTCTATTAAATTGTAAATGAGCACTTAAAAAAAAAAAAAAAAAAAAAAAACAACGTGGCTTTTGCCGTGATTTGATGAAGCTGTAATTCCCTCTCCGTGCATCAGGGCCGATGGCGAGCGCTGTTAGATTGCCAGGCCTGAACGCCGCTCGGAAGCAGCCTTTCCCGGAGTTAGTGCCAACATGGAGCCAGCTTAAGGTTATTCAGGTTCTTCTTGTCCAATTTTGGTCTTCCAGGCTTCTGTTTTCCCCTTCTGCTGCCTTCTTTTTTTTCCCCCCTTGCTTATTTAATTTATTGCTTGTGAGCTTTTCATTAAAGAGTGAGCCAGTCGGCCGTCAGTCTATTATGCGTGTTGCAGCTGCTTTTCAAAATTTAAAAGGATAAAATCCTGAAAACTTAAAAGGGGATGTACAAAAATGCTCTTTGAATCCAATTAATATAACACTTGTTCTCCGTTTGCAGTGTTTCTGTTTAATTTCTGTGCTTGTAAGTGGACATATCCTTACCGATACCTTCCCTTTTTTTTTTTTTTTTTTTTTTGAGAAGTTTTTGCTATAGGGCGCGTGTGCTTGCCAGAAAGACAGAGAGAGACAGAAAGCAAGAAATCACCCCCCCAGGGGTGATGGCCACTCTGCAATCCCTTCTCCTCCATTCTCCTCTCGGAATCTTGGGCATGCACGCACATGTGCCCGGCGTGAGTTTAAGCCGCTGGGTCCAGGACGCGAACAGTGGTCAACTACGTGGGAGTCCAGCGACTTAGCCATTACGCTAACTGCTGGTCCCCAGATACCTTCCTTTTTAAAGTACATCTGCCTTATAAGCATCTAGGTAATTAAAGCAACTCTATTGTATGGCAAAAAAAAATCACGTTTATTCCCTATGTAGTATTTTAAACTATAAAGCTTGTGGTCCAGAATGTGGTTCAGCAGTTATTTTCTGTTAGAGCTATCAAATGATCCTGTATTTCAAAACTTGGATTGCGTTGGAAAAATTAAAACACAGAATTAGAAAACAGTGCCAAGATTAGGAAAAGAAGTTGGTGAGATTTCTTTGCCTCTAGTAATAAATTCATGATGGACTGTGAATGAGCAAATAAAAATTTATATGTAGAAAAATTTCTTAAAGCACATAATGAACATGTAACTTCAGAGTTTGAAACAAAAAGGGACACCTCAGCCCTAATATCATCGCTCTTTATATGCTCCGTGGAGTTTTAGAAGCATCACAATCCCCTTTAGAATAAAGCAGTGTGTTCCTGTGTGTTGAAGATGGCATTGGTCAGTCTGTATTTATCTTTTTCTTCAATTCTTCTAGAATGCAGAGCCAAGCCAGATGCAGATTCCAAAAGAAACGGTAAGAGCTTTGTCTTTTGCAGGATGCAGAGATGTTCAAAAGATCAATTGAACTCACCTCCTATAAATTATATACAAAGTCACTGTCCTGCCCTTTCTGGCTCCTACGAGCTGCTACATGGGTTTATTAACATCCTAAGTGTGCTCATTTTAAGGTGACTTTTTGCTACTGCTATAAATGGAGTATATTTCGTGGTGGGTTTTGTTCAAGCAGATAAAAAAAAAAGAGGTTTTAGTCATTTCCTATTTACTTGCATAACAGAAGGGTAAAAAACTGAAGAGTTAGATAGTTTGGCAAATACACAAAATATTCATGATTTGTGAAATGCCATAGTAAAAGTGGCTTTAAAATGGAAACCGAAAAACCACTTTATTCAGGCATGGAAACAAATGAATGGGCTAAGAGTACAGTAAAAAGAAAGCTTACAGTGTGTTGTTAATAAGTCTGAATATAGTTGTCGCATAACCTGAAGGGGGTAGCTTCTCTTAATAAAAGTCATGTACTCAGAGCCAGGATTATACTAGAAATATGGTATATCCTGTTTAGAAGATGAGTGCTAGTATGGAATGAGGATGAAGGAGTAAGCCAAGCCCCAGTGGACAGTACCAATGCACGGAAAAGGATAGCAGACCTTCCCGGGATGATGCGCTACCTGGGGAAAAGACATCGTATCTGGGAAGAATCCTAACAATTAGGTTAGGATCTTTTACCTCGAACAGCAGAGCACAAAGACATATTCATCTCAAACTGTCATTAAGTAGAGGAAAATGTAACAAAACCATATCCACAGTAGGTAATGTTAGAACACACCTTCCCCAAAATTGTGATATTTAGTAGAAGAAGAAAGAATATAAAGGATTTGAAGAACATTACAGATTTGATTTTCTGTACAGATTCATTTGTAGACGGAGAACCTTGGACTAACAAGTACAGTAACGCTTTCAGATAGCCCGTCATTCTGGAAATGGATGACTAATTAGACCTCACAGGAAAATCAGAAAACTCGAGGACATTAATGTTACTAAGTATGGGTTGTAGAAAATTCATAGCTTTAATTTTTTGTTTGTAAAGTTCAAGGAAATTGATTTTAAAGAACAAAGGGAGTACAAAACTATTTAAAAGGGAAATACTATGACGAACTATTATGTAAACCACAGTACTTAAAACGGTATGGCATTCTTATGGGACTAGACACGAAGATCATTTGAACTGATTAGTGATTATAAAAGCAGACATGATATGTATATGTATGTACACATATGTTAAAGGTGGTGTTTCAAATTAGTGGTAAAGGATTGTTTACTTAGTATTTAAAATAATTGGCCATCACTTTACAAAGGTAGATTTTTTTTCTTACCACACAGCAAAATAAATTCCGGATTATTATGAATTTAAAGTTTAAAAAAGTACGTAGGAAGTCTTAACAGAAAGTTAATGAACATTTTTCTGTTAGCTTGGGGTGAAGATTTCCTGGCTGGGTATGACAAAGCCAAAATGTCCTAAGAGATAGATCGAAAGACAGACAGACACACACACACACACACACACTCACACACACTTTTGCTTGGCAGTAACCAGACCATGAAATAGCTGTAAGATACGTGCTAAAGGGGGAAGGGTTTTAATATTACCCTTGCGTGAAGAACCGCTCCTGAGCTTTATAATCTTAATGCCGTAGAACTTTTTGGAAACTAGAATGACCATGTACATAAACCACATCTGTTAACGTTGCAGACAGCCTGGGGTGGAAGGCGGTGACCCAGGCAGAAAAGGCGTGCATGTTCTCTCACAGCCTGTGGTCGGTCCTCTTAGGGAAACTGTGCTTCTCCAGTGGGCCCGGTCACTAAGGGAAGAGATGGATTTAGGCGGGATGTCTGTCAGGACGTGCAAGGTCCGTTCTTGGCCACGTCTCTGTGTCCACGGCAGCCTGGCCGAGCCACACAGTGAAGTGGCAGTGGCCATAGCGGAAGTCATGTACTCTGACCATGGGTCTCTCTTCTGTTTGCAAATGGAACATGTATTTGTGCTACGAGTTTTCCGAACTAAGTCGAAAAGCACAATTTTGTTTATAAAAACACTCGATTCTTAATTTGTTATGTCTTTTCACATCAGTGCTGCCCTTGGTGTTCTGCCCTGCAGCACCATTTCAGGTTGTAAAAGAACCGTGTTAAAATATAAGTTTTAAAAATGGACAGTGGCAGGGTCTCTGCCTCTTTTTGTCCATTTCCAAGGCCAGGGTCTGTTTCTAGCCCTTTGAACAGCGCCAGCTTTAGGTGCAGAGGAAGGGAAAGTCTCCAGCAGGCGTTCGCTGTGTGCGTTACTGGTTTTTAGTGATTTTTCTTTTATTTTAGGTTCTAGGTCGGTGAAATCCTGCATTATCTTTTTTCTTCCATGCCTGGAAACAGGGTGGGAAAAGCACCAATTTTTTCACCACTCTGAACCCAAAGCCCAATTTTTGTTTTGTCCTTGCACGGAGTTAGTTGGGAGGACAGAATGGTGAATCCACTTCCAGCCACAGGGAATGTGCCTGCAGGTCGAGAGAGGGCACTTTTTTTTTCTCCGGAAGGAAGTACAGGGTTGCGCTCAGGGTCATTCACGACTCGTTATACAGGCTTGGGAAGTAGCAGCAGCTTCTCTCCCCTTCGGTGACATCATGGTAGTGTCGCAGTCCCATCACTGACTGACGTTCGGCAGTGACCCCGGTGATATCCATGGAGACAGCCCGTTTAAGCTCGAGCGTCCAGGTATCAGCTGGTCCTTTTACCCCACTCTTTTTTTTAAAAAAATATTTATTTACTTTTAATTTTATTTATTATCATTATTCTTCAGTTTTGTCCAGAGAGAGAGAGAGACAGACAGAAAGAAAGAGAGATTGAGAAAGCAAGCCTCCAGGTCCAGGACTTGAACCCGTGTTGGGCATGTGGGAGTCCAGCGCCTTAGCCACCACGCTACCTGCTGACCCCGATTATCCCACTCTTTATCCCCTGCGAGAAGCAAGGCTGAACGTCAGATGCTCCAAATCTTGGAGACGCGAATGAACTCCACAGTGAAATCGCTTCCTCCAGGGTCTACAGGACAGATTTCCCGTCTTCTTGTTACTGGTTACTGTGGAACATTCTGAGTGTGGAGTTAAAAAAAAAGAAGTGTAAATACGTGCTGATAGGTTAAAGTGATACATAGGAGTTCCGTAGGAGATGTTGATAAACTATGGTTCACTTTTGGTTCAAAAAATAAAAATAAATCTGCATACTCAGAAGGCATTTTATCAATCAGGATAGTGAGATGAGAGCCCTTGGTGTTTTATGGCTAGGAGATTGGAAATAGGCGCTACTGGAACACGTGTTATTCTTAGGAGGAGCGATTGTGCATTGCTCCACGGACACTCCTGCCCTGCCCTGCCCTGGTGAACCAGCTTGGGTCACGCGTCCTCCTCCATGCGCTGTTCGCCTCTCCTTCTGTCCTTGTGAGCAGGTACCTTCAAAGTCCTGCTTGCTGTTGTCTATCTCATGGGCCTTTTTCAGAACAAATCCTGTTCTCTTCCTCCTTCTATTCTTTGTCATATTTGTCTGTTTATTTTTATTTTTAGAGAAAATTTTTCTTGCTTTATCATTTCAATAATCTGGTTTTATTTAAACTTTCATGTGATTGTAAACATCTTGAGAACAAATATGTCCTAAAAACACATAGCTCCCAGATGGCCCAAAGTAAAAGCTCAGTGACTTATTTCCTGGTTCATGGAGTATTAGAATGACCTGTAGCTGAGAAATAAAACAGGTTGCCAAGATCAGTCAATGGTGTTGAATTTCTGAGGTGTAAGTATTCTGTGTAACTTCCAAATATTATATAGATTAAGGAGACAGATTAGATCCAGTTTTGGATTACCCATTCAAAATTGATCTGAGGGACCAAGAGATGGCATAATGGTTATGTCGTTGGACTCCTGTGTTGTCAGCCATGGTTCAAGTCTCAGACCCAGCAACTTAGAACTCATGCTAGGTGCATGTATATGTGTGCTCAAAATCCCAAGAGGAAAATGGAGGAGAAGGGACTGGCATGGCCATCCCCCTGGAGGGTGATTTCTAGCTTTCTGTCTCTGTATGTCAGGCGAGCAAATGCACCATATAGCAAAAATCTCTCTTAAAAAAAAAAATTGAGGCGGGACCAGCAGTTAGCGTAATGGCTATGTCGCTGGACTCCCACATAGTCGACCGCGGTTCGAGTCCCGGACCCGGAGGCTTAAACTCACGCCGGGTGCGTGTGCGTGCGTGCCCAAGATCCCAAGAGGAGAATGGAGGAGAAGGGATTGCGGCGTGGCCATCCCCCCTGGGGGGTGATTTCCTGCTTTCTATCTCTCTGTCTCTGTCTGTCTGGCGAGCGCACGTGCCCTATAGCAAAAACCTCTCAAAAAAAAAAAAAAAAAAAAATTGAGGGACCAGTAGTTGGCGTAATGGTTGTGTTGCTGTACTCCCATGTAGTTGACCGTGGTTCGAGTCCCAGACCCGGTGGCTTAAACTCACGCCGGGCGCGTGTGCGTGCGTGCCCAAGATCCCCAGAGGAGAATGGAGGAGAAGGGATTGCATTGTGGCCATCCCCCCTGGGGGGTGATTTCTCACTTTCTGTCTCTCTGTCTCTCTCTGTCTTTCTGGTGAGCGCACGTGTTCTATAGCAAAAACGCAAAAAAAAAAAAAAAGATCTAAAAGCTGTACCAAAGGCCCAAGGTCACCTCCTTGATGTCCTCAACAATTTCTTTAGAACCTGTGATGTTGTTCATTTGCTAGAGGACTCTCATGTGAATGTCCAGTTTAGATAATACTTGGGTGAGTTCGAGTTCTCTGGAAAAACAGAACACATAGGGTGTTTGTGTGTGTGTGTGTGTGTGTGTGTGTGTGTGTATACACAGACAGAGAGACATACTTCAGGATAATGCAAACTTGGTTGCAACACCACTTTATTATTGCAGTAAAAAGGGAGTCACATGAACTTTTGTCTTCTCGGTGCATATAAATGTTATGTTTACATTATACAGTAGTCTGTTAAGTGTGCTGTAGCGTTATATCTTAAAGAGAGAACTTACATCTCAAAATCAAAAGTTCCATAGCGGGAACCAGCAGTTAGCGTAATGGCTATGTCGCTGGACTCCCACGTAGTCAACCGTGGTTCACGTCCCGGACCCGGTGGCTTAAAACTCACGCCGGGCGCGTGTGAGTGCGTGCCCAAGATCCCGAGAGGAGAATGGAGGAGAAGGAATTGCGGCGTGACCATCCCCCGTGGGGGGTGATTTCTCGCTTTCTGTCTCTATATCTCTCTGTCTGTCTGGTGAGTGCATGCGCCCTATAGTGAAAATCTCTCCAAAAAAAAAAAAAAAGTTCCATAGCGAAAAAACAATATCTTAAAACACTTTATTGCTAACATAAGCTAACCATTATCTGGGCCTTCAGAGAATCATAGCCTTTTTGCTGGTGGAGGATCTCACTTCGATGTTGATGGCTACAGAAGGTTAGCGCTGAAGGTCCGGGTGACTGTGGCACTCTCTTCAGGTGAGACCATGGTGAACTTGGCCATGTGAACTGACTCTTCCTTTCACAACACATTTCTCTGCAGCGGGCCTTGCTATTTGACAGCATAATGCCCATGGTAGAACTTCTTGCACAATTAGAGTCACCCCTCTCAAAGTCTGCCACTGCTTTATCAACTAAGCTTATGCAGTATTCTAAATGCTGCATTTGTTGTCATTGGAACGATGTCACAGCATTGTCCCCAAAAGTAGCCATCTCAAGAAATCACTTGTTTGCTCATGCATAAGAAACAACTTCTCATCTGTTAACGTTGTATCATGAGATTGCAGCAGTTTGGCTGTATCTTCAAGCTCCACTTCTCCCCCCAACCCCCAAGAATGATTTATTTATTATCATTATTTTTTAATTTAACACACACACACACACACACACACACACACACATACACAGAAAGTAAGCCACCCAGTCTGGGACTTGAACCACAGTTGGCCACGTGGGAGTCCAGCGCCTTTAGCCACCACACCACCTATTGGCCTCCAGGCTCCACTTCTAATGCTAGTTCTCTTACTGTTGACCTCCACATCCGTGGTTCTTCCTCCACTGAAGTTTTGAAACCTTCAAAGTCATCTATAAGGATTGGAATAACTTTTTCCGAATTCCTACTAATGTAGGTATTTTGACCTCCTTTCTTGAATCACAGATGTTCTCGCTTGCATCTATAATGGTGAATCCTTTCCAGAAGGTTCTCCATTTACTGTGCCCAGATGCTTTAGAGGAATCACTGTCTGTGGTAGCCTTTTTTAACAAAATGTATTTCTTAAATAATAAGACCCAAACGTTGGGCCAGCCAGTGCTGTGGTGGTTAGGTCTGCTAGATCCCACATGGCAGGCTGTATAGTTTGGGTCTCAGACCTGTAGGCTTGAAAAACACATTGAATGCATACGTGGGTGTGTGTGTATAAAACCTGTAAATAAGGGAAAAATATAGGAGGGGGCTTGTGGTATGACCATCCCCCATGGGTGGTACATTTTCACTTTCTCTCCCCCACTTTCCCCTGTGAGTACATGTGCCCTCTGACAAAATTTTTAAAAAATTAAAAAGCACTCAAATCACTACTTGATCCATAGCTACAGAATGCATGTTGTGTTTACAGGCGTGACGTAAATGACAATGGAGGGCTTCAGATACGCAGTAAACCACACTGTCAGCAGATGTGCCCTCACCAGGCTTTGTTCCATTTACAGAGCACGATCCTTGAGGGCCCACGGATTTCCGGAATGGTAAATGAGCACCAGCTTCAACCTCAGGTCACAGCTGCATTAGCCCCTGACAAGGGGGTCAGTCTGTCCGTTGAAACTTCGGAGCTGGGAACTGACTTCTCTGTAGCTATGAAAGACCTAGATGGAATCTTCTTCCATTGTTAGGCTGTTTCACCTACAGAGAAATCTGTTGTTTGTGTAACCTTTTACCTTTCCTAGTGATCTTAGCAAGATCCTCTTTGGTAATTTGCTATGGCTTTCTTCTGTCCTTGCTGCTTCCTTGTGCTCTTTTGCAACTTGGAGATGGCGTCTTTCCTCAGACCTCATGAACTCTCTTAACTTCTAATATTTCTTTTGCAGCCTCCTCACCTCTCTCATCCTTCGCAGAATTGATGACAATGAAGGTCTTTTTCTGGATTTGACTTTAGCTTAAGTGACTGTTAGGACGAGTTTGATCTTCTAAAGGCCACTATAGCTTTCTCCATGTTGGCAGTAAGGCTCTTTCATGTATGCACTGATACCTCTTTTAACTGCCCTCAGAAACTTTCCACTTCCATTCACAACTTGACTGTTTGGCACAAAAAAGACTCAACTTTTGGTCTGTCATGGCTTTCACTATGATTTTTCTAAGATGAATCATTTCTAGGTTTTTATTTTAAGTGAGAGATGCACAACTCTTCTTTCACTAGAACACTTAGAAGCCATTGCAGGCTTAGTAGGTGGCTTAATCTGAATATTATCATGTCTTAGAACATGTGAATCCTGAATAGAAGGAGAGAGATGAGAATGGCTGCTCCGTGGAGCAGACCAAATACCTTATCGTTAATAAGTTTGCCGTCTCTTATGGGCACCAGTACATGCACCCCAAAATAGTTACAATAGCAACATCAAAGATCATTGACTATAGATCACCATATGTAACAATCTTGAAAACAATAAATGCTGTTAGAAACATGCTTCCAGTAGACTTGCTTGCCATGGAGTGCCACAGACCTTCACTCTGTCAGAAGTGTCCTATCTGCACAGCTCCATAAAGCAAGGTAGGCCTGCCTATGAAGAGGTTTGTTGTCAGAATTGCTCAGGCAGATGTAGAGGTGGTCAAGTCCGAATTTACAGGGTGGGCCAGAGGCCTAAGCCCACAGAGACAGTGGTGCAGATCCAGTTGTAAGACTGGCAGCCAGAGACCAAGGAGAGCCAGTATCCTAGTATCTTTCTGAAGGCCAGCAGCTAGGATCCCAGGGTGACACACTGGGGCCCCAATGCTGGGGTCTTTTCCAGACCTCCCTGTGGGTAGGGACAGGCATTTGCCTATGAACAGGCTGGCCTGGTGCACATGAAGAATGAAGGCTGTCTGCTGGAGGGGCCTCCCTTACATAGTGCCTTCTTTCTAGTCAGATCTGCAGCTAGTTGCACAAGTTCCACCCACATGATAGAGTTCACCAATTTCTTTACTTTTTTTTATTTGGAGAGATTCTCGCTATAGGGCACGTGTGCTTGCCAGACAGACAGAGACATAGAGACAGAAAGCGAGAAATCACCCCCCAGGGGGGGATGGTCACGCCACAATCCCTTCTCCTCCATTCTCCTCTCGGGATCTTGGGCATGCACGCACACGCGCCCGCTGTGAGTTTTAAGCCACTGGGTCTGGGACGCGAACCGCGATCGACTACGTGGGAGTCCAGTGACATAGCCATTACGCTAACTGCTGGTTCCCAGAGTTCACCAATTTCAATGGTAATCTCATCCCAAAACACCATCCAGGTTGACAGATAAAATGAACAGTCTCAGGGAAGTAGAGTCACCTACTGATTGCCAGGTCTTGAGTTACAAATGCCAGTTTTCCCTGGGGCTTCAAGAAGGGCGATTGCTGACTGGTTTGGATGCCCCCAAGAACTCCAGGGTAGGGACACTGGAATATCATTGTGTGCTAAGCAAAGTTAGAGTTATCGGGTAAAAGTAGAACTTAGAAAGTAATGTAGTGTAGAGATGATTCTAGACTTTGGAGATAAGATATCCATGCTGAAATGACAAGAATTCGGTATCCATGCTAGGAAGAGTAGTAACTGCACTCTCTACCAGAACTACTGAGACATTGGGGATTCTAGGAGAACCCCTGAGGACCGGGAAACATCTTGATAGGTTAACTTCGGAAAGGTTATAGCTCAGTTTAAAATAGTAATAAGCTGGGCAGTAAGCATGGTTGTTAATAGGTTCATTTAAGCAGTGGTTGTAGTAGACCAAGTGTCCGCCATATTGATTGTGCTGTAACTGAGGAAGCAGTAGAGACACAGAAAGCAAACAGGACCTTTAATGGATGTACACCGTAAACACTCCTTAGACCTAGGATACAAATTAATGTTCTAGGTAACACCCTTAAAGTGCGTAAGACTCTTTTATTTCAAGTTTTTTTGGAAGTTTTATGCTGACACACACTAATCGTACGTTGTCCTCAGTAGTCTGGTTTCGTGCATCAGATATGGCTATTGTGACAATTTTATAAAACGTTGCTACTCCAAGTGCTTTTGGCGTTGATTCAAATTTATTTTAAAACAATCTTGTGGGGTCCAGCAGGTGGTGTGGACATTCCCAAATGGCTGACCATGGTTCAAGTCCCGACATGGTGGCTTGCTTTCTCACTTTCCCTCTCTCTCTCTCTGGTCAAATTAAAATAAATGAATGAGTAAATAAAATAAAATTTAAAAAAAAGTCTAAATAAAAAACAGTGTTGGGACCAGCACATGGCATGATGGTTATGTTGCTGGACTCCCACATAGTCTAATGTGGTTCAAGTCCTGGACCCAGTGGCTTAAAAATCACACTGGATGCATGTGCGTGCGTGCCCAAAATCCCAAGAGGAAAAAGGAGGAGAAAGGATTGCAGTGTGGCCATCCCCTTGGGAAGGTAATTTCTCACTTTCTTTCTCTCCAGTGAGTGCATGTACCTTATAGGAAAAATCTCTCTAAAAATAAATAGATAGATAAATAAAATAAAATAAAATAAAACAATCTTATTCCAAAATTTGAACAGAATATTATTTTCCTAAACTGACAGAGATGGTAATGGTTATGTGTAGTAAATCTCTGTACCATCTGAAATTGCTTACTCTTAATATAGCAAGATTTTTTTTGTTTTGGTTTGTTTTTACTTTTTTGTCATAGGGTGTGTACAATGGCCAGATCCAGACAGAGAGGGAAAAAGTGAGAAATCACCCCCTAGGAGGATGGTCACACCCCAGTTGCTCTGTTCTGTTGTCCTCCCAGGTCTTTGGGTATGCACACACATGCCCCTGGCTTGATTTTCAAGCCGGTGGGTCTGGGACTCAAACTACGGTCAGCAATGTGAAAATTCAGCACCTTGACCACCATGCCACTTGCTGACCTGCAAAGAGGATTTTTAATGTTTGGCGTGTTTTCCCTTGGGAAATACATCTTAGCTATTTTGTGTTATTCTTTTCCAGCACAGCAATAAAATGAATAACATCTTTATAATTTATTACATGACCTTTTTACCCTTAATTTCTTAAGGTATTTTAAAAACTGTTTCAGATATAGCCAAACTATTCTGGGTCGATTACTGTATGTAATTTTCATTCTGAAAAGTTAAACTTTCAGAAAAGTTTCAAGAACGGCACTGAGAGCTCCAGTACCTCCTCACTCACATTCCTCAGTCGTTAATATTTTACGCTTTAGGTATTTTTTTTTTTTTTTTGAGAGGTTTTTGCTATAGGGTGTGTGCGCTCCCCAGAAAGACGGAGAGAGACAGAGAGATAGAAAGCAAGAAGTCACCCCCAAGCGGGGATGACCATGCTGCAATCCCTTCTCCTCCATTCTCCTCTCGGAATCTTGGGCACGCACGCACATGCGCCTGGCGTGAGTTTCAAGCCACTGGGTCCGGGACTCGAACCGCGGTCAGCTACGTGGGAGTTCAGTGACATAGCCATTACACTAACTCCTGGTCCCTTAGGTATAATTTTCTTGGCTCTACTCCTATTCCCTATACCCAGTACTCCATTGTGTATAGCCTCAGTTGACGAGGACATTTCCATATGTACCTGCATTATAGTTATCAAAATCAGCAAGTTAACATTTAGAAGTGTTGTTTTATCAATTGCTCATATAACATCCTTTATAGCAAAACTGAGTGAATGAATAAATAAGAATAAAAGTGTGTTACAGTTTCTAATTCAGGATCATGCATGGCCCTTAGGTGTGCCCAAGTGTACAGGTGTATGCCACAGTGCCTGGCCTTTTAGGGCAGGCCGGGACTCCAACCTGGGCTTCCCTCATGGCCTGGGCCTGCCAAGCAGTAGTGTCCAGTGCACCCTCCCATATCTGAGCCTCTTTAGTTTATCTTTGTTTATCATTTTTTAAGACCAATTCAATTACTTTGAGCAAATTTTTTAAAGTATTATTTTATTTAACTTCATTTATTTAGTTATTTTAATTTGACCAGAGAGGGGATACAGTGGAGAGAGAGAGAGAGCGCACACACAAGAGAAGGAAAGTGAGAAAGCAAGCAGCCAGGTCTGGGACTCGAACTGTGGTTAGCCATGTGGGAGTCCACCACGCCACCTGCTGGCCCCACTTTGAGCAAATTTTTAGCTCTGTCTTTTTTTAGTTTTATTTCTTGAGAGAGAGAGGCACATCCCCAACAGGGTCTTCTTTCCTCATCTGACCTCAGTCTCAGCAGGCCGGGGTCAGGTGTGCACGACACAGCCAAAGTCCCCAGGGAGATTGTGGGATGTAACCCAAGACCTTCCTTTGTGGGCCTAGTTGTGCCATCATTGCACCACGGGCTGGCCCCAGGTTTTCAGCTACTGAAGAGCAGATTCCTTTGAGCCTGTTACTTCATTTGAATTTGTCTCATGTTTCCTTGATTTGATAAATGTTTTTCTAGGTTAAGTTTAGAGGTTAGTAAGTATGTCAACTACTTTTCTTTCAGTATTTTTATTATCAAACAAAAATCTTTTATATCTTTAAAAATTTATTTGGCATCTACTACACAAGTTAGAAAAGAGGTCAATAAAGCCAGATGCAACATTTTAACTTTATTAATGGGAATAATTAACCCTAAAATTCAGCTCAAATGTACACATAAATGTTCATCTCATATATGTGATCAATTCAGATATAGGATTTAAGAAGACTCGGGCGTATGGTTGGAGGGTTTTTCTTTCTTGCCAAACAGTAGTTTTTCTGTTTAAAATATCCTTATTTAAAAATGTAAGTGGCCCTTCGCATTTATCTGTAGCACTTGTGTATAATTACCGTCTTTAGGCTGGTAGTCATGTGCTCCCTGAAACTGTGCAAAGTCTCTGTTCCACGTCACTGTGGTCACTGTGGTCACTGTGGCTACTGCTGCCCTGTGACACTCCCGTCAGTGCCCTCATGGGGTCATCTGTCATGCATGGCCCGTCCTCAGCAGCCCTGCCCAACACGTGTCCCCCTCGGCCCACCCTCCCCTGCACTGTGTTCTTTAAAAGAGTTAAAGAAGTGGTACCGAGTGGGTTTTTCATACTATAGAACTGAAGTGTATTGACTATACAGAATTCAGTCATACACACAAGAAAATCAAACTCTCGCAATCCTGTGACTCCATTATTATTATTGTCACGTATATTTTTTCATGATCATCTTCTTTACCTGTGTAGCTAATATTTGTCTATTTCACGCATAGCGAATAAATGTCATGTCCCTGGCATGTGTGAAGGCTGACATAATTCTGTTCCTTGGGAAGCTTCTACAGATGTGGGAAGACAGATAGTCAGCAATTTATGAAAATAGCCTGTCGAGACTTGTGATGGGTGACCTACTGGAAGTTATGAAAACCCATTGGGTAAAACTCCAGGGACCAGCATTTGGCACAATGGCTTTGTTGCTGGACTCCCATGTAGTCTACCACGGTTCGAGTCCCGGATCTGGTGGCTTAAACTCATGCCGGGCGTGTGTGCGTGTGTGCCCAAGATCCCGAGAGGAGAATGGAGGAGAAGGGATTGTGGTGTGGCCACCCCCCCCTGGGGGTGATTTCTCGCTTTCTGTCTCTCTGTCTCTCTCTGTCTTTCTGGCAAGTGCACACACCCTATAGCAAAAACCCCTCAAAAACAAAAGAAAACTCAACTTCAGTTTTTGCTATAGGGTGCATGCACTGGCCAGAGAGAATGAGAGGGAAAGTGAGAATTCACCTCCCAGGAGGAATGGCCTCACCTAATCCCTTAAACTCCTCTTTCCTCTTGGGATTTCAGGCATGCGTGCACATGGGCCTGCTGTGTTTCTCAAGCCACCTGGCCCAGGACTCACACCATGCAGTCAGCCATGTGTGATTCAGCTGCCTTAACCTCCATACCACCGCCTGGATCCGAATGTAATTTCTTGTCATACACTTTCTTGTCTAAAGCACTTTGTTAGCCAAATGGCTTTCTTTTCTGTAGGGGTATCTTAATCTACTTTTAACTTGCTGTCATATCTGTGGGTTCTTTTCAGTTGTTAGCTGTTGTAATTAAGTCAACTCCTCCCAGCCCAGTCTCTGTGTATGAGCACAATGAGTTTTTTTAGCTGTTATTACTACACATAACATCTCTGTGTTAAGTAGTATGTGAACTAGAGAAGCATTGATAAGCGTTCTGAAATCGACTTCCAGAAATGTGGTACGTTTCACACATTCCCCAGCAATAGAAGAACGTGCCTGCTTTATTGCACCTTCTCCACTGTTAGAATTATTACTTTAAAGGGAAAATCCTCAGCAAGATGATGACTTCAGCATAGGCAATTTGCATGTCTTTCATGGTAAGTAGGCTTGATCTTTGTTCTTAGAGGCTTGCTTCCTTGTCCACTTAGACTGCTGGGATGGGTGGCTTGCTCATGTCCCTTTGCCATTTGGGGTGTGAGTGTTCATCTTCGTGTTATTAATTTATCTGGGATCTGTGCACTCAGGACATTAACTCTGGATGAAGGCAGATGTCGAGAAAGGCATCAGTGGATTACAATGGAGTGATACAATGTCTCCCCTGCCTCCTCCTTTATGAGAGAAAGAAGAGGGAGAGGGAAAGGGGGAGAGATGGAGATGGGGATTTTTTTTCCCCAAAATTTTTTTTGTAGGGTATGTGTGCTCGCCAGAGAGAGCATGAGATATATATGTGTGTGTGTGTGTGTGTGTGTGTGTGTATATATATATATATATATGTATATGTGTGTGTGTATATATATTTTTATATATATATATATATATATATATATATATATATATATATATATATATGGAGAGAGACAGACAGACAGACAGACAGACAAAGAACAAAAGAGAGAAAGTGAAGGTGAGAAATCACTCCCAGGGGGTATGGCCACACCACAATCCCTTCTTCGTTTTCCACTCCAGAGTTTGGGCATGCATGCAGGCACTGGCACCCAGTGTAATTTTCAAGCGACCGGGTCTGAGACTCACACCACACAGCCAGCCCTGTGTGACCCATGCTACCTGCTGGCCGCAGAGAGGTATTTTACGGCACCTCACGATCGTCATAATTTGTCCCAGCTGCCATTGAGCTAGGATTAGCTAATACCATGCCTCTGTGTTCAGACTAGTGGGAGAACCAAACCCAGGCCCCTGTGCCTCCCAGCCTCCCAAGTGATAGTACTCAGCATGCACACATCTCTCTACAGAGCCCTAAACCAGACTCTGCGACCACGTCTAATTTGAAATTCTTGGATGATACGTATCCAGATCGTGTTTCCACTTGCCTCTCTTCATAACATTTTGTACGTTCTTGTCAAAATTTGTATCTATTGAGGCTCAGAGGTTACGACTCACATGATCGTGTGTCTGCTGCTCAACGCCGTCACCTGTGAGGTCCTTCCCGTGGTACACCCATGCTGCAGATGCACTGCAGACAAGGTGCCAGGAGCCCAGGGCCCTCCCCGCAGTCTGTTTTAGAAAGAGGGACACTGGGCGGCGACAGAGGTGGTGGTGGTGGCTGCTGTGGCCATTTTTCTATCTTCTCACAGATGTAAATAAGCATCTTTTCTGGGACCAGCAGGTGGTGTGGTATTTAAAGTGCTGGACTCCCACATGGCTGACTATGGTTCAAGTCCCAGACCTGGTGACTTGCTTTCTCGCTTTCTCTCTCTTCTCTCTGGTGAAGTAAATTAATAATAATAATAACAAAATAAATAATTAAAAATATGCATCTTTTCTGCTGTTCTAAATACAGTGGGAAGGTAAACGTGTAGCTTCTATAACATCTCTCCTGTAGGTTCCCTGCTTCTAATATGCTTAGCAAAACATGCCCTCTTCCCTGGGTGTTAAAAGGCAGAAATGACGAAGGAGAAATGGGGAGAAAGCTGACAGGTTGCATGGGTAGAATAAAATGACTCTTGGTGTACACATGTGGCTGTACGTAGACTCACATGTAACGTGTGTGCTTGAATGACATACCATGTGCAAGTGACCTGAGCGAGTGAAGGAAAAGACTCGTATTGTTTCTGTAGAGAACGCTTGGCTCAAGAAACGGTTAATAAGGTCTAGAATCTGGACGGAATAGCCGAGTAGCCCATGAGCTTCTACTTCACGCTAGGACGTCGGAGTCTCCAGGATGGCTTGACTTCATGGCTGTTTTCCATCGTTTACATGGTTTTTAATGAGCATAAAAAAAGGTTTTACTTAGCATTTCGTGGCATGAGAATTAAAGCTGGCATTAATTTCAGCCTTATGGCAAGAGCCAAATGGTGGATGAATAATGCAAAGGAGACCTACATTTTCTCACCTCAGTGTTAATGGTAATGACATCCTAGGACTAGATCGGAAAAGCTCAGAGCGAAGATTATTACGATCCTGGGCTGCTTTAATAAGTGAAACCGTCCTGTGGAGAGAATGTCTCCTTTAAAACAGGTTCAGAGCGTGGCAGTCAGGGAATGATTTCGCCTTGATTAAAATTTTTCTTCATCTATTCAGTCAGCTCCTTATCTTGATTTTTCAAGTAGAAAAGCCTGAGAATTTTAAGTGTTAGTGAGCCGTTATGGAAATGTCAGAATCAGGAAACGTTAAAAAGCCAAACTGAAGATCCAAATCAGTAACAATTAAGAACCTTCTGAATTTGAAGCAGGTTAGAGTACTGAATGATCAGACCTAAATTTTACATGTGTCTTCCTAAGACTATGTGGGATTTCCTTGTCTTTCCAGGGGCAGCTTTTTCAGGAAGTTTGTTTATTTATTTATTTATTTATTTTAGCTTATTTGTTTATTTCTTGAGAGAAAAACAGAGGCAGACAGACACATCTCTGCCAGGGTCTCGCCGTGCCGTGATCCTCCTAGCCTTCCCTTCCTCCCCACCACAGCCACGTTCACAGGGCCCAGTGTACTCAGGCCAACCTGGGATCTAAGCCCGAGCTTCCCACGTGGCTCCAGCACCGTGCAGGCCTTACCTGCCACGTGTGTCACGAAGGCTGGGCCACGTTCTTCCTCTCAGTTACTTCTGAATTTAAAGGAGAAGGGGACTGTGGTGTGTTTTGAAAGCTACTGATGCTACATTGTATTTCAAACATCAAAACAGACCTATGTGTTATTTTATTTTTTTAATTTTTAAGCTTTACTTATTCATTTCAATTTGACCAGACAGGGACAGAACAAGAGAGACGGAAAGTAAGAAAGCAAGCTGCCAGGTCCTGGCCTCGAACCACGGTCAGCCACGTGGGAGAGTCCGGTGCCCTTAACCACCATGCCACCTGCTGCCCCGTTGTATATTTTTTTATAACACATTCTATATTTGTCCCACACAGTCATTATTTAGTGCTCTGCAGTTATTTTGGAGACTTGTTTTTAGCCCTCTCCTCCTCCTCGAATGAATGCTTCCTTCACATCCATCTCATTCTTTAGTGCTCTCTTCTCCTTTTGAACCATACACATCAAAATAAAAGATGATTTGGGGACCGTGGTTCACGTCCCAGACCTGGTGGCTTAAAACTCATGCCGGGCACGTGCGTGCGTGCCCAAGATCCCGAGAGGAGAATGAAGGAGAAGGGATTGCGGCGTGGCCGTCCCCCCTGGGGGGTGATTTCTCGCTTTCTGTCTCTCTGTCTCTCTCTGTCTGTCTGGCAAGCGCACACGCCCTATAGCAAAAACCTCTCCAAAATAAAAATGATTTGAATGTTTGTATTTAAGAGCAGAATACATATAAAGAGACTTTTGTATAATAATGTAATATATAATTTATATAATTAGTGTGTGGTATATCAGTATTTTTTCTTCTTTTTTTTGGAGAGGTTTTTGGTCTAGGGCACGTGCACTCACCAGAAAGACAGAGTGAGACAGAAAGCGAGAAATCACCGCCTAGAGAGGATGGCCACACTGCAATCCCATCTCCTCCATTCTCCTCTTGCGATCTTAGGCATGCACGCACACGTGCCCAGCGTGAGTTTAAGCCACTGGGTCCAGGACTTCCAACTGCGGTCAACTACATGGGAGTCCAGCGACATAGCCATTACGCTAACTGCTGGTCCCATATATCAGCATTTTGATGTGAAGATTTCATCTTTAGTTCTTTCTAATACACTGGTTTTATTCAAGCTATAATTGTTCTCTAGGAATATAAAAAACTTATAATAAGCAGGCTTAGGCTTTATTTGGAATTTGATACTAAAATATGTTTACTTTGCATAGGTAACATAGCTGTTGGCCTCTATCTTTTGAACTTGTTTTTATTTTGCATTCTTTATTTTACAGTACTTGTATTTTATTAATTTTATTTTATTGAATGGTTTATTGTTCTTAAGATCTATGAGACTATCCTTTATGATGGCACAAAGCATGTCTTTCCATAAAATGTTAACACTGTTAGCAAATTAGAAACATCTCTTTACAAATCACATTGTTATAGATTTGGAGATTTAAAAATAGCATATGATCTATGTTATGATAGCCCAAGGAGAATCAGTTAGAGACGGTGTACTTCCAAAAATCATGTAATCTAATTTAGACATCTGAGATTACACGCTAAATCCCCAAACTCCTTTTAGAATATATTTTATTTTTATGTTGATTTTGATTCTTACTAAAAAGTTTCAGAAATCTGCTAGGGTATGAAGAAAGAATTGAATCCTACCCCTTTCCCTCACTCTGCCTTAATTTACTTTTGTTTATGCAGTGAGCAGTCTTTTTAAAGGGTACGTTCTATTCCAGCCTAAGTATGAGCATTCTTCAGTTATAACTTGGTAACTCCAGCTCCAGTGGCTCAGTGAGCGCTGGAGAAATGTTCCAGAGTTGGGAAGGGACTAGATGAGCATTGAGTTCTGTGCCACATGTCCAGTGCGTGGTTGGGAACCCCAAGCTGGGAAAAGAGTCTGGCCTTCCGGATTTGCAGAGGACCAGGGGCTGAAGCCCCTCTTGGGGCGGGGCTGCCAACCAGATGGGCAGAGGCAGATGCCGCTCCCTGCCCTGGAATGCAGCATCTTTTCATGATGGAGGTTGGCATCTCACTGCATTTCATCAGCTTAGATGTCACTCTCTTACTGCTTGCTCCTTGTTGTAAACAAGAGAAACAAGAATTTGTTTATCTTAAGTGCTTTTTTTTTTGGTAGAGATTTTTGCTATAGGGCATGTACACTCTCAGAAGAGACACAGATAGAGAATAAGAAATCACTCCCCCCCCTGGGGGGGATGGATACGCCGCAGTCCCTTCTCCTCCATTCTTCTCAGGATTTTAGGCATGAACGCACACATGCCTGGCATGAGTTATAAGCTCCTGGGTCTGGCACTTGAACCAGGTTCAACTATGTGGGAGTCCAGTGATGTATCCATTACGCCATCTGCTGGTCCCAAACGCATGATATTTTTAAACAGGCTTTTTTTTTTTTTGTACTTGGTGACTACAGTTATGAAATTAAAGCTTGATGTGCAACTAATTAATGAGACAGTATTGCTTGAATATGTAATGGCTGTATCATGGGTGATGTAACATTTTGGAAATAATACTTACCCTGCTATTGCTCTTCAGGTTGAGAGATAAATCTCTTTAGTGGTGGGCCAGCAGGTGGAATGGTGATTAAGGCAGCTGGATCCCACCTGGCTGACTGTGTGGTCAGTTTCCAGATCCTGCGGATTGAGCATCATGCCGGACGCCTGTGCGTGTGTGCCCGAAGTCCCAATAGAGGGAGAGGTGGAAGAAAAATGTTGGCATAGCCTCATGGGAATGGTGCTTTTTCACTTTTCCTCTCTCTCTGTCTCTCACTCTCTGGTGAACACCTGTGCCCTCTGGCATGCATGCATGCATACATGCATAAATAAATACATACATACATACATACCAATTAACTCTTCAGTGGCTCTCTGAACCTGAACACCTGTTTTCTGCTTATTTGGTACCATCAAGACCTGCTCTTGTCTGTGAATGAGAAAGACTCACCATATTGAAGTTTCTTAATAGGGGTGGCATGGTGGCTAAAGGTGCTGTACTCTCACATGACCGACCATGGTTCGAGTCCTGGACCTAGTGGCTTGCTTTTTCACTTTCCATCACTCTCACTCTCTCTCATTCTGTACCTCTCTGGTCAAATTAAAATAAATACAATACAATACAATAAAATAATTATTTAAAACAAGAAATTTCTTAATGGAAAGAGAAGTGACAAATGAATTATATTTATTTATGCTGGCTCTGGCTGTTACTGCTTTTTCCCTGTAATATAGAATATATAAACAGACCAGAGAAGACCTCCAGCTCCTGCGTTCTTCCCATCCTCAGTCTTCCTGCTACAATTTCTCCTATTTCTCCGAATCTGGCTGAGGTTTTGTTTTTTTCAATATAGAATTCAGTGCCACATGAAAATATTAACAACTGGTTTCAGGAATCCTCTGGAGGCGGTGCAGACACCCGGCGACCCCGCTGGCCGGGCTCTTGTGGTGGACACGGGGTGGCGTCGCGTCTGGTGGATCACGGAGCTGTCGGTGCAGCCGTGAGAGGGAAGCGGGACGTGACGCGCTTGCGGTTTTGTTCCTGCAGAAAGCCGAGGAGGAGGACGTCGTCCTCACGCCCGATGGCACCAGGGAGTTCCTGACGTTCGAAGTCCCGCTGAATGACTCAGGATCTGCCGGTCTCGGAGTCAGTGTCAAAGGGAACCGGTCCAAGGAGAACCACGCGGATCTGGGCATCTTCGTCAAGTCCATAATTAATGGAGGAGCCGCGTCGAAAGTAAGCCAGTGTCCACTTGATCAGGCGTCCACCTGTAACAAGGCAGGGCCTTCGGGCATATACTGCGCCCAGAACACCTGGGGCAGTCTCAGTGAGGCGACCTCTGAGGACAGAACACAGAAGTAAATTTTCTATTTCACAGGCCCGTGGCCCATGGTCCTGCTAGTTACATGAAGAGACTGTGCATCTTGGACTGGGTCCTGGCGCAGAGTGGTGTGCGGGGAGGTCCCTTCCCTGCCTCCCTGCTGGGGGCCTGGAGACCGCTCCTGCCCTGGCTCAGGGTGCCCTTCTCTGCAACCCTCCTACAGCCTGGTCTGGGGCTGTAAACACCCTCTGTGGTTTCTGGAAGTAAGAAAGTAATCGCTTTGTGTCCTTGGAATTAGTATGCTACTTCGTAAACAGATTAGGATGATGGCCTGATTTACAGATGTGTAAAGGACTAAAATGCACGTGGCTACAATGGCTGCGTAGATGATTACGCTGGTGTTCAGTGGGGCATGGTCCATGAGGATTAGAGCTCCCTCCCCACTTCTTTTTCTGCTTTGTTTTAATTTTTGTTTTAAACCAGATAGAAAGCAACTTTTATAACCAACTATTTAATAGCACTTGTCTTTACCTGTTCTCTTCCCAGGACGGGAGACTTCGGGTGAACGATCAGCTGATAGCAGTAAATGGAGAATCCCTGTTGGGCAAGACAAACCAGGATGCCATGGAAACCCTGCGGAGATCTATGTCTACCGAGGGAAATAAACGGGGAATGATCCAGCTTATCGTGGCCAGGCGGCTAAGCAAGTGCAGCGAGGTAAGGAAAGCAGTGGCTTCTGAGCGCTCAGTGAGACCACAGCTCTGTCCTGACCCTGGTCAGAGAGGTTCTGCGCGTTACCTCGGAAGATCATAAGTCACCTTTGCTTGCTGAGGTGGGATGGCTTTGCCAGTGAACGGGGATTGACTTTCTTAGTTCTGTGATCAAAATATTCTAATGCACCTTAGCATTCCTCTCGTCAGCTCCACAGGTAGCACGGGACCCTGAGGCACCCTTAGCTCAGGTGTCTTCTTGTACACACAGACCTTCTTCCCAGAGCCAGTGGTTCCTCTGCGGTGAGCAGAGTCCTACCTGGAGGTGACAGCCTGGGGGGAAACTTGCTTATTCATTTGCGTATCTATTGGGTCCTCCAAAAAGTCAGGATATATTTTCCTATGCAAAAAAACATCATGACTTTTCCGACAGAGGGATGCCTCTTGTGAAGACTGGCTTGTAGGTTGTTGTGTTCCCATGTCTTGGCAGGAGTTTAAGCCTCCCCTCCCCCTCAGCCCCTTTCTCCTTCTCCCTGGAACTTGGCCTTACCTGTCGAGGGCCTGCTTTGTCAGAGTGATGCCCCGGCTGGTCCTGCACACGGCACTGGAGTGAGGCCTCAGATGCGGGTGTTCTCTGGGAAAGGGGTGATTATCTCTTTTCCTAAATAAGTAAAAACACACTTTCTTTTATAGCGGGGCATTTACAAATGAAAACTAAATTCTGGATGGCCTTGGTCATTAATATTGGAACCTAGGAAAAAGCTAAATTTCATAGGTTCGTTATAAAATATGTGGCATTTATTCAAAGTAGGTCAGATCTGATCATTTGCAGAGAGCCTATGGAAAACAGTTCATTGTTTTTGTTTTTATGGATACCCAGATCCCCATAATTTAAAATCAACTAAGATAAAATGTTTACCGAATCATATAAATTGAAATTCGTGTCTAAATTATTTGTTTTTTTAAATTTTATACAATTTTCTAATAAATACATAAAGCTAGCTTTGTAGGTCCCGATGACCACGCAACAATATAATACAATCCTATTTTGCAAGGAACATACATTCTTGAGGTCAGCAGATAGACATTATAGAGGAGACCAATTTTGAAAGATTGGAGCCAGCAGGTTGCATGGTGCGTAAGGCCCTGGATTCCCACTTGGTCAACTGTGGTTTGAGTCCCGGACTTGCCAGCTTGCTTTTTCACTTTCCCTTATCCTCTCTCTGTCTGGTCAAATTGAAAAATAAATAAATAAAGCATAGAATTAATTAAATCAATCTTAAAAGAAAGATTATTGACCATTGATTAATGTTAGATTGTTTCCTTTTTTAAAAGAATTATTTTATTTAATTTTATTCATTGTCTTTATTTTATTTTATTTTATTTTACTTTATATTTTGAAGTCGACCAGAGAGAGACAGAGAGAAAGAGAAGGAAAGTGAGAAAGTAAGCTGCCAGGTCTGGGACTTGAACCGTGGTCAGCCATGTGGGAGTCCAGATGCCTTCACCATGCCACCTGCTGGTCTGTTAGATTGTTTTTGTTTGCCAAATATAGAATTAGTTAAGAGTATTTAACAGATTATTAACAAGATAGCAATGTAACCTTAACTAATAATCTCAAAAGGAAGGATTTGGACATTGACTTGTACAACTAAGTATGAAACCTAATCCCTCAGTGTAGATTACTGGACTGCTGTTCTTCACTAGTAGCTTCATGAGTTGCCAAATCATCAACTGGTCTTATTTATATATATATCTAGCAAAGTGCTACTCACTAGTAAGTCACAAGATGCATCACTGAGATCTTTTTCTTTTGACCAGCTGAATACTTTCACATTGCAGGGATAGCATTCATTCAGCAGGTATTTATTGAGCATCTGTTTATTCGATGTTAGAAAATGTGTTAGAACCTGGGGGCACAGTGGTCAATAAAATAGATAGGGAGCTGGAGCCTTCTCATAGAACTTGTATTCCCCTGACAATATATCTTTTTTTTTTTTTTTTTGGAGAGGTTTTTTTTGCTATAGGGTGCGTGCGCTCGCCAGACAGACAGAGAGAGACATAGAGACAGAAAGCGAGAAATCACCCCCCAGGGGGGATGGTCACGCCGCAATCCCTTCTCCTCCATTCTCCTCTCGGGATCTTGGGCACGCACGCACACGCGCCCGGCGTGAGTTTTAAGCCACCGGGTCTGGGACGCGAACCGCGGTCGACTACGTGGGAATCCAGCGACATAGCCATTACGCTAACTGCTGGTTCCCACAATATATCATTTTTGTAGTCTCTTTAAAAACTAAAATTTGTGACACTTTTTTTGTTTTTTAAATGAGAGATTTTTGCTACAGGGAGTGTGTGATTGTTTGGAGAGACAGAGACAAAAAGCAAGGAACCTCCACCCCCTGGGGGATGGCCATGCCACAGTCCTCTCTCTTCCATTTTCCTCTTGGGATTTTGCACAAGCACGCACATGTGCACGGCCTGAGTTATAAGCCACTGGGTGCAGGACTTGAACCATGGTCAACTACATGGGAGCCAGCTCTGTAACCATTATTCTATCTGCTGGTCCCTATGACACTTTTTAAAATTTTCATTCATAGAAAACACTGAATGTTTTTGAATCAAAATGTCAGAAATGAACTGAAGATCAGCATTGTGCTTTCATCAGATTCGTAGTCTTCCCTGTTGTTCTCCAAATACTTGCAAAGCAAAACGTGCACCAGCCTGAAAATATTTTGATAAAGGCACTGACTTCGTTCCCTGTTGCCCTGTAAAAGATTTGAAATTGGAATCCCACTGAAATTTCTCTGCGTTTCATTCACTTCTGCATGTCAATTTATGTGAATGAAAATGATTTAAGTAAGGGAACAGCTGCAATCGACAGTAATAGACTTTAATATTCAATATTCCTTATGGTATCATTTTCATACATTGCTGGTTATTACTGTTTCTTAGGACAGAATAAGCTTATAAAGCAATTATATCAAAAAAAATCTTATCACGAGTGTCTTGCTATCTCTGTAATACTAGCAAGAAGCCTTTTGTACTGACAGGGTTTAACTAAGGAATTATATGAAGACAGAAGAGCTCAATTCAGCTTCCCAGAAGGCACAAGACATGATTTTGCTGCTGTTGTACTTATATTATATATTACCTTTGGAAACCTTCCCTCTGCGTCACTGGGAGGGTTTGTGTAAATTGTGTTATAGTAAATATTGATAGAAGCGTAGGGTGGCTTGCCATCGGGAATGAACCGCAAGCCAAAATAATGTGCTGGAGTTTGCGCCTTCTGGGTCTGTTAGTCAGCTGTGCAGTGCAGTCTTTGACGGCACCCTAAAGCTGTATTTCACTATCTCATTCTTTAAATGAATGGTTTACTTCATTTTAAGCTGACTTGAGAATTTACAAAAGAAAACCTTTTGCACTTCATCACGTTTCTTCTCCTACGCGTGTCAGTTCTGTGCATCGTCATCTCCGTATGCTTTCTCTAGAGTGGTTCCTCGACTCTCCTTATCTTCCTGAGACCCTGCATCTCACTAATACTGGTCCCCAGACAGCACACTGGAGGCGTTTCCTGGAAACCATTCCTGCTTTGTTGTGCTTGGCCCTTCAGGAACCTCAGCACCACCTCCTTGTCAGGAAGTCTAGGCCCTGGCCCACTCTGGTTTTCTGCTTCTAGACTCCAGCTCTTCTCTCTCCTCTGGGGCGTCCTAGTTTCTGCCTGCTCTGGTCTGGCTCATGCTTCTCGAGGCTGTTCCTGGGCTGTTGTTGCTCTAACGAGCTCTCTCCCTGATCTTGCTACTATTGAGATGAATTCCATGTCCGTCTCTAACTCAGAACTGAGCTCTAGAGCTTGAGGATGAGACCCCTCTCCCCGCAGCCCGCGGAGATACTCGCGGTGCGTCTCCCAGGCATCGGTCTCTGCCGTGGCAGCTGCAGACCAGGAGTCACCTTGGACCGCCCAGATGCTGTGTGTAGCATCACTCCCCGAAGGATGTCTCCAGTCGGATTTTCCCTCTTACTCATTCTCTACACTGTAGGCAGGGGGGTTATTCTGATCCTGTCACTCCCTGCCGAAATCCCTCCTGGGCCACTCCGTGTCTGCAGGATGGGTGCCAGTTTCTGTCTGGTGGCCACACTTGGCACGCCCACTCCAGCCCTGTCCCCCTCTGGCCTTGTTCCCCTCCGGCCCTGTCCCCCTCCGCCTCCCCGTGCAGTCAGCTCCCACTGCACAGGCTCCTCACTGCCTAGGCATGGGAGGTGCCCGGTTCGGTCTTTGCTTGAGTTCAAGCTGCCCCTCGTCCTGGCAAAGGCCCGCTCTGCCCTTGAATTTCAGCCTTCTCTTCCCAGAGTGTTTCCACAGCCCTGTGTGTCCCGCAGCCAGCAGGTGTCTCACTGCGTGCTTCCCTCTTTGTTTTCTTTTGCTAGAACTGTCAATTCTGCGACTGCTGAGACCTGGGCCGTCCACTCCTTCTGGCTAGCTGTCACTGTGTCCAGTCAGGGCCTGAATTGGTGACAAAGAGTGAATGCTAAGGGAAAAGGTTCTGCAGAGTATGACATTTTCAGAGAAAAGGAGAACTTAGTTAGGGTTAGAGACCAGGTTCTGAGGTAGCCCTGAGCCATGGGGTGAGATGAGTTTTTGGCAAGGAGTCTAGATTCCCCTTGCTTTCTTTCCTGAGATCTCATGCCTTTACTGAACTGCATTTGAAAGCAACCACTGTTTCCTTTCGCTTTAAGAAACAGAAATGTCTCCCTTCTGTTATGCTCCAGAATGACTGCATAACTGCTTTTAGGTAGGAAAAAATGTTAAGTCCTTCTATTTTTCCTGATTGGCTATGGAATAAAAGCAACAACAGAAAAAACTGTGTTACTTACCTCCCGGGGAAGATTTGTTGAAGACAGTGACAGGGCGGACGGCAGTGGGAGGGCGTACATTGCATTGACCCTTGAGTACTAAGAGTAACTTGGGTATTGGCCTGGCCCCATGGCTCAGCAGTTAAGAGAGCTGGATCCCATATGGCCAACTGGCAGTTCAAATCCCAGCCCCGAAGGCTTGAGGAACATGGCCGGAGACTTGAGTGTAGCCCAAGCCCCATAGGATGGAAATCGAAGAGAAGGGATTGTGGTATAACCATGTCGCTTTAGGGCTGCTTTCTTCCTTTCCCTCTCTGTCCATCTCTATTTCTGGCAATTAAAAAAGGAAAATGTATGAGAATTGAATATCTTTTAAAGAGTTTAAGGAAGTTAGTATTTGTAAAAATTACTGTAATCTCACATAGCTTCAAGTCATTTCATGATGTATGTGTGGGAGGTGGTTTTATATGAAGCCTCTCTTAGTCCCTGTCGAAAATAAGCTTTGGTCTAAGCCCTCACATTGAAGGATTTAGTCATCAAGGAGTGTTTTTTTACAACACAAATCCATTTTTACTCACTTCTCATTATTTTAAATCCTTGAGGGGTGCAGCATCATACAGATTTTGTGTCCAATGGCCTTAGCAGGGAGGTTGCTGCGGAATTTGGCTCGAACCATGCCACTGTTTCCATGGGCATGGGTGACCTTTCCCATCACTCTGCTTTTATTTGGTTTGCCACCAGGAGCCACTGTGTTGTGTTTTGCTGTGTTAAGCACACCTTTGTGTTAAGCACACCTCTTGCCTAAACAGAATTCCATTTCATCTGGTGCATAAACACCTTCCACTTAAGAAGAGCTGTGTGCTCCCTTTGGTTCTAAGACCCTGCTTATAGCCAGCAAATGGCCGTGGACCATAGCCTTCTAGACTTAGCTGCCGTTTAGAAGTCCTGTTCCCTGCAGGCCTTGGTTATCTGTCCCCCAGGTTCAGCAGCAGGACCCTCACTCACCTCATCCAGGAGTTCTTTAACATGGATTTTCTCGCTAGGTTTAATCCTTTTAGAGTTAGAAAGGTAGAGTAGACTAGAAAGGGGCCTAGGTATCACTTAGGAATCTCTTCATTTTATGCATTAAGAAATAAATGCAGGGATCAGCAGATGGCGTAATGGCTAGGTCGCTGGATTCCCATGTAGTCGACCGCGGTTCAAGTCCCAGACCTGGTGGCTTAAACTTGTGCCGGGCGCGTGTGCGTGTGTGCTCAAGATCCGGAGAGGAGAATGGAGGAGAAGGGATTGTGGTGTGGCCATCCCCCCTGGGGGGTGATTTCTCGCTTTCTGTCTCTCTCTGTCTTTCTGGTGAGTGCACTTGCCCTATAGCAAAATCTTCTCCAAAAAAAATAAAAAGAAAGAAAAAAAGGAATAAATGCAGAGTGCTGGAGGATTTGTGCAAGGGCAGTGAGGCCCAGGATGAGATGCAGGCTGCCCATGCCTCCCGCACAGCAGTGGGGTGGCTGGCTGCAACTGTGCAGCTCAGGGAGTTCACGTCTTGTTTGGGGAAGTGGGTGTGACACGTGCGGGTCTCGGGATCAGGACTCGGGGCTCAGGCAGGCACCCTACCTGCTGGTTCTGCTGTGTACACCCCGGACAGACTGGGAGCATGCCTTGCGTCTCAGGTTCTTGCCGTCACCCATGTGGGGGATCTAAAGGAAATTAAATGTGGTCCCACGTGAACACAGGACCCTGGACCGCACCATAAAATCCCTCCATTCTCCTCCTGAACGATGCCCGGCTCATCGCGAGGGGCCCTATGTTCACCTCTCCTTCAGACGCTAGTGTTTCTGAGGGTAGCTGTCACCAGGGAAGTCGTCGTATTCCAGCCTCGTGCCGTGCCTGCGGCCCGTGCCCTCAGTAGGTCACGTAAGGGAAGGCCGAGTCTCTCGCCTTCCTGAGGGTGGGCGGGTTAGCCAGCCAGCCCCTGCCTGCTCTGTGCCAGCCAGAAATACCGGGTAACGAGGTCCTGCCCAGTCCACTCGGATCCAGGGTTAGGTTCGCCGAGGAAATGAAGGCCATACCTATGCCAGCATTTTGATGTTTCTATCGGAGGTGGTAGGATATGTATTCTTTAGGGGAAGAACTTCATGTGACCCACCAATGCATGCTTATAATAAAAAGAGAGTTTTACTAAACCTCACAGAAACTCTATTAGTGTTTTAAAAGTCAACCAAGATTTCAGTTTTTCCTAAGAATATGCCCAGTATATAATGGAAAGCATATTCACTGGATGATGTCCAACTTCTGTTATTAAAAAGCATTTCTTAATTTTCCGATATATAATCATTTGAATACCTTTTTTATTTTCTTAATTGCCAGAGGGCACATGTGCTTGCCCAAGAGAGGCAGAGAGAGAGAGAGAGAGAGAAACCACTCCCGAATGGGACGTGGTCGTGCCACCACCCCTTCCCCCTCGTTTCTCCATCTGGCAGGATTTGGGGGTGCACACGCACACGTGTGGTCATGCTTTTCACGCTGCCAGGGCTGGGATTCAGACTGGTCATCCACGTGGGATCCTGCTCCCTTAGTCACTAGACTATGGGGCTGGCCCTGGATGGCTTTTAAAGCACACTGTATTTCTGTTATTGTTAGATATTGAGGTTATTCTCAATTTTTTGCTTTTGTAAATAAAGTTATGATAAATACTCATTCACATGAATCTTTATTATTCATTTAGTTCATTATTTTTGGGGGATGGTAAACCCACAAAGTAAAGCAATTATCTAGTCATAATAATAATAATAATAATTTTTTTATTAATTAATTAATTTATTTTTGTATATACTTTCAATCATATTGTTTGGCTTACAATGAGACCATTTCGATATGTGAACATTTCTCCCCAGACCCGTTGATCGAAATATATTCAACAGATAACACCACACCTCCCCATCCCGTCAATGCTCTACCTCTGTATCCCTTCTCCAAATGTCTTTCGTTGGGCCCCACTCCTCCACATACACCTCATCTGACATTCACACTCATCTCTTGTGTTTGTTCAACTGTTAGTCAATCAGTTTCAGACATAGAATGCAGACAAACGGTATATTTTAAAAAGATCTTTTTTGACCTATGACATACATTTCCAAATTACTTCAGCAAAAGACGGTATCCCTTGTATTCCTTATGATGCGGTCATTTTGCTGCAGCTTGGAGTTACTGTTAATCCTGTCTTAGGCAGAAGGGCTTCCCTAGGGCAGCCATGGAGGGTTCAGACTGCTTCTGCTACCTGGTACTAAATTAAGTCGGACGAAAGAAAAGATTCCTACTTACAACAACAAAATGAGATTACAGCTCTGTTTTACTTTGGTTTCTTCCAGTGAAGCTGAATTTTAATGGTTTTGTTATGCAGGTCTGTGCCCAAGTGGATGCGGGTGCATGTCCAGGACCTCAGCTCTGACCCCCATCCCGCTCCTAGCCACCATCTGACACATTTCCCTTTCTGAAACTCACTCTCTTGCAACAACAACAAAAAATCAAAAGATTTAAAACCAATTTGTGAACCCCAATCATTTTTTTTAAGAAATTAAAAGACATTGTATCCTCTGTTAAATATTTATGTAGAAGACTATTGATGTCTTCATTTAAATCTCTCTTTTGAGATGCAAATTAGGCTTGGGTAGGGAGGTAGACTCTTTCCCATGAAAATGTTCCAGTGCACAGTGGTTCTTTCTGAAAGGCATCTTACTGTTTTTCTCTAGAAAGCCTGTATATATTATTTTTTGATGGAATTTTTATTTGACTTTATAAAAGTCTAAAAGAGCCCCTTGGGATATTTAGGGATTTGTTGTGAAGGAGCTTTGTGAAAGTTTTATCATGTACAAAATTGCTGAATTACGTAGTTCAATAAATGTATATTTTAAGGAAACTTGAGGATATATTGTTTATCTTTTGATAAAATAAATTATTGCATGGCAAGCAGGTTTTGTACATGGGGACTTGGATGGCACATCTCTTTAATGTATGTGCTCATTTAAGAAAACTCAAACATACTTGATCTTGAAGGTATAGGTATTAGTTTTGTTTGTTTTTTTGTTTGTTGTTTTTACTTCCCCAGACTATCTTGGAGTGTAGACACTGTATTCTTTCAGAAAATATTCTTTTATTTCTTTCCATCAGAGACCTTGAATATTTAATTTACTTTTCAGTAAAGTTGTCAGTTGTAATCTGCAATTAAAAAACCACCTAATAAAACAAGTCCTCATTTCACAATTTGAACCTTATGGAGTCTAATTCACTAGCACTGCAAATTTATTATTCCCCTGCAGTTGGACGTGCCTCCGATTGTAATTGTGTTGACCCTTCAATGCATTAAATCTCCCCAGTGCTTATCAAACTGGGAGAGATAAGTCTACAATTCAGAACTTCATTAAATATCTCATTTGTATTAAACAGATGATAGCTTCTAACAGAAATAATCATGTGCTCAGAGGAGGGAGTGGAGTCGGCTGTGGCTCATCTGTCTGTATGCAGTCCTTCCCCTCCGCCGTGCTCCTGTCTGCTCCCGCACTGCCCTCCCCATGGCTGGCTGGCGTCGCGGCCTCGCCTGTACCTTAGTCCACAGGGTAGACCTCATGGGCTGCATTCAGAGGATTGAAGTCAAGTGTACTTTGCTCCTCCTTGAAGGAGATTTGTTTCAAGACCTCACTGGGATAAAGTTCTGATTGCTATTATTTCTACAAAGAGTATGACTTGTAAGATGCAGCCATTTTAAGGAAATGCCACATACTCTTTTTCTTTAAGAATTATTTATTGTTGGGACCAGCAGTTAGCATAATGGCTATGTTGCTGGACTCCCACGTAGTCGACCGCGGTTCGCATCCTGGACCTGGTGGCTTAAAACTCACGCTGGACGCGTGTGCGTGCATGCCCAAGATCCCAAGAGGAGAACGGAGGAGAAGGGATTGCAGCGTGGCCATCCCCCCTGGGGGGTGATTTCTCGCTTTCTGTCTCTCTGTCTCTCTCTGTCTGTCTGGCAAGTGCACGTGCCCTATAGCAACCCCCCCCCCCCCGAAAAAAAAAAAAAAAAGAAAAAAGAAAAGAAAAAAAAAGCTAGAAAGCATACTGCCTATGTCTGGGACTCGAACTGTGGTCGCCCATGCGGGAATCCAGTGCCTTCACCACTATGCCACCTACTGGCCCCTGCTACATAGTCTTTTAATTTATGACCACATAAATTGACCTATATGGTTTTTGTTTATTTAATAGGTCGTGTGTTTGTGAAATACTCAGACCTTTGCAGGCTCCATTCGAATATTTTAAATATCCTTAAATTCCATATTGTTCCAGACACTACTAACATTCTTCTTCATTTTTTGGTTTTTCTATTTAAACTTTTATGGGGCATGTGCTGTCCTGAGAGAAAGACAGAGGGGGGGAGAGAGAAAGGGAAGGTGAAAAGCACCCCCTGGGGGATGGCCACATTGTAATCATCTTAATCCCTTCTCCTCCATTTTCTCTCAGGACTTTGGGCATGCACTCTCACGTGCCTGGCATGTCTTTAAAGCCACCTGGTCTGGGATTCAAACCGTTCAGTCAGCCATGTGGAATCCAGAGCCCTAACCATCACACCATTGACTTGTCCCTATAAATGCTCTTATCTTAGTTACTGTCTTGTTCTTAAGAGTTACAGTAAGAGAATACCATATTTTTCTTCATTTGTAGCGGAATGAATTTCAATTCAGTGTATTGTTTCTGACCCGAGCTGCCAAATGGAGCCTCCTGGAGTCATGCCCCCGGCACACGTGTTAATGTGTGCTAATTGTTAGGTGTACACTATAGGTATAAAACTGTAGCCCGGTTCCACTGCCCTGCTGAGAAAGCATGCCTTTAATAGAGCAACATCTAATAAAGAATTCTGAATTAAACTACACTTTAAATTGACTTCAACAGATTCTAGCCGTCAAATTGGAAAAAATAAGCCACAAGAAAAGATTTTAAAAATGCTTGTAATATACATATTTTTCCTCCAGTGGTTGAAATCTGACAGAACTTCGTGGGAGACACAGTCCAAAGGGGCACGGAAAGTTGGTCATTAGGCAGACCTGTCATCACAAATTATTTCGGTGCAGGGTGAAAAGTTCTAGTCCATTTGGTACCCAGCTGGACACAGGCCTTGGGCAAGTCATTATAATTCCCCCCTGCTGCTGATGGGCATCCAGTACTGACCTTCCCTGCCCCCCTCTCTCTGTAGCTCAAGTCACCTGGGAGTCCCCCCGGACCTGAGCTGCCCATGGAGACAGTGTTGGATGACAGAGAACGGAGAATCTCCCACTCCCTCTACAGTGGGATCGAGGGGCTCGACGAGTCGCCCACGAGAAACGCCGCGCTGAGCAGGATAATGGGTGAGTCAGGTAAAACTGTTCATCACGTCATGGCCCTGCTTCCGCTGGTTCACTGAGAGGCTATTAATGTAATATTAATGTAAAGGGCCCCCGTTTTCAGGAGGAAAAACAACAGGTTCATAATAATCATTCAAGATGCGTTAATGTGAAGAGTAAATCAATACATTGATTTGTTAAGTGAGTTTTAGATCCTGAACCCTGTGAGAAGCATGAAGAAAGAGGTGGGAACCTAAGAAATATCTTGCATTGATCAGAATATTCCTAGCTTGTTTGAAATCAAAAGCGAGGCCACGCTTTAAGAAAACAAATCTACTTATGACCAAAAGGATTCACAAGTCGCGTGTCGCTTACCTCAGTGCTGCTTAGAGGGGCGGGAGTGTGTGCGTGCAGACCTGCAGGCTCACGTGTCTGTACTAAATAGGACGTTGCTATTCTTCCATCCAACTTCTAGTTCTTCGAAGCCTTAGTTTTACATTCCCAAAACTGCTCTTCTGCATTGTTTCTTTGGGTCCCTGGCCACATCACGCACAGGACCCTGGCACGAAGGAGGTTGTGGGCGCTGGCCGGCAGCCATTCTGCCTTCTCCTGGCGGAGCCGGTTCAGGGAGACTTGCTTTGCCACGGGAGTGGCTGGATTTACTGAGTGGCTCATCTTGGCATTAGCTAGTGAGAGCTTTTAAATTTAAAGCATCAGAAGCTATTTGAATTAATATAACACAGACACAAAGTAGTTTTTTTACTGGTATATTTGCAAGACTGATTTAAAGGAAAACCTTGAATTTAACTCCATTTTGAGTGCATTTAATGCAGATTTAATACAATTTAAGTTTCCATGATGGACCTTCATTGAAATGGGGATTTACTTAGTTGATCAGCAGGTGTTAATGGCAGGCTTCGCTGGCATACGGGGCTGTCCTGGTCCTGGGTACAGAGATGAGGAGGAAACGATCTCTGTCTACTAAGCATTTTCTACTAGGCATGATAGGGAATACAGAACATGGCTAGTAGAATTTTCTTCCAAATTTTTCTAGCTTCCAGTATGGAAATTGCTAAATTCTCCGTTTCTTTCTTCTTCTTTTTTTTTTTGGAGAGGTTTTTGCTATAGGATAGGGCGCGCACACTCACCAGAAAGACAGAGAGAGACAGAGACAGAAAGCGAGAAATCACCCCCCAGGGGGATGGCCACGCCGCAATCCCTTCTCCTCCATTCTCCTCTCAGGATCTTGGGCATGCACGCACATGCGCCCGGCATGAATTTAAGCCACCAGGTCCGGGACTTGAACTGCAGACATAGCCATTATGCCAACTGTTGGTCCCTCAGTTTCTTAACATGTTATGTGTGGAACTTAGGTTAGCACTCTGGTTTCACTTTGTCTTTATTTCCCTTTACTTGTTTGATTAAACACCAATTAGGAGAAAAGCATTGCCCTTGGTATATCACTGTTTTCTTTGTAGTTTTTATTTATTTTTGGAAAATTTTTGCAATAGGGTGCATGCATTTGCCAGAGAGAGAGAGACAGGGGGAGAGAGAGAATGATGGAGAGAAAGAAAGTAAGAAATTACCCCTTGGGGGGATGGCCATGCCACAGTCCCCTCTCCTCCATTCGCCTGTCATGATTTCGGCATGCATGCACATGTGCCCAGCATGATTTTCAGGCTGCTGGGTCCAGGTCTTGAACTGCAGAGTTGGCCTTGTGGGACCCAGCGCCTTCACCGCCACACCACCTGCTGGCCCTAGTGTGTAAGTTTTGACCTTTGCTTGGTCAGGGCCCCTCTCTCCACTGCTGTCAGGTGTGTCACACCTTCTTGTAGAACTCTTTAGAGTTTTATCTTTGTTAAATTCTCTCAGTGATGAGATTTCAGATGCCTTGAGAGACAGTGCGCGTGTGTCCCCGGATCTGTGTGCATACCTAGTGATACGCTGTAATTTCCCCTTTATTATAGGAACGTAGGACTTGCCATACTGAATCAGACCATTGGCCCACCAGCTCCTGTAACCTGCGTCCTGCCTCCAATCCCTGATGCTTCCGAGGAAGGCGAAAAGCTAAAACTAAAAACAAAACCCCAAACCCCAGTTCACCTAGTGACCTTTGAAATGCTGTATATATAGAGAGTTATATTTCTCTATATATCTGTATATCTCTGTGGGCTGAGGAGTCCTGCATTTTCTTTAAGTCTGTTGTCCTGGTTTTGTTAGCTACCGCCTCATTTGTCCTCATCTTTTGCACTGTACTCGACATGTTTTCTCCTCCCTCTGCTGGATGAGTAATGGGCTCCTAAAACCCTGGGTGTGCCCCTACACCACTGCCTCCCCTCCCAGCTCTAGGCTTTTTTTTTTTTAATAGAGTTAGAATTTTTTTTTTTTTAATTTTTCTTTTTTTAAGTTTTTTTTTTTTTTTTTTTTTTTTTTTTTTTTGCCATAGGGCATGCGTGGTTGCTGGAGAGAGGCAGAAAGAGACACAGAGAGGGAAAGTGGGAAGTCACCCCCAGGGGAGATAGCCATGCTACAGTCCTTTCTCCTCTGTTCTCCTCCTGGGATTTTGGGCATGCATGCCATCCCGGCATGATTTTCATCCAGGATGCAAGCTGTGTTCCGCCATGTGGGTCCAGCGCCTTAACTACCACGCCACCTGCTGGCCCTCAGCCCTGTGCTTTGCAATGTCCTGTGCTTGCCCTTTTAGTATCTGAGCTGGATAGTAAAGGTGTATTACTGTTTGAAGGTAGGCAGAATTGATATTGTGTGATGTGGGTATTTCCTTAAGGCAGATTTTTACATATTGTGAGGGAAACAGGGCATCTCGTGTAGTTTATCCTTGAGAAATGTATGTGCTTACTTCGATTTATCTTATGTTCTACAACTTTGACAATTGCTGTTTGTGTCAGTTCTTATTTTAGTATCATTGGCCCCAAGACTCAAGCTACTTGTGAATTTAGTTACCACCTGAAGTTAGAAATTCTGTAGATGACGTTGTCTCACAACCAAAACATCAGACCAAATATAAAATAGAGCACTGAATTCCCACTAGCCTAAAGCAATAACAATCGTATTAATTAGATGCACAATGTCTAGGCACATGGACATTTCTCAGAGAGATCCTATTTGGTTAATGCTTGTTTTTTAACATTTAGGATCACTTCGTGGAGGTCATACTAGGTATTTGATAATCTCGTATGATATAAAGAATGATTGTATTGAAATTCTGATTACATTAAAAAATTATTGACTTACTCTGAACAGAATAAGTTTTCACATAGAATATTCTTCACATAAGACTCCGGACCAAAAGGAACTTTGATGTTTTCTGAACCATTTCTATGGGAACACCTTCCAGGGAGGGGCTTCTGTGATACACACAAAGAAGGAAGAGACCGTAGAGGTGGGAGGATGTCCAGTTTGGTCACACTTCCCTACTTAAGAAAAAAAGAAACTAAGTCCCAGGATCACATTGTGATTTTTTTTTTCTTTTGGATACTTCCTATTTCTAAAAATAGTCCTCTTTAGGGAATGCTGGGATCCCACACTAAGAGTTAGTGGCATTTCTGACATTCCTTCTATAGTAGCCTCAGCTGGTAATTGGCCAGCTCTGTGGGCAAAGGTATTGGACAGACAGTCATCCTGGTAACCACTGAGATCCAAAAACCAGAGAAGTTGACCTCTGGAAACAACCTTAGAAACCATGTCCTCCAAAAAAAAGAAAAAAGAAAGAAAGAAAAAGAAACCATGTCCTCCGACCTTCTTTCTTCTATTCAGAGGAGTATGGACCAAAGAAATTAAAGGGTTTGATTAAAGCCACAGTTTTTATGTTTCTGAACCACAGTGTGGATCTGGATTTTTCAGAGTCGTGGGACTGACCTTACTCGAACCTGATCAAGCTTTTTAGCTTTCAGTGGGGTAGGGTAGAATTGTGACCAAAGGTACAGTTTCTCCATATGTCGTGGTTTTGATTGGATTTCCACTACCATGGAGTTAAAAAGAGTGTAATGGACAATCGTCAAAAATTGATCTATAGTGGGCCTGGTTAGGATTTCTTTCTCCTGAAAGCCTTAAAAATATTTTCCAATTATTGGGCTGTCCCAATAATTAGGACAAAAACTTTAAGTTTTTCCGACGTTTTTCTCTGACTAAGTGTTATTGAAATATGTTATATCCATTTTAGAATTTGGCTCTGTAGTTTCTTTATTCATACATTTGTGGTGAGTTTAAAAGATAATTATGTTCAGAATACTTGTATCTCATAGAAATTTGACACAGAATATGGAACACGAGTGTTGTTTTTATTGTAAGTCACAGCATTAGCAGTTTTCCTCATTTCATTTGTTTCTGGTACCATGCATGGTGTTGCCTTCTATGTAAATTTACCAAAGAATAAATGTTCAGTAAAAATCATGTCATATCGCTTTGTTTCACTCCTCTACAAGGTGTTGACTGGTTTACTTCTTACCACATTGGTGTTGGTTGACTAATAGGGCAGAGAAGAAAGTTTATCCATCAGAAAACAGGAGGAAGGAGAACAGGAGAAGTGGCCCTCCCAGGTCAGTCAGGTTTCACATTTATGCTGAGTGGGAACCAGCAAGTGTGACCAAGAGGTGATGGTGTCTGTGGAGGTCGGGAGCACACGTAGGTAGGTAGTGCAGTTGTCATTTTTCATCATGTATTCCTGGAGCCAGACCCAACCTGCTGTTTTTCTTGCAAGCATGCTCAGAAGTGCAAAAGTGATGGAAGATATGAATTTTCAAATCTCATGAACTAATTAATTAGCCTCCAGAGTCACAAAGAGCGAAGTGATGTTATTCTCTTACCATTGGAGAGATTTCTTGCCATTTATTTATCTGTAATCTTTGCGAAAATTAGAGTGCAATGTTTTACTCAAAATAACATCCACCAAAATAAACTCATACTTTAAATCCATTTTCTTCAGAAGCTTCTTGAAGTCACCTCATATAATTCTTGCACTGTTAGGAAAAAAAAAAGTATGTCTTGAGAAACATACCTATTTTTGACGAATAGTGCAAGCATATCCCACCTTATTTATGAATGATATTTTTGTGGAATAGGTTTATGTAGGTTTATGTTTATGTACAGTTAAACTTGAGTCGGAATGAGTAAGTGACTTGAACCCAGGAAAGGAGAATAAGTATGACATTTGATTCATGGTTTTATTATGAGCATCCTATAAAGCTGCTGGTTTTTATAGTTGGCAATACCGTGTGCCTTTGAAGTCCCAATGAAACGTTTGTGATGGTGCTTGCTAACACGCCGAGTGGGTAGCAGGAAACGTGGAGCACTTCCGCAGTAGGGTAGCCGTGCTCGGCCAGGAACGCATCTGACACGAGCAGCAGGTTCCTCATGTCAGATGCGCCGAATGCTCATGGAGCCAGTTGAGCCATTTTTGCTAAAATGTAAAATGTCTAGAAAAATATTTCCTAGGGACCAGCAGTTAGCGTAATGGCTATGTCGCCGGACTCCCACGTAGTCAACCGCGGTTCGAGTCCCGGACCCGGTGGCTTAAACTCACGCCGGGCGCGTGTGCGTGCGTGCCCAAGATCCCGAGAGGAGAATGGAGGAGAAGGGATTGCGGCGTGGCCATCCCCCCTGGGGGGTGATTTCCTGCTTTCTATCTCTCTGTCTCTCTCTGTCTGTCTGGCGAGCGCACGCGCCCTATAGCAAAAAAAGAAAAAAAAAAAAAAGAAAAATATTTCCTTTAAAAAAATCCTTCAAGACTGTTGTTGCCATCCCCCAAATTTCTATGAATGTTTACCTAAGACTGATGCTAGAATGTTAATAAATCTCCTATACACTGCTAATGTGCTGAGAGACAGAAAGCAAGAAATCACCCCCCAGGGGGGATGGTCACGCTGCAGTCCCTTCTCTTCCATTCTCCTCTCAGGATCTTGGGCACACACGCACACGCGCCTGGTGTGAGTTTAAGCCACCAGGTCCGGGACTCAAACCGTGGTCAACTACATGGAGTCCAGCGACATAGCCATTACGCCATCTGCTGGTCCTGAAAACCTGTTTATCTTGAAAAGTGTAAAATGGTGGTAGCTTGGGAACATGTAGCATGCCGTTTATTAGGGTGGGAAGCAGCATAGCTGACTTGACAGATTTGGAGATTGGGCTTAAAATGCAAACCAGGCCACCGTCCCGCGAGGTGGCCAGGGATTTCATCCCGTCTGCCAGCTTCACTGGGCCTCAGGCCAGCGGCTTACCTCAGGCCACAGCTCTTGTTCCTTGGAGTGTGGCCTCTCACAACTCTCCACAAGGCCCAGAGCCTCGGCCATACTTTCTTGCTCTGAAGAAGCATGGCAAGATTTGGTGAGCAAGCTGGAAGACTTACAGATTTCTGGGAAAAAAAGAAGTGACATCATTTGGATCCCAGCTTTGTCTTTAATGATTCAGGTCATTGAAACTTAATTTTGTCCCAAGAAAGCTTGTGAAGCGTGATATCTGTCATGCCGATCCATGAGGCTGAGCTGATTTTCCTGCAAGAAGCTGGTCGGTGTGGACAGTTCAAGGGCTTTCCTTACTGAGCACACTAGATGCTGGCAGTCACTGGGCAAGTACAGGCTTCCCGAGCGTGGCCTGAAGCTCTGGGCAGTCCAAGTGCTCCTGCCCTCTCTCCTCCCTGGGTTTCCCACTGAGTGTACTCATCCTTGAGGTGTCACCTCAATGGTCCGTGGGCTTCTCTCCACCATGCATTTTAATGATGATGTCGATAAAGTTCAAAATAAATGTCATCATCTTCTCTAGTACAAAGACTCTCCATCATCCCTCAACTCCCAAGGCTAATGTTAACCTCTTCTGAGATTCCAGGAGCCCTCCTACCCTCACTGCCTAAGCCATTACCAGCACAGGCGAATGCCACGGCACTTTGGGTGCGTGGCTCCTACCACCATGTGGTTACCACCGTCTCCTCCTTCACTAGGGTGGGAGCCGTAAGGACAGAGCTTGTGACTTATAGTCCCTGCCTGGTATTGCACAGTGGGGTAGCTACTTGGTGGGTGAGTGGATGGATCAGTGAATGGTCTAAGTTCGCAGGGCTTCCCTCTAAATTTCCTGGTAACGTTTCTCAGAGAAGTTTCACAGCTTAGCATCTGTTAGCATTTCCTATTAGAAGACATTTTGGAGATCATCTTTGACTTTAGGAATCTTCAGACCAAAGACATTGCACACTGTGCCCTGAGCTGCAGGGTTGCAGTGTCAGAGGGAGTGAGGCTCTTGAGGGCTCTGTTTGACACTCATTTATGAAAGCTAAATCTGCTACATTTGATTGTGTTCTACTAGGTTGAGCAGACATGTGGGAGTTTTGAATTTTTTCTAATATAGTGAAGTATTAAATTGATGAGAGATAACCCTTAGATCAAGGTCTGCAATTGTTTCTTCTGTTTTTCTACTGGACAGGGAAATACCAGCTCTCTCCCACAGTGAACATGCCCCAGGACGACACCGTCATCATAGAGGATGACAGGCTGCCCATCCTGCCTCCACATCTCTCTGACCAGTCATCTGCCAGCTCTCATGACGACGTGGGATTCGTGACGACAGACACCGGCACTTGGGCCAAAGTTGCCGTCAGTGATTCAGCCGACTGGTGAGCTCATATGGGGGCTGAAATGGGTTCAGTAACCGCGGTCACTTTTACGTTATGTTCCAACAGCTTATCACTGAGCGTAGTTAGTTATCTGACAGCAGTGTTCTCTTTTCACGGTTTTAGTACTTTTCATTATCGTCCTTTTAATGAAAGATCATACCCCAGCTCTGCGAACATGCTTCGTTCCTTCAGCCTGTCAAGTGCTGCAGTTAGTAACTAACTTAGCCAAAACAACAAGCCACCACTAACCCAGACCCCCTGCGATGGGTCTCCAAGTTTTGTTTATTTTAGTTCTGTGGCGATTTGATGAATATTTTTCTATGAAATAAATTCGAAGCAAACTCCTAAGTGAATTGTAACAATTGGATGTCTTCAGCAAAACTAATCATTGATGTATTCTGGGAGTGGGAAGAGGCTTTTTTTAGCTTTCCTTTATGGAGTGCTTTAACTGTGCTCCAAAGTGCCCTGTCCTTGCTTTTAGCACAGTGACTTTGGAGTGGTCTCCTGCCACTTTCTCTTTGTGTCTTTCATAGTAGAACAAAGCGTTTGAAATGATGGAGCCAAGGTGGGGCTCGCAAAGGGGCACAGGGGCCTGGGGATTGTGTATGTCAGTGAGCAGAGGCAGAGTCCCTCTCAGGACCCAGCTCCTGAGGCTGTGGTGATAACTCACAAGAACCATGGAAAGCGTTTACCAGGGTTTTCTTTTCACCCTTTCTCTGGGGTCTGTTAGGAACTCATCAGCAGAATTATATTTAAATGTTAAGGCATTTTCCTTCTCCATTTACCCATTTCTACCTCCTACTCTTTCCTACTGTGGCAAAGTTAAATATGTTAAATATGACAGAGGAAGTGTTGATGGGGGAGTGGGGTGTGGGGGTGGCTGATGCTGGTGAGTATGAACATTGTAGAGACACCCCCAGTCCTCTTCCCTGCTCCCCAGGGGAACACAGGAACACACAGCCCTTTTATCTGCTAACTCTGCAGATGTTCTTCTGGAATCCTCTCACCTGTTATTTGGGCCCTTGAAAAGGTTCCTTTCATGCTTTTCTTTATTTCTTTTCTAATTCTCCTTTTGAAAACACAGGATTTAAAAATAGAGCTACACTCCAGTCTGCATGATAATAGCTTATCTTTGAATGAGTGTTTTTAGTTTAAGTAGAGGGGAGGGCTTCAACATAAAGGAGAATCACAGGGAGTCTCCTCAGAAGCCTTAGGTTGACTGCTGCAGTTTCTTTCTGAATGTGAAAGCCGCAGCTAGGAAGGACTGGGTGTGCAGCCCTCAGCACAGGGGCAGAAGCCTTCCAATTGCCCCCAGGATGAGAAATCGCAGAGATCAGAGGAATAAGCCTGTCCCGGGCCTGGTAACTCAGTGTGCTGGAGAAAATAAAGAAATATCAAGCAGGGCTAGGTTGTGGCATGAATTTCCCTAAGGAGGAGTTGCAGAATGGTGAGGAATTGTGAGGTTTTGCTGTGGGGAACGTGGGGCACAGTCAAGCAGGAGAAGGAAGGGTTATCCAAACAGGAATGGCAGCTGTTCTGAATCACAGCCGAAAATGTAAGCTCTTCAGCCTAACAATATCTCCGTAATCCTTGATGAAAATGTTACCAAAACAAAAGGGCAATAAGATGGGATTAATAACTGGAATTTTAATAACACGGGTCAGGATATGGTTACATTCTTTAAAGCATCAGCTGTCAGAGCTGCTATCTGACTTGTGAAATGTCCTCCTGTATTGTTTATTGTGTCTGAAATTGGCTTAATGGGTATATTGCTAGAGAAGAATTAATTATGTCACGGTTTAGAGTATTTAGTTATTTTATGACGCTTATTAACTCGCACACTCATTTGACATTTTAAATTGTGCATGTTTACGGTTCACTGCACAATTCGGAGAGGCTAAATATGTCAAATGGCTAAACTTCTCATTTGTCCACTATTAGAATATACTTTTTTCAGCCCATTCATTGATTTGGGGAACTTTTACAATGTTTGTTAAAGGGAGAACAGGTATTATCACAAATACTATGTCATTTCAGAGGATATTTGTTTAAAAAACATGCCCGGCCCGCCCAATTTCCTAGTGGCTAAGAGGGCCCTCTCCTGGCCCGCTGCATGGTTTGAATTCTGGCATTGGCTGCTTGAAAAATTCCAGGTGCACCTGCATATGTGTCCCAAATCCCAACAGGATGAAGAAAACGTAAGAGAAGGGATTGTGTCATGACCACACCCCATTGGAAGACCCTCCGATTGGGGCAACTTCTCTCTCTTTCTCTGTCTCTCTGGTGAGCACACATAACCTGGCAATGAAGAAAACATGGCAATATATGGTGCTGAGGCAACATGGTCTATGTGAATTTTTATTTGAAAAAAATCTTTTACTAATAATTTCTATTACGACTATTTCACATTCGCTCTGTCCACGTTTCCAGCCAGGCTCTGAAACAGAACATTATGTGAAATGCACCTGAAGCTTCATCGTAACCATGACTGATTCTCCTCAGAACATCCAATTTATTCAATGTTTTGAAGGAGAAATGTGATGTTGCTTTATTTTTTATTTTTATTTTTTTGAGAGGTTTTTGCTATAGGGTACATGTGAGAGACAGAGAGACAGAAAGCGAGAAGTCACCCCCCAAGGGGGATGACCACTCCACAATCCCTTCTCCTCCATTCTCCTCTCGGGATCTTGGGCACACACGCACATGCGCCCGGTGTGAGTTTAAGCCACCGGGTCTAGGACTCGAACTGCAGTCAACTACATGGGAGTCCAGCAACATAGCCATTACACTAAATGCTGGTCCCAATGTTGTATTAAAACCAGAGATTCCAAGTAGAATGCAAACAAAATAACATTTCTGTAGATATAGCATAGGGGTTCACGAAACTCGGAAACACTGTTGTTCTGGTCTGGTCGCAGAATCCCACATGGCTGACTGTGTGGTTCAGGTCCCAGAACTGGCAGCTTGAAAACCAAAAACACGCTGGGTGTGTGTGCGTGTGTGCTCAATTCCCAGAAGAGAACTGGAGGGGAGGGATGGCAGATTGACGAGCCCCCTGGGTGGGGCGAGGGGTGGAGGTCTCTCTCTCTCTCTCTCTCTCTCTCGTGAGTGCACACACCCTTTAGCAATCTAAAAAAATCGAAAATATCATTAAAACAAAATTGTTTTTCTCTTGGGCTAAACTCTTGGTCCCTGTGAGAAGAATGCGTTTCCCTCCTCTGTGCACCTGGGCCAGGACCAGGCGGTGCTCCCGAGGTGCTTGGGAGGCAGGATGTGAGGAAGGGCTTCCTGCCCTGTGTGACCATGAGACTGATGCGGCCTGAAGTCCTGGGTGCCTGCCTTACCTCTTCCTTGTACTTGCAAATAGATCCCAAAGGATTGTCCCCACTCCTCCATGTAGTTTTTAAGGATCCCAGGTTTCCATTACTATAATTTGCATTTCTTTGCTATCTTGAAATAGGTCTTCTCTAGTATTAGGATTTTTTGTAGTGGTTTATAATTTACAGTCTTTCGCCTGTGCCTTTGTGAGATGCTTGAAAAAACTGTTTGCTTTATTAAGCCTATTCAGACATTTGGGCAGAAAACATTTCAGGTCACTTAACCTGTTGGCAGAACTTGCTCCTCAGTATTCTACTTTTCAGAACGTTTAGCTTAGCTGGTCAGTAAGGGCCAATGATCTTTTTTTTCTCTCTCTCTCTCTCTCTTTTTTTTTTTTTTTTTTTTTTTTTTTGAGAGGTTTTTGCTATAGGGCACATGTGCTCGCCGGAAAGAGAGAGACAGAGAGACAGAAAGCGAGAAATCACCCCCCAGGGAAGATGGCCACGCCGCAATCCCTTCTCCCCCACTCTCCTCTCAGGATCTTGGGCATGCACGCACATGCACCTGGTGTAAGTTTAAGCCACTGTGTTCTGGACTCGAACCGCAGTCGACTACATGGGAGTCCAGTGACATAGCCATTATGCCAACTACTGGTCTCCCATTGATCATTTTATGCATAATAAATTGCAGCTAAACTTCTGATGCATATTCAGACCAAATCACTGTCCTTTTCCCAATCTGGGCGGAAATTCTCAGAAGGCTGGAGGCTACAGAAGCGTGCTTCCATCCGAAACCTCCGTGACACGGGGGATGTGGCCTGTGGAATTCCCAGGATGTTTGGGTAGCTGTGGAGGGGTGTTCCCTACCTGGCTGGAAGCTGCGGTGGCTGGACCATGGTAAAGGACAGCCAGCGTGTGTATTTACTGAATACGCCCAGCACAGGGAAACCCATTCTTATGGCATGAACTTGCTCAGAATACTGGGTAGTGCTTTGGAAGGTGTTTACAGACTTTTCTAAGTAGGAATGTTTCTGCGTCATCTCTACTTCCCTTGGAAAGCACCGCAGACTCTCCTGCCCCCAGGGCTCTGCCATATACTTCCGTATCACCTCCACGTGAGCCACCGTGATGGTGTCACCAGCCAGAGGCCATCTGCACTTAGGCACGCTTTTCCTGACTTCATCTCCCACTTACCCTCTCACCCATGCACCCGCCACGTCAGCTTCGTCCTTCTGGGTCGGGGTTTTCTTATGAATAGCAGAGAACTGGGGTCTGCAGATGTTCTCCAATAAATAAAATATGTACTGTTTTGACCTTGGTAGCTGCCATGCCTTAATGAGAGGGGGTTTTAAGAGAGGTTTGTTGAATTGATTTCTTTTCACTTGATTAAGTATGTCAGGGAAACTGTATCCTCATGAAACAACATACGAAAAAGGGGCTTTTCTTTTCTTTCTGAAATACAAGATAAAGAACATGTAGAAGGACCAGAAAATATCATTTCTAGAGCTTCAGTTGTAGTTTATATAGTCGCTTGTGTAATCCTAATATTTGTATATTAAACTACAGAGTTGTTCAGATATTTCATTCTAGCACTGTCTGAAGAAAAATCAGGCTCATTTTTTATGATCACTTCAAAATAATGATATATTACCCAGTAGAGTGGAAGATCCGAGAAAGGGAAGCAGACAGGAAATTTGCATTGAGTTACTCTAACAGGAAATTAACATGGTATATTTTCCATCACAGGTTTTTGAATGGACACCATTTGTGTTATTTAGTTTAAACTATTTTGAGGACTGTACATAAGCACGTATTCTCGTACAGAGGTACATATGAGTTCCTAAGTTGGCTGTCATTATTCTCAGTAAATACTTTGTGTTTATCTCTTTCTTCACCTCAGCTCTTTGAGTCCAGATGTTGATCCAGTTCTTGCTTTTCAACGGGAAGGATTTGGACGCCAGAGTATGTCAGAAAAACGCACAAAGCAATTTTCAGATGCCAGTCAATTGGATTTCATTAAAACGCGAAAATCAAAAAGCATGGATTTAGGTAGTGAGTACAATCTCCATGAATCTTTATCTAAATAAGGTTTAGATGCTTTCGGGATAAAATTGATGGTCCCAAACACATGTCTGTTTACTTCGAGCAGTAGAGAAAATAAATATGAAATATGGCAATTTGGCAAAAATTAGTTGTTCTCTGAGTTTGAGATAACTGTATCATCCGTAAGTGGCATGTTTACATAATATGCAATATGTTCGTATATGTTTTCTTATGAGAACAGACACAAGCACACGTGCATATCACGCTATCCGTATAACCTTTTATCTTTACTTTTAAAACGAAACGTCGTAACACCTCAGCTGTTTAAGACCAATTTTATTGAAATTGTATTTGGTTGGTTGTGAGATTTTTGAACTAGAAGAAAAAGTTGTGGAGAGAAACCATTATCTCAATCCATGTCTGGAATTTGGTTACTTCATGATATCTTCCTTTCATTGCTACTCCTTAAGGTTTATTTAATAGAGATTCTTATGTTTTGCTAATTAAAGCATTTAATCAAAGTTGTAATTTGAGAGAATATTTGAGAGCAAACCAGAGAAGGAAAATGACCATAGTTATTCAGTCAAACACCAATCAGGTAGTGTCTCTTTTTAAATCCAAATCTATCCCCCCCCAAAAAATAATAATTAATTAAGAAAAATAACTGATTATATCCATGAATAGAATGATTTTAAAACCTTTGTTAATAAACTGTAACATAGGCTGTTCTCTGGTGGCTGTTTGTACTTAAGACTAACAGCATTAATTTACCATAAGCATAAAAGAAAAATTTGGCGATGCGGTGCCTTGGCTAATTATGATATGCTAACATACAAATAACACACGTGACGAAGTGAAATGACTGGCATATTGCATGGAGACACTGCTTTTTTTCCTCCCTGTTTTGATTATGAATGTTTGCTTGGTGTGTCATATTATTTGCATGAAATATTACCAAAGAATTACGGCCTAACTGAAAAGATCTGGGAATGGTTGAAGCATGTTGGCCTGTGGGGACTAACGGGGCTAACCATTATGCATTTACCTTTTAACAGTAGCTGACGAGACTAAACTCAATACAGTGGATGACCAGAAAGCAGGTAAGAACGGACAGTTAGACTGTTGCCATAGAAACTGTGGTTCAAGGAGCTTATCACAGTTATAGAGCTGCCAATCATATCACGCGTCAACATAAATATTCCAGTCTTGCAACGATGTTTTCATTGTGGGGAATCAAATTGTATAAGAAAAGAAAATTTTTCTGTTAGAAAAAATTTATCAGTGGTGCACATACTAAAAGAAATAATTTAGTACTTCAAAAATGCTTAAAACAACCTAGATTTTTTTTTTTTTTTTTGGAGAGGTTTTTGCTATAGGGCACGTGTGCTTGCCAGAAAGACAGAGAGACAGAAAGACAGAAAGCGAGAAATCACCCCCAGGGGATGGCCACGCTGCAATCCCTTCTCCTCCATTCTCCTCTCGGGATTTGGGTATGCCTGCACACACGCCCAGCGTGAGTTTAAGCCACCGGACATAGCCATTACACCAACTACTGGTCCCAAGGACCTACATTTTAATAACGTTTGCATAGGAATGTTTTGTTACAGTCTATAACAAAATCACAATTCTGAAAACATGCTCTTTTATGGTAAGCTCTTAGGTTTTCAGGTTATCTATAGGATATCCAGATTAATATCCAAAGAGTGAGTCTCAAAGTGGTAATTTTTTATTTGAAAGCTAATAGATAATGCCAACATAAATGTTTTTCACTGAAGAAGAATATGACTAGTATTGCTATCCTGAGTTATTAAGAAAACCCTAATTCTTTTTCAGATTCTGAAATTAGCTATACTTAATCTGATGTTACATTCAACTCTAAGAGTGTTGAATGACTGACTACATCATCTTTAAAAAAGAATTTATTTAATTTTATTATTATTATTATTATTATTATTATTATTTAATTTGACCAGAGAGATGGAAAGTAACAAAGCAAGGCCTGGGACTTGAACCACAGTAAGCCCTGTGGGAGTCCAGCACCTTAACCACAGCACCACCTGCTGGCCCCATGGCTCCATATCTCAACTTCGTGAACCTGTCCTAAATTCATTACTTCTGAAGTACGGCTGAGTCATTCTGTAGAACAGTGGATTTTGTTAACTGGATTTTGCATTATAGTACATTTTACTTTTTATGTTGTATCAAAATTGTCAGAGGAAAGTTAAAATAATGTACTTTGCACAATTGAGCATTTGTGATTTATTATTATGCTTGGAATGGTGTTTTAATTATTCTAGATCCAGTATAATGCATTTATATTATTTAGCCCTAATTAGGTTCAATTCACCTTTTTAACCTGCAGTAGTAATTAGTTTTAGCCTGCTTGAGATATGTGTATACCACATATGTATGTAAAGATTATTTTGGACATGGTTGGAGTTACCACATTCTGTAGAGCAAAAGATAGATTGTAAAAATTATGGTCAATAAATCATAAGATTAACTGTATTGCAAGGCAATGAACTATAGCTTGAACCCATACTAAGTAGTTATTTTTCTTATCAGATGCAAAATTCATTAGCATTCTGAAGCAGGACTAAAGAAAAACTGAAAAAGTATTTGATAGTTGACATATATAATGTAGTAATCAGTTTTGGGAGTTAGAAATATTTAATGCTTTTAAGGAAGTTATACCTAGGGGCCAACAGATAGCATTATGGTTAAGGAGCTGGATTCTCATGTGGTCAACTGCAGTTTGAGTCTCAGTCTTGGTGACTTGAAAATCAGGCCAGGTGTGTAAGTGCATGACCAGAATCCCAAGAAGATAATGGAAGAGAAGGGATTTTCCCTTTTTCTCTCTCTTTCCAAGGAGTGCACACATTCTATGGCAAAAACCTTAAAAATAAATAAATAAATAACCCTTGTTCAAGTTAAAGTGAATAGAAACAAAGTCGAACTGCTCAGGTTAAAGGTCATGACCTGATGTACTATGCCCATTAAGTAAAATGAGAAAAATATGTACTTTAATCAACTTATAGCTATTGCAAAGTATGGAATGATTTATTGTGATTTTAGAAATCAAGAATATCCTTGGGACCAGCGGGTGACATAGTGGTTACATCCCTGGACTCCCAAATGACTAACCACAGTTTGAGTCTAAGTCCCAGTAGTTTGAAAATCACACTGGGAGCGTGTGTGTGCATGTGTCCCCGAGATCCTGGCAGGAGAATGGAGAGGGGATTGTGGTGTGGCCATCCCCTGGGGGGTGATTTCTCACTTTCTCTCTCACTGTCTCTGTCTCTCTCTCCAGCAAGTGCACACATGCCCTATCCCAAAAACATCTTTTAAAAAATGAGAATATCCAGATTTTAACTGACAGCATTATATAACTCTTATAGCAAGAGTGCAGGTTTCATAGTCTAATTAAGCTATGTTTTAAAATGCTTAATCTTACATAAAAAGATCCTTTTTCTCGCTTTTTTTTTTTAGCCTTATGTACAATCTATACGAATACATTCAATTGGGATATCTTGAGATCAAAAATCACTGGAGAGATGCAAAAGTAATTTTTTGTCTGTTATTTTAAATTTAATACTAGATATCCCTCTGCCCCAACTGCATTAGCTAGGCCTCCAGTTATTTTTATTTATTTATTTTACTTGAATTTTTTTTTATCTTCTTTTTTGAGAGGTTTTTGCTATAGGGTGCATGTGCTCGCCAGAGAGACAGAGAGAGAGAAAGCAAGAAGTCACCCCCTAGGGGATGGCCAAGCTGCAGTCCCTTCTCCTCCAGTCTCCTCTCGGGATCCCAGCATGAGTTTAAGCCACCAGGTCCAGGACTTGAACTGCGGTCGACTACCTGAGAGTTCAGCGACATAGCCATTATACTAACTGCCGGTCCTGTACTTGAATTTTTTTTAAAAGAATTATTTTATTTTAACCTTATTTATTTATTTATTTTAATTTGACCAGAGAGGGGGGGAGAAAGAGAGAGAGAGAAAGCAAGCCGCCAGGTCTGTTACTCGAACCGTGGTTGGCCATGTGGGAGTCCAGCGCCCTTATCCACCATGCTACCTATTGGCCCCCGTTTTACTGGAATTTTAATGACTATCATGATTTTCTAATTTAACTGAAGTTGGGACAAGGACAGTAGCATTTTAGCCTAGATCATCTGGCCATCGGCCTTTAGTAATGAAAATTGAATCCCATTTCCCTCTGCCCCTTGCAGAAGACATCCTCTACTCTTTTTGGCAAGAGGAGTATTTGGAGTGGAAAATAAAATCTAGAGGAAATAGTATGTTTCTGACTTCTGTCCCTTTTATTCCTGGATTTAGAGACTTTATATCATGCAGGGGGGTAAAGTGGACTTCCAAAAGAACAAGAATGAACAGGGATAAAAAGAGAATTGGGTTTCTAACAGTTTAAGCCTCGAATTATAAAAAATAAGCAAAGTAAACTAATGACTTAAAAGATTTATATAAAATGAGAGCTTTAAGATATTGTTTTAAAATGAAAATAAAAGAGACTGCTTTTTCTGTATAAGTAAAATATCTTACTTGTCCAGAAAGATATATAGACAAAGATTTTTTTCTGTTGGTATTACTAGTAAATGCTAAATTATAATGTTTGAAAAGTTAGTAACCTCATTTGAAAGTCGTAATGTATCACTTTAAACCTGTGTTAAAGTTTCTTTGACAAATACAGTACTTAAAATGCGATATTCACGTAGTAACCTGCGTCAGAGCAGTTATGACAGCAGCAGACCTTCCGGGAGCAGCCCACTTCCTGACCCGAAGGGAAGCACTACACCAGGCATGCGGCCACTCCAGAGATCAGACTTTGCTGTCCAAGGGCCAACAGGTTTAGGTGAACCCCTTTTTATGGATCGAGAGTCACCAAGGACTCTCTGTGAAGGGACAGGCAGTCAGTCTTCGAGTTTTGTGGAATGCGTGGTCTCTGCTGGGGCTCTCGGATTCTCCATTACACGGTGAAGGCACCCATAGATGGCCATGGCTGTTCTAACTGAATATCCAGGTTAGGCTCGCAGTCGGCTGGACCCTGTTACAGAGTCACAAGTTACAGATGTTGACTTTTTGCATAACTTTTTTTTTAGAGGTTTTTTTCTTACTATAGGGCATGTGCTCTCACCAGACAGAGAGACAGAAAGCGAGAAATCACTCCCCAGGGGGAATGGCCACACCGCAATCCCTTCTCCTCCATTCTCCTCTTGGGATCTTGGGCACGCACGCACACGCTCCCAGCATGAGTTTCAAGCCACCGGGTCCGGGATGCGAACCGCGGTCGACTACATGGGAGTCCAGTGACATAGCCATTACACTAACTGCTGGTCCATTGCATAACTTTTTATTTTGAGGCATTTCTGCCTTATGTAAATGCAGAGAACTGCTCCCCGACTCCCACAAATCCAGTGCTGACCCTCAGCACTTACCAGTGCCAAATCTTCCATCATCGTGGTATGAATTTAGGAAAAAGCTTGAGATGGGTGCACTCCGAATTGCACTTACACAATGTTTATTGTTCATTTAATTATACTTGTAAATCATTGTTTTTCTTAGACATTTGCCTTCTCTGTAGTGAGGGATCCTCAGTTTTCATACATAATCATGCCCTTTCTGAAATTTCTTATTATAGTTTTTATTGCTCTTAGGATATTAAGTAAAATCTCAGCTATCTTTTCACAAAGAAAGCTGAATTTATAGAAATGGTTTTCAATGATCTTTACTGAAAATATGAAATCTCTCTTGGAGACATATACACATACATACATACTTGTGCATGTATATATATATATATATATATATATATATATGCAATACACACACATATCCTTGATGAACTTTAGAAAGTACCAAATATTTTGTCTAGCATTTTTAAAATTTCTTTCTTTTAGTTAGAAGTTTTTGCTATGGGGCACCAGCACTCTCCAGAGAGATATAGTGAGAGCGAAATTGAGAAATCAGTCCCGGGGGCTGGCCACACCACAATCCCTTCTTCTCCGTTCTCTTTCTGGGATCTTGGGCATGCACGCACACGTACCTGATGGGATTTTCAGGCCACCAGATCTGGGACTTTAACTGTGGTTGGCCATGTGGGAGTCCAGCAACATACCTGCTATGTCATCTGCTGGCCCCACCTAATACATATTTGTACAACCCAAATACACCGGTAAATTGTAAAAATCGATAGGCACAACTTATTCAGAAAAAGATCTTCCCAGTGCCAATTGTTGGAAGTATAATGGTAAATAGCCCCGAGGCCACATGGTACTGGGTGATGAAAAGGTGGCACCCTACCAAGGCAATGCCACACGAGAAAGTTGCTGGTTCAAATCCAGGCACCTTCTTGGGCTTTGGATACCACTGCACTGTGCCAGCGACCCAAGGCTGGAGGAAGGCTGGGGTGGGTCGTGGTAGCGGGCCCTGCTGGGAGTGTGCTTACTTGCTCTCTCTTATTCCTGAAAAAATAACCTTTAAAAAAAAATCCTCCTCAATACCTATTTTTAAAAAAATGTAAATATCCCTGACCGGGATGATGTTTTCCTTTTTCTTTCTGAGTCCTTGATTTCTTCCTTTTTTTTTTTTTTTAGTGCTTCAGAACAAAATTAGTTTTCCTTCCTGTGACATGACTTTTATGAGTAATTCAGAAAATGACCTGGTCAGAAATGGTAGTGCTATCAAGAGAAGACATAAGATTGATCTCCTTGAAAGAAATATTTCATGTGAACTTTGGTCATACACTAAATTATGAATTATATACAAGCCCGCATTGAGAAAGCGAAATCTGTCCTCTTTTCCTTCCCCAGCACATGACTTTATGAACTCTAACTTCTTCGTTAGAGTCGTGCCTGCTGTACTCATCTGTTCTTGCTTAGAGCCACTACCCCGTTGTGAAAATTAGGTGAAAGATGTAACGTAAATGAGTCTTAAGAAGACAATTCTGTTGCCTCCCTCCGTTCAGTTTTCATTCTGTTCCTGCTCTGAGCTATGGAAAGCCCAAGTCGCAATGATTTGTCTTCTAGGTAATAAACATGACAAGGCTACTCCTTAATTATTGATCAACATATGGGCTGACGATCCCATGTAGAGATAAACTATTTTGTTTCTCCTACCCTTCATTTTTTTTTACCTGTCTTTTGAACACTGTACGTGAAGAACCAGCTCTGGAGCCTGCATTGCCCACGTGGGGCTCAGAGCAGGTATTTTAGCTGTCTCGAGGCTAAATTAGTCTACCTGCGCGTGCCCGGTCAGGCAGTGATGGATGAGGCTGTCTGCCCAGCCGAAGAAATCCGTTTTGATTGCTTCCTAAGGCGTGGTACTGTTGGCTGTCTCCCCCCAAGAGAAGGAGCCACATCCTTAATTCCCCAGACCCTCCCCTGCTGTCCTGTGGAAATGTTCTTGGAGTTGCGAGGCCATCTCCGTCTGGTCCCTCACCTGCTTTTCAGACGTTGTTCTGAGACTGGGACTAACGTACTCACAGCCTGCTCCTGGTCCCCTCTCGCTCCCTCTGAGGGGCTCAGGCGTGCCTTGCTCTTTCTGTAGAACTCATTTCCCGGGATCAAGTGCCCACCCAGTTCCGGGTGCCCTGCTTCCCTGGTGACTGCTATTTCTGGGCTCTTTGGGAGGTGGACGGTTGACAGTCTGCAGGTTGATAGGAAGGAGACTCCAGGAAACCCCTTGACACGGACTTCTAGCCCCCATTGAGCTGCTGAAAGTGGTTTCCATTCCTACGGAAAGCTTCCTCTCGGTCGCCTTGTCATCACCTCTGCTTTTCAAATAAGCAGCTCTTGCCTTTGGTGTGTTCGTGTTACTTGCAGCAAACTGATTTGACAAAGATTTCAGCTGTCATGATACAATGAAAGCCGATGATTTTGTTCTCATGTTTTTCTTAATGAAAATAGAGGAAATCTGAGATAAACTTAGGAAAAATAAAAATTAGTAAGTATTGCTTTACTTTCTGGTTGCGTCTTACCCATCCACACTCCCGAACTCATCATTGAGAAAATACTGTGTGTCCCCAAAGGTTTGCACAGAGTGGAAATATATCAGGTATGTATTTTCACCACGAATTCTAACTAACACGTGGCTTCTGTGAACCTCCAAGGCTCCCCCAGCAGAGACGTGGGACCCTCCCTGGGCCTGAAGAAATCAAGCTCCTTAGAAAGTCTGCAGACAGCAGTGGCCGAGGTGACTTTGAATGGGGACATTCCTTTCCATCGCCCACGGCCCCGGATTATCAGGGGAAGGGGCTGCAACGAGAGTTTCCGGGCCGCCATTGACAAGTCTTACGACAAACCTGCGGTCGATGACGACGACGAAGGCATGGAGACCTGTAAGTTATGGTGGTTAGAAGAATGGCATTTACGGACTGCTGGCTAGAACCACGGTTCTTAAAGTGTGCTCCGGGGAACCCAGGGGTGTCACAGGACACCTCACGGGGGTCTGTGAGGTCTCAACTGTTTTCACAATAATAATAAGACCTCATTTGCCCCTTCGCTCTGCTTCTCTCACAAGTATACCACGGGGCTTCCTAGGGGCCACATGGCATGCCTCGGGGCCACGTGGCATGTCACCTGCGATGGATTTTACAGAGGCAAATATGGGAGTCTGTCTTTTCAGCCAGAGAGCAAAGTGAAAATTGTGAAAAGTGTGACACAGTGCAGCGCCATTGTTCTCATTAATTGCGCTTGTAAAATATAGTTACGTTTGGTAAAAATGTTATTTTGGTTGACACCAAATTGTTTTGCTATTTTTATGAAGTAACTCATTTTTTTATCTCAGTTTTAATTCAGTACACAGTGACACATACAATTCATATTCACAAAAATTATTTGGAGCCTTTAATAATTATTAGGGGTGGAACGTTAGCCTGAGAGCCTAAGTGGTTAGAACAGTGGCTGTATAGCGTCTATAACGTGATGCCTCCCATGGATATCTGTAATCATCCATGATTTAGAAAACATACTTTTGTTTGTAGGAGTTATTCTTGCTTTTTTTTTTAACTGACTTATCAAGATATGTTTGTGTCATGTGTGTGTATTTCCAAAGGGCAGAATATTTTAAGCCACAATTATTGAAAGCAGAAGGTTAATATGAATGAGCAATAAAAGTGATTTATAAATATGTACAAATGTACGCTTCAGGGGAACTTATCTTTGTAGTTAAACATTTCTTGTACAAAAATAACTATTCTATTTACAAGTAACCGGGAAATTCTAATATATTTACTTAGAATAGAAAGATCTTCAAAGTTCTAATAATAATAGTAAACATTGTTGATTAGTGCATACTGTTTACAAGTACTAATTAAGATTTATTCTTTTAACCAAAAATGTGACTTCCCATTCTAACTGATGTAAGAAAGTTAAAGCCCAGTTTTAAAGCAAAGACAGAGACAGCAGAGACAGGTTCATGGACTGTGACTTACTTGCAGTTTAATATTACTTTGGGGTGAACCACTTACACCTAAGGGAGACTGTGATGGGAAGGAGCATTTTGAATTAAAAAAGAGATCACATTAGATTTAAAGCAAATTTGTGTAATTTTTTTCTGGTACCATACAATGTGTCTGGGAAACGAGAATTTCTGCCATAATGAAATATTTAAAGCAAAACTTAGAGGATTGCTTTATTCCCTCCTCCCACCCTGCCTTAGTCTCCATCCAAATCTGGACAGCTTTTCACTACAGTCAGCCAGTGATTTCAAATGTATGCAGCCTATCCTTGCCAGATGAAGAACAGATTTCCTATTTTTGCTGCCAAGCCGGGTCTTCCAGATCCTGAGTCACATGAGCTTCTGAACCCATGGCGTTTTCTCTCAAGGCGAGCATGGCTCTCTGCCGCCCCACCTAATACCTCTCAGCACTTAAAGGTCTTGCCTCTGCCTGCCCGGCCTTGTCTTTTGTGAAAGTATAGTACTTTGGTTCCTCCACAGATATATGTTAAGCATCTTTAATTTCAAACTTTTTTATTTTTTGGAGAGGTTTTTGCTATTGGGCGTTGTGCGCTCGCCAAACAGACAGAGAGAGACAGAGAGACAGAAAGCGAGAAATCACTCCCCAGGGGGATGGCCACGCCGCAATCCCTTCTCCTCCATTCTCCTCTCGGAATCTTGGGCACGCGTGCACACACGCCCAGCGTGAGTTTAAGCTGCCGGGTCCGGGACTTGAACCGCGCTTGACTACGTGGGAGTCCAGCGACATAGCCATTATGCTAACTGCTGGTCCTGACGCTTTCAAACTTTCATTCTGGTTAAAATGTCATGGTCCCTCATAAAATGCAGTTTTCTTATTTATCATGTCACTCATTTCAGTGTGACAGGGCTGGCACACATGGGTACGGGGATGGGCCTGAGTCTGCAGGGCAGGCTCCAGGGTTTCCCACCAAGGTGGCATCTTAACTTGTCCCTGTAGAACCTTATTTCCTTCACAACGGGCAGGTGTTGTTTTTATTTTGTTTGTTTATTTTTTAAGAGAGAGGTTTTTTGCTATAGGGTATGTACTCAGGCTGAAGACAAAGATAGATAGAATGTGAGAAATCACCCCCCAGGGGAAATGGCCATGCCTCAATCCTTCTCTGTTCTCTTCTCGGGATTTGGGGCACGCAGGTACATGCACCCAGTGTGTGTCAAGCTGCCAGGTCCGAGACGAGAACCGCAGTTGGTCATGGGAGAGTACAGAGCCCTACTCACTATGCCACCTGCTGGCCCACAGCAACAGTACTTTAAGGTTCATATCCTTTGGGGTGGGAGCAATCCATGTATAGATTATAGTTTGTGAGCCAAGGGTGAAGCTCTAGACAAGAGCTGAGAAAGATACGGCAGGTGTCCTAAATCCACCGCACCTGGAACCAGACCAGGCTGTATTCTGCAAAATCCCGTTTCCGTTCATTGTTCTCAGACATTGTGCTGGACTTTGGATACGGTCAGAAGGAGGTGGAGGGGAAGCCACTACTGTAAATTTTGGATTTTTGCAGTTGGGATTGTTGAAACTGTTCTAATGAGTAGAATAGACACTAACGTAGAGTGAGGTGATTTGCATCTTAGTTCACATTCTTCTCTCACTTATTTGGGATTTGGGTCAAACTGCTTAAAATCCTTGAGCTTTCATTCCCTTATTTGTGGAACTGAAGATCGGATGGCTAGATCAGGGACCTTCAAACCCGAGTGGTTTTGGGGAGTCTTGGTTTTGCCCTCACTAGGCCTCTGCCTCCACAGTTATGTCTGAATTACTCTTATACACTGGTGTTCTCTATATATTTTAATTTTAAGAAGTGGTGTGGGGGAGAGCTGGGGCCAGCAGGTGGCATGTTGGTTAGGGTGCTGACCTCCTACAGGGCCAATCATAGTTCAAGTCCCAGACCTGGCAGCTTGCTGTCTCACTTCCCCCCCACCCCATCTCTCTCTGGTGAGCTCATGTGCTCTGTAGCAAATTAAAATAATAATAACAAATACAATTAAATTATTTTTTTTTTGGAGAGGTTTTTGCTGTAGGGCGCGTGCGCTCACCAGATAGACAGAGACAGACAGAGAGACAGAAAGTGAGAAATCAACCCCAGGGGGGATGGCCATGCTGCAATCCCTTCTCCTCCATTCTTCTCTTGGGATCTTGGGCATGCATGCACATGCGCCTGGCGTGAGTTTAAGCCACCAGGTCTGGGACTGGAACCAAGGTCAGCTACATGGGAGTTAAGCGACATAGCCATTATGCTAACTGCTGGTCCCACAAATACAATTAAATACAATTAAATAATTCTTTGAAAAAATACAAAAAAGGAGGGATTGGAGTTTTTAAGAATATATTTTCAAAGTTCCGGCTTGTTCTCTGAGGTCGCTTTCTGTCTGAGCATTCGTGATCCTCTGTCCCCTTCACTTCCCACCTGCATGCTCACCTGTCCCTGTGAAGCCACCGTGGCTCAGCCTTGCATTGCCTGGTGTGGCAAGGAGCCCACGTGGGCTGCAGTGAGGAGTGTCGCATTGAAGTGTGGGTAACTGGGCTCCTGAGTAACTCCCACAGGGAGGGAGAGGGCGTGAGGGGGACGCTGGCCACCACCCACCAGAGTGAGAACAGAGGAGGGAGGCAGGGAGCGTGTCACTGTCACCAGAGAGTGGGGGTGAGGGAGAGAAGACTTCAGGATGGGGTGACATCTCACTGTGCCTGTTTCTGTCCCACGTTGGACATCGCATGGATGAGGGGACTTCAAAAAGTTTGCAGAAAAGTAGCGTTAGAAATATGTGTTTATTTTGGTGTAAAAACTTTGAAATCCCTGTGTACTGTTTTCATAGTATGTGTTTTTCATGAATTTTTTGAAGACCTCTGCTCTAAATCTTCTATGCCTCAGCAACCTCTGTTTTCTTTCAAAAATAAAATATGCCTGTTGAGGGTATGGCTCCCACTGGTGGCACTGGACTGTCACCGTGACGGTTGACTGGGAAGGACAGGCGTGCTGTGCCTCAGGGCCCCCGGCCATGAAAGGCGCTGGGGCGCTCTTCCTCGGCCGTCCTCCCCTTCGCTACGCCCAGCACCCTTGGTTTGGGGCAGGTCCCCCGCTCTGCTCCCCGCAGCTTCCACTGCCTGCGCTCCGTGGGGCTGGGGTGGGGTCTCTGCTTGTCCTGCGATGTGACTCGGTTCCAGCTGCCCTTGAAACCACAGTGCCCTGTCACCGCTGAGCATGGCTCTGGGCAGGAGATGCAGGCCTAAGCCAAGGTGCCACCTCCTTCCTGGGCCTCAGAGAAGGAGGAGGTGACAGGCAGGGTGTCCCTGAGGACTGCGGTGCGCCCTGTCGCTGTTGGGGTGGGGAGGCTGTTCTTCGAAAGCTGCAGCTGGGGACCAGCAGATGGCATAATGGTTATGTCTCTGGACTCCCATGTAGTCGACCACAGTTTGAGTCCCAAACCAGGCGACTTAAATTCACGCCTGGAGTGAGTGCCTGTGCGCCCAAAATCTCTAGAGGAGGATGGAGGAACAGGGATTGCAGTGTGGCCATCCCCCCTTGGGGGTGATTTCTGGCTTTCTTTCTCTCTGTCTCAGTACTTCTGTCAATCCAGCCAGCACACACACCCTATAGAAAAAATCTCTCTTTAAAAAAATAAAGCCAGGCGAAGCCGCGGCTGCCAGGTGAGCAGAGCCTTCCCCGCACCGCCCTCCCAGGCTCAGCAGCCCGCCACAGTTGTCCTCTTTACCAGAAGACGTTGGCACAGGCTTGCTTGATGGCTCTTGTCAGCTGGGCCGGCACCTCCCCAGCGACTGTGTTTCCTAGCCCGGAGCAGGCTGGCCTCTCCACAGCGTGGAAACCGTGGCACGGACACAGCACTGGGGCCAGGAGACTGGGGCGGGATCCATGTGGTATCTGGTATCTGTCATCTTCCTGACGCTCCCCGTGCTTCCTGCGGAGACGGCAGAAGCCAGCGTTTTTGTCTCTCATTTAATCCATCTGGCCTTCTGTGTCGTGCGCGTCTGTCTGGTTCAAGACGGAGCTTTGTATTGTGGGACCCATTATCTCCGAGGCCCTACCTGTGTTTGACAGGTCAGGGCATCTGCAATCTGCTGCCTCTTCTATGCAAATCACATTCCCAGCCTCTCCCACCCCATAAGATGCCAGTTTCTGTTGCTGCTGAGAACATGCATTGCTTTGTTTTCTTTTTGAAAAATACATAACCCAATTTTTTCATAATTAAAAATTGCCAGAAAGTGTAGGCCTGTTATCAGTTCTGTGGCAGCTCTTTGTTGGGATTGGGGAGGTGAAACAGAGCGAAGCCCGGTAGCTCCTGTTCATTGTACCTATTGCTTCGAAGATATGTCAGGTTCAGAGTTTTGAATGTGGGCAACTTCATGCCTTGCAAGCATGGAGACGTGGCTTTCGAGTAGCAGCTCCTTTCTGACAGTGCTCTTACTGGCAGATAAATGCGTCGCTCTAAAATATGCATCGTTTCAGTTTGCCGTGTGAGGTTTGAGGAAACTAAACTCACATTACGAACGCGGCTGACATGAGGGCTTCCAGGGGAATTTCGCTCTTGCTGTTTTATAACCTACAAAACCTCATATTGCATTTGATATCTCTGAATTCAGCCCTCTGTTTCATCACCATCACGTTGAGCGAAAACAACACATCCTAAGTCTAATTTTCTCACAAGGAAAAAAACCTTTCCGATTACAGTCAATCTGCTGTGAAAGAATTCAAGGTGCAGGACTCAAAGTTAAAGTTCTACGTGAACCATTTTCTATTTTGATCCATCTATTTTAATGATGATCAAATGTTGGTGTATAAAAATATTTGTTCTGAGATACCAGGAGGAAGAATGATCTATTGTTTTGTGCCAATTTGTATACTAAAACACCTCCTGCGTTTGAAGAGAACGAGTTTCGATTCCGTTTGTGTGTGTGAAGCTCTTCCTCACAGTTCTTTTTCTAGGTGAAAAGTACCTTAAGCTAAAGCACAATGAACAGTCTCGTCTGAAGTGTGTGAATTATAGACTCCTTATTTCTGACCACTTCTCAGGGGGAAACCTATTTAAGTGTTTGACCCATATTACTTAAGAGCTGAATCTTAGATTCTCTGCCCCGTGATCTTTTACCAGGTGGTTGGGACAGTCATGATGCGTTTTTACATAGAAAATAGGCCGTGACTTTCCCCAAACCTGATACATCACTCAGCACGCTCCCAAACGAGAAAGCTCACGACACTACAGCTACGTCCAGGTACCTGTGTGCACTACTTTCCGCGCTGCCGACAACCTGATGTGTAGGCTGGAAGTCCCTGCGGGGCGACGTGCTTCCACTCAGTGGGTGAGCCCCGCCTCGGGCAGTGGTGTAGTGCCTGCGTCGTGCTCTGGTTGCCACGTAGTGCCCTCCAGCCTGTGTGGGGTCAGGGTGCAGAGGGAAGTGGGGTGGTGGCGGGGAGGGCTCCCAGGAGAGGTGGCGTCCCTGCAGCCTGCCCAGCCGGGCGCAGAGAGGACACGACTGTGGCATGCGAGCACACCGGGACGCCACAGCCCCAGCTCCGTTAGGCCGTGTGCAGCGGGCGAGGAGTGTGCTCTAAGATGGACCAGACAGCACAGGCAGCCTCTGCTGAGCCATTTGCATTCTATCCGTAGGACTTTAAAAAACATTTGAAGAATTCCAAGTAAAAGAACAGGATTGAAGCCTCAGGGTACAGGGAGGGTTATGGGGGCAGATGGCACATAGCAAGAAGACCGGTTTGTGATGGCTGCAGCCACCCGGGGCAGTGACGTGGCTTGGCAGTGCCGGGGCAGAGGAAGGAGCCGTGCGCTCAGGCTTAGTCTCCCGCGTGAAGACTGATGATGACAACGGGGTTTCTTCATTAGCGCTCCCAGGCTCGGGGACTTGGAACCGTCACCTCACGGCGTGGCCGCTCCATTATGGAGCTTTCTTCATTTTTCCTCATGAAATCGAATGTCTCCCCTTCTTTCCAGCCTAGCCAAACCTTCCTCGTTTAATTCCTGCGTTCTCATTAGGCGCTTCTCACTGGCCCTTCTGCCGCTGATTTGTGCAGGAAGCGTTGTAATCCGGTTCTTGCCCCCGCAGACCCTCGGCTCACGTGTACGCTGGGGCTCCCGTGTTCTCCTAGCCCATCCCATAGCACTCACGGGGTCGCCTCTTCCGTATTCTCTCCCTCCCACCCCCGTGTGCATCAGGCGTCACCTTCCTCCTTCCAGAGGCTGTTTCCTGAACACGCGAGTTTTCATTTGACTTTCTAAAGCCCAAAGTTTACGTAGAAGTTAATCTGAGACATTTTTGGTATAATGTATCTCCTTTCTTTTTTTAGGTTAAATAATTGTGTGGCTCTCCCACCATGGATTGCATTTCGTGGCAGTTCAGCCCTGGCTTGGGAGAGGCATTCTGGGTGGTTCCCATGCCGTACTCGCTGTTCACTGCCCTGTCCTGTCTACACTGTTAGGCTGCTGAGTTCTTTGGTTTTGTTTTTCACTTCCAAGTCAGCAGCCGCCTGCCCTCACTCTGACGCGGAGTAACTTTTCGTATCCTGTTCAGACATGCTGGACAGCCCACTCGGGATTAAAGTGGAACGCCCATGGCCGCTCCCACAGCAGGTTTATGCGTGCTGCTAGCTGGGTCGTGCACATCACCAGGCCAGGACTCGGCACTCCCGGTGGCCTGTCCTTTCAGTAGAAATGTCCCCTGGATGCCATGAGCAAATCCGCGAGGGCCCAGGACGCTGAGGGTGTAACGGTGCTTGGCCTGCTGGCCCCTCATGCTTGTTCTGCAGTGTTCTCTTGGCAGAGGGAGACAGTGGAGGTGACCTTCTGCCTTTGTCTTTAGGGGATTCTACCCACTTCATTTGGGGATGGGCCAACGTGAAGTGTAGAAGGTAAAGTAAAAGTGAAGAATGGTGGGGCGAGCAGGTGGCGTGGTGGTAAGGTGCTAGGCTCACACATGATCGATTGTGGTTCAAGTCTTGGACCTGGCAGCTTGAAAATCATACCGGGCGCAAATGTGTGCTCAAAACCTGTGCTGTGGTGTGGCCGTCCTCCCGGGGCTGGTTTCTCACTTTCCCTCTCTCTGTCTTTCTCCAGAGACCGCACACACCTTATGGCAAACACCTTAAAAAAAAAAGTAAAGATGGGACCAGCAGTCGGCGTAATGGCTATGTTGCTGGACTCCCACGTAGTCGACCGTGGTTCGAGTCCCGGACCCGGTGGCTTAAACTCACACCGGGCGTGTGTGCATACGTGCCCAAGATCCTGAGAGGAGAATGGAGGAGAGGGGATTGTGGCGTGGCCATCCCCCCGGGGGGTGATTTCACGCTGTCTCTCTGTCTGTCTGTCTTTCTGGCGAGCACACGCGCCCTGTAGCAAATACCTCTCCCAACAAGAAAAAAAAAGAAAGAAAGAAAGAAAGAAAGAAAGAAAGAAAGTAAAGAATGGCTTAGGTCGTGCCCTTACACTCTTCAGAAGAGAGGTCCCACTGTCTTGTCCCTTCACCACATAGGCTGAGAGTTTGTTGTGTATGTTTTTGTTAACTGAGATAAATCTGCTTTTAGAGTAGCGTGTCTTAGGAGTCACCTGCCTGAGTTCCTTCCAGGTACTGAAGTCCCTTCAGTAAAATCATTGGTGGATGTCACTCGACTCCTTCGTAACTTCCCCTCTCAGCCATTCTCTCGGTACTTCTTAATATCAAGTATTATCTCTCCCCCCCCCCCCCACGACATTTTAGCTTCTGAAGCCTCGCGTTTCAAGCCAGTTTTACGTGTTTGTCTCTGCGTCTATATGGCTTTATTTTTTTGTGTGTTTGGAAAAAGCGAGGTTTTTCCATTGCCAAGAGCTCATCATTCTAATGTTAAAAGTCAGGAGTCCAGAACAGCAGATCCTGTTACTCGATACCATCTGTATCGCTAGCTGTTCATTTCCTACATCTTTCTTCCTCTTCCAAAGTCAAAATACTCCAGAAAAATCAGAAACACAAATAATATTTATGTCCCAGTGTTCTTGATCCTTCTCAGGGTTTTGCAGTCCTGCGGGGTCTGTTCCTTGTTTATTTTCATTACATTATTTTTTACTTAATATTACTCGAAAGAAATTGGTAGAGGCCAATGAACGTGCTAAATCGAATGAATTTTCAATAAGTAGTGTCTCGTAATCTAACATGCTCACTTCAAGGTTTGTTTTAAAAATATCACTTGTGAAGACAGTTACCTGGTAGGGTTTTACTTCTGGCTCTTTGTCTTCTAAAGTAAATTATAATTTGGTCAAGAACTGAGTTTCTATCACCAAGTCTTCCTAATACTTGGTAGAATAGTTCTTTTTATTTTTTGAGTTATTTTATTTAATTTTATTATTATTATTTTTAAATTTGACCAGAGGGATACAGGGAGAGAGAGAGAAAGTGAGAAAGCAAGCTGCCAGGTCTGGGACCTGAACCATGGTTGTCCATTGGGAATCCCATGCCTTTAACCACCATGCTACCTGCCAACCTTGTTGGCATAGTTCTTTATGGAGAGGGACAGTAATGGACAGATCTGATATTGTGGGCTATTTCAGGCATCGTCATTCATCCCACAAATACTACACAGTGCTTCCTGGGGGCCTTACCCTCCGGATAGTACTTGTTACGTAAGCAGTGCTGGTGGTAAGAGGTCCTGTCACCTTGTCATTTATTTACTGTGCATATTGAGGTGTTCTCAGCTACATTTCATAGAGAAGCCGACTGAGAGCGGATCCAACCATGCAGAAATTTTTTTTTTTTTGTAAGAGATTTTTACTGTAGGACACGTGCACTTGCTAGAAAGGTGGAAAGCGAGAAGTCATAGGAGCCTGGCAATGTAACCATTACACCGTCTGCTCATCCCTCGGAAATACCTTGTCGTAATGTCACTGGGTTCCAGAGTGGAGCAGCTTCCGTGGCCTCACACGGTTGTCCAGTACCTGACATCTCTCGTCCCCTTTCACTTCCTTATCTGGGGTGACTCCAGGGCCCTTGGGTTTTTACTTTCTTCTTTGTGCCCGAAAGAACTAGAGCTCACTCTCCCCAAGCATGGAATGTGTGCACTGAGTCTGCTGTGGCCATTCTTGGTCGAATAGCTTGAACTAAGAAGGCAGTTGGGCGTGCCATCTATAGGGTGATGTGAAGTTCGTAATGAATTCACTCCTGGGAGTTAAGTTGCATTCCCTAACACAGTCAGAGCCCCATTAGGAAAGAGAAAGGAAGAGTCCGATTTTGGGTAAGGCACTCACAGAGACCATTGCGGTATCCGCAGTAGATCACTTCTCCAGGGAAATGAACCCTAGCGACCAGGTGACTTGCAGTCACTTCCAGCAGTAGAGGGCTCATGAGGACTAGGTAGAAATATTTATAACAGAAGCTGCAGGACTTTGAGCTTTCACTGAAACCCAAGGTCAGTTTCTCCATAATCATTAACACTTAACTGCCAAATCTTTTCCAAACTTCGTGGTGACGCGATCCTCACACGATACTTTCAGAATCAAGGAGTTCATTTGTAACGAGACTAGAATTTTAATGGAGTTATATTTGCTTCTTTTGAAAGCATGGTAATTACGTATGTCTTAATTGTAGAATGTGCTGCATTAAGAGGAATGAGCAGCTTCATGCTATATTTTTTTAAAGAGGTTTTTTTTTTTTTTTTCGCTATAGGGCGTGTGCACTCGCCAGACAGACAGAGAGAGACATAGAGACAGAAAGTGAGAAATCACCCCCAGGGGGGATGGTCACGCCACAATCCCTTCTCCTCCATTCTCCTCTCGGGATCTTGGGCACACACGCACACGTGCCCGGCGTGTTTTAAGCCACTGGGTCCGGGACGCGAACCGCGGTCGACTACGTGGGAGTCCAGCGACATAGCCATTACGCTAACTGCTGGTTCCCCATGCTATATTTTTAAAAGGAAGACTTGAAAACACCTTACAAGTAATCACACAGAAAGGCAGCTGAGAGTTCAGTGAAAACAAGACAAAGTGCTGTCCCAGAGGAACTTCTATGTCTTTGCGAAGAGATCATTCTTTGTTTGTGCAGGCTGTCTGCAAAAAGAAAGCAGATAGGTCCAGCCTGGTGATGCAGTTGGTAGCAGATGAACTGCAGTCCTGGCAGCTACACGGGTTCAGTCCCCAGGTCAGTCTGAAAACACACAGGGCACGTGTGCACACGGCCGAGGTGCAGAGGAGCTGGAGGACTCGGGAAAGGAGAGAACTGTGCTGAGACCCCGCTGAGGGTGTCTCCCTCTCTTCCTCTCATTATGCATAAAATAAAGCTTTTAAAAAGGAAAGCCAATAGTCTTTAAAGATGATCAAATTTAAAGAGAAGAACAATGTATATAGCCTTAAAGTAGTACATGATCTAAATGTAGGCATCTGACTCTTTCCTTGTGATTTACTCTCTGAAGAGTAGATCAACCCTGATTGCTGGCATATCACTAGAACATTCCTTACTTGCACATGGTTTATATGAACATTTCTGTGCTTTCTCCAGTTAAGGGAATCAATATTATGAACTTTATTCTCAAGGTAGTATTAGATGTATAAAGACTGGTTTTAAAACAAAATCTGATGAGTGTAGTATTGACCTTGAATACATATGTATTTTTAAAAGTTAAGCATGTTTAACCAATGATTTGAGCTTTTAAAAACAACAGTGTTTTGCATCAGAGCAGGATACAGTGAGAGACTCATGTTTTTTTCTACCGAATCATTTTAGAGTTTGAAGCATATATAATGCGATATACTAAAAGAACATCTTATGTTTGTACATACGAAGCTACATATTGCTAAATATTTTTAATTAGTTGGCATTCAAACGGATTAGTTAAATCAGTACACCCCCGGAAGAGTTTTCGTGATAATGCATTATCTAAATTGGAGTGTTCAGAACAAGCACAAAGAATTCTTAAATGTGCAAGTGTCGTTTTAAACAGTCCACTTGCTTGAGGCAGGAAACCAAGCCCAGCGTTTCGATTTTATAAAACAGGGTTACAAAACCCAGAGTTAATAAATGAGGTAATATCGACTTTTTCCATTTCACCCAATTTAGAAAACGAGTTGCGTTGCGTACATCAGAAAATTATCATGACTATGGAGAGGACTGGCAGCAGATGTGACTTGAGCATCTCGTGCGTGGTGAAGGCGCTGCCTTCATCGTGTCCCTGAGCCAGGAGCAGACATATGCCCCTTGAACTTCTGCCAAAACTAGTAGGCGAAAACGAACAGAATCGCTCCTGATACTTCCATTCCTGATTTATGATCATGGCTGCTGTGGAAGACTAAGTCGTTTACATTTATTGGACTCATTTTTTTGTTTATAGTTGCAGGCCTTGTAGAGGGCTGTAAAATCCACTGGGCGATACCTACAGCACTAACAGCAGAATGAGGAGGTACCAGGAGCCGACGTATCAGAAGCTTCGCCAAGTGCAGGGAGCATTCTCCGTGTTAACGTAGCCATGTTGTCTCCCTGGCAGTCCTCCCTGGAGGAACTTAGAGAATGGGAGCGAGACGTGTAGTCATACTGTGTACGAAGCAGTGAGGTGAGATCGCACAAAGGGCGGCGGAAGTTTAGGTGAGGGAGGACCTATGTGAGAGTTGGAGGTAATTCGCAAGCAACTCCTTCATCTAGCTGGGGACACCAAGAGACCTGGGCTGGTAGTGCCTGAAGAGTTTGGAGGATGGAGTTAATAATGATTTGGTCAGGCACCAGCAGGTGACATAATGGTTATGTCGCTGGACTCCCATATGACTGACAGCAGTTTGAGTCCTGGACCTGGTGGCTTCAAACTCATGCCGGGCACATGTCTGCGCATGCCCAGAATCCTGAGAAGAGAATGGAGGAGAAGGGATTGTGGCGTGGCCATCCCCCCTAGGGGGTGACTTCTCGCTTTCTGTCTCTCTCTCTCTCTCTGGTGAGCGCATGTGCCCTATAGCAAAAGTCTCTTATAAATGAATGAGTGAATGAGTGAATGAATGTATGTTTGGTCAGTTATCTCAAGTTTGGGGCCACACCTGTTTCCAAGGGTTGAAATCGTGGCTTGAAAGCAGATAGAGCCCAGCATGGTAGGGTACTAGGAAAGATGCCACAACCCCTCTTAGGCTGTATTCTCCTCGGGAGCTTTTATGTGAAGAGACTGCGCATAATTAGCAAGCTTTTGGGCCAGCTGCCCAGAATATTCTTTCTCTGCTCTGTGTGCACCACAAAAAAATGACAGCCTTAACTTAGCGTTAAAAGCATGGGTTTTCCACTGTGTCCATCTAGAAGTTGTAACTGGCTTCCTCTAACAAACATAATATATTACTGTTTATATATTAATTGATAGAGAGCGAAAGAAGAAAGTCCTCTCAAAGCTACAATGTCCTTTGAAGGAGGAAGGTAACTTGCAATTTGCATTTAATCCCCAGGACAGAGGGAGGTCATCCTTTTTAAATCTGTTTCACAAGTTACAGAATTAAATACCACACTGGATTGGTACTAGGTTTCTGAAATGCAGTGCTCATGGGCAATGTATGGGTTCATGCTTTTAACCAATGTTTCTAGAGAAAATACAATAACCTGTACCTCGTGTTTGTGTGTGCTGTGATAAATAGCTGGCATTTAAAAAGTTAACCGTATTGGGACCAGCAGACGGCATAATGATTACATCACTGGGCTCCCACGTAGTTGACAGCAGTTCAAATCCAGGACCTGGCGGCTTAAAACTCACACTGGTGAACTCCCACATAGTCGACCACAGTTCAAGTCCTGGATCTGGTGGCTTGCTTTCTCATGTTCTCTCACTTTCTCTCTCTTTCTCTCTGTCCCTCTCTGGTCAAATTAAAATAAATAAATAAATAAATAAAGTTAAATAAAATAATTCTTTAAAAAAAAAAAAAAAAAAAACCTTACACCGTTGTTTATGTATGCATGCCCCAAATCCCTAGAGGAGAATGGAGGAGAAGGGATTGTGGTTTGGCCATCCCCCCTGGGGGGTGATTTCTCACTTTCTGCTTCTCTGTCTCTCCAGTGATTGCATATGCCCTGTGACAAAAATCTTTCTTTAAAAAAAAAAAAAAAAAAGAAAAGTTAACCGTATTAATTGATCATAGCTGTGATATTAGAACATCCTTCCAGATTTATGAGTTAGTTGTTTTTTAAAGAATTATTTTATTTGTTATCATTATTATTTTTTTTAATTTGACCAGAGAGAGAGAAAAAGGGAACATGAAAAAGCAAGCCGCTAATTTCAGGACTTGAACCGCTGTTGGTCATGTGGGAGTCCAGCATCTTAGCTACTGCTCCTCAGGTTTATGAGTTTGTAATAGAAAAAAACTAAGAGATTGAAATGAACTGTTATTATTATACTGTTGATATTGCATATCACTAATTCAAGTGCCCCTTGCTAGTGAACAGGTAAAATTGGATTGCACTTAAAGATATGTGAACTTTGGGGCTGGCAGGTGGCATGGTGGTTGAGGGCACTGGACTCCCACATGGTCGACCACAGTTCGAGTTCTGGATCTGGTGGCTTGCTTTCTCTCTCTCTCTCACTGTCACTGTCACTCTCACTCTGTCCCTCTCTGGTCAGATTTAATAAATAAATAAGTAAATAAAGTTAAATAAAATAATTCTTTTAATAAAAGATATGTTAATTTTATTTGAGGGTCAACTCATTGCTAAAGATTGTGAAGAAGCCCGATTGTTCTGTTTGGCTCTGTGCTGCAAGAAGTTCAAAAGCCTTGATCCATGGTTTATTTCTCAGTGCTGGGGAAGATGGCCGCAAAATTCAAGGAGTACCGTGAAACCGTGGGAATTCTTATTGTATCTGGAAGACAATTTTAGATAGTCTCAGAAATTATTTTTATTTTACCTTTGTAAGAAGAATTATTTAATTTTATTTATTATCATCATTATTTATTTGACCAGAGAGAGTGAGAGAGGGAAAGTGAGAAAGCAAGCTCCCAGGTCCGGGACTCGAATCGTGGTCAGCCATGTGGAAGTCTAGCACTTCAGCCACCATACCACCTGCTGGCCCCTCAACAGTTATTTCTGAGAATGGCTGCTAATGTGTGTATCAAAGCTTCTTAGCAGAGAAATTCTTGAAGTCCTTCGAGTAGACGCAAGCCTGCTCTAGTTACAGCAGATCTTTTCTCGGCCCAGTCTGGGGAGTGAGGCGAGGACTTTACTTGTTTTCAGGTTGTATCACCTCCGTTTAGTGCAGTGTTGACGGGCCTGTGAGGTATTCAAAAGCAGAACTTCCAGTAGCTTTTACCTACAGTGGACGTATGCAGTGACAACAAAAAGAACAGTTACAGAGGTTGTGAACATCAGTTTTTTTAATGAACTAAAACACCCTCTCTTTGGGCCAGCTGGTGGAGTGGTGCTTAAGACACTGGATTCCCACAAGGCCTGTACGATTCAGGTGGACCCAGTGGCTTGAAAAACACACCAGGCATGTGTACGTACTTGCCTAAAATTTTGGAAGTGGAAGAGAAGGGATTGTGGTGTGACCGTCCCCCAGGGCTGCTTTCTCACTTTCCCTCTCCTTCTCTCTCTGCAAAAAAATGGAAGGAAGGAAGATGGTAGGTAGATCGATCGATCGATCGATCGATCGATCCCCTCTTCCTTGGGCAGAGTTAGGAACCCAAGGAAAGAAGTCCTGTACCCATGCTGGAGCCCTTACTAACGGTTTGCAGCTTAGCAAGGTACCAACGGCAGGAAGCCCTTGAGAAGGGGCTGCTCGTTTTCTCTCTGCGATTTGCAGATACAGGAGATACGGTACACAGGACGCCGTGGGTCTGGCTGCACGGCGAGTCCTCTGGACAGGCCCTGCAGCACCGTGGTAGGGCCGGGAGCAGCTCAGAGCCAGCAGGGCAGCCATCTTCACCCGTGCGTGGTGCCATCCAGGTCAGAGCCTCCGTGTGCTAATCCCCCAGTTCTGTCCCCAGTTGTTGGCGGCAGCCATACTGCAGCAGGAAATGTGGGAACGCAAAGTTCCCTTGCGTATCTGTTTCCCTCTTTTGGTTGCTGTGGTTCACTGTATTCCTCACCTTATTCTTTGTCCTCCCTTCTCTTCCAAGTGGAAGAAGACACAGAAGAAAGTTCAAGGTCGGGGAGAGAGTCTGTATCCACAGCCAGCGACCAGCCTTCCCACTCTCTGGAAAGACAGATGAATGGAAACCAAGACAGAGGTGACAAGACTGACAGGAAAAAAGACAAAACTGGAAAAGAGAAGAAGAAAGAGAGAGAGAAAGAAAAGGATAAAATGAAGGCCAAGAAGGGAATGCTGAAGGGCCTGGGAGACATGTTCAGGTGAGTCCTCGCCCAGACCCCATCAGCCCTCAACAGGAAGTGCTCAAGCACAGATATGCAAACGCTGCCTTTGAGGGCACCAAACACCGTGGTTTCCAGCCTTGACCACTGCCTCTTTACTCTCTTACGGGTTTTTCAGACCATTGTAGCAGCCTCCAAGAAGCTTTCTTCCAGCCAGGCAAATACCTGCTGGCAGGAAGGAGGGATGTCTCTATCTTGGCCTCTTGAGTAAAAGCTCCAGCGAGACAAAGGGCTGTTAAAACAGTGTTTGTTCTCTCTGTGTGTGAACAATGGTTCATTATTTAAATTTAACATAGAGCTCAAGTTAGTGGTAGCATTTAAAGGTTCATTAATAACAAGTCTAATAAAAAGTGTTACAAATAGAGCTTCAATTAAGCTGTGTTGATTAATTTAATACTTATTACTTCAGTCTGTAAAGATTTCATTAAATGTAGTCCCTGGCTGTTTCTTGACAGTTGTTTTTGTGTCCCTAAATTATGCTCTCGGATTACTTAGCATATCATGTTTTACAAATCGTGGCTATACAGTGAAAGTGACAAGTTGTTCAGAAGTTGCGCTGAACCTCTCCCATAAATGTTCAGCTCAGGTGATTTATAATAGTCAGGCATTTAATGTTAAATATAAAGATTGCTTGATTGTTCCATAAATTCAACCCTAAACATATCAAGATGATGGCTTAAAATTGAAAACAGACAGCATCGCCACTTGACTTTTTAAAAAGCAGTTATTTCGCATTATGAATCTCTTCCTTGGAGCATTTTTTTTACATTTCCAAATGCGAACAAGAGATTGCATTTTCATAGAATTTCTTGATTTATGATCCCGAGGTTGATCTCAATAACTCAGGGAGCTATAGATAAGCTAGACCTGGAAAGGTGAGGAATCACAGCCCAGCCTAAAGGCCACACAGACAGCAGATGCTCTGAGTCCGAGTCAGGTGCGGGGAAGGAGGGCTCGAGCCCCATAGGTGTAGCCTTACATTAGCGCAAGGCCAGGCCTAGTAGCAGTGGCTGTTTTGTTATTTTTTAGCAGTGATTTTTAGAGTTTATTTCTTCAGAGGGAGAGACAGGCACCTGCACCAGGGTTCTCTCCCCAGTCTCAGCCAGCCCAGATCTCTGGCATGTCCAGAGAGGTCCTGGGATGCAAACCCAGGACTTTACTCGTGTGGGTCCAGTCGCATAAGTGCTGGGCCACCCACCACCGGGGCCCAAGATATCTTTAGATAAGATTGAATTTCTGTTTTCCGATGCTTCAGAACACTGGTATTTTCATAGCGTTTCATTAGGGGTTATTTTTGTTTACATTCCGATCTTTCGGGATGCGTTTTCAGCGCGATCATCTTTCTTCATTATATTCTACGTCCAGGATGAAATTGCTCTAACCACCACTTAGTTCAGTGCATGTGCTAGCCAGGAGCTTTTCATTCCATGTATGCAAACTGACAGCTCATACTGGCACCTACATCGTGTGCAGAAGTACAGCTGCCGCCCATCAGTTAAAATTTAAGGAATTTGTACCCCTGTCATCTTTAAATTAGAGAGTGGGAGTTGGGAGGAAACCTCTCAAGACTCATAGAGTCCCTCCAGCTTGAAGCGCGGGCTCCATTCCGAAGCTCCCCTGCAGTCTTGCTGAAAGCTCACAGCTTATTAGTTTGCACTCATGGGCCAGCGTTTATCTGATAGATACACAGCTCTGTCCTAGTCTTGGAACAAGAAACAAACAAGCTTGTAGGATCAGCATTGCATTAATTATTAATTATCTTTTTCTGCAACTTGCAACTCCAGAAGAGAGGTCTTTTGGCAGGTCTTTCTATTTGGGATTGGAAGGCTGAGGGTATGCTGGAATGTGCGTTGTTCCCCGGCAACTCCGAAGAGCAATGCGACACAGCGCTCTTCCTGCTTAAAGTCCCGTGAGACTGCGTGATGCTCTCTGGAGCTGTCAGCCTGTGCGCTGCGCATAGCCTGGAGTGAAAGCAGCCCATTCAGAACATCAACACCCTGCATATTCTTGAAAATCAGGTTCTAGGTTCAACTTCAGGGCTTGAGGGGTTTTTCTTATAATTAGGTTACTCTTCCTCCAGTATTTAAGAAAGGCTGATAGGAAATCAAAGACAACCACACTTTTTTGGGTACACGGAAACTGTGACTTGCTGGAGTCGGCCCAACTGTTCAAGTTTCATGAACTTAGCAGACTGGTGGTTGAGCACAGCCATTGTTAAACATGAAATAGATCAAATAAGACCGAGGCTGCTCTGTACTCCAGCTTCAGCTCCTCCTGATTATTCTACTGCATGTCGCATGCTCTCTGCTTCTGAGGGGGTTCCCTTCTGATGTGCAGGTGGGGTGCTAGCCCTCCACGCTGGGGGCCACTGCACACTGCACCCCCCACTCCAGGTGCAGGGACATACGTGGGTCACCTCATGTCACCCAGGGTGGGATGGTTCGCACCACAGAAATCTGTGAATTTCACAAAACAGAGCTTTTCTCCCAGGAGAGACCACACCTCCACGTGGAGAAGGTGGTGTGTCCTCAAGCAGAGCTGCAGCATCTCGTCCGCAGTGCTTGGGCGTGCTTGTACTCTGAGTGTGCCCTGCCCCAGCCCTTTGTGGGGGGGGTGACACCCGCCAGCGTTGGCATGGGAATGTGAGCCGAGGGATCCATTCAACATACACTTTCTGTTTTATCGAATGTTGGCTCTTCATCCTCCCTTCACTCATTATATGTCATTGTATTTGAAAAGACTCTTTAAGAAAAAAAGAAAACTTTATTTAATTTTCTTTCTTTATTATTATTTTGTAATTAAACCAGAGAGAGAATAAGTTAAAGAGAGAAAGAGAGAAAGCAAGCCACCAGGTCGGGACTCAAACCACATTTGGCCATGTGGGTGGCCATGCCTCAACCACCATGCCACCTGCTGACCCCTTGAGAAGACTCTTAAAGTATTGTTAGCTTTCTCAGAACTTTAACTACTGTCCACTGCTTCTGAATCTGATTATTTGGGATGAATATAGCCTCAGGTTGATTTATTTTATCTATCTATCTATCTATCTATCTATCTATCATCTTCTTATCACCATGGCGGAATACAGTAAGATGTGAAGTTCATCTTTCCTGTCTTGCTGTCTTACGGAGACTAGGCGGTGACCCCCAGTACTGCTGTGCTCAGATAGCCTAACCACGTGTGTGTACATTTCTTGGTGCAGACTGTAAAGGTTCCAGTGCGGTGGGCCAGTGCAGGCCCGAAGCACAGCTGAAGGGCGTGTGTGTGTGTGTGCGCGTGCGCGCGCACGCTCGTATGGGTGCCCATGGTTTTGTGTCCATTTTGTGAGTCAGATAGCAGAACGGGTGAGGGACGTCAGATACTGGGAGTCTTGCCTCCTAGGTATAGATCGCGGTGTATGAGCTGCTTCTGTGCTGTCTGCTTGAGGAAGCAACTCATGCAGTGTCTCCTCAAAACCAGTCTCGCAGCCCACCCTGCCCCACCCAGTCTGCCCCACCCCTGACGCAGACACTGATATGTACATGCTGTTCCTACCCGTCATTTTTGGTTAAATACAATAAAGGCCAAATAAACAGACCATATTTTTAAAACGTCGCCAGAGGACATGATGGTACGGTGAGGTGTTTTTACTCAGTGACATATACAGACATGGTTTTCTATTCCACAGATCGAACGGTAGTCACAGAAGTGACTTAATTATTGATAGACAGCTCTAGGAAAGAATATTGTGAGTCCTATGAATCATTCTTTTGTTTATAAATTATGGAGTATATGAGTGCTAAAGCTGCCTTAATGCAAGTTTTAAATCACAAATTTAAATCTATAAGGAACCCACTAACAAATATGAAGTGTTTTGTGTTTGCGTGGGTTTCTCCTGTACATGTGACGTCTTCTTCCGTACATAAGGAGCTCGAATTGCCTTCATTAAAGTGGCCTTAGAGCCAGTAGGTGGATGTGAAGCCACTGGATCCTGCATGGCTGACTGCAGTTCAAGTCCTGGACCCAGAGGCTTGAGAAATAAGCCAGGCAAGTGTGCATGTGTACCCCCAATCAGTCAGTCAGTCAGTCAATATAAAAGAAAGAAAGAGGGAGAGAGAGAAAGGAAGGAAGGAAGGCCTTCCCACCTAAGAAAGCTGAGTGTGCTTCCGAAACAGGCAGGCTGATCTTGTCAGCGCTGTCATTTTGCACCTTCGCAAGGCACGAAGCAGAGGGTGAGTTGGACGTTTGGAGTCTGTTCCGGTGGCTGGTTTGCAGGTACCTGGCTAGTCCAATTTATACCACAGGTTATTTCTAGAATTTGACAGTGAGAAGGATTTGTCGCTAACCAGGAACTAATGATGTACTTTAGAAGGAGGTAGATCTCTTCTCTAATGTTTGTTCTGAAAGAAAAGGTAATAGCATTGTTAACCAAAACACTGTGGGCCTTAGTTTCCTCTCCAAATAGAAATAACCAATAAGATTAAATAATCCTATATTCTCAGATATTAAGAATTTAAAATTACGTGTTCTCTGCTTTTCCAGCTCTGGAGTAAGTACAGTTTGAAATTACATTGCTGTAATTCTGGAACTGGTATCTTTTTTTTTCTTCTTCTTTTTTTTTTTTGGAGAGGTTTTTGCTATAGGGCATGTGTGCTTGCTGGAAAGAGAGACAGACAGAGAGACAGAAAGCGAGAAATCACCCCCTCTGGGGGATGGACATGCCGCGATCCCTTCTCCTCCATTCTCCTCTCGGGATCTTAGGCACGCACGCACACGTGCCCAGTGTGAGTTTAAGCCACCGGGCCCAGGACTTGAACCACGGTCGACTACATGGGAGTCCAGCAACATAGCCATTACACCAACTGCTGGTCCCAAGAACTGATATCTTTTGAGTGTCGTAGATTTGAGTTTATTTTGTTTTGTTTTTCCTTAAGGTTTTGCCATAGGGCACTTGTGCTTGCTGGGGAGAAAGAGAGAGACACAGTAAGAGAGAAAGTGAGAGATCACCCCCTGGGGAATGGCCGCACTGAAATCCCTTGTCCTTCCTTCTCCTCCTGGGACTCTGTTTACGCACTCAGATGTGCCTGGCGTGATTTTTCAGACCTCCATGTGGGAATCCAACACCTTACCACCACACCACCTGCTGGCCCCGAATGTCCTAGCTTTGTTTGTGCTCTAAAACTAATGGTGCTTGCAAGAGACCCTACTGTGCCTGTCCCCGACTGTGTCTCTGTGGTCCATGTGAGATAGCCGGGAGCCCGTCACCTCAGAAAGCCTAAGCTGAAGTAATGTCACTGTCACCATTGAAAGGGAGCCCTCCAATGGCATTTAAAGTGATTTCCTGGCTCCCTGCAGCACGGCTTCATTCAGTTCTGTAAGAAGAACTGGATGACTTCGTTTGAAACCTTATTTGGTCAAAACCAGAGACACTGCTATCTTTTCTTTTCAGAATGCAACCGTTCTCAGGAATCAATGATTACGATCGGGTTTTAAGATCAGGGGCGTGGCCGGCTTACACATGCAGCATCTGAGGGAAGCGGCGGGGCGGCCGTCCCCTCCCGCGCGTACTAACTGTGTGTCTGTACCGTGTTTCCTGTTTAGCCTTGCCAAACTGAAGCCCGAGAAGAGATGAGCAGCACAGCACATTCACAACTGTCTTGAGCAGCACACATTGCAAAGTTGCCTTTCCCCCTTAAACAAACAATAAATGTCCTTTTAATGAATTCTTAGCGGCTGTTGATGAGTTTTGTTTCGACTTCAGCAGTTCTCATGGTGTAGTCATTTCCATATTCATTTGGAGCTTTTTTTTTTTTTTTTTTTTTTTTTTTGGAGAGGTTTTTTGCTATAGGGCGCGTGCGCTCGCCAGACAGAGAGAGAGAGAGACATAGAGACAGAAAGCAGGAAATCACCCCCCAGGGGGGATGGTCACGCCGCAATCCCTTCTCCTCCATTCTCCTCTCGGGATCTTGGGCACGCACGCACACGCGCCCGGCGTGAGTTGTAAGCCACCGGGTCCGAGACGCGAACCGCGGTCGACTACGTGGGAGTCCAACGACATAGCCATTACGCTAACTGCTGGTTCCCTCATTTGGAGCTTTTTGATGTTGATTTCAAGCCCAGGGGTTTGAATTACTGCTTGCAAAGGCAGATTGGTCTTTCCTACCATTTGGGATGAGCCCTTGTCCTGGTGGAAACCGTAGCTGTGGCTGCCGCGTATGGTCCTCGGCACACACTGCTCGGGCGTGGACTCGGTGCCGTCCAGCTCCCTGAGGTGCCGCCACCTTACTGCTCGGGGGCTTGTCTGATGCAGTGATGTGGAGGACACGGCAGGTGGAGACCGCAGGGCAGCACGCAGGCGTGTGGGCGGGTACGGCCACCACCAGGGATGAGACGGGGACGGAGATGATGACCAGATGGGCCAGTTTGAAAGACTCTCTGGCGAAAGTTAGTGCGTTTGTGAGTCACAGCATTTAGACAAACGTAGTGGTTAGGGAAACAGGTTTGTGTCTTTGGACGGGACTGGACCAGCCATTTTTCCAGTGTGAAGAAGTGGAGCTACCCTGGCTCAGTTGTCCTGAGTCTGGCCAAGACCACCTGTGGCCCGAGCAGGCAGTGCTATCAGAAAGCTCCTGGGACACGCTCGCCCAGGGTCCTGAGCCCGGGCCGGTGCGGGTCAGGCGGCCTGGAGCCTGTCTGCCTTCCTCACAGCCCTGGTTATTCATGCCCTTCAGGGTCTCAGACAACGCTGTGCTCACTGTGCTCCGCTAGCTCTGCTTCCTGGGAATGTCAGAATTGCATCCTAACTAAAAATACACGTGAAGAAAAAGAAAAGCATCTACCGAAGGGTGTCGGGAACTGGGCTGGGTGCCTAGGGCGAGGATGTACCTGGGCTCCGACTGGCTAGATGATCCGGCTCCACCCTGGCCCAGCCGGCCCAGCCCCACCTGTCTGCTGGGAAGGTGGGAGGCCCGCTACACAGATGTTCTTCCCACATGTTGGGGATGGCACGGCCTGGCACTTCCGTGACTCAGGCAAAAGTGCCGTGGGTATTCATGTGGCCAAGAGTAAGTGGCATTCCAAGCAATCTGCCAGAGTTCAGGAATGCGATAGAAACGAGCAGACAGAAACCGATGTCCCTCTAACGAACATGGGGACAGTGACATGACGTGGGCCAGAGAGAACTCAAAAGGAGATTTGGCCCATTTTTGTATATTTTCTTGTTTGTCACCTGGACAGACAACAGCTGTGTCGAGGTACATATTCCTGGAGGTTTCTGTGGATGAGTCTGGGTGTGTAAATCCCGAGGATTTGATGCCTGTGTTTTTTTAATGTGCATCGAAGCAGAGGCTCCCATTTTTAGCATGGGAAAATAAGTGCTGGACTGACCTGTTAGCAAAGATGAGCTCTAGGGTAGCTGGTACTCTATCCTTCAAGTGTTCTTTCCCTTGTTAGCAGTTTTAAGTAGAGGACCCCTGACATCTGCTGCATTCAAGCTGAGTGCCGAGGAAGTCAGAGGAGGCCCACAGCAAGACGGCTGGGCCTCCCGAGACCTTCCTGGCTGTCTTTACTGTGCGTTTTCCATAGACCAGCGGCGTGCACGCAGAACGGGGGTGTCAAGGGTGACCCCTCCTTTCTAGTCTCTGTAAAGCAAACCTTTTCGTAAAAGAAATTTTTGACAGTTCTGAGATGCTAAGTCAATTTCAATTCTAGACTGTGTAGAAAATGGAATCTTTTTTCCTGCAATTGATGTGAAAATTGAAGGCTGGTGACTATTCACTTTCTAATAACTGAGAATAAATAAATACCGGCACACCACTGGAAAACGCACCGAAAGACAGGCCCGGCTAATGACGCCACAGCACACGTGGGAAATAGCCTTCCCAAGTGTTTGTATTGGTTACCATTAGGGAGAATATATCTTTTATGTTAAATGGAATGGATCATGTACATGTTGTTCCTAAATGTATTTTTATGAAGCCACAAATTATTATATGAAAGTAATTGTCTCATCCTTTCAGACATTCTTTTAAAGAATTCACTAGGGCAGTGACCTCTTGCATAATTGAATGTTGGATGGTTTTCTTCTGACCTGTTTAATAATAGCCAATTTAGGAACAAAAGACTAAGTGCAGATTGAATTGCATATCATGGTGAAGTAACCATGTCTCCTGCTAGCCCTTCGCCTTGCTTCCCCCTCCACCTCCCCCGTAGTTGAGCCACCCACGCTCTGAGCTAGGGCCAAGCCCCTGCAGTGGGTCTGCCCCTGGCCCGTCCAAGGCACTGCTCTGCCAGTCCTTTCTTCTCCTGCGTTGTCACTGATTGCTCCTCGGGCTCGGCTCTCAGCCTGTCCTATGCCTTGTCATTTCCTCCTCCTCTTAGAAATCCCTCTGAGCCCTGCCCATCCTTCTAGCTGCGCTCTCATTCTTGTGCTCTTCACAGCACACCCTTCTGTAAATTTGTATTTGCTGTCCCCAGTCGCCCATGCTCTCTTGGACTTGAGGGATCATGAGTCCTTTATCCCTCTTCACTCCACCTGCTCCTGTCCAGGTCACCTGCCACCTCATCGCTGGGAAGTCCCCGTCCACTCTCATCCCTCGTCTTGGCTCGCCAGAGCACCAGGCCGGTGGCTCCCTGCTCCTGCAGATGGCCTTCACCATGCCTCTCTCCTCGCTCATCTGTGTCCTTGGCGAATTCCGTGCCATGCGCTGTCCTCCGGCTGTGGGAGTCCCCCAGGGCTTACTTGTAGTCTTGTCATTTTCCCTTCGGTGACAGACGTCCCTAGGAAGCAGGGCCTTGGGCTCCGACACAGACTGCAGACAGGTGATCCCCGTTGGCATCTGCCCGGGCCCTTCTCTGAATTCTGTGCTTCGTGATCGTGACATCGTGCTCGGTGAAGCTGCACGCCCCGGTCTGGTGTTTGCCCAGCACGGACCCTCTTGGCCTCCCTGTCGGGATGATGGTAGCTTTGTCTTTTTGGTTGCTTCGGTTCAAAGCCTTGATGCACCCCGGGACTCCCGCTTTGCCCTCACACCCCACATTTGGTTTACTGATGTCCGAAAGCTGAGGCCCGTGTGGTCTGTGTTCACCGCACACCCATAACCCCCCGCGGTGTCTGCCCTCACTCTGTCGCCACCAGGTCCAGAGGACTGAGCCCCAGCATTCTCCCCCCAGCTTTGGCAGCGGCTCCCCAACTGCGCTCTATTCCCACCTGCTTCCCGACAGTGCATGCACCTACCCCTGCAGTCAGAAACTGGGCAGTGGGAAAGTCACAACGCGTTTCTGCACAGAAAAACATGGAAAATAAATGGCATACGTTTCCCTCCCTGTTCAGCCCCCCAGTAGCCTTCCAAGTCACCAAGGTTAGAGCAGAGCCCTCACCGTCACCTGTCGGGCTCCGCAGGGCTCCCCCCTCCCAGCCTCTCTGACCTCCATCCTGACTTCACCTGAGTGCTGCTGGCCGCCTCGCCCTGCACCTGCATGTCGGCAAGAAGAGCCGTCCTCGCTCAGCCTTCTGCCCGGGTCCCTGGGCCCACTCCTGCATCTTTAGCACCTTTACTCAAGAGACAGCTTTGGGAACCAGCAGTTAGTGTAATGGCTATGTCTCTGGACTTCCACGTAGTCGGCCGCGGTTCGTGTCCCGGACCCGGTGGCTTAAAACTCACGCTGGGCGCGTGTGCATGCGTGCCCAAGATCCCGAGAGGAGAATGGAGGAGAAGGGATTGCGGCGTGACCATCCCCCCTGGGGGGTGATTTCTCGCTTTCTGTCTCTATGTCTCTCTCTGTCTGTCTGGCGAGTGCACGCGCCCTATAGCGAAAACCTCTCCCCCCCAAAAAAAGAGCCAGCTTTCAGGGGTCTGTCCAGAACCGCAGCCTGGGCTTCTCCCCCTCGGCACTGCCTGGCCTGTTTTGCCATTATTTTCCTCACTTGCACTTACAACTTGTGGAGTGAGTAGTGAACCTAAGATGTGATATGAGGTGGTTTCTTTTACTTTTTTTTTTTTTTGGAGAGGTTTTTGCTATAGGGTGCATGTGCTCACCAGAAAGACAGAGACAGAGAGATAGAAAGCGAGAAATCACCCCCCCCCAGGGGGGATGGTCACGCCGCAATCCCTTCTCCTCCATTCTCCTCTTGGGATCTTGGGTACGCACACACATGTGCCCAGCGTGAGTTTAAGCCACCGAGTCCGGGACTCCAACTGCGGTCGACTACATGGGAGTTCAGCAACATAGCCATTATGCTAACTACTGGTCCCCGTGGTTATTTTTTGTTTGTTTTGTTTTGTTTTTTTTGTTTCTTTTCTAAGATTATTTTATTTAACTTTATTTCTTTATTTAAATTTGACCAGAGAGGGTTCAGAGAGAGAGAAAGCCGCCAGATCCGGGACTTGAGCCGAAGTTGGCCATATGAAAGTTCAGCACCCTTAACCACCATGCCACCTACCGCCCCCCCTTTTTTTAAAGTTGATTTATTTCTTTTATGAGCAAGAGTGAGAGAAGCAGCACCCCCACACGGCCTTGACGCCATGGACCACCCCCAGCCAGAACCGTGCTGGGTCATGGAGGTCTCTAGACATGAACCCTGAAACCCCTTGGTGGGTAACCTCCCAGCTGTGCCACCCGGCTGCTCCTGTTTGGCGTAAGAATGAGGGGACAGGAGTGGGGAGTATTAACCCTTCATTGCCTGCTATTGGGTCATTGGAAAAGTCATGACAGATTTTTCTCTGTAAAATGCACCCTGACTTTGCCCCTGTATTTCCCTGCAAAGCCGCCCGCGTGTGACCAGTGCCAGTCAGAGTAACAGGTGCCGTACCCACATCCCTCAGAGGCCAGTCTCTGCCTGTATTCGAGGCCTCGCCAGCCTTGCAAGGCTTCTCTGCCTTCCGGTCAGGGCCTGCTGGAAATGCTGGGGGAAACAGGACCTCAGAGCAGCCCTCAGCCAATGGCTTCCCAAAATCGGCATCAAAGAACCCCGATCCCGTGGCCCTAAGGTTTAGAACACCAAGGCTTCAGTTCTACAGCTTGGCCCTGAAACGGATCCGGCTGGAAGTCTGGCAGCATCTGGGAGCCTGCCAGAAACTGCGATCGGGAGCCCCTCCCCACACCCGTGGCCATGACGACCCACAGCTTTGCAGCCCTGGAGGTGGACAGCAGCTCAGGGCCCAGGGCTGCTGGGAGTGAGCCCCACCTGCCGGCGGGGTAACCAGCACCCCTTTCTGCATCCTCTGTCCTGGCTCCTCTTCCTGCCCTGAGTCCTTGAAATCCAGGCTAGGTACTAAGTGTTGTGGACTCACGAGACAGTCAATACAACACATGGAGTGAGTGGTGAACAGCGCACGTGAGAAACTCCGCCTGCAGCGGCTTCGCCATTTACACAGTTACCGTCCTGCGCAGAAGACGAGTCACCGCCACAGCCTGCCTTAGGGACGGACGTGCCTGTGGCTGAGGGATGGTCCCCAAAGAGCAGCCTTTTCGCGCTTCATAGATCTACAACAGGATTTTTGGTTTGTTGTGAAGTTGCCATTTTCTCTACTAGAATCCGTAAACGATTTTAAGCATCTTCTGTTACAGCAGACTAACAAAGACGAGGATGTTACTGCCCGATGAAGTCCTTCACCTTGCGCAGTTCCCAGCGAGGAGCGAGTGTTGACGTTCAGGGCCCAGATGTGCAAGTTCCCTCACAGAGGCCAGAGCTTTGCTCTCACTCATGACAAGCCTTGTGAGCCGCGCTGCAGAGGCGCTGGCGAAGGCCGCCTCCCTTCTGAAGGCCACACCCTGGCAGCTTGCAGACAAGCCTCTGTCTCTCCAATAGGGGGCGCTCTGGGGCTTCCTCTGACCCCCTCCTTCCCAGCCTGGTGTTCACACAGTGCCCAGGCACCTGCCACCCGGCCCGGCCCGGGGCCAGGAGTCTTCCTGCATGTGCTGGTAGATGAGGTGTGGTTTGATGGGGTGATGACAGCCTCACCTCCTTCGTTTCTCCTCCCCTAACATTTACATTTATTGGGTGGTTGGAAAAGTCATGACATGTTTTTGCATAGAAAAACATAGAAAGATAGGTCATAACTTTTCCGACAACCCAATATATTGTAACTTACCTTTCTTCTACAATGGAGTAGCTCTCCATCTTTGGTTATGTACAGATTTTAGTCACTAGAACAAACGGAGTGGGGGACAGCTTTCCATTCTCTGTCCATGGAAAGGAGCCACCACTGTGGAATGACCTGGACTGATGGAAACGAACTACGAAAACCCCCTCCTGCTCTGTTAGGGTTCCTCCACTTCCACCCTTTTAGTTCGCGTGGAGGGTTCCCCACTGTCACTTCTTGGCCCGCATTTCTGGTTTCGCTGGGTGGCACGCTTGTCGTCGTGAGGCGTTCCCCGTTTAGCTTACTGTGCCGGCACGGCAGCCAGCCGTTGGCCCTTGCGTGTCCGTACCGCTGGCCAGGGCCAATGGCGTGTTCTCCCAGACCCAGGGAATCCTCAGGCCTATTCTTGGCTCTGCTCTATGGACTAGAAACTAAAACTCGAAGGTCAGAAGTGGTGCGCCGACTTGCAGAGGTCCCTCCGTGATGGAGCTGCACGGCCTCGACCTGGTCCTGCTCCGGCTGTGACCCCCCAGTGTGCTGTCCCAGCTGCGCCTCCCTGGGCCCCGGGCGGCCTGCTGCCCTACACCCGAGTGGCGCCTCGATTGCTGTGACTGCGTCAGAGACAGCGCTGCTGTTGGCGTGTGTGGTGAAACTCCGCTTCCTGACGCTCGCTTGGAAATGGGCAAGTTGGCGGCTCCGGTGGCTTTCTCTGCCCGTGAACTTTTCTCTCTCCAAGACAATTCATATGGATTTCATTGCTAGTTTTAAAATGACCAACTTCCACATCCTACCCTTTTTCTCTAACCCTCGAGCCTGGCTCTTTACCTGACGGCCGTGTTCCCTCCAGAACACTGACGATGATTTGGAAAATGCTGGCCTTCCTAAAGCTCTCTTCTTCCTCGCTGACCTTACAGCCCGACTGAGGCTCTGACTTTTCCTGGTTGTGTTGGGCCTCAGGTCTTGCTCCACACCATTAAAGTAGCTGCGAGGAGGTTCCTGTTCCCTGGCCATGTTTGCAGTCTTCACTCTGCTCAGTCATCGTCACCCTAGCCTGTGCCCCGTCAGGGCTGCTCAGATCTTGAAGTTGCCTGACCTCGGCTGTTCCAGGGACTTCGTCCTGTCTCAGGGTTCTTCTCCTTGGGGGGCTGTTGCACTTGGGTCTTCTGCCTCCCATCCGTCTGGGGTCCTCAGATCTGCGCTTTGTCGATTTCTACCCTCTGCTGCTTATAGGGAAATAAACATGTGTTTTCATAACTGATTTTCGTCACCAGAATAGCATCCCACGTTGCAGCCAGCTGGTGGCGTGGCAGTTAAGGCAGCTGGATCCCACATGGCTGGCTGCGTGGTTCAAGTCCCAGACTCAGGGACGGAAGAAACACCCCGGCCGTGTGTGCATGCCCGAAGTCCTGAAAGGAGGGAGAGAAGGGGTTGCGGTGTGGCCGTGCGTCATGCAGAGCGCTTTCTCACTATGTCTGTCCCTCGTATAGCACACACACCCAAACTGGCAAAATTAAAATAAAAACAAATGACAAAAAAAAAAAAAAGCATCCCCAAATAGAAGGATCTCAAGTTTAACTTTCTGAATTTCAGAATGGTTTTCCTTCCTTTTTAAAATTTTTATCTCGGGACCAGCAGATGGCATAATAATTACGTCTCTCGACTCCCACATGGTTGACTGTGGTTTCAGTCCTGGACCCAGCGACTTAAAATTCATGCCAGGTGCGTGTGTGTGCATGCCCCAAATCTCTGAGAGGACAATGGAGGAGAAGGAATTGCAGTGTGGCCCTCCCCCCCGGGGGGGTGTTTCCTGCTTCCTATCTCTCTGTCTCTCTCTGTGTCTCTGGTGAGCACATGTACTCTATAGCAAAAATCTCTGTAATATTTTTAGCTCATTTTTGGGGCTAGTGCTGAAAACACTTTTTTTTTTTTTAAATGGGGGAATTGGTGATATCTACTTACGTCGTCTCTGTCCAGGTTGACTCTGGAGCAGTTAGCTTGGAGAAAGTGAACTTCATCCCCAGCAGGATGGCATTTTCCTCTGGTGTTCTCTCTACAAGACTCCAGCCGCTGTGGCCCGCGTAGTAGTAATCGAATGCAGAGCCCTCTGTGGCCTCCTGAGCCGTCCGCCCACGCCAGGGGAAAGCCCGTTGCCCTTAAACAACCTTAGTTTGATGATCCCCGGGTTCAGGTGCGGTATTTGCAAATTAGCAGTAAACCTCCTGGTGGGCAGTCATGGCCCAGCGCTTAACATGAGTGTCCCTTTAAAGATTAACTTCAGCTGCTCCTTTGCAAACTGGCAAACTGGAGCCAGGCAGTCTTAGGAAGTATTTCCTGATTCTGAGCTTCCCAGGTAGGAAGGGCTCTCCTCTGGGGTGGGGCGGACCTTCCCCGCTGCTTCTCAGGGAGCAGCCCGCTCTCTCAGGTGTCCAACCTGCTTCCATCCCCTCCTGTCAGCTGTGGTCTGACGAGGCTCTGGAGCGAGCACGGTAGAGATGCCGCCATGTAAGATCTCACCTGCCTTTTACACACTCACACACGCAGTTCCCCAAGCAGGAAAATAACTTCTGTTGTACTGTTCACCTGGCAAAAATAATTTTTAACGATGAGCAGATGGGTTTTATTTTTCAAGCGTGGTTATGGGGCGGGGGTGTGTGTTTAGTAATTGTGAGTTAAAACCACTCATTTCATACATTCAGCCCGTACTTACAAGGCCTTACCGGAGCACCTGCTGCGTCTGGGCAGGTGTGCGGTGTTGGGGACGCGGGTGGCTACAGCTGAGAGTCGAGAAGTCCTCTCCCAAGGGCCTTGGGAAGGGGGATGTGGGACTTGGGCGGGAACCTGCAGCAGGGGCCCCGGCCCTGAGCAGTTGGAGTCGGCCTCCCTGCAGACAATGTAAGGCTACTGAGGGCAAAGGTGTGCTGAATCTATCTGAAGGTGGTGTTGGGGGGCGTGCGTGAAGCCCGAAGGCGTCTGAGAGGTGGCCTGGCCCCTCATAGATGACTCACGGTAGAGATCAACCTTTATCCTGAAGACAGTGGGCAGACATGCAAGAGAATGGCTTGATAAAATGAACAATTTCTAGAAAATTAAAAGACTGCTCTGTGGGTCAGCAAGTAGCATGGAGGTTAAGGTGACTGGGTCCCACATGGCCGACTGCGGTTTGCGTTCTGGACCGGCGACTTGAAAGATATTCCTGGTGTTTGTGCCTGCATGGCCAATCCTGAGAGGAGACTGGAGGAGAAGGGATTGCCATGGCCATTCCTGGCTGAGGGGTGATTTCTCACTTTCTCTCTTTTGCTCTCTCCCCCGGCAAGCACGTGTACCCTATAGCAAAAACTTAAAAAAAAAAAAAAAAAAAAAAAAAAAAAAGAAATGAAAAGATCGCTCTACCCACAGCGTTTAGAGAGACTCAGAAGAGCGGGTTGGAATGATGCAGAGCCTCCTCTGTCCAGTAGCTGTTGTAAAAGTCGTGTCTAGATGCACAGGGGCCATGGGGTCTGAGACAGCCTGGTTCTCAGGTGGAATCTAGGGGCCTTGGTTATTTGATCTGATGCTAAAGTAAGGGAGGAGGAGCAGTAGGTCCTAGTCCCCACCCTGCTGGCCTGATTGGCTGGGTGGTCAGTCACATGCTGACCAGAAAGCACTGGGGAGGATCGTGTTTCTGGGAACTGTGACTGGCTGAATCTGAGGTGTCTGTGACCAACCTGGTGCCGAGCACTGGCAGATGAGCGATTTGGAAGTCAGAGGCTTGGAAGCTGTGCTTAGACTCAGATGGTTAATGGGGGGCTATCTGGGAAGTGTGTGCCCAGGGAAGCAGCAGCGCTAAGGCTGGTTATGAGGCCCCTTCAAATTCAGGGACAGCTATGGTGGGGTGGGGCGGAAGGAGGTCTGCTGACCAAGAGAGGCCTCTGGAGGGCGGGGGAGAAGAGCTGGAAGAGTATTGTCATCTAAGCCGTTAAAACAGGCGGGCGTTTCTCATGAACTGGAATGGTGCGAGTCATGGTGCCCCTGCAGACGGACAGAGCGAGTCCTGGCCTGGTCCGCCTGCGTGCGAGTGAGCAGCGGGCGGGCGTCACGGGCCCGTTTGGACTGGACACGTGCTCAGCGCCAGTGCAGGTGGACTCCCGATGCCAGAGTTTGCTCCAGGGTAAGGGCAGCACGTGTTAATTCCGGTGTCAGGGAGCAGAGCTTTCCCCCACCGCTCCCAGACAGAACCTGTGCCTGGTTTCCACGTTCCTGAGCGGTAGCAATGCTGTCCTCAGTGACATGCCTGTCCCAATTGCAGCTCTCCTCAAAAGGATGATGGAACAGAATACAAAGGATTCACTTTTAAATAAATTCTTACGGAAATACAACCGGGAGGAAAGGACCGTGAGCTTAGTGGCTGGCTTTGCTGCGCCGGCTCACTCCTGACCTCAGCATGGGGGTTCAGCCCTGGCTGCCAGTCTGCCTTTGTCGTTCGCGCTGTGCTGGCCCTCGTGGTGCTGCGGAGTCCACGATTGTCCAGACGCAGACTGAGGGTCCTGACGGCCTGGGTGACTCTGCCGCCCACCTCCTTCCGGCCTTCCCTCATGTCACAAAACAAGAACAGCTCTTAGGGCTGATAGATAGCTAGTTGATTTCATCAGAGAGCCAGCTTTAAAATGACCTTTTTTGAAAAACTTAAAATACATTGTACTGGTGGCCAGCAGGTGGCATGGTGGTTGAGGCACTGGAGTGCCACATAGCCAACTGCGGTTGTAGTCCCAGATCTGGCAACTTGAAACTAACACCAGATGTATGTGTGTTCCTAAAATCGCAGGAAGAGAATGATGGAGAGGGGATTGCAGTGTGGCCATCCCTCTGGGGGGTGGTTTCTCACTTTCCCTCTGTCTATCTCTGTCTCTCTCCGATGAGCACATGTGCCCTATAGCAAAAAAAGAATAATAATAATAATAATAATAAAAGATAAAAATAAAAATTATTGTACCATTTAACCATTATGCTCGTAATCAGGATTCTTCAGTCTGCACTTTTGGAGGGAGGGTATGACCTTCATTGAGCTAGTGCACCGGAGTGGATGTAATGTCTGAGCAAAACCAAATGTTTGTTACTATAACGTCTGCAGCACAATTAAAATCCAAATTATTTTTTAAGAGAGATTTTTGCTGCAGGGCATGTGTGCTCGCCAGAGACAGAGAAACAGAAATCAAGAAATCATCCCCCAAGGGGCATGTCCATACCACAGTCCCTTCTTCTCCATTCTCCTTTCTGGATCTGGGGTACACACACACATGTTCCCAGTGTGAGTTTAAGCCACTGGGTCTGAGACTTGAACTGTGGCTGACTATGTGGGAGTCTAGCAATGTAAGCATTATGCCATCTGCTATTCCCACTAAATGTTTTTTTTTTTTTTTTTTTTTTTTTGAGTAGGGCGCGTGTGCTCGCCAAACAGACAGAGACAGAGAGATAGAAAGTGAGAAATCACCCCCAGGGGGGACGGCCACGCTGCAATCCCTTCTCCTCCATTCTCCTCTCGGGATCTTGGGCACGCACGCACACGCACCCAGCATGAGTTTAAGCCACGGGGTCTGGGACGCGAACCGCGGTCGACTACGTGGGAGTCCAGCGACATAGCCATTACGCTAACTGCTGGTCCCCCAAATGTTTTTTTTTAAAGAGTCAACTCAGTCAAACCAAACTTTGGAATCAATAGCTTCTTTGGAGCCACATATAAATATGGCTAAGACTCAAAAGCAGAAATTTGGTTAGTTGGAAAACTAAACTTCCAGCTTGCTCAAATAGAATTACAGAAAGGCCAGACTTTGTTCTTCCCAGAGATGCAGTCCACTGGAATCACCACGCTGGACCGCCCTTCGAGTATCAGCGTGCTGAGATACTAAGGAATCCAGGCTCCTTAGACAGGCCTCTGTCGTCCTGCCCACCCAGTCAGAGATTGGGGGTGTGTGGAGGAACGCCACCACCAGCAATGGTAGCCTTGAGGAGAGGGTCCAATTCCTCATCTCCACGAACAGCAAGCTGCAAGGTGAGGTGTAACGAGGGGTAATGCACTGCGCTTTTAGGACTTCTGGTGCATTTCCCGCCAGTTCACGTACCTCTGGGATGAGCTGCTCCAGGGTCGCAGGGCTGTGCACAGCAGCAGTGGTGCCCATGTCCAGGGCTGGTCGTCCTAGGTTTCGCGTGTCGATGAGTACGGCCCACCGTGAACGTAAGCTGTTCTCTGTGAGCAGGAAAGCGCCTTTGTCTGGGCCTTTCTGGAGTCCGTCCCAGCCTTACCCCAGCCATCGCAAATTCTGCTGAAGCTCACACAGCGAGGTGGGAAGAGAGCTAGCCGGGCACAGGACGCCACCCCACCCCGTCGCACTGCCATTCGAACGCGCATACTCTTTTAGGCTATAGCAGTCTCCCCTTACCACGGGTTCTGCGCTGAGACCCTGAAACCGTGAATCCTGTATGGACACTTGGCCCGTGTCCAGGTCAACGTGTGCAGGTCCACTTCTACAAATACCGTAAGGTGTTTTCCTGTGATCATCCCGATACATTCTTTCCTCTCAGTTACTTCACTGCAAGAACATAGTGAGTAATCCATGGAACACTCACGTGTGTTAGCATGTTCATTGAGAAGACTTTCCATACACAGTCGGTCATTAGGATTTAAGTTTTTTTGGAGTCTAAAGTCATATGCCAAACTGGCCCCATACTCAGAGGTTCAGCCCTGTGCATAGGGGGCGGACTCCGGCTGGCCACCATGGTTCAAAGCCTAGCCCTAGCAGCTCGAAAAACTGTGTGTCTGTGTGTGTGTGTGTGTGTGTGTGTGTGTGTGTGTGTGTGTGTGCAGGGTCCTGGTGGGATGAAGAGATGAAGGAAAAAGACTGTGGTGTGACCAGGCCCACTGGGGGCTTTTCTCTCAGTCTCCCTTGCAGTCTTTGGCACTCACTCATATACCTCCTGGTGAGAGAGAGAGAGAGAGAGACAGAGACAGGAAGGCAGACAGACAGAAAGACAGGAAGGAGAAAGAGCCATGCAGGCCCAGCCTCGGTGGGCAGGCCACTCAGCTGCTGTGCTTCGCAGGGTGAGGCCCATGGGATGCCCAAAGTCGGCACCTAGTCCACCCTGAGGGCCAGGCGCTGTGTCATGTGCTGTGACCTCAGTGATCTGGGGAGGCTGAGGCCACAGGCCTGGAGCTCGCAGGAACATGGGCGATAGAGCAAGACTATCTCAAAAGGGGCCGCACAATGGCACAGGACTGTGGTCCCAGCTGGGAGGCTGGGACAGGATCGCAAAATGGCAAGACCCTTTTAAATAGTAAGCGGAGTTATGTGCATATTTTTGACCGCATGGGGGCTGGCCAGCCCCTCAGCCCACTTTGTTCCAAGGCTGTCTACATGATTTTTAGAGGTGGTCACTAAGTGACTGCTCTCTTACAACATGTAGTGTGGATATAGGTGGATGATTCATGTTCTGGGTGGGATGGACTAGGACGGTGGGAGATTTCCTCCCGCCATTCAGAATGGTGTGCAATTTAAACCTTACACATTGTGGGACCAGCAGATGGAGTAATGGTTACATCGCTGAACTCCCACATAGTCAAACACGGTTCGAGTCTCAGACTTGGCGACTTAAAACTCATGCCAGGTATGGGTGCATGTGTGCCCAAAATCCTGAGAGGAGAATGGAGGAGAAGTGATTGTGGCATGGCCATCTCTCCGGGTGGGGGAGGGTGGTGATTTCGTTCTTTCTATCTCTCTGTCTCTCCATTGAGTGCACATGCCCTGTAGCAAAAATCTCTCTCAATTAAAAAAAAAAAAATTTACACATTGTTTGTTTCTGGGGTTTTCCATGTAGTATTCTCAGACCTCAGTTTACTAGTGGCAACTGAACCTGTGGAAGGGGAAACCCTAGGTGGGGGCTACTGTATACAATACTGTGATAAATTAGGATTTGCACATATTTTGTTTTTTAGGGTAACAGTAGTCATCTTTTATGTTTTCCCCAAGGTGATATAAAGTTGTTGGTGGCTCAAACTATTTATGCTTTATATAGATTGTTGACGTTGCTATAGTAAACATTCTCATAATTTCACTTTTTTTGCTTTTTAAAAGAAGTTTATTAACTGAGAGAGAGAGAAGAGGGAGACGAAATAGGGACCTGACAAGGTCCCTTCATGCCCTAGTGCTCCTCCAACCACCTTCCCGCCGGGACCAAGGTCCTGGGTGTGCTCACATTCAGGTTGGCCCGAGAGCCAAAGCCTGCCCCTCAGCCCTGCGTGGGGCCGCGGCTCGTTGGGCTTTTCTCAGGGCCACAGCTAGGCCTCGCCCTCATGCCTCTTTCTTAGCTTTCTGTTACGTTTGCATACACGTTTCAGATTCATGAGTGACTGTTACCTACCGTTCGGTAATACTTAAATAACATTGCAACCTTTACATGGGTTACTACTCAGATTTTAGCTCTGCTTTCTCAATTTAAAAAAGTACTAGAACAAATTTATTTAATGTTTTCCCTGGAAACTGTTTTTGTTCTGTTTTGTTTTCTCAACTTTTTATTTTTTTATGCTATAGGGAGCGTGTGCTCGCCAGAAAGACAGAGAGAGACAGAAAGCGAGAAATCACTCTCCAGGGGGATGGCCACCCGAAATCCCTTCTCCTCCATTCTTCTCACAGGATTTTGGGCACATTTACACACGCGCCCGGCATGAGTTTAAGCCACCGGTTCCAGGACTCGAACCACGGTCGACTACATGGGAGTCCAGCGACATAGCGATTACACTAACTGCTGGTCCCTGTTTTCTCGAGGTTTTTACATTAGGGCATGGTGTGTGCCCTCACTGGAGAGGAGAGTGACAGAGAGGCAGTGAGAGGGAAAGGGACAGATCACCCCCGGGTGATGACCATGCCGTAATCCTTTCTCCTCCTTTGTCCCCCTGGGGTTTGGGGCATGCACACACATACACCTGGTGTGATTTTTCAAGTTGCCAGCACTAGGACTTGAACGGCAGTTGGCCGTGTAGGAGTCTGGCACCTTAACCACTACGCCACCTGCAGGCCCAGAAATTGTTTTTTGGCATGGTCCTGCATTCCAGTTTAGTTGGGACCATACAAGTCATCTTAACTTTTATTCTCTAAGTTCTGTACCTTCACTCTTTGAGTATATACTTATCTATTCATACTGAGAAAACTCCTTTGCATGTGATTTTTCTTGTGAGATGACGTTCAGTAAGCTCCTACAGCAGCATTTTCATTCCGTTTCCATTTAGCCTCCTCAGTACGGAAAGGAGCCTTTCCTCTTAGAGCTGACCTCTTACCCACGCGGCTGATAGAGAGCCGTCTAGTCGAGGAGAGTACTTATTAACCGCCAAAACTATAGAAAGTGCATGACGCCTTCTCTACTCACCACCTGGAGGGAACCCAGATAGCATCAGAAACAAAGAAGGGAAAGTGAACGCCATCTCTGACTTGTAGATGATTGTTTTTGGCGCTGAGAGTCTTTGTCAGCTGGAGTGGCAGGGTGTCTTGGCGGGGGCTTCACTTTGGTGGTATTTCCGGTCTGTCCATGAGCTGCTCTTACTCCCCGGAAGGCTCTCGGCTGCACCCAGCCCTCCTCTGGCCACTGTAACTTGTCTCGAAGGGCATTATCTTGAGAGAATGAGGTGCTGGGAACTGTAGGCCAGAACCAGTGGGTGCTGCCCCGAAGTCGGGCTCATTTCCGAAGACGTCGCTCTTCCCTGGGAGGCCAGATATGTAAAACGGAGGCGCGCCTCTGGCCTGCCTGGCCGCAGGCCGTACCTCAGGAACTGTCCTGGACTTTGCACAGGCCCAGGTTACTGTCGGGAGAACAATCAGGCTTTACTCTTCTCTTGTAAACAAGTCCGGAGATCGGCAGCCCAGGGCCCACGGGGAGGCGTGTGTCCCGAAGTGTTACCGTCACTGGCACTGCCTCCTGGGCTCAGCCTCCTTTAGGCATACTGCTCCACACTGGTGAAATACTCATACCATGGCATGGGCATCTGTGCCTTTTTTCTTTTTTTCCCCTTAGTTATTGTTAGGAGGCGTGTGTATTTACCAGAGAGAAACAGAGAGAGAGAGAAGGAAAGGAAGAAATCACCGCAGGAGGAAGGCCATGCTGCAGTCCCCTTTCCTCCAGTCTCCTCTCAGGATTTGGGCATGCGTGCACACAGGCCGGGCGTGTTTTTTAAGCTGTTGGGCCTGGGACTTGAACCACATAGTTGTTCATGTAAGATCCAGCACCGTGACCACCATGCGACCTGCTGGCTCCATTGTCTCTGCATTTTTAAGTGTCTAGTTCAGTAGCATTGTGGACAGTCACATGGATGAGCAGCCAGCACCACGGTCCACCTCAAACCCTCTTTATGCTGCCACATTGATTCCTTGGACCTGGGGAGCGCTCACCCTCCCGCCCAGGCCTGGCAACCGTCAGTCTACTTCCTGTCTCTGAATTTGACTCCTCTAGGTACCTCACACGAGGGCATCATGCAGTATGTCTTTCCTCACTGCTTTGTGTCACTTCGCGTAGTGCCTGCCATGTCCATCCATGCTTAGCTCGTCAGAACTTCTTTAATATCCATGAATGTGTATCCCACAGTTTGCTTATCCGTCCATCCGTTACTGGACACTTGGCTGTTGTGAAAAATGTTGCTCTGTGGGGACCAGCAGTTAGCGTAATGGCTATGTCGCTGGACTCCCATGTAGTCGCTCGCTGTTTGCGTCCTGGACCCTGGTGGCTTAAACTCACGCCAGGCGCGTGTGCTTGCGTGCCCAAGATCCTGAGAGGAGGATGGTGGAGAAGGGATTGCGGCGTGGCCATGCCGCCGGGGGGATTTCTCACTTTCTGTCTCTCTGTCTCTCTGCCTTTCTGGCGAGCGCACGCACCCTATAGCAAAAACCTCTCAAAAAAAAAAAAAAAAAAAAAAGGATGCTTCTCTATGGGCTACACCCTCGCCACCCTGTCAACATTCTAGGCGGGAAGGAGGCGGGAGACGAAAGCTGAGTCAGCCTCTCTCTAAGGCTCTTCTCCTGAAGTCGCACTCGTCGTTTTCTACGAACCAGAAATGATGAATGCCAGTGGTACTAAAATGGTTATTATCTATCAAGTGCGTCTGTGTGCCAACACACAGCAACATACTGGGTCATCAGAAAAGTCGTGACCTATTTTGCTTTATTTTTCCATTCAAAAGTGCATCGTGACCTTTCCAACGACCCAGTATAATCCATACAATCTTCAGAGTAAACCTGTGAGGTTGGGTGTGTTTTGCAAAGCGGAAAGCGAGGTGCAGAGAGCCTCAGTGAGTTGCTGGTTACTAGCATAGGCAGTCACCTAGCTTTGCGTCAGAGCTTGGTAGAGGGAAAGCTGGAATTTGAACCCAGGATTCTGGCTTCGGTCTGTGGTGTTAGCTCCTGTCTTCTACCTTTATGTGTTTACAAGGTAGGCTGGAAATGTGGTTTTCTCCCAACTAGGCACGTTTCCTGGCCCAGCCAAATCAGAATCGCCCTAGTAAGGAGAGAAAGGGGGACAGACATCAGTGGGCGCCTGGCAGTGCCTGCCGTGAGCGTCGGCTCCTGGGACCTGTCTGTCTCACTCGCTGCTCAGAAGCCACATGGCCTCGGGCCTCTGAGAGTGTAGCAGCTTCATAGCTCTGGGCTCCTATCCACTCTCTGTTGTGCTGGCCAAGACTAACCACCACCAGCCAGGCCATTTTGGTTTAACCATAAAACAGGAAGTAGACCACAAACGAGCGAAAACATCACGTCTCCCACTCAGATGAGCATGATCTTCCAAGCACAGGGAGCTCCGAGTGGCTGCCTGCGTGTGTTGGCAGTGACCACTTCTGCCAGCTGTGTGCTACATGTTTGAAAACACGGTTGCATTTAACGCGGGGCAGCAGGTGGCACGGCGCTTAAGGTGCTGGACTCTCGCATGGCCAATCGTGGTTGAAGTCCTGGACCTGGTGGCTTGCTTTCTCATTTTCTCTCTCTCTGTCTCTGTTTCTCTGTGGTGAGCACATATACTCTATAGAAAATTAAAAAGAAGAAGAAGAAGAAGAAATACAACTAAACAAGTAATTCTTTTTTAAGAGGTTTTTGCCTTAGGGCACATGTACTCACAGGACAAGAAGAGAGAGAGAGTGAGAGGGAAAGTGAGAAATCACCTCCCCAGGGGAATGACCACATGACAATCCCCTCTCCTTCATTCTCCTCCTGGGATCGTGGGCATGTATGCACGTGTGCCTGACATGAGTTTCAAGCCACCAGGTGCAGGACTTAAACCATGGTCGGCCATGTAGGAGTCCAGTGATGTAACTGCTATGCCATCTGCTGGCCCCGAACAAATAATTCTTTTTTTTTTTTTAATAATTACTTTTATTTAATTTTATTCATTTTTTAAAAACTTGACCAGAGAGAGATCGAGAGAGGGGGTGAGGGGGTAGTGAGAAAGCAAGCTGTCAGGTCCAGGATTCAAACCATGGTCAGCCATGTGGGAGTCCAGCGCCTTAACCAGTATGCCGCCTGCTGGCCCACAAATAATTCTTAAAAAAAATTTTGAACCTTTTTGAGCACTGACATGATACCACATGTAGAAAATTCCACATCAGACCTCATGTGACAGACTGTGGTCAAAACATTACCTTCAGGCTATAAATGTACGATATATATGAAACAGTGAATTTTGTGTTTTGAGTTGGCTTCTATTCCCAAAATATTTCATTACACACACACACACACACACACACACAGATATCTCAAAAACATTTAAGATCCAAAATATTTCTGGTCCCAAGCATTTGAATAAGGGATTCACACCCAACCTGTGTTTTTTTATGGATATTTTTTATTATAATTTAATAGTGCTGATTTTCACATATAAAATAACCCATGTTTCTCTGTTTTTTGAGTAAAGCTTTTAATCATGGTGTTCTAATGTTGATTGTGCTAGCTTTGATGTCCTTTTTTTATCTATTGTTTATTTTTTTTAGGCTTTTGCCATAGGGTATGTGTGCTCAACAGAAAGAGAGACAGAGACAAAGACAGAGACAGATAGAGAGAAGGAAAGTGAGAAATCACTGCCCAGGCGGGATAGCTGCACTGCGGTCCCTTCCCCTCCATTTTCCTTGTGGGACTTCGGACATGCATGCAACCTGGGCCTGTCATGATTCGCAAGTCACCAGGTCCAGAGCTCACGTGGTCGGCCGTGTGGGAGTCTAGCACCCTAACTACCTCATCATGTGCTGGTCCTTTCCACTTATTGTTTCTAAGCAAACACCCTGAAAGTACCCTTGTGTTATCTGGCCTGTCAGGGCCTGTGCCCTTTCTTCTAGCATGGTAGTTAATGGTCTTATTTTCCGGTTCTAGTGTGCAGAATTCTCTCTGGGACGCAGGTAGTCATTGGCAGTTGGCTCTGACCACTGCAGTGTAAAGCGACTTCCATCATCAGCATTCAGGAGTATGCCGGAGTGCACGGAGCGTTTGCGGGTGAAGACACACGTGGCGTCTGCCTATCCCTGTTCGGGCTCCTGTCGTTCTCGTCTTTTGTAAATAACAGAGACAATGTTTTGAACTGAGTTGTTTGTGTTCGACCCTAGCCATGTGGTTCTCAGCCCCCAGGGACATTGTCAGTGTCTGCGGGCTTTCTCGGCCTCACACGTAGGGAAGGGTGCTGCAAGACTGTAGTGGCGAGAGCCGTGAGCCAGAGAGGACTCGATGGCACGGGAGAGTCCGCCCAGAATGTCACCAGCCCTGTTTGGCATCTGCCTCGGCCCCCGTCAGTGGCAAGGCTGACTCGTGACGTGCCGTTGGTCTTCAGCCCGGTCACTCCAGTGAATTTCACACCTGATTGCTCAGCAGCAAGCGCTGCTCGTTCTTCAGTGCTGGCGAACACCAAGCCGTGCCTTTTGGTGGGTGTTTAAGAGTTAAAACTATATACCATGGTCAAGAATTTTACAGTATGTTGCGTCATCCAAAAAGTCATGACTTGTTCTTGCATTTAAAAAAAAATAGAAAACGGACCAGCAGGTGGCATAGTGGTTGTGTCTCTGGACTCCCACATGGTTGACCACAGTTTGCATCCCGGACCTGGTGAATTAAAACCCATGCCATGTGCGTGCAAGCCCTAAATTCCAGGAGGAGAATGGAGGAGTAGGGATTACGGCATGGCCATCCCCCCCTGGGGGATGATTTCTCACTTTCTGTCTCTCTGGAGACAGAGAGACACACCCTATAGTAAAAATCTCTCACAAAAAAAAAATATATATAGAAAAATACATCATAACTTTTCCAGCAACCCAGTAGGTGGTGTTATGCCATTTAAGATTCCTACATAGTAGTCACTCTAAATATTTTTAAATATAATTTTATTATAAAATTTATAATTATACACAAAACATATAATCAGATAATAATTATAATTACATAATCATAATTACTTAATTATAAGATTTATATTTATTTAATTATAAAATTTTAATGATAAAAATAGAAAGATTTTACTTGACTTCATAAACCCTTAGCTTGTAAACGAGTATGGAGACCCTGGTCTCACAGAGAGGCTGAGGTGGGTCTTGCAGGGAGGCATGGCCTACACCCCGGGGAGGGGTCTGGGAAACAGCTGTGGAGACCTTGCGCCCTGCCCAGCCACCTCCAGGTGGAACAGTGTCAGCCTCATTTCCACATTTCCACTCTCTACACATTTAGTTTTCAGAACTAAATGAAATGATACGTATGGAAGGGGCCGTGCATCTGTCAGCCTGTTTATTTGTTCGGTTCTTTTCTCACGGGCGTTTCTTTCCTTAGTGCAGTTCTTCTCCAGTTGTTTCTTTGATGGGTATTCTGAACACTTTCACCAGAAAGGATACATGGCTGTTTCCAGCCGTGGGGACAACGCAGCTGTGTCAGCATGCCTAGTTCCTCAGTGGCACGAGGCTGCTAACAGCTGTGATGTGCACAGTGGTGTAAGCAGGCGCTCTCCAGCTTCAGCCAGTGCCAGGCAGCTTGGTGAGCCCCCGTCAGAGCAGCCGGAACCGGAAAGCCTGAGGACCCGACTGCAGTGGCACTGCTATCGGGGCCAGGCTGGGTCTTGGGCAAACACGAGGTGCTTTCACAGAGCTCCGTTCAGGTCCCGTGATGGCCCGAGTCAGTACTGACCGCAGGGCAGTCAGTGCCAACCGCCCCTTCTAAGGAGGCAGGAACGTGGGAGTGGGGAGGAAGCCCAGGTCGGCGGCACGTTGCGGTGTTCCCCATCAGGCCTCCCGTCGAACTAGTCATCAGGTGAGGAAGAGGGTGGAGGTCTGAATGTGCCGTGCGGCCTGCGAGACAACACGTCACCTAGTTGCTCCGTCCCTGTACGTGTGCCATTGCCATTTTTGATGTCACGCTCTCGTTTTCTGTGCACATCAAGCTCTCCAGGACCCAGGCATGCTGCAAGGATGCTGACATTAACCAGATACGTGACCTCTGGTCCCTCCCTCTGGCGGGGGATGTGACTCACGTGGTCACAGTGTCTGCCTCCTGGCTTTGGATCCTGCTGTCACCTGGTGTCTGCTGCCTGTCCCTGATTTCAGGCTCAGGCTTGGCCTCCAGTCCTTGCCATCTACCTGCAGGGCCGTCTCCTGCAGATGGCCTAATGGTTACGTCGCTGAACTCCCACATGGCTGACCACAGTTCAAGTCCTAGGCTCAGAGGCTTGAAACATGCCGGTGTGCATGTGCGCACGTGCCCGAGATCCTGAGAGGAGAATGGAGGGGAATGGATTGCAGCGTGGCCATCTCCCCCAGGGGTGATTTCTTGCTTCTATCTCAGTCTCACTGGCGAGCACAAACCCTATACCAAAAATCTCTCTTAAAAAAAAAAAAAAATAAAGCAAGGTTAAGCTCCTTCATGTAGAATCCAAATATGCAAACCACCTGAAAGATTCAGCAAAACACCTACACCTCTTAATTTACTCTGCAGAGAATATTCTCTAAGAAAAGTGAATCAACAGAAATTGTTTCCCACCCTCGACAGAAAAAGTGCTGACTGATAGCTAAGTTTCCAGATAATGAGATCTTTGGGGAAGTTTGGGTCTCCGTTTCCAGGGGCTGTACCTAAAACTTGGGTGGCGGTGTTCTCTGTCTTGCCCTGCCTGTGGCTTTCATCTGCTCTGCAAGCCTCGGTGGGTAACACAGCATTCTGGGGTGTGTTCAGTTGCTGTAAACAACGAATCTCTTCATGTCAGTAGTTAAAAGGCATCTTTGAATTGCAATGCATAGTTAATTAAGAGCATATATTTCTAACCCCAAAAATACCTTCCAGTTGTGCGCACGTTGTGCTTTGTCATAAACACCTCCAGCTTGGTACTGAGGTGCGTGTGAGCAGATGGCATCTGTAGTGGTTGAGACTGCCTTTTTCCCCCCTCCTGCCGCCCGCCCGTCCTGCTCAGAAGAGGGGTGTGAAAGAGCGCCCCTTCTCTTACCTCCCTTCAGTCTGCATGCCCTTTTACATGGACTCCTTTGTGACTTAGGGCTCATTAGCATTTCTTATGCACTGGGGCAGCACCACTTCCTAAATTGTTCTGATGATTTAGGAGTAGGAAAACCATGGTAACCAGATGGAGGGTGTGATTACTTGCCTCTGACCTGGCAAAGTGTGGGGTTTAACAAAAGAAGCTTAATAGAAACGTTCAAATTGACCCTTCTCGCCACTTGGGCTGCCTGGAGCTCAATCAATCTCTCATTATTATCAGAGTTATTCGAGCAAAGGCAGCAGTGGTGGCATTTTCCATAATCACTTTCCGAGCCAAATGTAATTTGCAATTTGTAGTATTGTATTATGAAACAATGATGCATTAAAAGGAACAGAGCAAGAATTAGGAGGATAGTAGTAAAGAAAGGCTCCAGAGGGGTTTTGTGAAAGGCTCTCTCAGATCATTTTAGTGGACATGGCTGATTTCAATGCCAAATTAGGCATTTAGAAAAATAAGACTTACGTGTCATTTTTACCGCATTTAAGTATGTGGACATATGTATATATTGTAGCATGTCTACTTAGAACATAAGTCAGTGTAGATGGAGAAAAAGTGATATAATTTGCATGTTATTTGCAGTCGGATGTTGGGGTTATGGCGTTAGTGGGGTTTGATTACATGTGTGTGTATGTGGATATGGTTTGAAACAAATAGGGCATGTCACGCCTTGTAAAAAGCCAGCGTGGAGCAGTAAATACTAATTTGCCCTTTGCACAGACAGGCAATTTCTTTGCTACAGGAGCTGCCATGTGTTCTGTGCGCTCGCTGAGGCCCGGACAGCCTCCACCTCATACTTAAACACACGTCCACTCGCCTGCTCCCATCTGACCAGAACGGCTGGAAGTGCAGACTATAAATGCCCTTCCAGTTCTTCGTGTGTTTATCCTGCGTTTTGGAGGAATACTTTGTTCACATTTCTCCCCTGAGGCCTTTGTGTCTGAGTCCCACAGTGCCTTGTTGGTTTGTTTTTTAAATCTTCGGTGTTCAGGGCGATTCTTGTGAAGTCTTGATTCTGTGCTGGCCTGCTCTTCCTGCTCTAGGTCCGGTTCCCCAGCTCTTACCTGAATGTTTCCTTATTCTGTGTCCTTCTAGGATTTCTGAAGTGTCGGGTGACAAGGCCTGTCAGTGTGTCCTTGATTAGATCAGGGCTCTGCCTGGTAAGATGCGCTTTTAGGGACGTTTACTGGAAATCCTGAGACGATGCACCCGTTACGGCACGCTGCACGCCCAAGGCCTTTTTTTAAGTCTCTCTTTTCCCCTGGATGCCAGGCAACGGGAATTTAGTTTATTAAATCTAATCAGACGAGCACTGATGAGTATTGTACACAATCAAATAATGACTCTCAAGTTGTGAATTTCCTTTTAAAGAGAACTGCTGAATAGACTCACCAGCTCCGAGCTGCATCCCACCGGACTGTCGCGGTGGCAGGCACCCTTTCCTCGGCTTCCTTCTCATCATCGTGATTACCAGGATGTTTCCTGCCTGGCCGGCAGCGTTTGGTTTTCATCATCAGCTTCCTCCTCCTGATACATCCCGCCTGCCACAGTGTACTGCTGAGCAGATCTGCGCTTTCCCGGAGCTGCTGCTCTCTTCCTTTTAAGGTTTTTGTCATTGGGGGTGTGCACTTAACCAAAAAGGGGGGAGAGAGGGAGACAGTGAAGAGAAAGTGAAAAGTCACCCCCCTGGGTGAGGGGGGGATGGCCATGCTACCATCTCTTTTTCGTTCTCCTCCTGGGATTTTGGGCACCCATGCACACAACCTGGCATGAGTTTTAAGCCACCAGGTCTGGGACTCAAACTGCAGTCAGCCCTGTGGGAGTCCACTGCTGTAACCACTATGCCACCTACTGGCCCTGAGGAGCTGTTTTTTTTTTTTTTTTTTTTTTTTTTTGAGAGGTTTTTGCTATAGGGCGCGTGCACTCGCCAGACAGACAGAGAGAGACAGAGAAACAGAAAGCGAGAAATCACCCCCCAGGGGGGATGGTCACGCCGCAATCCCTTCTCCATTCTCCTCTCGGGATCCTGGGCACGCACGCACATGCGCCCGGCGTGAGTTTTAAGCCACCGGGTCCAGGACGCGAACCGCAGTCGACTACGTGGGAGTCCAGCGACATAGCCGTTACGCTAACTGCTGGTTCCTGGAGCTGTTTCTTAAATGTCAGTAAAATATGTAAGCTACCGTATGGAAAAACGTATCACAAGGGGTGTATTTTTTTATTTTTCTCATTTGCGCAGTGGAGGCAGAGGTAGCGAGACTGTGGCCGGAAGCCTTGGGTATGCTCACGAGTGACACATGCATGCGTGGATTCCTCGCCGAGTCCCGTGTGCGTGGGCGTGGAAGCTGACACTCCTGCGTCTGCTGCCTGACAGTATTTGCACACGCTGGAACCAGCAGCCTCGGCGTTGGGTGCCCTTGCCCTCGGATGGGAGGCAGTGGACTGTGAACGGGCAATGGGCAGCTCTTATAATCCAGTCCTTTCCCGCAGGGGGGAGCAGTTCTTGGCCCTGTCTTCGAACTCCAGGCCTTCAGGAGCCATGTGCCCTGACCTAATCGTTGCAGGCCACGGACGAGTTCTCTAGTTGGTCTACACAGAGGTCTGTTAACCTGCTGCTCTTGGCATGCAGTTGTAGAGCGGTATCGCTTCGGTTTCCTAAAGCGGCGGAGGTGTCTGCGTGCGGCTGCGAGCGTCTGGTCTGAGATTGGGTGTCGCCACTCACTTGCTGGGTGACCGGGCACGTCCCGACCTCCCCGCTGCTTCCTGAGGCTTCTCCTTGGCAGGAGCGTGGTGACACCCACCTCTCATGCTGGTGGTGCAATCACCGAAGGACGCGTGTAGTAAGAGCCCCGTGCACCCGTGTGGCATGTCATCAGGTCAGAAAGAGCACCCGCAGGTGCTCAGGTTCACGTCTCCCTTAGCCACTGCGCGGAGAGAGCTTTCAGAGGGTGGGATTTCCTTTTCTCTGAGGGGTGTTCGAGTTCAGGGCCATTGAGGTAGCCACACCGGCTGGGAGGGGACCCAGCGTGAGTCCTGGTGTTCAGGGTGACTCAGGCGGTTTTCCCCGCCTCCCGAGTCAGTGTCCTTGTCTGCCAGATAAAGACATTGGGCGAGGGGATGAGTCTCTCATCGTCTTCAGTTTTCAGAAACGCAAACTTGCATCTTCAGTGCACCCGGGCCATCTGTACTAATATGGTGAGATTTGGTATTTCTCTACATAAAAGTAACATCGAGGGCCGGCACCTGTCAGGGCTTTACACAAGTCTAAGTTAGGAATTATGTAAAAGACAAGAGTGTGAGGGGAGAGAATGAAGACACCAACAATGTGGGGAATAGTTCAGTATGGATTACAAAGGGTTTTCTAGAAAACAGGGTGAAAAACTGTTTAGGAAAAGCAGGATTAGGGGACTACGGAGAAGTCTCAGAGACAGCTGATGGCCCTGCTCCGATTCTGTTCGAGACCCCCATCAGGACTCGGGGGTGACCCAGCATGAGCTGTGGGACTGTGCCGTGCAGGAGCGGGAGCCCAGCTCGTGGGGCAGCTGGTGGCTTTCAGGGAACCGTGTGGGACAAATAGCATCATTATTACCTCAGGTGGTGGCCAGTGACAGGTGACGTGATGGTGGAGCAAACGTGCGTGTCCCCCAAAACAGCCGCGAGGTTCCAGAAAGAAAGGAAATGGAATCTGGAGAAAGGAAGTGTGAGGATGCAGTGCAGGGCTCTGCAGGTGTGGGGAGATGGGCCACTGTGGGGAAGTGTGAGGATGAAGTGCAGGGCTCTGCAGGTGTGGGGAGATGGGCCCCTGTGGGGAAGTGTGAGGATGAAGTGCAGGGCTCTGCAGGTGTGGGGAGACTGGGCCACTGTGGGGAAGTGTGAGGATGCAGTGCAGGGCTCTGCAGGTGTGGGGAGACTGGGCCACTGTGGGGAAGTGTGAGGATGAAGTGCAGGGCTCTGCAGGTGTGGGGAGACTGGGCCACTGTGGGGAAGTGTGAGGATGAAGTGCAGGGCTCTGCAGGTGTGGGGAGATGGGCCACTGTGGGGAAGTGTGAGTATGAAGTGCAGGGCTCTGCAGGTGTGGGGAGACTGGGCCACTGTGGGGAAGTGTGAGGATGGAGTGCAGGGCTCTGCAGGTGTGGGGAGACTGGGCCACTGTGGGGAAGTGTGAGGATGAAGTGCAGGGCTCTGCAGGTGTGGGGAGACTGGGCCACTGTGGGGAAGTGTGAGGATGAAGTGCAGGGCTCTGCAGGTGTGGGGAGACTGGGCCACTGTGGGGAAGTGTGAGGATGAAGTGCAGGGCTCTGCAGGTGTGGGGAGACTGGGCCACTGTGGGGAAGTGTGAGGATGAAGTGCAGGGCTCTGCAGGTGTGGGGAGACTGGGCCACTGTGGGGAAGTGTGAGGATGAAGTGCAGGGCTCTGCAGGTGTGGGGAGACTGGGCCACTGTGGGGAAGTGTGAGGATGCAGTGCAGGGCTCTGCATGTGTGGGGAGATGGGCCACTGTGGGGAAGTGTGAGGATGAAGTGCAGGGCTCTGCAGGTGAGGGGAGATGGGCCACTGTGGGGAAGTGTGAGGATGCAGTGCAGGGCTCTGCAGGTGTGGGGAGATGGGCCACTGTGGGGAAGTGTGAGGATGAAGTGCAGGGCTCTGCAGGTGTGGGGAGATGGGCCCCTGTAAGGAAGTGTGAGGATGAAGTGCAGGGCTCTGCAGGTGTGGGGAGATGGGCCACTGTGGGGAAGTGTGAGGATGAAGTGCAGGGCTCTGCAGGTGTGGGGAGACTGGGCCACTGTGGGGAAGTGTGAGGATGAAGTGCAGGGCTCTGCAGGTGAGGGGAGACTGGGCCACTGTGGGTGGGTGCTGGGGCCGAGGTCGGTCTGACCGTGTCAGCGTGGGAACCAGGCCTGGGGGAGGGCCAGCGGCTTCTGAGTTCCCACTGGAATCACTTAAAGTTCTCTTCCCTTCCTGAGCATCAAGTCCACTGAAACTGCGCATTTCCAGGCCAAAGAGGCATTGCAGCAAAGTCCCCCTTAGACATGAAGACCTTGCTAATTAGCAACGAGACATGCCACATTTCTAGGGGATGTTTCAATGGGTGTTCTGAAGAAATTTTTATTTTAAAATGATTCCTCAAAGCTTATACGAAAATTTATTCTGGATATTCTATCTATTTTTAAATATAGAAACAGATTTTTAAGACTTTATTACATCATGTTTTTAAAATAAGGTTTCAGGAAAGCCCTTTCATTATAAAATGAATTATATTTTTATTTTATTTATAGGAGGATTCTGTGCTATCATTCCGCACAACTTGTTCTAAAGACCTCTAATTGTAGCAACAGTAGAAATGGTACAAGTCAAATGGTAAAATATCTTAACAGTATTTATACTGTAGGATGAATTATGATACAAAAACTGAAATGACGGCTTTATAGCAATGAAATTCTGACCAGTCATTAATTTTTATTTTTTATTTTTGGTAGAGGGTTTTGCCCTAGGGTACATGTGGTCACTAAAGAGAGAGACAGAGACAGTGAGAGGGAAAGTGAGAAATCACTGGGGTGGGGGTGGCCACATAGCAATCCCTCCTCCTCCGTTTTCCTCCTGGGATTTTGGGCATGTACTCACACATGCCTGGCATAGTTTCAAGGCAGGGGATCTGTGATTCCAATGGACTCCAACCAAGACAGGCCTTGTGGAGCCCAACAACCACCTGCTGGCCCACAGGCATTGATTTTTTTTTTGTTGTTGTTGCTATAGGGCACGTGCGCATGCCAGAAAGACAGAGAGAGACAGAGAGATAGAAAGCGAAAAATCACCCGCCAGGGGGGATGGCCACGCCGCAATCCCTTCTCCGTTCTCCTCTCGGGATCTTGTGCACGCACGCACACGTGCCCGGCTTGAGTTTAAGCCACCAGGTCCGGGACTCAAACTGAGTTTGACTACATGGGAGTTCAGCGACATAGCCATTACGCTAACTGCTGGTTCCATTGATTTTTAATATTCAATATTTTTAATATTCTTAATATCTGTGACAGTAGACTTTGCAGGGATCCTTCACTGCTGCTTCGTCTGTATGCTTTTTGCTTCCTCCATTTGTCATCAAACGTACTACTTGCCCGTCCTTTTTTTTTAATTTTAGAGAGATTTTAGCTATCAGGCACATGCACTCACAGGAGAAACAGAGAGACAGAGAAAAGGAAAGTGAGAAATCACCCTCCAGAGGAGATGGCCACAGTGCAATTCCTTCTCCTCCATTCCCCTCTCGGGATCTTGGGTACGCACGCACACATGCCTGGTGTGAGTTTTAAGTGGCGGGTCCAGGACTTGAATCGCACATGATTGCATTACATGGGAGTCCAGTGACGTAACCATTATGCCATCTGCTGGTCCCCTGCCGGTCATTCTTTAACGTAATGACGCGTATGACTGATCCACACACAGCCCCGATCTCTCGGTAGTCGTAGTCAAACCCGGGTAGCAGGTGAGTCCGCGGTGACCTAGCTGAATGAAGACCTGGCTGTGTGAAGGAAGCCAGGTGTTTGAGAAAAGTCCCATCGGTCCTGGTCGCCGCGGGTCGTCCTCTGAACTCTGAGGGGTCCCACACCCAGTACTGTACAGCTACAGCAGCTTCCCGTTCACTTCTTTTTTCAACCTGTCTGTTGCCTTTTATTCCTCCATTGAATATAAAAGGCGGGGGAAGGGCAGAGAGCAGCCTAGTGGCAAGGTGTCCGAGGCTGACTGACCCCCATGGGAAGGTTCTGGGACCTCCCTGCATGTGTTGGGCCACGTTGATCTGGGGCTGGCTGAAGATGTGCGCTGTGGTGTGGGGATCCCCCTGGGGTTACCATCTCTGTTTTTTTTTTTTTTTTTCCCCACTCATGAAATAAACGAACTTGTAAATAAACTCATTCCGTTAACCTGGAGGTAGGTGCTGGGGCAGTGGCCAGTTTGCTGTCAGCCTCACACCCGGTGCCTGCTGGAGGTCTTTGGGAGCCCTCGCAGCTGGTCGGGGAGGAGGGGCCAGCTTGCACAGCTCTGCCCCTTGGTGTGTTCCATGGGGGCAGTCCTTCCTCGCCCTCCCTGGGGGAGCAGAGAGCGAACCCTCTGCCATCTACATGCACTTGTGGCTTTGTGAAGATAAGGACTTCACTCTAATTAGTCTTTCAAGTTTTTAAGCCGCTTCCTGTTGAATTATAGTCTTCAAAGGCTGATTGCTGAGCTCAGTGTGAACTGCTTGGGCAGTGTCTCTGTGGCTGAAACCCCAGAGCCTCTCCTCTGCAGGGGAAGCGAGGCGAAAGCAGCGGCCCTGTGAAGCCCTGGCAGTGAGAACGTGGTCACTTTCTTTATTCCTTTTACTACTCTAGAACGGTTGGCATTTCTTCTCACAGTCTTTATTTTATTCCGTCAAAAAAACTACAGCTGAGAGATTTCACTGTTGCCCCATTTATAAAGTAATACACTATGATTTTGTAGAATACTTTAAAGAAATCACATAGTTTATTAACTGAAGCAACTATTAAGGGAAATGTCCACATACTAACCTATAAATATGTTATCAATGGTTTCTTTATCTCGTCACATAGGAATCTTTTTTCTTTCCTTATTTTGGACAGGTTTTTGCTATAGGGCATGTGCGCTCGCCAGAAAGACAGAGAGAGACAGAGAGACAGAAAGTGAGAAATCACCCCCCCCAGGGGGGTGACCACGCCTCAATCCATTCTCCTCCATTATCCTCTCGGGATCTTGAACAAACACTCACATGCGCCTGGCGTGAGTTTAAGCTGGGACTCAAACTGCAGTTGACTACATGAGAGTCCAGCAACATAGTCATTACACCATCTTCTGGTCCTGAAATCTTAAATATATACTCTTTTTAAAAAAGGAATGTGTACTCTAACCGTTGGTGATAAATTTGTGAATAATAAAGCGATTGTCTACTGATTAGGAGCAGTCAAGGAAAGTGATATTGTGACAACAAGTACAATGAGAAAAAATGCAGTTCTTTTTTTTTTTTTTTTTTTTTTTTCTTTTTGAGAGGTTTTTTCGCTACAGGGCGCATGCGCTTGCCAGACAGACAGAGAGAGACATAGAGACAGAAAGCGAGAAATCACCCCCCAGGGGAGATGGTCACGCTGCAATCCCTTCTCCTCCATTCTCCTCTCGGGATCTTGGGCACGCACGCACATGCGCCCGGCATGAGTTTTAAGCCACTGGGTCCGGGACGTGAACCGCAGTCGACTACGTGGGAGTCCAGCGACATAGCCATTACGCTAACTGCTGGTTCCCAAAAATGCAGTTCTTAAATATGAATCAGAATTCTCTTTTTCCCCTTTTTACTCACATATTCTTAAGATTAAAAACTGAAGGTTGATAGAGTCAGTATATGAGTGTGTGTGTGGCTTGATGAACAAACTGACATTTTCTTCATAAAGCAGGAAGGCCAAGATGATTTTTTAAAAATATTTTGACGTGACTAATTAAGCTCAATGTTAGGTTTGGGCTGGAAACATCTACGGTGCTTAAAACATGCATAATCAACCATCTCAGTTTCCCCCAGTATTGATATTTCAAAAAGCAGATGACTGTCTTCCCATGGGATTAAGAGCACCGTTTCGTGCAGATATTTCCTATACATTGCCTCATATTTCTCAGCTATTATGCAGGGCTGACTTTATGTCATTTGGAATGTCGGCCAGTGGGAAGTGAGGGCTGCAGGTGGCGAAGTGGTCACGTTGCTGGGCTCCCATGTGGCCTCCGCAGTGTGAGTCCCAGACCTGGGGACTTGGGACTCACACCGGGCAAGTGTGTGTGTGTGTGTGTGTGTGTGTGTGTATGTGTGTGTGCCCAAGATCCTGGGGAGTGGAGAAGAGGGGATTGCGATGTGGCCATTCCCCTGGGGGTAATGGCTCACTGTCTCTCTCTGTCTTTCCAGCGAGCTTATGAGCCCTATAGCAAAAATCTCTCTTTTAAGGGAACCAGCAGTTAGCGTAATGGCCATGTCGCTGGACTCCCATGTAGTCGACCGTGGTTCAAGTCCCGGACCCGGTGGCTTAAAACTCATGCCAGGCGCGTGTGCGTGCGTGCTCAAGATCCCGAGAGGAGAATGGAGGAGAAGGGATTGCGGCGTGACCATCCTCCCTGGGGGTGATTTCTTGCTTTCTGTCTCTCTGTCTCTCTCTGTCTGTCTGGTGAGCGCACGCGCCCTATAGCGAAAACCTCTCCAAAAAAAAAAAAAAAAAAAAAAAAAAGCCTAGTAAGTCCATATGGCCACATTGTGTCATATGAACGATATTTATGAACTGAAAACTTACCTTTAGGAGACCAGCAGATGGCGTGGTGGTGAAGGCGCTGGACACTCCCACATGGCTGAGTCCCGGACCTGGTAGCTTGCTTTCTCACTTTCCCTCTCTTTCTCTTTGTGTCTCTTCTTTGGTCAAATTAAAATAAACGAGTAAATAAAACTAAATAGTTATTAAAAAATAACTCTCTAAAAAATGATTTACCTTTAGGAATACAGGATACTTTTAAAAGTTTGTAAAAATTGGAATTACAGTCTGAGTTTATTGTGGTGTTTAAAAAAAACAACTTTGAAATCTAGACACAGATTTTTTCTAATACATATTTTCCATGGAATAACTTGAAGATCCCTTATACCTAATTATAAGTAATATAATATGGCAAAATTTGAACTTATATTTTGTTGAAGTTAGAATTAAATACATTTTATACTTCCAGAAGCCTCGATGTTTTGGCATTTTCAGGAGGAAAATTGAATTCCTTGGCCCTAAATACTCCCTAGGTCCTGATGACATGCGCAGTAACCCACCCAGCCTGGGCCTACCTGGGTCTCTGCCAAAGTCCCCCAGCCAGGTCTTTGCAGCCCTGAGTGTCTCTCCAGACGATAACCTCTCTGCCCAGTTGGTGTGCGAAGACCTTGGCGACATTGGTGACAAGTCCTTCTCTCACTTTACGGCCTCCCTGTCAGTAAATCCTGTGGGTGCTGCTGTACAAACACTTCCCTAAACTAACTGCTTCCCTCACACCACCTGTCTTATCACCAGAATCTCCTACCTGTTCTCCTGGGCCCACCTTTATTTTTTTAAGAGAGATTTTTGCAATAGGGCATGTGCACTGGCCGGACAGACAAAGAGAAATCACCCTCAAGAGGGATGACCATGCTGCAGTCCCTTCTCTTCCATTCTCTCCTTGGGACCTTGGGCACACACACACATGCAACCAGCATGAATTTAAGCCGCCAGGTCCAGGATTCAAACCACAGTTGACTACGTGGGAGTCCGGTGATGTGACCGTTATGCCATCTGCTGGTCCCACCTTTTTATACGCTATGCCTCCATCACACTGCAACCAAGGTCATTCAAATGTCAACCAGGCTGTGCCACTCTAGTCAGAATCTGCCAGTAGCTTTCCACTTCATCTCAGTAAAATCCCAAACCCCCATGGCCTTCCAGGCCCTCTGTGACCCAGCCCCGCCACCTCTCTGCTTCGCTTCCTCCCACCTTCTCTTTTCTCTGCACCGTTCACCTGTTTGTGGCCTCGCAGTTCCTCGGGTCGCCTAGGCCTGCCTGTGCCTCAGACCTGCGCACTTACACAACCCGCCTCATTGGCTCCCCAACATCACGGCTCCCTTGGTTTCTGGTCTGTTATAGTCTTCACAGGAAGGCCATCTTCGACCACACCACCGACAGTGAAAGAACCCACTCGCCATCTCTGTCGCTGTGTCTCCTCACTCCGTTTTCCTCCATAGCGCTGCGCACTGCCTGCTCTGCACACCGAGTACGAACTAGAACTGTACAGTGGCAGGGACTCACTGCGTTTAGCCTTCGTGGCTCACGTAAGCCCTGACACGGAGCAGGTGCTCACTGGCTGATCCCTACTGAGGCTTGTGAATTTTTAAAGTTTATTTAGTTTGTTCTATAAAGCCAATTATTATGCTTAACTCTTGGACATTATTGATATATTGACAAAAATATAGTCTCTTATTTTTAATAGTTTATATTTGTTAGTTTTGAAAGCATAAGACATATTTTATCCCTTGTGAGAAGCTTTCAGATTCTGGATTTAAATTCTTGGAGGGTTTTTATTTCCTTTTTCTTTTTCACAATTGCAATGATCTTCCAATTTCCAAATAATATTGAAGTTTAACAACAGATATAGTTTATATAGTTAATTAACAGCGAGTTTTGGTTGTCAGCTAATAGTAAACATAATTTTTGAAGAAATAGTGGTAGGGGTATTTTAACTTTTTTCTGTTTTAACATTTTAAGCATACTTTTCCCTCCTTGTTTATGATTGCTTTGTAAACATAGTGTTAGTTCATTACCATATGATAGGTTCTCACATCTGCTTCAGTGTGTACAGGAGTATTTAAAGTCAGATTGTACTGGGACCAGCGGATGGTGTAATGGCTACGTCGCTGGACTCCCATGTAGTTGACTATGGTTCGAGTCCCGGACCTGGTGGCTTAAACTCACCCTGAGAGATCCCGAGAGGAGAATGGAGGAGAAGGGATTGTGGCATGGCCATCCTCCCCCACCCCCGGGGGGTGATTTCTCACTTTCTGTCTCCCTCTGTCTTTCTGGTGAGCACACGTGCCATATAGCAAAAAACCCTCAAAAAAAAAAAAAATCAAATTGGACCAATGGAAAAACGATCTGTGCTACCAACAAGCCATTAATCGAAATATATTTTTTCTACTTCATGCCAACGTGGGGCCTACCCCTTTTGTGCTCTCTTTCTCGGTGTGACATTGTCACCCTAAATCAGCTTCCTGGTTCTTCTTCAGAAAGAAGTCCTCATGTCTTTCCCATTTCTTAGTAGATGCTGCCTGAGCATCTATTAAAGGGTTGCTTTCTGAAACATCTGGTGACCAGATCACAGGTGACTGTTTACCTTAGGGTTTGGAGGCGACAAAAGGAGCAGAGCAGGAAAAAGGGCCCTGCCACATGAGAGGTTTCGGAGAGTTTGTGCCGGAATGAAACTGCTGCTGTCTTCCGAGCTTCGAGCTCAGCTCATCTGTGGGAGTCTGCATGGGCCGTTTCTGAGACACGTGTTTGTTCCCCGTATTTGTTTTCAGTCACATACAGATTTTCACGTCAGAGGCGCCACGCTCAGCAGGTGCTTTCCACCCGGTTAGGGGAGCCTTCGGTGACAATGCCGGGAGCTCCCCGCTGCCTAAGCCAGAGGGGTGATAGCGGTGTGCATCGTCCTCCATACTTTAAACCCTTCGAACACGGCCTCGATGGTCAGTTTTTAAACTATGACGAATGTTTCCAGTCAACCTGACTGTGCAAATAAAGAGCCCTGGCTGTTTATGGAGACGTTAGTAAATAGGTGATGGTGGGTTGCCGTTCTCCAGTCCTAGGAGAAATGCACTCCACAAACCACAGCTTTTCCCCGCCAGCACCCGAAGTGTCAGCGCCCGTCCTGGAAATGTGCTGCTTAATGAGGACACACTCTGCTCCGTGTGGTTTGTTTTTATTTTTGTTTTGTCAAAGAAAAAAGTGGGTACTAAAGCCATTTTCCAGAAAGGGTTTCCTCTTCAAAGTTCTATTTAAAAATGAATAAAATAATCTGATGGAAACAGACTGGCCCGGACTCCTGGCTGCAGGAGAGCCCTGGCCCTTGTGTGGAAGAAGCTAGCAATTCATGGAGTGCATGTCTTGATCACAAAAGAACGCAGGCTCGTTTTGTATATATTGACAAGTTAGAATTTTTTGTTATCAACAGGTTTGGCAAACATCGAAAAGATGACAAGATTGAGAAAACGGGTAAAATAAAAATGCAGGAACCCTTTACATCAGAAGAGGAGAGAATACGAATGAAGCAGGAGCAGGAGAGGTAGACTTCGGTTCCTCCGTTAACTCCTTAGAGAGGTTCCTTTTCTCTTTCTGCTTTTTTTCCAAGTCCTGTGAAGGTTTTGCATTCAATTTTCATATGTTCTGTGTCACCCCAAATGCTAATGGCTGCAGGATGAATACAACGTAAAGAAAGATTTAACAACAACAACAAAACTGTTTGAGGCATCAGAGTGGATTTTAATGGTTTTAGTTAAGATCTTTTTTTCTTATTAAAGAATCACTTTATTTAAATTGATTTGCTTGTTTACTTACTTGTTTATTTTTAATTTGACCAGAGAAGGGCAGAGTGTGAGAGAGAGAGAGAAAGAGAGAGAGGGAGGGAGAAAGAAAGCTGCCAGATTCGAGACTCGAACTGCAGTTGGCCCAATGGGAGTCCAGCACCATACCACCTGCTGGCCCCAGTTTTAGTTAAAATCTTATGCATAGAGGATAATATAGCATATGAAGGGGATAAATACACTGTAATACCAAGTGATTTTTTAAAAATCACGAATGTGCCAGCAGGTGGTATGGTGGTTAAGGGTGTTTAAGGGCACTAGATTCCCACATGGCTGACTGTGGTTCAAGTCCCAGACCTGGCAGCTTGCTTTCTCACTTTCCTTCTCTCTTTCTCACTCTCTTTTTCTCTCTCACTCTATTTAAAATAATTCTTAAAAATAAATCACAAAACGTATTTAAATCCTTACTTCCTTTATTTATGAATACATAGTATATTATAATAATTTTAAACAACTCATCTGGAAATAAAACTATTTCAGTCTTATTTTAATATCTTAATTTATAATAAGCATTCAGGAGGCTTAGTTTTCTCTATGTTGTTTTCTCCCAACCTGACACTTATTAACAGAGTCCCCTCCTGTTTCAATACCATTGCATTTTGTGACATTTTGTACTTAAGTTTGATTCCTTGTCATCCAGAAAGATTGTTCGCTATTGTTGAATTATTTCATGTTCACAATCCAAAGACCAGTGAGTGACATGAATGAAAAGAGTTACTTTTAGCAGATACTTGAGAACCATTTCTGTAAGTGATTAGAATTATTCTCATTAACATGTCAGGGGTTGAGAACGCCATTCTACCCCTTCCCTTCGTTATTAGAGTTTACGGCACCCAGTGAGTTTCTCTGCAACGTCTCGGACAGTTGTCCGGGCGGCCCAGGTACCTCTCCTGAAGGGCCTGGGGTGTGAGGGAGTGCCTGGTGCCTTGGTCAGGTCACACAGGACACCATTCTCCATGGCGAGGACAACCAGGCCCCAGTCCAGTGTCTTTGTGATTCAGGCTGTGCCACTGGCCATGGGACGCAGGGTGCTTTCAGTCACGTGCTTAACCGTGACGGAAAGACTGAAAATGTATCCTAGGACAGTTTTCCTTAAAAGAGATTAGTGTTTGAGTATTTTTCCATTCGTCATTCTGATACCTCTGGGGTTTTTTTCCCCTCTAGTAGAATGGTTATTCTAATTCACTGTTTGTTACTTTTCAGGATATAAAATATGTAAGTGGGAGAAAATCTGGATTGTAAATATATGCAGCAAGTCTAGGTTAATTCTGCTGGTTCTTCCTCCATTTTATTTTATTTTATTTATTTATTCATTCATGCATTCATTCATTCTTTTTTTTTTTTTTTTTTTAAATCTTCTGGAGAGTCCTTGTGCTCTCTGGAAAGTAACAGAGAAAGTGAGAAGGCACCCCTTTGGGAACGACCACACCAAATCCCTTCTCTGTCTCTCCCCTCCATCAGGGTTTTGGCCATGCGTGCACATGCACCTGGTGTGTCTCAAGCTGCCAAGTCCAGGACTCAAGCCACGCAGGTGGACACGTGGGATCCATACACCTTCACTACCACATTCTGGGATGGCCCTGTTTTTATTTATCAAAAAAACATTATTCTATCTTGCTTTGTAGGACTGTCTTTAATCCTCACCAATTTCGAGGCCCTCAAACTCAACTCACCATTACTAGATCAGGGCGTACAATCAATACTCCTTACCATTTTTACAATGTAGAGTTTAATTGCTAAGAAGTTTAAGTTTCTATCCTAAAAAAATCTGGGGGGCAGCCAGCAGTTGGCATTGGCAGTTAAGGCTTGGAACGCCCACATGGCCAACTGCGATTTGAGTCCTGGACGCAGTGGCTTGAAAATCATGATGGGTATGTATGCATGGGTGCCCAAAATTCCGAGAGGAAATGGAGTAGAAGGGACTGTGGCATGGCCATCCCCCTGGGGAATGATTTCTCACCACCCACTCTCCCCCTGTCTCTCTTTGGCAAGTGCACATGCCCTATGGCAAAACATGAAAAAAAAATTGTTTTGTCCCTCCAGGAAGAGAATATGTCGGGTGATGTATTCAGATTCATCCGTAGGCAAATATTTACCTTTGGTCAAGTGTGATCTGAGCAGCAGAAACATTATCCTCCTCCCGTATCTTGACACCTGCTGAGGGGGATGGCTTCAGTAATGCTGTGCCATTTTCCGTGTTCTAAATGCTCTTACTCTGCAGGTCCAGGTGACTGCTCTGCAGAATTTAATCAGCATTTTCCAAAATACTTTTCAGAAGGCGTAGTCAGATGTTTTCAGCCAAATAGTGATTTGTACATCGTGGTTTCGCTTGTATTATTCATCAGCCTAAGGCACAGCTCGCTTCTCAATTTTGCTTTTAATCTTCATCCCAGTACCTCCCATGATGCAATACTTCTGGGAACTAGGTTGGTCATAATGAATTTACAGTGTACAGGAGGCCTGGAATAAAAACCCTTTAGGGTCAAGGGACAAGTGAATGGTCCATTAAAAAAATCAATTAGGCTCGTAATTTAAGAAAATTATTGTGCTTTGTATTTCAAGAACAATTTTTACCAGTATGTTTTATTTAAGCTCATGGATTTTGTCAGAGCGAGTGAATGCATTAAGTGTGTTGAGCTCCAGAAGTGGAGTGTTTGGTTTTCCTGCTTTGATGGGACGAGCCTCTTTTGCTTGTACTCCTTTCTGTCTGTCTGCCCGTGTGGGGTGCGCCTTTGAAGAATGGAAACTGCAACTTCCTTGGGAAAAACTCGATTGAGGGAATAGATGAAAAACGAACAAACCCTGCCGATATTCTCATCACAGATTTGCCCTCACTGCTGACCAGTGGCAACGTGTGTCCTGTTACGTTACTCACCACTGTAGCTATTTGAGTTCCGAAATTCATTTTGGCTAATCTCATATAAAAATAGAAAACCTGACATTCCTCGGTTATGAGTTACAACATATCCACAAACCAAAATATTATTTTACCTATACACATCCATGAAGCTTGAATGTTACTTAGGATGTAAATATTGAAAATGGAAAATACAATGAGTATAATTCAAAATGTTTTTCATACCATATTAAGATTTATTTATTTATTTATTTATTTATTTATTTATTTTAGATCTTTGCCACAGAGCTTGTGCACTTGTTGGAGAGAGACAGAGGAAGGGAAACTGAGAAATCACTCCCCTGGGGGATGGCCACACTGCAGTCCCTTCTCCTCCATCCTCTTCCTGGGATTTTGGGCATGCACACACACGTGCCTGGCATGATTTTTAAGCCACTGGGTCTGTGACTTAAACCACAGCGTCGGCCATGTGGGGTCCAGCCCCTTAACCGCTATGCACCTGCTGGCCCATTATCATCTATTCTGAATGTGAAAGAAAGCTAGATCCTTCTTAGCATGGGTCTAGGATTAAACTGGTTTTGTTCTTGCTGCTTCTACTTTTCTTCCACTTGTTGCCAACACTGGAAGATTGGGGCTCGGTTGTTCCCCAGTGTCCACCTAGGAGATGTGGGTGAGGACAGCTGCCACGTGGGTCTGTCCTCTGACTCCACTAGTCTTGGCCTGCTGCCGACTTGCATCCGTGTGTGACTGCGGTCTTTCTGAGGAGCAGGGAGATGATGCCAAGGGCAACGTTAAGTGGTCCCATGACTTGCTAATTTGACTTCTGAGTTCTGAACCTAAGACCCTAGCCTTTCAGACGTGCTGTCGACTGCCATGGGGATAGACTAGAAGACAAAGCAGAGCTGCGAATTCGCTGTCTCCTGCCTCCTACTGGTTTATCTTTCAGGCCTGTCTAGGGACAACGCCCCATTGGCTCATTTCCACCAATCCTGGGTGAAATGAGCTGTGCACTTTCAGGCCCACTTAGCTTCCTTTATGAAGCACAGGGATGGCTTTACTGTGGGTGGGCATCAGATACAACACTCCCAGGGACCAACAGGGATCGTGGTCGACATACTGGACTCCCACATGGCTAACCGCGATTCGAGTCCTGGACCTGGTGGCTTGAAAAATCACACTGGGCATGTGTGTGCACATGCCCAAGTTCCTGGGGGGAGAATGGAGAAGGGATTACAGTGTGGCCATCTGTGACCATCTCCTCTGGGTGGTGATTTCTCAATTTCTCTCTCCCTCCCTCTCTCTCTCTCTCTCTCTCTCTCTCCCCTCTCTAGAGAGCACACATGCCCTATGGCAAAATCCTTAAAAAAAAAAAAAAAAAAAAAGAACCTTCTGTTGTGTTTTTGCCTCAGGGACAATCCCTCTACGTGTAGTCCATGAACAATATGGTAGAGGGTTTCTTAACCTTCAGCAGTAGTGGAAGGGTTTCATCTACAAGTATATTTGAGAAATACTCGGTTAATTATATTTCTGCATTTTTTAAAGAATTATTTTATTTATTATTTTTATTATTTTAATTTGACCAGAGAGAGAAGGAAAGTAAGAACGCAAGTCACCAGATCCAGGACTCGAACCACAGTCAGTCATGTGGGAGTCCAGGACCCCAACCACCTTGCCATCTGCTTGCCCCAATATCTGCAATTTCTTTTTTAACGTTAGTATTTTCCCAAACTCTCAGTTAATGTACACTATGAATCACCAACATAGAAGTAGAGAATTACCTTCTGATTTATTTATTCAGAGAACATCTCCTACTCCCTCACTTTTGTTTTTCATGGGATCCTAACATTTCTCCGAATTGAGAAAGCCATTTGGAAAATACTCTTGGCCAGTGACGAGCTGTTGGCTCTTGGTTCGCGCGGTTCAGCTCGCTCATCCTGCTGGCTGTGGACGCCGGCTGATCGCTGTGCAGAGCCGTGACCTCCTTTCAAGTCAGCGTCGTGACCGCCTGTGCTCACGGCGTGTGTTTCGTGTACTTAGGGATCTCATTACTGCTCCATATTTCTTCCTCGTTTTTTTCCTTCCCACATGTTCTTACTTATTTAAAATATTGTCTTTCTAAGCCCTAATTGTTTTAAAGAATTATTTTATTTATTCATTCATTTATTTTTATTTGAACAGAGAGATACAGAGAAAGAGAGAGAGAGGGAAAGTGAAAAAGCAAGTCATCAGGTCTGGGACTCGAATCGTGGTTGATTGTAGGAATATCCAGCGCCTTAACCACCATGCCACCTGCTGGCCCCAAGCCCTAATTTTTTAAAAAGAATTATTTATTTAATTTTTAAATTATTATTATTATTTTAAATTTTGCTCTAGGCAATGTATACTCATCAAAGAGAGCAAAAGAAAGTGAGAAAGCAAGCTACCAGATCCCAGATTCAAACCATGATCAGCGAGGTGGGAGTCCAGTGCCTTAACCACCACACCATCTGCTGGCCCCTTATTCCTTAATTTTCAGTTTATTCTAATTATAAAACTACAGAAAATGTTGGGGGGAAAATGCATACAATTAAAACAGGAAAACAGATTTATCTGTATTCATACAACCGTCAACATACTGGTCTGTGTCATTCTTATCTGCTTCCCCCAGAAAATATGTATTTGCACGTACACTTTGTTTTTAGGTTGACATATATTTTCATTTTGATTTATTTTGTATTTTTAGTTATTCTTAGAAAATCACGTCACATGTTTCTGGAACACGTATGAATAAAAGGAGGGAGGAGAAGGAAGGACAGTGAGGAGGAAAGATAGTCTGAAGGGGAGGCTTAGCTGCGGTACCTGGCCACATTCCCCCCTCAAATAGCTTTTCCTCCCATGCGGCTCGTTCTGCTCAGTGCGGTGTGTGATGTCACCTGGCTTGCACTGCGTGGTACAGTGAGTGATAGGGTTTGCAGTTGTGTTTATGTTTACCTAGTAACTCGGACTGGAGAATGTTTCCAAGAGTACTAGGTGCTTCTAGGGAAGATAGAAAAAAGCTAATGAATTTCTTATTAAACCTTCCCAAGATATTAGAGGCATATGTAAATCTTCCAAAAGATTGTACTGCTTGAAACTTTGCATTATTCAACATTTTTGAAAGCCTGAAAGCTTGTGTTTTTAATACTAGGCCTTCGAACTCTCTGTGTCCTTAAGGAGTACACTTGCAGGTCTTAGCTTGTCAGTTAGTAAGCTTTGGTAGCATTTCTCTGCGGTTTTCATTTACTGGCATTCCCTCTAATTTTACCAACTGTTCTCAATATCTGCTTTGAGCAATTATTTAAATTTGTTTTTTTCTTTTTTTTTTTTGGAGAGGTTTTTGCTATAGGATGTGTACGCTCACCAGAAAGACAGAGAGAGACAGAGAGACAGAAAGTGAGAAATCACCCCCCAGGGGGGATGGCTACACTGCAATCCCTTCTCCATTCTCCTCTCGGGATCTTGGGCACGCACACACATGTGCCCGGCGTGAGTTTAAGCCACCGGGTCCAGGACTCAGACCACGGTCGACTACATGGGAGTCCAGCGACATAGCCATTACACTAACTGCTGGTCCCAATTATTTGAATTTTTGATAAACTTTTTGGTGTTAATTGGTAAGAGCCTCTTCAGCAGGTGAAATAAGTTTTCTTTTTTTTTAACTCTTTGTATTTAGGTCACATTATCATTCAAACAAAAATTGCCTTTTAAAAATTAATCTTTTGTGGAACCAGCAGTTAGCGTAATGGCTATGTCGCTGGACTCCTACGTAGTCGACTGCGGTTCGCGTCCCGGACCCGGTGGCTTAAAACTCATGCCAGGCGCGTGTGCGTGCGTGCCCTGGATCCCGAGAGGAGAATGGAGGAGAAGGGATTGCGGTGTAGCCATCCCCCCTGGGGGGTGATTTCTCGCTTTCTGTCTCTATGTCTCTGTCTGTCTGGCGAGCGCACGCACCCTATAGCAAAAACCTCTCCAAAGAAAAAGAAAATTAATCTTTTGATGGCAAATCTATATTTTTTCTATCCTTTAACAACCTTTTCACTTCTTGAATCCTTCAGTAAAGTCAGTGCTAATCAGTTGGATTAGTTCCATCAAGGTTTTCTGGGTTTTTTTGTTTGTTTGTTTTTTTAGTTTTTATTGTGCAGGTGAAAAAGAATCATTCTTTCCCTTCTCTCTCTTTCTTTTTCTTTTCTTCAATTGCTAGAGGTTGTGTGGGCTCACTAGGGAGAAAAAACCTTCCACTGGGATTTGGTAACACCACAGACCCTCTCCTCTCTTTCTCCGTCTTGTCGGGACTTGGGGTACACTCACACTTGTACCTGGCGTGTTTTTCAGGCCACTTAGCCTGGGATCCAAACTGTTCTCAGCCAGGTGGAAGCCAGCTCCCAGTGCCCTGAGCTCAGCCATTGTGCTATGGGGCAGCCTGCTTTCTTTTTGTTTGTTTTTTATTCTTCAGAGATTTTACTATAGGGCACATGAGCTTGCTGGAGAGACAGAGAGACAGAAAGTCAGAAATCCCCCCCCCCCCCAGAGGGAATGCCCACGCCCCACTCCTTTCTCCTCCATTCTCCTCTCAGGATTTTGGGCATGTATACACACGTGCCCGGCGTGAGTTTAAGTCACCCGGTCCTGGACTCTAACCGCAGTCGACTACATGGGAGTCCAGCGACATAGCCATTACACGAGCTGCTGGTCCCAGCCCTCTTTTCAGAGAGGGAGAGTCAGACAAGCAACCTCAGCAGTGCCACGCTGCGGTCTCCTCACAGCTGTTCCCAGCCAGCCAGGATCACAGGACACCTGTGCACCCCTTGCACGCGTAAGCTGACCCAAGAACTGAATCATATGGCTTCCAGCATCGCGCAGGGCCGTGCCTCTGCTGTGCCACGTGGCTGGGCGTTCACTCCCGCTGCTCCTCACGTAACCACGAATCTGCTTCACGTCTGCTCCGACTTCTGGCCTGTGTTCCAGCCCGGGAATCCGCTTAGGCCCCTCTCCCACAGCCTTTCTGAAATCCTTTTTCTTAGTCTCTGTCTCGTTCCCACAGTCAGTCACTACACAGAGCATCTGCAGTCACTCAGGATACCCGTTTCATTCATAAATTGGTACTGTATTGTGCACCTGCAGGAGCATTCAGAATAAATAGAAACAATTATACTATATGGTCTATCTTTTCCATTTCTGGCACTTTTCTAATCCTATCCATACATACTTTGGGTGTGGATAGACTTACATTATTCTGAGCTGGCAAGTGACATGTTGGTTAAGGCACTGGACCCCATATCGAGTCCATGGTTCAAGTCCTGGATCCGGTGGCTTGAGAAATATGTCTGGCACATGTGTGTGCATGCCCAAAATCCTGAGAGGAGAATGGAGGAGAAGGGATTGCAGTGTGGCCATCCCTCTGGGGACTGGCCTTATGGCAAAGATCTAGTAAAAAAAAAAAAATGAAAAATAGCATTATTCTAGTGCAGTGTCTTATGGCATGTACTGGGAAAAAAAAAAAAAAAAACAGCCTATGATGCCACGACATACCACAAGACATCCATCCATCCCCCCGCCCCTCCTCGCTTACTGACTAACTCACTTTACAACCTAGTTACGGAATGGGACTCGTTCAGCGCGTGAGGAATGCCTTTACTGAGACCCAGTTTAAGGAAAGTAAGCCTTGGGCATTCTGTATATTCGGAACTGATTTTATTGACAGAGTCTGCAATTAAAGGAGCAAACTGCAGTTTGATTTCAGATGAGAGTCGTTCCGCCTACCAGAACCTGAACATCATGGGTGAGTGAGTGCTATGAGTGTGAGTGAGCCTGTATTGGTTAGTGAAATACTGTTCTAGTATTTTGTTAGTCAGTGTCAAAGGGAAGCTTTCCTTGTTTCACAATGTGTTAGGTACACAGTGTGAGGGCAGAAAACGTTTGCTGCTGTTGTTCTCACAAGGCTTCCTCTCTCAGGGACCCTTCACCTCTGTTAAGAGGGAGAGAGAAAAGTCAGCTCAGGAGCAGTCCAACGTTGAAGGGGCGCCGGGGAGGAGGGGGAGGGTGGGGCTGGAGGTGCAGTCGGGGGGGGGGGGGGGGGGGGGGGGGGGGGGGGGGGGGGCTTAGCGAAATGGGAAATTCTACCCCACGCTTGTGTCCCCTCCCTTCCCCGTACACAGGGCTCACAGCGTGGGCAGTCTTTTCATGCTTAGATTCTTTAAAAGTGGTAGTCTCTCTGAGAACGCTTTTCTTTACTCTCTTTTTCAATGTTTAACAGTTTTATATATATATATATATATATATATATATATATATATATATTTTTTTTTTTTTTTTTTTTTTTTTTTTTTTTTTAGGGGGGGGAGATTTTTGCTATAGGGCGCGTGCACTCACCAGACAGAGAGAGACATAGAGACAGAAAGCGAGAAATCACCCCCCAGGGGGAATGGCCACGCCGCAATCCCTTCTCCTCCATTCTCCTCTCGGGATCTTGGGCACACACGCACACGCGCCCGGCGTGAGTTTTAAGCCACCGGGTCCGGGACGTGAACTGCGGTCAACTACGTGGGAGTCCAGCGACGTAGCCATTACGCTAACTGTTGGTTCCCAACAGTTTTATATTTTAAAGCAGCCCTCTTCTTCTTTTAGCATTCAAGGATGCTATGTAAGTCATGCCCCAACTATTGTAAGGCAACACTATAGATTTCAGCAACTTGAATCCTCCCCAACCCCTACGGAGTTAGAAATATACCTTTGAACCAGTCATTCTCACTCAAGAGTTGTTTTTTGTTTTCTGCTCTTTTTTTCTTTTTCTTTTTTCAGGCCCACTTAAATATGAAAGTCCTTCTTAATCAATTTTTACCTACTATTACAAAGATATTAAAATCCCACTTGGGCTGGCTGGTAGTGTGGTGGTTAAGGTGGCTGAATCCCACATGGCCGACTGGTTGGTTTGAGTCCCAGGCCTCATGCATGCCCGAAATCCCAAAAGGGGAAGAGATTGTGGTATGGCCATCACCCCTAGAGGGGGCTTTCTCGCTTTCTCTCTCCCCCACCTATCTCTCTCCACAGCGAGTGCTTGCACCCTATAGGAAAAAAAAAAAAAAAAAATCCCACCTAAAGTTGCAACTGTTTCCAGAGAAAGTAGTTTAGTGATGTTGGCATATACCCCAAGTTGGCAGCTGGCGTGTAGATGGTAGACAGATTTAGGTACCTAGCAGGAGGCAGGTAAGCTACAGGAATGCTGAGTTGAACCCCGGGACTTCTGAAGTTGGCTTGCTGGAGTGTTTAGAAGGACAAATAAATCCCTCAATCAGCAGACCAGTAAGTGCTGCAAACGTGACTTCCCCTTCCATTTGTCTCACAGCCTCAGTTGCATTCTTCCCCGAGCTCAGGTTTTATCTGAGGGATGTCTGTAATACTGACTGTGGAGAGAGGTGCTCCTGTTGGAAGAAGACCCAGGAACTTTGTTCCCAGAGTGAGACTACTGGGTGGCAATGCAGTGGTCAGGGAGGGACTGTCTCCCAAGAGCACTGACTGCAAGATCTCACACGATGCTTCAGAGATCTTTAACAACTACCTCATAGGTAGCCACTGGAAGCGTATTAATTAACTTGGTTGTTACACTAGTATTAGTGTAGTCTATCTTCTGTAGGCAGTAAGGGCATTTTTTTTTTTTTTTTTTTTTTTTTTTTTTGGATATGACCTTTATTGAGCCTATCCACCAGAGTGGATATAATGTCTGTACAAAACCAAATGTTTGTTACTATAACTTCTGCATCACAATTAAAATCCAAACAGTTTTTTAAAAACAGTCAACTCAATCAAAACCCACTACTTCGGAATCAGTAGCTTCTTTGAAGCCACAGTAACACTTAAATATGTTTAAGACTCGAATGCAGAAATTTGGTTGGTTGGAAACTTCCAACTTGCTCGAATAGAATTACAAAAAGGCAAAATTGTGTTTTTCACAAAGATACAGTCCCCTGGAATCGCCAACACTGGACAGCTGTTAGAGTATTTAGAGTCCTGAGATAATAAGGAATCCAGGCATCCTTTAGACAGTCTTCTGTTGTCCTTTCTTCCCAATCAGAGATTCGTGGATATGTGGAATAACGCCACCACCAGCGGTTGTAGCCTTGATGAGAGAGTCCGATTCCTCCTCTCCACGAATAGCAAGTTGCAAGTGGCGAGGAGTAATACGCTTTACCTTTAAGTCTTTTGATGCATTTCCTGCCAGTTCATGTGCCTCTGCGGTGAGGTACTCCAGGGTCGCAGCACTGTACACAGCAGCAGTCGCGCCCTCGTCCAGGCTGGTCGTCCTAGATTTCAGGTGTCGTTGGATATGGCCCACCGGGAACTGCAAGCTGGCCCTCTTCGAGCAGGAAACCGCCTTTGTCTTGGCCTTTCCAGAGTCCTTCCCAACCTTACCGCCAGCTGGAGTGTTTAGAAGGACAAATAAATCCCTCAATCAGCAGACTAGTAAGTGCTGCAAACGTGACTTCCCCTTCCATTTGTCTCACAGCCTCAGTTGCATTCTTCCCCGAGCTCAGGTTTTATCTGAGGGATGTCTGTAATACTGACTGTGGAGAGAGGTGCTCCTGTTGGAAGAAGACCCAGGAACTTTGTTCCCAGAGTGAGACTACTGGGTGGCAATACAGTGGTCAGGGAGGGACTGTCTCCTAAGAGCAGCCATTTCGAATTCTGCTGAAGCTCACACAAGCAAGGCAGAAAAAGGGCTAGTCAGACACACAGCGAGATGCCACCAGCTACTCCTTCGTCACACTGCGATTCAAACTGTAAGGGCATTTTTGATTAAAACTATTAAAGGCCAATTTCTGTTTCTTGGAGTCTTTTTCGGAAGACTGGTTCTGTACATGGAAGCCTCCTAGGTCTGGAGGCGGAGTCTGTGTGTAACGGGCCATCCGTGTGCACACTCGGTTTTCCACCCTCAGGGGACAGTCCCCAGTCCTGACCATCTAGGGCTCATACATTGTCTGCATATATAGAACTATACTTTCTAGTCATAAAAATTCCTTTTCATCTTACTCCACTGTAATTAGTGCTAAAAGGCATTTATTGTAAAACGCAAAAATACTAATGAATAGAAATGTTCCAAGAACAGAAGTCTTGTGTGTTTTATCTTCATCGGGCTTCATCCATTTTAATTAGAGAAAAGGATGGTGAACACTGTGACAGGAGTCTGGAATTAAAATCATTAATTGATGTCAAGCTGAAGAGAGACTGTTAGCATGAATTTAGTGACAGCAGGAAAGAAATTAACCCTATTACTTTATTTAGTATGTTCCATTATTTTGTGTATTATTTTCTAGGCAGGTCAAGGCAATTTCATTATCATAATGGAAAAGACTTTTTTTTTTTTTACAAAAGGAAACGTGTGAATATTTATGTTTGAACATAGCAAATTGAAATGATAAAGTCTATAGTAACTTATTTTAAAAGTCTTGATAAATAAAGGTTTTAATTGTTGTTTCCATTTTCCTTTTTCTTTTTTTTTTTTTTACATTTCAAGGATAAGGAAATAAGGCATGATGATATCTATCAATGTTCTTTGTACATAATTTAAACCTCAAAATAGGTCTCTTGTTTACAACTAGGATAAACTTACTAAAATGCTTACAGCGATAGACAATTTATTTCTTTTGCTAGATCTTGGACTAATCAGTTACTTCTGTCATTGTGGAGGTTTGGCCGAGATAAAAAGATGGGCAATGCCACACAGTCCCTCGACTGTTCGGAAAATGAATGACCCTTACATGTTAGAGAAAATGTGCGACCTCGGGGTCACAGCCAAAGAACAGAGGGATGTCCCTTTATAGCACTGGCCATCTGGAGCCAGCAAGGCCTCACTGGAAGTTACTTCCTGTCTGTCTTAAAAGTTTCCGTAAGGAGCCACGCTGTTTTATCCAGGGCACCAAAACTGTTTTCTCCTGATCCAAAATATTTTTTTTCTGAAATAAATATTTTTCGTGAAGAATGAAAATATGTAACATGTCAATATAACTTTCGGGTTATCAAATTGCATAGTAAAGTCACTGCCTTATTTTTCAATCCTTTCTGTGCGTTGTTCTGAAACCCACAACACAGAGCACAGTTCTGGTTTTTTTTTAATTTTTTTTTTTTGAGAGGTTTTTGCTATAGGGTGTGTGCACTCGCCAGACAGACAGAGAGAGACAGAGAGACAGAAAGCGAGAAATCACCCCCCAGGGGGGATGGCCATGCCGCAATCCCTTCTCCTCCATTCTCCTCTCGGGATCTTGGGCACGCACGCACACGCGCCCGGCGTGAGTTTTAAGCCACCGGGTCCAGGACGTGAACCAATGTCGACTACGTGGGAGTCCAGCGACATAGCCATTATGCTAACTGCTGGTCCCAGTCCTGGTTTTGAAGATCATCTTTGCAGCTCCGTGGGCACAGCGGCCTCCTTAGCCTTTGTTTCTAGGACAAGCTTTACAACGCTCAGTGTGGACCGGCCTTCCCTCTGCGGCCGTGGTTTGCGTTGCTTTTCCCTGGTCTTCCTCACCAGGTGAAGCCGCCCAGGTGGAAAGGAAGGATACAGACTTTCGGAACATTGGGGATAAAATTCATTGGTGGAGACAAGATGAGCAATAAAAATATAATTTCTTTTTTTTTTTTTTTGGAGATGTTTCCACTATAGGGTGCGTGCGCTTGCCAGACAGACAGAGAGAGACATAGAGACCGAAAGCGAGAAATCACCCCCCAGGGGGGATGGTCATGCCGCAATCCGTTCTCCTCCATTCTCCTCCATTGTCCTCTTGGGATCTTGGGCACGCACGCACACGCGCCTGGCGTGAGTTTTAAGCCACCGGGTCTGGGATGCGAACCGCAGTCGACTATGTGGGAGTCCAGTGACATAGCCATTACGCTAACTGCTGGTTCCCAAAGAATATAATTTCTTATAGTAGTGGAGTGGCAGAGGGAAAAAAAATCAGTGTTTTTAGAGGTTCTACAGCAGGGACTGTAATGTTTACTGAATGTAGAGACTGGTGACAGTTAGTCGTGATATGCAAATTGGGGAAAAGAAAGCTATTATAAGCTGTGCTTTATAAACCGTAACTCATGTAAGTCTTCTGAAAAATTGACTTGTTAGATATTGACCCCACTGGACCAGCACGTGCTCTGGTGGTTCAGGTGCTAATCTCCCACATGGTGGACTGCAATTTCGAATCCCAGACCTGGTGGTGTAAAAATCACCCCAGGTGCCTGTGCTTGCCTGCCCAGAATCTCAGGGGAGGATTGGGGGAAGGGATTATGGAGTGGCCATACCCCCCGGGAGGGATGATTTCTCACTTTCCCTCTGTCTCCAGTGAGTGCTAGCACACTATGGCAAAAAACTTTAAGAAAGAAAGAAAGAGAGAAAGAGAGAAAGAGAGAGAGAAAGGAAGAGAAAGGAAGGAAGGAAGGAAGGAAGGAGAGAAATTGACCCCCAGTGATTATTATTTTCTGTATAGTTTGGAACAAAAATGCATTCAATCTAGGGGCCATCCGTAGTATAACGAAGCAGATGTGCAGGAAGTTTGGGGAGATCACTCAGGCTTTGCCTTCCTCGGGAAGAGCTCTTGTTCTCTTTCTCTCCTAACTGGCTTTCTTAGAAGGAAACGTGCCTTCCAACATCAGCTAGCTGGGGTATCTTTACAGGTAATGAAGTGAGCTTCATATGCCATGGGGTTTGTTCATGTATAAATTCATTTAAGTCATCCCCTTTGATTTTTGGAAGTTCTCCAAATTCATGACTTTCAGCTTTTATACTTATCTATTTGCTGTATTCTTCAAAATTTGTTCCAGTTCCCGAACTGCAAGATTTACATGAATGCCCAGTTACTGTGGATTTTACCTATGATTAATTAATAAGGTGATTGGCTGACAGTGATCAAATTTAGTACAAAAGCCTGTTGTCAGATAAGTAATCATAATTGAGGTTCGAATTAATATCCCATTGAGTTAAAGAAAGAACTCGTTTTCCCCTTTCTGCTAGTTTTTTTCCTTTTTCCTGTCTGAATCCAGAGTCACAGTATGATACAAAGAATAGATTACTTCCCCACATACATGAACTTTCCATCACGGAGAGCCAGCATTTAGAGGTAATCTGCTATTGTAATACTTTTCTTGACTGTCATAATTGCTCTTAAATTGATGAATGGAGGATAATAAAAAAATCAAGTATGATTTCAGCTGAATTTGACATTAGAATTTGAGTTGCTATATCTCTGATGGATATTCTCTGTGTAGGACTCATATATATTAGCATCTAAGAATCTTCTGATAAAGATTTCCAGCCCTCCATTATTCTCTTATAAGACAGACATTGGCTGGACTCAGGCAATATGGACTCTAGGGAGGCTTTGGAAACAGGAGAGGCGTTTTGCCGCCCGATGGCCAGCGATAGCGCTTCATCTTATGTGCCAGGCAGCGGTCTCGCTGGGAGTCCTGTGCAGCAGCAGGCTGTTCCTAGAATGCTCCTGGACACTGGCTAAGAAACCGAGCTGCGTGGGTTGAAATTGCCCATTTTGTGGTTGAGAAATAAGGAAAATGAGAGAAATTTGACCTCCACAGTTAACATTAGGAAAAGACCAGAGGGGTAGTGCTAAACTATTCTAGATAGATCTCAGAAAAGAGAGAGAGAAAATGCAGATTTTTCTTGTAGTTTTTTTGACTTTAAAATGTTTTTCTTGGAGTCAGCAGGTGGTGTGCTGGTTGAGGTGCTGGACTCCCACATGGCTGACTGTAGTTCGAGTCCCAGACCTGGTAGCTTGCTTTCTCACTCCCTCTCTTTCTTTCTCTATGTTTCTCTTTGGTCAAACTGAGTAATAATAGTAAGTAAAATTAAATAAGTAATTAAAATAAAGACAGGGCCGCTCCATGTCACCGACTTCCTCTCACAGCCCCCTAGGTGGGAATATAGGCACCTGCCACCACACCCAGCTCTTTCTTAGACAGTGTCCCTCTGTGTTGTCCAGATCAACCTTGAGCTTGAGATCCTCCTGCGTCAGCCCCCCAGGCCACTGGAATCACGGGCCCATGCCGCCTTGCCCAACCCTCAGGTCGGAGTGGGAAGTGAGCCCAGGCTCCCACAGGGCCCCGGCCTGCAGAGCACGGCATCTTGAGGGCATGAACCACAGTGGCTGGGCAAACAAACATAGAGAAACACCCTTTTTATTTTAAAATCGTTTTAGACTCACAGGAAGTTACGAAAGGTGTACACAGAGGGCGTGTATACCCTCTGCTTAGTCTCCTTCGATGGCCACCTCTCACAGAGCCCTCTCAGGAAATCGACCCCAGGAAGCTGTGTGGGTACAGGGAGTGTCTGTGGGCCTCTGTCCTCTGACCACCTGTGTAGAGTGATGTCACCGTCACACAGGTTTTCCTAGAACCCCTCTTTCCCCACCATACCTAGCCCCCGGTAGCCACTACTCCGTTCACCATCCCCGTAAGGGTCTTTGGGAGAAGGTTCTCTAAATGAAGGTATCTGCGTGTGGCCGTTTGAGATCGCCTGTTCCTGCACATCACGTGACGGCCTCGGGGTGGATTTGAGCTGCGCTGTTGAGTTCACTTGTACTGGCGAGTGGTGGTCTGAGGAACGGATGTGCCCTCATTCGTTTAAACAGTCACCTTTTGTAGAATATTTGGACTATTTCCAGTTTCTGAGTATTACAGATAAAGTGGCTACGAATTACGTGTACAGGTTTTTGCATGAACACTTCAGTTTCTTTGGGATAGATACCTGGGAGTCCAATTTCTAGAAGTGTATGCTTAGTTTTTTAATTTTTTTTGTTTGTATTTAGGTTTTTGCTATAGAGCGCATGTACTTTCCAGAGAAAGACAGTGAGAGGGAAAGTGGAAAGTCACTCCCTAGGGGGGATGGCCATGCCGCAATCCCTTCTCTTCTATTCTTATGGGATTTGGGGGGCACATGTGCACACTCACGCACACACACACACACATATCCCTGGCATGATTTTCAAGCCACTGGGTCTGGGATTTGAACCATAGTTGGCTGTATGGGAGTCCAGCTCTTTAACCACCATACCACCTCCTGGCCCATGTGTCTAGTTTTTAAAGCAACTGCCAGGCTGTTTTCCAGAGTGGCTATACCATTTAATTATAGATGATGTTGGCCATTTTTCATGTCATCCATTTGGTCCTTTTCAGAAATGTCTCGTCGTATCTATTGCTCATTTTCTATTTGGTTGTCTTTCATTGTTGAATACCAATTATGTCATCTGGCCGTGAGTCTTTTGTCAGATGTGTGGTTTGCAAATATTTTCTCCCATCTCGCAAATTGAAACTTTCAGAAGATAACTTAAGTTTATGACTTACCATTTATGTACATATTTTATGAGTAGCATTTTGTATAAGAACTCTTTATCAAACACTAGACTTCAAAGATACTCTGTTCTCTTTTAAATTTTCTTCGTTTTATGTTTTACATTAAAACGTGTGATCCGTTTGGAGCTGAGTTTTGTATCCGTTGTGAAGTTCACGTTCCGTTTCTTTGTTTTTCCCTTTCGATGGCCAATTGCTCCAGCACCAGTTGTGGAAAAAGACCGTAAACGACAGTCTTTTTTCTCTTGAATCGTTCTTGCCCAATCGTGAGAAATCAGTTGGCCGTACTTGCTGGCCGTTTCTGGGTTCCCATTGTTCCACGTCTGTCCCTCCACAGTCACCTGGTCAGCGTAGACCTGCTGTCGCGCATTGCAGATCTTACAGTCCAGGGTGCGAGTCCTCCCATCTCACCGCTGTCGCTCACTATCTGTTCAACTGGGCTGTCTTCTGTCAGTCTATATATTTGAAACTAGTCTTGTCAGTACCTACACAACCTTGCGTTATCTTTATAGGATTGCTTTAAACCTGTGAATCAATTTGGGGAGAATTGACTGACTTTGTACATCGAGTCTTTTCATCCTCAACCACAGCATGTCTCTCCAGTTTTTAGTTCACCTTTGATTTTTTTCAGCTGCATTGTGTAGTTATCGGCATAGAAGTCCTGTCCCTGGTTTGTTAGCTTTATGTCTGTGTACTTTTATACGTCTCTATAGGCTCATAGCTACCCTTTAGCTTACACACACACACACACACACACACACACACACACACAATTTTTTTTAGTGGTTGTACATGGCATTGTATTTTTAATTTCAGTGCCCATGTGTTCATTGCCAACATGGAAAAATGTAATGGATTTTTGTAGATGATTTTGGATCCTGTGAACTTGCTGAATTTGCGTTTTAATTCTAGAAGATGCTTGTAGATTCCTAGGGATTTTCTCTATAGAACATCCTGTCATCTGCAAATAAGAGTTTGATCCCTTCGTCCCCAACCTGTGTGCCTTTCTCTTCCTTTGCTAGCTTCCTGCTCTGTTTAGAACTTGCAGCACCATGTGATTTACAGGGGAGGGAGCACACTGCCTTCCTGTTTCTGCAGGTAGGGAGAGGATGCATGTCCCTCCGTGTGTGTGATGACACCTGTAAGTTTGCGGGAGATGCTCCTTATTGCGTGTAGGAAGTTCCACTCTTCCTAGTTTCCTGAGGACTTTTCTTGTGATGAGTGTTGAATTTTGCCAAATGCTTTTTCTGTATCAGCTGGTATAATCATGTGGGCTTTGTTTTTTAAAGCCTGTTAACATGGTGGATTACAGTGACTGATTTTTGAATGTCAGACCAGGCTTTCATTCCTTCAATAAACATTCGGCCATGGTGTACAATTCTTTTTATATGTTGCTAAGTTCTGTTTCCTAATATTTTGTTGAGCATCTCCACCTCTCTATTCAGGAGGAATATTGGCCTGTAGTTTTCTTTCCTTTTTCTCTTCTTCCTTTTTTTTTAATGCTGTGTTCATTTGATTTTGGTATCTTTTCTGGATTCTTTTGATTTTATCTTTATGTGTCATTTATGCTAGCAGAGGTCTAGCATATGTATATGAAAGAAACCCTTTGCAGTAAGATATTAAACTCAGTCTAAACAATTGCTTTATATAAATAAGACCATTGCTTTGAAGTAAACATTTCAATTGGTGAGTATGTAATGAAAACGTTTTCTATCAAAAATCATCAGAATTCTGTTGAATGTTGTTTACTTCTTGATAACCAAGATCGACTTAAGGAATAAATTATGTCAGCGTGTAAGTTGAAGAGGACTTTGAGCCAAGTAGTAACTAAACATATCTTCAGTAAAAGTGGATATTTAGGATCTGCTTCTTAGTTGGAAAGCAGGCAAGTTTTGCTTCAGAATTTGATTGGACACCTGTCTTTCTGTCTTTAACCTCAGGATGTTCTAGTTGCCTTTGGAGCATATGAATCAAAGCAGTTAGGGGCCAAGATATACTGCCTCCAGGAGAGTGGCCATGCTGCAATCCCTTCTTCATTCTCCTGGGATCTGGGCATGCATGCACAAGCACCCAGCATGATTTTCAAGCTGCTGGGTCTGGGACTTGAACCATGGTCAGCCATGTGGGAGCCCAACACCTTAACTACCATACTACTTGCTGACCCCTATTCCTGGTGAATTTGTAAAGGTAGTTAATATCTGAACATTTATTTATTTATTTATTTAAGAATTATTTTATTTAACTTTATTTATGTATTTATTTATTTATTTTAATGTGACAAGAGAGGGACAGAGAGAGAGAGAGTGTGAGAGGGAAAGTGAGAAAGCAAGCCACCAGGTCCAGGACTCGAACCATGGTTGGCCATGTAAGAGTCTAGCACCCTTAACCACCACACCATCGGCCAGCCCCAATATCTGAAAACTTAAAGTTAAGATTTCAACTATGACTGTATGTTACCAGTATGAACAAAAGCTGTCGATGTGACTATTTTTGAGCACTCATACATGACTTGACCATCTAGAATGTATATAACTTAAGCCACCAATTTTCTGTGACTGCGAGAAATAAAATATATTTTATGACATATTTTGATAATATTTTCTCTACGCAGTTCTTAGACAAGGAATAGCTTTCTCTTCCTTCAGCTTTGTTCTTATTTTATAGAATTCAAGCCAAAACTCGAGAATTCAGGGAGCGACAGGCCCGAGAGCGTGACTATGCTGAAATCCACGATTTTCATCGGACCTTCGGCTGTGACGAAGACTTGATGTATGGAGGACTTTCTTCCTACGAAGGGTCCCTGGCTCTCAACGCCAGGCCCCAGAGCCCCAGGGAAGGACACACGATGGACGCTTTGTACGCGCAAGTGAAGAAGCCGCGGAACCCCAAACCCTCACCTGCCGACAGGTAGGCTCCGGGGCAATCGGGTATTGCCTCCCTGTCAGCCTTTATACAGCTTCTGACAAGGGCGTAGTTTTGTTCTGTCTTCAAACCAGAATTGCCTTTTATGAATGGCCTTTAAAAAGCTGTCGTGTCTTAAAGTATTGAGTTTACACAAATCGAAGCCTCGTGGAAGGAGGAGAGGTTCTGATTGCTTTTCTAATGATTTCAACGTATTTCATCTTGTTCTTAAAATGGTTTTAGACCTAAGAACCAACCTTTAGTTTATGACTCAAATAAAAAGCAAAGTGAAATTGCAACTCTTCTGCTTAAACCACATTTCCTCTTACTGCTGGGGGAGCCCTAGTTGTGGTAATTAACCAGATGGGGAGTGACGTGATTTATTCCCATTATGATTTCGAAGGGCTGTTTTTGGGGGAGCATACTTTTATATTATGAAGGAATTAGTAAATGAGAAATATGGTATAGCCAGTCTTCAAACTGCTTGTTAACAGCTGCAGACCACAGATCTGAAATACGTTTCTCGATCCAGCACCCAGGAGTACAGTGTTGATAGCTGTATGTATTTCAGATTTCAACTGACTATACAGGTATATATGCATTGGCTAGTACTAGATTTGTCACTGGCAAGATATATGTATTTCAAGAGGCTGTAAACATATTTAAAATTTTAACTGAAAGAATTTTCAGATATTCTTCACCCCTCCACGTGTGTATTCGGGCACCATCTAGAGTTCAGCTCACACATCAAGCCTGTCATCGCCCTAAACAATGCCCTAATCCCATCACATTTTATAATAATTTCTTCTCATTTTTGATAGGAGAGTTGGTCTTCGACTGTTAAAAATAGCAGGTTTCACTTAAAACCAGGGGTTCTCAAGCATTAGTGTACATCAGAGTTGCTTCTTAAAACATAGATTCCCCTCGGCCCCCAATTTTGATGAGTAAGTCTGGGGTGGAGTCCAAGAATCATTTGTATTTCTTACAGTTTCCCGGTTTGATGCTAGTCCCACTGGTCCTGTAAATTCACTTTGAAGACCTTTATGAAACCAGAGGTATACCTGAATGATTTCTTCTATAGCATCCATGCATTAGTTCCACATTAGGTACACATTTTGCAAGCAGTTCATATTTGACTGAATTCTCTTTTTTTAAATGGTAGTTTACAAATACAGCAGGTAACCCTTAGACAAACCCAGAGAAAATACTTTTAAAAATAATAAATGGAGGATCCGATCTTCTTCCTATCGGTTGATCATTCTGCCGTGTCTTTTTCCTTTTTTTGTTGACTTTCCAGATTTCTTTATTGTGTGATGACAATCTATTTGCTGTTGACTGTAACAAGTGAATAATATAAATTAACCTGAAGGCCTATGGTTTACTTAACTCTTTTGGTGTGGCCACCTGAAAGGTTCTCATGCTTTCTAACTAACACAGATACGTCAGGATTGAAAGGATATGTTATTATCATGACGGTGACATTTTCTTTAAAAGCTTCCTACTCAGTTCCTCCTGCTCTACCTATGAAGCTGCTTGTAAGAGGTCAAACAGTGTGAATGGACGCATTGGAAGTTTTTCCTGGGGAGAAAGAACACCAGGAATATTGGCATTGCCGGTTAGTCATTTTTGAAGGAACTGAAAATAGTTGGCAAATTATTAATCATTGACAAAAGTACTAATCGTTTTCAGCACCTTCGACATCTGGTTTGAAGATCTTGAAAACAGTGGATGTGCTGGTAGAAGCTGTCCAGGTAGCCCTGAAGTCCCGCCTGACGTCAGCCAGGAATCGGAAGGGATTCCCCCAGCTCCTGATTCCACAAGTTATGTTAAACTCTGCCCTGTCAGAGTCTAAATCTCCCCCGAAGATGTCTACAGATTGTCAGAAGTGCCTAGACACACACACACACACACACACACACACACACAGACACTTTCTGGGCTGCAGTACCCCTACCCTATCTCTCCTCTGAACCATGTGAACCCCTAGCTGACACCAACCTCCTGATAAATCTCCGAACTCTCTCAGCAGAGCATTACAGAGGAGGCTCTCCTCGGTCACAGGGCGAGTCCCACCAAGCGTAAATAACTCCAGATCCCACCGTAGGCATCACTCGATCCAGAAGCCCTTCTCCACCTTCCTCAGGCACAGCCTGTTAGGCATTTGTGTCAAAAAAGTGTGACTGGACGAAGACTATTCCAACTCAATAACTTTTTTTTTAATGAAAAAAACACAGAAACACGTTTAGTTTTTTGTAGTTATTATTTTTTGCAGAGAATGAGATGTCCATTAAACAATGATTAATACTAACCCAGAAAGTACTTGTTGTTCCTGAAAAGTGCGTCTTCACGTGCCTATAATTGAATGTGACTTTGACTTGAAAATAACCGTGCCATCCCCATTGTCTTTTCCTGCTAGAGAGAAAGCTGCAGGAAAGTTGTTCTCAGTCTTGAGGAGTGGAGACTCTAAAGGAAAGACCATGTCTCGATACTGCAGTATTGAATTAGATTGTTTTGATTATAATGTTACTTAAATATGTATAAAAATAAAATAAGGCTAAACTCCTTCTGTTTATAACCATTATACAACTATAAAAGCAAACATCTTTACAAATTAAATACAAACGAAATAGCAAAGCCATTACATTCAAATGAACAGCATTAATTTAATGTGGCCAATAATGTTTTTTTTTAAACCTAAACTCTCGCACAAATCATGAATATGGTGGTGGAGGCATCATGGCAGGTTATTCTGAGTCGGTTTGCTACCCCCACAGGCCAAGGACTGGCTCGGTTCACCCACCGCTTTCTCAGGCCAATTCCTCTCGTTCTTTTGTGCGGCCCTGTCCAGCACCCTCTGGCCTGTGCACTCCACAGATGCATCGTTTATGCATGAAGCTCAGTCGCTTCTGTCATCCGTGAGACAGCAAAAGTGGCTTTTCTTTTTTTTTTTTTGGAGAGGTTTTTGCTATAGGGCGCGTGCGCTCGCCAGACAGACAGAGAGAGACAGAGAGATAGAAAGCAGGAAATCACCCCCCAGGGGGGATGGCCACGCCGCAATCCCTTCTCCTCCATTCTCCTCTCGGGATCTTGGGCATGCACGCACACGCGCCCGGCGTGAGTTTAAGCCGCCGGGTCCGGGACTCGAACCGTGGTCGACTACGTGGGAGTCCAGCGACATAGCCATTACGCTAACTGCTGGTCCCAAAAGTGGCTTTTCTTGATGTCTTCCTCTTTACAAAATTAAATGCAGATAGTGAAATGAAATGCCCATAAGATGACCTAGGACATGCATACATTAACTTTAAAAAAAGGTTCAAACGAAAACACAGAACTCGAAACTCCTGTCCTAAGCCTGATGGTGCCGTTAGTCAGGCACTAGGTGGGTGCTGGTGGCCCTCTGGGAAGGCTTCGAGTTCACGGAACTGGTCTGCCTGAACACGCAGGGCACCGTGGATCTGGCCGGCTGCAGGGCTGCTGGGAGGATCGTGGTGTGAAGACCCTGTAGAGGGCCTCTCTTTCTCAGGAAATTAGTCAGTAAACTTCAAACACACAACAAAACAAAAAACCTTACAACTCCTGAGAGAATATTTTCCGTATGGAGAATACGCACAATAAAGAAGCGCCTATTGACTGAGTGGATTCACCCTCTTGCAGTTGGCACCAGTGACCTGTGGTCGAAGCACTGGGATTCCGTGGAGTGTAGGCAGTTGGCAGTGGGAGACGTAACCCGTGTCTGTTCCAGGGTCTTTTTTTTTTTTAATAAAAAAATTGTATTTACTTAGAAGCATTCAGAATGTCAACAAACCAGCTGCACCTTTTTTATTTTTTTGCAGTTACAGAGTGGTATTCAGTTAGCAGAACAATAATTATTTCGTATAAGCTGCATCAGAGACTACTGAAGATGAAAAAAATTACCATTCCCATATATAACTAATTTGTGCTGTGCACCAACAAGAACCTGCTTTAAATTTCCATGCCTATTTACAACCCCCATAATGTCCCAGGCAAGGTTAGTGGCTACTAAAAATACCACCAGGACAGGGCTACCTAAAGACACATTCGGTAGTGTGTTAACTATATAAAAAAAGACACAGTACAGTTTCAAAACAAATCTTACACAGCCTTACATTTCAGTTTTTTTCTTTAAAAGGAGTGAGTTATGTATGGGGGTTAAATGCTTTATAGACAAGGAAAAAAATGCACTAGAACCAACTTATTCATCATCTTCATCTTCCCTGTCTTCATCTTCCTCTTCTTCCTCGTCTTCCTCCTCCTCCTTCTTTTTCTTGCTCTTTTCAGCCTTGACAACTCCCTCTTTTTGCTGCATCAGGCTTTCCTTTAGCTTGGTATGCAGCAATATCCTTTTCGTATTTTTCCTTCAGCTTAGCGGACTTCTTTCCATAAGTCTGTTTATCATATACAGAAAGAAAGAAAGATTTTTGCGCCTGTTGAATGTTACTGACACACGAACTGCTTTCTGACCGTTTACTGTTGTCACTGTTCCTGCTGCGTGTTAGCGTTCTTGCTTTTTCATGTTGGATTGATGCTGGAGAGAAGCAGAGCCTTCCTGTGCTTTATGGGCATAGTAAGGCCTAAGTGCAGTAATGTTGGGTACTTACGTTTTTATCCTTCTTATAATGGGGGACCTCAAAGGGTTGTAAATGTTTCCCAGTCCTCTGTTTCTTTGGCAAGAGGGCCCTTCCTGTCTGAGTGCTGGCTCTCAGAGGGCCAGACCGCCTTCGAGTTGGCTGCTGTGACCGCTCCGCTCCTGTCCTCCTCACTGTGGAAGGCTCTGCTAGGTGCCTGCCCTCTGTATTTCCCCACCTTCCTTAAGAGGCTAACCAGGTGCCTATCGAAAACTGCCATTTCCCAGGCTCCCTTGCAGTAAGGGTGGCCACATGGTCTAGCTCTAAGTTAGAACCCATCTGTAGACAGACGTCCTGCAAAGCTAGTTTTCCCTGAGTGAAATGGGGCTGGCGCAGCTTTGGGCCTCTGCCACCATCCCTCCTCTCCACCTGAGACTTGGGCTGGTGCTCAAGGCAAGGCTTGCCTCACACCCTGCAGGGGAAGGAGGGGGCCGCCTTGTCTGCCACGCAGCTGCTGCAGACCTGGAATTCACCCTGGGCTCCCTGTGACCTGGTGTTCCTATTGCCATTTTTAGAATTTTGTCTTTGTCTTTCGTTTTTAGCAATTTGGCTATGTTATGCTTTGGAGAGGATCTTCTTCTATTATATCTATTTGGTGTCTTTTGTATCTCCCGGATTTGGATGTCTACATGCATCTCTACATTTGAAACGTTTTCAGCTAATACACTATGAAAGATGTTTTCTATGCATCTACCTGTCTCTCCACCTTCTGGAATACTATTATGTGGATATTCAGCTATTTAATGGTGTCTAGGATTTCCCGTATATGGTCTTCATGTTTAGTGGTTATTTTCCGTTCTTACAGGTGCTTAGACTAACTCAGAAGTTTTGTCTTCAAGGTTAGAAATTTTTTCTTCTGCATGGTCTAATTTTTTTTTTTTTTTTTTAACAAGCCCCCAGTTGTCTCTGAAACAATGGATCCATCTACCCTTTGGAAAGCATCCTCTTGGACTAATGAAAGAAAACTGAGCTCCAATATGGAGCTTATTAAAGTCCTCTAATAGCAAAGCTATGAAATAATTTATAATTGCCATTAGATACAGTTTTATCTTGGCATTCATGGTGTCCACTGTTCACCTGGATTAAATAATCCTTTCATTTATAAGGTCATCTTGTATCTGCAATACTGCTGCACTTTCTGATGGTCAGTGTTGCTTGATACCAAGAAGTTTCCTTTCATTGAATTACACAATTCCAACTTAGAAAGTTTTGTGTGCTTTGAAGTCTAACAAAGAAATGATGACATGTTGGTCGGTAATGCCTTTTATTTACATGAGGACACCATACGATTTCTATTTTTACATGCGGATCCCAGAATCTGTAGTTAAAAACTCCACGGAAAGACAGCACTCATGGACAGTTGCTGTCACCATGCAATCATTTGCCACCAAGAGTGCATTGTCCTCAAATATAATCGAAATAAAATAGGAACTGTGCTGCTATAAATCTAAATAGCAGGAAAATAGCAGGCTAGACTCCCCCTGCTTCCTGAGGACACTTTAATGGAAACATAAATACCGTAATCAGATGCTTTTTGCGTGCATTTTACCACTAAAGAGAAAATGCCGATTTTAAAAGAAAGGACCTTGATGAACTTGTTTTTCCCCCCATTAAAACTGGAATCCAGTTGTGACAGAAGGAAGCCTGGCAAACACAGAACAAAACTAATGTTCTTAGATGCAGGCGGTTATTACATATATGTTCCTTTAAATGTTGGTCATATAACAGAGTTGTACTTGCTACTCAGAAAGTCAAATACCATTTTACTTACATGGACTTAGTATAACTTATCTCTATTTTTTTGGAAACACCAGAGAGTAATTCTCCGAGGCAGCACACCCATTGAACATGTGCAAGTTGGTGCCCCTGCTGTTCCCGTGCCCTGTCTGGCCTGGGCCCAGCCTTCTCACCTTGGCTAAGTTTCTGTTTCTGGCCATGGCTAACTCTGCCTCGGTCACCGGGCAGATGTTCCAAGCCTGGGTGCTCTTCAGCACGCTCTCAGCTCCAGACCTGCAATCCATCCACATCTGCACTGGGGCCGCTCCCTTCTCCTCCCTGGCGGAGGGTCAGCCTCCCCCTTCCACCAGCCCTGTGAACAGCCCGGCTCATCCCGGCCCCACCCCTGTTAGGTACCTGTGCCCCGGAGTGTCTGCTCTCAGCCCCCGGCCCCAGCCCGTGCCTCTCCACCTGCATATAAACATGCTAACATTGTGCCTTTTTTTTTTACAATCCTTTTTTAACTATTTTCCACCCTATTTTTCTTCTTCACTTCTAATCCAGATGTTACCAACTTTTAATATTCCCAAAGATGGGATCTTTAGCCATTTGGTGTCATGGAGCCAACTACGACCCGAACTTTATTCACCAGCCTGGGAATGGAGGCACGGGCTCTGAACTCACAAATGAACTCTCCTGTCTTGGACCGGGGAGTTTTAGCTAGAGCAGATGGGGTGATGAGGGGCCCCGGTAGGTTATTGGAAAGAATAGTCAAAGCTTTTCCTGCAAAAGGTGGGGACTTACTGGAATTCCAAAACCCATCTTGTTCTCCTTGTAAGGACATGTCCAGTGGAATCCCCTATGGCTGTAAACTGTGGTAGGGCTGTCACTTAGCATGTGAGTGACATTACAATGAGGTCATCATGGGGTCCTCTTGGATCCTACCGTAGAGGGAGAGCAGTATCCACAAACAGCTTCCTGTTATTGGAGGGGCTGCGGTCTGGTCTAGCATGGTCTTTGCAGCGGCAATGCACACTTCTTGAAAAATTAATCTGGAGTTGACATAAACTGCTGGGTGCCCCCCACGTCTCAGTCCCTGCGTGTGGTGGGAGCAATAGCACTCCCCCAAGGCTGGCCAGGCCCTGCTCTCGGCATCTATGAATGTGTGCTCTCACAAGACGAAAAGGACATTCCAGATCTGCTTATGTTCAGGAACGTAAGGTGGTGAGATGTTTCTGGGCCCAACGCCCTCATAAATGTCTTTATAAGGGGAAGAGGGAGACAGGAGGGTCAGAGTTAGAGAGGGACTGGAAGGTGCTGGGCTGCTGGCTTGAAGACAGAACCAGAACCAGGGATGCAGAAGGGATTCTGGAAGCTGGAAAAGACAAAGAACGGATTCTCCCAAGAATCTACAGGAGTGCAGCCCGGTGGGTCCCATGTCCGACCTCTGACTTCCCAAACTAGAAGGCAATACATTGTGTTGTCTGAGGGCCCAAGATGGTAGTGATTTGCCACAGCAAGCATGGCGTGTTGGTTTCTGAACGACCCAGCAAATGCTCAACCCTTCCCATCAGGACTCACTTGGTGGCGTTCCTGAAACCCTGTTCTCTTCATTTCTGGAGTACAGCTTTCTTCTGCCTCCGTCTTTTCTGGTCTTCAACCAGCTCTTTAGAGGTTTATTCTACTTTCTCCTTCAATTTTGGATTCTTAGGGAAACAGCTGCAGACCATGGCTATGTGGTTAAAGTTAAGGTTCAGACTTCCACAAGGTATTAGTAATGCTCAATTTGCACTGGCCCAGCCCCCTCTGGGCTCTCCAGATGACTTTACAAGCCCCGGGCTCCTGTCGCACCACCAGCTGGGAACCTTCACTTCCTGTGAACCTCGGGGGCTCACTCCCAACCTGCCCAAGACCGAGCTCATCCCTGAGAGTTGTAACCCTCCGCTGGTCCCAACGGCCTCCTCTCGGTGAAAGCTATCACGCCTCACTGCCGCCCAAACCCACCAGCCCAGCTCCCTGCCCTCCTTTCTCTTTCTTTTCTTTCTGTTTTGTTTCATTTAGTTTCTCTTTTCCTTTCCTGCTTTCCTCACTCCATCTTTTCCTTATCTTCCCTTTCCTTTCTCCCTTTCTTTTCCTTTCTCTTTCTCTCTCTTTCTTTTCAATTTGCCAGAAGGCATGTGCACTCGCTAGAGAGAGGGAGAAGAAAAGAGAGTACCGCCATAGGAAGTGTCACACCGTGGTCCCCTCTCCTCCATCTCTCCCTCCTTTTGAGATTTTGGGCACACATGTTCATGTACCCAGCATGTTTTCCAGGCTGCCCGCTCTGAGATTCAGACTGCACAGTCAACCATGTAGGAGCCAGTTACCTTAACTACCATGCCACTGGCTGGCCTAGAACCTCTCTTCTGAAACTCCCCTGACCCCCATAACAGCGAGAAAGTCAGTTTTCCATTCCGAATAGTTCCAATCCCTTTCTCTCCTCCCGTAGCACTCCACATGGATGCTGGCATTATTCCCCTCATTTCTGCCTCTGTTCCTGGAATTTTCTATCTAAAAGTGTGACCGTGACATTCTCTCGCTTCAAAGTATTCTGGGTTTATTGTCTCCAAGGTACATCCTAAGCCCCAGCGTGGTGGTTATGGGCTCCTAAGACTTCCCATTTCAGGCTCATCCCCAGTTACGTCGGGCTGTGTCGTATTGGTTCTTGTTCTACTCCCTGTTAGAGGTTCGGTCTGAAAGTTTCATCTAATACATGAGTGAATTCAGTGGCTCTTGGAAGTTGTAAGTTCTGCAAATGTTATATTTTGGTGAGTGAAAACAAGCAATCACCATTCATTAAGCTCTTCTCATATAGTTAGAGATGCAGCAATTAAATTAAAGGCTGAGGTGACATAAACACGCCAACAAATGAAATCTTGAAAGTAATGAAGCCATAAATAAGGTCACGGCTAATTTTAAAGACTTCTTGTTTAATTCCTTTTGTTGATTAACATTGCCCGAAACCACAATTTGTTTGGAGAAGTAACATGTAATGGGGACTATTTATTTATATATTTATTTCAGCCTCAGAGAAAGTTCAAATATTCTGTAGGAATATGGGGATAAACATAAACACAGTTATCGGGCAAATCGTCCTCCAGCAGAGGGTATTCGTGGTTGTAATGTCTTTTCTTTCGCAGGGAAACTGAACTTGTAGGGCTTTCACTGCGTGGCCAAAATCTCCTCGAGCTGCTTGGTATTTCATTGGGATTTGGCCTCCTAGCAGGCGCTCCGAGATGCTGCTTTCCAGCAGCGTTGGCCCCAGTAACTCATCTTTTCATCTCGGCTCACCTGTCCGGTTCTTCTGTCCCGTGGCCAGGCCGAAGCCCTGGCTTCAAGTACCAACGCCGTTGGTGTTTAGCGATCTTAGGGTGGTGTGATTTCCTTCCTGCTCCTGCATGAGGATGGAATATCAATCAACTATTAATATAAATTCATGAGGATTTATGTGGAGCCCTGTCGTGAGACACATTTTCAACTTCTTGGGAGACTTTATCGAGCCCTGAATCCACAATGCATTTCTAAATTAACTTCCCAGATGTTCTAGAGCTTTTCTTTGGGCACCCTAAGACCTCCAAGTGGAAAACTGTGATTATTTTCTATCTTCTTTTTCTTCATTGTTTTTTTCCTTCCATTTTCTTTCTCCATTGGTTGATTTTGTACATTATAACTAAAGGAGAAGCAGTAGTTGATTTAAACAGATACTTGTTTTCTGTTCTAATCAGGAAGTGATTAAGATATCCTTAGTTTCTTCTACTCAAATAAATATATATCTAAAAATGTCAAATTTAGAACTTTCTGTATTAGTGTGGAGCAGAAAATAATAGACAATTTATATATCCTGTGGATATCTAGTAATTATTTGAATATGCAGCTGAGATCATATAAAATGAACTCAAAGGGTTGAATGAATGAATATATATATTAGTGTGTACAGTGGCCTTCCACGCCCTCAGACTCAGCCAACTGTGCCTGCAGGTTATTGACACGCACTTTGTACTTAGACCTACGGTGGTTTTGTCTGTACTGAACATATGGGCTTCTTTGTCATTATTCCCTAACCCGTGCATTCTAACAAATATTTACATAGCATTTACATTGCATTACGTATTAGAAGTAATCGACAGTGATTTAAAGCATATGGGAGGATTGTGTTGGTTACATGCAAATACTGTGTCATTTTATACGAGGGACCTCTGTGGTGGGTCCTGGGACCAGTCCCCCAAGGGTACTGAGGGACAACTGTTGATACGTTTTCCTGAAATGCACAAATATTTTTAAACAGAATTTTCCTATCAGTTTATGTCTTTCATTATTACTGGGTCATTGGGAAAGTCATGACTCATTTTTGCATAGAAAAATCCATCATGACTTTCCCAACCCCATAGACTACCTAGGGATATAGTGTTGAATCTTTAGACATACAGAGATATAAAAATATTGGTTCCCCAAACCAAATACTTTGGGACCCGATCATTGTCTCCAAGGTGATTTCTTTGAGTGGGGGAAGAAGGGATGGCTCTATCTGTTACTGTTTTTACAAACTATAAATTTAAGTTAAGTAAATACGGGGCAAGAAACTGGGCTTAGCATGAGCATATGCTGCTTCACTACCCTTCACTAACTGAACTTCCTCTTACCTGCGAGGTGGTGCTTTCCTTAACAGGGGCTCGAACCTGCCTGAGGAAGGAGCTAGCCGGAGAGTGAAGGGCCACCGAGCCCGGCTCATAGCGCAGGCTGTGGACTTCCCAGCTGACATGAGTATAGTCATTCCTCTGTTTCCAACCGGCTCTGCATCTGTGGATTCAACCAACCACAGGCCAAAACTTAAGAGGCAAAAGAAACCCAACAGTAAGAAAGAGCAATACGCCAATTAAAAAATAGTATGAATTGCAGTAAAACAATACACTAGGTCAACAATTTACAAGCACCTTGTGGGAGGTCTTCAAAAGAAACTAGAGATGAACGGAGCCATGTTCTATGAGAGACATGAGTATCTAATGATTTTAGTATCACAGACACTGAGGGACGTGTCCCAAGTTCATGATTCCAGAGGCCTTCCTGGCTGTGCATCAGCTCAGACTACAACTTCGGGACTTGGAATTATTGATCATGTCCATCTCAGTAAAGGAAGCAAAGTAATCTAAATTAGTGAAAATGGTCAACAATTTGATACTTTGTACTTGGAGGCACATCCAGAAATGTGGAGGGAAGGCTCAGAGTGTCTTAGTGCTAAGCCTTTCTCTTTTTATTCTTTTCTTTCTTTTCTACCCTGCAACCAGCTTTGGTGCCGGCAGTGTACAGGCGGAACCCGGGCAGTGGATCGGGGCCAGTTTGCACTGGCACACGGCACTGTCAGAGGCAAACCTATGCACGTGCACCTGGATCCTTTTTTCTGTTGTTGTTGTTTGTATATTTAATTTTTTTCTTTTTTAAAAAGACAATTATTTTATTTAACTTTATTTATTTTAATTTGACTAGAGAGGGACAGAGTGAGAGAGAGAAAGTTCCAGCCAGGTCTGGGACTCGAACAGTGGTTGGCCATGTGGGAGTCCAGCGTCCCTAACCATCATGCCACCTGCTGGCCCCTCTTATTTTTTTTTGAGAGAGATTGTTTGCTATAGTGAGCACATACTTGCCAGAGACAAAAAGAAACAGAGGGAAAGTGAGAAATCCTCCCCCGCTGGGTGGGAGATGACCATAACTCAGTCTCTTCATTCTCCTTTCAGGATTTTGGGCACATACGCTCATGTACCCAGTGTGAGTTTCATGCCACCAGGTCCAGGACTCAAACTACTGTGGTCAGCCATGTGGAAGTCCAGTGCCTTCATCACTATACTACCTGCTGGCCCTTGTTTTAAGTTTTTTATTTTTATTTTTTGCTATGGGGTGTGTGTATTCACCAGAGAGAGAGAAAGAGAGAGAGAGAGAGAGAGAGAAAAGAGAGAGAGAGAGAGAGAAGAGGAGAGAGAAAGCACCTCCCAGAGAGGATAGCCACACTGTAGCTGCTTTCTCCTGCATTCTCCCTTTGGATTTGGATACATACACATGTGCCCGGCATGACTTTCAAGCTGCCGAGTCCTGGACTTGCAGTGTAGCTGGCCAGGTGAGGCCCAGCAGCTTAACCTCTATGCCACCTTTGGGCCCCTGAACCTTTCTTTCTAAAACTCTTCCATATGTTGTTTTAAATTCTAATTTAGAAATAAATCTCTAATTTGCTTATGACATTCATTTGTTGATTCTAACCCCATTGGAATAGAAAATGATTCTTCTAAATTTCTGTCAAATAAATCCTAATATTTCATTATACTGTTTATATGTACAATAATATAATAGAAAGATAATGGGATTAGCAGTTGGCATAATGGCTATGTCACTGAACTTCCATTTAGTCGACTATGGTTCGAGTCCCGGACCCGGTGGCTTAAACTCACGCCAGGTGCGTGTGCGTGCGTACCCAAGATCCAGAGAGGAGAATGGAGGAGAAGGGATTGTGGCGTGGCCATCCCTCATGGGGGGTGATTTCTTGCTTTTTGTCTCTCTCTCTGTCTTTTTGGCAAGCGCATGAGCCCTATAGCGAAAACCTCTCAAAAAAAAAAAAAAAAAGAAATAATAAAAAAATTTTAAAAAATAGATAAGTTCCTTTGTAGCTCTTTAAAGGTCATACATAGTTTTTAAAATAATTACAAATCACCTCTACGAAAAATACTTATATAGTTTCATGCTGACTTCATGTAATTCTGGAATTGTGAGAACTTTTTAAAAATGAAAGCATATCATTGTTGGGGCTGGCAAGTGGCATGGTGGTTAAGGGTGCTGGATTTCCACATGGCCACCGTGGTTAGAGTCCCGGACCTGGCAGCTTGTTTTTTCATTTTCTCTCTCTCTCACTCTCTGGCCTTCCCTGGTCACATTAAAATAAATAAGTAAATAATTCTTTGCAATAAAAAGTATAGCATTGTCTTCCAGGAAGAAAATATGCTTTAAAGAAAAAAAACATTGGGAACCAGCAGTTAGCGTAATGGCTATGTCACTGGACTCCCACGTAGTCGACCGTGGTTCGAGTCCTGGACCTGGTGGCTTAAACTCACACCGGGCGCGTGTGCATATGTGCCCAAGATTCTGAGAGGAGAATGGAGGAGAAGGGATTGCGGCGTGACCATCCCCCCTGGGGGGTGATTTCTCGCTTTCTATCTCTCTGTCTCTGTCTGTCTGTCTGGCGAGCGCACGTGCCCTATAGCAGAAACCGCTCCAAAAAGAAAAAAATAAATAAATAAAAAATAAAATTAAAAAAAAAAAAAGAAAAGAAACATTGAAGCCAGCCCCTTAGTGCAATGGTTAGGTGGCGTGCAGTGGGAGCCAGATCTCACACGACTGTGGGTTGAATCCTGGGCCTACCCTGTGCTTGCGTGCCCCAAATCCTGACAGGAAGAAAGAGTGGAGGAAAAGAGATTGTGATGTGACCATGCCCCACTGAGGGCTGCTTTCTGTCTTTCTCTGGAAAGTACCTGTGCCCTCCGGCTGTAAAAATTCAAAAATAAAATTTAAATTAAAAAAAAATTGCTACTTTACACCCGATTATGATGACCCAAAAACAATTTCCTCCAAAAATAAAGCGGCAGAACCTCCAAATAACGGCCGTCTCCCGTGCCTCCTCCCTGGTCTGTGCCCAAGACGTAGCAGGTCACTTGATGCCGGGTACAAAGTTCGTGATGCAGTGGCTGCTTGGTCTGGCAGGTTCTCTGCTCTCTTGGACCTGCATCAGGCCCTTAGACAGAGGCATAGTGAAGCAGAATTTTAACTGTGAGTTTGTTTTCCTTCAATGTTGCCTAAAATTCTTACAGAAGGCTGGGTGAGGGGCTGAGCAGGTGCAGATGGATTCGGGAGTGCTGGGGACACAGGTACCAGTTGAGCGAGTTAAGGACTGCACATTTCCAAGGACACAGTAAGCTAACTAGTCGTTGTGGATTTGGACACTTAGGTGAGTGTTCAGACAAATGTCTTGAGATAGAAGAGTTCTCTCTCTACTTCCCAAGGTCACCATGTGACCTGGGGCAGAGTGGAGGGAGGCCTAGAACAATGACTTAGCCCCTGGATCATCAGAATGGGGTGGGGGGAGTAGGTGTTACAAACTTTTAGCCTAACTTTAGAAAAACTACCTGCTTTGTAACAGACACTAAAGCTGATAACGGAGAAGTAAGGATATATTTCTTGTTATTCTTCTTCCATTCCCTTCTTTTCTTTAGTCTGTTTGAACTCTGAAATGCCCAATGTCTTAAACTCTTTGAACAAGCCTGAATTCCTGTACTCGCTCATCTCTCTGTAATGCTTCGGGAAGCCTCTGGGACTCTCCATTTCCCTCCCAGTTACTCGGAGCTGACGGTGAGCCGGGAACTGTCGCAGGTACCTGGCACAGCAATGCACAGGACCCTGCCCCGGCGTCGGACCACTCACTCAGGCCTGCGTAGCGTGCTGTGAGAGAAGCAGGCTGCTGAGGGGCCAGCAGGTGGCGTGGATTCCCGCATGGCCAGCCACAGTGTCAGTTCAGATCCTGCAGCTTGAAAGCCACGCTGGGCACGTGTGTGTGTGCCCAAATCCCCTAGAGGAGACTGGAGGAGACGGGGCTGAGGTCTGGCTATACCCCCGCGGGGTGATTTCTCACTTTCCCTCTGTCTCTCCTATTGTATGAGCACATGCTCTATGGCAAAAGCCTAAAAGCAACAACAGTAGAAAAACGGGAGGCTGAGAAGAGGGACGCCGGGGAGGACGGGCTTCTCAGAGGTGTGTGAGCTGCGTCCTGAGTGAGTAAGAGCCGTTATATAAGGATGTTCTTTAGAAGGTTCACAGAGCATGTGTGTGGTGGGAAACCTCTGCACGGATTTCAGAAAGTTTCGTAACAAAGAAGCTCATACTTTCATTCTATTTTTCCACGGACTCTCTGAACTGCCCTTGAGTCTGTGCAACCGTATACAGGGTGTGTGTGTGTGTGTGTGAGTGCACATGTGTGTACACGTATGTATTTGGAAACCTAGCCAGTGTCTGACTGACAGGACACCTAGTTAAGGTGCCAGGTTTATAAACTCCTGGTAAATAGGAGATCTAGTGGACACCTTGCTGTGAGCCATTCTAGACAGCCCCTGCCCCCAAGCCACCGGCAGAACGGTTGCTGAGTGGTCTGATCCCTAGGAAACATTTATGTCGTCATCTCGGGGCTCCCAGCCTCCAGGGCTCATGGTGTCCTGAGCCCCCAGGGAGTTGGATCCTGGTGGGGGGGGGGGGGGGAGTGAGGCAGAGCCTGGCTGTTCAGGTGCTGCGGCCACCGCAGGGAGGCCACCAGGAGCTTTCTAGGATTCAGATGTCAGGAAACACAGCGGAGGGTGGTGACTGTGACCTCATGGAGCTGTCTCAAAGTAGCTCTGGGAGAGTATGACTGTGAAATACGGTTTCACTCTAAGCACTTGAGGCATTTCACATTCCCCTCTGGCCCTTGTGAGTGTGAGTGATGCACAATTCACAGTATCGCAGGGGCTGTGGCCTCGGGATCCCAGCGGGAGGGAGGGGACTCCTGCAGCCATTGTAGTGTCTGTGCAGTACCCTGAGGACCGGGAACACACTGACCGATTTCATCAAGCCCTGGTGGTCATCAGCCTGCCTCTAGAGCTGTTGCTAAGCAGTCTTCCTCGCGTTTGGGAAGCCCCATTCATGTCTGCAATGGAGAAATCTACCACAGACCACCTGTTTCTTTTACTGACCAGCACTTGTCCACAGTGCCTCAGCTTCCTCGGGGAGTTCTACCTTTCCTGCTAGACAGAGAGAAAGTGAACTTTTTTTTCTTTTTGGAGAGGTTTTTGTTTTTTTTTTTTTTGCTATAGGGCGCGTGCGCTCGCCATACAGACAGAGAGAAACAGAGAGACAGAAAGCGAGAAATCACCCTCCAGGGGGTTTGGCCACACCGCAGTCCCTTCTCCTCCATTCTCCTCTCGGGATCTTGGGCACACACGCACACGCGCCTGACGTGAGTTTAAGCCACCGGGTCCGGGACGCGAACCACGGTCGACTACGTGGGAGTCTAGCGACATAGCCATTATGCTAACTGCTGGTCCCAAGAGAAAGTGAACGTAGGTGTGGCTTGTCCTTGTGACTGCTGGGCTTCTGGTGCCAATGTCCTATCCCCTTATAACTGACACAGTATGTCCCTTGATTGGTTTTGTAATTTGCCAGAGGGCTCATGCGCTCACTGGAGAGAGACATAGAGGGAAGGTGAGACAGCACTCCCCATGGGGCATGGTCGCCACAATCTCTTCTTCTCCTTCGTCTCTCTCCCTTTGGTATTGTGGGATGCATACACACATGCCTAGTGTGTTTTGCTAGTCTGCTTGTCTGAGACTCGAACCATGCAGTTATCCATGTGGAATCCAGCCACTTTAACCCCCAGGCCACGGGCCAGCCGACTTGGTTTCTTTGAAGGCAGGTGTTTCGTGGATGGTTGGCTGCAGCTTCCTTGCGGCTATTGCGTGAGAGCTGCACTTCCCCACTTCCCCTGTAGTGTGTTCTAGAAGGTGTTTGAAGGTCAGGTGAGCACTCCAAACCCCACACATTCATGCACAGGGGTGGACAAGGCTGCATTCCTAGAGCAGAACAGAGGTTGGACTTGATGGCGTTCCTGCAGACACCAGCAAGAAACTCCGCTGTCCTGGGGAGCTCCGCAGAGGAGGCAGCTCATAGGCGTGGCCCTTGCCATCTCCTGCCCACTGCAGGGACAGGGACATAGAGCCAGGACACGCCTTCTCGTGGACCGATGTCCCTGTTGGCCCCTTGTGCACTCTGACTATGCTCACACGTGGCTCCAGCGTGAGTTGCCTGCATGGCGTCCTGCTTGAATCCTTCGTGCCCACAGTGGGAGGAGTGCAGCTGGGCAGGTGACTCACGGGCAGAGGAAGGGAGGGGCGGGGGAAAGCCTGGCTTTCCAGGCCAGCCCTGGGCATCGCGAAGGCTCAGGCAGCAGGAGGGAAGGAGTCACAGGTGCCGTACGCGCAAGGTCGTGCTCGCAGGGCACCTTGGACATGAGCTCAGCTGCCTGCGAGGGGCCTGGCTGTGTCTGCACTGTGTCGGTGGGAGCAGGCCAGGCCACCATGCACTATGGGGGCAGTTTCAAGTTGCCACTCCCCTCCCCTCAGGCCTCCCTGGCCCTCTCTGACTACTTGCCCTGCCCTCCCTCTCTTACGCTGTTAGAGCAATCCCGTGCAGCGTGTCACACTAAAACTTTATCGTCTCCAACTACAATGAAGCTGCATCTATTTTTTTTTTTTTTTTTTTGAGAGTTTTGTTTTAGGGCACGTGTGCTCACCAGAGAGACACAAAGAGACAGAAAATGAGAAATCACCCCACAAGGGGATGGCCATGCCACTATCTCTTCTCCTCCATTCTCCTCTCAGGATCTTGGGCACACATGCACACAATGCCTGGCATGAGTTTCAAGCTGTTGGGGGTCCAGAATTGAACTACAATCCAGTAAAGGGTCCAGTTAATATATTCCTAATTCTTTTTAATTATTTAATTTAATTTATTTACTTATTTTAATTTGAGTGAGAGAGAGAGAGAGAGAGGAAGAGAGAGGGAGAAAATGAGAAAGCAAGCTGCCAGGTCCAGGACTGAAACTGTAGTCAGCCATGTGGGAGTCCAGCGTCCTTAACCACTTGGCGGCCCCAAATATATTCATACTTCTGAACACATAAACATCTACTTAATTTGTACAAATTTTTATTTCATAACATGTAGCATTTTTTACTAGCATCAAAAGTGGCACCACTAGTGAAGGTTAACGACACGCACTTGATGGAGACCATCCGACATGGGTGTGGAAGACAGACAGGTAGCATTTTACAAGGAGTCTGGAAGAAATAAAAAATACCTACTTATTTAGAAAGACCTCTCAACCAGGTCTCATCATGTCCTGATCCCCTTTTCCCAGCCCTCCAGCTCTTCGGGGTCTTAGGCGCCAGCATGCACACTGGGTGTGTTTCAGGTCGTCCAGGCCAGGGATCCGAACCTGTGGTCAGACATGTGGCTTCCAGCACTGCAGCCCAGCATGCTCCCAGCTGCACCTCCTAGGTGAGGGGGCTTTGGAACGTCTATCAGCAAATGTGATTAAACGTTTCATTGTTAAAGCATCTTACGTGATAAATTCATAATTCTGTGCTCAGGCGACAGAGGATTTTATACCATACCACATGATATGGGGATTTGCTGGGGCCGCTCGGTGGCACAGCGAAGAAACAATACTCTGCAGGCTGACCCACGTGGGGAGGCTCCAGGTTTACGTCCGCAGGCTCTCTAAGTACCCCTGGCACACACCTGCCACGACCTGGGGCTGCCGATGCTGGGTATGGACATGCCATCCAGATCCTGCAGGGGGCTGTCTCTGTCTCTCACGGAATGAATAAATGAACGAACAAACTTATTTTTAGAAAAGGATTTGTTAAGAGCGCAGGCACAGGAGCCAGCCAGAGTTCAAATCCTGACTGCAAGGTAGCCTTCTGTGGCTCTGCTCGAGTCTATAAAATGGGGATGGCAACCATACTTAGGTTGCAGGTTTATGAGCATGAAACGCGAGGCTCCTTGTAAGGCAGGTTAAATACTCCTGACACACGGAGAGAGCCAGGAAATATTAGTGACCATGGTCATGCCACCCTGCCACCACCACCACCTTTATTCTTGAGTTTTAAGGACATTTAGAAGCTATAAAGTTTGCTGCATGGCTTGTCTTGGTGTGGGTATGACAATTCTGTTGTTATTTTAGCATTTTTCCTGGGTAAAAACTTATTTCAGGTTTCTCAACTTTTTAGTTTATGCTATAATTGGTGCAGCTCTTTACCTTCTACATTGGGCCAAACATGTGTGTTACATGGTCATGTGGCTGATTTCCGTGATTAGGAAACGCCTTTAGTAATTTGATACATTTAGCTTGAATAGTCAAAGGCAGAGTTCCAAAACAGGAGGCCGAGGTGAACCAGGGCTGTGCCATTCCAGGACATGAGTGAGGACTGAGTGGGCCCGGGGACCAGAGGCAGAGTCTCCCACAGCTGCTGATGCCCCTGGGTGTGGTTCTCACCCTTTGAGAGACAACTGCCTCCCTCCTGCAGGTGCAGGCTGGGATGATAAGGCCATTGACATGGCTCTATGTTATATGTAAGTAAAAACCACCTGGTCATTGCATGCTATTACTGTGACAGATGCATTATTTGCATTATATAGTCATTAAAATAAGGTTCAATATTCTTGATGTTTTCCTATGGGAAACAGAAAATACCCTGAATGAGTTTATATGTAGTATATTCATGTGTGTGTGTGTGTATATATATTTCTATATATATAACATATATACATATATAATATATATATAAATAATCCTTAAATGTATATATTTAAGAATTATTTAATTTTATTTATTATTATTTAATATGACCAGAGAGAGAGGGAAAATGAGAAAGCAAGCTGCCAAGTCCAGGACTTGAACTGTGGTAAGCCATGTAGGAGTCCAGCTCCTTAACCCCTATGCCACCTACCAGCCCTGTGAATGATTATTTCCAGCTTAGAAATGATAAATAAAATATGAAAAGGGCCAGGTTTTTTTTAACGTCTTCTGGCACACTTTGTCCACTTCCCTGGGTTCAACCGCATACCTAGCTCATAAACCCAAATCTCGTTATACCCAAGGATCACTAAGCGCCCATCAAGGGATAAATGAATGCGTTTGAGTTGTTTTAATTAGCTAGGTGTGATTTAAAGGTTGCCGAAATCAAAAAGGCTTATTCATTTTTCATCAATAATCACTTACCTTAATATTTCATTAGAACCTGCTGATTCGCAGACCTCCTTCTGGGCTTTGATTCATTACGACTGCAGTTATAATTTAACTTTCCCTCTTTTTCCCATTCCGTATTATGCTCTTTCATCTCAGAGACACTGTTAAGATGTTTCCAGCATTCACGGGGCTGCTAATTGATCCAACTTTTTTTTTAAACTGTACTTAAAGCTAAGAGTTCTAGGCTGTGGAAGGCTGTGTGAGTGTGTGAGTGTGAGTGTGTGAGTGTGTGTAGGCAGTTTTCTTTCGTGCTTTGAACACCTGATAATGTGTAAATGTTCTGTTTTATATGTTCAGAGAATGAAGACTGATTTATTATATGCCAAGGGCAGGGAGTATAGTCTGGACACGTTCTTAGACTGCCACTGAGCGGAAGGGACGCAGCGTGGGTGTGCGGCCTGCGCAGAGACAGGCACTGTGCTGCACGCACCTCGTTTTCTCAGTCTCAGCTGCTGCTTTAGACTCATTGCTCCTGGCCTCCCTGGGCGCCCAGGGAGCCTGCACAGGCTCTGATAGCCACTCTCCTCCCCCTCCGTGCTGCCATCTTGGGAGCGGTGCTCAGACCCAGAGGAGCTCAGAAGGGCCCCATGTGAAGGGACACTCAAGAATGGAGACGTCCTTTTTCAACCGCCCACTGTGCAGGAACCATCAGAACCAGGCAGGCCAGATGCGGGCAGGGAACTCCTAAAAACCGAAATCTTACAGACCTCTCTTTGCACACAGGTCGTACGGTTTTCGGGAGTAAATAATTTGAAACATGGAAATACATGGACTTCACTTCTGTCAGGCTGACGCTGGCAATGAGTAGATGAATAAATAGGTATCTTTTATTTCTTCCTGATCAATTATCAAATGCCTTCCGCCCAAAGGAAAAATGTGACTTTTCTGTCAATGGCCATCTTTTAGCTTAATCCCTATTGATTTTTTTTTCTTTTTCTTCTTCTTTTTTTTTTTTTCAGTTTTTGTCATAGGGCACATATGCTCACCTGAGAGGGAGACAGAGCAAGGGAAAGTGAGAAGTCACCTCCCAGGGGCTTGACCATGCCACAGTCCCCTCTCCTCCATTCTCCTCTTGGGACTTTGGGCATGCATGCACACACTCCTGGAGTGCTTTTCAAACTGCCAAGTCGAGGACTCAAACTATGGTTGATCATGTGAGAGTCCAGCACCTTAACCACCATGCCACCTGCTGCCTCCCCTCCCCCTTTTTTAGGATTTTTTTTCATAGGGTGCATGTGCTTGTCAGAGAGACAGAGAGAGGAAAAGTGAGAAATCACCCCCTAGGGGTGGTGGCCACACCACCGTCCCTTCTCCTCCATTCTTCCCTGGGATTTTGGGCACACATGCACCTGTTCCCAGTGTGATTTTGAAACTGCTAGGTCTGGGACTCAAACCATGGTAGGCCTTGTGGGAATCCAGTGCCTTAACCATCATGCCACCTGCTGGCCCCCAGTTTACCAGTTTTGATGCTAGTGAAAATGGCTGGATTTTATGAGATAAAAATGAGTGTCCTTACAAATATGGTAAACGTATATATGTTCAGAAGTGTAAATATATTCATCAGACCCCTTATTACATTTTTCATGTTTCCAGTAAACTTAATGCTGCCTTCCTTCATACTCCAATTTCTGTTCTAGAAACATGTCTAAAATAATTGAAGCTGGCCCCGCTGTGATGGTGCAGGCAGCAGGGCACCACTGTACAAGGCCGTGGCCACCTGAGAGGGCCGGGTTTCAGTCTCGCACCAGCCCATGCAGGGTGGGTGCGATGGGCATGCCCATAACCACAGCTAACCTGGAGAGGCTGGCACGAAGATCACACCGACGGGGCCCGTTAAAGATACCCCTTGCTGTCTCTCTCTCACTCTCTAGCTTTCCTCCTTCCAAATATACCCTCTGTCTTTTTCCCTCTCATTTAAAACAATTATGGAACCACTAACAAGTATATAAACATTAGCCCTGTGTATGCAGAGCTACTCCTCATGTGCTTGCCTTTGGACCGTCTACTGGCCATGCTTTTCATAAAGTAAATACTTTATTTTCACACAGAGTTGACATAACCCGCCTTGGGTGAGTATGTTTCCGTAGTTCTTTTCTTATGCTAATCCTCAGGATTCCCGGAAGAAGGTTTCAGACAGAATATAAAATGTCTCTCTGGTGGGCTTTTCCATGAACTGTGACTGTCTTGATTTGCTCTTCCTGCGTGGCCTCTTCTGGTCTACCTGGCATGCAGGCGTGTGCCGGTGCTGAGGGCGATGTGGTCCATGTGGCTTTAGGTTCAGATCCTGGCTCTGCCCCTTACCTGGGCGTTTGGCAAACTGACCTCTGGGAGCCCCAGTATATTCATCTCTATTTTCAATATTTTTTGTGCCGTTGTTAGGCCATATGTCAGCGCTGTCCTGATTTTTATATTTAGGGCATATGATCTGTGCAAGAGGTACTGGGGCTGAAAGAGAAATACAGATCCAATCTCTAGTACTACTCTTCCAGTCCTTGGGGAGAATAACAGACGGGCTTAAATAACACAACCAGTTTTATTGACCATGCTGTTTATTTTAATAGCTAGACCAGAATGGTTTGATTGACTTTTTAAAAATCTGGTATGTTTTTTGCCATATGGACAAGACCATATCCAGAGTGCCAGCTAATAAGCCTTCTTTTCTTTGCCAGTGAACCAGGAAAGTTGTTAGCAAAATGTTTTATCTTGAATTGATTCATTTCTCCGGCTCATGGGGATCTAAACACCCATTTCAAGGTGCAGATTATCTTTCATCAGTCATTGGAAATTTGTTGGTTGCATCAAAGAACTGTCGGCAACCAGTACGTGAAATGATCTGGAAAGGAATGTACACAGTGTGGCTGGGGAGGCCGAATGTGTTCTACGACTGGCCTAGATCTGCTAGCTGTGGGTATGCAGTACTGGCTTCTTTCTTTCGTTCTTTCTTTCTTTTTTTTTTTTTTTTTTTTTTTTCGGAGAGCTTTTTGCTATAGGGCACATGCACTCACCAGAAAGACACAGAGAGACAGAAAGCGAGAAATCACCCCCCAGGGGTATGGCCATGTTGTAATCCCTTTTCCTCCATTCTCCTCTCGGGATCTTGGGCACGCATGCATATGTGCCTGGTGTGAGTTTAAGCCACTGGGTCCGGGACTCGAACTGCGGTCGACTACATGGGAGTTCAGTGACATAGCCATTATGCTAACTGCTGGTTCCCTGGTTTCTTTCTTTTGAAGTGTGTTCTAATACTCACAGAGTATAAAACATGGGAATTTAGGTGTACTTGTTAGTAATGTATTTTAAAAATACTTTAGGTATACAGGAGGGTGACTTCATGCTTTTCTCATTATGAGAGGCTCTATGTAGAGAATACCACTAATTCCCGTATTTAGCAGTGAAACAATATAACAGTATTAATTGTCTTCTGACCAGATTGATCATTTGTTACGTCTTCGTTTCATCCCGAGCCTCATTGGTATGCAATCAAAGTATTTGCAGCTTTCAGCTCTTCTCTGCACCTTCACTCAGCATAGTGGATTTGAAATTTCTTTTTGAAAGTCCTTGTACCTCGCATTCTGTCATTGTCCTTCCTGGATCTATTTCTCTTCACTGATTTTTCACCTGGTAATGGGTCAGATTTCCCTCCTTCTGTCTAATAATTTTTTATTGGCTATCAGACGCTGTGAATTTTATCTTGCTGAAGACTAGGTTTTACTGTATTCTGTTGGAATGTTCATGTCAGGCACTTAAATGATTTTCTGATCTTTTCTTATTTTTAAATTGCTTTTTTATCATTTTGAAGCCAAGGCTAGAGTAGCCCTCATTCTGTTGTAGCCTCATTTCAAGGTGTGGCCCTTTGTCAATACGGAACATATTCAGCAGCGGAGTGCGGGAGCCCCGCCCGCTGCCCGGCAGTGTGCCTGTGCCTGTGCCTGTGCCTGCCGATTCCTCTTACTGGGGCCTGGTACCCCCTTCTCACAGACGTGGCGTTTCTCCGGGTGCGTGGATGTCTTCCTCACTCACGCCCAGGCTTGCCCCCCGGGCCTGCGGCAGACCCGCGTGGATTTCTCCGTATACTTCCCTCCTCGCACGTGATCTGGAATGACCGATCAGGGCACTGTCTCCCCGCTCTCTCTGTGGTGTGGGGGTTACCACGAGGTAGGAGCCCTGGTGATGGTGGGGTTCATTGTGGTGCTTTATCCCCCCTTGCTGCAGTCTTAGTCTTCCCGGCCCCCAGTTTCTCAAAACAGTTGTTTCTTATAGTTCGTCTGGGTTTCTCATTGCTCAGGTGGGAAGTTAGATCTGCACCATCTTTAGCTTCACCAGAAGTGGGAATCCTTTTAAACACGCTCGCATAATCGTCCTACCAAAGGCTTCTTTCATCTTTACACTTCACATAGAGGGAAATGAGAAGTCAACCCCTGCCGCCCCCTGGGGATGGCCACACCACAACCCCTCTCCTCCATTCTCCTCTCGGGATTTTAGGCATGCGGGCACATACACCAGAGTGATTTTCAAGCAACTGGGCTTGGGGCTCCAACCGTGGTTGGCCATGTGAGAATCCAGCGCCTTAACCACACTACCTGCTGGGCCCCACTTCCTGCTTACTCCTAAAGCCCTCTGAGTTGGCTTCACTGCTCTATTAGAAGAGACTCCTCTCAAGTGGCCTGAATGCCAAATCTGGACCCTATCTTAAGCGCGCCCACCTGTGCCCCTCCTCTTCCTGGGTCTCTTATGCACCCCCTGTCCTCCGTGCTGTCCCTCCCTCTCGCAGGGGGTCTTTTGCCCCCTCCATGTTGCAGTTCTCCATTGCAGTAGATGCCCCACCATCTCTCCGGCTTTCCTGGCAGCGTCACAAACTCAACAGGAAAGTATGTGGTGGGTGTTCGCTCCGAAGACCCGGCCGTCACTGAGCACCTGCTCTGCTGTTTGCTCCTGCACCCTCCTCTGCCCTGATCCTCTTCCCCTCAGCCCCCGTGCCTGGTCCTGAGGCCTTGTGGCCTCTGCTTCTGCTCTGTGTCTCCCCTCACTTCTTCCCCGTCTGCTTCGTTTTCCTGACTCGGGTGTACTGTCCCTTCTCTGGTATGACAGAGTGCCTGCGCCCCTCCGGACCACCCACTGTCCATCTCTCACCATCCTGTCACCATCACTCACCTGCTCAAAAGAACTGACTGAGGAGTCAAGTCCAGATTGTGGCATGTGGCACCCTCGTCTGGTGAGCCCACCTCTTCATCCTCAGCTGTGGTCCTCATCAGCCCATTCCTGTCCCGGGATGTGTCAACCCCCCACCCCCATGGCATGCACTTTCTCCATGCCATGCCCCCCTCCTGACCCCTATTCTAAAATCCCCGTTCTCCCCAGCCCTCTGCTGCGCATTCAGTGCCTCTGGTCGGAGGAACCTCCCCTTCCCCAGGCCCCACACAGCTCGTAGCCGACGGAGACTCCCTGAAGTGGCTGTAGTTGGGAGCGCTCTGGATCCTTACTATTTCCGTTTTTCCGTCTTCTCTTCAACATCTTCCTTGACAATGTTGAGAGGTCCTCAAGGCATCCCCTGAGGACAGTTTAAGGATTTACTCTTTGGCTAGAAATCAGTCCCACACGAAGGACATCACGACCAGTCTGTGCGGTGAGGTCTCCCATGAAGAGAGAAGGACTCACCTCGGGGTGAGGCCGAGGATGGTGCCTTTCCCTACTCTCACCCCCTCCGAGTGCTTTTGTGTATTTTTGAAGAACTGAAAGGTGGGCTTGAATAAGAAAAAGATGTAAAGTTATTTAATCACTTTATTTAAGAATATTTCTCAATATAGTAGGTAAAGATGACTCAGTTTAATCAGTAGGTACTTGTGGGACCTGCAGGTGGTGTAATGGTTACGTTGCTGGACTCCTGTGTAGTTCACTGTGGTTCGAGTCCCAGACCCAGTGACTTAAAACTCAAGCTGAGTACGTGTGTATGCTTGCCCAAAATCCCAAGAGGAGACTGGAGGAGAAAGGATTGTGGGGTGGCCAGCCTCCCAGGGAGTGATTTCTCACTTTCTGTCTTTCTGTCTCTCTCTTTCTCTGGCCAGGGCATGTGCCCTATAGCAAAAACCTCTCAATAAAAAAAGAAAAAAAAAAGTAAGTACTTGTAACATTTCAGTGTTGTATCAGTGACATGAAACAGAATATGCCTTGTTTTTTTTTTTTGGAGAGGTTTTTGCTATAGGGCGCGTGCACTCGCCAGACAGAGAGAGACAGAGAGACAGAAAGCGAGAAATCATCCCCCAGGGGGGATGGCCACGCTGCAATCCCTTCTCCTCCATTCTCCTCTCGGGATCTTGGGCATGCACGCACACGCGCCCGGCGTGAGTTTAAGCCACCGGGTCCGGGACTCGAACCATGGTCGACTACGTGGGAGTCCAGTGACATAGCCATTACGCTAACTGCTGGTCCCAGAATATGCCTTTTTAAAACTATTTATTTTAATTTTTATTATTTTTCAATCTGACTAGAGAGAGACAGAGAAAGAAAAAGTTGCCAGGTCTGGGACTTGAACCACAGTCAGCCATGTGGGAGTGCAGTGCCTTAACCACCACACCACATGCTGTCCCGCAGAATATGTCATTTTATAAATCCATTTACTATACTACAATTGTTCACTATGACTTTTTGCTTAAAAATACCTATATCAGAATGTATATAGCTGCACATATGGGTATGTAGGTACATAGGTATATATATGTGTGTATATATGGACACACACACACACACACACATGCACATTTTTTCCCCCTTGGTAAAGTTCTTCAGCCAGGTCTTAAGATCATAATATATCGTCCTCCTGATACCGTAGTTCCAAGAACAGGATTCAAGAAGAAACAAAGAGTAGGCTATTTGGGGACCCTTCATATCTCACTCTTGCCCGTGTTTTCTTCCCTTGCGGATATTTCGGTCCTACTGGGCGCTGTGTTTAACTGCACACAGTGTTTTGCTGATCTCCTTTCAACGTTTCCCGGGTGAGACGCAGCGTCCCTTCATCAGCTTCTTCTGCGCTGTATATACGGAACAACGTCCTGCAGAGAGTTCCGGTCAGGCGGAAGCACTGGCGATTGCGTGGTCTGCAGGGGCTCCCGTCCCCGTTGTCACAGACGTGGGGGCGCAGCGGGACAGAACCGCACCTGTGAACACGCTCGCCAGCCACATGGCACCTCATCCAATCGGTCATGAGGAAGGGAAAATCTCACGCTCAGACTGTGAATCTGGGACCCGAAGTTTTTTAAGCCGCCAGGTCCAGGTCCCGGACGCAGAAGAGCGAGCAGGCCCTGGTCATGACAGTGCTGGGGCATCCGCCTGCAAGACGCCCACAGACACACGTGTGAGCGAGAGCTATTGGCACTTGGCCACTATACTTACTATCTTGTAGGCTTGTTACGTGGGAAGAATGGCATAGGTACAACCCGGGGCAAGGTGAGTACTTATAGTGATATTATAAATGTATTTACTCCTAGTGCAAGTCAAATCTCATGACAAAAACGAATGATGATTAATTTTTTCAGTAAGTCGATCTTCAAGACTCAGTCGGTAGCGTAGTTACCTGAAAAAGCATTCAGTGTTAGTACATCATAAGAATGTGAACAACCTCTTGGAGTTCATTATAAATGCAATTTAATCTATATTAACTGCAGGCCAAAGTGTGCAGTCCACCCAAAGCGATGTGACATTTGGGCAGCCTACCTAACGTGTGTCGCACATGCATGAGAATGATTTGTGTCTGTGTGGAGTTTGCTGGGTATCGTGTTGTGGCTTCGCAGCAGCTGGGATGGGGCATTTCAGACACGAACTCTCCGTACATGAACCACTTTAACATTAATTGGCTATAAAATTTATTTCATCATGTGTGATCCATTGCAGTGGTAAAATAGATTATTTTTAGGTGCCCAATATAAAATTGTTTTCTCACTAGATAATTATAACTGGCTCTGTGTGTAACACAAATTTTATATATTTTATGTTATTAGTAACACCAGCGTAACACGGGAATTAACAAGATAGAAATGCAAATGGGTTTTCCTGCTTCTTAAACTGTGGCTGCCAGTGGAGAATTAGTTCTGTAAATTATTTTTTATGTGCACACTTCTTAACAAGGTCCTTAAAGTGGTCATCATTTTTCCATTTCCAGCGTCGAGGGGTGGTGATGGTTTGACATGTGTAATGCTGCTTTCGTTGGTGGTGAAATACTGGTTTTCATTAAATTGTATGTTAAAAACGTATTTAGAATCACAGATTTCTGCCATCTTAACGCTGGAAGGAACCTGATTTCACGGCCCCTCACTTTGCAGAGGAGGGTTGGGGTGTGGGGATGGAGGTGGTTGCTGTTACCGTCATCTCTGCTCTAAGGGAGGCCCGGTGGTCCCTGATGTGGAGTTGCGGACTGGGCTAGAGGCAGGGCTGCCTTGGACATGTGGTTGTCCTCAGCCTTTTTGCAAATTCATGAACAGGAATAATTACACCTGCTTTGACAGTTACGAAAGAAAGACATACTGGACATGTACAAAATATGTATGAAAGCATGCTTAAAAATGTAAGTTTGGGCCAGCTCTGTGGTACAGTAGTGATCAGCCATTCAAGGGAAACCATATCCCACATGGTGACTATGGTTCGAATCCCCAGGTCGATCAGCCTGAAGCATGCTAGGCCGTGTCCGTGGTCTGGTGAGCCACAACTGGAGGAAGGGCACGTGGTGTGAGCAGAGCCCGTGGATGGTGCTCCTTTCTCTCACGCTCGTGTGCACGTGCACTCTGTCATGAAGAAAAGGGAAAAAATTTCAGAAAACCATAGAGCTCTACCTGAGCGTCGTGCTGTGCTGCTCTGTAATTACCCCTGTGGGCTGGCCTCTCACCCGGATGCGGGGTGTATGTGGCCACAACATCACAAAGCAGACCTGCCACACCAGCTGGTAATTGGAACCCACCTGGGCTCAGGTGTTTCTGTTCTTATTTGGACTTAAAGTGAAAAGGGATTTTTACAAAGAAACTCAGTAGGCACAAAGCAGATAGTTCTAACCAGATTTCCTTCACAGTTAAATGAAATGGGGAGGGGTGCTTTTGCGTAAGCAGTGTTAATGTGACTTGAACATTTGACGGCTGACCCTTTCCTCTGGAACTTGGTGAGGGTGCTCTGGCCTGGGACATTGTCGCATGTCTTCTTTGGTTCCAGAGTTCGACTTCACCCCTTCTGAATCCCTCCTTGTCACTCCCTTTGGAGTTGGAGGGGGAGAGGGTCCATGGCAGGCTGATGTGGATCTGCTTAAACAACCTGCTGTGCTCTCACCACTGCTGTCTGTGACCTCACCTGCACCTTCACCCACACCCTCACTGCACCCTCACTGTGGCCCTCACTGCAGCCCTCACCTACACCTTCACCCGCACCTTCACCCACACCCTCGCCTGCACCCTCACCTGCACCTTCACCTGCACCTTCACCCACACTCTCACCTGCACCCTCACTGCACCTTCACCTGTACCTTCACCCACACCCTCACCTGCACCCTCACTGCACCTTCACCTGTACCTTCACCCACACCCTCACCTGCACCCTCACTGCACCTTCACCTGTACCTTCACCCACACCCTCACTGCACCCTCGCCTGCACCCTCACTGCGGCCCTCACTGCAGCCCTCACCTGCACCTTCACCTACACCCTCACCTGCACCCTCACCTGCACCTTTACCTGCACCTTCACCCACACCCTCACCTGCACCCTCACTGCACCCTCGCCTGCACCCTCACCTGCACCCTCACTGCAGCCCTCACCTGCACCTTCACCCTCCCGGTAGCCCTGACTTGCACCTTCACTGCTGTCCCCAGAGCACACTCCCAGCTGCAGTGGTCCCCCTGATGTCCTCAGCCAGGCCCAATGAATGTCCTGCTAGTCCTTGTCCCGGTCATTTCATCTGCCAACGCTCTGCCACACGTCCTGCCATGTGTGGCTTCGTCCTGTCCTCTAGGCTCAGTGAAGAGTTTCCTCTTTAGCTCAATCTTCCCTATTGCCTGGTCTAAAGGGCAACCCAGCCCCAGCACACACTCCTGCCACGGGCCCCGTCCCGGGCTGTGTGCACACACGCATCCCGTCTCACACTGCAGTTTCCACTTCCAGCCGTGCCCGCTCCTCTCAGCTCTCTGAGAGCAGAGGCCACCTGTGCTGTCCACCGCGAGTCTGCTAGCTCCCGAACAGGCCCAGCCGGCAGCCCTATCCTCGGTGTACATAGACCGTGGGCTCTGTCCCTCACTCCGGGCCACAGTGACACTCGGGCCATGCCGTCCCTGGGTTGTCTGCTCTAGTTCATTCTGTCTGCAGTTTCAGCTCTGACTGGTGGGAGGGACTGTTTATCTACCCTCAGTCACTCAGGGCTAAGGGAAGAGGGCTCTGCAGGGGACAGGGATGGCTCCTGGGTGTGTCATCAAGGAGACCGTCCTCCAGGAAGCAAAACCAGCCCTCTTCTCCTGGTGCTTCCTGTACCTTGTTTTTAAATCACCCCCTTTTCTCCAAATCCACAAGTCCCACCTTACCTGAAGGCAGCAATTTTTAAGAGACTGTTTGTCACAAATTTTGCTAGTAGCTGTTTCCCATGCCTTCTGAAGACCCTCCTTTAGTATGTATACTGAGTGTTCTGGGAGTGTTCTTGTTCAATTAGCATACATTAATAAGGATTCCTTGGACTAGGCCTTAAAGTGATCTCAACCTGAAAGTAATACTTGGTTGCAGAAAATTTAGAAATAAGAGAAAAATCTCATCCGGCCCAAAAAATTCACCCTGAACGTTTTATTGTATATTCTTAGACACACACACACACTGAGGGATATTTGCATGCCCATACTTACCCAAATCTAAAAACTGAACCATACTCTACCTGCCCGTTAGTGATGTAAACTTTAACTTTTATGTCACAAACATCTCTCGTGTCATTCAGTGTTCTCTTACAAGAGCATTTTTTAAAAGGCCATGTCAGTGTCGTGGTGGTTAAAGCACTGAACTCCCACAGGGCTGAATGTGGTTCGAATCCTAGACCTGGTGGCTTGGAAATTGTTCCAGGCACGTGTGTGCGTGTGGCCAAAACCTCCGGAGGAGAATGGAGAAGAGGGGACTGCTGTGTGCCACCTTCCCTGGGGGACGATTTCCCACTTTCTCTCTCACGGTTTCTGTCTCCTGTGAGTGCACACTCGCTATGGCAGAAACCTAGAAATAAAAAGACCATGTGAGGCTTCATCATGAGGATTTATGTTGGTCGCACTGCCTCCCCTCCTAGGCCTGGTGCCTCACCTGTGCGTGGAATAAGAATACCGCCTTACGCAGACTAATGAAACGAGATGGTACGTGGCGCCGTGACACACGCTGAGCACGCGCTTCCACACAGTGCCTATTCGCCGCCATCCATTCTTACCCAGTTTCCTACCGTCTTCCACTAACTTTTAAAATGTACCGCGATTGCTATCTGTCATCTGTGCTACTTCTTATGAATTCAAATGTGAAATTTTATCACATTGGTAAAACATTTTTAAATTAAAAAATACACATTAAAAATATTTCAAACAATACAAACAAAACCAAATTTCAGATAAAGGCAGTGGAGCATTCTGACAGCAGGCAAATTCCCCGCTGAAGAGAACTCTGCCTCTGTGGGGGAAGGGCCGGAGCGTCCCATCTGAAGGTGGGCCATCCTCCCTGCCCAGCCTCGGCTTCCTCCACGCCTGCTGAGGGCTGGTGCTGTGCGCTCAGCGCTGGCGTCCTCAGGCTCCTCCCCGGGAAGCCCAGGGCCTCGCACCCCAGGAGCTCTTCTCTTTCCTTTGCTTTCCCCTTTCCGCTGCTCTTCTCTGCACCCCTTGTGCAGCCAGCCCCGTCATGGTGGTGGACTGAGGAATTGCCTAAGCTCTGAGCACTTCCAGCAGGTGAGCTCACCAGAAAGCCAGAGAGAGGTGAGGGAGAAAGCACCCCGTGGAGTGTAGTCACGCCGCATCCCTTCTCCTTCATTTCTCCACCCTGTAGGGTTTGGGACACACATGCCTGTGTTCCTGGCCTGTTTTTAAGGCACTGGGTTAGGATTTGAACCACATAGTTGGCCACATGGAATCCAGTTCTCTTAACCACTGGGCCACAGAGCTGGCCCTCACCCATATTGTTTAAGAATCCACAGGGGGGACCAGCAGTTGGCGTAATGGGTATGTCACTGAACTCCCATATAGTCGATCGTGGTTCGAGTCCCAGACCCAGTGGCTTAAACTCACACCAGGCGCGTGTGCGTGCGTGCCCAAGATCCCGAGAGGAGAATGGAAGAGAAGGGATTGTGGCATGGCCATCTCCCCTGGGGGTGACTTCTCACTTTCTGTCTCTCTGCCTCTCTCTGTCTTTCTGACGAGTGCATGTGCCCTGTAGCCCTATAGCAAAAACTTCTCAAAAAAAAAAAAAAAAGAATTCACAGGGGGACAGCCAGGTGACAAGGTGGTTAAGGTTGTTGGATCCGACATGGCCAACTGGGTAGTTTGAGTCCTCAACCCAGCAGCTTGAGAAACACACTACACATGTGTATGGCGTGTGTGCCCAAAATCCAGAGCGGAGAGTGGAGGACCAGGGACTGCAGTCAGTGTGTAATCCCCTGGGATGTGCTTTCTCACTTTCTCTCTCTTCCCCTCTGTCCCTTTGCAGTGAGTGCATGTGTACTGCAGTAAAAACAAAAGGAATGCACAGGACTTTAAGTAAAAGGTGATTTGGTATCATTTAAATTAACCCTTTTTTTTAGGTCTTTTTGTTAATCATTAAGTATATAAGCAAATGAATTTAGAAATGTTGAACTTTTTATTACTATTATTTTTAATATTCCTCTTTTTTTTTTTTTAGGTTTTTAATCCTAGGGTGTGTGAGCTTGCCAGAGAGAGACAGAGAGAAACAGAGAAAGGGAAAGTAAGAAATCACCCCCAGGGAGATGGCCACACCACAATCCCTACTTCTCCATTCTCCTCTTGAGAATGGGCATGGGGAACCAGCAGTTAGCGTAATGGCTGTGTCGCTGGACTCCCACGTAGTCAACCGCGGTTCGCGTCCCGGACCCCGGTGGCTTAAAACTCACGCCGGGCTCGTGTGCGTGAGTGCCCAAGATCCCGAGAGGAGAATGGAGGAGAAGGGATTGCGGCATGACCATCCCCCCGGGGGGTGATTTCTCGCTTTCTGTCTCTATGTCTCTGTCTGTCTGGCGAACGCACGTGCCCTATAGCGAAAACCTCTCAAAAAAATGGGCATGCATGCTCATCACATCTGTGTGATTCTCGAGCATCTATATTCATGGTTGACAATGTAGGTATTTTTTTTAGAGAGAGATATTTGCTATAGGGCACATGCGCTTATTGGAGAGACAGAGAGAGAGACAGAGAGACCAAAAATGAGAAATCACCCCCCCCCCCCCCCCCACAGGAGAGATGGCCACAACACAATCCTTTCTCCTCCTTTGTCCTCTTGGGATCTTGAGCGCACACACACACACGTGGAGGGCGTGAGTTTTAAGCCGCCAGGTCCAGGATTCGAACTGGGGTTGACTGTGTGGGAGTCCAGCTACGGAACCATTCCTCCCATCTGCTGGTCCCGTACGGCATACGTATTAAGAGCTAGAAACAAAATGCTGTTTAGGCAGTCATCAAACTGACACAACATATCATTCTTGTACATTTTCCTCCATTTCATGCTAACACAAACTCTTACCTGAGGTGAAATGAGTCTGGAGAGAACATGTCCCGTTAAAGTAGGGGCAGCTTCCAGGTGACCATCTCTTCACTTGTCCTCTGTTTCTTAGAGAAGATTGGAAAGTGTTCAGCCCTGCAGTTTTATTTTGGGGCCAGCAGATGGCATAATGGTTATGTCGCTGGACTCCCACGTAGTTGACCGTGGTTTGAGTCCTGGACAGGGCAACTTAAAATTCATGCCAGGTGCATATACATGTGTGCCCAAAATCCTGGGAGAAGGGACTGTGGCGTGGGAGTAATTTCTTGCGTTCTGTCTCTCTGTCTCTCTCCGTTTCTCCAGCAAGCGAATGCACCCTATGGCAGAAATTTCCCTAACAAAAATAAAAAACAAGAAAAAAGCATCTTTCATAACTTTTGAAAATTATTTTTAATGTTTTTCCTTTAAAATATCGTATCCCTTTTTTGTTCATATGTCTCTTTCTTAATCTAAGCCAGTTGCTGGCGGCCAGCTTGGCTTCCCTGTGGTGGACCCATGGGCGAGTGAGGTGTGTGGGATGGGGGTTGTCAGCCCCACAGACATTTGCATTGTTTAAGTGGAATTGGCTCTGGAAAGCTGCTAACACGAAACCTCAGTCACTCCTTTATTAATGTATTAAAGATCCTGACCAAATTACAAAACCGGGAGAGCCTCGTTGAGCCCAAGTCTGTTAGGCTATGAAATGCACTCTGGGTTTTGAGGAAGAAGTGAGCACATTGATAGCTTTAATTACTCATTTGGGGAACTACAGTCTGTTGCCAAAGCCAGTTATCATCAGCTTTGATTAGAAATCAGGAAAGACAGCTGCTGAGATGCAGAGTGAAAAGAATTGTATTGGATTAGAGGGGCATTCTTTGAATCTGAAAGAGAAGGGAAGCATCTTTGGGAAACATCTGAATATGCATTTATTTTAATAATTCAATGGCTGGAGGTAGACTCCAGCACATTGTAAGTTGGAGTGGTTTTCATGATTAAATTAAGTGCCTTTGTTCAGTTTAGCTAGATTTTTCGCGTTGGCCGCCGCTGCCTTTTCCCTCTTAGCTTCATTTCAAGGCAGCGTTACATCCTATTTGTGGGCTGAAATGTGTCAGTATTCATAAACTAAATTCATGAACCATCCTTCCAATCATGCGGGCTGATGAAACACCGCTCGCCAGTGTGTGGCCCAGCCAGGAGAGGCATGGCAAAAAATACATTCAAACACCAAGTTTAAAAAGACGGCGTTTCTTTATCCCCCGTCCTACATGGAGAAGTTGTTATTTTAACAGTGGCGTGTGGGATTATGACACCTATCAGCATACTACCACACCCCCACGCTCCTGAGTCAGTCGTCATTTCAGAGTTCGGTTCATTTGTATGTGTTCACAGTTTGTCAGATCTAGAGACGCGTCAGCAAGATTCGCTCTCTGCCTTTTTTTTTTTTTTTTTTTTTTTTGAGAGGTTTTTGCTATAGGGTGCGTGTGCTCACCAGACAGAGAGAGACAGAGAGATAGAAAGCGAGAAATCACCCCCCAGGGGGGATGGCCACGCCGCAATCCCTTCTCCTCCATTCTCCTCTCGGGATCTTGGGCATGCACGCACATGTGCCCGGTGTGAGTTTTAAGCCACTGGGTCTGGGATGTGAACCACGCTCGGCTACACGGGAGTCCAGCGACATAGCCATTATGCTAACTGCTGGTCCCTCGCTCTCTGCTTTTTGAAGGCCATTTGAGATGCTGCGTGTGCGCACTTTGTACAGGACCACTTCCTGTCTCTACTTGAACTTCGTTAAATGGCAGCTTCTTTCCTATTACAACCGAAGATTACCACGGTCTCTTAAAGTAGGTCTTTGCAGGGCCTTCAGAAAGTTACAGAAACATGGAATTAAAGTCTGGCTTTACTTTGTTGCAAATTTTTTTTTTTTTAAATTCCCACAGTTTAATAATAGTCCTTTTCCATGAACTTTTTGAAGAGCCCTTTTATGTATATTTTAAGTATAAATAATTTATATGGAAGTATGCTTGTCTCTTCACTAAGTCTATAAAAACGGGAATCGTATTTCTGTTGGTAATTGCAGGGGAGTAAACGTATATGCAAATACACCAAGAAAGATGATCAAACATTTTGTTTTTCTGTTCTCTAGCTTCAAAGTTAGAGCTGAGAATTTTCACCCAATTATTTGACTTTAGGCAGTGTAGTGCTTAAACAAAACAAAGATAACATTCTGTACCTACACAATGGATCAAAAAGGCTTCCTTCATTTTCACTTTGGACCATCTGTTTAAAAGAAACTAAAAGCCCTCAGGAAGCAGGCCTCTAATCTGTGGTGAAGAGTTTAAAGACACATGTTCACTCTCGCAGCCCAGCAGCGTGTACTGAGGCTGCAGTCGGTTTTGTATTCGCTGTAAGAGGCTAGATGGTTTGACCTCAGCATCTGTCAGTTACAGCTTCTCTGCTCTTCGTAGGAACGGAAGACTTTCTGTAGAGGATCTAATTCTACACGATGTCACATCAACCTCAATAAGTACTGGGAATAATATTTTCCAGGAGCTAAATTCTTCCTGCTTTCCAAATGCTTTCTAGAGCTCTAATTCTCAGGAGTCACAGATCTGTGCCAGTTAACATGTTTGCAAAATGGAAGTCATTCAGACTTACTGGAGAATGGGCTTGATTGGTGCTGGGAGAAATGTGAAGGTCTTGAGCCTGCCATTACTGCTGATTAAATCTCACTAAAACTTCTAAAAAGTTTACCTTGGCTTAAGAGATTCTGGCATCTGGTCACAGTCTCCGCCTGGAGCACCAGCCTGGCTGTGGGGCCATTCCTTCCCGGGAACTCGTGTTGGAAGACCTTCAGGGCTGCCAGGCATCGCGTTTGTGCATAAACCAGGCAGAAACGACAGAAGCAGCTACAGGTTGCTGTTGCGCCGCAAGTGCCAGAACATTTTCACAATGAACATTTTTATTTATTTATTCTACACTCATTATAGGAAAATGCTCTTGTTTCGGGCTTACAGTGGACAAAGTGAAATAAAAGACCTGTTCTTTATAGTGGTGGGGAAACTTTAGTAAAAATGGTATTAAAATAGTCCTGATCGGACCAGCAGTTAGCGTAATGGCTATGTCACTGGACTCCCACGTAGTCGACCGTGGTTTGAGTCCCAGACCCGGTGGCTTAAACTTACGCCGGGCGTGTGTGTGTGCGTGCCCAGAATCCTGAGAGAAGAATGGAGGAGAAGGGATTGCGGCGTGGCCATCTCCCCTGGGGGGTGATTTCTCGCTTTCTGTCTCTCTGTCTCTCTCTGTCTGTCTGGCAAGTGCATGCGCCCTACAGCAAAAACCTCTCCAAAAAAAAAGAAAAAAAAAAGAAAAAAAAAAAATAGTCCTGATCAGGCAGCTCCAGAAACTGAAATGAGGTGGAAGTGGGGAGTAAATTAAGTTTCCTGTGGGCTAACATAATATCTGTTAAATAAAGACGTGGCTTTATTTTTCTTCTTTTTGACACTGTATCACTGCACGGTAGGTTGTGTAGATCGTGGATGTAGTCATTTTTCCTGTAAGAGCTTTCTCTCTGTTTGCCTTTGGTCATACACTGTAAGTTACTCAGATCGTGGCCGTCACTGACCCCAGGACTGGCCTTGTCCTTCAGTAGGTGGCTGGATTGCATACACCCTCCAAAGTTTTGACTCCCCCACTTGATATTCCCCAAGTACGGAAGAGCTGATATTGTCCTGGTGACACCCTTTAGTCATAAAGGTGTTCTTGGTGTCTTCTGTCACATTTGTAGAAATACCTTTAGTGGCCAGCAGGTGGCGTGTAGCTAAGGCCCTAGATCCCACATGGATGACTGAGTCCTAGACCTGGTGACTTGAAAATCACCCAGGGGGTGGGCCAGCAGATGGCATAGTGGTTACACCACTGGACTCCCACGTGGCTGACCGCAATTCGAGTCCTGGACCTGGTGGCTTAAAATCACACTGGGTATGTGAATGGACATGTCCAAGATCCCAGGAGGAGAATGGAGGGGAAGGGAGTGCGGCATAGCCATCCCCCCGGGAGGTGACTTCTCACTTTCCCTCTGTCTCTCTCTCCAGCAAGTGCATGTACCTATGGCAAAAAACTAAAAAAAAAAAAAAAAAAAACTTAAAAAGTGTCTGAATGCTCTTATATGGTTGGATACTTTTTGAGGGAAATAGGGCATTTGGAAGCATTTCAGCTGGAAAGTACATTGAACTGGATATTGTCAGACATTTTCTTAGAACACATCAAAATCATTTAACACTCTGTAAAATATAGGAGACATGCAAAAGCAAAAGCAATTATTGCAACCTTCCCTCTTGTAAATATGCTTCACTGACTCATGTTCAGACCAGTAAGACCACAAGTAGTATCATTAGTCAGAATCAGTGAGGTCTGATTTCATGCCAGTCACATTCGCACACACGCATTTGTTTATTTATGTCCGTCATTAGAACGCAGTAACTAAGCGGCAGTAGTAGTTAATGTGGCGTTTTATAAACACAGAGATGAATTGAAGAAAAGGCAAATTATCCACGAGTATGAGCGACGGTAAACAGCAGCATGCCCACCATGGAGGTGTCTGTGAGTAGGCGAGGGCATGGGGGGGGCAGACGTTGGAATGAGGCCGGACGGCCAGCCGGACGGCGCCTCTGGAAGGACGCCTGGACCCTTCCCCGGAGCTGCTCTGCCGTCCTGCTTAGCACAGCATCAGACCAGCCGCAGCCCTCTCGTCTGCATCGTCCTGGTCTCCCTGGACCGTAGCGTTTATACTTTCAGAAACACTCATTGCAAATTCCAATTTAGAAATGAAGGGAATTTGTGTAGCTCTCTGGTATAATAGTCTCAGCTCTTGGAGAAAATATGACAAAACTTATTCAGTTCACCTTAAATGGAAGATGGCCCTAACTAAATGAGTGGTCTGAATTATAACATCTTTAAAAAAATTAATAGTCATTTCATTACTTTCAGGCTCCTGGAGTTCCTTGGAGAAATTGCACTGGTAAATAGATAAGAAAATTTGACAAACAGCACAAAGGTTGATAAATAAAACAATGCTTCCAAAGAATCCACCACGGACTAGTGTCTTTAAGCGGCTTACTCCCTGAAGTGGGTGTATGTTATCAATTTGCCTTGCAGACTCTTTCTTTTTGAGAAACAGAGCTACTTTTGATTTTCCGGATTACCCGCTGTGTTTGGAGGTCATTCGTTTCCTCGAGGTAAGAATAATAGCCGTTCATCTACTCCCGCTCCATGGAACAGATACGTCTTATTTAGGCCATCGTAGTTCAGCGGAGTCCTCGCATTTTATAGGGTGAGGAATGGCGGGTAACTAAAAAATAAAATAAATGAATAAGGACACACATATTCTAATGAGGGCATGATGAGGGTACTGCAGTCACTCAGGAGGAAAGGTTTCTCTGAGAAGGGGACATTTGATCTGGTATTGCAGGGCACGGAGAGGCTGGCCATGCAGGGAGCGGAGGGAAGAGCCATCCGGGCAGAAGAGCTACGTGAACCGGACGGAGGGCAGGGAACGGGGCGTCCTGTGCCAGACACTGGGAGGAGCCCTGTGGCTGCGGTGGGGTGAGATCCGAGGGGGATGTGGGGGTCCAGCCTAGCCAGGCAAAGCCAGTGGGTGGAAATGTTATTCAGAGTGTCCTGTGGGGCCACCGTGTATGTTTTAGATTCTGAGTGTCTGATTTTTTCTTTTAATATTTATTTAAATTTGATCAGAAAGAGACAGAGTGAGAGAAAGAGTGAAAGCAGGAAAGTGAGAAAGCAAGCTGCCAGGTCCAGGACTCAAACTGTGGTCAGCCATGTGGGAGTCCAGGGCCCTTAACCACCACGCCACCTGCCAGCCCCGTGAGTGTCTGATTTTTAATTATAACACACCCCAGAGCACTGGTGGAGACTAGGTGGCACAGTGGGTGTGGCAGCAGGAATGCAGGAACCACGAGCTATTTGAAGCAGTGCAGGCCCAGGCTGTGCAGTGACGGTGGGAGGAGAGGGGCACGGAAGGGCCGTCAACAGACCCAGATTGTAGAGGGGCGCTCCCAGCCACAGCTACGCAGGAGAGGGAGCGCTGGGGCCATGGGACGAACAAACACAAGCACTACGACAATGGCCCAGGCAGGAAGGCTGAGAAGGGCTCTTGCTTCAGTCCCAACGATGGAGGAGTGGAAGCTCGTACTCGGTGGTGGAGTGGAGATCGCAAGGAGTGTGTCTGAGCCTAGCTCCAATAGGACCTGCCGGCTGGGTTGGTTTTATTGAGTTGGAAATAAAAAGTGACTCCCAAGCACCTGGCTTAAACAACCAATTTCATGAAGAGCGTTTGAATCTCTCATGGCCTGACCGGCTGAGCCAGGGAAGCCCAGAGGACCCAGCTTGGGGAGAAGGGTGGAGTGGAGCGCATGGGAGGTCGGAGGTGTGGAGAAGCAGTCAGAGAGCTGGAGGTGATGTGGCGGACAGAGGTACAGAGTGGACATCGTCAGCATTCAGGTGCTGTTCAAAACCCTGCAAATGGGAACCAACAGATGGTGTATGGCTATGTCGCTGGACTCCAATGTATTCAACTGCAGTTTGAGTCCCAGGCCCGGCAGCTTAAAACTCACATTGGGTGCATGTGTGTGCGTGCCCAAGATCCCGAGAGGAGAACGGAGGAGAAGGGATTGCAGCGTGGCCATCCCCCAGGGGGTAATTTCTCACTTTCTGAATCTCCCACTCTGGCAAGCACATGTACCCTATAGCAAAAACCTCTCAAAATAAAATAAAACCCTGCAAATGGGTGAAGTCACTTTGGGGGAGCGGAGAGAACAAAGGGCCAGCTCTGAGCCCTGGGGGCTCCGTACCGAGGGAGAGGGACCAGGGTCGGAGTGGGAGAGAGCGAAGGAGCCCGAGATGGGAGAGCAGGAACAGGAGGGGAGGCAGGGGCGGGGCACCGTGGCAGCGAGGCAGGAGGACAGAGGTGGCCCTGGTGGTCAGTGGTACAGAGACCTTGAGTAAGGTGTGGGCAGAATGATGTTTGTCAACTTGCTCCTCACGGATAGTCGTGACGTGCCAGCTAGGAGTGGCCGTGGCGAAGGCGCTTCATTCTGACGCGGAGCAGCCTACAGGGTCTGACGGCCAAATGATTTCCTCAGCTCAGTGCCTTCCTCAGGCGAGGCTGGAAAAGGGCGCGATAGTTGATGTGACTGTGTCTGAGTTCCAACAGTGTCCCTGCATTTCCTTATATCTGCCATGAGGCAAAGATGCCATCTGTGGTTTTTCCCAAGTTTTTGCCATAGGGCACATGCACTTGGTGGAGAGAGAGAGAGACAGACAGAGAGACAGACAGATACAGAGAGAGGGAACGTGAGAAAGCATCCCTGGGGGATGGCCATGCTGCAGTCCCTTCTCCTCCAGTCTCCTCTTGGGATTTTGGGCACGCACGCACACATGCCTGGTGTATTTCAAGCTACCAGGTCTGAGACTTGAACTGCAGTCAGTCGTATGGGGGTCCAGTGCCTTAACCACTATGCCCTGCTGGCCCTGGTTCCATCTATGCTTGCTAGTTGCTTTGTCAGCATTGCAAGTTCTGGACGGAGCGGCTGTTCACCCAGTTCCCATTCCTTCCCAATTTGTGTGTCCAGCCGTATCCAGTGACACGCTCAGTAAATGAGGGAAACTCCATTCACGTATCTGAACACTATCTGTTGGGTCGTCAAAGAAGTCTTGACGTGTTTTTCTGCACGAAAATGCATCATGGCTTTTCCGACGACCCAACAGTTTGAAAACCCTCAGAAGATACGACGCTGCGACCGTGTTTCCTTAGGCCACAGTCGAGGGTTTGCTGAGCACCGAGGGCCAGCCCCATGCAGCAGGCGAGCACGTTCCCCAACGCGAAGGTCTGCGTGCAGTGCCCAAGGTCAGACGTGTTCCTCTGTGACTTTCTCCCGGTTTCCCTCCTGCCTGTTTGTCCTGGCCAAGCTGTCTTTACCGAATAGACGGGTGATAAAATTGCAATTGACTGGAGCCCTTGGAAGGCGGCCTCTGTCAGTGTTGTCAGTCCCACGTACCTTACAGGCCCGGGTGTGGTTTAGACACTGCTGTGGTGTGCCTGCGAGACGTGGCCTCGGGGAGGCACTCGCTGCAGCGACCTCTGACCCTGCCCCGGGGCCAGGATTGGGAAGAGGAGGTTTGCTAAGCGATTGGTTCACACTTGGGCTTTTCTGAGAATTCTGTAAAATGCCAGCATGGCATCGAGTGTGTCGGGCTGTCATCTCAGTCCCTAAGTCATCCTTCCGTGTGCTGGATTAGCGTTATTTGAGAGAGAAGAGCAGAAATCTAGTTCTTGGTCAAAACGCTGTTTTTACAGCCAGAGAAATGTGTAGTCTCACGTATCAACAGGCCACGCTGCTGTCCCTAAGGCTGTGTTCGATAAGTATGTTCTCTTGGGCCAGGATGCCAGCTATATTCCTGACGAGTCAGCGACAGCACCGAGCGCTTACCCAGTCCTTGGCCTTGCTGGAGAGACCACGCCAGCTGTCATCCGACCACAGATGCCAAAGGCCAGGGCATTGACAAGCAAGAACAGGTCACCAGAAAAAGAAAAGAAACAGAAGATTTAAAGCAAAGTCTGTCCCTGTCAGAAAACAATGGGCAGCTGTTCAGGGAGGGGGTGGGGGCTTTCAGGAGGAGCCATTTGCCCCCCGCATGTCTCCTGTGTAGGGCGGGGTGGTTCTGAAAGAGGATCCACTTAAACCACAACTGCCACTTTGAATGTTGCGTTTTAGAATATGCCACAGACGGCCCTGACATTCTAAAATTGATTGAAATTTTATGACCTTCAGGGATAACGCATGTATTTCCAGCCAGTGTGACTTCTGGAAATTAGATAGCTAGTTGAGGAGCCAAAAGTTGATTCATCATAGCAGATAGTTCACAGACAAGTTCCTTCACTGTCTTTTTTTTTTTTTTTTTTTTTTTTTTTGTAGAGGTTTTTGCTACAGGGCGCGTGAGCTCGCCAGACAGAGACAGACAGAGAGACAGAAAGCAAGAAATCACCCCCCCAGGGGGGATGGTCACACCGCAATCCCTTCTTCTCCATTCTCTTCTCGGGATCTTGGGCACACACGCACACGTGCCCGGCGTGAGTTTTAAGCCACCGGGTCTGGGATGCGAACCGTGGTCGACTATGTGGGAGTCCAGCGACATAGCCATTACGCTAACTGCTGGTTCCCCCTTCACTGTCTTTTAAGATGGTAATGGTACAGTGTATGTCAAATAAAAGGAAAAAATATTTTCCCCCTCTGTGAGAATAGAGTACTTAATTTAATTTATTTCAAGACATTTTGTTGTCCCCAAGTGTACCCGTAGATGTCTAAACTACCTCGACAATATCAGCACGTTTTGGTGGCTGGGATGAGCTTCCCCGGTTGAATACAGCTAGAATGACCCGAGGCTGAAAAGTAACCCTAGAGGATGTTATTTTTGTTTTTTGTTTTTTTTTTTTTTTTTTCCAAAATTTTCATGTGTACACTCTCTAGTTTCTTTTTTCTTTTCTTTTTTTGAGAGATTTTTGCTATAAGGTGCATTCACTTACCAGAGAGACAGAGACAGAGAGACAAAAAGTGAGAAATCACCACCCAGGGGGATGGCCACACCCCCTGCCACAATCCCTTCCCCATTCTCCTTTCAGAATTCTGGGCACTCACACAGCGTGAGTTTCAAGCCACCGGATCCAGGACTTGAGCCGTGGTCATCCATGTGGGAGTCCCTTGATGTAACCATTATGCCACCTGCTGGTCCCCCGCTTTTACTTTCTACTTTCGCCATTTTGAAGAGAAAAGGATAGGGGCTCTGGTTTCCCAGCTGGCTGGTTTGCAGGGGCAGTCATTCCAGTTCTGAGCTGACTGAAGGACAGACGGCCCTGGTGGGAGAACGCAGGCCCAGGTCCACATCCTGGCATCCAGAGGGCGTGTGCAGTGTCCAGTCCATTTCTTCCTTACGCCTGTGCCCTGCGTGTGACTGTGTCGGTGCATCTTTTCACTCCTGCTTTTTGCCAAACGAAACAGAATATTTAGTTGTCCCCGTGTGAGCTTAGGCAGAGACCGGTCTTCCTACAGCATCTGGGGCCAGGAATAGAACTCGGCGCCCCAGTCCCAGTCGGTGCTGTGGTCTCGACCGTCCCTGTGTGTTTCTCTCTGGTCAGAGAATCGACACGTTGAGGCTTTCCTGGTTTCTGTGGCCAGCGTGGTTTTTGCTCTTCTGTATGTACTTACTTCTTGGTTACAGTCCTTGATTTGTGGTCGCTCAGCGCTTTAAATAGAGCCAAAGGGCCACATTGTTTCCTTTGCTCGCCTACCCAGAGCTGGGCAGGAAAAGGTTACTCAGACTCGGCACTAATGTGTTTGGGTTTTCCTCTCACCTGTAGCTGACCAAGTGCATAAATCCGAGCGGAAGCGATGGTGTTCTTGAGCTGTTTAAAGCAAATAGGAATTAACCACACGATAAACAAGGGCTGGTGGATGGGTAGCTTCTCCCTGCGACGATGCTCGAGTGTAGCAGATGGCATTAAGATGAGCACACTGAGTGAATGCGGTGAAAGGAGCCTTCCCGTGCTGCATGGGTACTCCATTCAGCCTTTCCTTTGGCCACGTGTTCATCGATTGGCCAGCAACAAACGCGGACCGGGGTGTGTGGGGAGCAGTGCTCAGTTCGTGGCCTCAGGTTTTCGATCTCCCAGCTCGGGGCGACTTACTAGGAGACCGGAGATTGTAGGGAGCAAAGGGTACCGTGACGGGGCGGATTTGGGCTGGCAGGTGTGAGCTGTGTTCCCAGAGACTTTTCAGCCGCACTTGGAGGAGGAGTAAGGCAGACGCGTCCTGTGTACACACAGCCAAGTAGCGGGTTCGGGACCCTGACCCGGGGACCCGGTGAGCTGGAGGAGGTGGGTTGCCATTTCAGGGACTGAATCAAAAGGCTGATTAAATATGAACCTCTGTGAACTTTAGAAATCTTTCTCCAAATTTAAGATACGCCACCATTTGAAAAAACATAGCAATGAAAACAGTCTCAGGAATGAGCTTGTTCCGGAGAAGGAGTAACTCACTTTGGCGGACAGTACCCAGATGCCCGCGGCCCCGCGTTGTAACTTTTGACATAGACACACAAACGGACGGTGATTGGACAGAGTTGACCAGAGTGCTGGGTGACTGCTCCGTCCTGAAGAACAGCATGTCGAAGAAAACCTGGAGACCCTCTGAGACAGCAGCCACGCCTGTAGCCCCGTCTCGGTCTGACCCCCAGCCCCCAGACTCAGGGTTTTGCAGACACGCCTTTCCCATGTCCCTCCCCGGGCACTTCCTGTGGCGGCACCTGGGACAGGTTTCCCACCCTGTAGGTGTGACGGCATCTGGTGCCCGAGAGATTTATTTCCAGCTTGCTGCAGGGGAGTTTGTCCCCACCTCTTTCTTCAGGTCAGAGAGGGCCTCTACCTCCTCTGATCTTTACCAAGGGCTTGGTACATTAACGCTCCGTGCCTAGGCCCTGTGGATGTGTGCGTGTCTCTGTCTCTCTGTCTCGCTGCACACCTGGCACTTCCCCTACGGGAGAGTTTCAATACGTTTCAAACATTGATGAAAGAGGAAGAAATACTGTCCCAATTCCCCCCTCTATCTCTGTAAAATCTTGTGAGACTTCCCCAAGTCTAGCTGAGAAATAGTATCTCTGTATTTTCAGCATAAGCAGGAGTCAGTCGGCCATGTGTTTGTCTATTGATCTTCTTAACTATGTCTTAGGAAAAGCTCTTAAACCAATCTCTCAAAATTTGTTGTTTGGGGACAGAAATATAAGGGCAGTGATGGTTATAGAACCTGGCCTCAGTTCTCAGAGTGAGATTTCTGCCTCCTGAGGCCGATTGTGCTCAGGAGTTTGAGCCATACCAAACATTTCCAGGGTTTAGGAATAAGTTTGTTAATATCCACTTTTTTTTCCTCACCCTTTCTGTAGTCTGAAACATGCCGTTTAGAATAATGATGAGGCTGGGTTTGGAGCCGCAGAGACCTGGGATGGAGCCCTGGGGCTCCAGTGAGTGGCTGTGTCCTGAGAGTGGCCCATGATCTCTCTGACCCGGTTTCCTGCTGCAAAAGCAGCGTTCACACCTATCTCACTGAGAGCTTTTCAAGGTGGACTAAGCAATACAGACAAATTGTATGGATCTACCTTGAGCATAAGAGGTTCTTAAGGGCTAGCAGGTGGAATGGTGAAGGTACAGACTCCCACATGGCCGACTGCAGTTCGAATCTCAGACCTGGCGGCTTGAATATCACTCCGAGCATGTGTGCGTGTGTGCATGCCCCACACCCCAGAGAATGGGTTGTGACATGGCCATCCCCCCGGGGGACGATTTCTCACCTTCCCTCTCTCCAATAAGCACACATGTCCTATGGCAAAATAAATAAAATAAAAAATTCTTAGTAACTGGCTGTCATTAGGGGCTACTTGGAACTGCTTCTTCCTGGTGTGAACTTGGTCATGTGAAGACCATAGGATTTCTCTGTGCGCTTCATACCTCAGCTAGCATTCCTTGCTTTGGTTTTTTAACTTCCTAATGTATGTATTTATTTATTACCTCTTCCCACCTCATTAACATAAAAGTCCATGAGGACAGGTATTTTTCCTGTGTCCCAGAAAAATGTAACATAGATCAGGAAATAAATTGTGTAGGGACCAGCAGTTAGCGTAATGGCTATGTCGCTGGACTCCCATGTAGTCGACTGCAGTTCTAGTCCTGGTGGCTTAAACTCACACCAGGCACGTGTGCGTCCGTGCCCAAGATCCCGAGAGGAGAATGGAGGAGAAAGGATTGCAGTGTGGCCATCTCCCACTGGGGGATTTCTCACTTTCTGTCTCTCTGTCTCTCTGGCGAGCGCACACTCCTTGTAGCAAAAACCTCTCCAAAAATAAATAAATACATACGTACATAAATAAAATTGTGTAATTGTTATTTCGTTCTTTAGCCAGGTGTTCCTTGGGATTCAGCCTATCAACAACATCTCCAACTGTGTGTTTTCCAAATCACCCACAAAATTAGCAAGAGCAATAATCGCTGATGAAAATGCAGCTCCTAGCAATGCCAGGTTACATGAATGCTTGATTTGTACTAACTTAGGTAAGCTTCACCACAGTTCTGCGAGGTAGGTACCAGCATTATAACCCACTTTCCAGATGAGGAAATGAGAGGGTTACCCATGGTCGCATAGCTAGTAAGTGGCAGCTTTGGGGTTGATTTGATTTTTTTTTTTTTTAATGCTTTAGAGTTCTGATTAAAGAACTCCCATGTTACAGGCATGTCAGGCGTGCCTCCCGGGGTGGTGCCGTGGTGCAGGGGTAACAGGCAACATTTCTGAAGGCTGCCCCACACGGGGAAGCTCTGGAGACCCCCCCCCCCCCCAAGGCTGAAGGCGTGGGCTTGCCTGCGTCCGGGCTGGCTGAAGCCAGGTGGATTGTGGCATCAAGATCCCCCTGGTGCCTCTCTCTCTTTTTCTGTCTGTCTCTCTTTTTTTTTTTGAGAGGTTTTTGCTTTATGGCGCATGCACTCACCAGACAGAGAGAGACAGAGAGACAGAAAGCGAGAAATCTCCCCCAGGGGGGACGGCCACGCCATAATCCCTTCTTCTCCATTCTCCTCTTGGGATCTTGGGCACGCACGCACACGCTCCCAGTGTGAGCTTAAGACACTGGGAGCGTGGGTCCAGGACTCGAACCGCAGTTGACTATATGGGAGTCCAGCGACATAGCCATTATGCTAACTGCTGGTCCCTCTCTTGTCTCTCTCTTTAAATAAACTTTAAAAATGTTACCTTCCACTCAGTCCACCTTTCCCTCTAAAAGAGGCGAGCTCTGTTGTGGGATTCGTCTGTGTCTTCATGTTCATTTTTTAAAACCAACGCTACAGTAAATTAGTACCAGTTCCATGGAATCCAGTATCTAATCCACAGTGAGGTTTGTCTAGCTGGTATGGCCATGGATTCTGTTACGTTTTATACATTGCACTTGGCTGTTCGGTCGTTTTCAGTTTCTTGTCACTTAGAGTGTTGTTTCGTCCACCCAGGCCCTTTCTTTGTCTTTCTTCATGCCATTTTTCGTCAAGTTCAGGCCAGATTTTTATGTAGCGTCCTGGGTTCTGATCCAGCTGGTGGTTGCCTCCTGAGCCGAGAGTACTTTGTGGTGACTGGAAAGGTGTTGCCCCTGCCCCATGTCCTCAGTCTCTCAGAACCTGCCTCTGCTCCAAGACGAGGCGCTTACAATACACACCGCAGAGGACGCGTATGCATTCCCACCGGGGTGACTCGGAAAGGCCCTGGGAACCCGGGCACATCTAGACCACGGCACATTGCCAGCGGGACAGCCAATGTTGTTCAGAGAGACAGGACGAGGGCCAGCGGGGCCCAGAGAGTGGCAGTGGCGAGAATCCTAACAGGGTGGCCGGGGGAGCCGATGCGCACAAGGACTTTGTTTTGGATTCCCGTTCCTGGATTTGGAATACAGAAGGGACACTGCAGTTCCATAGCCTGAGGCAGCGGCCCCCGAGGCCCCCTCTAAAGGCAGAAGTTAGGTGTGGGCTGGCCCAGTCCTGAGCCCCTGGCAAGCTCTCTCTGGACCCAGAGGGTATTAGCAGAGGGCAGCCTTCAGGGGGTGAGACTCTCCCTGTGTCCTTTCCCCTCCACCAGGTGGGTCCCCCGCTCTGTGCTCACCCCGGCTGTGGTAGGAGGCTGCTGCTGGTGACCTGAGCTCAGGTGTGAGCGCAGCAAGGCACAGACCGAGCCTCTGATCTTTAAGGTGTGCCCGTCATGGACTCCCTGCTGTGCGTCCCTCCACAGAGGGTCAGCTCTCTGCAGGGAGGGGCAAGTCTTAATCCCGCCCAGCCAGCCTCTGCTGTCCCTGCTGAGGACAAAGATGTCCGCAGAGAGAGCTAGCTCACGGTGGGGCCGGCCACATACTTTTGGAGGCCCAGCCCAAAATGACAATGTGGGGCCGTTTGCTCAAAGTGCAGAAACCAAGTGCCATGAGAGAGGAAAAGAAGCAGCTCGTTCCTTTCTCTGGTCTCTTCAGACCGCAGATGATGTTTTTAATTTGTTAGTGAATGTTTTTGCAAGGAAAGAAACATTAAAAATGTAAATTATTAGCATGAATTTGACTGTTCAGGCTCTCCCTCCCTGCCTCCCCCACTCCTCCCTTCCCTCCTCCTTCCGGACCTTCCTTTCTTTTCTTTTCTTTTTTTTTTTTTTTTTTTTTTTTTTGAGAGGTTTTTGCTATAGGGCATGTGCGCTCGCCAGACAGACAGAGAGAGACAGAGAGACAGAAAGCGAGAAATCACCCCCCCCCCCCGGGGGGATGGCCACGCCGCAATCCCCTCTCCTCCATTCTCCTCTCAGGATCTTGGGCACGCACGCACACGCACCCAGCATGAGTTTTAAGCCACCGGGTCCGGGACTCGAAGGGCGGTCGACTACGTGGGAGTCCAGTGACATAGCCATTACGCCAACTGCTGGTCCCCTGACCTTCCTTTCGAGACAGAGAGAGAGGGGCTCCCCCCGAAGGGTCTGCCAGTCTCCCATCTCCGCCTCAGCCTTACAGCCAGCCAGGGCCACAGGGGTGCCGGGCACACCCAGCACCGTCAGTGGCCTGGGATCCAACCCCGGCCTTGCCACGTGGCTCCAGCATCACAGGGCAGTGCCCTAAGGCCACCATGCCCTGCGGCAGGGCCGTGCCCCTACATAGTGCAGTGCCAGGTTTATTTGCTCTTTGGGGCTGTGGTAAAACCACATAATGTAAACATATTGCCTTGACCGTTTTTGGTTTTTTTTGGAGAGGTTTTTGCCATAGAGCGTGTGCGCTCACCAGAGAGACAGAGAGAGACAGAAAGCGAGAAATCACCCCCCAGGGGGGATGGCCACGCTGCAATCCCTTCTCCTCCGTTCTCCTCTCGGGATCTTGGGCACGCACACACATGCGCCTGGCCTGAGTTTTAAGCCACTGGGTCCGGGACTGTGGTCTGTGAATTGTGGTCGACTACATGGGAGTCCAGCGACATAGCCATTACGCTAACCGCTGGTCCCCCTTGACCATTTTTAAGTGCGCTTCATTCCCATTAAGTATGTTTTTGTTCTGACCAAGCCAGTTTTTTGTTTTAGTTTTTGTTTTTTTTGTTTTTTTTTTTTTTGAGAGAGATTTTTGCTATTTGCTCACTTGCTGGAGAGAAAGAGAGACAGAAAGTGAGAAATTACTCCCTGTGGGGATGGCCTCCCTGCAATCCCTTCTCCATTCTCCTCTCGGGATCTTGGGCACAGCATGCACCTGGTGTGATTTTTAAGCCACCGGGCCGGGACTTGATCTATGGTCGACTCCGTGGGAGTCCAGCACTGTCAGCATGACGTCATTTGGCCCCTGGAGCCTGTTTTAAAGGCGCATGTAAGAGCATTCAGCTCATGTGGGCCCAACAGTCTCGTAATTCACATTTCCTCGCCCACGTGAGTTTGTGTTGTGCTGTCAACAAAACGGCGCCACGAACAACACGACTTGCTCGTCTCGCCCTGGCCCCGTGCGGTTCCGCCCAGGCTGTCTGGCGAGTGCGGGAGGACAGGAGGCACAGAGCCGCAGGGTGCATCCTGTCCTCCCCTCTTGGCCAGGTCTCCCTCCCTTGTGCCAGCGCTTGGCTAAGCGCGGTGGGACATGCGCGCTAAGGGAGCGCCTCCTTGGGCCACGGTGGCTCGTGTTTGCAGAGGGACGCTGCCTGCCACCTTTGACTTACAGTGCAAGTTGGGAGGAAGCAGGAATGACAGCGTACCCCGGCCAGCCTTCTGACCCGTCGCGATGTCCCGGATTAGCCAACCACTTAGGCTGACGGGATGGGCAGGGAAGCCGGTCAGGGGACCAGAGCTGCTTTCTTTCTGATCATTCCTCATTCAGGGATTTTTCTGCGTCCAAAGCAAGTTCTGGTTTCTCGGAGTGGATTTTAAGTGTTCTTCCCACACAGATGGTTAAGTACGCGGTGCGTGTGTTACATGGCTTGACCTGACTGTTGTGCAGTGCACACGTATGTGAAGACATCGTGTTGCACACCGTCAACATGAGGGACTCTAGAACGTTCACAGAGAATGTGTATTGTAAAGCATGCGTGGGTTTTAATATTTTAGCACCAAAATCGAGTCATACTCAAATCTTGTTTTTTCACAAACTTTTTTTTTTTTTAATTACCAGAGATGCATGCAGAGAAAGAGGAAGAGGGAGAAAGCGTCTCTACTGGGACGCGATCCTGCTGCAATCCCTTCTCCTCTGTCTCTCCATCCTGCTGGAATTGGGAGCACACATCCACATGCACCCCAGGTGTTTTTAAGCCACTGGGTCCGGTGAATGAACTGCAGTTGACCGTGTGGGATGTGATACCTAACTTGACCACTAGGCTAGAGGGCCGGCCTCCCATAAGCTTGTTGAAGTCCCCTTATATACATCATCGTGATCTGCCCATGCTTTTGAAAGTATGGTTTAATGGAAAGAATGGCCTCTGGGCCCATCAGTACCTCTGCTGAATCCACTCTTCGTGGGTCTGCTGGAGTTCTGTGCCGTGGGGCGTCACAGGTGGTGAGCACAAAGGGGCGACAGGAACGGCGGCAGGCGGGCACTGTGGACGCCCCCTCCTTGTGCACGGGACGGGCTGCCTTAGCCTGTCGGACTCCCCTTATACCTGTGCGAAGGGGAACTTGGGAGGGCGTCGAGGCAGGAGTAGCTGAGCCCCTCTGCCCGTGCACCCCATGCCCTTGGGGCTGGCCCTGCTCATGGGAGGGTTCCCCGGGCCACTGCAGGAAGGGAGGAGACAGGACAGCCACGTGAGCCAGTGCACTTGGCGTCCAGTCTGCCCCTGAAGGCGGGCCCAGCTTCCACCCCTGCTTCCCCTCCCGGGTGTCCCAGATGTGCTATGCAGTGCCTGAGGTGGGACTGCATGGGCTTCAATCAGGATCTAGTTTACGAATGCAAATTAGTTTTGAATCATAGAACCACAATTTTATAAAATACATAAAGTCACTCGAATATTTTATTGAACCAACTTTGTGCGAGGAAATGCAAGTAATATTCACAGAGAAAGTTTTGGAGCTGAGGAAACGGAGGCCTAAGGAGGAGGTGAAACAGGCACTCCTGTCACAGTCCACAGGGCTCCGTCTCTGGTTTCAGAACGCGTTCCTCACCTCCTTGTCTACAGTCCCCAGCCCCTTGGAAGAAGTACCTGTTTGAGCGTCACATCGTCCAGGTAGATTGCACTCTGGGGCAAGGTACCAGGTGCAATCCGAGTGGAAAAAAGTGCTCAGTATTGTGAAGCTTGCAAATGGATTTCAAAAGTGGGCCTGTTCCTTCTGGTTACTTCTGGAGATGAAAGTACACAATTTTCACAACATATTTTTTCAAAAGCTATCAGAAGCTTTTTTGTTTGTTTGTTTTTTGTTTTTTTTTAAATCCCCGCTATCACTCCCCATCGTCTCTGTAGGTCCCCCGTGGTGGAACATTTTAATCAGCTATTTTTGTACTTTAAAGATTTTCATTTGATTTACAACTTGTAGGAGTGGAGTTGCAGTGAGTAATTAGGAAGAATGCCATAAAGAGGACAAAGGGAAGGTGAAGCCGAGCGTTAATAATTTAGTTTCAATAACCTTAAAAGGTTTACCGTTCACTTTTAACCTTGTATCCCAAAAAGCAAGCTACTGCAGTGAATCATAAAAATGTTTCTTTTCATTTGCAAGTCATTTATCTAAGCCGGCTTACAGGGGCCAGTGCATTGTTTAAACAGAAAGGTCAGGAAACTATTGCCACCGTTCGATTCCATCCTGGCCATTTGAGGTTGCTTTGCCTTGATTGGAAAGATCTTAGGGTTTAAGCTCTATAGAATCTTGTTTTCAAAATTTACGGATTATTATAGTGCCAAATGAGTAATTGACTAACATTTTAGTGAATCCTGGGCAAATGAAAAGACTCCCACTAGCGTAAAGGCAAGGAAGAGGCTAGACGTGATGTGTGATGGACACTCTGACAGAGAGATTTCCAGGTGATAGTTAAGACCTAATGTCAAAACTAGGGGGCAGGCTGGGGGCAGGCTAGGCGAGGAACCTTAAAACACCTGCAAATGAAAATTTTACCATCTCAGGAGGCCTGCTAAATTAGCGGAGAGATTTTTCACCCAGACCTCATTACCAGCCCTATTAAAACCATCCCTGTTGAACAGCAGACTACACCACAGCTTAGAAAATCACCAGGTGCATAAAGGTACGCTTCGTTTCATAATGGGGGTGCCTATTCCGGCTACAGGAGAGCTGATGGTATTTCTTCCGGGTGCTTCCTTGGCTTTAATTAAGAATGTGCAAAACAATGAAGCGGAGTCTTTTTCTTTTCCCCTTGAATTTTATTTCTGCTAATAGAGATTGTGGAGTGCTGTGTTGGGAATATTATGCAATGCTCTCTCCTACTGCGCCCCACCCCCAGTTGAGATCACCCTCCTGCCCTGGCCTTGGGTGATCAGCCTTGAGCTAGGGAGGCTGAGATTATTTATAAGTCCGGAAAGAGAGGTTACTAGATTCTTGCACTTTGATTTCGGGGTTTTAAATGGGCAGACCCAGTGGAAAAAGGGGAGTTACTCATACTCATTCATAAATCTTCAGTAGATTTTAAAATAAATGTAAAGAACTATTTATTTAATTTTATTCACTTTAATGATTATTTTTACATTTGGTATAGGGCAGGTGCACTCACCAGAGAGAGAGAAAGAAATGTGACAAAGGAAGCCACCAGGTCCAGGACTCAAACCACAGTTGGCAGTGTGGGAGTCTAGTGCTTTAACCACTTGCTTGCTGGCCCCTATTTTAAAAGAAAAAAAAATTATTTATTTATTTGTTGTGATTTTCAAGCTACCAGGTGCAGGACATGCACCACGGTCGGCCGTGTTGGGATCCAGCGCCTTCACCACCATGCCACCTGCTGGCCTGGGTTTTGACTTTCAACATGAACATTTCTAATGAGCTCTTCCTCCATCTTGGGGCTCCTAAATGCTAAAGCTACTTTTGGCCCATCCCCCAAGTCCTGTGATAACTTGGGTTATTTATTTGGTGTTGGCTGATGGGCTTCGGGGATCCACTCTGGCGATCCAAGCTGAAAAGAGAACTTGGGCAGGCCCCTGTGGTCAGGGCCTTGGCTGGCCGGCGTGGCACTTTCGTACCGGTTAGAAAAGGCACCTCCTCCCCCAGGAGTAGCTTTTTCTCTCTCTGCGGCCTTTTACTAAAATAGTGTTTTATTAAAGCACTTACAGCCTCCTACAAAACTGTCACAGGGCAGGTCAGTGTTGTCTGCAGGTGGAGGCTGACAGCACGGCACTGTGCAGTGTGTCATGGGGACAGCTGTGAGGGACACTTGGAAGCCCCGTGGGAAAACCTGGAGTCAGCCCGCTCTGCCTCTCACCAGTGGCCTTGAGCAAACCGTACGGCCTAAGGGGCTGTTGCCTTGCCCCTTGTCAGGAAGTGCCTGGCATACACACAGCGGGGCCTGAGTTTCCGACGCCAAGTCCCTGCCCTGTGTGTTCCATCCTCACTTCAGAATCTCAGTCCCCACTCCACGCATGTTCCTGCTCATGTGCCCGAGCAGGTTCGCCCTGGCTGTGCTGGGCTACGTTAACATGGCTGCTTCTTTGTGTACTTCTGCTCTTGCTATCTCTGTGGTCTGTTTTCTGTTTGTTTGTTTGTTTTTAAGAGAGATTTTTTTTTTTTTTTGGAGAGGTTTTTGCTATAGGGCGCGTGCGCTCGCCAGACAGACAGAGAGAGATAGAGAGACAGAAAGCGAGAAATCACCCCCCAGGGGGGATGGCCACGCCGCAATCCCTTCTCCTCCATTCTCCTCTCAGGATCCTGGGCATGCACACACACGCGCCCGGTGTGAGTTTGGAGCAACTGGGTCCGGGACGCGAACCGCGGTCGACTACGTGGGAGTCCAGCGACATAACCATTACGCTAACTGCTGGTTCCCATGAGAGATTTTTGCTATAAGGTGCTTGTGCTCCAGAGACAGAGAGATAGAAAATGAAAAATCACCCCCCTCCTCCCCCCAGGAAGAAAGCCATGCCATAATCCCTTCTCCTCCATTCTCCTTTTGGGATTTGGGACACACACACACACACACACACACCCAGTGTGAGTTTTAAGTTGCTGGGTCTGGGACTCGAACTGCGGACAACTATATGGGAGTCCAGTGATGGAACAATTATGCCATCTAGTGGTCCCTCTATGGTTTGTTTTTTTGTGTGTGTCATTCTGAATATTTCCTATAAGAAAATTTTGTCATTGCTTATCCTAGCTTGCCACCGTTTTTCTTAATTAGTGAGGTTAAATGTGACCTCTGCTGCATCTCCATCTTAAAACAGCAAAACACGGGCTGTCACTAATTAAAGCCAACTCCCCAGCACTGCCGTCTGTCTCTAATGAGCCACTGTCACCAGTGCACTGGGCCTCGCAACCTGGGTGTAGCCGTGTGCTTTAGCATAAGCTGCAGGATGAAGCCCTGAAGCTAGAATCTGGGGACGAGCGTCCCCTTCTCCCTCCTGTCTTCTCCTTAGTGTTCTGTCGTCCACACTGGGCCCTCCATCCACCGTGACCAGGTCTCCCTGACACCCCCAAGTGTTAAGTTCTCAGAACTTAGTACACGAGACCCAGTAACTCCATGTCTTCCAACTGGACTAGCAGAGTCCTTCGGATTGACGTTTTCTTAGATATTCTGTTCTTCTGTGAGGTTCTCTTCCAGGCCAAGTTCACTTCCGCTCCCTCACTGTCTTCCTATAGAAAATATTAGTTTAGGTTAAGCAAAAGAGCCCGCAATTCATTTTCACAAGTGAGCCTAATCTCAAAATACACTTATAGCCCATCATTCTCCGGTGCCACTGAGCACAGAACGCACCCCGTCCCGCTCTCTTTCTGTGTGCCCAGTGCTCCGTGCCTGCCTCGCCCTTCTCTCCACCTCCCTGCCGTCCCACCCTCCCTCTGTCCTCCATCCCCACCCTCCTTGTCCCCATGCTCACCCGCGTTCTCCGTGTTCTCCAATCATGAATCCCATCTTCTCACTCCCAGCTCATTCTTCTTTTCCTGTTCCTCAGACTTGTTCATTGTTGTCATTATTTTCTTTAAAATAAGTTTTCTTTTTTTAAGGAATAATTTTTTTTAATTTTTATTTTATTATTTTATTTTTTAATTTTATTTTTAATTTTTTTTGGAGAGGTTTTCGCTATAGGGCGCATGCGTTCGCCAGGAAGACAGAGACAGAGAGATAGAAAGTGAGAAATCAACCCCCAGGAGGGTGGCCACGCCCCAATCCCTTCTTCATTCTCCTCTCGGGATCTTGGGCATGCACACACATGCGCCTGGCATGAGTTTAAGCCTCCGGGTCCGAGACTCAAACTGCGGTCGACTACATGGGAGTTCAGAGACATAGCCATTACGCTAATCGCTGGTCTCCCATAAAGAGTAATTTTTGCTATAGGGCATATGCATTCACCAGAGAGACAGAAAGCAAGAAATCACCCTCCGGGGGGATGGCCATGCCACAATCCCTTCTCTTCCATTCTCTTCTCAAGATCTTGGCACATGCACCCCGTGTGAATTTTAAGCCACTGGTTTTGGGACATGAATCGCGGTTGACTGTGTAGAAGTCCAGCGATGTAACCATGACGCCATCTGTTAGTCCCCTTTAAAATATGTTTTAAACCTTAAAAAATCTTTTGTTTCCCCTTGGAGAAGTGTCCAGAAAGCAGAGCATTTCTTCCTGGACCCTATCTTGGTACCCTCCCTTTCCCCACAGGCCTGTGCTGTGCAGAGGGGCAGAGCAGTGGGCGCCCTCCCAGTCCCCTTCCCTAGACTCCTGCCGGCCCAAGGTTACCTGTTGTGCTGAGGAGCTAACGGTCACTGGGCACACCTCCGCAGCAGGTTCATTGGTGGCTGGCCCTGTGGGAGGCCGTGGTGACCAGGCCGCTTTGCTTTTAATCTTTGACACTTGGAGGTACTCTCCTGCCTGGGGTCACCAGGGTGATTATCTGTAGCTTATTTTTCTTGATGGTCAGTTAACAGGAATTGCTCATGAGACTTTTTTTTTTGGCCCTTTTCATTCATTTATCCACTAAATAATAAAAGGGCGTTGAATAATAGGGCATCTGGGTGCTAACCCCTGTACTGAGAACTTCACAGCATAAGTCAGTCATGGCCCTTCCATCGTATTTTTCAGAAGTGAGTCTAACAGGCTATGAAATCCTGAGATTCAGAGCTCAATGTGGGAACTGCAAGCATTTTGAAGGGTAAAAGAGCGATCAGTGTGCACGGTGTTCCCTGCTTATGTTGAGTCTCCTTGGTGAGCTCTGAGGGGTGTGAGAAGGTATCAGTGATGTAGGTGGAGACCAAGTTGCAGTCACGATCCAAAGTCGTTTAGAGACTGCTCCTGCCAGCCCCTCCCCACCGCTGCACTCTGTACGGTATTATTTTTAAAGCCCTTAATAATATCTGGAACTGTACTATTTCTTTATTTTCCTGTACCTCCCTCTTTGCAATCATGAGTCCCAGAGGGAGGGAGCCTGCCTGTCTTGTTTCTGCCATTGCATTCCTAGTACCTAGAACAAAGCCTGACCCGTAGTCGGTATTTGGCGAGTGTGAATTCAATATATATTGCAGGACTTGCAATTCCGACTCTCTTGCCCTTGGTCCACCGTTGTCCATGACTCACTCTAAGCCCTTGTTTGTCCGTCTGACAGCTTATGTGCAGGGCTTCCCTGTTACGAGGCTCCCTCCCCTGGGTCCTGCCAGAGCCAGCAGCTGTGGTTCTGTACCTGCTGTGCTCCAGCCTGGGATGCAGCCTCAGGAGCTGGCCTTGGGCAGATCGGTCCCTCCATTCCTGTACCTTAAAGTGGGACCTCGTCACTGGTCTTACCTTTGTTTTTGTTTTAAAGAGTTATTTGTTTGATTTTATTTTTTTTTAAATTTCCTAGAACGTACATGCATTCATTCAGGAGAGAGAGAAAATGAGAAAGCCAGGTGCCAGGCTCAAGACTTGAAGTGTGATGGACCGTGTGGGAGGCCAGCACCTTACCCACCATGCCATCTGCTGGCCCAGGTTAGACCTTTGTTAAAGGTCACCTGAAGGTTGATACTGATGGTTGTCCTTTCTATAGGCTTATAGAAGTATTAAGGCTTGTACCCATGGGATGTTTTCACAACTGTGGAAAGTGATACCCTTCCTGACAGCCAGAGGGCAGCCTGCACCAGCACGGCAGGTAGTACCCAGCACTTAGCACTCACTACCCTCCTCGTGATGACGTGTGCTATCTAGGCCTGACTTCCTCACGGGGCAGCGAGCGCGGCGTGCTCAGGACATGCGCTCCCCAGTCTGGGATGGTACTATCTAACCAGGCCAGGATGAATGGATCACTGTTGTCCTCCAGCCGACCAACCCACCATTTCCTGTCCCCCTCGCCGTCCTGAGGAAGAGCAGTGCCGACACCATCAGTTGGCATAACGGCTATGTCGCTGGACTCCCATGTTGTCGACCGCGGTCCAAGTCCTGGACCTGGTGGCTTAAACTCACGCCGGGCGCGTGTGCGTGTGCGCCCAAGATCCCGAGAGGAGAATGGAGGAGAAGGGATTGCGGCGTGGGCATCCCCCCTGGTGGGTGATTTCTCACTTTCTGTCTCTCTGTCTCTGTCTTTCTGGCGAGTGCATGCACCCTATGGCAAAAACCTCTCAAAAAAAAAAAAAAAATAGAGCAGTGCTTGGGTGGGTAACAACTTGAGGTTTCTTAAGCACAGAAATCGTTTTTCCGATACATGGTTTAAAAAGAGATAAGCATTAATTTAAAATGAAGAGATTCTGTTTTTCAGAAGAATGATTTGGACGGAGATGGGGCTAGGGTTTAAAAACAACGTTAGGTCAGAACATGTGAACCAGAGCAGTTTCCTCTGGGGGGTTGGCTATGGTGTTAATCTCTGTGTCCGCAGCCCGGGAAATCGCCCTTATGGCTTTCACATGTGAGGGAGTCCGCCGTGCCTTGTTTACATTACTGCCATTTATAAAACATTTAAAACGGCCATTCTGCTGAGTAAACATTCAAGGGCCCGAAGGATAAGCATATCACTTTTAACTTCTTAAGACTAAACTTTCCAAACCATTTCCTGCCAGAGGGACCCAACAGCAAAATTGCAAACTCTGTGCCCCGAGATGAGATAGGCCGAATTAGATTAAGCAGCTTACTGTTGACATGTCTATTGATCTGGGCTCAGTGCAGTTTCCTGTCTCTGCCAGCAGTCAGATTGCCGTATACAATAACACGGCGGCCTGGTTTATGTGAAATTGGGGACTCCGAGCATCCATTACTGCAGGAAGGCAGTGGCACCGGGAGATAAGGTTAAGCCGCTCGCCGTGTTTAAGCCCGCAAAATCCCAGCCACATATTCGCTGTCTAAAACGTTGCTTATAAATTTGACAGTGTTCCATTTAGAACATTTCCAAAGAGATCATCCAGTGTTATTCTCTGCAGGTAGTTGTACAAATAGCATTATGAACGCTCACTGTTCACGCGGTGTCCCGCTTGCTCAGTTTCATGCATGCTTCTTAGTATTTGCATACGCGTGTTCAGCGGGGGCCAGGCCACCTAGGAAGTCCAGGAGCACGGAGGACCGTCGCTGGCCCAGCCACACTGCAGTTGATGAGAGGAATGAGTGTCAACCACCTGACTTGAAAATGGTGCGTTCTTCTTTCTGGAGTCAATGAAGGACAGTCAGTGGACTACCTTCTTTGTATTTCTGAAGCCAGCCATTTGCTTTAGGGTGCCATTGTCCTTCTAAATAGTGAGCGCTACATCTTCTATGCCAAAAGTTGGACAACAGGAAAGAATAAATGTAAAACACAGGGGCACCCGATGAAAATTGAGTGGTTTTTTTTGGAAACATTTTTGTTTGTTTTTTAAAATTGTGTCAGAAAGTGCCTGTACTTTCCAGAGCGGGATGGAGGGTGGGAGAGGGAGAGAGAGAGCAGTCCTCATGGCGGATGGGCATATCACAATCTCATGCCCTCCCTCCATCCCTCCTTTGGGGATCTGGGGCATGTGTGTGCCCCCCCAAGCGTGTTTTCAAGTCTCTCAGGCTGGGATGCTCTGACAGGCCGTGTGCCCTGACCACCAGGCACAGGGTGGCCAGCCTGTTTTGTTGTGTTTTTTATAAATGTGTGTTTCATATATTAGTTTTAAATATCCCTCCTTACACACATACACTTTTTTTTGTTTAACTAGATTCTCGTTTAATTATGAATCTGTTTTTCATTTATTTATTTTTAGGTTTTTGCCATAGGTCCTGTGCACTCACTAGAGAGACAGGCAGACAGACAGATAGAGAGAGGAACAGTGAAAAATAACTTCCTTGGGGGTGGCCACACCACAATTCCTTCTTTTCATTCTCCTCTGAGGTTTCTGGGCACGTGCACACATACACCTGGTGTGAGTTTCAAGCCACTGGAATCAGGACTCCAAACATAGACAGCCCTGTGGGAGTCAGTACCCCAACTACCACGCTATCAGCTGGCCCCACTTTTATCTAGTTTTATTTTAAAAAATTAGGTTAAAGGAATTGTAGCTTTCCTTGGAAGAGTCTTGCCTTTTACCTTGCTTCAAACATCCTAAAAAGGGTAGATGTCAAGACTGGTCTATACACTTCTGAAGAGGGTAGGGGAAGGACATTTTTGTGACCCACAGAGCTGGGATTCTTCGAAATGGTCGAGGGTCAGATCTTTCGTTCTGATCATACATGTCATTCTTAAATTTCATGCCAAAAATGCAATGCCTGTTCCTAGAGGGATGTTCCCAGAGCAGATTCTGTGCTTTCTGGTGAAACACGTGCTCTGAATTGGGTAGAAGGGTGGATCTTTGAAAGTGACATTGCAGCTTGCCTATCATGGCATTTTATGCAGTTTTCAGTACATGTTTATCTCAGAAATCTCTCCCTGTTCTCACAGGTAGAAACAGTTTCACATAAAACTTAGAAAATCCCTTACATACAGTACTGATGAAAGCAAGCTTTGGAAATGTGACAAGCCTGGGCATATCTTCCCAGTGTCGTCCTGTCCTCCAGGCTGACCTCCCGGGACAGTTTGCCCTCACTCAGGCTGTTTGCTCCAAGTTGTCCCTTCCAGGACGGATGCAAAATGCATGTATTTTCAGTGCAGTTGGCGTTTATTGGCATAGTTTTAGGCTTTATCTTTTAATGAGATTTTAATTGGTTTTATTGCAAGATTTATGCACGGCGCCTGGAATGCCGATAGGTGAGCGGCACCTAATAGGTAAAGCGGCCATGGCGATTACTGCGAGATGGCATCCTTTAGCGACTGGCTCCTCAGGTTCCCGACTGGCCCTGACCCGCAGAGGGAACCAGGTTGGATTGTTGGCAGTTTTCCGAGGAGCCTAGACTCTACGGTTGCCGGTTTCTCCATGAGAGAAGGAGAGAGAGGCACCCTCAACAGGGTTCCCGCGCCATGACCTCCCCGGCCCCAGCCAGCCCCGATCGTGGCACACGTGCCCCGCATACCACGGGCAGGCTTGGCCTGCAAACCTGGGCCTTCCCACGCGGCCGACCTCACAGAGCGGTACCATTCGCTGGGCCGCTGTTCGGCGGCGGTGCCCAGACTCTGAAGTGCTGAGCAACCGTCCCCTTGGCTCCCTTTACTGAAAAGTCCTGGTGAGTCCAGGTACCACATATGGCGAGCCAGGGCAGGCAGCCATGTTCCCCGCTTCCTTCCATGGTGGTGGCAGCCATCAGGAAGAGCAGGCAGGGAGCCCTGCTCTGTTTATCCCTCTGGGGTCACAGAAACAGTCTCTGCACCCCTCAGCCCCCCTCACATCGCTGGACACTAGAAAGGCCTTTGGGGTCAGTTTATCTCATCATGGATACCGTGGGAGGAAGAATGTCGACCTCTTTCACAGAAATCGCATGCGTGCTCGGTTAGTAATAGCAGCACGTTCATTATGGCCGCTGCGATCACAAACACCCACCTGCCCCCAGTTTGGGGACCCTGAGGAGCAATACATTTACGTATTCTGCTTAATTAAAATAGTCCCCATGTAAGTTCACATGAAAAGTTACCCTGTAATTAAAATCAGTTGACCAATGCATAACAGAAAAAAGTCCATGGTTGTCACCATCGAGCGAAGGGTCCCAGGGTGGTGGCCTCGGCTGCTCACCTCTTGTCCCCCAGCTGCCAGGCGCAGTCGGTGCATCCTTTATGCCTGACGTTCACACGGCCACCTCATCCCTGCTACAAGACTGGAACCCCAAGGGCCTCTCTCGTTCATCTTTTCATCTAAGGCCCTGCCTTGGAATCCTCGACACACATTTCTTTAACCGTTGGCTTGAGTCAAATTCGACCCATAGATTTTCTAGGTCTGAGCATTCTGCAGGGAGTGAGCCAGAGACCCGAGGGTTCTGCAAAGGCCTCAGGCAGTGAGAAGAATGAGGGGGGCCAGTGGAGTTCCAGGTGGACTTAGAATGACTCTGGAGTGGAGGTGAGGAAGGACGCTGGAGACAACGGGGCTCCTGGGAATATTGTCATGGTGACGCTCGGGGCCTCAGGTCTGGTGGAGATTCGGTGAAGGTATCTGTCTTCGTCTGCTATGGCGCTGCTAGCAGACATCCCTGAATGGGTGATTTGAAAGAAAACAGATTTATTTATAAAACTCATGGTCTCGGTGGCTGAAAGATCCAGAGACATCACAGTGCCAGAAGGGGGCACTTAGAGCAGAGTGTGGTCTTTATCCAGGCAGGCTCTGCCACCGCACTCCCTCTGCTTGTAACCAGCCAGAGCGCAGCCATGGGGCCCACCCCGCCACCTGCCTACAGCCAAGGGCCCCACCTTGTGACGCCATGAAACAATGAAGCTTCTCCTCACCACCTTCACAGTGTAACCAAGTCCCAGTGCCTGACTTTGTGAGGGACATCCCATCGACAGCGACAGCCTGTCCTAGACTCCTGCAGGAGCCTTGCAACTGACTTTTACCCCCTACAGTAGTCTCCTTTCACTCATTCCATCCTCAGTGTGAGGGTTTCTGACCAGGTCACTCTGCGTGCATTGGAGCCTTTCTTAGTGAGCTTCTCCCTACCCCCTTCCCATATATATCACTGACCAAAGGATTATATCTAGGCATCTTTTTTTAAAAAGAATGATTTAACTTTACTTATTACTATTTTTGAATTTGACCAAAGAGAGAGAGGTAAAGTGAGAAAGCAAGCCACCAGGTCCGGGACTCAAACGGCAGTCAGTCATGTGGGAGTCCAGCACCTTTAACCACCACGCCACCTGCTGGCCCCTATCCAGGCGTTTTTTTGAAAGTTGTTTGTTTATTTCTTCCATCACTCAGAGCAAGATAGAGAGACAGCACCCCTAGTGTGTGTGTGTGTGTGTGTGTGTGTGTGTGTGTATATATATGATGTATATATATATATCATATATATATATATATATATATATATGATATACGTTATTTAATTAGGTTCTTGGCAAAAAATTTAGAACTCCAATTTGTGAGGATAAACTCCATTTGTAAGGGCAAACACGGATCGCAGGTAGCCCTGGAGCTGAGGAACAGCTTTGATTTTTGGTAAAATTTGCGAGTCCACAGCTTTCTGATCAACCTTGTGCTGCTCTGAAATCTCGTATTTCTCCTTCTCTTGTGTCGAAGATCTCACCTTCCTGGTGTCTGGGCTTCTGCTCTTTTTCTTGAAGTAAGCATCGGTAAGGTGCTTTGGGATTTTTACTTTGCTAATATCAATTTTCGTGGAGGTGGCAATGACAAATTTCTGGTGTGTTCTACGCAGTGGAACTCGGTTGAGAACCAGTGGCCCAGTTACAAGTAGCAAGCCACTGCTCAGCTGCTGCAGGAAAACCACTCTCCTGCCTCTGTGGGTCCAGTGAGGATGATCAGAATGGTCCCAGGAGTGATGCTGGCTCGCAGCTTTCTCACAGGCTGACTGAAGGGATTTTGCCATGGCTCAACAGCTTTCGAGGCACATCTTCAGTAGGATAATACCTAGGCATTTTGCACAGTTTTACCACCCAGGTACCACCATTCCTGTCTCTACCAACTGGTTTTGTGACAGTCACAAGAACCTTCTCCTTCTTTTCCATTTTCTATCCTGGATTTAGTGGCCAAGTATTTCTCTTGTACATGGCCTTCCTGGAATCCATGGCAGACTGGGAGTATCTGCCAATGCCCCGGACTAGGACGGGGTTTCGGCTGCAATGGGGCTTCCCCTTCTTGGGCCTTTTAGCCTTGGGGTCACCCTTTTTAACCTTGCCCCCGGCATCAGTCTTCTTGGCTTCAGGTTTCTTCTCAGCATTTTGCTTCGCAGCTTTTCACCTGCCATCGTGCATAGTGGGAAAGCACCCCTCGTAGAATCTTGACACTGGGGCCCTTCTCAGCTTGGCCAGCCCTGGGTCCTGGCCACGATGTGCCCAGTGTACTCAGGGGAATCTCTGCGTGTGAACCTGGCACCCTTCTGTGTGGGCCAGCCTTGCAGAGCCGTGCAGTTACCGTCGTGCTGCCGTCCCGCTCCAAAGTCCAGGCGTTGGACAGTCTTGCAGTGCCTAGCCCTGCCCCCAGCTCTCATCCTCCTGCCATGGCCGCACCCCAGCTGCCCCTCTGAACTGTCCCACTGGCCTTCTTGTCATCCCTCACCCCACGAGGTGCTCCAGGACAGGCCAGTCACAGTGTTGCTCTCATCTGCCGTGCGCGTGTTGCATTTCACAGTTATGCATTGGGAGCTATCGCCTTCAGGGACGCCCTGTTCTGAATATCCCTGGAGCCGTCACAGCCTGGCAGAGAGTTCTGACCCTTGAATAATTGAGACAAAGCTGGAAAGTAGGAAGTCAAAAACAAGATGATGATGCTAATTTGGGCTAGAAGAGATCGCTGTCGGGGTCAGGCGGGACGAACATGAAAGGCGGAAGCTTGCCGGCCTCGAGGCCCAGAAGACTGCACCTGGGAGCAGACCCTCATGCTCTAACGGCGAGCTTATGAGAGCTGCTTATACGTTTCTGCTGGAGAAGTTTGAGGACATAGGGAGACCATGGCGGAGAGAGCGGGAGGGGATGTATCGTGAGGGGGCGAATTCCCGGGACCCCTCGAGGAGAGCCCGTCCGTGAGATGCAAACAGCGAGGCGAACACGCAGAAACTGGCAGAAAAATGGGAATAAGCAGAAAGGAAAAACACACGAGGGCGAAGAAGACAGCGAGGCTAGGCCGTCTGATGCTAAGCGAGGGCACCTTTCGTAGCTCACGGGGCACCGACCTTTGCTCACAGAGCAGCCGCGGCGCTCCCAGAGAACTTGGGGCCATGGAGGAGAAGTGCTGGCTGCCGGCCTGCTCGCCACTCGGGGCTTCTTGGCGAAAAGACAGGCATTTCGTTCCATTTTTTAGCTAGGCTTCTGCCTCCTGCTGCATCTCTCGTCTCTCGTGCTTTGCTGTCACCCTCCCTCCGCTCTGTGCTCCCCAGACGCTGAGGTTTCTCGGGGTGCAGTCACTCCTGGCATCTTGGCTGACACTTGGTCAGGTACGGCCTGGCAGAGAGGAGAGGGCCTGCCTGGGCCAGGGCTGATGTAGGCCCCCCGAGCGGGCCTAGTTCTTAGTCAGTTCTCCCTCCCTTTCTGGCCCTAGACTCATTCCCTTGTCTGTTGGTTGGGGCTGCTTGCACTGATCTCACAGACATATAAGAATTAAGGGTCAGGCCAGCAGGTGGCATAATGGTTATGTCGTTGACTCCCACGTAATGGACTGTGGTTCAAGTCCCAGACCCAGCGACTTAAACTCACTCCAGGCGTGTGTGTACGTGCCCAAGATCCTGAGAGGAGAATGGAGGGGAAGTGATCATAGCCTGACCATCCCCCTGGGGGATGATTTCTCACTTTCTGTCTCTCCAGCAAGCACACACACTCTGCAGCAAAAATTTCTCTTAAAAATAAAAAATAAGAATTAAGGGTTGGGCCAGCAGATGGGATGGTAGTTGGGTCACTGGACTAGCACATGGCCAACCACAGTTTGAGTCCCACCCAGACCTGGCAGCTTGCTTTCTCTCTCTTTCTCTGCCTCTTCCTGGTGGGGCATGTGCCCTACAGAAAATTAAATAATAATAATAATAAATTAAATTAAATAAATAATTCTTTTTTAAAAAAAGAATTAAGGGTCAAGGGAAGAGAACGAACATCTACCGCAGCTTGCGAAGTGCCAGTCCCGAAGGATGTGCACTCGTTTGTGAATCTCGTGAGCCCCGGTGAGGCGGGGGCAATTGCCCATACTGATCCCTTCCAGAGGTGGCTTCCCTTCCCTGATGTTGGCAGTTGTCAGCTCCAGGCAGGAATGAGTACACCGTCACCTGCTAGTGTCGGGGAGCGGCGGTCATGCACAGCGTGTGTGCCACCAGATCCCTCACCACCACGCTTCGCTGGAGGCTCGAGTCAGGAAGGAATGGCCTGTGTTTCCCAGAGGCCTCGAGCACTGAATCCTGCTCATCTTAGCATCCCCGAACCAGGCTCCTCAGAGGTGCAGGCTGCGCTGCGACCTCAGTAAGGTGGGCGTGTCCCCGAGATCACGGAGGAGGAGCCACGCCAGCTTCGCGTTTGGAGCCTCTTCGCGCGGAGCAGCTTTGTGGTAATTAGTATCTATTACGTCAGTCGGGAGAGGATGATAAATTATTCCCACTTTGGGCCGCTGGGTATCGCTCTCCTCCTTGGACGTGGAAGAGTCTAACAACTTGAGCTGTTCCAGATGCTGCAGGAGCCGCCAGCTCCAGCGCAGGAGGTACCATCCTGCAGGAAATCCGCTCCACCTCCACGTCCCGTCCAGGGCCTCCCACACGCACACACACGGTATTCAGGGCAGCTCACCCACGCACCAGCCGCTCTGATGGACGTGAGCACACCACCAGGAATGTAAGCACAGCCTTGCTGAGCACAGGGAAGAAACCAAGCCCGGGCACTCCTCAGAGTCTTCCAATCCCGTTTTTTTTCTCCACCACCTTTTGTGCGCGTGCTCATGCACACACATGCGTGTGCGCACACACACTCAAAGCGCATGCACATATGTGCACACAGGAGCTATTTCTACATCCATCAGGATAACGGAGACCTGTGAGCTCTCACCTTAAGTGTATGTTGGGAAGTCCTTTGTCCTGGCCTTGCCTGGTAGACCTGCATGGAAAACAGCCTCATGCAGTTGTCTCGTTTTATTCTTAAATTGCCAGAGGGCGTGTGCACTTCCCAGAGAGAGAGAGGGAGACATAAAAAGAGAAGGAGAAGGAGAAAGCACCTCCCAGTGGAGAGCAGTGACGCCACAGTTCTTTCCTCCTGTTGGGATTTGGGGCGTGCATGCACACACACCCCGTGCACTCAGGGTCGGTCCTTTGTGGGATCGGCTCTGTAACTACAGGCTGTGGAATTGGCCCCATTTTTTTCTTTTTTAATTTGCCGGAGAGTGCATGTGCTCTCCAGAGAGAGACCACCCCAGGGAAGAGAGAAAGCACCCCATGGGGTAGGGGGAGGTCACATCACAATCTCTTCTCTTGCATTTCTTCCTCCTTTCAAGAATTTGGGCACACATGCACCTGTGCCTGCCATGTTTTCTAAGTCACCTGGTCTGGGACTTGAACCATGTAGTCAGCCATGTGGGATTCATCCACCTTCATTACAACACGCATTGGCCCCCTGCATTTTGAATTCTAAAAAATCTTTCTACCCTGCCAATGTACATCTAATTTTAGAAAAATGTTTTAGGGGACCAGCAGATGGTGTAATGGCTACATCGCTGGACTCCCATGTAGTCAACCGTGGTTCGAGTCCCGGACCCAGTGGTTTAAACTCATGACAGGCACATGTACGTGCGTGCCAAAGATCCCAAGAGGAGAATGGGGGAGAAGGGATTGCGGCGTGGCCACCCCCCCTGGGGGGCGATTTCTCACTTTCTGTCTCTCTGTCTCTCTGTGTCTTTCTGGCGAGTGCACATGGCCTATAGCAAAACCCTCTCAAAAAAAAAAAAAAAAGTGTTTATAAATTGAGTGGATCCAGTCTCCACTAGGTAGGCTTTTTGATAACTGAGAATAATAAATTGGGTACTTTTTTTGGATTTCTATCCATAAATATCTTACCTGATACAGTTTTATCATTATGTGATAAAAATAATAATGTTAATGATAACTAATAATATCTAACATTTATCAAGTACCTTCTCTTGCAAGAATTTGCATGCATTTTCTTGTTTAGTTTTCACAGGTCCCTGTGATGTGGGCTCTTCTTAAATAAAGCACTTGTCAGTGCAGAGAACATACAGAGACCAAGAGACACATCCAAGACCCCATAACTAATGAAGGGCAGAGGCAGATTTTGAACCCATGTCTCTCGGGCACCAGCTTTTTTTACTCTTGTTAGGAAAACTGAATTGAGGAATAATTTCCTTACTTATAAAAGATGTTAGTTTTTCGGGCCAGCTGGTGGCATGTGGGTCAAGGCACTAGATTTCACATGGCCGGCTACACAGTTTGAGTCCCAGACCTGGCAGCTGTAAACAGCACACCAGGTACTTGTGTGTCCATGCCCCAGATCCTGAGAGGGGAATGGAGGAGAAGGGACTGCAGTGTGGCCATCCTCCTGGGGGTGATTTCTCACTTTTTTCTCTCTCCTTCTTTCTGCCTCTCTGTCTTGCATGCGCACTCTATAGCAAAAACAAATTAGTGTTTTAGTCCCCCAGAGCACTTTCGTTTTTAACAGTTTTAGCATCAGCTACCTCATAGAGAACAGAATCTACTACACTTTGCTTCTAGAGACCCGCTCTTCACTGCAACTCTGAGGCAGGCGGTGGGGACGTCTTCTTGTCAATCTTACCCCCTTTTTTCCTAGAATATTTAATAGCATGATATTAAAGGAAGTTAAGTAATATTGAATCCTCTGGGCTCCTGATAACCAAATAATCCTCCTACTAAATATTCTGCTAGACTTTTGATGAGAAATTTCCTGCAAAATGAAGTTTGTTTCTCATTAAAACAAGCAGTGCATTTCTCAGTCTCTTCTTGACATAAGAAATGGAATTTAAAGGAAGAAGAGATTTTTAGGTTACTGAAATAGAAAAAAAAAAATCTGAAGTCATTTTCCTGCTTCTAGTTAATTTAAAATGACAGGATTAAAGTTTGCTTTGTCTCGCCCTTTTTTTTTTTTTCCTGGTCAAAAATATCATATGTGAAAATTTAGCTTGCATTAAAATGGCCATTCTCAAATATATTCCTTTCTCCCTCAGTCATAACTTGTGTATCAGGCAAGTGTATTTTTCTGCCACTTTAAAGAACTTGAAATATTTAAATGCTTGGGGAATTTCTAATACATCTGTTTCTTTTTTTAAGAGCGATTTTTGCTATAGGATGTGTGTGCTTGCCAGAGAGACAGAAAGCAAGAAATCACTCCCCGGGGGGATGGCCACACCACAGTCCCTTCTCCTTTATTCTCCTCTTCCTGGGATCTTGGGCACATGCACATGTGCCCGGCATGATTTTCAAGCCACTGGGTCCAGAACTCAAACCACAATCAGCTATGTGGGAGTCCAGTCACATAACCACTACGCTATCTGAGGGCCCCTCTTTTATTTATTATTTAATTGTCAAAGGGCGCACACACTTGCCAGAGAGACAGAGACGGAGAGGGAGAGGGAGAGGGAGAAAGCATCCCCCACAGTGGGGCGTGGTCATGCTGCAGTCTTTTCTCCATCCTTCTGGATTTTGGTCATGCACACATACTTGGCATGTTTATCAAGCTGCCAGGGTGATGGGCATGTGGGATCTGGTTCACTTAACCAGGCCATGAGGCTGATTCTACATTTTGTTTTTTGAATGTTTTGCTGTAGGGCACTTAGAATGAGAGAGGAGTGGGGAGTAAGGGAGCACCCCCTAGCAGGATGGCTCTGCTGCCATCCCTTCTCCACTCTTCTCTCAAGGTTTTCACCACGTTCATACACATGCATGGTCTATTCTTCAAGCTGTAGGGTCTGGGACTTGAACGCACAGTCCCCCATGTGGGATCCAGCTGCCTGAACTACCATGCCATTGGTTGGATCTAAATTTTTTCCTGAGATAGTAAAACCTATGACTGTGAGCAGAAGGCTTAGCCTGATCCACATGGGTAGTTTCAGAGCATCTTGGGAGTCACTGGCCATTGGGTCCGACTTGGATTGGGGAAGGACTGACTGCTGGCTGGGGTCACACAGCTTCTGTTTACCGTGCTGGCACCCCATGGGATGGGGGCCATTGTATCATGCATAGTACCTTCCCGTTGCCTTCATTTTTTTCTTATTTATTTAATTTATTATTATTTGAGATTTTTGCTATAAGGTGCATGTGCTTGCTGGACAGACAGAGAGACAGAAAGTGAGAAATCACCCCCCAGAGGGATGACCATGCTGCAATCCCCTCTCCATTCTGTTCTCGAGATTTGTGGCACATATGCACACACACCCAGCATGAGTTTCAAGATGCCAGATCTGGGACTCGAACCATCGTCGACCATGTGGGAGTCCAGCACTTTAACCACTATGCCATCTATGGGCTCCATTAATATTAGTCTTAAATTTGCTATGGGGCACATGTGCTCACTAGAGAGAGGCAGAGAGAGGGGGGAAAGTGAGAAAGCATTTGAATCACGGTCGGCCATGTGGGAGTCCAACTCCTTAACCACCACACCACCTGCTGCCCACCCCCTGCCATCTTTGCCACCCTCTTCCCCCTGCTCCCTGTTGTCTTGTGTTACTTGAGCACAGTGAGGCTCAGAAGAAAGCGCCCGTAGATGTGCCTGTGCCGTGAGGCGCACTCATTCAGTACACAGTCTTGTTAAGAACGCATTTAAAGCCCCTGGCGGAGCAGGCAATGATTCTGAAGCTGCAAGACGAGGGATGTCATTGGCAATGTTAGAGGAGAAGTCACTGGTGTCGCAGTGCTCGTCCTGAACAACTGAACCACCAGGCACACCAAAACCCAGTAATTCGGTTCTGCCTCCGCGTTCAGGCCCCCTGCAGGCAGCCTTCACTAGGCGTCATCCTTCCTGTCACTGGCTCGTCTCTGCGCACATACTTCTTTAACGAATGCTGTTCTTTGCACTGGAGAGAATGGCTTATTATTTCTGAGCTGACTATGTCCATGGCAGAGTCTGATTTTGTTTTCTAGAATATACATATAAGACAAAAAGTAAATCATGCATAAAAAAATGCAATTCTGCTGATTTAGGGCCCCCGAACAAAGGCTCACTAATTAGTAAAAGTGAGTACAGTGGTTCCACGCCACAGAGAATATTCAAGCTTTGAAGAGTTGGATAGGTGTGCTCTTTGCATGCGAGTCCCAGGCTTATACTGCACCCCAGGCCAGGCTGGAAAAGTGGGGAGCCACAGGGGCAGCGGCAGGAGGGGAGTCCTCGTGTGTCTCAGGTCCATGGCTCCTGTTCTGAGCACCCCTGAGAGACTTTGTCCAGAGGGAGTTTGTTGCTTTGTTCCCTCTTACACAAAATTAGAGAGTGGCCCCTTTTGACATAAAAAAGTTTATTTTCTGAAAAATGACAGGAGGCACATTTTTTAAAAAAATCAACCTTTCTAACTATTCCAATGTAGCTTTAATGTACATTCTAAAGGAAATTTATATTATCTTACAAACTAAAAGTTTTATTAGTTATTTTTATTTGAAATTGGGATTGAGAGATTTAAAATGAAACTTTCTGGGTAAATATCAGTGGGGGATTTCCATAAAGGGTACTGTATTAGTGTGAGTTTGGGGGACTTGTAAACAGAGGGAAGAAAGTCATCTTACTATTAAACCAAAAGCAGTGAATGAGTTAACCCTTCAGGGACTGCAGGCCTACTGTGCCTCTTGCCTGGTCCTGGAGTGAGGGAAACTCAATCCGAGGTGTCCCACCTCTGACCGGCCACTGGAGAACCCGGGACAGCTGTGCACACCCATCTGTAGAAATGCTGTAATGGGTGCTGGGGTCACCTCTGTGCTCTGGCCTGTTTCCATGTGACCCGCTGCATCTCCCAGCAGTGGTGGGAGGGCTGCTACTGAGGTCTCTAGCTGTTGTGCTATTTCTTACGTATATTTTGTTCCCTTTTTTTTCATCAGAGAGTTGCAGAGTAGACAGTATTTAAAAAATATATTTTTTATTTAATTATTTACTTATTTTTGTTTGACCAGAGAGGGACAGAGTAAGAGAGAGTGAGAAAGCAAGCTGCCAGGTCCGGGACTCAAACCATGGTTGGCCATATGTGAGTCCAGTGCCCTTATCTACCATGCTACCTGTCGTTCCCAGTAGACAGTCTTTTGGATGGGAAGTAAGCAGGCGTCTGAACCTTAGTGACCTGAGACGCAAGTCCCTGTTTAAGATAGAAGGGGGGCAGCGGGGAGGGAGGCACCCAGTGAAATGCCACACTCCGCCAGCGTGGGCAGGTTCTGAGTCCGAGCCCAGAGTCCTCCCTGAGGGCTCAGGTCATGCTCATGCACACCCACAATCTGGGGCTGGTTGAGGCTGGGGTGTTGACATCGTGGTGTTGAGACCTTAATGGAGGTGCTCTTTTTCTTTGTTTCTCTCTCTTTGTGATAGAAGAAATAAGTAAATAATCCCGTTGTCTGCAGGGAGGGCTCGCCTTCCCCGCTCTCCCGTTGCACAGCACGGAGGCTTGCTGCTGGGCACCAGTAGGTGAGCGAGGGGCGTGTTGGTGCAGAGACTGTATGATCTGGAGTACAGCCTTGATCTGTTAGAATCGTAAGTGGCACTGCTTTTCTCCGACTTTACGGGACAAGGCCTGGCTCTGGGAGGAGCTCGACAGGTCTTAGTGGCAGAAGGAAGGGCGTGGAAAGGGCTCAGGCTACTTCCTGTTCCGATGGCTCCTGCTTTGCTGGAACTCTGTCCCCAGCCCGTGCCAGCTGAGACCTGGAGTCGGCCTCCCTACCCAGGGTGCTGAGGGTGTGGGACCTGCAGCCAGGGGCCAGGAGAGCTGCTCTGTCACCTGGGCTCTGCCCACCGACTCCGGCTGCTGCTTGCTCCTGTCCGGCAGCCAGGCCCCTGTCACACCTGCTCCGACCTCCCTCCTCCTGCTCCTCTCTCCCTGGGACTGAGGTGGGGGTCCCGTGTGACGGCATACGTGATTGGCAGTCAAGCTCACACATGTAGAAGTGTCTTTAAATCATCAGCCCCTGCCTGTCGGTCTCCTGCACCTGTGGCTGTTCCTCCCACCTCAGCATCCGTCCTGAGCTGCTGGGTTTGGTGGCAGCAGCGCTCAGATGCCCAGCCCCAGGGGACAAGGGGACTCTATCTAGAGCACGCTGCGGGGCGCGGCCTGCTGCCAGCTGAGGTAGCCACGGTGGGAACGAGGGAGAGAATCTCTGAGATCCGTGGCTTTTACTGCACCCCAGTCCAGGAGGGAAAAGCGGGGAACCACAGGGGCAGCGGCAGGAGGTGGGTCCTTGCACATCTCTGTTCCATTCCCCCGGCTCTTCCTGGGATGTCTTCCCCCTTCTTTTCCTGACCCCCTCACGTGCTTCCTTAGAACTCAGCATCCTTCTCCAGGATCCGGGCCCCTCCACCTGCCTTGGCACCTCATGGAGTCACGCAGGACAGAGGTTCCCGGACGGCCCTTCTGCAGGTGGGTAAGATGAACAGGTTAGGGGAGTGTTCAGCTTAACAGTGATGTTTAAAGTACTGGTACAGAGATTCGCATGTTTCAGTATTTCATTTTCTAATGCATCAAGATGTTTTTCTTCATGAAGTCTGTAGCATTTTAAGAGAATACAGGCCATCGTGGGAATATTTTAAAGTAGAATTCTGAGGTCAGTGTAGCAAACTAAATATAGCCAGATTAGGTGGGTTCGACACGCAGGTGTGAAAGATCTCAGCTCCTGCTGATTCTCGCCGGAAATCTCTAATGATTTCACTATCGGATGTCTTTTAGTTGCGAAATTTAAAAATTAGGTTAAAAAAATTGAAGCTTTTTTTTTTCCCCATTGTTAAGGGCAAAACACACCTAATTGATTTCACTGGAGCCCAGAGGCTGCTGGTGACGAAATATGCTGATGATGCAAAGGGTCGTGGTGTGTTGTTTCCCAGTGTGTTTGAAGACGATCGTCCCTAGACTCAAATTACTCCCTACTTTTGCCATAATGACGCAGGTACAGTCGTTCTGCTTAATTATGGTTGACTATCGAAAACTCCTTTTCCCTCGAGCCACTGAAAGTTTTATTGGAGTTCTTTAATATGATTATAAAAATGAATGGGCTCGTAATTAGATATAAGAGAAGCCAATGCAAAGTTTGTTTAGGAAACAGTTCTACACATGGAGTTACCCGTTTCTGCACGTGAGGCCAGAATACTGACAGTACGCATTTAACGTCTGAGCTGCGCACTGACTGCGTCGGGAAGGATGATTTGAAAGTTAATTTGGATCCTCTTATAATTGCATTGAAAAGGTAATACGTTATCATCATTAAAATCAATACTCTCATGCCGTCAATAATTGTTGATATTTTTAACTTTCCCTATGCCTTCCATTATCGAAGTGAGATCTAGGCTTAGTCAACACACTTACTATTCAGAAACCTCTAATCAAGGGATGAATAGGACTCTGATTTATGAATATTCTGACTTCAATTTAGTTGCCATTGATTTTTAATCACAGCTTGAGAGGCATCCTGGAGGCATTGAGAGCCTTCTTCGAAAGAGATGTCGCCCAGTTTCTCTTGTACACGAGCAGAACGTTTTCACGTTACCCCTAACGCGAGTCATTTCTGTAGCGTAGAGAAACTGGCCATTGCTCTGTCAGCAGAACCCGAGTGTGGATTCGGGCAGCACGTGGCTCTGGCCGCTGAGCTGGGCGTTTCAGAAGCCGGGCCAGCGTTGGCAGGGGCTGGCCGACACCGAGCGTCCTCCCTCGCAGTGGCCGTGCCTCTCCTCTGTGTCTAGAATGAGAATCTCTGTTACGAGCTACTGGGGATTAACCCATTTTGCCTTCGCTCTCTGGTTGCCTGGCAGCTAGATGGAAGTGTTTGCGTTCCTTCCCATCTCTGGGCAGGGGCAAAGAGAAACAGCAGTCCCTTCAGTATTCCTGCCCTCCAAAGCGCGGTGAAACAGCCTTCGACAGTAAGCCGGCGTGTTTTCTTGCACAGGCAGAGGGAGAAACCGAGGATGTGTGCACGGGGCCTGCGGCTGGCACTGGGGCGGGGTGTGGTACAAAAGGTCGCTGTGCCCGCTTGGTTGTTTGCGTAGACCTCAGTGGACGGCCCTCAAAGGCCAGACATCATGTTCTCAGCAGCAGCCAGCTTAGGGTGGCCATCGTCCCCGAGTGGACTGGGAGTCATTTTCTCTGAATCTCAGCCAACTTGTCTTCTGTGTGCGTGTCACGTTATGGGAAGGAGATTCGCGTGCTGGGCCTTGAGTATTCCCAGGAAAGTAACATAGTGAGCCCGTCTGGAGACCCGCCCTGGCTTCTGGCATGGCACTGGACACAAACTGGGATGGAGAACGGGTCCTCCCATGTGATTTGGTTGTTTCCATGTGCGTAAGGAATCACTTGGAATAAACGGAAGCAAAAGTCGATCCTACGAGTTTTCAGATGTTGGAGAAGTCATTTGGGTTCTGGACCCTCTGACGTGGCAGGGCCCCTTACGTGGTACCTCGGTTCTGTCACTTGCGCACTGTAATATCTGGGCTAGAAATGATGCTTGCTTCTTCCTAAGAGTGGTGCTCTATCTATCTATCTATCTATCTATCTATATGGAGATCTGTATCTATGTCTATTTATATCATAAATATGCTTGAACAGTCTCTAAAGTATTTTGGAAGCTGTCTGATCCTTCTAGAACAATAATGCTTTGGGGTGCGATTTTGTCTTGCCGTGTCACCCTCGTACCAGCACAGTGACAGAAGGATGGGCCCTCAGTGAGTGAGTGGGATGTGGAAGAACCTCTTGATATGTTAAAATCTTTTTTTTTTTTTTTTCTAGAGATAGAGATAGAGAGGGAAAGTGAGAAATGGTCCCCCATGGGAAGTGGCCATGCCTCAGTCCCTTCTCCGTTCGCTTCTCAGGACTTTGGGCATGCACACATATGTACCTAGTGTGTTTCTCAAGCTACTGGATCCAGGACTCAAACCACAGGGCTGGTCATGTAGAATCCAGTGCTTTAACCACCACGCCACCTGATGATTCATACTTTATTTTATTTTTAAAGTTTTTGCTGTAGGGCATATGCACTTACCAAAGAAGCGAGAGAGACAGAGAGACATTGCCCTCCCAGGGTGGAGGCCACACCACAGTCCCTTCTCCTCCATTCTCCTCTCAGGATTTTGGGCACACACACACACGTGTCTGACATGATTTTCAAGCCACCAGGACTGGGACTTAAACTGTGGAGTCAGCCATGTGGGGTCCAGCACCTTAACCACCATGCTGCCTGCTGGCCCCTTCTTTTATTTTTATATATGTAGTAGAGTTACCTTTTTGGTGAACAGCTCTATGAGTTATAGCACAGAGAAACTGCATAGCACAAAAATTTTACTGCTTGTCAATTTAAAAGTAAAATAAATGTTTAGAATGTCTCCCTTTGAAGGAGCCACTGTGTGGGCTCCGCAGAGCGAGTCCACAGCCGCAGCCTCTGCCTGGAAGCCGCCGAGAGTCTTGTTATAGGTGTTCTTCATTTCTTCCTAATTTGCAAGTAGATTTCAGTTTCCTAATCATTTATTTAAATAACCTTTTATTTATGCTGAGATAAGGATCTGCCTTTGTTATAAAATATTGCTTTAAGACGATGAGAGAATACCTGTTTTTCCCTAAGAAGTTCTCACGGAAGGAATAAAACCATTTGTCAGCACCTCCTGGCAGTGGCTAGTAACACTGTGTGGCTGAGCGCGGCGTGGCACATTCAGCCGTGACACTGTGACACGCCCCGGCCTCGGCCTCACGACTGCCCAGTCGGTGACTGCGTCCTTAGACACACGAGAAGCTCGAGGCTCCTGGCCAGCAGTTCCTGGGGAGAGTCGGACTGGAGCCCAGGCTCTTCCCACTCCCAGCAGCCTTCTGTAACAGACACAGTTCATCGGGCTAGCGTAGCGAGTGTGTCTCTGTGCACACAGGTACTCACACGCACATCGAAGAGAGAAAAGGCGGGGGAGGGAGGGGTTTTCAAGAAGCTGCCAAAGAATTTGTTGGGTACCCCCTGTTTCTTAAATAGCAGAGGCCGTTGCAGGACCCACACAGCCCGCTGAACACCCATTGCAGTCCTGGTGTCCCTATGTGAACTTTCATCTCTTCAGGCAGGAGCGTCCCTGGTGTGGGAACACTGGAAGTATGGCGACTGGTGCCGTGTCGCCTCCTCCCTGTTGTCACAGCTCCGAGCCACAACTAGTGTCCATTCCTGTACTGCTGTCAGCCGAGCAGTGGCCCGGCACCCGTGTGCCATCAGTGCCTCCTCGAGGTTCAGCAGGTGTCCAGCCAGGTGACGGAGGGGTCGGGGCTCGTGGCAGTCCTCCCTTTCTGATACAGATGAAGACTCCCAAACTAGAGCTGAGGCAAGTAGGCAGACAGACCCCATCTGCGGCCAGAGATTCATTTCCTGACTTCACTTACTCCGTCTCTTAAGGATGTGTTAACTCTTCAGTCTTTGGCAAAAGTTCTACCAGGCAGCAGCCCCAAATATCACCCATCCCTAAATAAGTTAACTGTCTGCAGGAAATCTTAGATTTCCTGTTGTTGCTGAAGAGGTGTTAGACGTCAGCACTTTCAGAGTCTCCTTCTTCCTGCCTCTGAGTGGCTGGGTGACATTAGGACAGTTACTTAAACTCTCAACTGTAGCCTTCTATGAAAGAAGCCATGTAATATTCCCTATTTCATGGGGTTATTTTCAGGATTAACTGAAATAATGAATATAAAGCTCCTTAACATAGGTAGAGATGGATTATCATTATGCTTATTGTTTGTAATAAAGATCCTCATGCTTATAGCTCTCAGAGACAGTCCATTTATAAAAATCTACCTTCTTGATCTCAGTTCATGGCTGTCTGGTTTCTTTTGACTCTTTCAAATTTGATATATTAGTGCAATGTTCTGGAATGGCTGGATCATTTTCCATGGACATGGTATTCTACTTTAGTAAGCCCATATTGAGACCCATTTTATCTTCTGTCATTGCACTGGACATAAACTTGTATGGACTGGGCAGTTGTATTCACATGCGAACAATCGTCTTCATCACTAAAGAACCTGCAGGAAGGCCAGATAGAAAGTTCTCTGCCTAGGACCACTCCCTTTTCTTTACAGCCCCGTTTCCGATCCTCCCGTTCTGAGGAACCAGTGCCTCAGAAGGGAATGCTTGCATCCTCCATTCTTGAAAGCAGGAGGAAGGTGCTCTCAGTGCACACCTCCGCCCGGCAGAGTGTGAGAGTTGGGTACTTTGATCTCTTTCTCCTACTCACGTTGTTACTCAGGCTTCCCAGACACCGCAGACGGATCTTTGCTGCCAAGTAGCTGGGCTTGGGGGTGCTGCTAGTGGCTACGGGGTGCTGCAAAGCTCCCTGGTCACGTGCGTGAAACCCGGGCATTTGGCTTGGCAACCATGGACTCTGCTGTGCTAACCAGCCTCCGAGGATGTCCAGCTCAGAGCACCAGCCAGAATCTCCATCAGCAATCAGCTGTCATGTCACTTGCCCAAATAAATTCCAGCTCTGGGTTAAAACTCTCCATTTGGCCTTTCCTCTGTATCTGTCTATTTTCTGACAAAAGTTTTCTAACAAAAGACACCTTTCAAAGGGGCTGACTGTTTTGAACCTCTGTGCGATCTATAGTGCTATGGAGGCATGTCTGTGCTCAGGCGACTGCAGCCCACAATGACAGCCAACGAGCTTCTACCGAAATAGGACAATTTAACTTTTTAAATAACACGAGGAGTGGAGCTCATAACAAACATTCAAGCAGGCAGGAGACAGAAGCCAAATAAGGACCCTCATCCCGCCGATAGCCTTCTTATGTCTCTTCATGCACACATACCTGTCCATTCATAACTTCAGACACACATTCCTCTGGGCTTCTAATTAATTTTCTTTACAATTGGTACTCCAAGCAGAACTTATGGAAATCTGGTAAATGTTGCACTCAGTCAGTAATTGAATGTTGACTGTTTACAGAAAAGAGCTAAAAATAAGGAAAGCCATAATTACCAGAGGTATGCCTGTTTTTCATTTCCTTATTTAAACAAACAAACAAACAAATGAACAAAAAAAAACACCGCATTATCTGAATTCAGTATGGTTCCTTAGGAATCAAAAAGTTAAGTGATTTTGGGACCAGCAGTTGGCGTACTCCCATGTATTCAACCGCAATTTGAGTCCCTGACCTGGTGGCTTAAACTCACGCCGGCACGTGTGTGTGCCCAAGATCCCGAGAGGAGAATGGAGGAGAAGGGATTGTGGCATGGCCATCCCCCCCGGGGGGTGATTTCTCGCTTTCTGTCTCTCTGTCTCTGTCTTTCTGGTGAGTGCACGCACACTATGGCAAAAACCTCTCTAAAAAAGGGAAAAAAAATTAAGTGATTTTAAAATTGGCTAGAAATTAAGCATTTGCATAGCTGATTTTTTTTTTTCACAATTGTAATTTCCATATCATCTACAAGCTTGCTGCTGTGGCTGCTATTGTCAGGAGCTGTGCTGTGAACCCCAGGGCCCAGAAGCATTTCTCACTTTCATCCCTGCCATTCAGCGCAGTCGGATTCACATTCTGTAATGAGAGCTAAGATTCCCCAGCAACGTCTAGTGAGGGAGTCGGGCGAATAACCAGGTGTGTTAGAAAATGCCGTAAGGTAACAGAGACCTGCATGCGTTAGATTGTGCCGTGTACACCTGGCTCCGTGAGGGAGAAGGGCTGGACGGATTTTTATGTTCCAGAGTGACCCAGGCGTGCTCGCGAGGCGTGCGCTGTGGCGGATTTGACAAGGGAACACATGCTGGAAGCTCAGGGGTGGTTTTGGGAGGTTGTCTGGTGCGGATGGAAGGTGATCTTGTTTTGTTATGAGAGAAAAACAACAATATGGACTGCAGTCCTGAGGTTCAGTCTGATCTTAGAGCTGATGGGACAGAAACCAGGAGTTTGCGGGTTTAATTCCAGGTCTGGTCCAATCAGTCCCTCAGAACTGAGTAATTAAAACATTAAGACCATCTGTGAGTACTCAGAAGCCAACTGAATCTTGAAAAACAAGCAAGAGTTTTTCTTAAGAATAGGTGGTATTTGGTCACTGTGATGAATTGTTTTAAAATTATGCACGGGGCCAGAAGGTGGTGTGAAGATTAAGGTGCGCAACTCCCAATACCTAACTGTGGTTCGAGACCTGGGCCTGATGGCTTGAATATCATGCCAGGCATGTGTATGTTCATGCCCAAAATCCCAAGAAGAGAAAGAAGAGACTGAGGTATAGCCATACCTCCCAGAGTGACTTCTCTCTATCTTTCTCTGTCTCTCTGCCTGTCTCTGGTGAGAGTGACACATCCTATAGCAAAAACCTTAAAAATAAAAAAAGATTATGAACCGTGTGTACACACACATCCATGGATATGAACACTCATGCATGCCCTTTGAAGGAGAATAGAACACAGCATTTTTTTTTTTTTCGCTATAGGACGCATGCGCTTGCCAGACAGACAGAGAGAGACATAGAGACAGAAAGTGAGAAATCACCCCCCAGGGGGGATGGTCACGCCGCAATCCCTTCTCCTTCATTCTCCTCTCGGGATCTTGGGCACGCACGCACACGCACCCGGCGTGAGTTTTAAGCCACCAGGTCTGGGACATGAACTGCGGTCGACTACGTGGGAGTCCAGCGACATAGCCATTACGCTAACTGCTGGTTCCCAGAACATAGCATTTTAAGACACTGCACTCTTCAGAATTATTTACCTTTGTTTGGGCCGAATGTATCCTCACCTGCCGAGTGCAGGGGAGCAAGCTCTGGGGGTGAAGTGCAATGCCCACCTGCCTCCAGACCCAGCCAGCCATGTCCAAGGTGATGGACAGAGCTTGGATCTGGGATGGCGATGACGAAAGAACTCGTTGTGAGAGCACCTCGTGGGATGTCACCTGGATGTAGGTTTAAGTCTGGCCTTCCTCTTACTGCATTAGCAATGAGATCGGCGAAAACAGCAAGTATTTGTGACTTCAGATAATACAGATCGAAAGTAAGGAACAAGAAATACCACTGTTCTGAACATCTGTGTGACGGAATGACTTCTAAGTTTCCTCTTTATTTCAAACTTTGTTCATCAAGATAGGGTGGAGAGATGCATTCCTGTAGTGCATCGGAAATCGTCATCCACCAAGGACTGGCAATAGCAGGAGAGTCCAGGTGGACAGAGTAAAGGGGGTAAGCCAGCAGGTGGCATAGTGGTGGAGGCTCTGGACTCCCACGTGGCTGGCGGCAGTTTGAGTCCCAGACCTAGGGCTTGAAAATCACGCCGAGTGCGTGTGCTCATGCCCCAAATGCCAGGAGGATACTGGAGGAGGGGATTGTGGTGTGGCTACCCACCTGGGGGTTGATTTCTTACCTTCCCTCTCACCATCTCTCTTTCTCTCTCTCTGATGAGCGCAAGCACTATGCAAAAACCCAACCAAAAAGAGGTGACTCTCAGATGACAGTGCCGTCCCACCAGATCTGATAGGGTATACCGTAGCACTGCGCGTGCTCTCCATGTAAAGACATTGTGTCACAGAGCTCAGGAGCCGTCACTGCAGCCCCATGACCTTGCAGAGCACGGAAACGCTGAACTCGGGCTGAACTCGGGCTGAACTCGGTCTGGGTCACTTACTCCTAGAAAACTGTTGACAAGGAAGGGGACTCAGAGACCAGTAACAAAACTGTTTAAGGGACAGGGAGAGTCCTTACGAGAACAAATTAAAGGCCTAAGTATGAATAATTGGACTAAGAGGGGATGAGATTAATTTAATGTAAACCAGTTCTCCTGTAGCTAATATTTCTTGAATACATCTTCTGTACATGAGGCACTGCCTAAGTCCTTCATGTAATTCAGTTTTCCTAACATTTCTCTTTCGCAGCAACCGGGTGGGTTACTAGTGTTATCCACAGTTAATGTTATGGAAATTAAAGTTTGACGAGCGAGCTAATGACCTGCCCACGTATTCATAGTTACCGGGCAGCAAGTTTTTCTGGTTTCAAGTGAAGCAAGTATGTTTATGTATTGATACGTAGAGCCCATCCTATTCTATGATTTCTTTCTTTTTTTAGAATTTGCTATAGTGCATGTGTGCCATATGACACATTTAGAGAGACAGAGAGGGAAAAGACAGAATGTGAGAAAGCATCCCCCAGGAGGCAGTGGCACCCCAGCCCCTCTCCTCCGTTCTCCTCATGCATGCTCAATATGTTTTCCAAGCCACCAGGTTTGGGACTTGAACTGCTCAGGCAACCTCCTTAACCACCATGCCACAGGCTGGAACCCTATCTTAATTTTTTAAGACTTTCTTTAAACAGAAAAAGGTTATTTGTTCATTAAAGAGAGAGAGAGCGGTGGAGAGATAAACACTCTGACAGGGCCCTCCTGCGCTGACCTGCCCTAGTCTCAGCCAGCCCAGATGCCGGACCTCCAAGCACAGGCGCCCCTGTACTCAGGCCGGTCCCAGGGTGCAGACCCAGGGCCTCTTCCATGTGGGTCCACTTGTGTTGCCACTGTGCCACTGGCCGGTCTCTGTTCTGCATGAAGACATCACATGACTCTTCCTGAAATTCGGGTTGGGATCTGTGTGCCCATCCACACGGTTTTAAACACACTGGAGGTGGATACGTTATCATACGTGTAGCGTACGATGCCTGTGTTCTCAGGCAAATACGTCTTATCTCCTCAGCGGTAGCGGGTCTGAGCATGGTGCGTATGCCTCCCATCCAGTACACCGGACACTCTCCGCTTGTTGGCTTTTGATGTTGCATGTCCTTTGATTTTTTTTTCTGTCTTAAGGGACTTTTCTCTGGTCAGCACCTATTTTGTGACTGCATGCGACCTGTGAATATCCACTTTGGGACATGTGTGTCTTCATATGGCTATGCTGTGGGCGTGCACCATTACACGTGCACTCACAGAATGCCTGTTGGACGTGCCAGGCTACTCTAGAACAACCAAGAAAAGAGCAGGCCTCTGGGGCCAGCAGGTGGTGAAGTGGTTAAGATGCTGGATTCTCACATAGTCGATCGCAATTCTAGGACTGTCCTGGAGGCTTAAAACTAATGCTGGACATGGGTGTGTGCGTGCCCAAAATCCCGAGAGGAGAGTGCAGGAGAAGGGATTGTGGCGTGGCCACCCGCCCCGTGAGTAGTGGTTTCTCTCTTTTTGTCTCTCTGTCTCTCTGACTAGCACATGCATCCTATGCCAAAAATCTCTCTCAAGAAAAAAAGAAAAAGAAAGGAAAGGAGCAGGCCCCGTGTTCGGTGCAGTGAAGGCGCGCTCTCACTGCGGAGATCCCTGCAGTCGTGCATTACGTAAGGGAAGGGATGTGTCCTGGGAGACGCGCTGTGAGGCGATTTCACCATCACACACACGTCGTAGAGGAGTGTACACAAACCTCGGAGGCAGGCCCCTGCACACCTAGGGACAGCTTGTTGCTCTGAGGCTGCAGACTGGCTGGTTACTGAACTGCGTACTTAGGCAAATGCAGCACAATGATAAGTATCTCGGTCTCTAAATATGTCTAAACATAGAGAAGGTACAGTGACATTTGATAAAGAAGATAGAAAATGGTACACCTGAGGGCCAGCAGGTGGAGTGGTGGCGCGGGCCCATGGCTGACCGAGGTTCGAGTCTCGGACCTGGCAGCTTGAAATTCAGCCAGGCGCATGTGTGTTCGCATGTAAGAGCACAAGAGGAGAGCAGACTGTGGTGTGGCCATCACCCCGGGGGGTTGATTTCTCTTTCCCTCTCTCTCGCTCTCTCAGTCTCTCTCCAGGAAATGCACATCCCCTATGGCAGAAACCTTAAAATAAACTTTGAAAGGTTCTCCCGTAAGGGCTCTTGGCCTAACGGAGCTTGCAGGACTGGGCATTGCTCCGAGCGGGGCAGCGAGGGAGCAGTGAGCGAGCGGAAGCCCAGGACGACATCCGACGTCCTCCACAAGCGCCGTGCACAGAGGCTACACTGAGTTCATCTCAAAAGGAAAGCAAAAACCTTCAGTAATACATTACCTTCACTTACTGTAATTCTTAAAAACTTCAAAATTTTTCTTTTTACTTTTCGACTCTTTTTTGTGATAACACTTCTCTTAAAGCACAAGCACATAGTACAGCCCCACAGTGTTATCTTTATAGCCTTAGTCGGTAAGCATTTTTCTCTTTTTATTCATTTATGTATTTATTTTCACTTTTTGAACTTCTCCCGTCAGAAGCTCGGGCACGAACACGCGTCAGCACAGGCCTACACAGGGGTGGGCTCAGTTGCCTCGCTGTCTTCCTCCTCCACGCGTCCTGTGGTCTCACTGCACAGGCCGAGGTAGACAGAACGCTGAGTAGGTCACGGCCAGGAGAAATCGTGATCACGGGGCGAGGTAAACACAAGGCGTATGAAGCCAGTGCCAACACGGCATGCTGTTTTACAGCACATTTGAAAAATACATGCATAGGCCAGCAGGTGGTGTGGAAGTTAAGGCGGCAGGATCCCACATGACCGACTTAGCGGTGCGAGTCCCAGACCCAGTGGCTTAAAAATCATGCTGGGCACATGTGCACATGTGCCCAAAATCCCAAGAGGAGAATGGAGAAGGGATTGTGGCGTGGCCAACCTCGTTCGGGGTGGGGGATGATTTCTCACTTTCTCACATTCCCTCTCTCTCCAGCAAGCACACATGCCCTATAGTAGAAACTAAAGAAAAAAAAATTAAAATATAAATGAGTGCACTCTAAAATAATGATCAAAAGTCCAGCATAGTAAATATATAAACCGGCCTCTCAGTTATTTATTTGATAATGATGACTATCACGTGTTCCACACTGAACATAATGTTTGTGCTGTACCTTTTTTTTTTGGAGAGGTTTTTGCTATAGGGTGCATGTGCTCGCTTGTTGGAAAGACAGAGAGCGACAGAGAGACAGAAGTCAAGAAATCCCCCCCGGGGTGGGGGGGATGGCCACGCCACAATCCCTTCTCCTCCATTCCTCTCTCAGGATCTTGGATACGTACGCACACGCGCCCAGGGTGAGTTTATGCCACCCAGGACGGTACTCAAACCGCGGTCGGCTGGGAGTCCAGCAACATAACCGTTAGGCCATCTGCTCGTCCTGTGCTGTACCTTTGTATGACTGGCATCCCCGGGGGTTATGGACACCATTGTCACCCCAAATGCCCCGTCACGTGAAATTGGCTACCGTGTCATCAGGTGACGGGAACCCTTCCGCTCCGTTACTCAGGGCGTCACCCACTGCAAGGTCATGATGCAGCACCGTTCGTCTAAGTCTGAGGACAGCACACAAACACGTGAGATTTATTTCGGAATTAATGTAAGATAAAACAAATTACGGAAGAAGGCAGAAGCATTGGGAATGGATTATATTCAACTTTTTTGCAACAGTCTACATGATTAATTACTGGGTATGCTTTTCCTTTGGAGGCATTATTTGGCATATTTATTTGTAAAATAAAGCTGTCTGGATTCTCCTACTAAGTTCTTCTGGAGAAATCACTTTAGTACATCTTGGGACATTAGAAAACAATTTAGGAAGGTACAGAATCAGCTTTCAGGATTAGTCTGTGAAACCAAATGTAGCAAATCTGTTTTATAAATAAGCATGAAATTTTAACTTAATAGGTAAGTCCATCAAATTTTGTTTTTTCTAATGTATGTAATGATACCTGCTATCAAATTTTACAAGCACAGTACACTAATAAGTATTCTTTATAAACGATGACTGTTTATTAAACTGCAAGTACCTGTTAAACGCTCAGTATTCTTATGCACATAGATAAGAGTGGTGTTTCTTTTTTCATTCACCACAATTCCACTGGTTCCCTTCAGGGACCATGGCTACTAATTTAGATGCTTTTCATCTGTAATCCGCGATCTGTCTCTCCATTATCCAGTTAACAGCGCTTGGAGAATGAAGGAGGGAAAGTGTTTGTTTAAAGAAAAAAAAAAGCTTTGGCATGTTATAGGATATTCATAGTGATTTCTGGAATTATTTTAGGAAACAGTTCTAACTGATTTCCAGAGACCACAGCTGACGTATAAATGCCCTAATTTGTTTACTTTAGAGAGATCATCTCAAGTGCAGCATCTGTTTTTGCTTTTTCTGTGAGATCTTGGTTTTACATCAGGGGACTGAGGCTCAGGGAAGTCATGTGATGAGGCCGGACCACACAGGAAGCTCCTGGCTCAGGAACTTGTGTGTCAGGAACTTCCTCAAACAGTGGTGTGGGAGCTGACTGCTCCGGACTGGCATCTTCCAGGCCTGGCTTTCCAGCTGTTTTTCAAAGATAAACTCCATCTGCCAGATAACATTCTTTTTCAGCTAGAGAATGTCAAAACTCAAATTTTGCTTACAGTGTCTTACTTAGGACAAGCAACTTTCTTCTGCAAAGCCCAGCACAGGAACCTAAAATTGCTTTCACTGTGTGGAGAGAAGAGCCTTCTGAACTGTGGTGGCTGTTGTGAAGCTTGGGTGGAGGCAGCTCCCTGCCATGTTCCAATGAAATTAGAGAGATAACATTTTCATGTTGAAAGGCACTTATATTTTAAGCTCCTTCCACCATTTTGCTCCCCCTGCAGTCCTTGCAGAACCAACTGCTGCAGGAAATCTATTTCCAGATGAGCCATGCCCAAGGCCGCAGGAGAAGAACACTCGTGTTTTGTGATGTTACTGGAAATACAGGGCATTGAAACCCAGGGATGTATCAACAGCTTCCATCTCTGAAAAATAGCCAACCAAATCTTCTCACATAAAGAATGGCCCAACTGGTCTCCCAGCTTCACTTAGAGCTCTCGCTGAAATTATTGTGAATATAAATTCAAGCTCCAGAGAAGAGAGGGATGTGGAGAAAATCCAATTAACTGGAGTGAAAGCCATACAGAATAAACTACCCATCACTAAAAGAAATAGGTTTTAAATGGAATGAATCTTTAGAGCAGAATTGATCAAATATGTCCTTATTGTATGAGAAGATGCACTTTTCAAATAATATTTTTCAGGAGACATCATCTGCTTGAAGATGTTTTATCTTCTTATTAAGAAGGCGGTTAGAAGTTCAGAGCCTTTTTCGTCATTATTATTAACTTGCTGGGGAAAATCTTTCTATATATTCCAATATTCATTAAATGGAGCCCTTTGTATATACAAATATTAAAAGCCATCTTGAAAGTACTATAGGTAAGCAAGTAAGCAAGGGGGGGAAATGCACTGTTTGTTTCCTCTTAGAACTGACATTTTTATTTAGGAAAAAAAAATCCATGAATTTACCATCTCTCTCCTTCTAGGTTTTTCAACATTTCTTGCAAATTGTATGCAAATGAATGCAAATAAGCAATCCTCACTAGCAAGCTGCTTAGAAGTGTAAAATGCATAAAATTAAGATGCTGAGAGAAACGTGCATCTAATTAAGGTAGCATGTAAAGAAATGTTTAAATTCAAATTAGATGCTTCAGTGGAAAGAATTACTTGTTTAACTCAAAAGGTGTTTTGTATAATTCAGAGAAGACTTGTCCTTAGTGGTGTTCTCATTTCTTTCCAAAGTCAGTTTGAGGAGCTTGGGCTGGCTCAGTTAAACTTTAAAATTGGGTTGAACTTAAAAATTAGAATGCCATGCAAATACATTTTAGTTGTAATATCTTTATCTCTCAGACTGGAGAGGCGGGCATGATGATGTGAGCTGGAGGGTGGGGGTTAAGGTCTCTGTTTCCAGCCCTTTCGTAGGAACCCCGCATGCTGCTTCGATTTCGTGGGTTCTTAGAAAGCCTGAAAGTGCACAGCCACCGGGTTACCTGTGGATCCTGAGACGGTTTTCCGAGCAAGACGAGAAGGGCGCCCACCTGTCGGCAGCAGCCCTGCCACACTGTCATGTCCGTGAGGACACCTTTCCTGCGGAGGGCAGTGTGCCATTTCCTAGCCCTGCCGGGGGCAGAAGAGGACAGAAATTAGATTGCCAGTTAGAAATCTTTAGTCGAAATAAATGGAAGAACTTTTTGTAGAGCATAAAACAACAAGCACATTATCAAAAAAGTCTAAGGCATGTTGAGAAGACACAAACTATCATCTAAGATTGGTACTATTTCTGCCCCAGACATAACTACCTAAACGGCAGACAGAAAAACAAGCAGGGAGGTTGTTTAGGCTCGCTTTCCAAATGCTCGATTTTGAAGTGTTCGCTTTGCGTGGTGAAAGTTCTAGTTTTCCACCAATCGTGAATTCCTCTCCTTTCAAATGAGCCCACATTTTAGCCCAGAGTGTCTCATGGCTGGATTTGGAGATTACAACCAGCTCCCTGGGGGCTGGGCGGGGCACCATGGTCAGTGCGACCTCTGAGGGGCAGTCCCACTTGGGAAGATCCCCAGTTCAAGTCTAAGGCCCCTCCTAAGTACACAGGGTACGTGGCTGCCCGTGGGGGCGCCTGGGGCTGGCAGTGGGTCATGGCTGCTATTGGGTGTTCCCTCTCTCTGTCCTTGTCCCTTTCTCTTCTCTGTCTCTCAGAAGGACGAAAGAAAGAAACATCAAAAGGTAGCTTACTGTTGCAAAACAGTGTGGATCCCGTGTTGTGTTCCAGACTCTTAGATGTGGGTTTTCTTGCCTGAGTTCCGACGCATGTCTGCAGGGAGGAGTCGGGTCGCATCGCTGGTACTGCCCTTCTTCATTGGAGGGGTTCTTCTGCAGGACCTCTCAGCCAATGCCAATCTTCTTGGCTTCTGCCCTCTCCTTCTGCCTCCAGTCTCCACCCTCACCCCTACCCTCAAGGCCAAAGCACAGGCCAAGCCATGCAGAGTTGCACATCTAAGAACTTCCTTCTGGCCGGTGACATTCGCTTTTGTAAATATCCCACAAGTCCACGTAGATTGAATCAGGAAGGTCAGGGTTGGTGTTCTTGCCCTTGGCTAGGGCACGTGTCCCGTGGGGACGTGGGTATGCCTTCCTGGCCGCTAGAGCGCTCTCCTGCTCTCAGTGGCCTGGCCACTGGTCGGCTCAGTGATTGCTGTCTCCGCCGCACAGGTGACATCCAGCTGCCCACCTGATGGCCCTTTCCTGGACTTCCACCTTCAACAGTCGGCGTGTCCCAGATTGAGCTCCACCTGTCCTCCAAACCGTCTCCTTCCCCACCCAGCCTCTCCCGTAATGACGCTTCGTCTTCCAGAGCGCCAGCGCCCGGCATCAGCCTTTCTCGCTCTCAGCTAGTTTATGGCCATCATCTCCCTGCCTGCTCGCCCTACCTTGCCTTGTGCCGCGTCACTCCTTTCACACCGCGGACAAGACAGTTTCTTCTTGTGACACGAGTCCCCTGTCACAGCCCCGGTGAAAGGCCGTCAGACCCTCCCTCGTTGGATTTTCCGTGTATGAAGTGGTCTGGGCTGTACCTACCATGTGGCCCCACCTCCCATTCTCCCCACATTCTGTGCACGGCCGAGTCATTTGGGGCCTGTGAGTCGCTGTGTCGCCATGTCGCCGGGCCGGGTGTGATTTTATGCCTTTGCATATGCTGCTTCTCTACCCCAAGTGCTGCTCCCCAGCGTCATCCACGTGTGCTGGGACACCTGCTGGTGCGCCCCTCTGAGAGTCTCTCCTTCTCTCGCCTTCGAGCCTAGATTTGTCACGCTCCCTCTCGTTGCGTCCTGGGCCTCCCGTCAGTGCTGTCATACGGGCCGAGGGAGCGTTCTCGTACGCCCTCCCCTGCACGCCCATCTGGGGCGGGACGTTGTGTGGGGTGAGAAGGCGCCCCGAGGGCAGGCTGGTACAGTGCTTCTCAGGCTTTTCGGCCTCAGTCTTCCCTTATGCTCTTCAGAATTACTGAGGACCTCGAACAGCTTTTCATTGACTATTTGGGTAAATAGTGATATTTACCATATTTGAAATTTATATTGAGAAATTTAAAAATCACTTATTCCTTCAAAATCAGTAATAAACGCATTACGTGGTACTATAAATAGTATATTCTGTGTAAATAAGTATTCTTCATAATAAAAAACTGTAATGAGAAGTGCAGCATCGTTTTACATTTTTAGAACCCTCTTTAGCGTCTGGCTTATTACAAGAAGACAGCTGGATCTTCATATCTGGCTCTAGAGTCAGTATGGTTCATTACAGATTTTTTTTTTTTTTTTTTTTGAGAGGTTTTTACTATAGGGCGTGTGCGCTCGCCAGGAAGGCAGAGAGAGACAGAAAGCGAGAAATCACCCCCGGGGGGATGGCCACACCACAGTCCCTTCTCCTCCATTCTCCTCCCAGGACTTTGGGCACTCATGCACACTTGCCTGGCAAGAGTTTAAGCCACCGGGTCTGGGACTCGAACTGCGGTTGGCTACATGGGAGTCCAGCGATGCAGCCATTATGCCAACTGCTGGTCCCTGGTTACGTGTTTTCTTCAGCCATATGAAGACAGTCCACCCTCCTATCATGGATATTTTTCTACACCCAAACCTGACAAGTGGTATTTCCTTACGTGTGACTGTAATGTGAAATCAAAACCTTAGGGACCAACTTTTCATCCTGTTATCTTAAAACCATTGGTCTCTCTTGCATCTTCAATGGCTCTCTTGGCCATGCCTGATTTAGTGACACCAAGCATTAGTCAGTTGAAAGATCTATGTCCACTGAGTTATACAAACCTCCCTAGTGATAATATTCTGCTATACCATAAAAAATAACAGAACTGTTTTAAGTGTTAGGGAACTATCAAAATTATGCGGGTGGATTCAAGTTTTCCACTGTCCTTAGTTATACTCAGGACCTCAATTTTTATCCTTGACAACAAGTACTGTCCAAAGTTTTCCTCAAAGGGACATGTTCCAAAAAAATGTGTCTTAAATACCTACGACTGAATAACAGGTTTTGTCTATTCATTTCAGGTATAAAAGTCTGTACCGTGAAATAAGCGGCTAGCGCGGCTTGCAACTCACTTGCATGAGTACGTTTCCCTGAGTTGAACATCATGTTTTTGTAGATAACAGAAACCTGTACTTGCCTTCCCCGCCAAACTGCTACAAAGATGTTTACTCAGAATCAAGACTGACTTACGGAAGTCAGTATTTACACTTCACCTAGGTCACGCCGAAGTGAAACTGGCTTTTGTTTTTCCTCAAATGCTTGGAGGATAAGGGTGTATGGACCTCTAGTATTGCCTGGTGGCACTAGTGACTTGGTTTGTGCCTAGCTGCCAGCTGTTTTACCCTCCCTCTCTCATCACCTTTGCACCATCCACGCAAGTGGTAATGAGGTGAAGAAAGCAGTAATGCCTCTGTGTTGTTATTAAATACTTCGGAGGCTGGCTCCATAGCATAGTGGTTAAGGGAGCCAGATCCCACATGGCCAGCCAAAGTTTAAATCCCTGCTGTGATGGCATGAAAAACGTACTGGGGGGAGCAGCAGCTAGTGTAATGGCTATGTCGCTGCACTCCCATGTAGTCGACTGCGGTTCAAGCCCTGGACCTGGTGGTTTAAACTCACGCCAGGTGTGTGTGCATGTGTGCCCAAGATCCCAAGAGAAGAGTGGAGGAGAAGGGATTGCGGCATGGCCATTCCCCTGGGGGGTGATTTCTCGCTTTCTGTCTCTCTCTGTCTTTATAGCGAGCGCACGTGCCCTATAGTGAAAACCTCTCCAAAAAAAAAAAAAAAAAAAAACATACTGGGCATGTGGGTGTGCAATCCCCCAAATTCCAAGGAGATGGAGAAATGGAGCAGGGATTGCAGCATGACCTTCCCCACTGGGGAATACTTCTCTCTCTCCCCCTTGCTCTCTCTCTTTGGAGTGGTGTTTTTATTTAAAGTCACAATCTGTTGCATAGATAAAATAGATTAATGCATTTTCTGGATTGTCTTATTTCTAGTTTTGAATGAACCTTGGGCACACAGACACGCATCTGTGTACATAAACCCGTGTGGCCGTGAGTTGGCCCTTTGGCCTTCTAGTGGGTTGCATTCTGTCCGTTTGTCTTGGTGTTTTGCCATCAGCAGTGCATTTATTTGGACTGTACACGTTATCTTGTATCGTATGTGGAGAACATTTGTTTACCATGGAGACCTCCCACGCAGTGGAAGTGAGGGAGACTCATTACTCAGTTAGGAGGTGTAGGTCAATGTGATAATCAGAAGTCATCGCGAATCACCCCGCCAGGCCAGTGGTGTTTGCTCCGAGCTCCAGTCAGGAGTCTCCTCTTTGCTGATCTCTTTAAAAATACTAACCAGAAGACAGTGAATCTTCGAATTCAGCTGATTGCATTGTGATTGATCTGAGCCAATTTTAAGGTAATTGATGATATTGCCTTACTTGAGTCTGTTAGTGCAAATAATTATTAATCAATATGCTCTCAGCGCTTACTTCAGAAGATAATTCTAACACATGATTTATTCTGAACATTTCAATTGAGCTACCTTTACAAGAGGAAAATCAATTGGCGACTGGTCTAAAGCACTTTAATTATCTACAGCTCTGTGTTCCTTTGTCAGCCATGTTTACCCGGGCACCGTGTTGTCCTGTTCTGGCAAGGACGACAGGAAGCATTTCATTGCCATCCTGGAGAGCGAAGACATTGCACATCTTTGATCGACTGAGTCGGTTTCAACTGATTTCATTAAATGCCTTAGAAACAAAGCCTGTGACTTTTCCTTTGGAAAGTATAATTAACATTGTCCTGGGAAATGAAGAAATATGTTCCGAATTTCCACGGAGTTGGGAAACTTTTGCTAGTGTGGATGGCGAATGTCCTGTGAGCTGATGTGCCCTTAGAACGTGGGAGCCGGAGCCACGGAAGATGAAGGTGGAGGATCCGAGGTGGTCACTGCCAGGGAAGCTCCTCCGGGGCTTTCTCGTGCGGAGGCGTCCCAGCCTGGGATTTGCTATTTTGCCCTCTCGGCAAAGTCCTGGTGAACGTTGTGGTTTGAGTTTTCCCTTCTCCCTGTGAGAAGAGCAGCAGAAGGGAATAATCCCCGCTCGGAACGAGCCTCCTTTTGTTCCAGAGCATAGCTTCCAAGCATCTGTTTTTGTTGTACTCGTGGAGGGGACAGGAATGTGTGGGCCTTGGCCTGGGACTTGCAGACATGATTCTAACAGATGGGAATTTTAAATAACAGTTCCCTGAACTGTCGTAGGAGCTCTTCAGCCAGCACCGAGATGTTCTGTTCACTCCCGGCCGCCATTGGAGCGCATCTCCATGGTGAACCGTGAAGGCGGCCCAGCCAGTCCTTTACCTGGCTCGCTCCTACCCCCATGCCTTCCTGGGATACCTCAAAGGGGCCCGAGATTCACCAGTGATAGACTGAAGCCCCAGCTCGTGGCTCCCAGCCAGCCGGGGCTGCGGCCCAGAAGGTCCCGCTCTCAAGCCCGAGCAGCGCGCCTGCTGCCCATTAGACAGGGCGAGGGGCAGGTGGGTGCGACCTGGGGTTTCTCGGGAGGTCGTCCGCCAGCCCTGAGGGAATATCTGGTGGAACTAGTACTGCAGCAGAGACCAGGAAGGAGGAATCCTGCTTCTCTGCACAGGAAGTCACAGTCCTCTTGGGAAGGGTTGGGTGAAGAGGTGGCACCTCAGCCATTAAGAGCAGAGGGGCTGGCACCAGAGGGAAGGGAGGAGAGTGGAAGGGTGGAGCGCTGGCATGTGGCTTGGCACTCTGAGGGGGTCTCTGCCCCTGTTCCCTTCCTCCTCTCCAGCTGCCCTTCTCAGCTCACTGAGAACAGAAGCTTGTTCTGAGCTCCTCTTCGGGAAACTGGGAAACTGCAGGACATAAAATCCAGGACCAGCAATGGTCTGTGCTGTGACTTCTAGAATCCCTCTCACACAGACGGGGTGTTGGGCCCTGGAGACCTTGCACCAGCGAGCTGGGACTGAGTGGGAGAACAGTTAGGGACAACTCCCATTCCGCTCGTGTGTGCAAATCATGGTGTGTGGGAAGCTCTCTGGCTGGGGGCCTCTGCTGACTGCAGAATGGGTCAAGAAAGTCTGGTCATGGTTACTTGGAGGGTCCCCTCCTTCCTGCTCTTCTGTGTCTCTTTTGTCACACCTCATTGCCTCACTCCTTGCTCATCATTTGAGTTCAGTGGTGAGAAAGGAAACCCTTCTCTAATTCCTGCCTCCACCTAGACCTGGCGGCTTGAAAACACGCCAGGGGTGTGTGTTTGCGCGCGCGCGCGTGTGTGTGTGTGTGTGTGTGTGTGTGACAAAAAGCAGAAATAGAGGAGAAGGGATTATGGCATGACCACATCCTAGCTGGCATGTTTTCTTCCTTGTTCTCCCTCTGTCTCTCTTTGGTGAACACACGCATCTTTTGCAAATTAAGAAGAACCAAAAAAAAAAAAAACAACCTCAAAGACCAATGTCATGTCTGCATGGCATATTGTAATTCAGTAAAAATCTATTGGGTCATCAGAAAATTCATGTCACATTTTTGCATAGGAAAATACATCATGACTTTACCAATGACCCGGTAGTAAATGAAGGAATTACTTAAAATTATTCTGTCTTTTCTTTTAGTTTCTGTATAATATATATGAAGACTGTCTTTTCAACTGATTTTCCTTCTAAGCATGGCTGGAGAGCCAGATGATGAATACGTTGGCCCCACACATTGTGTAACACCAGTGACATGAGATGAGAGACCAGGAGTGGAATTCGCCAAGACCAACAAAAGTTGCCAAAGATATTTGCAGATCAGGACCCAAGGGTCATGCTTGTGTACCTTCCCAACTGCTCTCCCGAGGTTTCGAGTGCAACTAAGAGAGAGAAAAGCAGGGCTTGCAGGTGTGAGCACCATATATTAATAGCTCAGCCAATCTACTTAACGGAGTGAGCCAAGCCCAGGCCATGTGATGACTGTAGCGTTGGTGTCCCATCCCCCTCACTCCAGAGGGGCTGTGACAGGTGGGACGCAGCGTCCTTTAAACAGTGCGGACGATGACTGCAAACACTCAGGGCAGGAAGTGACAATAAATATTTCAGGCAACTGGGGCCCAGGAGACCTAGAGGTGAGCAGAATGTAATCACTCAAGGTGAAATTGGGCCAGGGCCTCCCAAGTCCCACCAAGGAACACAGTGAACTTTCTAAAAGGTCAAAACCTTTGTCTGATCTCCGTCAAAAGATGAGAAAGTGAGATGTGCATCTCCTTTCTGGAGATGGGATTTGTCTTTAACGGTAGTTTCTGGTTTCTTTTGCAGCCTTTGAGCGTAAGAAGCAAAGGCACAAAAATAGTTCCTGGAGGGGAAAAAGCACCCAAAGGCCCGGAATGCAGGATACTGTGTGGGCGTCAGTGAACTTGGGTTGTAAATCGACAGTCCCTTCAACAGAGGAAGACCTAGTTAGAGAGACTTGGGTTTTCTTAGAAGGCATGAATTAGTGCTCTGGGCAGCCTGCCCCATTGGGAAACAGAATAATGCTAATGATTTGCATTTATATAATACCCTTTGGCTTGTGGGTCTACAAGCACTTTGCAAACATTAATTAATTCTCTAAGCCCCCTATGAGGCAGGGAGTGCCATCCTAATGGTGAAGGAGGGCCTGAGATTCTTGCCAGAGTGAATGTGCAAGTTAGGGAACACTGCGGGCTTGGGAGCTGAGGAGGTTGAGAGGAATTTTTATGAGAAACAACAACAAAGGTAGAATGTTGATCAGCCCATGTGAGAAATAAAGCTAGCTGCCATGACCATGGACGAAGGCCTATCAGTTAACCACTGAGTTTCGCCCCTGCAATCCCAGGCATCTGTCATGGCCTACGCTATGTGACTCTTGTCTGCCATTTCGTTTCCAAAGTTCTGCTTGTGCTTGTCTGAAACCCGGATTCCAGACCTGGACTCAGTTTACCTCGTCTCACTAACCGAGGACGTGCGGCCACTTGTCCTATGGGGGCGCAGGATTGCTGTGGCTGCTCTGGTTGTCGGTTCCCAGCCTGGCTCGCTCCTGGGTGACGCACTCAGTGCACCCGGCCTACAGGCACTGGAGTTCTTGCTCCCCGTTAGACACTGGGGCTATTCCTGAAGGCCTCCATACGGGAAGAGCAGCCCCTGCGCCACTGCCTTCATTCCTCCCGTGCCATGGGAGTGTTTCCACTTTCCTCCTGCTCACCTGACGTAGACCTTGAGAAAATTGGAAAGTAGGGAACCAGCAGTTAGCGTAATGGCTATGTCGCTGGACTCCCACGTAGTCGACCGCGGTTCGCGTCCCGGACCCGGTGGCTTAAAACTCACGCCGGGCACGTGTGCGTGCGTGCCCAAGATCCCGAGAGGAGAATGGAGGAGAAGGGATTGCGGTGTGGCCATCCCCCCGGGGAGTGATTTCTCGCTTTCTGTCTCTATGTCTGTCTCTGTCTGTCTGGTGAGCGCACGCGCCCTACAGCAAAACCTCTCAAAAAAAAAAGAAAATTGGAAACTGTTTGCAGCATTGCTGGGATTTACCAGTCAGTGTCATGTACTGGAGCCTCTGATGAGAGCCCAGTATGCAGTGAGTAGAGGAAGCCCTGTGGCCAGGGGAGGTGAATCTCGCTCGCTCAGCCCTGCGCAGCGCCGCCTGTTGGTGGTGACGAGGGAGTTTGCTCTGACTGACTAGGTAAGGAGTCTTCTATCTCTGGCTAGTATCACACTGGAGCAGACCGGTCACTTGTGAAGTACTCGCAAGTGAGCTCTCGCAGTGATTTCCTTAAATAGACTCCCATTGTTCTGGCTCTTCCTAATGTTCAACAATCCCCTGTAAGTTACCACAGAAGCCAATGTCAGCCTGCTCTTCCCAAGTTACAGGAATGAATGCTATGTGTATTCCTGAGGTGCGTTTCATGCAAATGCACGTGTGTGTCCGCTAAGTCGCGTGCAATCGTTAGGTCATCTTTTTTTTTTTTTTTTTTTTTTTCAGTTTGCTATAGGGTGCTTCCACTGGCCAGAGAAAGATACGGGGATGGGGGTGGAATGAGAGATTGCCCCCCACCCCCCAGGTGGGATGGCCAGTCCCTCAGTCACTTCTCCATTCTCCTTTTATGATTTTGGGCATGCTCACAAATGTGCATGTGTGTGATTTTCAAGCCTCTGGGTCCAGGACTCAAACCACGCAGTCGGCCATGTGGGATCCAGCTCCTTAACCACCATGCTACCTGGCTTGCCCCAGTGATTTTTTTACTAAATCATTTTATGTTCCTTTCAAGTTCACTAGTCCATAGGGAGAGATCTATTCAGGAATAAAAGGTATATATTGCTTTCAACTATTTTTTAATTCTGAGAAAAAGAGAGATGCGATTAATGCTGCCACCGTCTTCGCGGGAGCTGGCCGTCGGGGCAGGCCCTGGGTGTGGGCTGAGAAGGGGCTGGCTCCGGCTGGCGTGCGTGCGGGATCAGACTGGCCGGCGCTGGGCTCCTCCCAGCAGGACCCACACTGACTTCGAGCTGCCGCCAGCTGGTTTTGCTGTGCAGAAGTGCTCAGCTTTACAGATGAGAAGCACGCGGCTTTGCATCAGCTGCGCAGGCTCAGGGGAGCAGCGTGCCCAGGTAAATTCACCCGATGCGCATCTGACACCTTCAGCTGACCCTGGTGCTCTAAACTGGGGTGCTCTCTGAGGCCACGCCTTGTCTCCAGCGGTGCCACTTTTCTTGATCTTCCCACCTCAGGGAGATCTGGGTGTTAGGAAGAGAAGGCATGCCTTTATTTGGGGCTTTCCAATGCACTGTCAGTAGCGATTTCTGAAAGTACAGAGAATCATTTGCAAAGAGGTCCGATACAGTGTCTCCTGTAGGAACTGCCTCAATGGTGAGGTTTCAGTGCGGTCCCCGGAACCAGAACCACGAGTCTGGTTCCCTGTTGCATTGCTAGCAGGAGACCTCCAGGGCTGCCTGACTCCCGAGGAAATGAAGGCACTTTTGAACAGCGGAAAAGCTTGTATTTACCTGTATGCATATGAAGGATGGTTACAGATAATGGGAGTGTGGCACTTCTGGTTGCCTTTGCCCTTGGAAAGTGCCATTGATGGTTTTGCAGCTCACTGCTTCTGCAGGCCTTTACGTGGCTCCGTGGGCAAATTCCGAGACCAAAGCTCAATTTCAGTCCCCTCTAAGTTTTAGCGTATGAATCTTTTCGGTTTTCAGATGGACATTACATAGATACGTGTGTTTTGTTTTCTTTTTTCCCTTTTTTTTTTTTTAGGTTTTTGCCATAGGGCGTCTGTGCTTGATGGAGAGAGACAGAGAGAGGGAAAGTGAGAAGTCACCCCCCGAGGGATGGCCACACCAGAATCCCTTCTCGTCCAGCCTCCTCACAGGATTTTGGGCTCACGTACACATGCTCCTGGCATGGTTTTGAAGCTGCCAGTTCAGGGCTCGAACTGTGGTTGTCCAAGTGGGAGTCCAGTGGCCTTGACTACCACTCCGTCTGCTGGCCCCCAGATATGTATTTTTAAGTGGCAGTATATAAACTAAACTTCGGTCGGGTGAGTCACAGCTTGTCATGGAGTTAAGGCTTCTGGGCCGGTGGAGCGGCGTTGGTTGTTGGTCTGATGTTGTCACGGGTCTTAGCACTGTAGCCTGAGGTACCACAAGATGTTCATGACCTGTTAAAGAAAAACCCACTGGGGGTGTTCTCCTTCATCGACACTGGTACAGGCGGGGATATTGATACTGTGCCAGCAGCCGTGTGGCACACCAGTCCTACCGTGGTAGTGACTATCCCCACTTTGCCCTGGGCTTGAGGGGTGCAAGGGCTCCCTGCCAAGTCACACAGCTTCCAGCTGACCCAAACTACTTAGGACCTCGCTGGTGATGCTGGGTTGTTTAGCCCGGCCCCTCCTCCAGTCCTAGCCTGCTCAGAAGGCAGAGAGGAAGTGGCATCTCAAGTACCCAGCCCTCTGGGTGCAGCCCCCGGATACTCTGGGCAGGAGCGAGGCACTGTTCCCCTTGCTGACCGGGTGCCAGCATTTCTGAGCGTTTTCCTCTGCCCGTGTGTGCGTTCGTTCTCGTCCTGGGGCCTTCGCACTTGCGGACGTCCTGTGTGCGGTTCTGTGTTCTGACAACACCACGGGCCTTTCTGTCTGTTAGGACGGAACTCCGTTTCCTTTATAGAGGGGATCCGACCACGCCGCCTCCGCAAAGCTGCGCTTCAAAGCACTCAGGAGACCCCAGCCTCTCTCGTTTCTCTGCTGCCTATTTCTCGCTCTCCTGTATCAGTAAGGATCTTAACTGCAGTCTGGTCTAAAGTCGACCTGCTCTCCTGCATAGCCTCGTCTTTTTAAATTTATTTTTAAAATTTAATTAATTTTATTTTACTAGATACAGAGCGAGAGACAGTGAGAAAGCACCCCCACGGGTGTGGCCGATACCTCAATCCCCCCTTTCCCGTTCTCTCTCGCACGCCTGGAGTGTATGGTAAGCCACTGGTCTGGGACTCGGCACCGTGCCACCCTGCCACCGGCCGGCCCTCTCCCTGCTCTGTTCTGCGCCCCCACGGGGGTAGCTGAGACACCGGCCCTGGAACGTGGCGTGCTTTGATGTATGTCGTGGTTACTTCAGCGGCTTTTCGCCGTGGACCTGGCCTTCTTCCGTGAGCCTGCATACCTGTCTTGCCTAGGTTTGCTGGATTAGAGTTAGATCGTTTCGTTTTCAGCAGATACAGCCAAGCACGTGGTATGGGGTCTGACTCATGTGAAGAAAGTCCAGGTTAGCTTATGAGCAGATGAGTTCCGAGTTTCTTTTTAGTGAAGGGGCATTTATTTACTTTGGATTGTTACAGAGACCTTCTGGACTGTTTTCCTGTAATGACCTCGTTACTACTTAAGTGGCATGTTTATGTTCCGAGTTGATTTACACGGAGCGTTGCTTTTCCGCTGGTAACGCACGCAGGTATCTCAGGTTACCAGGATGACGGGAGCCAGTGCTCCACACCGCTCATGTCAGACGTCCCGAGCTGAGCGACGGCAGCGTGTCCGGCTCACGGGCCGAGGGCTGCCCTGCCAGAGCCCTGCCAGGGATAGGTCCTCCCGCTCAGGGCCTCCGCGACCTGCACGACGTTGGGGAGCACGTCTCAGCGTTCGTGGATGCGTGGATGTGCTTTCTACCAATGAATTCTCTCTGTTATTTCTGTGTTAGAAGGGCAGGGAAAAACACTGAAATCGTTTCTCCCCATCTTGGTGTTCTCGCCTCGCTTTCCTCCTTCCCTTCCTCACTTCCTGTGGGAGGTGTCGATCTGGCTTTCTAGGGGAGCCTGCAGAGGCCCTCAGCAGGGCCCAGCCTCCAGAGATGGCCCCAAGTCCTGCCCTAGTGCCCGCTTCTTTTCACATCCTCCCCACGTCACGGGGCTCCTTCAGACCTCGAATCCAGCATCAGTAAAACTGTTACCATATACTGGGGTCTTGGGAAAATTATGAAAGTATTCTGTTAGATGACCACTGTGTAAATTATGGGAAGTTAAAATTATTTTATTAATGATCACAAAATAGGTTTTCCTCCTCATTCTACTTTGAAGATTTCTTTTTTAGGAGTTGGCAGATATTTGCCCCTTTGTAGGTCCCAGTCCATGTGACTAGAATCAACATTTTATTTATTTTTTTAATTTTAGTTTTTTGTTATAAGTCATATGCACTTGCTAGAGAGAGACAGCAAGTGAGAGAAAGTGAGAAACCACCCCCGGGGGGATGGCCACTCACCAATTCCTTCTCCTCTATTCTCCCCTTGGGAGTTTGGCACATATACACATGAGCCTGGTGTGGTTTTCAAGCTGCCAGGTCCAGGACTCGAACTGTGCAGTCAGCCATGTGGGATCCAATGCCCTAACCACTACACCCCACCTGCTGGCCCGCAGAGTCAACATATTCCTGATAAACTCAGACGGAGGCAAAGCTTATCCATTCTGCTCTGTGCTTGCAAGTGATTCCATAGACACCATGTGAGGACGAGCCGAGAGGGTCACTCATTCCTGCCTTTCCTCAGGCAAACTTCCGACGTTGGGCCGAGGTTTGTGTGAGCACTCTCCCTCGGGAGTTCTTCACACAGAGACATTAAAAGCCATTAGTTTGCCTTAAGAAGAACAAAGGCCTGGCACCCCAGTCTCTGTGGTCTGGAGCAAGGCTTGCTGTTCACTGAGTTGACTTGGTTCCTAGAACACCTTGACCCAAGCGATCTCTCCTTTCGTGCTGAAATCTGAAGGTTTGCATTTGCTGCACTCGGATTTATGAATAAAAGAACCCAGCTCCGCTGTAGGTAGTGATGTTAGGGAGAGTTTATTGGTGTCACTTTTCATTTTATTAGAGAAGGCTCGGCTTATTCCCGATGCATCTTTTATCTCCTTGTCTCTCTAAACGCACACTTTTCAAAGATTTGCAGCCAAAAAATGTTTTGTTCTAATTAGGTTACTTTTGTCAACATAAAACTTTTACATAGATGTTATTTTTTTTTTTTTTACAGCAAAGTCAGGAGAAAATACTTCCGTAGACAGTGACATGCTTACATAGGTTTTGTCATAGCAGAATAGCAGGTCTCTGGCCAGGGATAGTAATTTATATAAGTAACTTGATGAGGTCAGAATCCCTAGGACAGATTAGAATGGCTGAGCGGGGGAACTCCCAGCAGGGCAATTAGCTGTGCAGGTCACAGATGAGGTGGAGCGCCAAGGAAGGCAGACTCCCCTCTCTGGTCTGCGTAACTGGGAGGGCGGCCGCAGCCACTGGCAGTCCCTGCGCTTTAAAGTGCCTGTGATGTTCCCTGACGGGCCGGGCTGCCTGGCCTTTGAAGGCAAGTCCTTGATCACGCATGCTGCCAGGAACCAGGCGGCGGGAGAGCGGGTCTTGCGTTCTAATTGCCCAGTGGGTTGAGGTTTAGGGACAATAAGTGGCTATGAAGGAAAGGTCAGGCTTGCGAGCTGGCGGCCAGCGAGCACGCCAAGTCGGAGAGAATGGCGGCGGCTTGTCTTTAAAATGGCCTTGCCTAAGGTGGAGGGTTTCTCTGTGAAACATTTTGGAATCCGGATGATGAGGGCTCGCCAAATTGATTTGGGGGTAGGTGTATGTTTAATCTTTAACTCGCCCCATCAGATCGTGAATGAAAACCGCAGCACTGAAGCAGTTCAGACTGAGCATGCTCCCGACCAGAGTGGCGAGCAGGAGTGGCGTCAGGCCCACACAGCTCCCGGCCGGCCCCCGCTGCTCTCGGCCTCTGTGAGCAGGTGCCGTTGTAACTCTGTGCTGTGCTCTTTAAATAGTATACGACCTTTCCACTGTCTTGCCTTCGGCATGCCTAGATACACTACTCTTAAATTTTAAGATCAAGACATTTATAATAAAAGCAAAATAGTTGCATAGGTTCCTTTTCAGTGAGCAGGTAAATCATCCAGTCCAAATCAAAACACACGCCGTACACACACACACACACACACACACACTTTATTTCTGTTCCTAACGTAAGATTTTAAAGAGAAAACAACCTAGATTGTGCGCAGTTGCAAATCACTTCCCATGGACACGCTCTTATCCAAGAGAAGCCCATTCTGCTGCTGTCACGAGATTTCATGTCGGCTGGCTCTCAGCCCCACAGCGGGGCTTACCCTCTTGCAAACTGTCTTTTCCTGTTTAATTGCAGTCATTTTCTGACCCGATTGCACCAGCCTTGGTAGCACCCAGATCCCTCACCCCAGAAGTCTAGGCCTCTTCCGCAGCCTCTGATGGCGTCGAGGGGGTGATTGGCAAGCCTGGGACCGAGGAGTGGGGGTTGTGGTGACTGGTACAGGTGGCAGGAGCTGCCCCAGAGACAGAACCAACACCACTGGGGCCATTATTTTGGTTGGAAATACGTAAGAAAACCTTTCCTCAAAGTGGAAACAATAAACAAATTATCCATTTCCACCATCAGCTAATTGAGACGGTCTCTCAATAAACAAATGGATTTTCTGCTAACAAGCACATCTACGGATTTAATCTCCTGTGTTCTTCTGCCCTTCCCTCATTTTATTTATGCCCACTTCAATTTTTTTTAATGACATTATGTATTCGTAATGCCGAATGACCTTATTTTTGTATCTTTTTGGCTTAGAAGTCCAGGACTGTCATTTGATTATAGGACAGTTTTTTTTCCTGATAAAAATTATTATTGGAATTAAAATTAAATTGATTCAACTCTTTCTTTTCTTGACTGTCATAAATCAAGGGAAAAAAGTGACAGCCACAGCAGTCCATTCACACACGAGACAGTCATTTGCTAGCGTGGCGATAGCCTTCTTTTTCATAATAACCCCCTTTAGAATCATGCTATAGTAGAGTGATTACTTTTACCCTCAAAATATGAAATATGGTTTTAGAAAAACGTATTTACAAAACATTTGAATGACCTACTAATTTATTTGTGAATTGTGGGGGTTTTTTGTTGTTGTTTGTTTTTTTGTTTTTTTAAGAATGAGCTACATGTTCTATTTTTTTTTTCTTTTTTTTGGAGAGGTTTTTGTGATAGGGCGTGTACGCTCGCCAGACAGACAGAGAGATAGAGACAGAAAGCGAGAAATCACCCCCCAGGGGGGATGGCCACGCCACAATCCCTTCTCCTCCATTCTCCTCTCGGGATCTTGGGCACGCACGCACACGTGCCCGGCGTGAGTTTAAGCCACCGGGTCCAGGATTCGAACCGCGGTCGACTACGTGGGAGTCCAGCGACATAGCCATTACGCTAACTGCTGGTCCCAAGCTACATGTTCTATATATATTTAATGTATTTACTTTCAGAGGACACCTGTGCTTGCTGGAGAGCAAGAGAGGAGAGAAAGAGAGACAAAGCACTCCCGCCCAAGGGCATGGCCATGATGCCATCCTCTCTCCTCCATTTCTCCATCCTGTCAGGATTCGGGGCATGCAGGCACATGAGTCCAGCATGATGTTTCTCAAGCTGCCAGGGCCGTGTGAATCTGGCCCCCCGTGTGCGGGGTTGCCCCCTGCACTGGGAGGTCCTGTGAATTGTTCTGGAAACGTGTGAGGACTGCTCGGTGTTCCAAAGGCAGTGCTTAATAGAGTGAAAGGGAGAGAATGGGACGAGTGTGGTGAAAACGGTGTAAGAACTTAAACACCTGTTCTTTTCGGCAACATGAAGGGATTTGAACAAACGGACGTGTGGGGATTTAACACTTCAATTGTTAATATCGTATTGCTTTAAAATACTCAGTCATCTTATAAAATTGTGTTTTAAACTCCCTTTCCTATATTTTCTATATTATTCACTCTGTATTTCCTTCTCATACAAGCGAAAGTGGTGGCTTTATTAGACTTCTTAAAATCCAGAACATTTATTTATTATAAATTGTCGTATTCTTGAATGTCTAAATAAAATATCCCATTGTCTGCCTGAGGAATATTTGTCCCCAGGTGAAGATATATTTTACTTTATGTGATCGTGATGATGAAATTGCTTAGCCCATGTTTTGAATCAAAAATTCATGTAGACAATTTAAACGGAGAGGTTTATGATCCTGTCTCCGGGGCCTCTGCAATGGCATATGGAAGCATATTTAAGTTTATTTTTAATTTTCTTTATGACTGACATGATTTCTCTGGGCTCAGACACACACATGAGCACATGCACAGACACACACACACTAGCAGAAACCATTAACGGGGCTTTCCTAAGTCATCGAGGCAATTTTCTGAATGAGCTGCAAAACTGAAATTAATATCCTTCTGTAGCGTCAGCAAGGACAAAACATCCTCCGCCAGGCCTGCTCCGTGCCCCGCTCTCCAGGGCGTTAATGTGGGTTTTGTGGAGAGAGGACTCACGATGGAGGGAAGCCAGGCAGTCGCCTGTTACCATGTGCGGTTCAGCCCATTATGGTGGTGCGCCCGTGTAATTAGTTCTCATCATAGAACACGCTGCGGCCTGGCTGATATAATTAATGCTGATTCTAGTAATAATTTCTCCATTATAGGTTCCGGGAGCTCCAAGTGTCAGATTAAGCATCCATAGTGTTTTAAGAATACAATAATTTCAAATTAATTTTGAAGTGAATTTGTACTATAAATAAAGTAAAATACTTAATGAACGAATGCTGTCCTTTCCGGTGATGACTGCAGAGGTACTTCCCCATTATCAGTGTCATCTTTTTCCACCACGAAATCATATACACAACCTTAATCACATGCAGTGGATCAAAGCGGCGTTCTTTTAGTAGCATGCATTCATGTTCAAGGTCAAAGCCATTACATTTATTGTTAATATCCACATTTGAGAATACTGAGGCATCCCTGTAGGCTCTTTGGATTCTGAGAAACATGGGAAAACACCCGTCTGCTGCACAGTAGCTAAGAGCTCTTGGGAGACTCCCTTCCTTTACCCACAACCCAGATTCTTACCTGCAGTTGTGTCTTTTGTATAGGCAGGTCAGCTTGCTGTGGCCGACACATCAGGGCGTCAAGACCCCACAGCCCGATTTACAATGCTGGCGCTGTCCTCTCTGCATGTTTTTTTCTCACCTTCATGATATAGCTCAGGGGTCGGCGGGTGGCGTGGTGGTTAAGGCACTGACCATGGTTCGAGTCCCAAACCTGGTGGCTTTCTTTCTCACTTTTCTCCCCCTCTCTCTCTTCTCTCTGTCTCTGTTGAGTGCACATGCCCCATAACAAATTAATAATAATAATAATAATAATAATAAATTAATTAAATTTAAAAATGTTTTAAAAGAAAACCATTTCTTATAGTTAATAACACTTCATAATCTCTCTTGCATTAACATCCTGGGCTCTGTACATCACTTCGTTGCTTATATTTGTCCATCTCATTTTCCCATCTAAACTGTACATTTCTTTGGTAAAAAATTAAGGGAAAAAAATGCACCCTCCTTACACTCAGCTCAACCTAGTGCTAATGCATATAGTTGCCAGGTCTTATCTTTCAAACATTATGGTTTTTTGGAGAGATTTTTGCTGTAGGGCTCATGCACTCACAGAAAGACAGAAACAGAAAGCGAAAAATCCCCCCCCCCCCCCCCCGCAGGTGATGGCCATACTGCAGTCCCTTCTCCTCCATTCTCCTCTTAGTATTTTAGACATAGGCTCACACATACCTGGCATGAGTTTCAAGCTGCCAGGTCCAGGACTTGAACTGTGGTCAGCCATGTGAGAGTCCAGAGACATCGTAACCATTATACCATCTGCTGGTCCTCAAATAATATGTTTCGAGCAGCCATACTATTAGGTCTTCGGGAAAGTCATTGAGCTTTTCTGTTTGGTTTTTCTATGCAAAAATGTGTCATGACTTTCCAGATGACCTTATAGAATAAACAACACTTAAATTTATTTCTAGAAGACTATACATAAGCTACAGTACAGTTTTCCTCTTGTTTTTTGTTTTGTTTGTTTGACAGAAAGCATGTGTGCTTGCCAGAGAAAAGCAGAGACAGAGAAGAGGAGCACTCCCCATGGGACGCTGTTATGCCACAGTCCCTTCCCTTACACGTCTCCATCCTGTCAGGGTTTGGGGCACGCACACACATGTACCTGGGGGCAGCCGTTGGGGCCATGATTTGAGCTGTGTGCTCAGCCGTGTTGGCTCCTGCTCCTTTAAACCACCAGACCATGGGCCCGGTCCTGGACCACATCAGTAGTCAGAAGGCAAATGTGCTCATTGGGGACAGAGAAAGGGAGAAAGCACCCCTCCCCGCCCCTGCTGGGCGGCTGGTCACACTCATCTCCCTTCTCTTTCATTTCTCCCTCCTTTAGGAACTTTAGACACACACTTAACTTTCAAGCTTCTAGGTCTAGATCAAACAGCACGCTTAGTCATATGGGGTCTGCCTAACCAACATGACACTAGCAAGTCCCTGGAATACATTTTTTTTTTTTTTTGGAGAGGTTTTTGCTATAGTGTGCGTGGCTCGCCAGAAAGACAGAGAGAGACAGAGAGACAGAAAGCGAGAAATCACCTCCCCAGGGGGGATGGCCACGCTGCAATCCCTTCTCCTCCATTCTCCTCTCGGGATCTTGGGCACGCGCGCACAGGCGCCTGGGGTGAGTTTAAGCCACCGGGTCCGGGACTCGAACCGCGGTCAACTACATGGGAGTCCAGCGACATAGCCATAATGTTAACTACTGGTCCCCCCTGGAATACATTTTTTAAAGAAGCATTGGGGGCCGGTAGATGGTGTGGTGGTTACATCACTGGACTCCCACATGGCTGACTACAGTTTGAGTCCCAGACCTAGAATGGCTTTAAATGCACACTGGGCACGTGTGCATGCATGCCCAAGATCCTGGGAGGAGAATGGAGGAGAAAGATTGTAGCATGGCCGTCCCCTCTGGGCAATGATTTCTCACTTTCCCTCTCACTGTGTGACTGTGTGTCTCTCTCTCTTTGGTAAGCTCATGTGCCCTAAGACAAAAACCTCTTTAAAAAAAAAAAAAAGCACTGTTAGCTTGGTGACACGCTGACATGGATGGTGACTGTCAGCCCAAGCCAGCAGCACGTGACACTCAGGACCATCCCTGTGCAGCATGCTGGGAGCCGGCACCTCCTGCCGGCCTGTGGTCTGCAGCAGGGTCTAGGTATGTCCCGTGGGGCTGGGGTTCAGAGCAGCTCAAGGAGGGAGAGGGGATGACAGCAAGGGCTCCCCGGGCCTCGTTAGCCTGTCAACCGTCTTCATTTCCTGCGAGCAGAGACCCCTTCAGGTTTGGTTTGCCAGGGTGCTCTGACCGGAGAATTCAGGGCAGTGGCTGGCTAGCTTCGTTGGTGGCCGGGTGTGAGAGCTGGTTTACCAAAAGCTGGGAATGACCTGCTCACAGGGTCCTCCTGTTAGAAAAGAGAGGACGGGGCCAGCAGATGGCATGGTGGTGAAGGCACCGGACTCCCACATGGCTAACCTCAGTTTGAAGCTAGACCCAGTGACTTGAAACTCACTCTGGTCACGTGTGCGTTGGTTTTGCCCCCAAATCCCAGGAGAATGCAGGGAAGATATTGTGGTGTGGCCATCCCCCCACGGGTGATTTCTTACTTTCCATCTCTCTGTTTCTCTCTGGTGATGCACACACCCTATGACAAAACCTTAAAAAAAAGAAAAGAAGAAAAAAGTGCGGATGGCGGTTTGGAAGTCAGGGTATGATAAACACTTGTGTAGCTTAGCTTTGTCGATCGGGTATATGCGTGTAACATGCCTAAGAGCTGCTCCTGTATGTCAGTCCACTCAGGAGGAAGACGATTGTATCCTTCACCTTAACAAACCCCATCGGGCTCCCTGTGTGAACAGCGGGCCCATTGCACCTCTGGGTGGTAAACAAGTTACACTTTTTCATCAAGCCTCGTTGATAAGTATGACATATTTTCTCAGAACATGGGTTGTTTCCTAACCTGCTTCCAGCGTCCACCCCCTGCCCCTAACCCAGGGACAAACAGAGCTGGGTTCATTACAGCCTGGACGGCGGGAATCTGTATTGCAGAAGCGGGCCCGGCCCAGCGCAGGCCTGGACAGGCTCAGCTTTTCCCGACACAGGGTGTACACGTCACCTCACAGTAAGTCCCTATCGAGGGACTCCGGGATATTCAGGAAGGAAAAAGTCACAGTCCACACCCGCACGAAGATTGCCGTCCAGTCGTGAAAATGAGGCATGCATACGTGCAAGATTAATGCGTGCAACAGGGCCAGCCAGTGCGAACTAATCAGTCATGTGGTAAACAGAGGAGCGCCTGGACTCCGAGCAGGCCCTGCCTCTGAGGTCTGCGGTGATGTGGAGGGTTTCGTGAAAGGATTCCGGTGGGAGGAGGGTGTGAACTCGTAGCAGACCTGGTAGTGATGCATATTTACCATTTCTTATTTGTTTTCTCATTGTTCGTATGTAATAACGAATGCATTACTCATTACTCCCAATCAGTGGATATTGTTATGTAAATCTCATAGCAATTATCTGTATCTTTTTAGCAGGTTATTTTAATTCCCGTTTATGTAATTTAGCTTGGATTTTTTTTTTTTTTTTTTTTTTTTTTGGTCAGCAAATAAATGTGATCTCAGGAAGCTCGGAGATACACCACAGTGTGCGCGGCTTGTGCAGTGTGGGTGCCCTCGCCTCTCTACTCCACGTGTGGTCACGAACCAGCCCTATCGCCTTCCCCGGGGAGCCGGCTGGAAATGCGGGTCTCAGACCCCACCCCAGACCTGCTGTCTGCATTTCACAAGGCCCCTCTCCCATATGCGTGCACATTCCATGTAGGAATCCTTGCTTGCTGATTTGCCAAGCATTTAGTGTTCCATTCTCATCCTCCTCTGTTGGAGCTTTTTACGAAATGGTGAAGGTGGGTGTTTAATCACCGTATATGCAATCTTCTCTGAGCGTGACATATTACTTAATAGAACAAAGTTTTATAGTCGTATGGATGAGTGATTCTGGCCACAGTTAAAAGTTAAGAATACCTAAACTATTTTCCCAGCACGAGGAGTTTTTGAAAATTCGAGCCCTGTTTTGGGAAAGCTCTGTTTTTCCTTTATGCATAAGCCCACATGAATTCAATTTTGTGGGAAATTTAAGCCACATGTTTCTGATTCATTTACACTTAACCCTTGAGAAGGTTGTGTTACAACAGCAATTGCCTGTCTAAAAAATCTCAGTGTTTTAGTACATCGTCCGCAAGAGCAGAAAGCAGGGGACATGGGGGAAAGTCACTGGAAAGACCCCGGAGAAGTTGGGGTTTGAGTCCAGGACACTGGGTCTGGAAGCAGGTCGGCGTGGATTCTGAGCACAGACAGCTGTTTCTTTCACACGTGTTGGCAAAGGTAGGGTAGGATGACCATAGTGTCAAGTGTTGAAAAGAAGCAGAGACACTGGTGACCAGCAGATGGCGGAATGGTTTTGTCACTGGACTCCCACCTAGTCGACAGTTTGAGTTACAGACCCAGCGGCTTAAAACTCAAGCTGGGCATGTGTGCATGCGTGCCCAAAATTTCAAGAGGAGAACGGAGGAGAAGGGATTACGGCATGGCCAGCCCTCATAGGGGTGATTTCTCGCTTTCAGTCTCTCTGTCTCTCCAGCGAGCACACATGCCCTATAACAGAAATCTCTCTTTAAAAAAAAAAGAAGCAGCAGCATACACATTGCATGTCGTGTAGAATTGTTAAAATTCATATTTTTGTTAAACATACATTTAAATTTTTTCACCCACACTTCTACATGTCGTATTTATATCGCGTGGTGAAATGTAGGGGTTTGGGCTTCAACCTTGTCCAGAGTGTAGCATTAGCCAGTCTCAGGATGTCGACAAAGGACGCGAGGGTAGACCGCTGTGCGTGATGCCGGGACGCCTCAGTGGGTAATGATAATCTCGATGATCTTTACTTTGAATGTTTTAGCTTGAACTGATGTATATCCAAAGAACTTCAAAAAATCATTAAGCTTCCTTTCTCCTTGAGTTCTTGCTTGTTGAGTTGTACATTCGATGTGACAGCTTTTTTTGATTGATGGATAGCGTGTATAACTGTGTGTGTATACATACGTGACTCTCATGCATAAAGAGCGAGTGTTTCTGTTGGCAGAAAACAGTGATCAAATGAATCATGTTTTCTATGTAGACACCTCTCCCCACACCTAGCGTGTGTGTCTAGATAAGATTACTTGGCGTGATGAGGGCTCCGAGGAACCCTTGGTAAGTGGGAGGGCACCATGTTCCCCAGGTAGCACTACCAGGGAGCCCGCAAGTGCGTGTTCACAGGGCAGGTGACTAATCAAGGCTGAAGATCTGACTTAAATATTGTAAAAAGCAACCTTGGCGCTAGGAGGCAAAGAGGATGCTAGCCTAGACCGTGATTTCTCCAGTGTTATCTTTGCTTTTGACTTCCTTGTGGTCACCTCTGTGGTCCCATGTAATGCCATCAGTCATGTCCGGCCCTTTACCTAGGAAGAAAGCTTTCTCCATCTGCCACGAGCTACCTTTCCTTCCAGGAACAACCTACCGTCTGCCATCTGCCCAGAGCCTTCACTATGTCCCTCTGCCTAGGGCCAGAGTCCACATTCTGTGTTTCTCAAACGTGCTGGGCTTACCTCTGCCCTGACATTGGTCACTCTGGGGGCAATGTGCCGTTACCATGCCTGTCTCCTCCAGGGTGTGGCTCTGCTCTGCATGTGTCTCCCCCTACCACCTAACTCAGATGAGGCTTTCAATAAAGTTGTTTCCTAAAAACAGCCCAATGTCGAATGACGCCTAGCATGAGCTGTGGACTGAGTGTGTGCAGGGGGCAGGCACCTCCAGGGCAGGCCCGTGTTGTGCAGGCGCTGAGCCTGACTCCTGCGATGGTGGCCGGGCTCCTCTTTGCTGGCTCCCTTGCAGGTGTGCGCAGTGGGTGGGGTGCCGTGCCGGGATACAGTGGCTCGCTGTGACCGTCGTTAATAAAATAGAAGCCCAGGAAGGTCCCTCCAAGGCGCCTTTGCTAGTCGTCAGAACTCACTGCTGTGTGGTTCCCATGAGGCCAGCATGCTCCGTCCTGGACTCTGTCCTTCAGCTCACTGAAAACATATCCCAGTTTTAAAGATTTTCACAGGTGACGTGTGTGTAGTTTCCCCCTGTAGCCTGTTCCATTAGTTGTTCAGTAAGTCTTGCTGTCAGAAATGGATTTCTTTTCTCTAATATAAATCCCCAAATGCCCATTTTTCTCCATTTGGTCCCCAGGAGAGAGGAGGAGCAGCTGGCTGCCTCCATGTTTCTTTCTCTGCCCATCCTTGGATCGTGGGTCATCTCCTTAGGGTTTTCAGGAGATTCTTATTGTATTTGTAAGACTAAGACTTGAACTTTCAACTCTGAGTTTATCATCAGAAGATTCAGCTGCCTTGGACACCTCCCACTCCCCCACTCATCCTCCTAGCTGTTTTATTTACTTTTGTCCTCCTCGTGGGAAACGACATTTCCTGCTAGAATTTGTTCTGCGTTCCGTCTTCCCTTGCAACTGGAAGCTTCTGGAAAGTGAAGACTGCCCGGCTGCATCTTCTGCAGTGCATGGCACATGGAGGTTGTATTTCATAAAAGCTGCCCCTCTCTCACACAGACCTACCCCCAGTTGGTCTGAAATCGGGTGAGAAACACAGCTGCTCAACTTAATTTCTACTGAAAGGGGAAAGTCTGTATGTAGGAGAGACATTTTAGGAAAAATTTAATGTGAAAAGTATAATGTGGAACAGAAAAGATTCCATAGTCTACATTTAAGAGGTCTTCATTCATCAGTAAGACAACAGACATTTCAAAGTCCCATGAAAGCATATTCCATTAAGTCCATTTCCATGGTGTAATCCAATATAGGAAGTGGGTTTGTTGGCATTACAAATCATTAGGATAACAGTGACATCAGTAATTACTGTGAAAGAATTTCATAGGGCATAATTAATGCCCTCAAAGTCTTTAGACATTCTTGGATGAAAGAAAGGAAAAAGTGGGAATTTTGGTGTTGAAAAGACAAAAGTAAACTGTATGTGAAATACCTTACCAAACATCACGTTTTATGAGCACAGATTGCCAAAACATCAGGACACAGCTGTTGGTTAGAGATGCTCATTTTAGAAACTCCCTCGGAGCCAATGAACCCTGCCCAGGGAGCGCCTGTCAGGACACATCAGAGCAAAGCTCGTCACCCTCGTGATGACTTACCAAACTGCATGCCTGACCTGGAAATTTCTCCCCCGTCTTAGGAATCTGGCTACACAGAACTGCTTAACGACGTGTGGGCTGGAGTAGCTAACGGCAGGACCACACGTTGGCAAGGTGGCTTATCATTTGCCTTAAACATGTCTCAGTTCTCTGGATGAAGAGAAAAAAAAAAGAAACTCAGAAAGTCATTTTAAAATTAGTGTTTACTATGACACGATGTATATTAAGGTAATTTTTAGGGAAAAAACACACCATTTCGAATCTAAGTGAGCAGCAAAAGAATGATCTACTAAGCTTTCATATCAAATATGAAAATATTACTAAGTAACTATTTCTGAAATTTAGAGTCTAGTGTATCACATATTAAATTATTAACATGTCTGTGGAGGAGGCATTTGTTCATAAAATATTTAAACCACACATCTCAGAACTCTGTTTCGGCAACTGATACCAAAGCTATAAAACGAAGACAGATCACATGTTACAGTTCTATCAAATATTTAGCCTTTTAATTAAGAAAAAAAGAGAGGAAGAAAAATTCCACATCAAATGATTCCTGGTGGCAAGGCCCTTGCTCACAAAGACCCCTGTTTCAGCATCACACACTCATACCAGGACGCTGTGACGCCAGAGTGAGGAGTGGTGCGTGATTTGGGGTCCAGGGCCACTGGGTACTCCGTGCCGAGAGTCGAGTGTTGTCCCCAAGGACACAAACACGTAACTGTAAAAGTAATTAAATGAGGGACCAGCAGATGGCGTAATGGTTACGTCGCTGGACTCCCATGTAGTCGCCCGCGATTTCAGTTCCTGTCTGGTGGCTCAAACTCAGGCCAGGCGCCTGTGTGTGTCCAACATCCCAAGAGGAGAATGGAAGTCTGATAAGACTATCTTTCATGTCTAAGGACATATTCAAGCATAAGCAAGTTATTCCGGCTGAAGTTAGCTGAAAAAGCTAGGAATATCCCAGGGAAAAATTACCCTATGGAAGACATTTTCCTATTTACTTGTTTCTGCTTTCTGTGTGTTTTCTATTTTATTCATTTCATATGTTCTTCTTTATATTTCCCAGAATGTTACTCTTTTTGCATTTTTCATTTCTAGTTAGAGGAACAATCTCTTGACTTTTTTTTTTTTTTTTTTTTTTTTTTTTTTTTTTTTTTTTTTTTACCATTTCATGTTTTCTTTAGAGAATGAAATAGTCACTCAGCCTTTCCATGAAAACCGCTCTGGACTATTGTTGGTGTAGACTGCCGCGTGAAAGGCATCACTGGGAGCCGGGCTGCATGTGAATTAGCGTGTTGTCTTTACCTGCAGCCCAACGCATGCCAAATGCACGTGCCAACAGTACTGAGCAGTGATGGTGTGTGTGCATGGTGACCTTGAGGTGATCCGTATACCAGGGCTGAGGATGCTTTATTGTAGTCAAAGTTCTTGATGGTAAGGTCTGTCGGAACAATTGCTAGGGAACAGCATGTGCTTGTCCATTGCGGGTAACTAGATCTCCTTGACAGCGTGTTGCTTCAGACACAGACACACGCACGCAGACTCCCAAGCAGCAGGTTTGAAGACAGCAGAAAACCAGCCAGGCACTGCAGCAGGTGTGTCTCTTCAGTGGCACCCTGGGCTCACGCCATCACTGCCCAGACAGATGGGCCCTGCTTGTTTTATTTGTTCTCACAACTCACTCTCTTAATAACAGTGAAAGTTTTGTTTTGCAAATCGTGACTCCAACCATGTACAGTTTGGAGGGAATATCCGTAGCGTCAATATGGAATCATACCAGGCATCTCCCTTAGTTAGCAATGGAGGAACAGTACAGCTTACAGAGATCTTTAAACTTTACTTTTAGTTTGTTCTTTAAAAAAGAAAAAGAAATAGTTGAAAAGAAGTTTAGGTTGGGTACTGCGTGTGCTGTACGTGGTGAGCATGCTTAATTGTGAGCCAGCTCTCGTCCTAGGGGAACGAGGGGCTACAGTCTGTCCCAGCCGTGAGTCTAGAGTCCCTGAGCTTTTCAGTCTTTTTTATTTTATTATTGTTGTTATTGCCATAGGGAATGATTGCCAGAAAGACAGAGAGACAGTGACAGGGAAAATGAGAAATGAGCCCCCAGGGGGGAGAGCTGTGTCACAGTCCCTTCTCTTCCACTCTCCTCCTGGATTTGGGGTACGCATGCACATGTGCCAGCATGATTTTCAAGCAACTGGGCTCAGGACTCAAACCGTGTTTGGCCATGTGGGAGTCTAGCACCTTACCTATTACACCACCTGCTGCCCTTTGTCCTTTTATTTTTTAAATTTATTTCATCCAAGGGAGAGAGAGAGAGAGAAACAGGGACTCAGAGAGAGAGAGGGAGAGGGAGGCAGGCATCCCCCCAGGATGCTCGTGCCACGATCCTGTCCCACTCCGGGCCTCAGCCAGCAGGTGTCACAGGCTCCTGTGTGTGACACGCACAGGGAGAGCGTGCGCTCCGTGTACCTCACGAGCAGAGCACGCCTCGTCACTGCACCACGATCAGCCGCCGAGCTCTTTGCAGTGCGGTGAGGTTTCTGGTGTCCTCATCTGTCAGAGTCAAGTGGAGCGTTGCCTTGAGCCTTGGGGCGAGAATTAAGATCTGTTAATATCCAAGAAAGAACATAGTTCATGCTTTGAAACACACCAAGCTCTGATACTAAATTTAAATTTATTTCTAATTCATTTCTCCAATAGAATACCTTTCTCAAAGCTTAGTATTTTATCAGCAATAAAGTAAAATTCCTTATTCTTACCTTTTGTCTTGGGATCTAGCTCATTGAATTTGAGGGAATGATTAGAGAAAGAAAGAAGAAAGTGACTGGTTTTGAAGACTGTCCCACCACGCCTGCGGCACTCCAATGGCCTGCAAGGTGTGGCCCCTGGGCCGCATGCCCCCACGCCGTCTGTTTACACAGGGCTGGGGCTGCTCTCAGAACAAAGGCAGACCTGGGGAGTTGCAGCAGAGTTGTGTGCCCACCAGGCTGAAAATGTCTATTATTGGGAACCAGCAGTTAGCGTAATGGCTATGTCGCTGGATTCCCACGTAGCCGACTGCAGTTCGCGTCCCGGACCCGGTGACTTAAAACTCACGCTGGGCGCGTGTGCGTGCGTGCCCAAGATCCCGAGAGGAGAATGGAGGAGAAGGGATTACGGCGTGACCATCCCCCCTGGGGGGTGATTTCTCGCTTTCTGTCTCTCTGTCTCTCTCTGTCTGTCTGGCGAGCGCACGCGCCCTATAGCAAAAATCTCTCCCCCCAAAAAATAAATAAATAAATAAAAATGTCTATTATTTGGGCCTTTACAAGAAAAGCATGCTCCTGGTTTCCAATCCCACCATAAATTATTTCACACCCCACCCCCATCTCTCGAGTTCTATCTGCCACTCTTCTCGCTCTCTTTCCTTTGTTGGGTATCCTATGGCCCAGCCACTCTGACTCCCCCCCTCTTTTTTTTTAAGAGAGATTTTTGTGGAGCCGGCAGGTGGCATGGTGGTTGAGCCACTGGACTCCCACGTAACTGACCACTGTTCAAGTCTCGAACCTGGCAACTTGCTTTTTTACTCTCGGTTTCTCTCTGTCACTCTGATCAAAATTGAAGACTAATGATAGTAAATATAAATAAAAATAAATAAATCTTTTTTTAAAAGAAAAGATTTTTGCTGTAGCACGTGTGCACTCGCTGGGGAGACGGAGAGACAGAGAACAAGAAGTCACCCCCCAGGGGGATGGCCATGCCGTAATTCCTTCTCCTCCATTCTCCTCTTGGATTTTGGGCACTTTTCATTTTTATTTAACCACCCCATCTTGCTTATGCTGTCTTTTCATCACACGCTCTTCTTCATCTTTTCGAATTCTGCTTCTAAGACCCAAGATATATTCTGCCTCAACCAAGAAGTTTTCTCTCGTCCCCCCAGTACGGATTGCTCTGATTTTAAGTTTTGTTTACTATCCTTTAATTAGTGGGTCTTTCCTTTGTGAATCTGTAGAGGGGATAGGAGCTCAGGCCCCTCCCAGGGATAGAACTTCCCAAGTGAAGACTCTGCCCCTCCCAGGGTGTGGCTGCTCTAAGTCTCAGCTAGAGTGTTGAACTCCAGCCCTGTCATCTTCAGTCTAGATGATGCTAAGTCATTTTTTCCTGACGTCAAAAATAATCAGTTAAGGGAACCAGCAGTTAGCGTAATGGCTATGTCACTGGACTCCCACATAGTCGACCGCGGTTCGCGTCTCGGACCCGGTGGCTTACAACTCACGCCGGGCGCGTGTGCGTGCGTGCCCAAGATCCCGAGAGGAGAATGGAGGAGAAGGGATTGCGGCGTGACCATCTCCCCTGGGGGGTGATTTCTCGCTTTCTGTCTCTATGTCTCTCTCTGTCTGTCTGGCGAGCGCACACGCCCTATAGCGAAAAAACCTCTCCCATAAAAAAAAAAAAAAAATCAGTTAAATCACCTGATAATTGCAAATGCATTTAAACTAGCGTGCATGTGTAAAGCGCGCTCACTCCTGAAGCACCGAGTCTCACACCGATCCGATCATGCAGAACCCTACTTGCTGGTCGGGGGAGGGATTTCCAGCTTGGAAATTGCGGGGTTTCCGATTCTCCTGTGGTGGCTTCTATCCGGGCAGCTCCCCACAGCGTGGAGGGATGTGTGCGAATTCGTAGTCCTGCTGGAAGCCGGGGTGGTCACTGCAAAGGCCCGTTAGAGGGCACCTTTCATGTGTGGGTCAACTTTTGCGGCATGTCCTTTCTAGTCTCTCAATTTCTTTCACGAAGTCAGAATTCAGGAGAATATTGCAAGCTGAACTCAACCCAGTTCACCCTGTTCTCCTCCTTCCTAGCTGGCCACACAGTTCTGCTTCCTGCATTATCAGCACAGTTTCTGTGTAAGCAGACGTGTTCTAGTCATCGCCTGTGCCCAGCACGTAGCAGAGGAGGCACAGCTAGATGTGTACAGTAACACTGTACACGCGCGTTCACACATACCCGCGTGTGTGTGTACATAGGATCCAGGTCTTTCCGACCCGTGACTGTCTCACGCCTTTTGTATTCCCTATGGGCATAACGCAGTGCCTTTTACGCCCCATCTACTGGAGAAGCGTTTGAAGGAACCCATTCCTTACCCCACTGGCACTGAACTTCACCTGAACGTTGCCCCTCAATTCATGCTACATCAGTTTTTCTCTCCTAACTCCGATGCTTCTCACGAGTTTGCACAGGCCTAAGACAACCTCACATGTGCTGATGCAGCCTCCCTCCTCCCCTCCCAGTTAGGCCTAAGGACTAGAACCGTGCCCCAAGGGCAGGGACCGCTCTTGCCATGTTACTCCGGTAATGGTTACACTTTGCGCTGGTCGATAGCTGCACGCCGTGCATGTCGGTTTACATGTTGGCCAGAAATCTGGGGCTGGGGGCTGTTGTTCTCTTGCTTTCCTTTTCCATTGGGAAGCGATTGCTTTGAACATGAACAACGACAACAAAAAACCCACAGCACTTACAGGAGAGTATACCTCTCACAGGCAGGCTCTGCGTCGTGGTCGGTGTGGACACGGTCTGCAAAGTGTAGTGTGACTCTCACGGCAGCTACTCACCCTGTGAGAGCTAAAGTCAGCACGCTACCATCACCTGTTCTTTCACCACTTCTGTCGTGCTGTTGTTACGGTACCCCCCAGGAGTGCAGACACTGCAGTTCTCAGGGAGGCTGTTATGTTGGTGCCTGCTGACTGTACCAAGCCATGGACTGTTTTGGAGTGCAAGCGCCCAGAGGACACGCAGATCAACTTCTCAACATTGAAGCTTGTTAGTCCTGCGCCGTTGTAAATGTGTTCAATATTAGTGACCCTTTCAAAGATCCAATGCTTACTAAACCTTTAGAACCAGGGATTTTGAGTATTTAATGATCCCTCACTCTCTGTAGCAGTGTGGAATCTCACCCATGTTTGTAGGCCAGCTGTTTGCATGGGATACTTCAGTGGGTTAGCAAGCCACAGGGGTGATGGCTCCCAGATTGGTTAGTCTATAAGATCTATATGCTAGTCTATAAGGTTCTGTCTACTTCCTCTCTAGTAATCTGTGCTTTTCCCTTGTGCCTTTGGACCCTTGCTGCTGTGAATCTGTATCTTTTTTAAACACAAGTTCCTCAGTGAAAATGTGAAAATAATCTACAGTCCACGAAGAACCGCTAACTCCTCATGTGAAGGTGGCATGGCATAGTGATTCATGTAAGCGTCCTGGTTTTAATCCCAGCTCTGCTTCCTACTAGCTATTGATCCTGGGCAAGAGCCGATATTTTAGCGTGTGTCACTTACCTGATCTACGCAGCGGGTTATAACGGACTCGCTTTTTGGAATTGTGAGGACCAAGTACATTAGAACAAAGTCTCACCAGAAAGACCCACATAGCTGTGTCAGCTGTTTCTGTTGTGGATACACCAACACATGAAGGGTGAATAAAGGTCTCGTCCCAGCCGTCTTGGGGCTCCGAGACCTTTGGATTTTAGCTAGCCGTATTCTGTGTTCTAGGGTATGCTCTTAGGTCATCAGGAAAGTCAGGGCGTGTGTTTCCGTGCAAAAATGCACCAGGCCTTTCCCGACAACCCAGTAGTTGCCTAGATTCAAGAGTTGGGGATCCGTATTCAGATGGTCCTACCACTTGTTTGGTGGCTGTCGTTGCCTTGCAGTTACACAGCTGTGCAAGGAATGACGTTGGCCTTCGTCCTACCCCTGGGACTTAGTCGTCATCCTCAGCTAGGTGAGTGACTTGCACCTCAGCCTGTCGCACACGTGATCAGGCTGTGAGTACCAGCCACACGCCCCGCCCCTACGCACAGGTACTTCTTACTTAGGCCAACACAGTTACTACGCGGAGCAGCCCGTAAGTCGCCGTGGAGGCTAAAAAGAAACAAAAGCTGTGTTTGCTGTATTATTTACTTCTTCCATGAGCAAGAGATGGAGAGACAGAGACAGAGACAGACAGACAGACAGTATCCCGATAGCATCTCGACCCACGAGTCCCCTCTGGCCTTACTCAGCCCGAGGGCACGAGCATGCACGGCCCAGAGTACTCAAGGAGAGTGCCTGGGGTCTCAGGTGACCGAGTCGGGCTGGACAGGGGCTGCTTTTCCGTTTGTCCTGGGTTCCAACTACTTCGTTGAAAAAAAAATATTTATTTATTTATTTATTTATTTTTTAATTTTTGCCATAGGGCTTGCGTACTTGGGAGAGAGACAAAAAGAGAAAGTGAGAAATCACCCACAGGGGGGATGGCCGTGCTATAATCCCTTCTCCTCCACTCTCTTCTCAGGATTTTGGGCATACACATACACGTGGCTGGCATAAGTTTCAGGTCACTGGGTCCAGGACTCGAACCATGGTCAACCCTTCGTACCACCTGCTGGCACTTTTTAAAGAAAAATTTTAAAGTTTATTTCTTTTTGAGCGAGGGAGGGGCACCTCAACAGGGTCTCACACTGGGCTCTCCCTAATGGTCTCCCCCGGCCCTCAGCCTTCCCTAGCCAGCCAGGATCATAGGCAAGAATGTGCGTGCCCTCGGTGTGTACAGGTTGAGTTGGGAACCAAACTCTGATCTTCTCTATGGCTTCCAGCAATGCAGAGCATTACACCACACTGCACCTGCTCCTGCTTCCCATTTGGCCTTCCCTGCTGTCTTAACCATATGGGGAGCATAAAATAGGGAAGAATAGAAAATCAAACACACAAGCTATCGGAGAGAACCATGAAAGCGCGGATGTCGAAGGCAGTGGAAACCCGAGAGCGGTCACTCCCCGAGGCTTTGACTTCTTAGGCCTCTGCCATAGGTGGTGTTTCTACTTGGGCATCTTGACACTCTATTTTGCCTTTCAAGTCTACACTTCTCTCTGACATAAAGTGAAAAATGGGCAAATTTCAGGTGTCAGCTGTTTTTCAATCCCAGTCTGCCTCCTATTGTCAGGTTATGAAACCGTCTTAGGGATTGGCACCAACAATTTTTAAAAAGAATGAGGTAGGATATAATCGATGTAGCATACCTTTAGAAGTAGACATGATTTGGGACCAGCAGTTAGCATAATGGCTATGTCGCTGGACTCCCATGTAGTTGACCACGGTTCGAGTCCCGGACTCAGTGGCTTAAACTCACGCGGATGCGTGTATGTGCGTGCCCAAGATCCCGAGAGGAGAATGGAGGAGAAGGGATTGCAGCGTGGCCATCCCCCAGGGGGTGATTTCTCACTTTCTGTCTCTCTGTCTCTCCCTGTCTGTCTTGCGAGCGCACGCGCCCTATAGCAAAAACCTCTCCAAAAAAAGAAAAGAAAAAAAAAAAGAAGTAGACATGATTTTATTTCACGATCTCTGTTTCAGAGTTTGGTGCATTTGTACTGGTTGTTACATAAAATGTACTTTTATTTATTTATTTTTTTTTTAAGAAAGAGATTTTTGCTATAGGGTGCATGTACTCGCCGGGAACACAGAGAGACAGAAAGTGAGAAATCGTCCCCCAAGGCGATGGCCATGCCACAATCCCTTCTCCTCTATTCTCCTCTCAGGATTTTGGGCATGCATGCACACACTCCCATTGTAAGTTTAAACCACTGGGTCCGGGATTCAAACTGGGGTCGACTAGGTGGGAGTTCAGTGACATAACCATTATGCCACCTGCTGGTCCCAAAATGTACTTTTAATGGTGGGTCATGGTCAATGTTTGAAAAATGTTGGGTAAGAATTATAGTTAACACAATAGATAGAACTGTCTTTCTAATTTCCCAATGTCTGTTTCCATGGTGGTGTTACACTTACTTTGTCATATGTTTTATGACATCCTTTAATGGGATTCAGAACCACGAGAAACAATTGCTTCCTTTAAGTGTGTGACGTTGGGAGCGGGAACCCTTTACAGGGAGCAGATGATGATCCCAGATTTTAAATGTGAGTCACGAGTTTCGTAGCAGAATCACGAAACAGTTTTATTTGGAAATGTGTAGATTGGGTATGGAAAATCCTTGCCGGTTGGTTTTATGGGGCGGGGGGATATTATATATGTACTTGTGAAGTTCTGTGTTGGGAGGTGCAAACACAGAATATAATACTTAGAAAACGGGAGAAACGGGAACTGCACCTCTGGATGCTGGAGGTGGGAGAGTCTTACTCTGGCAAGTTCACAGAGCGCTTGGCATCAGGGCAAGGGGAACACGCACGGGCCAGACAGGCTCCCTGCTCTCAGAAAGCATTTCCTCATTCCTGAGAATGACAGGTCCAGGAAACACAGCCGGAGTGTAGTGTGGGTGGACAGCAGGCCGCGGAGGCCTGCGGGCGCAGGTGCACGTACCGGGCCAGAGGAGGCCATGTCCATCCTCAGGCCCTGCCTGGTCCAGACCACATCTCCGCCCCACGTCGTCCTGGTCTTGCCCTGCGCACACATCGCTGCCCTTGGTAATGCACGTTCTTGGGTGAGTTTGCCGAGATCGATAGCCAACTGTTCACGGGATTTATAAGGAGCTACAAAATGAGATTTAAAAATTCAGTTTGAACCTTTTCATATCATAATCCCGTTCTTGATTCAGCACAGAGTTTTGCATTCATATTCAAGGGCTGGGGTTTTTCTCCTCCTTTTTTCCCACTGAAAGAATGCCAATACGAATAAATTGAGTGGGATGAGCCTTCATTGTCACCTTTTTTCTTCACTTGGGTATTTATAGTAAGAAGATTAAATGTGCAAAAGCTGTTCCTCCCATTCATGTAACCCAAATATAGAAGGGATTTAGTAAGTGCCTGGGCGGTGGTTTGGTCTAACAAGAGCTCGGGAAAGGCAGGGACCTGGCTAGCTCTGCACCGGGGTGCTGGGAGGGCTTCTTGAAGTGGATCCACCAGGACCTCCCAACTAGGCCACGAGGGGGTGAGGAGAAGGAGCCTTCTCGTGCAGAACCCTGACCCTGCAGGCAGGCCACTCACCCTGCTGTCCCTTCTGAGTGCTTGCAGCCACGCCCTTCCATTTTAACTCGGTGCCCATATGGACCATTGTGTTCAAACTTAAAAGCTGACGAGTAGGGGCCAGCAGGTGGCCTGGTGGTTAAGGCACTGGACTCCCACTTGGTTCAAGTCCTGGACCTAGAGGCTTGAAAATCACTCCTGACATATGTGGGTGCGTGCCCAAAATCCAGAGGGGGAAATGAAGGGGAAGGTATTGCAACATGGCCATCTCCCCAGGGGTGATTTCTCACTTTCTGTCTTTCTGTCTCTTTCCAGCGAATGTGTATACTCTAGGGTAAGCCCAAAACAAAAATACCTGAAAATGTAGTCATGATGTAGCTTGACCACGAGCAATGTGTTTATGAGCATAGGATTCCTGAGACCTGCTGTTGCTGTCTAGCAAAATCCAGGACGCGAGACTGCTTTATAAAAATGGGAAAGTGAATCATCCAGTTGGATACTTGTCACCAGGCCGCTGGGTGTGCGCTGCAGAGCCTGGCCTTTTGTTCTCCTGAAAGGACTGTGTCGAAGTTATCAGAGCAGGGAGCAGCTTGCGCCACGAGTGAGCCACAGCCCTTCGGCCTGTGCACAACTGCTGAGTGCGTCATGACTGTTTGATCAGCCCAAGCCACAGGTGACACATCATGACGGGCGTGCTGTGTCTGCCTCTGACTTACGAGGTTGACGGACCCTCGTCCAGACCCTCCCCCTCAGTGTCTATGTCCCCTGCGGACCGCGTCCCCCTTTCTCTCCTGGGCTGCACGGCGGCTGCCGTGGGCGCAGTGATCACCTGTAAATGTATTTGTGTACTGACAGACGGACACACGTTTGAAAAGGATCTGCGGTTTCCGAGCATGGAAAGAGGAAAAGGGGTGAAAAGCAAAACTGCCCACAGGGTAATCCTCTGCCCTGGCCCACTATCCGTCTTGAGAGACGCTCACTCCAGGTCTTCCTGGGGCTGTGCGGAGCCAGCGCAGCCTGTCGGCGCATTCCCCTGCGGGCTTGGGCTTCCACGTAGCGTCCGCCAGGCCTCACCCATGAGCCTGCCGGCTACTGACGCCCAGCTTCCACTCGCCGTGGTCTCCATCAACTCCTCCGGAGCCTGATGGTTTAGGACTTCAGCTTTGTCGCCACGTCAGGGGACTGAGAGGACAGCCACGGCTGTGGAGGCGCCCAGGCTGTCAGGTGTGGCCGGAGCCTCTGTTTAAAAACATCCAGCACCCTGTTCCGAGGGGCCTGAACCGCCTGCAGCTTCTCCCTCACCTCTCCTTCAGCCCACCTCACCTCCCGGGCCTGATCCCAGCCTGGCTTGTCTCTCTCCCTCACTCCAAGCCCAGCTGTCGGGCCTCCGTGAAGGTGGCTCTGGCTCAGTCTCCACCATTCCCTTCAGACAAAATCACCCGTTCCTCTTATATATTTATTTATTTTTACTTAGGTTCTTTATTTTATTTTTATTTATTTATTGTTTTTAAGAAAGACATTTTTGCTCGGGAACCACAGTTAGTGCAATCAATGGCTGTCACTAGATTCCCATGTAGTCGACTGCGGTTTGAGTCCTAGACCCAGTGGCTTGGACTCACGCCAGGCGCGTGTGCGTGCGTGCCCAAGATCCCAAGAGGAAAATGTAAGAGAAGGGATTGTGGCGTGGCCATGACCCCTGGGGGATGATTTCTCGCTTTCTCTCTCTCTTTCTGGCAAGTGCATGTGCCCTATAGCAAAAACCTCTCAAAAAAAATTTTTAGAAAGAAAGACATTTTTGCTATAGGGCATTTGCGCTCACTGGAGAGAGAGACAGAAAGCGAGAAATTGCTCCCCAGGGGGATGGCCATGCCACAATCCCTTCTCCTCCATTCTTCTCTCGGGAGTTTGGGCACGCACACATGCCCAGTGTTATTTTCAAGCCTCCAGGGTTGGGACTTGAACCGTACAGTTGGCTATGTGGGATCCAGCTGCCTTAACCTCCATTCCACCTGCTGCTTCTGCTCTGTTTTTACAGGAAAGTGTGTGTTAAGTGTAACAGCGAAGACCTTGGTCATTATGATCTTACCTGATCACTACATGTAGGAGCCATTTTCTCCTCTTTGTTGGAACAATTTGCATAGTGCCTGGCAGTTAATAGGTGCTTAGTAAGTAACAATGGTAATTATCACTACAAATTACAGAAATGTTCAAGCAGTTTTAAATCTCAGTCATCTTCCCCAATTAACCAGGGATAAAAAGCAGTCTTCTCAGCCCAACCCCACAAGTCCTGGCACCTGGAGGTAGTTAGGGCGGAGTGTGCGGGCAGGGGCAGGGAGGCGGTAAAGGAAGAAACCCCTCGTTCTCTTCCATGTGGAGGATGAGACGTGGTGTGAGCCGTGAGGGCAATCTGGGGAGGATGTGCCTCCCTTTCCTCCAGGCAGCGTGACCCAGGCTTTTTAACTGCTCAGGAGCTGACAGTTGCTCCTCACTGACGAGGAAAATCAAGTCACGTCTGCCCGGGAGTGTCTGTGTCAGCCCTTGCTCAGAATCCACACCGGCTCTGCTTCCAGGAGAGCTGCAGCGTGGTACAGAGGACGTTCTCCGTGACTGTGAGACCAGCATCCTTTCTTCCATTCGAACTCACGGGGAAGAGCGTTTCCCTTGCATCCGCCCCGTGGACTGTTTTACACTTCTGCAGAGAGAGTTCCACCGAGGCCTCACGTTACGCGTTCACATCTTGCAGACCATTCCCACCACGATGTGCACTGTCATTTTGGTGGCTAGTCTGTTTGTCAGAGACTCTAATTGCTTTATATGTGAGAACATTAAACTGCAATAAATTTATGTACGCAGCTGCTCCATTACTGGAGAACAAGTTTTATCTCCTAATAAATTGATGTTTCTTTTTAGTGTCAACGAAGACCAAAATTTACACCCGAGGAAGTGAACCTTAACATTAAATAATTACTTCAATGCCACTAGTGGTGAGAAAGGGTACTTGCTACCCAGTTCTAAAAAGGCTGGAGCAAGGGAAATGGTTTTCTCCTCTGTTAATTGTTTCTTGAAAGCATAATTGCACATTGGCTTTAATTGCGATAGGAATAGAAGCTTTGCCCTTTTAAAGCAGAAACTGTAAATAGTGTCATGGTTTGGTATGAGTTACAACAGAAGGAAACTGTCTGAAAGACCTACTTGTGCTTGAGGGGAAGTGGGGGAAAGAGGCTGGCTTGGGCCTTGTCTGGGTTGCATTTAATTTAATGGAATAGATCCTTAAAATTCTGCAGACTTTGATGAATGTTTCATTCATCTTTTCTACAAAACTTGGAATTAAACTGACTACAGACAAAAGAAGACTTGGACAATCGAATTACGTAAAATCGACTTTTAGGGGATCTGAATGAAAATGGCCAAAGGCTGATTTTCTTCTTCTTTTTGTTTATTATGCCTCAAATATGGTACTCTTTTAGGAATGATACACATTAAAGACTTCAATTGGCAGATCCCATGTGGAATCCATAAAAAATAGTATCAGGTTTGCTTTAAATTTATATTATGAACTAAAATTTATTGACCAATATACACATGAGAGAGAAAGAGGTCGGGAACATCCTCTAACTTGCTCCCCGGGGGGGATGGCCATGCCACAATCCCTTCTCCTCCATTCTTCTCTTGGGAGTTTGGGCACGCACACATGCCCAGTGTTATTTTCAAGCCTCCAGGTTTGGGACTTGAACCGTGCAGTTGGCTATGTGGGATCCAGCTGCCTTAACCTCCATACCATTTGCTGGCCATTTTACTGCATCAGGAAGACCTCAGCCATGGGTGTTAGGAGGCTAGACACACCAGAGTGGCCTGGCCAGACCCGTACGTCTGCACCATCCCAAGGTTCCATTACCTTGTTTGTTAGTTCACTTGTGTCACTGCCCTGTCTGGGCCCCATTTTCCTCATCCATCCAGTGAAGTGGTTGGTGCTGAGGATCGCAAAGATGCTTTACACTCCCAGAGCGTGGTCCTAGGATCTTGGTGCGTTCTCTTCGGCCTGAGGTCTGTTTGAGTGTCAGCCACTCACACCGAGCAGTGAGGCCCTGCCTCTGATCCCGTCTCCCTCCACAGCCCTGCCAGTGCATCCGCACCCAGGGTGTGAACCAGAGGACGGGGAGTGGCAGCACACATGTAGGCCAGTGTTATTCTGTGCCAGTTCAGTCAATTACAATATTTAGAAAATTATTAGTGTTCCTTTTACAAAACCAGGTTTTTGAGCTTTTTAATGGCATTTGAGAAAAGATTAAATGCCATGATAGAGATCAAGACATATTCAAGCATTTAATTGAACAATATGTGATCTCCTGGCTCTAGCATTTTGGAATAGTTTTAAGGTTGATGGAATGATTTTTTTTTTTTTTTTGTAAAGTTTCTAGCAGCTACAGGAAAATTCTTCAAAGTAAAAGATTCTGTGAAGAATCACATAGAAAGTACACACAGTTCCTCTTCCTCTTCAAGAACTATTGTCTAAGTCCTCCAAAAAGCTGTGTCAGGGCTTTTCGTTTTGTTTTTTTTTTTTTTTAAAGGTGAAGAGTATATCTAACAGCACATTTATTATATGCCAAATTAAAAAAAAAAAATCTCAATACTCTAAACTGATTGAGTATCCCTTATCTGAAATGCTTGGACCCAGATTTCAGGTATATTTCGACTCTGAAATATTTGCATATACATAATAATCTGTCTTGGGGAGGAGACCCAAGTCTAAACCCAAAGCTCATGTGTGTTTCATGTACGAGAATTCTTCAGAATGTTCTTGGAAAATGCATATTATTTTTAAAAAAAGACATGGATTTAAACATTTTTTCTACCCAAATAAGCTTGTACTTTAATTCCCCTTTTCCACCAACTTTTTGAAGCCCTCCTACACACGGCACACTTAGACTAGAGATAATGCAATGCGGTATTTTCGTATTGCATTGTTTTGACTGCCACCTGTCACAGAGGTCAAGTATAGAATTGCCCATTCACGGCATCATGTTGGCCCTTTACAAGTTTTGGATTTGGGAATATTTCCGATCTCAGATTGTTTGGTTTAGGGATGCTCAACCCGTCTATGTTTTCTTACAGAGTCCTGGATTCTCTTGTGTAAGTAGCACAAAGTGATCTTAAACCTGTTTTAGGGTACTCGTAGTCTACTTTTACTACAAAAATTACTACACAGCGTTCGAGATACTACACCTTTGACTATGTGATCGGTCATTGTTTTATCATGGGGCCAACTCCTTGGTCAGAAACTTAACCCCCAAGTATAACACTGCTCCTACGGGAAAATCTGATCCACTTTATGATGAGGTTTTTAGGAAGACGTGGTGGTGAAAAGTAGGGGATGCCTGTATGCCTGTTTTTTTGTTGTTGTTGTTGTTGTCATTGTTTGTTTGTTAATTTTTTTTTAATTTAAGCTTTTCAACCCTTTCAGTTATGACTTTGCGAGACATGAACAATGGATCTTTTTTTTTTTTTGGAGAGGTTTTTTGCTGTAGGGCCCGTGCGCTCGCCAGACAGACAGAGAGAGACATAGAGACAGGGGGGGATGGCCATGCCGCAATCCCTTCTCCTCCATTCTCCTCTCGGGATCTTGGGCATGCACGCACACGCGCCCGTGTGAATTTTAAGCCACCGGGTCCGGGACGCGAACTGCGGTCGACTATGTGGGAGTCCAGCGACATAGCCATTACGCTACCTGCTGGTTCCCATGAACAATGGTTCTTAAATCGAAGGTCATTTATAGATTGAATTTGCATGCGGTCTCACAGTCCTCCCCCCAAATGCATACAAGTTGGATTAAAAAATATACACTAAATTAAACTTTAGTTGGAAAATTCGAGACTACACATATATGGACTCATCTTTTGGAGGTGAGGATTTTATACACAGTATTGTAAAATAAAAGATCTCTCTTCTCTGCAATGCCAGACATTTTGATCTTCCAAACATAGACTAAAGCCACAGTTCTGGATAACAAATCCTGGCTTAGAACGCTAAAACTTATTCTCCTTTTGTCCTCCTTTTTGTCATTAATCAGGCTTCCATTCCTTGGTGAACTCTTTATCTTAATATTTGACTTCTAAGATCCTGCAGAGAATCATAATTCTACGTTACGTGGGCAAAAAAAAAAAATGAAGCTTATCAATTTTTAAATGTTTTTGAGTTTATTTTTTAAAGTATTTAGATAAATTAAAGGTGTCCAATCAGCTTTAAAAACTAGTATCCTTTTCATAATAATATTCATTGGGCCTTAGAAGCTATATTAACTAATAACTAATATAGTGACCCATAGCCATGGTCGAGAGATACAACCTGTACTTTCTTTTATTCTTGTCGTGAGAAGCGCTAGCTGAACTGTGGAGGGGCCCAAGCACGTATTTGCTAACAGGTACTAATCTCACGTCAGGAAGCAGGAAGGTGAGTCTTAGAGGCTTGGCCTTATAAGGGACAGTCATGACAATGGTACATCGTAGCTGTCATATCTAGTTAACGGAAACAAAATGTAATTTACTTTAGACTTTCTTTTAATTAGTAAACCCTTAGTGCTCTTGGAAGGAATTGGACTGACAGCCCCTGTGGAGACTCTCCCGTCCTCCAGCAAAGCAGGATCTGCCTGTAACCCAGCGATCCCGAGCCCCAGGCCCAGCCAGCCTCGCACATCACTTGCATACTGTTCTCAAACCCAGCCCTTTCCTTAATTTTAATATTTATTTATTTATTTATTTGGGAGAGGTTTTTACTGTAGGGCGTGTGCACTTGCCAGAAGACAGAGAGAGACAGAGAAAGTGAGAAACCACTCCTCGGGGGGGATGGTCACACTGCAATCTCTTCTCCAGTCTCCTCTCGGGATCTTAGGCACGCACGCACATGCATCCGGCATGAGTTCAAGCCACTGGGTCCGGGACTCGAACCTCAGTCGTCTACATGGGAGTCCAGTGACATAGCCATTATGCCACTGCTGGTCCCAACCCCGCCCATTTTTACATCCCACGAGATCTCCAGTTCATGAGCAGCCCAGGCCTCCTTTTTGCTTGTCTGCTGCTGTGACACAACCACTAGGAAGGCGAAACAGCCCTTCCCTAAGAGGACTGGTCCCTGCAAAGGGCGAGCACCCCCAGCCCCCTTCTCCCGTGTCCTCCCTTGCTGTGACGTCATCCAGCCCCATGCCTGAAATCACCGCTGTGTACGTGGATCCTAAGTTACGTCTTTGGTGAGCTGCAGGACGGGCTCTCTAAGGACCCCTCTGCGTGTTTACCTGGATGGTGCCCGTCTCCGTTGCATTCGGCAGCCCTGGGTTAGATGCTTGCTTATACCACTCTCGTGCTAGTCACATACACAAGAAGCCAGATACCATTACTTCTGTTAGAAGAACCAGAAGAAATCGTCGTTCACATAGGAAATGAGACTTCCGGCTAGGATTCCATGTTCAACCGAGTGGTCATCCTGACCCTTTAGGAAGATGGATTATGACCGTCTTAGTTCCAACAATTATTTGAGGCAGCTTTTACATTTAAGTATTAGAGTGAGGGTTAAAAGGACAGAAAGTGATAAAAAGATATATTAGGAAATTTGTGTGAGTAGTTAATTGGACATTAAATTTATCTCAGAGTTTCCTGGTAGCCAAGGCAAAAAGGCAGCATGAAGTCCTTCTCTGTGATGAAAGGAAATGTCCAAATTCATCTGGAGAATACTTTCACTAGCAAAATACTTCTGAATTCTAGAAGTATCTATACTTATAGCAGGGACATTATATAACAAAACAACCATTGGCAAGAGAATGGTTGTATGAGATTTGTGAATTTTCTTACAGTCAAGTTGTGTGATAAATAGAAGTATATGGGGTCATTTGTGGAAACATCTTCTTTGCCATTAGATTTTAGAAGCATATATATATATATATATATATATATATATATTTTTTTTTTTTAAGAAGAAAAATCTTGTAACAAATATTTTTTAAAAATATAAGGTTACAAAAATTACACAGAAATGTTCAACATTATGACATTCATCATCTTGGCTTTTTTCCAAAGTTGAAGATATGTTATTATTGATAAAAATATTTTCCTGGGAATTTCAGCAAATATACTCTAGAAATATACAGGTAAGAGTTCAATGTTGTTTTCCTTAGTATGAATAATAAAATGTTTGTAGATAATTTTGTAAATACTGAAAGGAAGAGGAGACTACCAGGAAAGGGACGATTCTGTTTCAAATTCTTTGCCAGCTACTCACCAAATGGCTTCTAGCTAAAACTGCACAAGTGGTTGACAATTCATGTTTTAATCCTGTGACTCACGAAAAAAATTAAGACTATCATCTATTTTCATTATCTTTTCAAAATTTTGCCGGGGGGCGCATGCACTCACTGGGGAGAGAGAGAGTCTGTAGGAGAAGGGGACGTGAGAAAGCCCCCCCAGGGGAATCGTCACGCTGCCCTCCCTTCTCCGAGTCTCCCTCTGCTTCGGCTTTTGTGCTTAAGCTGCTGGGCTTGGGTCTCCAACCACCTGGTCAGCCCTGTGGGACCAGCCGGCTTTAACCACCCCGCTATGGGCTGTCCCTGTCGTTTATTATTTTTACTGAGTTTGGTTATGCTGATTTTATACAGTGCCAGACTTCTATCATTTTTAATCAGTTCTAAAATTTACATTTTTCACCATTTAAAATCTCTGTTATCAAGATGCTTTTTATAATTACTAGCTTAACTGCCAGTATTTTCTTTCTTTTTGAGAGAGATTAAAAATGTGTCATAATCAATAGGTGCTTAACTTCAGCAGCTGTAGGGCAAGTGGTGCTACACCCTGCCAGGCTGACCTACACTGGAGGGTCCCAGATCGTGTCCCGACACCTCCCTGAGGACTCTGGGCATCGTGCCACAGCCAGGGCTGGCTGAGACGGGGGTGGACTGCCGAGGGAAGACCCTATCACTCTCTGTCTCTTTCTCACTATCTTTCTCACTTACAGAAGAAAAGAAACGAACTCTAAAAAATCAACAATTATAAAAAGTTATAATTCCATATAAACACCCTCTACAGTTTTGCCAAACAAAAAAAATCAGACATTAAATACATATATACACATATATGTGTATACACACCTGTATGTAAAACCTAATTAAATAGATACATGCATATATACATATGTACACACAAACACACGTATATATAAAATTTAATTTCTCTAAAAGGGATTACAGGTCTCCTTTTATCAGAAAGGTGTAGACTCAGCACCTTACCTGAATCCATATTGCAATAAACCCTAGGATCGGATGGAAACAATTTTGCAGAGTTGCGTTTGTCAAAAAGCTCTCCAAGCTTATGAAATGTTCTGCGTGGTGCCATTTTCCCATCTTGTCCACGGGCCCCATACCTCCTCCTAAAGTTCTCTAGACAATGTCATGCCAAGACCAGGGAGATGGCATTTTAATGTCAAAACAAAATGTCGTAGCAGAAACCTATAGAAACCATGTTGCAGTGACAAAATGAAATGCCAGTGGAGGTCTATTGTAACGTAATGTCAAAACAAAATGTCAGCCAAAATCCATGGAGACACCATTATGATATCAAAAGGAAACCGTATCCGTGCCAGTCTGCAGAGACATTGCGAGAAAAGACAAGACACCCCCGGATCTGCAGAGACCCGTGACTTCTGAGTGTCGAGGAAGCTTCATGTCAGACTGTTGGCTTGTGACAAACTGGGGAACGTTTCAGCATGCATTTTCCAAATCTTCCTGTGCAACTCTAGAAAGGAAATCCCAACGCGGTTCTTTAGCTGAAATGCGATGTTAGGAAATTGCTGATATTTCTATCCAGATCTGTGCCTACGCCTGTATTTATGTCAGTGTCTTTGTCGGTATCTCCGGGTGTTCATTCTGGGCTTCTGATACAGCCGAACGCTTAGTGAGTTCCCGTTGGTCTTGGCCTCGCTTACCTGTGCACCAGCACTTGGACAACAGCTGAAGGTATAAAACACAGGAAAGGCAGTGTTACAATCTGCTGGTGAAGGGGCCTACTGAGTTTCAACAGATGCTTTGCTCTATTCTTCTCTCCTCGGTCCTCAGGTAGAATCTGGCTCTACCTGCGCCTGACTGTGCCTTCAGGCTTCCAGGCTGTTTCTGAAACATGCAGTTGAATTTCTCTGACTTGTGGCTCAGGGTTTAGTGTCACCTTGGCTGGGTTATCTGAGCCCGTTCACATTAAGTTAAAAAAAAATGAAAAACTATGTAACAAAACAAAATCAATTTTTTTTAGTAAAATGTGTAATCATGTTAAATGACAAAACTTTTCCCAAGCAAAAGCTAATTTAGCAATGTGTTCAAGTCTTCCAACAACATTGAGAGGTAGAGAAGTGAAAATTTGTTTCTCTTGTTTTAATCAGCTACCGTCTCATTTCTAAATCATGTGTTAAGCAACAGTACTCTAAAGGCTCAATTAGCTGGAAACCAGAGCAAGCCCACAGTCAGCCAGTGTGTTTAAAAATTATGCTGTAAGGAGAGAGAGGTGGATGCCTATACAACTACCGTTATGGCGATTTTGTTAGAAAAAAATAGTGAGATGGGACCAGCAGTTGGCATAATGGCTGTGTCACTGGACTCCCATGTAGTCAACCATGGTTCAAGTCCCGGACCCAGTAGCTTAAACTCACACTGGGTGCGTGTGCATGTGTGCCCAAGATCCCGAGAGGAGAAGGGAGGAGAAGGGATTGCGGCGTTGCCATCTCCCCTGGGGGGTGATTTTTCACTTTCTCTCTCTCTCTCTCTCTCTGTCTTTCTGGTGAGTGTACATGCCCTATAGCAAAAACCTCTCAAAAAAAAAAAAAAGAAAAAGAAAAATAGTGAGAAAGCAAGAGATTTGAAGCAGCATCCTATGGTCAGTAGGATGAAATTCTACTCAGTGTCTTCTTTTTTTTTTTTTCCTACTCAAGAGTACTCCATAATGACAACTAAATGTCATTAAACTCTAAAACTTCTTTTAGAAGTTAAATAATATCTATTATCCCATCTTTCCAAAATGGAAGACCTCTATTGCTTTCTATAGGAATTTTATTTTATTTTATTTTTTATTTTTTTTATTTTTTATTTTTTTGGAGAGGTTATTTTTTCGCTATAGGGGCGCGTGCACTCGCCAGACAGACAGAGAGAGACAGAGAGACAGAAAGCGAGAAATCACCCCCCAGGGGGGATGGCCACGCCACAATCCCTTCTCCTCCATTCTCCTCTTGGGATCTTAGGCACGCACGCACAGGCGCCCGGCATGAGTCTTAAGCCATCGGGTCCGGGACGCGAACCGCGGTCGACTACATGGGAGTCCAGGACAGAGCCATTATGCTAACTGCTGGTCTGGGGATTTTCTTCTTTTAAGAGAGATTTTTACTATAGGGTGCAAGTGCTCTATGGAGAGACAGAGAGAGATAAAAGAAATCACACACACACACACACACGGCAAAGATGGCCATGCTACAATCCATTCTCTCCATTCTCCTCTCAGTATCTTAGGCACACACTCACGTGCACGCGCGTGCACACACACACACACACACACACTGCATGCCCACGTATTAGCCACAAATTACGACAACTCCTAGACAAAGAGCAGTCGCTTTGTGTATGGTGAGATATGAGAACCCGGGTGGTCTCAGAGCATGTGTCTGTAGTGACAGGGAAGTTGGGGGATGTTTTTTACCTCACACACCAGCAGAAAAATTTTAAAATATCTGAGCAGTACTGGTAATTCTTTGGTAGGAGAATGAAGAGCAAAGGCCAACAAGTGCTGAAATGGAAGGTTAAAAATTGTCATATTTATCACATTGATCCGTGGGAATAAACTTGTGTAATAATCATCTAAAGCCAAACTGAGAATTTTATCACATGAAAAAACTTCATCACAAAGGAAATTATTTTGAGAATAGTGCCAGAACAGGTGCTTAGGGAAAAAAGTTTGGAAGACTTGACTAAATCTTAAAAACAGTATTTATATTTGGAGCTTTGTAGATGATAAATTCAGTACTTTAAAAATTTAGTCCCCAAGTTACCTATATATTTGAAAAAGTTATACAGAAGTAATTCCTACCTTTTGTTGGAAGAGTTGTAGACATTTTTCAGTTATACCCAAAAACTATCATTATTTCAAAGTGTTTATGTTCATGTCTTTCATATATTTTTAAATGTAATAATGCTGGCACAGTGGTTAAGGTGCTGGACTCCCACATGGTCTATCACAGTTTGTGTCCCGGACCCAGTGGTTTGAAACTTATGCCAGTGCATGTGCATGTGTGTCCAAAATCCTGAGAGGAAAATAGAGAAGAGAATGCAGTTTGGCCATCCCCCCAGGGGGTGATTTCTCACTTTCTGTCTCTCTGTCTCTCTGTCTCTCTGTTTCTCTCCTGCAAGTCGCATACCCTATAGCGAAAATCTCTCAAAAAAAAAGTGAGTGTCCATACACCACTTTTATTTTTTTAAAGCTAATATATTTTTCTATGAGTGAGAAAAAGGAGAGAGAGGGAGACTGAGATCTTCAACAGAGTCTTGATACTTCATCTACCCCCAGCCTTCAGGCAACCCCTGTTGGTGGGCACACATGGCCTGACCTACTCAGGGAGGTCTCTGGACTTCTGTGTGTTACCTGTGTGGCGATCACCTCACAATGCATCACATTTTACTGCTGCATTTCTGCCTGGCCCCAAAAGATTTTATCTATTTGAAAATAATTGAGAGTTAAGAATTACACAAACTATTAGATGGTTGGAAAAGTCATGACATATTTTTCTATGCAAAATGCATCATGACTTTTCTGATGACCCAATAGAAAGTCCAATTTTAACCTAGAGAATAAAGATAGTTATTCCTCTTTTCCACTTGAAAATTATTCCAAAGCAACAATGAGAATGAGAAACATAAATATTCTTTATTTGTTATGAAAATGGGTATCTCTCTTTATTACAATATAGGATGGCAGAATGATCTCAGAATGTCAAAGACCAAGTTTATAGACCCCAGACCAAAGACCATTGGATTCTTCCTGGAGAAACTGACATGTGAATTTCCAACCCCAAAATGGCTTTCTTCCTACCCTGTAATCATGTCCACCAGTTCATAGCCCTATCCAGTGCATGGTGACTGATAAGCTTTGTAATGCTCTATTCTTAAATATGAAGGGACTAGAAGGCATGTTCAACATTTGAATAAAGCCTTATTTATGGAAGATAGAGTCCAAAACAACAAAATAATAGATTTTAAAATAATAATAATAATAATAATAATAATAATAGCCCAGCTGCAGTGGCACAAGTGGGAGGTTGCTGCTATGTGGTGGCAGAGGTCTTGGGGGATACTTGAGTTTGGTTATCTAAACCACCTAAACAGGTCAGGCATGGTGGTGTATACCTATGGTCCTAGTTTACTGAGAGGCTAGAGCTGCAGGATCACAACATGGTGTGAGACCCTGTCAAAAATATTTCTCTCTCTCTCTCTCTGCATGCTCTCTCTCTCTTATAAAACAAAACAAAACAAAAACAAAAGACAACAAAAACAACAAACAATCCCCCCAACAAACAAACACACACACCTTGGAAGAAACATGAAATGCTGAAATAAAAGAGAAAAGTATTAAAGAACTATAAATAATATTCACTGTTTAATAAGAGAAGATATTGCAGCTACCAAACATGAGCAGGAGGATGTTGGAAAGGATTATTGAGAAGACATGAAGAACTCTTGGAAAGTAATAAACATGATAGTAGTTTAAAAAACATAGTAGAGGACTTGGTAGATAAGGTTAAGAAGTTTCCCAAAAAGCAAACATGAAACAATGAACAAAGTGTCATGTAGTGGGAAAGGAAAAGAAAATCAAAAGTTTATTCTGGGAGGTCCCAGACAGAATTAATACACTTTGCAGAGAAAGAGAAAACAGGAATAATAATGGAAAGATTATTAGAGAAATTACACAAGAAAATTTTTCAGAACTGAAGAGCTTCAAATTCTAGTGCTCAGCAAAGTCAGTTTTAAAAAAGGGAATAGCACAACATTGTGAAGTTTCAGAATACCATAAGAAAAGATCTTGTAAAAAATTACAAAGAGTAGGAATTGGCATATTATCAAATTTTCCACAGCAGCTCTTAAATCTAGAACAGTGACTTTGAACTTTTTTTCATTCATAATTTCATACCTAGCCAAACTGTCCACGAGTGTAAATCCTAAAATAAATATATTTTAAGCATGCAAACACTCAAAATTTTTACTTGTAATATAGCCTCTTTTAGTAAGCAATGGAATGTGGGCTCTAGTAAACCCTAGGATGATGATGGAGATGCTAGGGTTTATGATATGCTGAGACCTAGGAAGCAATAGTCCAGATGGAGTAGGGGAAAGAGTGTGTCCCATATGTGGGTAGGGCCCCAAGAAAAAAACTGGATTGCTAAAATACAGTGTGTTTGGTCCGTTAAAAGGTTAACAGAATATGGAAAAAATTGATTCAAGAAAATTAAACAAAAGAAAAAAATTTAAAGTCATAGAAGAAAATAAATGTAATTGTAGTGCCCCACATGAATCAGCAGTGAACAGTATTTATGTAAGTAATGTAAACCCTAGAAAATAATTTTCAGATAAGTTATGCTATGACTATATAGGGAGGATGTGGAAGATGGGAATTGGGAGTGGGAATTGTGATTATGAATGCTTCATCTATCTTAATTGGAAGTCAACAGATATGTTTAAAGTTAATTAATCAGGAGATGCATATAAACAAAATATTCAGAAATATGTAGTTAAATAGCAGAGGAATTTGGTTAGGTGTAGATTATTATTAAATTCCTAGCATTATTTTTGTGTCATGGATTCATAGTAATAATTTACATTTAATAATAGCAAGTACAGTATTAAAAATCAACTAAATGGAAGAAATATTGGCAAGAATGTATCACAAATCAGGACGTAGGATTGGTCTATTCTGAGTATCTCAGGTTGAGTTAGCAATAAATGTCATAGAAATCAGCTAAAAGTCTTGAAGGTCTTTCATGGGATGGGGTGGTCAGAGAAACGAGAGTTGATGAAGCACGTGATTCTTTCATTGTAGGTCTTTTAGGGTAGCATTTTAGAGTAAGTTGTGAACATGTAAGTATTTGAAAAAAATGTAGTTTGCAAAAGAATGGTGCAAGACACTTTTTTAGTTTTCAAAATCTTTTGGTAGTTCTAAACCAATGTGGTCATATTGTGTTTTCTTTATATAAGTTATCTAACCGTGAAGTAGGAAGCTGTTGATTGACATTTGTACCCCTTTATTATCTCTCTCTGAATGGTTTTTAAGTTGGGACATGGCCAAAGTGTGAATTGGAAAATATCCCAGAAAATGATTAATAATTAGGAACTTAATTAAGCGCATAAAATAAATAGAAGTAAAAACAAATAAAGACAAAATATTCTAATCATCTTTCAAATTTTTTTAAAAATGCATACAAACTCTTTATTCAAGCACATCCAGATTATTTTGGTTTTTGTTTGTTTGTTTTAAAGAACTAGTTAATAACTATGTTTCACTACTTTTATTTCCATTCTCAAAGCCATTTCCAAGTTAGCCTCTCATAAAATGTACAGGTACTCGGAACCAACAGTTAGCATAATGGCTATGTCGCTGGACTCCCACATAGTCGACTGCGGTTCGCGTCCAGGACTTGGTGGCTTAAAACTCACGCTGGGCGCGTGTGCATGCGTGCCCAAGATTCCGGGAGGAGAATGGAGGAGAAGGGATTGCGGCGTGACCATCCCCCCTGGGGGGTGATTTCTCGCTTTCTGTCTCTCTGTCTCTCTCTGTCTGTGGCGAGCGCACGCGCCCTATAGCGAAAACCTCTCCAAAAAAAAAGAAAAAAAAATGTACAGGTACTGTTTCTCCTGGTACTTTATTTTCCATTTTGAGTCATTTCTAGAAAGCAATATAGAATTTAGCCATGATTTACAATTATTACATGATTTAAAATTAAGCACTACTTTACACTGGAATTTTATCTTTCTTTTTTTTTAAAAAAAAAAACATAGCTTAGTTTCATATAGTATTTTGCAATTATGCTGTCATTAAAGACAGCAAATGCAAAAACAAAATGTTATCCTTGAATTCTATGTAATCATTTCATGATTAAAGAATTAAAATAATGGTTCTATAATTAGTTTCTATGCTTGTATGATAAAACCTCTCGAATATGAAAGAGTACATGATAATCATTTTATTTTGTCATCAAAACGCATCAGGTTTTGTCATTTAATTTCCATTGCTTTTGTAGTTCACATTTTCATAATGTATTCCTGCTTTTACTCTCTTTTTAGTTCATAAAGATTTTCATCTATAATATTGAATTCCATTTACTCTTTATTCAGACACCTAAATGCATCTTTTAGTTTGAAGCACAGACTTTAACTGTGGGGTCACAACTGTCTAACCTTTGTGTCCCCAGTGGTTTTATTGAATAATAATATCATCCATAAACTTTCTTCAACTCTCGAACCCATCAGAATACCTTCTCTGTCCTCACCATTTATTAGAGAGCTCAGGAAATCACAGAATCTATGAAAAGAAAGCATACTTCAGGTGTTAACCCCAAATTATAACTGCTCCTTGCATTGTGCAAAGAAAATTGACGTCTCTGGTTTCTGATGGCAATCACATTCTATTTTTTAGAATGTACTTAAATTCACAGGTCTACCCGGGACACATTTCTCTTCCATCATGTACCTGCTTAAAGCTGCATTTGTGGCCTGGGAGGGAGGCAGGAAGACTGGCTCTGCCCGCTGCCCTCTGCCTGTTTCCCTTACAGGGACTGGAGCAAGTCCTGTGTGGCTTTTCCCACTACCTCGGGAACGTTAGGCTTTAACACACACTGTCGCAACATCCAGAAGTCATTTGTTTCAAAAGTTCTATTAATATAGGGCTCGGGATCCAGCAGTTAGCATAATGGTTATGTCGCTGGACTCCCACGTAGTCGACCGCGGTTCGCGTCCCGGACCTGGTGGCTTAAAACTCACGCCGGGCACGTGTGCGTGCGTGCCCAAGACCCCAAGAGGAGAATGGAGGAGAAGGGATTGCGGCATGACCATTCCCCCTGGGGGGTGATTTCTCGCTTTCTGTCTCTATGTCTCTCTCTGTCTGGCTAGTGCACGCGCCCTATAGTGAAAATCTCTCCCCAAAAAAAAAAAAAAAAAAAAAAAAAGATAGGGCTTATTTCTTATTTTAAAAAAAAATTTGCTAGAGCCTGTATATGCCCCTCTCACCAGAGGGAGATGCGGGGGGTGAATGGCTGAGAGAAAACTCCCCTTGTGAGGGGTGGTCAACAGCAGTCCCTTCTCCATTCTACTTCCGGGATTTGGGGTGCATGTGCACATATGCGCGTGCACACACACACAAACACACACACACGTCTCTTAGGCCTCTGGGTCCAGAATTTGAACTGTTCAGTCACCTGGTATCTCCAGCCTCCTCCTTTACCACTACACCGTCGGGCCAAAGAATGTATTTTCTCTCTTTTCTTAATCTTTCCTTTTTTTTTGGGGGGGGGGGGTCGTGCAGAGATTCCTGCGCTCACCGCAGAGAGCTGGGGGAGAGGGGAAGGAGAAAGCACCCCGTCGTGCATAATTAGGCTGCTGCCCTTTCTTCTCTATTGGTCCATCCTGCTGGGATTTGGGGCACACATGCACATGTACCTGGCATGTCATTCAAGTCACGGAGGCCGGGATTCTGCCTGTGTGTTCACCCATGTGGGATCTGGCTCTCTAAAGCACCAGGCCATGGGACTGCCCCATAAAACACAAAAAGTTTAATAATTAGTTTTACATTGGTCCTTAGTAAAGAATACTAATGTCATGTTGCATTTTAAGCGCTAGATTTTGCCATTCTTTGGAGTGGATACCTGCTTGGGTTATTTTGGCAACCCGAGGCAGGAAACACTACCTCAGGCTCACATTAGAATGCCTTTTTGTGTTATTTATTGTCGGGCCCTGAAATTATGTATGTCTGTGCACGTGTGTGTTCTCAGTAGCTGGAGGAATTCCTCTCAAAGAGTAAAGCTAAATTTTTCTCTCTCCTGCCTGAGACCAGTGACAAGCTAATGAAGAAGAGTGATGATAGTAATAAAATGAGGTGAGGGGTACCTTCCTGGGATTTTGCTGCTTATAAAATGATAGGCCTGTTACCAAACAGCCGCCGAGGACTCCGAGCAGGATCTAGGCCTGAGGTCTCTGACAGAGGTGAGCCCCTCACAATCCATGAAGCACCTGGAGACCTGGGACGCTCGCGTGGGAGGAAAATACGGGATTAACAACTTCGGCCACCATCTTCTTAGCCCAGAGAACGTAGCTGTATGTTTTTAATTTGTTATGATTTATGAAACCAAAATTGGTGTGAAATGGACAACAAATCATGGGTGTCAGAATCTGGAAATGAATTTTATCAGCTGAGCAAAGTGAGTGCCTTTGGGATTTGCATAAGCTTCTCATAACTCTTTTCATATTACAGATGATGACTAAAACTGTGAAAATAAACTGAAAATGACACGATATTTCCTAAGTAGCTGATTTCACATGTATTCATAAACACATATAAATATAGCCACTTTGCCTCAGTTTAGACTTTCTCTGTAATTCAAGGTGATTTGCACATAACCACAGGAATATTTGTTTAAAAGCCTTAAAGTTGATATTAAGACCATTTATTCCATATTATAAATGTCTAGGATTGCCTATGGAAAAATGCAGACATTGTAACAAGGTCTTCACCAACAATCATCTTTTCAGGGTTCGAATTTGCAAGGGGCAATTTGACGTCCCTAGCAGTCATAAAAGTGCAATGGAAGAAAGAGCTGTTCCAAAATATTGGATGTTATAAATACCCGTCCGCATTGCAAAAAAGCTGCCCTCGTTAGAAACCAACTTTGCATGCATAATTAATTTGAGCACTCCATTTCTACTTCACCACCAGAAGAGAGATGGGATTCAGGTGTTTGGTGAACATATGGGGGATTTCCTGTGAATTTATGACCTGTGGTTTGAGTGTCAAACCCCAAGATACTTGCTGATAAAACTTAATGAAGCTTGTGCAGAGGAGCTATTTTTATTTGTCATTTGGTAATTGATACATTTCTTGGCTTAGCCCTCCCACCCTTTTCCCCAGTCCTCATCAATCCTCCGGCCTGAGAGATGGAACGACACTGGAAAGCCCCGTCTCCTTAGCCGCCCGACCGACAGCTCCCCTAAGCGGGACGTGCGGAGTTTGTGTCGCTGCGGCATTTCAGCCCGTTCCTACCCTCCCCTTGGAATTTAGCAATGGATGCTGCTTCACCTGTGCAGGTGACAGGAGGCAGACCCTCCTGCTTTGAGCAGGCACCAGGGGAGCAAGTGCCCCTTTCTTCTAAGAGATGCAAGGGCTTTTGCAGGAAGGGGGACACCACCCTGCTCTTCCTTAAGGCAAAGACGGAGGCACAGTGGTGCTCCTCTTTAAAATGTCAGTGACAAAGGCGGCACCGTTTAAAGGTTTTCTTCCCGCAAATGAGCATATCTTCAACGGATACGAACCTGCCACACATACCCTAGCCATATCGCTTTGCTTTACTGTTTATTCCTAGAATGTTGTAAATAAATAAGATGCCCCGATTTGAGTGCCAGGAGGGAAAGCAAATGACAAGTGGGCATTTTCACATACCGGGTGTAATGAGTTTAATGACAAACCTGTGTTTGCTCACTAATTTATAGCAATTAAGAACTCTGTTCTGACATCTGTAGATTAGAACTATTTATCTGGCGATTACAAGATCAGGAATATTTTATGGAATTGCTCATCAGTGTAGAAAAATATCCCGGTGAGAAGGTTGTTTACCTGTACTGGGAAACGGTGTCATGCCCCGGTCGTTCTTAGAGGCTCCCTTTTTAGTTCTGTGACACCCCCCCCCCCAACATTTCAGTCTTCCCTGTTCAAGAACTTGTTTGTACCCACTTTATCATGCTGACAATCTGTCTGTGTCGGGATTACAACTCTGTACATCATGCATGACATCACAGTGAGACATTGCTTAATGATCTGAGACGCCGTGGTCACTGCCAGCTGCCTGTTACGAAGGCGGCGTGACAGGTCTGCCCTACATCTGTTTCTCCCAGTGTCACTCTTGGCCTGCTCCAGTCCTGGTGTCTGCTTTAAGTGGCATCCACGCAACAGCTGACTTCTAGACTTGTCACTAGTACAAATACACGGAGAGACGCTGCTTCTTTTTCTAGGGTGTAAGAGGAATGGGGAATTGGGCAAGGAAGGGAAACATCTCCTAATTTTTCTCCAATGAAAATCTTTTTGAAAATAAGAATGCTTGAGTAGGGTGAGTTTTTTACCTAGTGGACTGGACCTTCGGCCCTCCCATTTCTGTAACCACAAAAGAATTCAGTAGAGAGATGCCCTTCCCTGATAAGTGCCCTAAAACACAGGACCCTCCTGTGAAGGTTGAATCCTCACGGCTTGGAGAAGTCAAGGTTCAGGCAAGTAAGATTTGGGAATGGAAATGAATTGTGTTCTGGAAGCTTTAACCCACCATCCTCCTATTTCTACCTGTGCTGGGGTGCCTGACACCCCCGGTGCAGACCTTAATGTGTGAAGGACTTAAAAGGCCTGGCAGGTGGAGAGGAGTTTCTTAAGCAGAGAGGTTTGTCAGCGAGGAGCACTCCAGCATGGTTTTTCTTCTGGTGTGTGCATGGAATTTGGAATGATAGAAATATATCAACAGGAAAAAGAATTTCTGGGTGGAGCTATGGATTATTTTCAGAAGCTCAGCTATAATTTGGAAATTGACTTTCTGCATTTTTTTCCTAATTGGGAAAAGAATAATATCCCTTTTACATCTCCAGTACTTGGCTGCCAACTGCAGGTGTGAAATTCTCTAGCATTTGAAATACAATTTTGCACATTAGGCCAAAAGCGAATTGTTAGGCCCGACAAATACATAGCACAAACCAAACGGCCAGAGATACAGATTGACATGGTCAGCAGAAATCCATGCTGTGTAACTATTCGTTTGTAACTTGGGGATTGGAAGGGCATCTGTTACGTCCTGGACTAAGGGAGGCGAATTTGAAGACGACTGTCTCCTTGTGAGTTGTGTTTGACCCAGGTTCCAGAAGGTCACCAGTCTGACAGACAGGAAAACAAGGACTAACCCCTGGAGTTCAGTTTCACCAAATAACCTGGTTGGCAGCAATATTTTCTCCATGTTCCAAGGAAACACTGACGTTCTTCCCTTGATCTTATGAGGGCTGAGTTTTAGAGCTCGCAGAGCCAGAGCGGGGTGTTTGGGGTGGAAGCGGGGGTGACAAGAGGTTTCTCCATAAATGTTCGGCTAGACTTCCATGAAGCAGTCTCAGCTACACTCCGGTGCCCAGCAGAAGCACCTTCGGTTGGTTTTATGTATTGCGATCTGGCAGTTAACCTCTTGCTATTACAGCTTTGCACTAGTACTCACTTGGTGTGTGTTTCTCGGAACTGTGGCGTTCTGGTCTCTGAGCCCGTGTAAACAATGTTGGTAAAGCGCAGTGCCGGCCCTATTTTGCTCTTCTTACCTACTCGGCTTTTGCAATAGGAAATATTGGTTTGGTTCCAGCTGCGGGCAGGGAGCGTGTGCTTCTAAGCACCTTAATTCACTGAGCTTAGTATGTATAACCCGATAACCCTGTCGAAGGTGATGTGGTATTCGTGTAAGGGTGGGGGAAGTTTAGGGGCCTTAGCTTCTGCTGCAGTGTTGTTGCGGGGCAAACCGCCTGCAAACCCAGTGGCATCTACTAACAAGCATCTCTTTTTTGTGGATAGGCTGATGATTGGCTGGTCCGGGCTGGGCTCCTGTGGGTTTGACTGCAGGCTGCAGGTCTGGCTCCGCTCACCGTGTCTCTTACTCTTACACCGTGGGTGTGTCCTGTGGTGGAAGTCAGGAACACACGAGGGCAGACCCGCCATGCAATCACACTTCAAACCCGTGTTTGCATCATCTCCTGTTGACTAGAAGAGTCACATGGCCAAGGCCAACACCAATGGGATGTTCATTTTCTTTTGCTGCAAGAAATATTAACACAGACATAGCAGCTTACAGTAAACATTTCTCGTATCAGTTTCTGTGGGTCTGAAGTTTAGACATGCTTTCGTTAGCTCCTCAGCTTGGGTCTCATCGGGCTGCAAACAAGCTCAGCCAGGCTGGGTGCTTATGTGGAGGGGCCACTGGGGAAGGGCCGTCCCTGTTCCTGTAGTTGTTAACACCTCTGGGATCCCTGTGGCCTGCTTCCTTGTTAGAAGCCAGAAAAGGGAGGGACAGAGACAAAGCAGACAGACACGGCGCCCTCATGTAGTCACATAAGTGTCATCCTACACTCTAGCTCTCATGTAGTCACATAAATGTCATCCTACACTCCATAACCTTGGGTAGAAGCAAGTGTGGGTCCTTCTCACATTTGGGGTAGGGCATTACACAAAGGTGTGAGCCCTGCTTGGCAGAGACCTTGGGGGCCACTGTGAGGTCTGTCTTTCATGAATCAGAACAATTTACTCTGCCACAAACCAGTGACATGCAATATGTCTGTCTGTTAGATGGTTGTGATGAAGACACAGGCTTAAGAAAGGAAATCACGCACGTATGCAAGTTCTGCTCAATGCTGTAAGGTGGTATTTGGGTCAGAGGACAATCACAGAAGAACTGAAAGGAAAAAATGAATGGGGGATGGAGTAGCTGGGAAAGCCTTCAAGGAAGTGGGACTCGATTTCTCGATTTTACTGGTAGAATCTGGAAAGACAGAAAGAAAAGGAGAGCTGTTTGCTTGTTTTGCCAGAGGGTACACATGCTCTTCAGAGGGAGAGAGGAAGAGAGGGAGAAAGCACCTCATCCCCCACCGAGCGTGATGACACCACAGTCCCTTCGCCATTTCTCCATCTGGCCAGGATTTGGGGCGTGCACATACATGCACCCAGCATGTTTTCCAAGCCACCAGACCAGGACTTGAACTGGTGGTTGGCCATGCAGGACCCTGCCTCAGTAACCATCGGCCATAGAGCCAGCCAGGAGAGGGTATTAAAGAAATATATGAACAGCTTTATCTTTTCCTCATTGGCAGCTTTTCTTCTCCTAAATCGGAGACTGGGACCAGCAGTTAGCATGATGGCTATGTCGCTGGACTCCCATGTAGCCTACCACAGTTCGAGTCCCATACCTGGTGGCTTAAACTCATGCCGGGTGTGTGTGCGTGCATGCCCAAGATCCCAAGAGGAGAATGGAGGAGAAGGGATTGCGGCGTGGCCATCTCCCCTTGGGGCTGATTTCTCACTTTCTGTCTCTCTCTCTGTCTTTCTGATGAGTACATTCACCCTATAGCAAAAACCTCTCAAAAAAAAAAAAAAAAAAAAAAAGAAAAGAAAAAGAAAAAGAAGAAGTAAAAAGCAACAAAAAAAACAAAGATTATAATTATCTCTCCCTTCTAAGCAACATGAAGATCATGCCACAATTTGTTTCCTTCCTTCTATCTAGCTTCTCTTTTCCTTTATTTATGTATTTTTTCTTCCTTTTATGGGAAGGATAGTGGATACCAAGCTGGTACTTCTTTATTTTAAAAATGAGTGTCTAAATCTCTCTTTCATTGAATTCTGGGTCTTAAAGTTGTGTCCTTTCTTCCAGGTTTCCAGATTTCTTTTGCATAATTAAAAATGCAAATGCGAATGTATTTTTAATTCATAAAGAATTAATCAGTCATATCACAAACTCTTCTCTCTCTCTCTGCATATGCTCCTCTGGAAAGATAGGTCAGATCTCAAGCCTGCAAAACCATACCAGGTTCAGGTCTGAACAGATTGGAGGGAGAAGACGGTTTAGGAGAGGCTGTACTCTATGGACAAGGCCCAGCTATCACTTATTTAATATTTGCTCTTTGGGACTAGGGCAGGGGGACTTCTAGCCGTTCCCTGGTGCAGTGAAAATGCACAGAAGCAACATGGAAAATCTGCAGAATAGCAAGGACAGGGTGCAAGCTGGCCACCATCGGACCCGTTTTGTTTGGCTTTCTTTTTATTTTATTTTTTTTAAGAATTATTTTGCTTAATTTTATTTACTTATTTTAATTTGACCAGAGAGAAAGATAGGGGGAGTGAGAAAGCAAGCTGCCAGGTCCGTAGGAATCTAGCTCACTTAACCACCATGCCACCTGCTGGCCTCTGCTTTCTTAAAACTCAACAAAATAATCCACATTTTCAATTTGGAGAAAAAAGCTGTATTTCTGGCTTCTCTTTAATAAAAATGTAAGAAAGCACCAGGCCCACATCCCTCCAGGGCAGCAGTCCATGAGAACCAAGGGCCTCCCTCCAGACCTAGCACATCCCCCACGCTGGTTGCAGAGTGCAGGTGGGTGTGTCCAGTGCATTAGGGTTTGGCCCACGATGAAGCCTCAGGCCTTGCTTTCAGAGTACTACCTGCAGACCTGCAGTTCTTGCAGATTCCCAGACCTGAGTCAGACTGTCTGCAGGTGCGCCTTGGCAGTCAGTGTGTGGTAGCCATCTCGCTGGGCGATTCTCCACACATGGGGACCACTGTTGAGATGTCCTCTCTCTCTCTGTACCCACGAGGGGGCTGGATTCATAGCCCCTGGAACACAGGTGCAGGGCAGGCTCTGGTGCTTCCCTACAAGTGGGCTTGGTGCTGCACTCAGTGGGAATGGGTGGTTTCAGCTGCCTCAGGCAGTGCCGGCTGTGCTTACACTAGACGTTCCAAAGCCTCATGCACTGTGTGGTCTACCTCTAACCGGAGACGGTACAACCCCGTTGAAATTATAGGTAGCAAAGATTGGGGCTCTGTGTAATTCAAAGTCACATGGTGCCAGGGTAGGAATCTCTGTGTGTGCTAGCCAAGACACCCTTTCTCAATCCTGTCAGAACAAAATCTAGATTACTGAGCCAGACCCACCCTCTGCATTGAGTTAAAACACACACAGGTGTGTGTGAGCACATCACAGTTTCACATAGAGAATTAAAGAGCTCTGTGTGTGCGTGCGTGTGTGTATGTACATATATATAGAGAGAGTCTTGGCCTAAGACTGCCTTGTGTCCATCTGTGTGGATTTTTTACACAAAAAGCATCTGTAGTTACCCCCACCTCTGTATAGATCCCAATCATGCAGACTATCAATCATGATTACTGACGCCTCATTAAGAGTTTTGTCTCACCCACCTGACCAACTTCCTTTTTCTTTTTTTTTTTTATTACGTTCCTCATAGATATGTAGTGGGCAACCTGAGTTGGCAAGGAGTCTACCTATAAATTGCTTGGGATGTGTAGGGATTAGTCACAATTGCTAATGAATATTTAAAATTTCCTTTAGCTTTCTTGGCAGAAGAGCTGACCAAGAACTTTAGAAGCCCAGATTTCAATTTCTGGCCTATTACAGACTGGCTCGAGCAGCAGAACTGAGCAGTTGCAGTGGTTCCATCTCTGGGAGCCAGGATTTCCCCTTCAGATGCCAACTCCTGTTCCCTGAGGATATGTGACAGTCTTCAGGAGTCATCATCAATCATGAACACCACTGCAGCCCATTTTCCAGCTCCAGTGCTTGAGGTGGTGTTGCCAGTCTTAGACGAGGCAGGCAGCTGTCTCTGGAACACAGGAGAAGAGAGAGCAGAGGAAGGGGACGAAAACAGCAGTGACTAGCTGCCCAGACCTAGAAATACGGGCAGAAGTGACTTCAGAACTTGTCTTTTTCTACAAAAAACATCAAGATCACCAGAATTTAAAATTAAGGACACTGGGTCAACTTCCCATGTTAGGAGAATGGACTTTTAGTTCATTATAAATCATAGGTTTTCATCAGTAGGTTGGACTTCACGGATGTAATAATCATGCAGCTAAAACTCTGCTTCATGACAATAATGGAGAAGTGTTTTCTTACACTGGTAAAATTCTTTGCCAAGGCTCTCCTACAATTGAAGTGATGAAGCGGTCTGGCCCCACAGAGCAGCGGTTTAGCCCTGAGTATAGAAAGCCAGGTCCCACATGGCTGATGACAGTTCAAATCCAGTCCCCGCAGCTTGGAAAACACTCCAGGCCTGGGTGAGTGCCTGCCCCAAATGCAGACAGGATAGAGAAATGGAGGAGAAGGGATCAAGGCGTGAACTCTCTCCATTTGGCAATGCTCTCTCTCTTTCTCTCCCCTCCCCCCATCTGCTTCTGACAAGTGCTTTCAATGCTTTCTGGCATGTAAAAAAAAAAAGAAAAAGAAAAAGAAAAATTAAAGCTACGAAGTATGCCAGGAACAAAAAAAGGCACAGCTGGAGAAATGGCAATGAGATGAGTGAAGGCTCACTGTTCTCTCTCTTTGTCTTACAAAGGTAACCTTCTCTTTGCCTAGGCCACCACAGGTTCGCACGGAGGATAAGGAGCTTTGCAGACAGGGCGTTATATTGGCAGCCTTTATTGGAAATTTATGTATTGGGACAGTTTAAAGTGCTCTGTGTGTGTGTGTGTGTGTGTGTGTGTGTGTGTGTATTCTCTCTTTTTTTTTAAAGAGGTTTTTGCTATAGGGTATGTGCGCTTGCCAGAAAGACAGAGAGAGACAGAGAGACAGAAAGTGAGAAATCATCCCCCAGGGGGGATGGCCACACAGCAATCTCTTCTCTTCTTGGGATCTTGGGCACGCACATGCGCCCGGCGTGAGTTTAAGCCACCGGGTCCAGGACTCAAACCACAGTCGACTACATGGGAGTCCAGCGACATAGCCATTATGCTAACTGCTGGTCCCATGTATATATTTTCTTAAAGCCCGTGGGAGCAGCCACCTGTGTGCCTCAAGTGTGGAGAGGGGCGTTGGGAAGCTGTGCCCCGTCTGGACTGACGCCTGCTATAGCCAAGACGCACATTTTACAGACCTGGAAACCCTGAGGCTGGTCAGTTCAACAGATTTGTTGGAAGAAAGACAAAAGGAGGACAAGCTTTGCTGACTGAGGCTATAACAAATTGAGTGTGTTTTTAGTATATTCCAGAAGCTCTAATGAAATTGACAGAGACATAAAGGTGACAGGGACCCTGTCAATAGGCAACATGTTGAAAGACTATCCGTGTTCTTGGGGATACTAATATTAGGGCCCTACATGTGAATGTTTTCAAGGTGGGGTTCTTAAGCCTTTGGAATTTTTCAAAATGTGTCTAAGAATTTGATATACTCTGCTATGACAGGCTTTCCCGTTCTAAGCGGCCTCTCACCAGCTCCTCACCCAGGAGTGCAGCCATCAAATCTAAGTAACCAGGGCAGTGTGTTCTCCGGGAAGGGTCGTCCTGATCTTCTAAGAGCTTTCAGCTTCCCATCCTGCTGGCAGCTTAGCGGGTCTACATGATAGATATGTGATGCGAGTTTTTTCTTAATTTCTTTTTTATTTATGTGTTTGTTTATTTATTTAGAGAGATTTTTGCTGTAGGGCACATGTGCTCACCTGAGAAACAGCAGAGGCAGAGCGAGTGAAAATCACCGCCCCCCCCCCTCGAGGGCACTGGCCATGCCACATGTGCCCAGTGTATGTTTCAAGCCACCAGGTGCAGGACTAGCACCGAGTCAGCCACGTGGGAGTCCAGCACCTTAATCCCTACCACCTGCTGGCCACTACGCTGCGGTGCTTGGCCTGCAATGTCTGGGTTTGGTTGAGTAGGCAGTGTGTGTATGATATGCTGGAATACCTTTCCCGATGGGATGCAAAGCGGGCGTCTTCGTGGGTGGGATAGAACAAATGCTCTGTAAGACTTGAGATGGGCTCAATGTTGGCCACTGAGCTCTGTTACTCTTACAAAAACACTGGCTTTAAAATCTGTATGATCTGGAGTCTGATACACGCTGTACTAAGTGATAACAAATAACAAGGTAAACCGTGGGCTGGACTAGGAGCCAGAAATCAGGATCCTCTCATTTTCCCCAGGCCCCCTGGGAGACCTCACACCAGCCACTTACCTTTTCTGTCTGTCAGTTTCTACAACTGTAAATGTGGATGTGCGTGTGCGTATGAAATACTATCTTATAATCTCTTTGTGAGAACAAAACAAAACCCAATGTTATACAGAAAGAATGCTGCACCATTATTAACTAACTGGTTAAATCAGACTACCTCCTGAACTTATTTTAAAATGCTTTTCATTTATGCTGTGAGAGTTGTGTTTTGTTGATAGCCCTCTGGTGACTCATAAATAGGAGCTTCAGATAATGGCATTATGAAAATAATACCGCACATCCGTGAGGCCACATTTTATGGTGTCATCTCACTTGATTACTACAACTCTGATATTTAGAGTGGAATGATTATTTCCACTTCATCCATGTAAAGAAACTGCAGCCCAGAGACCACGAAGGTGGGGCACCTAGGACGGGACCCTGATATTTCTGACATATACTACAATGTCCTTTCCAAAAACACTTTGCTGCCAACACCTTGCCAGATGACAGAAAGGAAATGAGGCTTTTAAAGAACAGTGTAAAATAGGACTGTCTGAAAATGCTGCTCACCCTCCTGCGTAGCTAACTAAGCCTTCATCTCCAGAACAGCACGAAAGCATGTTTTAAATGCCCAGATATTGTTTTAAGAATTCATTTCCTCTTAAATAGTGTCATTTCGCAGTAAGTTGCCATTTTTCCCCCTTAGCAAGTGCAATTTACGGATAATATTTCCGAAGGGTGTTCATTGCTGTCTCTTCCCTCTCGTAGCAACAGATCAACTCCTAGCAACCATGATCGGATACAGCGCCTGCGGCAGGAGTTCCAGCAAGCGAAGCAGGACGAGGACGTGGAGGACCGGAGACGCACCTACAGCTTTGAGCAGCCCTGGGTAAGGGTGTGTCCTGCACACAAGGAGTGGTCCGCCGGTGTCCCCGGGGGAGAGGCCACAGCACTGCCCTCTGTCCTCCATAAAACGGCGAGACACTGTGGAGCCACACTCCTTTGACCTTTACCATATTGACCTTTCCCCTCCTCTCTGTCTGGGTTTCATCTTTACTAATTTCATTTCAGCTCTTGTTCCACCATCTGTCCATTGCATAATAGGTTTCATTAGCCTTATGACAAGGCTAATGTATTTTTGCTCTCAACTACACATTTTTTTTTTACAGTTTAGCCATAGGGCGCATGCATTCACCAGAAAGAGACAGCAAGAGGGACAATGAGAAGTCACCCCTGGGGGATGGCCATGCCACAATCCCTTCTCTTCCGTTCTCCTCTCAGGATTTTGGGTGTGTGTGCACACACACACACACACACACACACACACAGCAGTATGATTTTTAAGCCACTGGGTCTGGGACTGGAATCCTCATCGACCATGTGGACTTCACCACCACGACACTTGCTGGCCCCTCAACTATGCATTTTTAATATTTTCCTATAGGTTCATATTTCTCAGAATCAGAACCAAAATGCATTCGTTCAACACGGGTGCCTTGTGTCTGTGTCGCGCACGGGACGGTGCCAAGTGGCCCGCCTTTGCTCTCCCTCACGCCCGCTGTGTGTTGGCCGAGTCCCCCTTATTTATCTGTCTACAGCTCTGTTCTCGTCCATCCTCGGCCCAGTCAGTGGGCGACCCTTCAAGAACAAACCCTGACTGGCTTTCTCCGTGCCAGACCTGTGTTCTCATCTCGTATTTGCCATAGAGACGGCGGGACTCTTGGGAGTGGGCGTGTTGGAGCAGGTTTGGGGTTTGAGGTAGGAGGGGTTTTGAAGACTCTGTGGGACACTCGGAAGTGAGTCAGTTAGGGGTGAATACGTACCCTCCTGAAGGCAGGAAGGCCTAGCGCCCAGCATCTGTAAGGCTACCCCGTAACAGTAATGTGCCCCTAACAACAGTGCTCAGAGGTCTGGGCATGAAAAGGCAGATTTCCAGATACATTCTGTGACAGGGACTGGCGAGGCAGTTGTAGCAGAGGGTCAGTGAAGGCTCTCCAGAGCCCCAGTGAGCCCCAGCATCGCCCAGCCTGGCTGGAGTGTGTGGGGTATGTGGGGGGATTATCTTGGTGGTCTGGGAGTCTATAGAAAAGGTCAGGAGTACAGAGTTTCCGTTTCCCAAGTTAGGAGGCTATAGTCAAAGCAGTGTGTCTTGTGGACTCCAGGGTCTTGGAGGGGACACGGTGTGGTCTGGGGCATGCACTCAGGCACGCCAGTTACAGAGGTTGAGGAGGTGATAGTGCCATGCCAGTGAGGAGTTCAGAAAGTGTGGGGAATATAACGGCACCCGTTACATGAGAAAGGAGGGGGAAGGAAGAATGGCATTAGAAAAATGCGTTAGAGAGACAGGAGGGGAGGGAGAAAGAGAGGAGGAAAGAAAGAAGGCGAATGAATGAACGATCCTGGCTTCTCTGGGCAAGGGTAAACTGCCCAGCTGCAGGAGAATGGAGAATGATGTGGGTGGAGAGATCAAAGTAGATGCCCAGTAGGTGCCCAGGAGAGGAGCCTGAGTTTGCAGCAGGATGGGCCCAGGACCTCTCGTGAACCTAGGTGAGAGCAGACGAATGAGTGTCCATTATTAAATGTTGTGATCAAGTGGAAATTGAAGAGGAAGCTGGGACCAGCAGTTGGCGTAATGGCTATGACACTGGACTCCCATGTAGTCGATCGTGGTTCGAGTCCCAGACCCAGTGGCTTAAACTCACGCCAGGGGTGTGCGCGTGCATACCCAAGATCCCGAGAGGAGAATGGAGGAGAAGGGATTGCAGTGTGGCCATCCCCCCTGGAGGGTGATTTTTCACTTTCTATCTCTCTGTCTCTCTCTGGCTTTCTGGCAAGTGCATGCACCCTGTAGAAAAGAAAAAAAAAAAAAAAAAAAAAAAAAACCTCTCCACAAAAAATAAAAGGAAAAAAAGAGGAAGCTGGATGTGGAAAGCAGATGCAAGCTGAGTAGGGCGGTTGCTGCAGAGGCCTCCGTGGGTCCAGTTACCCGGTGCTGTAGCTCGGAGCTTCCTGCAGTGTGCCGCAGATGGCACCCCCAGCATCGCCTGGAAACTGGTAATAGATGCATGTTCCTGGGCCCTGCCCAAGACTTACTGTGAATAGATGTGAACCTCTATGGTCAGGCCAGGACTCTATCTTTTTTTTAATTTTGAGAGTTTTTTGCTATAGGGCATGTGTACTCACCAGAGAGAGAGAGAGAAAGCAAGAGAAACAGAAAGCAAGAAATTACCCCCCCACACACACCCAAGGAAGTATGGCCATACTGCAATCTCTTCTCCATTATCCTCTCTGGGTTTTGGGCACATGTGAACACACACACACTTGGCCTGAGTTTCAAGCTACTGGGTCCTGGACTCAAACTGCAGTGCGCTGCATGGGAGTCCAGTGCCTTAACCACCATGCCACCTGCTGGCCCAGGACTCTGTATCTTAACAAGCTTTCCGGAACAAGTCACTTGGAAACATGTCCAATTCTGAGAAACACTTCAACTTCTAGAGACTAGAGATCTCTGAGGCCTTTTTGATCCTAAAAGCCAACACCCCCCATGACTCTACATGAAGTGACACACTTATAAGTGTTTGATTAAGAGATTTTGTGATCGAATTAGTTTGAGGAAGATTAATTTTGTAGGTGAAAGGAGAAGGAAAAGTGAGAGAAGCATAGTTTGAAGGGCGTGGTCGGGTGAGGAGGATGGGACCTCCCAGAGGTGACTGAAGTGTGCAGCCCATATCTGTGCAGTCTCTGCCTGACCTGGAGAGGTGGCCAGACAGGCTCAGCACATCTGTGGTCACGAGGCTCTCCCATGGTCTCCTCAACATATTCCTCTTCATGGCATTTTTTAAGGTATTTAGTTCATTTTTCTAGATGATCAAGTAAATTGAGTCATTGCCCAGCATCAACAGGAATGAATGATGTTAATGTACGCAGAGTGCCTGGCATAATTGACTCAATCTTCCTACCAGATTTCTTAAAGCGGATTCTTTTTTGATGTGTGGTAAATACCTTCTTAACTATGTATATTCGCACAAAGCGGCTGAAAAGAATAATGAGCACCGCGTCAGCCTGAGGAAGAAAGCAGCAGCTGCCTGTGGAAATGATGCTCGTTCTCACAGACACACACGTGCGCGCACACACGTGTACACATGCACACACGTGTACATGCATGCACACACACATACACATGTACATAGTTCCAGCCTGGCAGAGACCCTTGTGGATTGTTGTCCCCCACAACACAGCACCGTAGAATGAGGAATGTTACGCCGTTTTACTGAACCCGAGAATGTAGATTTTAAACCATCTTCAGAACATCCACTTATTTATTTTTAAATTGCCAAGAGGGCATGTGCACTCACCAGAGAAAGAGAGAAAGTAAGTGTGTGTGTGTGTGTGTGTGTGTGTGTGAGAGAGAGAGAGAGAGAGAGAGAGAGAGAGAGAGAGAAAACACCCTCCAGGGAAAATGGCCACACCTCAATCCTTTCTCTGTTCTCCTCTTGAGATTTTGGGCAGCCATGCATGTGCACACAGCATGTTTCTCAAGCTGCTGGGTCCAGGACTCGAACTGCAAAGGTGGCCATGTGGGATCCAGCTGCCTTAACCACCACACCACGGGTTGGCGCCTCTTCGTTCATACTTATTTAATGTTCCTTATCTATCCTTCTTACTGAGTGTTAATAACGTCCCAGTCATTGTGTCTGGTGCCAGCGAACGAAAATGAGAAAAAGGGAGTGCCCTTAGAATGCCAGCCTGGGCTGCCAGAGCCCAGGGGCGCCGTGTAGACTGTGCATATTGTCTGACAGTACAGAGAAACAGAGGGGCGAGCCCCAAATCAGTTTGGGGGGTCAGAAAAGGCTTGAAAAAACCCTTCTTCGAAGTTAGGATCTACCATGGGGGGGGGGTCTTGAAAAAAGCTAATGGGAAGTGCATATTATGAAAAAAATCCAAGTATGAATTTCAACATTTTTTGCACCCAAATAAACGCATACTGTAATTCCATTTTCTTACTAAGTTTTTTAAAAGTCTCTTCATATTTTAAATCTAGAACTTCAAAATACAGACAAACCTGTCTTCGGGAATTAAGATTAATACATTTATTTCTGGTTGGTGACATTGTAGCCACACAGAAGACGCCAAGTTTGAGGCTAACTGAGCATTTTTACTATTCGTTCTACGTGGTTTGTTGATTTATTTACGTACTTTGGTTGTTTCTTTGATTGCGTAGTATGAATGCTACAGTTTTTTAGAGTTAGTTTATTTAGAGAAGGATGGATAGCTAGGCCTGTCCTATCTTCACTCCACGACCACCCCCTCAGCTGGTTCAGATCGCAGGCACGCACAGGCAGTCTCCGGGAGGCAAACCTGGGACCTTCCCACGTGGGTCCAGGTTGTGTTACCGCTGTGCCCCCATCTGGCCCCCTCTAGGTGTTTTTCCTTGGGAGAAATGAAAATTATTTGAACTCTATTTTGGTTTCTAGAGATTTTATTATTTATTTAGCTAGTTTGTTAGTTACTTTGAATGGAGACACTGAATAGGATGGCATATATTCTCTATGTCACGTACTTAACGTGAGCAGTCACATCAGGGGGAGTATTTAAGAAAATCCTGTACAGGGGCCAACAGGTGGCATGGTAGTTAAGATGCTGGATTCTTACCTGGCCAACTGTGGTTTGAGTCCTGGAGCTAGCAGCTTGATAATCATGCTCTGTTTGTGTGTGCGTGTGTGTGTGTGTGTGTGTGTGTGTGTGTGTGTATCCAAAATCTGGAGAGGAGAATGGAGGGGAAGGGACTTCATTGTGGTGTGTCCACCCCACTGGGAGGTGATTTCCTGCTTTGTCTCTCTCTCTGTCTCTGGCAAGTACATGTACCCTACGGCGAAAACCTAAAAAAAAAAAAAAAAAAAGGAAAAGAAAAGAAAAAGAAATCTGTACATTGGGAAACTCAGTTATTTAAGGTCATATACCAAGTTACTATACATCAAAACACCATGGCAACTTGAGATGGGCAACTCGGCTTGTGTTTTCCTTCCTTTAGTGAATGAGCAGGGGGTTATTTGGATGACAGGATGATTACTTTAGGAGTGAAATAATTTCCTAAATTGTGGGTCAGAAGTCGACCTTTGCTTTTTATTTTATTTATTTATCCCTTTCAAACAATCGGGATCTTGCTGTGTACCCTCCATTCCGCTAATCACGCAAATGAGCTTGAAGTGCCCATACTTCTCCTTGGTGTGTTTGTTTTCCGCCCAATCTTCTTCCTTAACTTAGCCGGGGCGGCTCGGTTGTTCAGCGTCCCTTGGTCTTGGCGTTTTGTTATCTGTGTTACAGCGTAAGCTTTGCGTGTCTTGGAATCTGTTTTCTCTCCCTGCGTGTATTCTGACCTTGAGAGGTCACAGTGGCATTGGGAAGAGAGACCACGATCTCACTCATTCGAATGTTCTGAAGTCGTTTTAGTGTTAAGGAACCACACACTCATCTTCAAGCTACGTGTTCAGTCTCAACCTCACTTAGCTGGAATCATCGTGCTTGTTAGAAATGCCCGCACACAGAGTGCGGCCAGACGTGTCAGACCCAGAAACACCCGTGCCGATTACTTCACATACAGAGGGGATGCTACAGAAAACCCATCCAAGTAGCCCTTTCCAGTTCATGTATCTTGAACACATTCTCCATAAACCCTAGCAGTATGGAATGCACCTGTTCCTGGGCCTTTATTCAAAAGAACGTTTGGGCCTGAAGGAGCTGCTTTGTGGCACAAAAGGTCTTTAGATGCGCAGAGGCCCAGAAAATGTCCTTAGCTCCATGATTGAAGTGAATTCTCTCCCAAGTTGTGTAAGAGAAGAAGAAGAAAAAGCAACTTGGTCCCCACGGAGTGCCAGGTGCACCATAAATAAAGCAGCAAGTTGCTTTAAATCTTTCTCCAGATAATGGAACAATAGCGGAGGTCACGGTTATTATCACAGAGCTCAGGTATGGACAGGACTTAGGTTGCTGTTAAAAGAACTAAATTGCAGACTGCAGACGTAAGTACAGTATGCTGTTAAAACTTTGCAGATACCTGAGTGTTGCCCACGAGGAGACTTGCTAGCCGAGACGATTGATAGATGGGATAATGGACCCTTTAATAGCTATATTGCTAAATCCTTTCCATCCCAGGTCGGTAGGGACTGAAAGTAGTGTAGTGCTTCAGGTAGGAAATTGATACTCTGCAATGTGAGTATCCTCTTCTCCCCCAAGCTCTCTTTCTTCCTAGCTGCCTGTCTTTAAACACATTTTTAAAAACCTACCCTTTTCTCTGTTTTCCCATTGTGGACTTTTAATAGCTTTTCTTACCCTTTAGGGTTTTGCCTGCTTCAATCGGCAAGCAGCCCACAGCGCACAGCCACCAACCACCCCTGGTTTCCCATCTCAGTGCCCGGGGAATTCAAGGAAATGGTACTTTTCTTTTTAAGACGTAAAAGGTATCCGCTGCGTTTTCGCATAGCGGTCTCCACGCCTTGACTCAAAAAGTACCCCCTTATGACAGCCTTGTAGTGTCACGCGCAAAATTGGGTGGAGATAACTTCTCTGAGAAACAGACCTGGAAAGAGCCTTTGCCTTTTTTCTCCCCCTGCAGAAGTGTTCTTTACGCATGGGCAGAGACTGCACTGCTGGAAAATAGACCTCTTTCTTTTAGTCCTATGACAACCCCCATCCAAAGCCTTGGTGACCCACAGGCCACAATACCCACAGAGGCCTCCATGGTGGGGACTCACAAGGCTGCCTTTGCCCTGGGTTGCCATTAGCATGTGACACGTGAGGGTCTAGCTCGTTTGTAGGACGACCCTTTTATTTTCAGTCTACTCATTGCCTAAAATAAGTCATGCCACAGTCTGTCGCCCTCCATTTCTCTGTCCCACCTGGATTTGGGCCATGTGCACACATGGGCCCTATGTATTTTTCAAGCCGCCGGGACCGGGATTTCAACACAGTCAGCCATGTGGGCTTTAGGGCTGACCTGTGTCATTTGAGATAGGAAAACGGTAGACCCAAGCTCTGGTGGGAAAGATGAGAAGAGGACAGCTATTGTGTTTAGACCAAAACGTATTTATCAAAACATTCCATGGGAAACAGGTATGTTCTGCAGATGCTTCAGCCATTATGTCCTTAGCAGTCATTAAGCTTTTCAACATTCAGAACCTACGCCTTCAGTCAGTAGTGATGTGAGTATTACGTGATAGGGTGGGGGCAGAGGGCCGAGAAGACAGAATAAATAGAAAAGTCAACTTTGTTTTCATTGAAAGTTGTAAGTCTAGAGAAAATAATTACTGAGCAACAGCCACTTCCAAACAGAATTCACAGTTTACATTCTTTCCATGATTCGATGGCATACACGTGGTTTCTACCCTCTACCAACTCTAAATTGCCGTTTTGTCGGAAACGGAATTCATATTAGGGTTACAGCACATTTGAATTGCTAAATAAGGATTCTCATCTCAAAGGGATGGCATTTGTCTTTTCGTTATTATCGTTGTCATCGTTCTCATCTTCATCAAAGGTTTTCAGCTCACGTACACAAACTTTTTGCATTCATTTTTGGTTTTCTATTAAGAGGAGACTTCAAAAAGTTCATGGAAGTTCATACAAATTCATTTGATACAAAATATTTTTGAAATTCATACCTACTTTTTTCATAATAGGCACTTTACACGGACTTTTTGAAGACCCCTTAAATTTGCCCTTGGACCTGTTTAAAAGTTTGAAGACTTATTATGCATAACCTAAGTACAAAACCTGCCCTAAATGAACATTTATAAGAATATTATGTGAGAACATGCACACACACATACACGTGCTTACACAACTATTTTCTTGTCTACATGACATTTTATGTAAATGTTAATAAAATAGTACAATTTTATTTCACAAGTGGCAACATAGTTTAACATTAAGTGATTAATGTCTTCCAATATCACCTGGCTCCCATCAGCACAGAAACTTTGTACTTTTTATATGATTTTTGTTCTTTCAGATATATCTTTTGCACTCAGACACCTTGTGCTATTAGGTATCTGTTAACTCTTATGTTTCAATCTTCCTGTTGGGGTACTTTTATTTTTATTTTATGATTTTATTTAGTTGAGAGAATTGCTTAGTTAATAGCTTATATTATGTTTTATACTACTAAGTAACACCAAAATTGTGTCGCTCCCTGAAGCTTTAAATAGTATCTCTTTATAAACATCATAAAGGCAAGTACTTTCCAGCTCATTTACAAAAGCAGCATGTGTGTTTTTCATTTGTGGTTTTAAATGTAAGCCATGAAGAGATGCATGTATCCTGGTTCTCTGGTGTGCTGTGTGGTAGATAATCACGTATTTATTTCTGTCTCACAACCTCTGTTGTTGTTACGGCCTTGGCAGCCTTCTCTGTTTTCTGATTTCAAAGGTCATCGCTTGTAACCAATTTCATCAGAAACAAGGCCAGGGCTATTTGTAATTTGCACCATTAAAACAGGGCCTCACCTTGTCACCTGGTGATTCTCCAGAATTATTACAATTGTGCCTCCACCTGTATTTCCCTGTACAGACACGAACTTCATTGTTGTGGTTGTTAGTGATGTTTTCTTTCAAAACATGCACTTTTCCAGGAGGTTAGAAATGATTTCTTTCTTTGTCTTTGTGATTTTGAACTCAGATACCTTATTCTGCTTCTGACATGGGATCTGAAACCACGGTGTTTAAAATGGGGGTTGCTTGTTGTAATACTATTCCCACAATTTACATTTGTATGAGATCTTCATTCTAGGGTGAACTTTTTTTTTTAAAAAAAAATTTAGGTTCTTTTCATAGGGTGCATACACTCACTGGAGAGAGAGAGACAGAGACAGAGAGAGGGAGAAATCACTCCCCATAGGAGGATGGTCACACTGCAATCCCCTTTCTTCTTGGGACTTTGGGCATGCATACACATGTGCCCAGTGTGAACTTCAAGTCATTAGATCTGGGACTCAAACTGCAGTCGGCCGTGTGAGAGTCCAGTACCGTACCCACCATGCCATCTGCTGGCCTCACAGGATGGACTTTCTTAGCTGTGGCTATGGGTTGGTCGTGTGTACAGTCTCCCTCGAAGTATGTGCCTCATTCAAATTTCACCTTAGCAACAAAGGAGTGTCTCTTTAATCACCTGCCCTTCTGCGTACTCTGAAAAGAGAAGTGGAGTGAAATATTGTGTGAGCTTACGTTTACGTCTCCTCACAATGAGCAGGACAGTGTAGAATATGCCCGTCATTTGCTGGGACCAGATTTGTTCATGCATTTTACGTTTTCAGGCCCTCTATGTTGATCCTGCCATTACTGGAGTTCATTAAGAGCCGAGTGATGCGTGCAGTTGGTAAAGCTGGAGGTGAAAGTGTCAGAAAACACACAATTGCACAGACAGAAGCCGTTCAATCTCTCTTTGTCAGAATAAAATTTTCAGGCCTCTGAGAGAATCACCTTAAAAATACACCTGAAATTTCTACAAGCCCTTGCATTTTCTTTTCCCATTTCTGCAAGGAATGTCACAGAACAGCATGCACTCAGCGAGCTGGCTACCGACTCCCGCCTCGGGATACCAGCACTCTCAAGACTGCGTGACACACGTGCCATGCACCCTGCTTGCACGGTGTGAGCAGGAAGGAAACGTGGGCTTTTAGGGGGCATAAGAGAATCATGTAGTAGTTTCTCGATTTGCTTTCTCTTTGTCGGTGGCTTTTCTCGAGCTTCCCAAGGCTCACCGCGATCACTAAGACAGTTCCGTTTTCCTGTTGGCCAACCTGTCCAGTGTCATGGAAGCACATGTCTGTCTCCTTCAATGCGTTTGATAAGCAATTGGCTGACGCTTTGTTTGCATACGCAGAACTCACTGGGCGCGTGTTTTTCTTGCTGAAGGCATCGCTGATGTGTTATGTGAGCAGCGTTGTAGAGCGAGTCTCTGAGCGCACATTTGTTGCAATGAGTGTGGTGATAAACACCCACTAGTGGGGACTGGGGTGCTGTAAAGCCTAATCTCTGCACATATTATTTTGGTATCGGGATATTCTTAATATGCTCGCTGACTATGCCCATATGCTTGGGAATTTTTGTCCCGTATATTGCCTCATTACTGCTCACCAACACATAGGACCGTGCTGGCCTGGCAGAAAGAGAACAAAGGTGACCCTGGTTTCTGTGCAGACACCAGCCAGAGAGCCACTCTTAGGGAACAAGGCCACATATTACCTTACAACCCAAATGGATGCTAGACTCTTACTATTTTTTTTTTGTGGGGGGAGAGGTTTTTGCCATAGGGTGAGTGCACTCGCCAGCTAGACAGAGAGAGACAGAGAGACAGAAAGCGAGAAATCACCCCCCAGGGGAGATGGCCACTCTGCAATCCCTTCTCCTCCATTCTCCTCTCAGGATCTTGGGCATGCACGCACACGTGCCTGGCATGAGTTTTAAGCCACCGGGTCCAGGACGCAAACCACGGTCGACTACATGGGAATTCAGCGACATAGCCTTTACACTAACTGCTGGTCCCGACTCTTACTATTTTTGAAAATTATTATTGAGTCAAAGTCTGACACTGGCCGGACCAGCAGTTAGTGTAATGGCTATGTCGCTGGACTCCCAGGTAGTCAATCGCGGTTCGCGTCCGGGACCTGGTGGCTTAAACTCACGCTGGGCGCGTGTGCGTGAGTGCCCAAGATCCCGAGAGGAGAATGGAGGAGAAGGGATTGCAGCGTGGCCATCCCCCCTGGGGGGTGATTTCTCGCTTTCTGTCTCTCTGTCTCTGTCTGGCGAGCGCACGCGCCCTGTAGCAAAAACCTCTTTAAAAAAAAAAATAAAAAGGCTGACACTGGCTTTCCACTCTACAAGAAAGTCAGTAACAGCCTTTTCTCAGAACAGGGCTTGCACAATGTTGTGAAGCTCAGAGAGGAGACCGAGGCTAGGTTAGAAGCCTGAGTGTCTTGAGCAGGGTGACTTTCACTTGGAAAGGTCAGATGTAGAAGGTGAGCTGTCAGCTGTCAGCGAGATGTCAAAGCATCTGTGGCAGCCGGGGTGCAGTGCAGTGTGCCGTGTGCCTGATCCGGGATCTGAGTTTGGTGAGAGGCGCGGCCAGCAGATGACACGCTGACCACAGTACAAAGCCGGGGGCTGGGAAGTTCTCCGTGCGCTCTCAGGATCCTAGAGAAATGGCATTTCCTAATCAATAAGGTAAAATGTGTTTGTTGCCTAATGAGTTCAAATAGCTATTAGCTTTAAGATTCATGCTTCTTTCTTTTTCTTTTTTTTTTAATTCCTGGGAGGCATGTGTGCCCACCAGAGACGGAGGGAGGGAGGGAGGAAGTACCGTCCAACGAAGATAGCCACACCACAGTCCTCTTCGGGTCAAATCTTTATTTGGAGCACTCATGCACATGGGCCTAGCATGTTTTTCAAGCCACTGGGGCTGGGACTCGAACCACAGTCAGTGGTGAGGGGCCTAGCTCCCTTAACCACCAGGCTGCAGGACTGGCCCCGGCTTATTCTTTTGATACGCACTTCCACTCCCTGTTGGGCTAACAGTGCCTCCTGTGTGCTAACCTTATCACAAAGTCTGTCATTGCGGTAAAAGGAGAATCAGCCACATCTTATCCTCCTGCTAGACTAATATACGTAGCTTACCCCAGACGTCACTAGATGGCCAACTTCCAAGTGCACACCCGGGACTTCCCCACTTTTGAGAGTTACAGGAGCAGTTTCTATTTTCACTTTGCTTAGTGTTCACCTCTTCCCATCCTCTGAGCAGCCTTCCTCCCCTCCTATGGGCTGTACACAGGAGGGCTGAAAACTGGCATCTGACACGCACATTTCCCAGACTGCACTGGCAACACTGGAGGCCCAGCAGGTGGCATGGAGGCTAAGGAGGCCGGACCCCACATGGACAGCTGTATGGTCCGAGTCCTGGACCCAGCCTGAAAATCACGCCAGGCACATGTGCATGCGTGCCCAAAATCCTGAGAGGAGAATGTAGGAGAAGGGATTGCATCAGGGCCATCCTCCCACGGGGTGAATGATTTCTCACCCCTCCTCTGTTCTCTCTGTCTCTCTCTTTGGCAAGTGCATGCACTCTATAGCAAAACTTAAAAAAAAAAAATTAAAAAACAAGAAAAAAAACACTGGAAAGGTTGATTCCTTCAGTTTAAACTACCTGCCAAAGCCAAAACACACCCAAGCCAAAACACACCCTCAGACAATTGAGTATTAGGGGCTCAAAAAGACTTCATGCCTTTTTTCTCAAAGAAACTTGGAAACCGCAGGCTTTGCAAGCTGTTTGTAAGGCACTCGGTAAGCCCCGAGATGGAGCCCACGGTGCTGTGTTGTGTTCCTCCCTCGCTAACGACCATGGTTTCCCCGCAGCCCAACTCCAGAGCGCCAGCGCAGAGCGGCCGCCACTCGGTGTCGGTGGAGGTGCAGATGCAGCGGCAGCGGCAGGAGGAGCGCGAGAGCTTCCAGCAGGCCCAGCGCCAGTACAGCTCGCTGCCCCGGTACGTGGTCCTGCGTGGGCGCGCACCCAGGGCGGCCCGGCCCTGTAGGACATGCCCTTCCCTCCCTGCGCGGGCTTCTCCAGCTTGAGTTGGGTCCTCACAGATCTGCAGACCATGGTGGTCACCATTGCTTAGCCTGGGGCCCCTCCTGTAGGGCAAGGGCACCAGAGAGCCGGGTACTTCAGGAGCGGCCGGCGTGTTCACCTGTCCTCCCCAGCCCAGAGTGGAGTGACACGGGAGAACTGGGTTTAGGCATCAGAGCGGCTCTCGTAATGGTTCCACTCTGCCTTTTTTCTTTTCTTTTTTCGCTGGGGTGGGAGAGATTTTTGCTGTAGGGTGTGTGCTTGTGAGACTGACAGAGAGAGATGGAGAGAGGTCAAGTGAGATCCCAGGGGAGATGGCCACACTGTAGTCCCTCTCCATTCTCCTCTCAGGAATTTGGGCATGCACACACACGCACCCCGCATGAGTTTCAAGCTTGGGGATCCGGGACTCGAACCATGGTCAGCCAAATGAGTCCTGCTCCTCAACCACTGTGCCACATGCTGGCCCTCCAGTACTTCCTACGTGGCTGCAGATAACACAGTTTCCTCATCTGAGAAAATGGGAACATAAAACTTGCTTTGTTCAGCTTCAGAGTGTGGACAGAGTAGCTTTTACTCAAGTGTTCTAGTCCGTTTTGTTGCTAATAACAGAAAATGCCTCAAACCGGGTGATTTACCCAGCTCTCGGTGCGGAGGTCTGAGGTTCAGGGCGGTGTCTGTTGGGGTCTCGCAGAGTCTGGTCATAGCAGGAGGGCAGAGTGGCTGTCCGTGAGTCTCCCTGTTCTGGTCTCACTCCCTCTCCTTACAAACCCACCAGACCTCTTTCCCGGGGGCTGTGCCCTAGTGACCTTAATCCGAATCTCTCCCAAAGACCCCACCTTTCAACACCATAATCGATCAAATTTTCCCCCTAGTAATCCCCTTATAATGGCTCTAAGGAGACATATTCGAACATGGCACCTAGAACTCTGGCTCTCTGAAAGGACAGGGTGACGTGTGGGGTGACCACGCTCGTGCAGGGTGGGCTGGCCGACCCCCGCTCTCCTGCTGTGCTGCTGTGCTCACTGCGACCCTCAGTGCCTCTGTCCTGCCAGCTTCCATGGCACATCACCTCCACCGCAGGACAGAGAGCGCTCGGAGACTGCGCCCTAACTGAGATCCACCATTTTTCCATGAAAGTATTCTGGGCATGGTAAAGAATGAAAGTTTTAAAAAATATCCAGGTTTTCAAACAGCCACAGACAAAGTACTCTTAGAGTCACAATTCTTTTTTTTTTTTTTTTTTTCTGGAGAAGATTTTGCTATAGGGCGCATGCACTTGACAGAAAGAGAGACAGAGAGACAGAAAGCAAGAAGTCAACTCCCAGGGGGGTGGCCATGCCACAATCCCTTCTCCTCTCAAGATCTTGGGCACGCACACACACGCGCCCAGTGTGAGTTTAAGCCACCAGGTCCGGGACTCGAACCACAGTCGACTACATGGGAGTCCAGCAACGTAGTCATTACACCAACTGGTAATGGCTGGTCCCAAGTCACAATTCTTAAAGGACTTTGTTGTCTTATTTTAAAATCAGGCAGCAAGAATCATTAGAGTGGAAAAAAGATCTGTTTGGCACATTGACATAGACTGTTCTGGATTGGAGCAGAACAATTTTGGAGACGTAGCAAATGCTTACCCATTTATGTGAGGGGACTCAAAAATTTCACAGAAAAATGGACTTAAGGTACAAGCTTATTTTGGTGCCAAAAGACATGCATCATTTTTGCATAATATGCATTTTCCAGGAACTCTTCAAAGACCCCGCCTCCGTATTAGACTGGCTGATGTTAACGTGCCCAGACTCAATTTCTAGTATAGACAAGTCCTCCTACGTGTGCAACGTGCACTGTAGCAGCCACGTAGCGCGTGGCACGTGACGCGTGCATCTGAAGGCGTGCAGCGCTATCTAGCATAGCAACTTGGCCTCGGTTGTTTCTCAACCTGTTACATCATGGCTCCTTTGAGACCTCATCGTTTTCTCTTTGAAGTTGCTGAATTGCCCACAGACAAGTGTTTAGCCCACTCTGGGTAGCAGTCATTGCAGGGCAGGTCTGGCAGCACCTGGGGATGTCTTGTCTTACAAGAAAATAGCTCAGAGAAATGAAGTAGCTGCCCCCAAGGTCACGCAGCTGGTGAGTAACTTGGCCGGAATTCCAGCCCGTGCCTGCCAGGCCCTAAGCCATTATGTCATAAGGCGCCCGAGGGTTGATGTGGAAAGTGCCCAATGCCCTGAGTACCTGGGAGACGGCTGTCCCTTGAAGCGATTCCCTGACACAAGCACTGAACACTAGAAGGACATGCTAACGTGCGAAACCCCTCTTCCCAGCCCTGTTTGTGTTGCATTCCAGCAGAAAGGAGCATGATAATGGGCTGAGCCGACACACCTGAGGGCCTCACAAGTGTGGCTTGGATGAATGGTGGTGTGGTGTAGGGGGCCACGTCCTTGCTTTCATTGACAAATTAGCTTCACACATTTCAGCTGTGTTGGAGAGACTCCAGGATATGGAGGAGAAAGGACCAAGTGGGTGTCATGTGGGAGTGACTTGGAAAATGCAAAGGGGAAGGGAGTGGGGTAGAAGAGACCGTGGGAGGTAGGAGAGGAGGGAGAGACTCTGAGGGCCAGTCCTCGGGAAGAGGAGAAAGGTAGATGCAGGTGTTCCCGCAGAATTTCCCCAAACTCCAAAGTAGCTCATTCATTCCAAATGGAGCCTCTTAGTCTAGCATCCCCCACCCCTACTGGCCCCTCCTTTTCTCCCCCGTCCTCCGAGGTCAGCTCCCCCTCTGCCTTCCCAAGCACCTGTGGAGGAAGGATGTTTCCGTGCAGGCGAGGATGCTGCTGCCCCTGCTGGTCCCGGGCCGCTGTTCAGTGTGTCTCCAGGTTGCCAAAGCTGCTCCTCTGGGCTAGTGTAGCTCCCTATTTTAGTCATTTCATTCCATTTAGATTTGAAAATAGCACAGATCCCCAAATTAAAGAGCTATGTTAGTTTAGGCAAGAGGAATGAATAGGCTTCTACATTGTGTTCTTCTCTTCTATAGAAAATAATTTCCTGGGCCTGCAGGTGGTGTGGCAGTTAAGGTGGCTGGATCCCACATGGCCGACCACAATGTTGGAGTCCCAGACCCAGTGGCGTGAGAATCACGCTGGGCACATGTGCGTGCGTGCCCAAAATCCCAGGAGGAGAAGGGAGGAGAAGGAACTACGGCATGGCCATCCTCCCTGGGGGGTGATTTCTCGTTTTCCCTCTCTTACTCTCTGTCTCTCTCTGGTGAACACGTGTCCTATAGCAAAAACTAAAAAACAACAACAAAAAAAAGACAATGACTTCTCACTGCGAGTGTACCTTTGCAAGGAGGGTTAGGCACGTGAAGCCCACTCAGCTGGTGTCCCTGCAAAGCCATGCCACACAGCAGTAGGCAGTGTAGCCGTCTGAAGGAAGGACATCAGACGGGAGCCTGAGTCAGACCCGGTTTCTGACACACCATATGCTTCAAAGACACTTGACCTCTGCTTCCGGATGTTGACAATTAGCAGAGTTTTGTCTAAACAAGTGGGTATGGCATTTGAAACCAGAAAGGTTTCACACACACAGCAAGTTCAGTTCCGAAGCGGAGCATAAAGTAAAACAAATGGTCCAGACTTTGTATCAGTTGCTTTAGGGAAGGTGGTTTGAATTAGGGAGCCCTGTGTGAACCAGAGCGGTCTGTGACCGTGAACTGTAATTAAGGAAATCGACAGCAGAATTCAACTTACGTTTGAAATCTCAGTGAGAGGCACTAGCCAGTGGTAACTGGAGGTTGGGAGGAAAGGAGACCTGAGCGGCCCCACACTCCATTCTCAATTAGGCCAGGAGGTTTTCATTCTCCACTCCTAAATTAGTTCCTTGTCCTAGTACCCCAGAGGCAGTGCTCAGACGCGGAGAGGTGGGTTCAGTCCCAACCCCTGCGGGCCTTGTTTTCGGTCCTTGATCACATCTCTCTTTCTTTTCTTTTCCTTCTGTCTCCCCTTTCCTCTCGTCTTTCTCCTCTCGGCTTCACATCTGCTGTTGCCTGACTTGCGTTGGCGCCTCTCCCCAGCTGCGTCTCTGCACCTCACACGGTCTCCCCCGGCCTGTTCGTCATGTCTCCAATCTGCTCATCCACTTTTCGGCCCGGGCCTTGTGCCTTTGTCCTTCCGTGGCCCACTCCTTGGGGTGGAACAGCTTCCCATGGCGCTGGGTCTTCAGGTTAGGTCCTCCACATGATGGTGGCCTTAGGCATACTAGAGGTAGTTGTAATTTTTGTATATTATTATTATTATTAGGTTTTCATCATAAAACATGGGCGCTCATCAGAGAGACAGAGAGACAGTGAGAGGGAAAGTGAGAAATCACTCCCTGGGGGGATGACCATACTGAAATCCTGTCTCCTTCACTCTCCTCCTGGCATCTTGGGCATGCATGCATATGCAGCCAGCGTGATTTTCAAGCTGCTGGGTCGGAGACTTATACTGCAGTCCACCATGTGGAAGTCCAGTGCCTTTCCCACCATGCCCCCTGCTGGCCCGAGCAGCTGTGTTCTTTAGGAAATAGCTATTGCCATACCAGGGTGCACGCTTTGAGTAGACCCAGAAACCTCCGGGGGGCTTGTTGCAGGACTAACCAAACCTTATCTGTTGGTTATAGAGAAATCCAGTGAAAAAGGATTGGTGTTTTATGGTCGTCATTATTGCTGGCCTCTGAAGAGTCTAGGGGCCAGTAGAGAGAAGCTGGGTTTCTGAGCACAGGCTTCCTTCTAATCTCCACGGCTACACCTTGGAGCTACCCTCTGGTGACGAAGTCTCTTTGGTTTTTCTTTGGTACCCATCTGTGCCCTGGGATCTCTGCTCAATCCCTCTGACCAAGGGAAAGCTACATTTTTGTTTATATTTCTGTTTTGGTCAGAAAGATACCCTTTATGACTTAGAGCCTAATCCTGGAAGAAAACGTGACTTTGTCTTCAAATAACTCCTCCAACACCTATTAGTCAACTATTTACATGTGCCAGTCACTTTTCTAGCACTAGACATGTGGCATGTCATTTGTGTCTCCCACAATCTTACGGGGTAAGATATTACATCTGTTTCTCAGATGAGAGAGCTTAGGCCCAGCGAGCATGGAGTTTGCAGGGTCACAGAACTGGCAAGTGGCAGACTCAGGACTTGAACCCATATCTGCTGGCGCCTAAGCCACTCTCCCACTGCACCTGGTGCCTGGTGGCTTGTTTTGCAGGGTAGTGAAGTCTTATTGTCTCATTCCTTCTCTTGATCTCCTTGGTCATCTTATTTCTCACCTTCTCCCTGATCCCGAGAGAGTTGGTACTACTGAGGATGTGTGTGTGTGTGTGTGTGTGTATGTGTGTGTGTGTGTGTGTATGTGTGTGTGTGTGTGTGTGTGTGTGTGTATGTGTGTGTGTGTGTCTGTACATGTCCCTCATCTATCTCATTCTGGGGCAGTGTGCTTCCTGCTCTCTATTCTGATTAATTTGAAGAAAAGTTTAGCTACAAGAAAGTCTTTCTCCTCCATTGTTACAGATTCCATCCCTAACAAACCTTTAGTGGATTCTCAATGTGTTTAAATATAGAAAGACTATCTTCCTGAGATGATGCACAATTCAACTTAGGATGTAAAACTGCCATGGAGTGAAGCCTCAGGCCTCATGGAGTTGAGGAGGGAGGGGATTGATGGGTCTCAGTTGGCCAGGGATAAAAAAGAGGTGAAATTTCTGCAGCCTATTTCTGATTATCTTTAAATTGATAACTAACTCATAAAGGAATCCCACTTTTGTTGCTGCAGTATCAGTAGCAAATTCGTTGTTTTAATTAAAGTTTCATGATTAATGTCAAATCCCTGGTTTCACGCTGACACTTTCCATCATTCATGTCTCTGAGCAGATTAATTTATGACTTTTTAAGTGAAGATAATCAGTGCTTTAGGCAAATAAACTATTCCATCAAATCCAAGGATTCTCACCCGGGCTGATTGTACAAATGTCTGACTCCCATTAAAGCAGAACCAGATAGATACACTATTGACTGCCCCATGAATCATCGTCAAACTCTGAGGGCACTTTGGACATGAAGTTCATTTTCCTTGTTGGAAACATCCCTAGCCACTTTCTAGGCCGTATGGAAAATAGGCAGATTTCATCCTGAACCATATCGCTGGTGCTTTGGAGTGCTCGAAAACGTGCAAATCGCTCCATTCCTGTGCGAAACCCCAGTGACTACACGGGACTTATTTTTCCATGGAAATCTTTTCTTCCCCCCACCCGAAATATTTATCTATTTATCTATTTATTTGTTGTGATTTTTAAACCTCCTAGTCCGAGACTCAAACCATGGTCAGCCAGGTGGGAATCCAGTATCTTAACCACTACGCCACCTGCTGGCCCCACACAGGAGTCTTTGGAAACATTCAGCCACGTTGTGTGCGCTGATGTGAAAGGCTGAGCAGTCCAGACGGGCCCGGATGATCTTCTTATTGACAAATGGAGCAATACATTTCCTGTTAATACTCAGCTGCCCCACCCCACTCCCATTTTGAAAGCCCAAAGTAGGACATGTCTTCCTTTCTGGCACGAAATCGTTTTACTTTATCACAGCCAGTCTCACTGTAAATTCATAAACTCTTCAAGAGACTTGATAGTCAATTAACGATGTTGCCAAACAATAATGTTTCCTGAAAATTATGAGCAACTTTATTGCAGAAGCAATCAGAAATTGAAGTATCTTTAGGGTAGATTTATTTCCCTATCCCAGGATGACAGGTGAGTGAGGGGGTTGCGCTGGCCTTCGGTAAGGGTAAGGTGTGCAGAACAGACACTGCCTGCCCAGGACTCCCAGGCTCCCCGAGGCTGCGTGTGTGTTCCGAACCGTGGCAGTTGCTGACATATGCAGCTTGAAAGCTGGGGCTTCCAGGGCCCGCCTGTTGCATTTTTAATCATAAAGGAGTCTGGACTTAAATTTTTCATAACCAAACTCACGTTGTATCCCTTCCAGGTACTGTGTATTAGTTTGCCTTTCTGGCGTGATGGTGGCAGCTGTGTAAAATATTTGTGTTGCTTGTTTAGAATTGAATTGTCACCTTCGACAGCGAGCAATTTCTGCTCCAGTCAGAGCTCCAGTCGGAGCTGCCAGCTCCCGAGCGCTCCCCTCCTTGTCAGCGCATCTGAACCGCAGGAGAGATCGGTACCCCAAGCTAGCAGACAGAGCTATCCACATGCAGGAGGAGCCTGTGTCCAGTAGCTGCCGCGTTCAACTCTGTCTCCGGTTCACGGCTGACTCGTCTAGACCGGGCCTGCTGAGCAGTGGCTGAGCGCGGCCACTTTTCCATCTCTAGCCCCCTCACAGTACCCAGATGAGAACGCAGTAGTATTTGTTGAAACGTCAAGGCGCTTATCCAGCCCATCCCGTCCTTCTCTCTCTCTCTCTCTCTCTCTCTCCCTCCTGCCTTTTCCCAACCCTCACACTAATCTTTTGGCTTTGCTTTCTAGGCAAAGCCGGAAAAACGCCAGCTCTGTCTCCCAGGACTCGTGGGAGCAGAACTACGCCCCCGGGGAAGGCTTCCAGAGCGCGAAGGAGAGCCCCCGGTACTCCAGCTACCAGGGCTCCAGGAACGGCTACCTGGGGGGGCACGGCTTCAACGCCAGGGTTCTGCTGGAGACCCAGGAGCTCCTCCGCCAGGAGCAGCGGCGGAAGGAGCAGCAGATGAAGAAGCAGCCCCCGGCCGAGGGACCCAGCAGCTACGACGCCTACAAGAAAGCCCAGGACCCCAGTTACACCCCCCCCAAGGGGCCTTTCCGGCAGGACGTGCCGCCCTCCCCGTCTCAGGTGGCGAGGCTGAGCAGACTGCAGACTCCCGAGAAAGGGCGGCCCTTTTATTCCTGAGCGTCAGAAGGACAGAGGCTTCAGGTCACGCAATAAAGGACATTTTCCGACGAAGACTTGCGTTGGGGGAGTCTTTGAAAACCTCGATGGTACTATGGGATGTTTCTGTCGTTGGTATCAGTGCCTTTAAGCAGCAGGGGCAAAGCAATGGAAGGCCTTAATGTCTTTGCCGCCATGTTTCAAGTGTCTGTTTCATGGAAGGGTTTCCCATGGCCTGACAATCATCTGTTGGAGGCCTTCACGCTGCCTCTCCGTGGGGTGCCGGCAGTCTGGCTGACACTCGGCAGGGCAGGTCCTGCCGTTTAGCCCTGTGTGAATCACGGTGACAGAATCCCTCCAAGTCAGGGAGATGCAGATCCCTCCTTCCCCTCTGAGCTCTCTTAGCTCCGAGGCAACCTGTCAGTGTCTGGTGGATGAAAGTGGGTGACAAGCGCCAGAACTTGGGGTGCCACGGTACTTCACAGCACTGTATTTTGTAGAGCTTTCTAGTCAGCGTGGCTTCCCCTTTTCTTTGTCAGCCCTTCATGCCGGGGAAGCCCGCCGCCCTACTGAAGAATCTAAGCCATATTGCAGCACCGCTTGGTTACCCAGGGGCCCTTTGTAACTGCCTTATAGCTCAGCATCACCGAGCAGGGGACGTCCCGGTCTGTGCGTATGGAGACACTTGTTCGGTCATGTCGCGAACACGTGTGAGTCACTGCAGCTCTGTGCAGGGAACGTGGGAGAGGGGAGTGACCCCCGGGGGAGGGCCAGGCCTGCCCGCCTGCCTGCAGCAGGTGGGAGCTGAGAGCTAAGAGAAGACTTCTCCCAGGAGGAGCCGGTGCCTCTGTACAGCCCAGAAATTATTTTAATTAGTTTTTGTTTTGACAGGTTGGCCGGGAGGGCACAGAGTGGGACAAAGCTGTATCACACAGGTGTTTTGGGTTGGGAAGGCTGCGTTTCTCACGTGGGTTGAGGATGAGCTCCATCTAGAGCATCCACATCTGTATCTGCCTGGTGCCGCCATGTTGCTAAATACTTCCGCCATGAAACATACCAGACAATGGAGGGAAAAGCCATCGCAGCACACGGAGAACGTCGGGGCGTCCCACCACGGTAGGAACGAAACGATGGCTCCTGGGTCAATATTTTAACGTCCGTGTGGGTCGCGAGGACCTCGGCAGGTCCGTTTGCATCTGTCGGTCTGACAGCCCGTGTGTAGACCATGGCTGGGTTGTTAAAGTGCCTGTGAATCCCGATGTGAAAGAAGCTGGAGATGAAAGCTCAGCATACTGTGTATTAACAAAAAAGAAAAGAAAAAAAAAGACATGTATTGATATGCCTATTTTTTTTTTTTACTGGCACATTGTATTTTTGTGTCGACTTGTTTTTAGAAAATATGTGAAGTGTCCACACACGCACCTGTGTTTCTTTCGCATCTGTGTGCTTGGTCTTTGTCAATAAAGTGCGGCGATGTTCCGATGGCGTCGCTAGTGTACGCGTGGTGACCTCGATGACAGTGGTCCTCTCAGCCGTCACTGAGCTGAGAGACGACTTTCCCTGTACATAGGAGACTTCTAATAAAAGGCATATTTCTTCTGGGTCTTGGTGGTTTTGTAGCATTTCTGCGGAACCTGTCCTAGCTAGGTTCGGTTTTTCATTTGTTTGTTTTTAAGTAAATTAAAAGATGTGGATTTTTTTTATATATATATATTTAGGGAAAACTGAGAGTCCTCACATCTGTTTGCATGCAGACACGGAAATGGGTGATTGATTGCCTATTTGAAGACCTGAGGAGAGAACGGTGGGAAAGAGAGGAAATGGGACCTTGTCACTGAGTCGCTGGAAGGCCCCAGGCTTCCCGCCTGGGGAGTTCCGAACCCTGGGACTAAATAAGAGAGAATTATACAGAACGCTCAGTAGCCTTTCTATTGTACATCTACTCCCTTTGGATCATTTTGGCAAGCCAAGGGATTTTTTTTTTTTTAAGAGAGATTTTTGCTATAGGGCATGTGCACTGGCTAAAAAGACAGAGATAGAAAGGGAGAAATCACCCCCTGGGGGGATGGCCATGCCACATTCCCTTCTCCTACATTCTCCTCTCAGGATTTTGGGCATGCACACACACACCAGGTATGAGTTTTAAGCCAATGGGTCCAGGACTCGAACCACAGTCGACTACACGGGAGTCCAGCGACATAACCATTATGCCATCTGCTGGTCCCAAGCAAAGGGTTTTGATTGAATCCTTGCCTCTTGTCCTGTGAGCAGCGAGGAAGGTCCAAGTCCCAGTGGACCTCCCGTACCAACCCAGCTCTTATTTCTCAAACCGCAGATACGGTTTTGCTATTTCTTTTGTATGGATGTTCATTAATATTTGTCGGGTGTCTCGGCATAAACTGCTGTGGGGATCTTGTGCCCCTCCGCTGAGGAAGTGGCCCTGCCCCGACGGCGAGCCCTGCAAGGATCCAGAGAACGGCCTCTGTGTGGAGGGCCTCGCGTCAGCTGCTTGTCTAGCAGCCTCATCCTGTCGCTGACCCATCTCACCTTGAGATCGGCAGACAAGGAAATCCACTTCTTTGGTCCTTCCGTGCAGGTGTGGAAAAGTGGAACAAGGAAGGTGGACAGGTTGGTTCATTTCCTCACTGACCAGGAGGCCCATTGCAAATGCCAAAACACACGGGTTACTTACCCCGGCTGACAGGGAGAAGAGCGCGAGAGGTAATACTGGCACCCAGATCACCTGGGGGTTTGCAGATTCGAGCTGACAATGTGAGCCGCACTGGGCAGACAAGTAGCCATGGATATTGGTTGGATAGAGGTGACATCTGCTCCATGACAGTCCCATCTAAATGACCTCGGGATGCAGAGCCCTTCCAGGACTGGAGGGGATCTCCCGGGAGAGCGTGTTCTGAGGCAGAGCCAGGCCGCGCCTGGAACACCCCACTGGGCTCCCACGGGGCTCTCCCCACAGCCTGCCAGACAGGCCTCCGTGCCGGGAAAGGGGCGGCTGGGGACCGGAGCCCACACTCATGTGGACAGGAAGTACAGCAACCTGTCTGTGCGCGGGAAAGGACGCCCCCCGCCCCTGACATTCCTGCCCGCTTGGTCCATTAGGTCTCTGGACGGTCTTAGAAGCACTTAGGTTAGAAATGTACCGTATTACAAAATCAGCGTTATATCGCCCATCTGGATTACATGCAATTTAAGAGCCACCACTCAGCCTCTCCTCTGAGGTCGTCCAGAAAAAGGCAGCCTACAGGTAAAACACCCAGGCGCAGGGCTGTCCCACCAGCACCGAGGAGCTTCGGGACCCGGATTTCAGCCAAGTCAGGTCAAAGAGTAAACAAAATGCACTTTCTGATGCACCGAGTTTTATTCTAAACCGCTTTGGAAGGGGTGGAAAATAAGCAAATGGATTGACCGCTTCATCAGCAGCGTGCTCCACGACGAGCCTGAAAACGAGGAGGCCAGGCTCTGTCCTCATCACGGCTCGTGGGGTCCCCAGTACAGCGGTCATCCTCAGGACTGCGCTCCCTCCGTGGGTGCCGTGAGAGTGCGTGTGCTCGCGTGTGCGTGCACACGGTGCTTCGTTTGCTCATGGGAGAGCCAGGCAGCTCGGCTCGGAGTGCACACCCTCACAGACGGCCGACTCGCACGGTGTGCCGGAAATGTAAATGTCTGACACCCCCTTTCCTCTTCCTTTCTGGAACAAAGACTGCTCTGATGACAGGGCCGGTGAGGAGATGATCTCGCCCCACTTCGGAGGCGGGGTATCCTCTCATAAGCAGCTAATAAGCGCGTTCGCAGGTCAGAAAGTGAGAGGGACGGACGCTTTGATGGAAACCCCCTTCGGCTCGGAGTGGTGATTAGATCACAAAAGCAGGTTGAATTCCACTGACGTTTTTTTAAAGTGCGGGGATGAGGGTTGTAATTCTGAACCAAGTTTTTCTTTAAAAAAAGAAATAAAGTGATCAGAGCGTGAGGGAGACTGTCATCGCGTGCCACGTGGAGGAGCCCACTTCTCCAGTGGGCGGCTTCTCCCCCTCAGTCCTGCCTCTCAGTCAGCCCTGCCCGCTCCTCCCTCAGCTTTCATATCCCACTCAGCAAAATACAAATCTATGGGTTTCTTTACCCAAAAATGTAAGTTCTTTGGTTTAAACCTTACAGAGGGAATTTCTTTTCTTTTTTAGCCATAGGGCACGTGCACTCGTAGGAAAGACACAATCATAAGAGGGACAGTGAAAACTCAGCCCCTGGCGGGGGATGGCCGCCCCACAATCTCTTTTATTGGGATTTGGAGCACGCACACACATGCACCCAGTGTGATTTTCAAGCCACCAGGTCCAGGACTCGAACCACAACACCCATGTAGGAGTCCAGAGCCTTAACCACTGTGCCACCTGCTGGCTCCCGAATTTCACTTTTAAAAGAGTCCATTATGGGTGTCTCATCGAGAATCCTTTGGTCAAGAAGATAATCCCCTTTCCTCACAATTGTTTTTCCTGAGTTCTGATTTATAGTTTTCATTTTTCTTTTTTCGAAGCCAGCGATAGCTACATTAACCCGTCACTGTCTGGATGGGCCTGTAATACCAGGCCCAGGAGAATGCAGGAATCGAGGACTAAGTCCTCCCACGGCGAAGTGGAACAATTATTCTTCTTTCTTGTTTGTGCTTATTCACTCCCAGGATCAATTAAATGTGTGAAAAACACTCTTTTCCTGAATTGCTCCACGAACTGCTGAGTCACTTCACACTGCTGTTGGCTTGGAAAAGCCATGTGGAGTTTGTTCTTAGACACGGGGTGCCGCGGAGATTCGAGTCTCCCAGGGTGTCGTCAGCCCTGACAGATCAACTCTGGAAAGGGCGCTCTGGGCAGGAGCTCTCAGGTCTCGGAAGACGGGCTTTGCAGCTTGCTCGAAGGCTCCTTCTGAAACTGAAGTTTGGCTTTCATAAGGGATTTTATGATGCAAATATTTTAAGTACAACTTTGAAGGTTTTGCCATTAAAAACAGTCTCGCATGGCTCAGGGCCCAGCCAACTGCAAACGGCAAGGGGGAGAAGTGCCATACGTTGCTGGCAAGTGACAAGGAGGAAAACAACACAGACGCTAAGCCAGCGACCTTGGCTAATGACCTGGTTTCAGGGTTCAGTTCGTGTCTGACTTGCTTTTCTTCAGCTCTGGTTGTCAGCAGGCACACACTGATCACCGTTGCTTATGTTGGGAAGAAATGACTAAAAACAAGAGCCTGACGCCCCAGAGCGGTGTCAGATTAGGGCTCTCCAGTGAATGTGGGGAATTTGGGAAAAGCAAACCTTTGAATTCATCCTGCAAAGCCTCAAAGAGAATTTGTCCTACACGTGCCCTGACTGGCAGGTTCCATTTTCAAATTCTCCTTCATCGCATCGGCTTGGGGGCCAGCCATAGTAGCACAGGCAGATGGGCACTGCGACCTGACGCGGAGGCCACATGAGAGGCTCGGTCTGGATCCCGGGGTAACCTGAGCATATTGGCTGCACCTGCATCTGCCCAGTGGCCCCCGGCTGGGGGAAGGATCGTGGCGTGGCAAGACCCCGTTGAGAGTCTCTCTCTTTCTCTCTCTCCTCTATGAAAGAAAGAAAGAAGATAATGTAAACACTATTTCATCTCCTTGGCCTGACTTCCATCTGAGCTCACAAAGCTCCCACCCTGGTCCAAGCAGTCAAAGCCCTCTCCCCAAATCTGAACACACACCCAGAGTCCATAGGCCACCACTGACACGCTGCTGTCCTTGGCTGATTTATCCATGTAGCATTTGACAATTGGTGAAAGTCTTCTGGAGCCCTCACACCCTGCGGACATGTTGGAAGGGCGATAGTCTGACATCCCACGTGCGACTAAGGCTCCAGGAGTCGGTGGCTTATCAGTCAAAACGCAGACCCATTGCCACCAAGCATGGTGGCACAAAGGTCTTATCAAAATGAGAGACTTTGTTTTTTAACAAATTTAATCTTTTTCTTTTTAAAAAATTGTCAGAGTGCATGTGCTTAAGCACCCTCAAATGGCTGGTGGTTACATCTCGGTCCTTTTCCTTCTTTTTCTCTATCCTGGCAGGGTTTTAGACACACGTATATGCATACCCAGTGTGCTTTTTTCTTTTTTTTTTTTTGGAGAGGTTTTTTGCTATAGGGCGCGTGCGCTCGCCAGACAGAAAGAGAGAGACATAGAGACAGAAAGCGAGAAATCACCCCCCAGGGGGGATGGTCACGCCGCAATCCCTTCTCCTCCATTCTCCTCTCGGGATCTTGGGCACGCACGCACACGCGCCCGGCGTGAGTTGTAAGCCACCGGGTCCGAGACGCGAACCGCGGTCGACTACGTGGGAGTCCAGCGACATGGCCATTACGCTAACTGCTGGTTCCCTACCCAGTGTGCTTTTAAAGCCTCCAGGTGAAATTCAAACCTTGGTTAACCATGTGGGATTCGGCTCCCTACATATGGAGCTTAACTGCTGCTCTAAGGGACCAGCCCGATTTTTAACAAATTCAAATTTCTTACTTGATAATAATATTTTTCATTAATGGGAAAAATAAGCATAATGTAATGTATACAGAGTTAAGAATGGGCAGGCCCTTTTGCCTAGCAATTAAGGGAGCCGGATTCCACGTGGCCAACCACAGTTTGAATCCCAGCACCAGCTGAGAAACACCACAGGTGCATGTGCATGTGTACCTCCAATCCCAGCAGGATGGAGAAATGGAGGAGGAGGGGTTGCAGTGTGACCATGCCTCATTAAGGGGTACTTTCTCCCTCCCTTTCTCCCTATCAATTTTTCTGTCTCTGGTGAGCACATGCACCCCTTGGCATTTAAAAGAAAAAGTTACAAAATTAGTAATGCCTTAAAAATAAATTTTATTAATCATAATACTACACATACACTTGAAAATTGCATATGCATACATATGTACATACGTACAACGGTTTATCCGCACTTAGGCACAGACTGTCACACATTTACAGTGTCTGTTGAAACCAAGGCTTCTCTGTGGATTGCAGACCCCACTGGGTTCTAGGTCAGTAACCACTGTCCCACTGTCCCATGGCCTGTCTCCCTAGTTTCACTATCTAAAGTGATTAGGCCAGGAGGTATTTGTTTCTAAGTCAGGTTTTAATGTTAAGAGAGTCGTGTAAGATTGGAGACTGGGAATAAAGAAATAATAATACTAATTAAGGCTAGGATCTGTGACATGAGGACAGTAGGGTGCAGCAGAGCACAGAGTGGCCACAACAAAAAGCCAACCTTACCAGTCAGAGTTCTGAAGCAGATGCAAAAGAGACCCCGAATGCTAATCCAAAATAGAAAAGATTGCCGGGAGATGGTGAAACAATAACAATTTGCATTAAATCATCAGCTGCTTTCAGCACAGATGGGAAAAGCCTGTTATAAAATGTTGCAAGACATTTGCAGCAGCAGGTTTCAAGCTGGACATGCATTAAACACATTCTTGGGCTTTTCACGGTGGGAATAAAAACATAGATCATTTTTAGTGAGGATTTTTCTTTACATATCATTTTTTTCTTTGTGTTTAATTTTTGGTAAGGAGATGACGTATTCATAGCCAAGGGGAAATGATCCATTTACGGAGTTAGAAGGATAAAATTTATCTTCAAAGAGGTGGAATGTTAATTCTGCATAGAAAGAAACTTCTAGCTCTGAAACATTCCCCGTGAACCCAGTGACTTACTTCACTCCAGATCCTAATCAGACAGTTACAGTGTCTCAGAAACAACGGCAGCGGCTGAGCACACCTGCTTTCCTGGGCCGGTTTCAGAGCCTGGGCAGGACTAGGCCGCCTCTCCCGGCCTGGCCCTGGGCCTGGCACTGGCCGGCCTGGAGGGCTGTGTTCATGGCAGTGAGCAGAGGTGCTTCTCCTGCATTGCTCTTTTAAAGGGACCATGGGGGCTGCGAGGCAGGAGCCGGAGCCGAGGCTGCAGGCTATCTCCTCTGATCCCACGCCCCTAGAGCAGAGACTAGACAGCCACAGACTCTCAGCGTCTGGCCGAGGAAAACGAGTTTCCAATAACTAATCCAGCTGAACGAGGCACTTCCCTGGCTCCAGCCCTCCTTCCCGTAAGCCAGGAAATGTTCTCTCTATTCATTAGGGGACGACTCATCAGGGAGTTCTGCTCGCTGATTGGTTGCTTCATAGCCTAGCCAACATCTTCTGTGCATCGTTAAGTCCTTCTAGGTGTTCCCTCTGGATTAATTGAACATCGTAGATATCCTGTTTGTGTGCTTTGTTCAAGGTAATTGTAGGGCCACGGAGAGGCCAAGATTGATTTTTCAAAGAAGATGCCACTTTATATGGCCAGAAATTTACAATGCAGACTTTGGAGTCAGTTTAGCAAAAATAGTATCTAGTATGCATTCATTCATTCACATATTCATTCATTCATCTGTAGCTCCTGCTGTGGAGATGCTGGGAGCCCACAGTCAGTAGTGCAGCCCCAGTATGATGGGGACTAGTGCATGTCATTCACAGGTGACACTCAGCGTGGAGAAGAGAAAGCTGGGCTTGAGGATCGCAAACGGGCTGCTGTCTAAAGTGGAGAGAACGAGAGGTGCAGGGCCAGAGGGCTCTGAGGAAGAGCCTGCCTGGGAGAAGGAGCAAGGGCAGGAGTCGGGGCACCAGCATGCCGGGGTACAGTCAAAGCACAGCAAGGAGGCCTGGCATGGCACTTTGGCAGGTGAGTCTGGCTGAGGAAATGTTCCTGATGATAACTGAAGCTGGAAAAAGAGAAAAGTGAGGACGAGAGTCAGGTAAGGACACAAAAGAGTGTTGGTAGTGGATGAGGGCCAAAGAATGCTTGGGGGCCAGCAAGCGGTGTCGTGGTTAAGATGCTGGACTCCCAGATGGCCGACCATGGTTTGAGTCCCAATGGCTTGAAACTCATGCCAGGCACGTGTGCATGAGAGCCCAAAAATCCTAAAGGGAGAAGGGAAAGACAAGGGATTGCAGCATGGCCATCCCTTCTGGGAGCTGCTTCTCACTTTCTCTGTCTCTCTCTGGGTCTCCAGTGAGCGCACGTGCCCTTTAGCATAAATCTTTCTAAAACAAATAAGAATGCTTGGAGCTAGGGGAGAGGAGTTAGTGAACGGGATGCCTTTCGTACAGATTACGGAAGAAATACGGCAGGTATGACACTGACAGGGACAACCCTTGGAGACAGTGCTTGACCAGTTCAGTGGAGGTGAGGGAGCAAGGGATAGAGAGACTGGTACGTTAGGAGAGATCAAAATTAGCAACACCCCAACAGTAAATATGGTTGCGAGCCAGCGATTGGAGTGCTAAAATATTCACTGAAGAGCTGTAGAAGACTGCAGAGAGGGAGATGACGCCTCATAGCCTAATTAACAAGCTCCAGCGCAGGGGTGGGAGGCGAGCGAGAAGGAAAGAATACTGACCTGGAAGTGTCAATAGAGCTCAGGAGAGACAGCTATCCCATCTCCAAACCCCAAATACGTGCTGTGTGCCCCCAAACAGCCACCGCTGGGAGGCAGACGGTGCCACTTACAAGGGTAGGCTGGTGTGCAAAGCCCTTAAGGCTATGAGACCGCCTGATGAAGTTGCCCTATGAGACAGAGGTTTCATTTTCTAGAATCCAACACTGAAGCCTGAAGGTAGAAAGAGTTTTAGTAGTATTGTTTTTAGGTGAAAAAAAAAAAAAAAAAAAAGAAAAAACTGCACCTAAACATCCAGAGGTAGGGAAATGGGAGGCCAGGGGTGGTGCAGGGGTAAACAGCGATGCTTTGTGGAGTCTGGAGACCTGCCCGAGTATTTTGGGTTCATACTTGCCAATGATCTGGGGCTGACTGAGGCTGGGTGTGGATTGTGGCACCGAGATTCTGCTGGGACCCAGCCATGGTGGTGCAGTTGGTAGTGTGCTGAACGGCAGTGCTGAAAGCCACACAGCTGACCATGGGTTCGGATCCCAAGTCCACCTGAACACATGCTGGGTACATGCCCATCCAAGATCCCGATGTTCTGGAGGGCTGCAGAAAGGAGGTCGCGGCGTGATAAGGCCCTGCCAGAGTAGCTTTCTCTCTAATGCACACATATGAATGCATGTGCACTCTCATAAAGAAACAAACAAACAAACAAAAACACCCTATTGAGGGTGTTGTCTCTCTCTTTCTTAGTCTCTGCCTCTCTCACTCACGGGAGAAATAAACTTTTGTTTAAAACCATGGGGAAATGGGGCCAGCAGCTGGCATGGTGGTCAAGGCACTAGACACCCACATGGCTGGTGCCTTGAAAAATCACACTGGGCATGTGTGCATGTATGCCCAAAATCGCAGGAGGAGAATGGAGGAGAAGGGGTTGTGAAGAGTCCATCCCCACTGGGGAGGGGGTGATTTCTCACGGAAGTGATTTCTCACGGAAGTGTGAATTCCAGATGTGGTGTGTTTGGAGGAGTGGGGCCTGGGGAAAAACATTTGGAGGAGGGATAGGAAGACAACATTGTTGAGACAGGGAGGTAGTGTTGTTATATTTTGATCAACTGGATGGGGAAGAAATGGTCACATATTGAAATGATCACCTTGTAAGCTAAATAATGTGATTGAATGTATTAAAAAATGTAAATAAAAATAAATAAATAAATAATAAAATAAAATAAAATAAAATAAAATAAAAAATAAAACGAAGAAGAGCAAAGTAAGACGGGCAGGAGAGCACGTGGTGGCTGGGTGGTTGCAGTATCTAATAGGGTGGTCATGGCAGGTCTCACTGAGGGTACATTCGTGCAAACACTGGAAGTAGGTAGCCATGTAGAAATTGAGACATGGAAGGGCTGATGTTATAGTAATGCCAAGTTCCAGAATGTAACATGGGAGTGAGTAGTTAAGAACCCTGGAAGACTAGATAATTGGAGCTTAGGCATTTAAGGGACAGAGAAGCAATGATGCTGGGAGGTTCTCCATCAAAAATACCCAGATGACCATAAATGATGACAGGAGTAGCATTGGTGAAAGGGACAGTGAACCTGAGGTATGGAGGGACAGCATATTATCTAACAAGATGATTCTAACAGGTGACACAGGCTGATAGTGTGAGATGCAAAGGTGAAGGGAGTGACAAAAGAAGAAAGATGTAGAGATGTGATGAGGATAGAGGCAGATGCCTACCCAGCTCTCGGCCCAGAAGAATGATGGGTGAGAGAGGCAGATGGCATCCACTCATAATGGCCAAAGGGAAGTCATGTTCTAAGAGAGCTGGAGTTTGGAGATGAGAATGGGGTGCAGAGGCCTTTTGTTGTTGTAAATCTGGGCTATGCAAATTCCTGAAATACCAGGAAGGGTGTTAGAAACCAAGAGAATGATAGAAACAGAGAACAAAGAAAGATTGCACAAAACTTTGTGGGGAGGAGTGGGTGAGGGGTACTGTGGAGACCTAGGGCTTCTTGTGTTGACTGCCATTAGCAGGGAGATGGCACAATGGTGGCAAGGCTGTGAGCACACGAGAATAGGAAGGTGGTCTCCATGGATCCCTCTTAGCCAAGCTGGAGCGATCTGGAGGAGCTACGTCATACTCTAAGCTCAGGGTCTGCTTTGACTCCCGTGGAAGGAAAGCAGGCAGGCCTGGTAGACATGGCCGTTACACCAGCATGCCAGAACACATTTTTGAGTCTTGTTAGGGGGAGTGTCAAGAGCTCCCTCATGCCCCAGACAATTGATTGGAGAACGTCTGGAGAAGCTGTCCTGGGGTACAAGGAAGAGGGACGGAAGGTGAAAAGACAGGAGGCAATGGCAGTATGGGTAACTGCTGAAACCCGAAGAAATGCAGCTGAATTTCTCGAAGGACACCTTGGTCTATGTTGAAATTTAATACTCTACATGTGCAAGATACCTGGTGGTGGTAAGCGTATCTTGGATATTTTTACATGATCTGCTCTCAGTGGAAGTGTATGGGTATTCATCTGGGTCTTCTGAGAAGCTCACACCAAGATGAGACCGGATGTGCAATAGGTTATTTGAGAGGAGGCTGGTAAGGGATGACAGGGAGGGACGCAGGAGGAGGCACCTCGGGGACCCATTACATTATGATACAGTTTCAGCTGCTATGAAGATGAGGAGGGAGACAGGAAGGCTGTAGACTACAGTGGAGTTCTAAGGATATTTGGTAAGGCCAGTGGGGAGTCCTGGAACCAGAGTCATCCCTTAGAGGAGTCCCAGGATGAGTCTACCTTAGAATCCTTGCTGCATTGTGTCATTGGCTGGAGAAGCTCATGGAAAGTGTGGTCTTGGCAGAAAGACAGAGATGGATTTCAGAAGGAGCAGCTGGGATCCTTGGTCAGCTACACTCACTCTGGTAGAAGATCCTAGAAACGCACCTTCATGGTCACCAGGTCTTGAACCAACTGTCCGTTCAGAATATTCTCTGTGCTGTCTTCATCCCACTTATCACCCAGCAGACTCAGTGTTGATTAGGTCACTCGCTTGGCTGCCCTCCCACTCAGTTCACATATCTGAGAATAGAGCTGGGGCTGGGTGACAGAGCAGGGGGAATACTATAATTGAGTGACTTCCACGTATCTATTCTGCATGTCAAATAGCTCTCCTTACTGCACTTGCCCCAAGTTATTGACAGTTTGAAGTCCTTGGATGTAGTCCAAGTTTAGATTGGGTCCAGTCTAGGAACTACCTTTTTTCCTTATAATTACTTACCATCCCATGTTCAATGGGTAAGTATAATTAGTTACTTGGATTACTTTCCAAATCTATTTGCTCTCTGAGAATTTGTTAGTGTTGACCAGTGGTTTATTTACTTATTTTATTTATTATTTTTTAAATTTTATTTTAATTTATTTTATACATTCAATCAGTAAATATCACTTAGTTTGTAAAGTGAATTTACCCAACATGAATACAGTTAACACCAGTTCAAGTTACTATCCATATTATCATCAACAGATGATAATTCATTTCTGTGTCTCGTGAATGTCTTGCCTCTCTTTTTCCCTTAGTTTCTTTCCTCATATTCTTCCTTTTTCTCACCCTCTTCTCACACTGTTATCAGTATCCTTTTCCTGAACAATTTTCCATGCTTCTATATCCTCTAGTATTTCAGTTTCCACCATAGAGTGCAGGTAGTCAGTATATGTTAAGTGGAGATATACAATGTCTCTCTTTCATAGCCTGGCTTGCTTCACTTGGCAGTAAATCTTTCATATTCATCCACTTTATATCAAATGCCAGGATCTTGTTTTTATGACTGAATAGTATTCCATGGAGTATACATGCCACAGTTTTTCAATTAACTCATCTGTTTATGGACATTTGAGTTGGTTCCTTGTCTTAGCAATTGTGAATAATGTTGTGCTAAACATAGATGTGGAAGCAGCTTTCCAACTGAGCATTCTCCTGTCCTTTGGACAGATACTCAGGAGTGGAACTGCTAGATCATATGGTAATTCTATTTGTAGATCTTGGAGGAACCTCCAGATTGTCCTCCACAGTGGCTGGATCAACTTACATTCCCACCAACCATGTAGGAGAGTTTCCCTTTCACCACAGACATGCCAGCCCTTATCATTTTTTGTTTTTTAAAAATCTTCACCATTCTGACTGGGGTTAAGTGGTATCTCATGGGTTTGATCTACATTTCCCTTATGGTGAGAGATGTTGAGCATTTTTTCATATGTTTTTTGGCTGTTTGTATGAGAGTTGTTTGTTCAGATCATTTTCCCATCTTTTGATTGGGTTGATCTTTTTTTTTTTTTTTTTTTTTTTTTTTTTTTTTTTTTTTTTTTTTTTTGGTAAGCTGCTTGAATTCTCCGTGTATTCTGTATCAGTCCCATATTTGAGGCATAGTTTACAAAAAATCTTCTGAGGGTTATCGATTCACTCTAATTACTGTGTCTTTTGCTGTGTAGAAACTTCTTAATATGATGTAATTTTATTTGTCTATTTTGGGGGGGAATTATTGCCTGTGCTTTTGGTGTCTTATTTAACCCTACCCCAGTGTCTCCCAGAGTTTCCTCAGTGTTTTCCACCAGTAATTTTATAGACTGAGGTCTTAGGTTTAGATCTTTGATGCAGTTTGAGTTGATTTTTGTAAATAGTGACAATTAGGAGTCCAGGTTCATCTTTATGCAGGTGGAGATCCAGTTTTTCCAGCAGTATTTGCTAAAGAGGCTTTCTTTTATCCCACTGGATTGACTGGTACCCTTTGTCAAAAATCAGTTGGCCACATGCTTTAGGGTTTATTTCTGGAGTCTGTATTCTGTTTCATTGTTCAATATGTCTGTTTTTGTGCCAATACCATGCCGTTTTAATGATCATAGCTTTATAATATATTTTGGGTCAGGGAGTGAGATGCCTCCTACTCCACTCTTCTTGTGAAGAATTGCTTTGGAAATAAAGGAACTTTTATGATTCCAGACAAATTCTATGATTGTCTTTGCTAAATTTGTAAAGAATGGCATTTTGTTTGGGATTCCATATAGATTAATTTGGGTAGAATTGCCATTTTGATAATATTAATTCTTCCAATCCAGGAACATAGGATGTCCTTCTACTTTTTTGTGTTGCTTTCAATTTCTTTATTTAGGTTTTCACTATTTTTGGTAACAGTCATTCTGATGAGTGTGAGTTACTATTTCATAGTAGTTAAATTTACATTCCCCTAATTATTTGTGAGTTGAGCATTTTTCATATACCTGTTTACCATTTGTATATCCTCTTCTGAGAAATATCTACTTAGGTCTTTTGCCCATTATTTAATTAGGCTTTTTTTTCCCTCCATTGAGTTGTTTAAGTTTCTTATATATTTTGGTTATTATCCCCTTATCAGATGTATGGCCTGTAAATGTTTTGATTTTCTCTTACTCTGTTAATTGTTTCTGTTGTAGTGCAGAGCTTTTTAAGTTGACATGACCCCATTTGTCTATTTTTGCTTTTGTTGCCTGAGATTTGGGAGTCCTATCCAGAAAATTATTGCCCAGATCAATGTTATACAGTTTTTCCTCTATGTTTTCTTCTAGTAGTTTTACAGCTTGGCGTCTTACATTGAAATCTTTAATTGATTTTTACTTAAATTTTGTGTATGGTGTAAGATAAAGGTCTGATTTCATTGATTTCACTGATTTTGCATGTGGATATGTAGTTGTTCCAACAGCATTTATTGAAGAGATATTCCTGTGCTCCTTGTGCATTATTGATGCCTGTGTCAATAATTTACTTATTATATGGGCTTTGCTTTATTTATGGGCTCTCTGTTTTTCTCCATTGGTATTTATATATTGTATGTAAGTATCATGCTGTTTTGATTATTATTGCTTAGCTGTATGGATTGAAATCAGGGAATGTAATGCCTTCATCTTCTCAAGATTGCTTTGGCCATTTGAAGTCTTTTGTAGTTCCATATGAACTCTAATTTTGTTTGTTTGTTTGTTTATTCAAATTCCAAACTACCATTGAAATTTGAGAGGGATTACATTGAATCTGTGGAGCACTTTGGGTAAGATGAACATCTTTACAGCATTCATTCTTCCAACTCATGAACATGGGATATTATTTCATCTCGTTATGTCTTCAACTTCATTTATCATTGTCTTCTAGTTTTCAGTATATGGGTCTTTCAACTTCTTGACTAAATTTATCCTGAAGTATTATATTTAATTTTTTTAATGTTATTATGAATAAGATGATTATTCCCTTAATTTCTTTTGGAGATAGCTTGTTGTTAATATATAGAAACATTATTTATTTATTGGTGGAAAAGAAATGTAACATTACTCAGGTGTCCAGAAACCTGGAACAATAATGGACTAATGTCTGAAGATTGTCTGCCTAGTCCCAATCTGACAAGAAGGATTTTCAAAAGGGACATAAGGAGTGACTCCATGCTGTTCTGCTCAGCACAGCAGTTCATTATTTCCTTGACCATCCCATGGAGGAGACTTTTTAATTTCAGGATTATTGTTTTCAGTTGCAGCTGGACCATCTGGGCCTGATCATCTGGGCTGAAGTTCTTTTATCTTCCTCAAGCACATCTGCTTCTTGGGTTGCAGTCTCAAGGCCTACTCTCCATAGGATCTCATTAAAGCCCTGGTTAGTTTTCGCTAGGTTTTATATGGAGTTACTTTGGTTCTTTTTGGAGCCTGGCTACAAATCCCCCTGTTAATCTTTCATTCCACCTCTATGGAATAGGGCTCATAGTCCATCCTCTATAACTGTTTTATGCTGAACTGGGATGCAGTAGGGAGTCAGAAACAAAAGTCTTTACATGGTGGACAGAATTCTTAGCTCCCCTTTCAAAGGGCAGAGCAATTAAAAGTCATTCTGTCACTTACTTAAGAAGTTCTCTCTGTGCCCCTCTTAGTTCAATGGGTAGTGACTACACATTGTGTATTCAGCCAGGTTCCCATTTGCCCAAATGGCCTTCCTCACTGGTTTGTGAACCTCAGAGGGAGCAGTTCTTCCTTCAGTTCTGGATGAATCAGTCACCTGCAGCCAGAAGGCCTGCACTGGGGGGATCTGAATTCTAAGCTATTGATTCTCAGGGGAGAAAGTCACTTGGTCATTCAATTTACAAAACAAATCTGGTTCCAATGAAGAGACTGGCACTTTGACACATAGGTACCATTAGGTCCTGGTACCTAAATGATATTCCAGAGTTTGAAAAAATAGCCCTTATTGCATTTTACCAGTGGCTCTTACCACAGGTACTCCCCTCTGAATGCTCTTGGTTTACCTTGTCCCACCCCCTGTAAATTGTACCTGGGACTCCTGTGGGGAAATACATATGGTCTCTGTAAGAATAAGGGGAGTTCTGGGCTTATAACAATGGCAGTTTTTCAGACAACAGTTATTATTAGGCATGTTAGACTTGAGGAAATGCCTTGTCTGTGGCCTTCCCCCTCATTTGGTCAAGATGAAAAGAAATGACTCCATTTTGATTCTGAAAACCTTTTACATTTTACACCCTTGATCAAGATCTCTCTGTGGAAGCATTACTGATTTTTATATGTTTACTGAATTCATTGATTAGTTCTAAGAGATGTATGTGTGTGTGTGTGTGTGTGTAATCTTCAGAGTTTTCTATATATAGGACCATGCTCTCTGTGAAGAAAAACAATTGAACTTCTCCTTTTCTATTTGGGTGCTTTTTATTTCTTTTATTGCCTACTTGTTCTGACTAGGACTTCCAGTACTATGTGAACGAGAAGTGGGGAAATGGGTACCTGTATCTCATGATGATGGAATCTCCCAGCTTTTGTCTGGGAATTTTTTTTCATCTCATTTCTGAAGGACAGTTTTTCTAACTGTAGTATTCTTGGCTGGCAGGGTTTTTTTTTTTGTATTTTGAATATATCATTTCTCTCTTTCCTGACTTTCAAGGTTTCTGCTGAGAAGTCGATTAATAGCCTTATATAGACTCCTTTATATGTAATCAGTCTCTTTTTTTGCTACTTTCAGGATTCTCTATTTGTCTTTGTCTTTTGACAATTTGATTATAACATGTTTCAGAATATCCTTCTTTGAACTGATCTTATTTAGGATCCTTGGAGTTCCATGAATCTCAATGTCCATATCCCTCCCCAAATTTGGGAAGTTTTCAGCCAGTGTTTTTTTTAAATAAGCTCTTTCCCCCTTTTTTTCTTTTTTCCCTTCAAGAACTTCCACAATTTATATATTCATACTCCCGAGGGTGTTCCATAGTTCCCTTAGGCTTTCTTCACACTTTTCCAATCTTTTAATTTTTGTTTCTCTAGTTAATTTCAGATGGCCTGTGTTTCAATTAGCTAATTTCTTCTAGTGCATTATTGAATCTGTTGTAAATGTTTTCTATCAAATCTCTAGTCTGTCATATTCTTCAGCTCCAAGTCTTCTGTTTGGTTCTTTTTTATGGTTTCTATTTTCTCAATAGAAACACTTCTCATTTTATTCATGCATTGTTTTCCTAATTTCATTTAGTTGCTTTTCTGTTTTTCTCTTGCATCTTACTGAAATTCTTTAAAATGATTATCATGAATTTATTTTCAGTAAATTCATAGATCTCCAATTCTTTGGGGTCAATTATTGGAGCTTTATTAGTTTCCTTTTGTGTTGTCGTGTGCACCTGAACTTTTGCTCTCCTTGTAGCCTTGCATTGGTATTTGTGCATTTGAAGGCTCCAACACTATTTACAGTCTTTACAGACTGATTTTTGAGGGTAAAGCTCTTTTCCTATTGTGGAGTTTGATGGATGGGATTGTCTTCAGGGTTGTAGTGGAGTGGGGCTTGGAACCTGGCCATGAGGATGCTCCTGAATCTGCAGTAGATTCTGAAGTTGATCTTTTTACCAAGGACTCTAATGGGTATAGATCCTTTCTGGTCCTGAGTGAACTTGACTGCCACCAGGTCCTTGGTCAGTAGGGCTAGCACGGGCATGTGACAGTGACAGTGATATAGATAGTGACTCTGTTACTTATTGCATAGATAGTGGTTCCTGGGAAGAGTCCTACTGTGTCACATGCTAAGTGGGCTCCCTTGGCAGGAAGTACTGGCCCTGGACCAGGGTAGAGACACTGGGATGAAGTCATTACACTGCCTCAAGGCCTATTGCCTAGATGGAGGTCTGCAGGTCTGCCTCAGGGTCATAGGTAGGTGTGTGTCCGGGAAGGTCCCTGGACAGGCAGGCCCTACATCTGCATTGGTGTCATGTATTTGAAGGACCCAACATCTTTCTCACTCATTACAGACTGTTTTGGCAGGTAGAAGTCTTTCCTTCTTGTGTACCCTGGCTGATGGGCTTGCCTCCAGTATTGCAGTAGAGTGGGGCTGAAACCTGGGTGTGGGGCCTCTCCTGGCTCTGCAGTCCACCTCTGAGGGGAGCTGGGGCTGAGTTACAGGGCTGTTTTATGAGGTCAGCAGGCTTGTCTGCAGAGGCGGTGGTGGGTGCATCTCTCTGCAGGTCCCCACGTGAGCAGAACCATTCTCAGACCACAGCTGAGAGAGGCTGGAGCTGAGTTACAGGGCCGTTTCAGGATCTCTGGGAGACAAAGTTGGCAAGCCTTCCCCAGTGGCACAGATGGCTGTTTGCTTTAAGCTAGAGAGGAAAATAGAGAAATTACCTAATTATCTACCATTGAGCATGGGTGAAAGAGGAATGGAATAGTCCTCACCTCCTTCTTTAAAAAACAACAATGCGGGACCAGCAGTTGGCGTAATGGCTATGTCGTTGGACTCCCACGTAGTCAATCACGGTTCAAATCCCGGATCTGGTAGCTTAAACTCATGCTGGGCGCATGTGCGTGCGTGCCCAAGATCCCAAGAGGAGAATGGAGGAGAAAGGATTGTGGCATGGCCATCTGCCCTGGAGGTGATTTCTTGCTTTCTGTCTCTCTGTCTCTTTCTGGCGAGCGCACACGCCCTATAGCAAAAACCTCTCAAACAACAACAACAAACTAGGTGCAGTAAAGAGGAGCCAAGAAGTTTTCTAAGCCTTCTTTTTTTTTGTTTCAGAAGCAAAAGCCTAACCTTCTGCTCACCCCTTAGTGGCTAGCACGAGAGAAAGTTCTCTTACAGTGATGTACTCTGGGTCTGCTCTTTTCTTGCTGGCTTTGCTGAGGGATTTTACATTTCAGTCAGAAAAAGACATGCTTAAAACCCACCTTCTACGAAACACCAGGCACCAGGGCTCTCGTAGCAGTGGCTGACTGACACCCAGGGTGGGGAGTCGGCTCTAGAGGGGGAAGACTATCGGGGCTTCTATGGATACAGACGTTCTCTACAGGACAGGGAACCCCCGAGAGTGCTCCCCGCCTACCTGTGGTCCAACTTTCCCAGACTGCACTCACAGGGCATTTGTTTTTCACTAGACCTCAAAGTAAGAGTGAGCCAGACATAAAGAACTCCTCATATACCGAGAATTTGGGAGACAGATTTCCAGGTTGTTTTTGGAAGGAGACGGGAGATGAGACGCTGGATGGGTGCCTAGGACTCATGCTGTCCTTGGAGTCCTGCGACTAGAGACTGGGGAGTCCAGAGGCACACTATTGCTGTTTAATAACACTGGCCATTAGGAAGGCGGCACAGACTCGCGCTCTGCTCAGCAGTGCCAGCTTCCTGTGCGCCCTGGAGAGACTGGCAAACACGCTGGCACTGGCAGATGGCCTTTTGGCACTGGTGTGAGTATTGATCACCCTCGAAGGGTAGGAAATGCTGTTCCCTCTCTGATTAAAAGTTTCTTACAAAGGAGAACAAAGGCCTAAGGTGCTCAGCGCGGTTAGTAGCCTATGTTAAAGGAACCTCTACATTAAGAAGCGTCTCTTGCCAGAATGTGCGTTCCGACTGCTGCGGCCGGGTAACTGGAAGGATCCTCGCCGCACTTCTCTCTTTTTTTTTTTGGAGAGGTTTTTGCTATAGGGCGCATGTGCTCACCAGACAGAGAGACAGAGAGACGGAAAGTGAGAAATCAGCCCCCGAGGGGGATGGCCATGCCGCAATCCCTTCTCCTCCATTCTCCTCTCAGGATCTTGGGCATGCACGCACACATGCCTGGTGTGAGTTTAAGCCACCGGGTCTGGAACTCGAACCACGGTTGACTACGTGCGAGTCCAGCGACATAGCCATTATGCTAACTGCTGGTTCCAGCACTTCTCTTTTTTCAGATGCTGTCTCCCTCTATGTTGGCTTGATCATCATGTACCTTGTCTGAGCCCATTTTCTTCGTAGACTTTTCTTCGCTAAGATACATAGTCTTCCTACCACAGTGGAATCATCAGCTGGGAAGAAAAGCACACCGGCCCCAGGACTCTTAGGGACACAGGTTAAATCCTACTTCGGTGAGTGTGACCGTAAGCCTCCCAAATGAGTGCTGCAATTTCTTACAGAGTGATCCCCCTCGTGCCACAGGACTCAGATCCTTTTAAATTCAGGTGAGACACTGAGCCATTGTTTTAAAGAGCAGTTGGCACCCTCGGATACCCTGTTAGTGCACGCTCTGTCCTTCCCCCGGGCTAGCTGGGAGGCAGGACCCTCACACCTAGACACTCTGTGTAGACCTTTTCACCCAGGGAACCCCAAGCCTTTTTCTCATCCCAGACATGTGCCTTAGGCTTTGGTTTTACTTCTACTCCGAGTAAGTCCTTCCTAGGTCACCCATGCGCCACTGTCCTTTGACCATGCAGTTCAGCTGCAGCACTGCGAATGCTTCCAGGCCTGGACCACACTCTGCGGTCCCCAGATGGCACCTGGGGGAAGTCCATCCATCACTTCTGATGGGGTAACTTTGTGAAATTAATTGACTATGAAATCAATCTGGCTCCGCCTGGCTTTTTACTCACAGTAGGCACTTAAAGTTGAATGAGTTATTTGCACAAAACTTTACTTAAAAGAATTATTACTGGTGGTAGTATTTGGGTGTAATATCTTTCTGACTTTCTTGTGTGTGTGTGTGCCAGTGTGTGGTGCCTTGGTAAACAATAATAGGGAAGGAAAACACATGATGGGAAAAGATGCTGGTGTGAGACTGAAGTGGAGAAGCTCAAAGTTGAAAAATCCTCAGCTTTTGAGTTGACTTCTGAGTATGTGGGAGTTATCCCAAATGAAAAGCAACAGGTTTTAATAAAGTCGACTTGATGGAATATCGAATCCTTCCTTCCTGGGTCCAATTTTGAGATCTCTCGCCTTGTTCACCTCTGGGATAGTAGTGATCCTTTGAGATCTGCCCCAGGTCTTCTCATCTCTCTCCTCTGGTTCCTGCCTACACAGTCTCTCCATGCTGCCTGCAGGTTGGAGACTCAGCGCCCAACGTCTCCAGGAGCCCTCAGGCCTGCCCTGCTCTTGTCTGCAGCCCATGAAGCCACTGCCTCTGCTGCTCGTGCCCTCTGAGAACTTGCCAGTGCCTGTGCCAAGACCCTGGCACCCTAGAGCCGCCATCTTCCCTGGGGCTCACTGTTGCTCTCCCGTCCTTTCCTGTTCTGGGCATCATTGTTCTCACCTTGTCTGAGGTATAATGTACTGCAATGGGCTCTAGAATCAGCTGACCTGGGTTTGAATCCCAGCTTTGGCACTTACTGGGTGTTCTTGGATGTGTTACTTAACCCCTCCAAGTCACACACCTTACAGGGGTGAGAGGACTAACTGATAATACAATTGCTTTGTTCCAGACTCAGAACAGAGCAATTGCCCCTGATGTGTTGATCGATTCCTCTGTGAAAGCATCTCTTAGGTTTCTCCTGGGAGTTCCTTGTCCATGGGCTTAGAAAGACGTTCACAAACAGGTTCAGAAAACCAGGTCCCAGACATTTTGTTCTCCATGTCTTACCCATAGTCCCTCTCTCCTGGCCCTCCTCCCTCCAACTGAAGGCTTTGGATGCTTTGGTCTTCATACGGCTCTCAGAGCCTCCTCATCCAGGCTGGGACCCCCCTTGACAGCCTTTCCAGAATTGTGACTACGACTCTCCACGAGCAGTGACCACCACTATGTTCCTAAGACAGCCTGTTCACCGCGCCAGGCCTGTGGTGGATGAGAACACCACTGCCTCCAGGGGCCTCGGAGAATGCTTTCAGAGTATTTACAGGGACTCCTTTTCAGCTTTGTTATGCTTCTGAGGGAATTTTTCAGCATGTTTCTATGGTAGTTGCATAAATAACTTAAAAATTATAATTTGTTTTTAAAGCTTATTATTCTCCATAAGTTCCTTAAATTATTAAGATTATCTGGTTTCTTGGGAAGTCGTTGTATTTTCAAGTAATTTAATTCTATACTGTGGGGAACAGTTGGGTACTATCTGGGGAGACACACTAAAAAAACCCATTAAGTCTATTCGTTCTTTAATCTTCCTGGTTCTGCAGCTCAGTGAAGATGAAGTCCCAGGTAGGAGAGTGCTTTTCCATTACCCAGCTTGCACAGATGTTGCAAGAATTCTCAGACGACTCCTTCTCGCCTTTGCTTTTGTTTGGTTGCTTTTGCAACGAGAGAGGCTGAGTCCGTGAAAGACAGGCTGGCATGTGGAAGTCGAGGCCCACTGAGAGTGGCGTGTCCTTGCGCCGATGGACTCTGAGGACCGAGCAACACAGACCAGTCCCTGGAAGTCAGGATCAGCCCGCTCGGTGGCCAGAGGTGACTTTCTAGACCATTCGATGCCAGCTGTACTTGGAGAGTGCAGTGAGGCTGCACGCTGGCGCAGAACCCCACTTCCTCAGAGCTGTCACCATCCCCAGAGGGTCGTGGTCTACGACACTATGTCCACCTGCCCTGGCATGGCTCTGTGGCCCTCTGAGGCCCTCTTCCCACCGTGCCCCATCCCCAGACTTCCCCCCCTTTCCAGCCACACCCTGCAGTCCCTCTGATTCTTGGGTCCATGCTACTACTTTGGGCTGAAAAGTCTCCCTTCCCCTCCCCCACCTGCCATGGTGCTTACCTGTGTCCTACTCGGCCCTCGAAGTCCAACCACTTTCCATCTCCTTCCCCTCACTGGCTGCTCCAGCCTGGGACACCTCTCCACACAGCTCTGGGCGATGTCTTCTGCCCACCGAGCGTGTCTCCCACTCGGCTTCTCACTGGCGATGCATTTGTGTGCTCACGCGTCGCTGGCCTCTGTGACCCATCGGCTTCCTGGGCCGAAGACTGTACTTGTTGTTTCTTTGTCTCCCCCCAGGGCTCTCCTCACGGTGGCTTCTCTGAAATGTTCTGGGTGCATTGATTAATTGGAAGCGAGTCCAGACTCTGCAAACCTGTCAGCATGTCAAGCCTGTAATTCCCTGCCTACCAGCAGCGCCGGCAGGCCACGTGATCAGATCAATTTCATTCTGATTGAGGGCTGAGAGTTAGTTTAAATCAATTCAGCCAGTGTTGAGCGGGTATTACGGGATGAACATGGTGCCAAACGTTTTTTGTAAAAAGCTGTCTGGAGCACAGCTCCTACCTTCACACAGCCAGTCAGGAGGCGGCTTCATTCTTGACCTGAAGGACTCAGGGGACAGTTAGCTAACGGGTAAAGCCAGGGCCAGCTTGTGGCATGCTGCTAAGGTGACTGGATGCCATTTGGCCAATGGCACAGTTCTAGTCCTAGACCCGGACCCAGCAGCTGGAGAAGCACACCGGGTGCGTTTGTGTGTGTGAGTGCCCAGAATCTTGAGAGGAGGGCGAGGTGAAGGAGACGACATTTCAGAATGGCCATGCCTACCAGAGGGTGTGTTCTCACTTACCATTTCTCTCTGCGTGTCTTCCTTGGGTGAGTGTACGGTCCCTTCGGCAAGCTGAAAGACAGACAAAAGCCAAGTCCATTACAGCGCTAAACTGGTCAGACTCCAGAGACGAGACGAGCGGGAGAGGTCGCAAGTGGTGTAGGTTTTAGGTGAGAGGAATCTCAGCGAGGGCAGACGCTGTGGAAGTCTCGGGGGACCTGGAGGAAACGGAAGTTTCCAGGAAGAGGGTGGATGGACAGTGCCTGCCGTCAGAGGGACGGGGGCGGTGGGGTGGGAGTGGTGTTACTGAGCCCTGGTTATCATTAGGCCCTGGTGGCTGCAATTCCTCTCCTCTCATGGGCCCCCGAGGCTTACCCCAGCTTCGTACTGAGAGCAAGACTCTAAGAGAGGGTAAGGCCTGCCCTGCACACAAGCAGAACCGGCAGCCGGCTCCCAGCACCCCCCGTGCTTGTCCATCATCGGGCTGGCACTGAGTGTGGGATAGCAACCCCTCAGCGCCCCCTGGGATCACTTTTTCCTAAATGCAGTATATTTTTATTTCTTTATGCAGTTATTTGTTTCTTCTAGGAGTAAGAGAGAGCCTGGGTGGGGCACCCTCAATAGCGTCTTCATGCTGTGGTCATGCCCTGCCCCTGGAACATACGTGTGTGCATGCTCAGCCCGTGTTCAGGGACGTTTTGGGACATGAACCCAGGACCTCGCCTATGTGGGTCCAGTTCCACCAGCAACACGCCACTGCCTGGCCAGTTTAGAAAGGAAGAAATGTTCAGCTTGGGCAAGAGACCTTCCCGGGCTGCCTCCCATCAGCCCTGCCTCCTGGGAAGTCTAAGACTTTCTCCATTACCGGACGTTCCAGAAAGAGCCCCGAGAATCCGCACTTGTAAAAGCACCTCACGCGTGGCAGTGTTCTATTTTTGGTCTGGATGATAGCTACTTCTGTGAAAGTGTATTAAGTGGCAGAGTTACAATGTGTGTGCTTTTCCATATGTACACTGTATTTCAGTAAAAAGTTTCCTTAGGGGAGTGTTGCCAGGTGATGCGAAGGCAGGCTTCATCCGCCCTCTGCAGGTCTGCACCATCAGCGTTTAGAGGAGTAGGTGAGAACAACAGCTTGTGCCAGAGCACCCCTTTGCCCACGGAGGACACAGTCGAAGACCCCCAGTACATGCCTAAACTTCAAATGGCACTGCAACCCATGTGTCCCATGTTTTTTCTTATTCATATATACCCGTGGGTTGGCTGAGTTTATGAATTAGACACAGTAAGAAATGAACTGGGACCAGCAGATGGCATAATGCTTGTGTCGCTGGACTCCCACATAGTCAACCTTGGTTCAAGTCCTGGACGTGACAACTTAAAACACACATTGGGCACATGTGTGTGTGTGTGCCCAGGATCCTGAGAGAAGAATGGAGGAGAATGGATTGCGGGGCGGCCATCCCCTAGGGTGGGTGATTTCTCGCTTGCTGTCTCTCTGTCTCTCTGGCAAGTGCACATGTCCTATAGCAAAAACCTCTCTCAATAAATAAACAAACAAATAAATAAATAAATAATAAAGACATGAACAACAACAGTTCTTTATAAACTAGAACTCTGACGATACACTATGGGGAGAGCTACGTAAACTTGGTTCTTTCTCAAAATAACAGGGTACGGTGCCTGCCCTGCTTCCCGCTGCAGTTAATGTGCGCAGCTAAAAACCGTGGGCAGCAAAACCACAAATAAGGAGTGACGTCGCTATTTATTATTACTCTGTTCTAAGCGCTTTCTGCAGTGAATGCACCATGACCCTCTGAGGCAGATGCTACTGCAGTACCCGTGTGACAGATGGGAAACCGAGCCCTGGCCCGTCGTGGTGACACCGGTGGCAGGTGAGGCTCTGCCGTGTCCGGGCCGTATGAAAGGTCACAGCCTGGCTCCTGAGAGACCTGGAGCACACCTGGCAGGCTCACATGTGCCCGCGATCCTGGCCAGCTGGGGGCCAGAGCAAGCGGTCATGGTGTGATGAGACCCTGAGGAGGGTGCCTGTTTCTCTACTCAATACAATAACCTACAAACAGAAATGAAAATCCAGCACAGAGAGGTTTATTACTTGTCCAAGGTCACACAGCTAGTAGATGCCGGAGCTAGGATTCGAGCCTAGGCTCTGTGGCTCTTCATGGAGTCAGTGTTCTCGACGAGGACAGAACATGACAGGGAATGAGGACAGCTGAGAGGCAGCTCTGCAAATTGGCTGGCACCACCAGGGCTCTGCTGGCCAGCCCTCTGGTCCTGTCTGCCACTCCACCCGGCCCTCCCTCATCATTTCAGCCTTGGGCTCAGGGCAGACGGATGCCTCGAGCGGCTCAGTGGAAGTGGGAGGCCCCAGCGCCCCTTTCCTGCACTCCAGCTTTCCTGCTGGGGAGCAGCCTCGGCACCAGCGCTCGCTCTGCTCCCTCCACGCCTCCCGACTTTGGTGGAGAAGCCGGTCCATCCCTGGGTCTGGTCCCCCCTGCCGTGGTGGCAGCCTCACAGACACTCCCCCCTTCTGCAGGACGTGCTGTGGCCACGGCAGACCCGCAGGGCAGCTCAAGAAACCTAAGTCCCTCCCTCCTGAGACCTTTGTGACCAGAGGGCTATTTATACTTTTCTATTCTTTTCATAAAAAGAGATCCCCTAAAGGTTCACACACCACTAAGTAGCTCCCTGCATAAGGCATCACTCTGGGTGTGCTCCGTGGTCCTCCTCCTTAGCCTGTGTGACCAGGCCCCTGAGGACTGCTCTCTCTGCTCTGGTTCTCTCGTCCTCACTGGACTGTGTGCTGTGATGGGATTGCCAGGCCCACGTGTCCTGGGTGAAAGAGGAAGCCTGAGACTCAGGAATGGCGTTCCCTACCTCTGGCCTGGAGCAGCAGGGAGGCCTGCCCAGTTTTGGTTCCTAGAGCCAGACCTAGCCCATCAGCTGGAGCAAGGAGGTGGGACACGCAGATTCTGCCCTGACTCCTGCCCTCCCCAGCCCTGTCCCCAACTCTGGCCTTCTGAGGAAGCACCCCTGCTGCATCTGGCATTGGGGTGCGGAGGCGCAGCCATCACCTCCTGGCTGTGAATTTAAGCGTCCGGCTTGTGCACAAACCGTAGGGAGCTGTGGAGGGAGGGCTCTCCTGCCACCCTCTAGATCACCAGTTTGGCAGAATCTCGTAGTAAAGCTAGGAAGAAAATCATTTTTTCCTGCCATGGACTTCAGCCAGAAGTGTAGAGAAATTCTTTGGTGAATTACCATTCACAAATTTCAGCCATCGTTCACTCTTGATTCTAAAAGTCTCTTTGCATGAACAATTTTCTCATCTTTATGCAGAATTTTTCCACATTTTTGTTGACTAAAATATTACTAATCTAATTTCCTATTAAAAAACTCATTTCCAGCATTGCAGAGCTGAAAGGTGCTACCAACCATTTAGTCTCCAATTTACACACAACAAATCCTGTAATCTGATGGGGGCTTTCACACAAGGGCGGCTCGAGCAATTACATGGGCAAAGAACTATTTCCGTCTGGAGCTGTGTGCTGTGCTAATTTCATCTGTTGAATTCCCATTGAGATTTTGCCTATTGTTAAATTGCCTATTGATGTGGGTTTAGGGAGGAAAGTCCACCAAAAGCAGCAATTCAATATTATAATGCTATTTGTGCTCTAATATTTTCCTTTTAATTATAATTTGGGAAATTGGGGTTTATTAGAAAGAAAAGAAAGCATCCGACTGGAATAAATTATTCCATTCCTCCCCCCCACTCCGTCCCAAGCCATGACAATGTAGAACATTCTCCAGGTGAAGTATTGATTTGGAGAGACCTGGAAAGGGTCCTGATGTCACAGCAGAGATTGCACCAGGGCTCTGGAGTGTCCTGGACCTACAGATGTCTGGCAGGGAGGAAGCAAAGCCTCTCGGCTGCTGCCGGGGGCTCTGTAGTATTGGGAAGAGTTCTGGGGTGATTTCGGAAGCCAGCTCTACGTTGAGGGAAATAGAGTCTCCAACACTGCAGCTCAGGTGTGGTCGGACCAGTAGATGTCCATCCAACCATATGTTCTTACTGAGCACATAGTATGTCCTGCCTTAGTATGGAGTGTTTTGAAAGATGCAAGCTAAATGTATTTTTAAATTCTTTTATTCATTCATTCATTCATTCATTCATTCATTCAACAAATGCTCACTGAGTCTCTAGGGGCCTGGCATCTCTGTATGTTCCAGGAGGAAAGATGAAGCCCTGCCCCTCAGTATCACACAAGCCAACTGCTTATTACATAACCGTCTAATGCATGTTGTCAGGGAGGGACAGTGAGCGCTGAGGAGGCTTAGCAGAAGGTACATGTGAGACAAGACACCTTCCTGGGAAGATGACGGATGCTTACGTTGGCTTTGAAAGGATGCTGGCCAGCAGGTGGTGTGGTAGTTAGGGTGCTGGACTCCCACATGGCTGACTGTGGTTCAAGTCCCAGACCTGGTGCCTTGAAAATCACAATGGGTGCATGTGTATGTGTGCTCAAAATCCCAGGAGGGAAATGGAGAAGGGATTGCAAGGTAGCCATCCCTCCAGAAGGTGATTTCTCACTTTCCCTCTCTCTGCCTCTCCCCTGGGAGTGTACTCATCCTATGGGGGAAAGAAAAAAATGCCAGGAAGAGGGCAAAAGACATATGTTTATTGAGGCAAAATTGATGTATACTAAACAGCGGGCATTTAAAAGTTGTAATTGATACATTTCAATGTGTATGTACGTGTGAAATCACCGTCACTATAAAGATAATAAAGATGTGAACACACCCCATCACCCCAAAAGTTTCCTCATGCTCCTTCGCAATCCCTCTTTGCTCTCTGTCCCAGCCCCAGATAGCTATTGATTTATTTTGTAACTATAGATGATTTTCATTTTCTAGAACTTTTTCTTTCTTTTCCTTTCTTTCTTTCTTTCTTTTTTTTTTTTTTTCCAAGAGGGTATATGTGCTCACCAGAGAAAGAGGGAGAGTGAGAGAGTCCATTGGTGGACCATCCGTGCAATCCCTTCTCTCCATCTTAGCAGGATCCTGCTTTCCGAGCCGCCAGGCCCAGGAGTCAAACCATGTCAGCCATGTGGGCACTGGCTCCCTCAACCACTGAGCTGTGGGGTTGGCCCTAGGACTTTATATATACAAAATGATGCAGTATAGAATCTTTTAAAATTGACTTTGTGGGACCAGCAGATGGTGTTGGTAGATTCCCACATGGCTGACCGTGGTTTGAGTCCTGGACCTGGTGGTTTGAAACTCATGCCGGGAACATGTGCGTGCATGCCCTAAATCTCAAAAAGAGAATGGAGGAGAAGGGATGGCAACATGGCCATCCCCCGGGGGGTGGGGGGTGATTTCTCACTTTCTCTCTCTCTGTCCCTCTCTGTCTCTCCTGTGAGCACATGTGCCCTCTGGCAAAAATCTATCTCTAAACCAATTTTTTTTAATTGACTTCACTCACTCAGCAAGATTATTTCAAATTCTGCCCTTACAGTTGTGTGTCCAATAGTCCCTCCTTTCCGACTGAGAGCACTCCATACGTGGACATGCTGTAATTCGCTCGTTCATGTGTAGATAGACCTTTGCAATGTTTCTAGATTTCGCTATTACAAGAAAAGCTGCTGTGAACATTTGAGCACAAATCTTTGTATGGAAGTAGCTTTCTTTTCTCATGGGTAAATGCCTAGTGTAGGAATGGCTAACTCTTACGGTGGGTGTGTAATTAAGAAACTACCATCCTACTTCCAAAGTGATTTTATCATTTTACATCCCACCAGCAGGGTGTGGGAGCTCCAGTCCTGTGACATCCTCATAAAAGACAGGGGCCAGGTGGTGGCACAGCGTTTAAATGTGAATTTCTGTGAATCCTACTGGAAAGGCTCCTGGTTCGAACCCAGAGACGTCCCTGAATGTGCGAGGCTGAGCATGCTGTGATTCGGGGCTGGGGCTGGGGCTGAGGACAGATTGCAGTATCAGAACCCTGGTGGGGGTGCTTTCTTGCTCTCTTACTTGCTCATGGAAGAAATAAATAAAACTCTTCTAAAAAACATCTTTTTTGCTCTTCTGCTGAAAATGAAGCAAAGGTCCTGAGGTTCCTAGAGCTCAGTGACTTGGTCATTCAGTCCCCAAAGCCCCAGCTGTCCTGCACTGCTCGGACCCGCAGGTCCCCTGGCTGTCCTCTCTGTAGCTGTGACAGGAGCTTGTGCCGTGACACCATGCTACACACAGGCGGCTGCTCTATTCAACAACTCCTCCTGGGGAGACCAGCAGTTAGCATAATGGCTATGTCGCTGGACTCCCACGTAGTCGACCACGGTTCAAGTCCTGGACCCAGTGGCTTAAACTCATGCTGGGCGTGTGTGCCCAAGATCCCGAGAGGAGAATGGAGGAGAAGGGATTGCGGCGTGGCCATCCCTCCTGGGGGGTGATTTCTCGCTTTCTGTCTCTCTGTGTCTCTCTGTCTGTCTGGCGATCGCATGCGCCCTATAGCAAAAACCTCTCCAAAAATAAAGAAGAAAAAAAAAAAAAAACCTCCTCCCGGGCAAGCCGGTGACCCATCGGCTCTGCCCCCTCATCCTTGTTCACCCTGAGAAGTTTCCAGTCCGGCTACCTCCCAGGACCCTGGGCCCTCCTCAGACGTGTGCACCTGTCATGAGGAGAACGTGGAAACCTGCTCACGGGGTGTCCCGGGTCCTGTCTTACATACTTCTTCCCCTTTGATGTTTAAATCTTTTTTCCCATTTTATTCATGACAGAGGAGGCATGTACCTGCACACGCATGACAGGGAGAGAGAGGGAATGCTCTTCACGGGTCCTGTCACAGCATGGTCCCCTTTCTCCAGTCCTCCACTGGCCAAGGTCCTGGGCACATTGTGTTTTCAGGCCGACCCCAGGATCCGAACCCGCGGGTTGGTCATGTGGCTTCCAGCACTGCAGCTCAGTTTGCTGTCAACTGCACCACCAGGCTGGGCCCGTTGTCCTTTTCCAGCTTGCCAGGCACCTTGGACGGTTCTGAATCCGACCACGCAAAGCCCAGGGGCTCCCGGAGCAGACGGGCACCAAAGCACTTCTGCCATCTTCCTGTGACCGGCCTTTACCTCAGAAACCTTCTCAACCTAATTTGTCCTGACGCTTTCCATGGGCTTCTGAAAACATGGTGACTGAGAGAGCAAGTGGGGGATCCACAGGGAGCCCCACGCTGGGGGGATTATTATACAGATTGCCGCCCTCCGTCTCAGACCTGAATGTTGGGGGAGAAACTCCGAGGAATGAAGAAACACGAGAATGCTGGATGTGTCTGTCTGGAAAACATGGCGGACTTGCCAATGTGCAGGGGGCTTTTGCGTGCCGAGCCAGGGTGGCATTCTGTGTTTTCACAGCCAGACCAGCCGTGGTACTGGCTTTGGCCTTCTCTCCGCCGTTGGCTGGCTCCCTGCTCCTGGGGAACTTTGGTCCGGTGTGTGTTTGTGTGCCTGTGTGTCTGTGTGTTTGTGTGCCTGTGCCTCCAGGGATTAGGCCTATGGGAGATGTACTAGCCGAGGAAACCAGAAGGTGGGACGTCGGTGCTGGCAAGTACACGCCTGTGATAAGGGATCTTTCTGCAATGTGAAGTGTGGATCCCACAGCCCGAGTAGGAGATGTTTGAGAAAGCAACTCAGCCATCCCTTAGCAGGACGAGAGCCAGGACATAACAGAGGGTGACCACGATGCAGGGACCGAGGCCAGCGGCTGTGGGTGGGCAGGGACACAGCCTGGTCATCCCACTGACACTGCTGCCCGTGCTGCCGCTTTCGACACTTCGTATTGTCACAGCTTCCCAAGACCTGCCTGTCCAGGGAGGCATCCTCTGGAGAGTTTTCATGTGAGGAAGGAAGGCATTGGTGACAAACGCGGTGGTGGTGTGAGCGCGCGAGAGACCACGGGAGAGCTGGTCCACACCGCTGAGCTACAGACCTGAGAACTGAAGCCCCGTGAGAGGCTTAGGGATGTGTTTTAGCTGGTTGGTCATAAGCTGTGTGTGTGTGAGTCGGCCGTAAGTAACACTGGCGTGAACGTAAACCCACCAACGAAGGAAAGCGCGCCACATTTGGGGCGACCCACCAGAACCCACAGGTGCCCTGAAGGAAGACCCCGAAAATGTCCCAGGGAGTGTGGGTTAGGCAGCAGCCCTTGGGATGACTTGGGAATGGGGCTGGAACGTTGTCCTTCTGGTGTGACGTTCTATGGGGTGGTTGGAAAAGTCATGACACGTTTTTGCATAGAAAAAATACATGATGAGTTTTCTGACAGCTCAGTGGTTCTTGCTGCAATACCTGTTCCACTCACAGGCCTGGCATGATTTTCAAGTCGTCAGGCCCAGGATTCGAACCGGGACTCGCAGTGACCAGCTCGCAGCACCTCTCATCCCTCCTATGAGTACAGCGCCCACGTTCTGAAGACATTCTCCCTGCACGCCTTTCAGATGCGAGTCCTGCTGCTAACTCGATTCAGCTTCACGGTTCGGATTGCTCACGAAGACCATCTGACGAGCACGTGCCCCGCTTTATGAGGTAGATGTCACTGACCAGCAGAGAGAGTGGCCCGCCCTGGGAGCCGCTATCCACACGCAGTCCGGTGTGATGTGCTGAGGACAGGGGCTGTGTTACTTAAGACATGGCCCAGTAAGCCTGGATCACAGGTCAGCAGGCAGAGCAGCTCCCTGCAGAGAGGCTGAGGGCAGAGCAGGCTCTGGGCAGGCAAGTCCAGGACTCTGTGTGGGACAACAGGACGGCGTGTCTAACATCTCCCTCCTAACTTAGAGCACACCCAACTTGTCTGCGAAGAAACTACAGTCACTTCTGAGGAAAAGGACTAACGCCTGCATACACTCATGCTGATGGATGCCATCTAATGCTCCAGCCTGCTGGTGAGCTTTGTGTAGTCCTGGTAATGGTTAATTTTCTATGTCCTCTTGACTGGGTTAAGGGATATCCAGATAACTGCTAAAACATGGGTTTTGGGTGGGACCAGCAGTTAGCGTAATGGCTATATTGCAGAACTCCCACGTAGTCAACTGCAGTTTGAGTTCCGGACCTGGTGGCTTAAACTCACGCTGGGCTCATGTGCGTGTGTGCCCAAGATCCCAAGAGGAGAATGGAGGAGAAGGGATTGTGGCGTGGCCATCCCCCTGGGGGGTGATTTCTCGCTTTCTGTCTCTCTGTCTCTCTCTGTCTTTCTGGTGAGCACACGCACCCTATAGCAAAATCCTCTCCAAAAATCTTAAAAAAAAAAAAAAAAAAAAACCAAAAACATGGGTTTTGGGTGTGCCTATGAGAGCATTCTCTTAATACTCTCATATGCTTTTGTTGTTGTTTGGTCATTGAGTGAGTGCGCTTCCCAAAGAGACGGTGAGAGAGAAGTGAGCAATTACTCCCAGGGTGAAGGGCCACACCGTAATCCCTTCTCTGTTCTCCTGGTGTTTTGCACACACACATACATGCCCTATATTATTTTCAAGCTGTCAGGTCCAAGACCCAAACCATGGTCGACCATGTGGGAGTCTAGTACCTTACCACCATACCTCCTGGCTCCAATCATTAGCTTTTATAAAGAGAGATTTTTTGCTATAGTGCATGGGCATTTATAGGAGAGACTGAAAGAGAACATGAGAAATCATCCCCTGGAGGGGATGGCCACACTGTAATCCCTTCTCCATCATTCTCCTCTTCGGATTTTGGGCACACATGCACACACGCACACACACCTGGCATGAGTTTCAAGGTGTCAGGTCTGGGACTCAAACTGTGGCCAGCCATGTGGGAGTCCAGTGCTTTAACCACCATGTCACCCGCTGGATCCTCTCATTAGCTTTGGAATGAGTAAACTAAGTATAGAAGATCCACCCTCACTCATCTGAGGACGCACCATCCAACCCATGAAGGACCCTGACACAACACAAAGGCCCAGGAAGGGTGGATTCTCTTTCTCCCCTTGAGTTCTTCTTTCTGGACATTGAACTCCTGGTTCTCAGGCCTTTGGACTCCAGGACTTAGACTTGTTCTTCTCTCCCTGCCTCCCGTCTCAGTTTTCAGGCTTTGAACTGAGGTTATGCCAAAGGCCACCCTGTGTCTTTGGGCTCAGGCAGAATTCAGCCAGCAGCTTTCCTGTTTCTGTAGCTTGCAGATGGCATATGGCAGGCCTTCCAGCCTCCAGAATCTCGTGAGCCAGTCCCCGTTCTAAGCCTCTCATGTCTCTATGTATATCCTGCTGGTTCAGTTTTTCTGGAGATCCCCGAGAAATGCACAAAGATTTTCATTCAGTTCTTTTTTTCCCCCTCCTCATTAAACAAAGGTTCTTAAGGTAACAAGCAATTTTCGTTCTCCTACTGAGTACTACGTGGGACACACTGGGTACTGCCCTGGTGATCCTTACGAGATGACAAGAAACACTTTGCCATGTGATTTCAAAGGACAAACATTATTAATTGTTGGTTCTTTCTCACAGAAGCTGCATCATTCTTTGCAAATTAGATTTGGTTTCTAAAAGTAAATGATCCTTGGTTGCTATGCAAATCAAATAGACCTACTTCCTTTAAGAATTTTAAAAGGAGATGTGTTCGGTCACACTGAACAATGTCATGGTCCATTTTCCATGCTTGGGGCTTCTCACCCTGCTGTCTCTGAGCCGTGAACTCAGGGAGGTTCGCGCAGGCCTGGGAGGGTGCCCGCTGTGCAGGAAGCAGAGGGAAGCTTCCCTCTGGAGCTGAGCGGTGACCACGGGGTTTACTCCCACCTCCATTCCACCCTAACTCAGGAGTGATATGAACAGAGAATCCATCTTGCCAGGTTGACCAGGAGAGGGCCAGAAACCTGATCTGGCCGAAAAGACAGGAGGCGTTTTGCTGAGGACAGAGTCCCAGGAGGAGACTCTGTTTCTGAACACTGCCACACGTGCTACTCGGCTAGGGCTGCTATGATGAAGAATTGTGGGCTGCGTAGTTTAAACCACAGAATTTATTTTTGCCCCATTCTGGAGACTAGAGGTTCAAAGTCAATATATCATCCAGGCTGGTTTTCTCAGAGGCCTCCATGGCTTGTAGAAGGTGGCCTTCCTCTGCACGTCGCACGGTCTTCCCTCTGGCCGTCCGTGTCCTCATTGCCTTCCTTTTCACAAGGAGATTAGAATCTGCGTCAATGACTTCATTTTTACCTTAGTTACCTCTTTAAAGACCTCTTTCCAAATATAGTCATATCTCGATGCACTGGGGGTTAAAAATAAATTTTGGGGGACCACATTTCAGCCCCTGATACCATGCCTGATGTGATGGCTGGAGCTGCTGCAACCATTTTGCAGCTGCCTGAGGATGAGTCCAACAACACATGAGGGAGCTGAGCGAGAGGACCGAGATGCAGAACCAGGGGCCTGAGGTGCCTGCACTGCTGAACCTCCTGTCAAGTTAAATGGCACGTCTTTGTGTTTGTTAATCCAGTTTGAGTCAGGTTTTCAAAGCCAGCCGAATGGAGAGAGACATGTCAGAAGTGAAAATTGAAGCAATCAGCATTCATAAGGCTCCTCTGAGGGAAGAGGAGCACATCTTGTTCCTCCTGACACCTGGCACTGGGGCTTGCTGTGGGCGGGCAAGCGCTGCATGCCGAGGGCTGCTCCTCAGGAGACCGTGGCTCCTCTCCAGCCTGTGAGCACACCCAAGGACTGCTCACTGTTGCTGTGAAGCCCCTCCTGCCCCAGAGCCCCATCTCCACCCTCAGCCTCGCCTTCTTCTCCCAGATTGTGTGCTCTCGAAGGGCAAGGACACCAGTGTGTCCCCGAAACTGCTGTGTGAGAGGCAGATGGAATTTCTCTCATCGTTTTCCCTCTCCTTTGCTGCCAGGCATTGTATCATACAGAAGGGATAAAGTAGGTACAAGGCAAGGTGTCATTCCCACAGAGTGGAAATTCTGGGTACTTTCTTTATTACCATTGAGCATGTCCACTCATGAGAGAGAGAGAGAGAGAGAAGGAGACAGAGAGAGCATCTCCCAATGTGACGTGGTCATGCCACAAGCCTTTTTGCTCTCTCTCTAGTCTGTCAAGATTTGCATGCACATACACGTGCACTGTGTGTTTTTTAAGCTACCGGGGCTGGGTTCCGACTGCCGTCAGCCATGTGGGACCCGGCTCTCTGTGGACAGTGCTTAACCGCTGTGCCACGGGCCGGCCCGTGTTCCCAGCAGACAGCAGTGTGGTCCGTGCTACCGCAGCAACAGTATCAAACACACAGGTTTCCCTGAAGGTGTGTGGGAGGGACGTCTTACTGAAGTTGGGGTTCAGGAAAGAGGACCCCCTCAAGGCTAGAGTGACAGACAGAAGGAGGGGAATGAGGATTCTCTTAGTCCACCCCGAGCCTCCACAGGCCCCAGTGCAGGGCTACGTCCCCTCGCTCCCAGAACCAGTCGTTCCCAAACTCAGTCCCGGCAAACTTCCCCCGGGGTAAAGGAGGCTGCCAGTTCCGGGGGTGGGGGCTTCGGGCTGTCCGAAGAGCAGAGCTGGGGGACGTCCTGCTACACACCACAAGGGTGTCAAGCAGCACCGCGGGAAGGGCCTCTACAGGGCAAGTCCCGCGGCTGATCGGGGCCCTGCAGACCGCACTGTGGCTGCAGAGTGCTGCCGGTCCTCTGGGGACAGCTCCTTCTGGGCTTCCTCCACCCGCCTGCCAGTTCCGGGCCTGAGCTCTTCCCAGCCCTGGAGCTGGCGCCTCATGGACACCCACCCACTCGCAGAGAGATGGTGGGGATAGCATGCCGCGGCCAGGGAGGAAAGCCCCGGGAGGGTGTTGGCGGTGGAGACCCCTTTGAGTCAAGGGCAGAGCATGTGTTTGGCCGGAAGTCTTGATTCAGAACTTGGAATCGGGCTTTTCTGCTAATCTGGTGCTTTTCCTCTGACTGCACAATAATATTGTCTTGGTTGCTAAGAAACCCTCTGTAACTGGCACTGAGTGGAGTGGCTATAGTAGGATAATATACCATGCAGATGTCAGGGCAGCACCGTGCCTGAGTGGCGACCAGGCCTTCACATGACAGCATGCCGTCACACTAAGTGTCTCCCAGGTCCGCCTCACAGGGCAGCGGCATGGATTGCTGATTGCAGGAGCCAGGTGTCCCCAGGCCGCGGCGTGGTCCGGCAGCACGCTCTCGGTGCTCAGAGCCCAGCCCGGCTTCGGTTTATAGGCTGAGATTTCGTGGGCTATTGGTCTGAGTGAAGCACTCTCCTAATGATAGGTCATTATAATGGCGCATTAGTTTGATGCAGGGTAATGAAATACCGTTACCTCAATGGGGCCGGCCGCCTCGTGCAGCCCTTCCCTCCTAACTCCTGCCCCGCCAAGGCACCCTCCACTCCTGTAGCTCAGAGCAAGTGCCTGATTGAAGACCTTTTTGGAGCAAAGACTTTAGTGTCATTTAAAAGCTAAGATTCAAGTTTAATGCCCCTCATAGTAATTGCTTTCTGCTTTGTTTTTCACAGCTGAGAGACATCGTTCGGCCAGATCTCTCGGGGGATGTGAGAGAAGCAGGCAAGTCATCAGCCCTGAGTGCCCCGATACAACGCACGCGTTCTTTTACTTCAGGGACAGAGGGAGGTCCAGGCGTTGTTCGTCAGGCAATTTTCTCGCACCGGATGCAGAGGGTTGCGGGACTGGGTTCATCGCCATGTCCCAAGAATCAGACAGACGCACAGGCCGAGTCCAGGCTGTGGGTCTCGAGAAGGCCTCGAGGAGGCACTTTGTTTCTCACCTGGATGGGGACAATGGTACAAATGTGGCCCAAGTAATAGAACAATAGTTCAAAAATTGGCTTTAAAAAACCCTTTGAGTGGCTAGAATTAGAACTGTTTTTAAAAAATAGGAGTCATACCTGTTTCGGCTTCCCGGCCAGCAGGAGCCACTGGTGGTCTTCCGTCTGTGACAGCCAGAGCTCTTTGACCGCAAGCAACGGCAATTCGGCTGACCCTAACCTGGACAGGAGTTTATTTAAGTTATACTGGGTGGTTTAAAGACCTGAAAAATACACCAAAGAGCCTGGAAGCTAGAAGGACACGGCGTTGGGCACCTAAAGGACACCCATGTCTGAATCCTGTAACTCAGTCATGTCCTGTATTTCCACACCTTTGAGATTCAGGGAGCAGGACAGAGTAGTTCGGATCACTGTGTGGGAGGGACTACGGCGGCAGTCTGGTCAGGATGGACTCGGCAGCACCCCGCTGGGTGATCTCGTGGAGGATGGTGCGAGGGGCTGATGGGAGGTTTTGAGGGACTTATCACAGCTGCAAACACTTCAGTGCCAAGACTGCAAGACTACCTCTTGGCCAGTGAGAGCGGAGCATACCTGACTGATCATTTCTTCAAGGTTGGGTGAAGAATAAAACAGATTCCATCCCACTTTCTTTTAGCATGTGAGTAGGTTTTCCTGACTCAGGGCTCTGGGAAGTTTCCAGGGCCTCAAATGACTGCCATTCTTTTCTTCTTTCCAGACCAGTGCCTACTGTCCCCGCGGCAGACTCCACTGGGGTCTACCTGGCACCAATGTCCAGTCATCTTTGTTGGAAGCCACTTCTCATACAAACCTTGAAAAAATGTTGAGTATTTATGTTGGGATTTTCTTCAGTAGCCAGGGCATATGACCTCGTTCTGGCCAATGAGAAACCAGGGAAGGTCTGACAGCCGTGAAGCTGCAAACCACGGGATACAGCCACGGCAGACCCACAGTAAGCTCAGCGTAGTGGTTTACACCGCTGGTGACTTCTCCTGCGGGACTGGCCACATCTGAATCAAACTATCTAGAGGCCTCTTGCTGAGGTGAAAAATAAATGCCCTTCATGTTTAAGCCATTTGTCTTAGTCCATCCTAAATCTGGGCTGTTAAAAACAAAAACACCATAGATAAGCTAGCGTAGAGAATAAACAGAAATGGATTGCTCACTGTTCTGGAGACTGGGAAGACCAAGGCCAGGGCACCAGCAGACTCCGGGTGAGGCCTACCTCCTGGTTCTGGACGGCCATCGCTGTGTCCTGACGTGGTGGAAACATGCGGGGAACCATGGGCCTCTTTTATTCCCATCCATAAAGACTCTATCCTTGTGACCTAACTGCATCCCAAAGCTCCCACCGCCAAATGCCTTCACAGTGGCAGGTAGGCTTTAAGACCTGATTATTTTGGAGAGGGTACAAATATTCAGCTTGAAACACCATTTTGATGTTTATTTTTGAGAGAGAGGGAGAGAGAGAGGAGAGAGACATCCTCAATGGGGTCTTCACGCAGTGGTCCACCTCCAGTCTCAGCCCGCCTGGGTCGGGCACACGTGCACTGCTGGAGTGCCTAAGGACGTCCCAGGACATGCACCCGGGACCTTCCCATGTGGGTCCAGTTGTGCTACTGCTACACCCTCTCCTGGCCTCACAGCACTATTTTAATAGGGTGTCATAATATGGGCAGTGGAAGCATCGTAATTCACACATTCAGGAAAGGCTCAGCTGCCTTTGGGGGAATTGAGCCTCACCGGCATCAGCATCAGGAAGTCCCCGCAGACACACAGATGGAGACGCCGTGGGTGCCCTGTCTGTCCTCAGGACCCCCTTCAGATTCCTCTCCCTAAGCAGTGGGCGGCTCCTTGCTGTCTCTCTTCTTTGTCTCAGCCCTCTCTAAGGAGAGAGGTCAGATGGGCATGGTGGTTGGAGGGTCTTCTCATGGGACGAGACTGTGTGGGTTCGTCTCTCTGTGAGGATCTGGCTCCTCACTATCTCAGAGGGATGGGAGGGAGGCTGCTTGTGGCCTTGCCTCAGTGTCCAGCCTCGCCCCTCAGCTTGGCTGAAGCTGCTTGTCATCTGTCCACGTGCAGTCCTCGTCCAGGTCTCTGGGCTAGGCCTCACTCTGGGCAGGCGGGGCCTGAGAACTCGGCATCAAGCGCCTTTCACCACTCATGCGGCTTTGACCTTGGGCCACATCTGGTTCCGATAAGTGTGATTTTATTTTCTTGGAACTCAGTTCTGGTTTTGTATACAAATTCTGGAAATTGTCCACTTCCCAGGATGAAGTTCCCTCTGGGTAATGTGACCAGCAGCCAGTACCCCCGGAGCCTGGCGGGAGAGCCCGGCCTTGCACGCAGGGTGGTGGCTACAGTCTTGCTTGGCACTGACCTTTCTCCTTGGCATTTGCAACTGCTCCCTGCTTGGGCCTCTGGATTTCTCTTGTTCCTATACTTGTTTTTGTCTCCAGTGTGAATCAGTATTGTTGGCATATCAGGCTCCATGTATGTGCTCATTAGCTCACTTTAAAAAAAAAAAAAAAAAAAAAGGCCTCACGGAGGGGAACAGCCCGACTGCTATGTGGTGTCAGGGTGGTAAGGCCCCTTGGTCCTTCTCTCTTTTTGTTTGGCTTACTTTAAGATGATTCTCATGGGACCAGCAGTTGGCATAATGGCTATGTTGCTGGACTCCCATGTAGTCGACCGCAGTTCGAGTCCCGGACCCGGTGGCTTAACCTCACGCTGGTGCACGTGTGTGTGTGCCCAAGATCCCAAGAGGAGAATGGTGGAGAAGGGATTGTGGCATGGCCATCCCCTTGGGGGGTGATTTCTCGCTTTCTGTTCTTCCTCTCTCTGTTGTTCAGGCGCGCGCACGCACCCTATAGCAAAAACCTCTCCCCCGCACCCCCCCCCCAAAAAAATGATGATTCTCACACCTTTGACATTGCAAGAAGGCTGCAGGAACTGTCTCTATCAAATTCATGTTCTCCTCAAGAAGGAAGGACGCGATGAGCACCACAGGGGGACTGGCTGTCCCAAAGTCCCATTCAGTGGGGTCCATGTATCCCCCACTTGCTTACTCCTGGCTGCAAAAGTGGCAGGAAGGTAGAGGCCTCCGCTGAGGCCAGCCTGCAGCAGGTCAGTGTGCTGTAGTCAACAGTGAGGGGCGGCAGGTGCTCCTAAACCTCGTTGCCTGCTTGCAGTCGGGGATCTATGAGCTTCTGGACAGCCTCATATAATGTTCCTTTGCAGCTCACACATTTCGAACTTGGAGCCTGCTACTGCCAAGGGACAGCACTTGTGGCCGCATACGGCATCAGGTGTTTTCTCCCTGCTGCTTGCCACATGGACTTTTTCTTTCCTCAGTGTGTGTCTTTCGCACCTCACAGAGACAGTGGAAGTTGCCCTGGGTCTTTGAAAAGAGATCAGAAAAGGAGTCGGGGAAAAACAGCAACGTGAGCACAGCTGTCGAGACAGGCACAGCTGGGCGTGCAGGTGAGACAGCAAGGACAGTGCCGGAAAGGGAAAGGAGGCGAAGACGGCTGGGGTGGGGGCCGGGAGGGAACTGGCGCTGGGGTCCAGGCAGAGACTGAGCAGCCAGGAGGATTTCTGAATAGGGAAATGACCCAAGGAAAGCAGTACTAACACAGATTAAGCCAGGCAGCAGTTCTTTACAAACCCAGTTCTTAATCCCAGTGCCACCATTCTGCAGGAAGTCCCGGTGCAGAGTGAAAGCAATGGGTGACACTCATGGTGGCATGTTAACTACAAGAAGGCAGAGGCCACTGCTGGTTTTGACTTTATTACCATGGAGTTTGCTGCTTCCAAGGCTGAGAGCACTCTTGCTCAGAGTGTTTAGGCCTGGACAGCCAGCTTTTGTGTTCTAGGTGTCATGGGGAAAGCGTCCAGGGGGGAAGGCTGGATGTGAATTCAAAAGTCAATTTAACTTCTCGGAAACTCCGAGTCAAGGAGATAAGAAACTACCCAGATTTGTCAAATACATGACACAACACCATTTACATGAAATCAAAATACCTGTGAATGAAACAACAGGATGTATTTTTGAGTCTGTATACACATTAAATATAGTCAAATGGTTTTCAACAGGGAGTCGGGACCTGGGGTGGAGGAGGAGGATACATAGGAACAGATAAATTAGTGAGTTGAGACAAGAGAAAGAAAAAATGAGATGGAAGTATGCATATTTTGCCACTCTTCCAGAAACACCATGAAACAGTGGCATGCCAGTTTCTGATTTAGTTGGTAGAATAAACTCCCCAGCAGTCAGCAGTAGGGTTCTAATTTTTAAGTTCGCATTATTTTGAACAATACTAGACGTGGGTTCTAAATGTTTCTTTTATACTGTGTCATTATTATTTATGAAGGCAATAAGATGGAAGCATTTCTCTCGATCTTGCACGCCTTGCTGGAGCACTATGTGAGACTCCATAACTTCTACCACCACATAGTTTGTTTGACTTGCTATTTGTGGTAATATTAGAGAGAAAATGTAGTTGGTTTTAAAATTTGTTTTAGCAGGCTATCCTGGAGCAATTTTCTGAAGTGGTTTTTCACAGTTACCTATATCATTATGAAAATGTAGTAATCCCTAGAAGATTGTAGGTGCATTACTACACAGGGTATTTTATTTTAAAAAGAGGAGAGACATTCTTTTTCTTCTCTGTCTCTCTCTCACACACACACACTTTGCAATGAAATTTATTTTTTCCATCTGGAAAAAGCTGGGTTGCATAACTTTTAATAAGCCACCTCAGCTAACTCAGCTTCACTTAGCTTAAAAGGATATGTGAGATTGTTCCTGTGTAAAATGTGACATTCAGATTCCTCACTAATGTGTCCTCGGCAAGATCAGTCACTTTCTTGGCTCTTTATTCTTTCTGGTATCTCAGCTCTTCCATATGGGATCACTTTCCTTCTGTCGAAAGTGCATCCTTTGAAACTGTGCTACTGGAAGTGCGGTCCGTGGAACGGCTGCCAATCTGCAAACTGTTACCAGTCCACCATCAGACAAGGACAGAAGTGAGAATCTTAAGTGCGCGTAGTAGCTCGACATGGGTGTAATAGCCAAATGCATGTTCCGTGCACTTTACTTGTTGAACGAGGCATAAGCCAAAGGTTCAAGTCAATGAAAGAAGGGACATTTAAAAAGTCTCAATCCAATAAAAACCTTACTCTTCACCACGGAGTTTGAGAAGTTGAGAAGTATTGCTTTAGAGTTTCCTCTGAGAAATACTTCCTTTGTATTTTACCCGCATTCTTGGAAGACTGGTGTGGTGGCTGTAGAATTCAATATTGATGGTAATTTTCTTTGGTACAGGAAAGATATTTTTCCATTGGCTTTCAGCTTTTATTGTTATTTTTGGTAAGTCAGCTGTCATTCTAACTAGCCTTTTTATTCTCTTCATGTTTGTAGATTTTCTCTTAGCTTTCAGTTTTCTACAGTTTCACATACATGGAAGTGTGAGTCTTTGTGTTGACACTATTTGGGATTTATTATAAATCTGCAATTTGGCATCTTTTATCATTCTAGAAACTTTTCAGGTATTGTTTCTTCTAATACTGTTTTTTCTTTTTCTTTTCTTTTTCTTTTTTTGGAGCAATTTTTGCAAAAGGTCATGTGTGCTCTCCAGAAAGACAGAGGGAGACAGAAATCACCCCACAATTCCTCCTCCTCCATTCTCCTCTCAGGATCTTGGGCACACACACATGAACATGCACCTGGTGTGAGTTTAAGCCACCGGGTCTGGGACTCGAACCATGGTAGACTACATGGGAGTCCAGCAACATAGCCATTATGCTAACTGCTGGTCCATAATATTGTTTTTTCTTTCTTCACTTTCTTCTCCCACTTTGGGATATCAAGTTAAATATTTTGGGATATCTGCAAAATCATGACTCATTTTTCCATAGATAAACATAGAAAAGTATGTCATGACTTTCCTAATGACCTCATATATTTAGAGATGGGAAAGCAGGACACATTAGAAAAAAATACATTATGACTTCTCCAACAACCCAATATTAGATATTATCAGTCTAATCTTTATACTTCCTAATCTTACTTTAATATCTTCTATCTTTTTGTTTCCCTATACTGCATTTTAGACAATGTTCTCTGATTTTCACTATAAAGAATACTATACTGACAACAATTGTCTGATAATTCCAGTATTTGAAGTCTTTTCCTAATGTTGCTTACCTCTGTTAGTTACTGCTTATAGTATCTTGCTCTTTGACAGACTGTTTTTGACTCAGTGCTTGTCATTGTGTTTGAACATTACTTTTAGGAATAGTTTATGATCTAGCATGAAGGTATGTTCCTTCACAGAAGGATGACTACTTCTGCCAAGTGCTTGGGGCATTGCTAGCCTCAAACATTCAGACAAAGTGTAAGGCTTACAGTAATGTAAATATAGATGCTTTTTTTTTTTTTTAAGAGGTTTTTGCTATAGAGTATGTGTGCTCGCGAGAGAGACAGACAGACAGAAAGCGAGAGGTCATCCCCCCAAGGAGGATGGCCACACCGCAATCCCTTTTCTTCTATTTTTCTCTTGGGAGCTTGGGCATGCATGCACGTGTGCCCTGTGAGTTTAAGCCACCGGGTCCTGGACTCGAACCATGGTCGACTGCATGGGAGTCCAGTGACATAGCCATTATGCCAAGTGCTGGTACCATAGATCCTCTTTTTTTTTTTTTTTTTTTTTTTTTTTTGAATGAAAGAAAGATAGAACAGAAGACAGATAGATACAGGTATTTTCGACAGACTCACTGTCACAACCCTCTGCCCAAGCCTCCCAGCTCTGATCATGGACACCCATTGCCATGCCCGGCTTGTTGGGCTGCTCTGAGACCTAAATCCCAGCCTCCTGCATAGTTCCCTGCTGCCTACACCAGGACGGCTTGCCCAGGAGGGATTGATTACATTTAGTTTACTCTTATCCTCAGAGCGTACCTCCCTTGGGTAGTAGCTTATTTTGGGCCACCGTATCTTTTGTAAACTGAAGACTGTGATCTGCACCCCTCTCCATCTCAAACTTACCAGAGTGAAAATTCACATTTTCCAAGATTGGCAAATGCTTTCAGGGAAAAAGTGCTTTCGTACTTGCTTACCTCTCTGGGCTATAGATTACATTCAATCACATCACATCTAAGGACAGTTCTGTTTTTTAGTCAGCAAATTTCGGTTGTTTTCACAGGATGATTGGTTCAAATAGTGCTCTGACTGTGGACTCAAAAGAAAACCACTTCTACTCATAATTTGGAGCAGGAACATGACTAATCCAAGAAGTCCTTCGACAATAACTGGTGAAAGAGAAAGACCACTGGCGTAACAGGCCAAAGACAGTCACGTGGAAGAGAAGTTCTACGTACCCTTGGTACTCCATGCCACAGGCCAGAGACAGTCATGTGGAGGAGAAGTTCTACATACTCTTGGTACTCCATGCCACAAAACATGCATGTACTCAGTCGCTGGGTCTCCTGGGCATCGTGCCACAAGTGTAGTATGAAGTGGGTAAAGTATAGTGCTTCCGCCATCATTCACATAGTAGAATTTGTGAACATTTTTGGTCTGTCCTAGAAAATATTTTTAAATACAGTTGTTACTATTCATGCACATTAAGACAAATCCCTTATTTTCTTTGGAAGAATCTATCTGAACGAGGGCACCTCGGTCTTATTTCCTGGACCAGAGATTGTAGGATGCAATTGCCAGCTATCTGGCCAGGTTACTTTAATTTCAGGGCTGGTTCCATTTGCAAACAAATTTTCCTCAAATGAGGGTTGTGAAAATTTTGTATTACATAAACACTAGAACTCTACAGGAGTGTTTCTCAAAGATTAATGTAATTACAAATCATGTAGAAATCCTATAAAATGCAAGTTTTGATTCAGTAGGTCTGGGATGAAGCCGAAGATTCTACTTTTCTTTTTCTATTCATTTATCTTTATTTTTATTGCTGTTATGGTGGTGGTTTGCTAGAGGGCATGTGTGCTCACCAGAAAGAGAGAGCAAGAAAGTGAGAAATCACTCCCCAGGGGGGCTGGCCATGCCACAATTCCTTCTCCTCCACTCTCCTCTCAGGATTTTGGGCTTACAGATATATGTACATGGCATGTTTTTCAAACTACCGGGTCCAGGACTCAAACTGCAGTAGACTGCCTCCATACCACCTGTTGATTCCTTCTTTCTGTTTTTCTTTTTTTTTTTAAAGTTTATTTATCGATTTCTTCCATGACAGAGACAGAGATAGGGAGACAGAGAGAGACTGGCATCCCCGGCAGGTCCTCAGGTCATCATTCATTCCCAATCTTAGCCGTCTGGATCATAGGCCCTTGTGTGCACCATCATGCTCAGGGTGGTATCAGGACATGAACCCAGGAACTTCCCCATATGGGACAAGTTGCATCACCATTATACCATCACCTGGCCACAGATTATACTATCTTAACAGACTCCCAGGGGATCCCAATGCTCGTAATCCTCTAGCCACTCTTTGAGCCTCAAGGCTCTGCAGGGCTCAGAACACGTCATATTGAACCTGGGTCTGCTTTCTGCCCCACACCAGGCTTTCCCACACATGGAATATCCTTTGGGTTTCCTAAGATCTGGAATTTCAAGAGAGGAGCCATCTCAACTGGCAAAGCAATGAAGTGTTTTAGCTGCGTGCAAGCCTGTCTCCTCACCACTCAGATGATTTCTCTGGGGCCCAGAAGTGTGGGTGAAGCAGAGGAAAGGATAACCCCAGACCCAAATCAGTGTGCAGTTCCACATTTTATCATCATACTCATGAGGGGTTGCTTTTATTTTTATTTCTTGTTTTTTTTTCTTTTCTTTCAGATTAATAATTTTATAGTTCTAATAAAAACTAATACCCTCCACCACAATCCTTGCTTCTCCTAAGAAAAAATATTATTCACAAAACTTCATCATGTAGCCAGGTAAACAGACTTGGGGTGGGGTTTCAGACTGGTTCCTCGCTATAAAGTCAGATCTGTCCTTCGTAGGGCTGACTACGCAGCAAGTCACTGACATGGGGGGTAGAAAAGATACTGGAAGTCTTCCCTGCACCACCAACTTTTCAATGAGGACTCCTCATAACAGGCTTTCCAAGCTGAGCATAGGCAAGGCCGTCCTCAAATATCAGCTCAGATGGGGAGGAAGACAGGCCGCCCCGCTGTACCAGTGGAAGGAGCTCCTGAAGCCAGACACTTACATACGAGATATAAGCCACACACGGGACCTCTGTCCTCCGGCAGCATGCAGCTGAGCCACACTGGATGGGCATGGAGGACTTTGGAAGGGGTGCCGGTGGGCACGAGGAGACACAGGTTGGGACACATCTCTCAAGGGAGGCTGAAAGGCCACGCCCAGGCAGAGGGCTCTAGGAATGAGGCGCGTTCCTCCTCCCAGACTGCTCTAAGTGCTCAGTACTCCACCTCCACATCCTCTTCTTTCTTATTTGGAAGTCACTTCCTCGTGAGGTGCCGCCAAGTTTCAGGCTCACAGTCACCACTTAGACTCTTGCTGCTGGTCGTGTGGTCTGTGGCCAGCAGCCTCTGCATCACCTGGGGGCTTCTTAAGAGGGTAGCTGCTCAGATATCCACCCTAGACCTTCTGAAACAACGTCTGAATTTTAACAAAATCCCTGGTGGTTTATATACACATGAACGTTCGAGAAACGCTGCCCTAGAAAGCACAATAAATCCGTTATTTGGATCTCTGGCCCTGTGGCCTGGCTGGAGGGGGGAGGGCGATGAACACCTTCCTAAGGTAGAAGAACCTCTCCAGGAAAGTCAAGGTTCTGGGTTAACAACGTTTTTACGGACTTATTCTCCTCTTCTAATATGTGAGTTTGGAGCTGCCTGGATTTTTAACTTCGATATAATGAGAGAAATACATGATTTGGATTCTCTTACTCCCTCTTCACTAGACTGTTCCAGAAATAAAGAGTCATCCATAAGCCTTAGGGGAGTTGAAATGAAAACTCTTGGAACATGAAATTTTGGTCCAAATGGGATTTTTACTGGTGTTACTAATTAAGATTCTCTTCAAAACTAGGCCAGCCCCATGCTATCCAGTTGGCAGTCTGTTTAGAATCCCTCTGTAAACACGCAGTGGCTTGTACAAATAGGGAGGCTTTACTTTCCCATCATAAAGAGGACCTGAAATAAATCCCAGACAACTCTAGGAGTTTGTCTTTGCCATAAAAATAGTAGAATTCATTGAGAGCTGCCTCACTGCTCTCAGACAGGATACGGGCTGGCCAGCTAATTGGCCATGGGAACCAGCTGGTGGTGGGTTTCACTCTAGTCGGATTGCAGAAGGGAGGCCAGTCTTGGTTTGCTTTCCAGGCATTGAAAGCTTTACGTGTAGGTGATGCTAGTGTTCATATCGTCTAAACGAGACTGCTCAGTTTTTAACCAGTGACCCCGAACAACTTCTCAGCGTCACATGGCTGGCAGCTGGCATCACCGGGCTCCTCTTACAGACAGACTGCCGACTGAGAGGAAGATGAGAGTCGCACACTCTTCGCTTTTACGTGCCCCACAGGAGGTGTCACAGGTGGCCGTGTAGCCTAAAAATCCAGGTAGGTAGATAGCGCTGAGGCTGGAGGGGCCAGAAGTGAGTGGTCTGCATCAGCTCAGCGCTTTGAATATCATACGAGCAAATAACCATTGCTGGGTAAGTGACCGAGTAGCTGAGTCTCCCCTGGTGCAACCTGGCGGACGCATCCTACTTACTTAAGCTGGTCATTGAGGAAGGGCACCCCGTGTCCCCGGTCTGTGATGTTCCTCTCCATAGACTTAGAGGCTAGCCCAGCGCCTGGTCATGTGTGGAACATGGGAGTGGGTTTGCCTGTTCACGTCTGCAGGTAGCATCTGAAGCTGAGTCCATCTGGCATCGCCTGACTTTCTGCCCGGTTTATACTGTCTGTGAAGTCCCCGCCCTGCTCGCCTCTATGTATTGCATGGGAACTGCAAAGTACCGCTGCTCTGTTATGGGTAATTGCTCGTCTATCAAATCAGGACACGAGGCTGGGAGACTGTGCTCCAGCTACATCCAGTTTATATACGCCATTCCAACAGCAGGTCTCGGGATTTTCATTCGGACACTGGCTAAGAGCTAAGGATAGCATGCTACGTCTCACAGCACTGCATGCACTAGAACCTGGCTGCTCAGCACTGCTCAGGCGCGACATTCAAGGCCTTGCGCGCTGAGACAGTAGAATTGCTAGGGTAGGAGCTGGCAGGTGGCGTGGTGGTTAAGGGTGCTGGACTCCCACATGGCTAACTGTGGTTCGAGTCCTGGACCTGGCAGCTTGTTTTCTCACTTTCCCTCTCTCTCTCTCTCTCTCACTCTCTCACTCTGTCCCTCTCTGGTCATATTAAAATAAATAAATAAATAAGTAAATAAGTAAATAAATAAATAAATAAATAAATAAATAAAGGAACCAGCAGTTAGTGTAATGGTTATGTTGCTGGACTCCCACGTAGTCGACCGTGGTTTGCGACCTGGGCCCGGTGGCTTAGAACTCACGCTGGGCGAATGTGCGTGCGTGTCCAAGATTCCGAGAGGAGAATGGAGGAGAAAGGATTGCGGCGTGACCATCCCCCCTGGGGGGTGATTTCTTGCTTTCTGTCTCTATGTCTCTCTCTGTCTGTCTGGCGAGCGCACGCGCCCTATAGCGAAAACCTATCAAAAATAAATAAATAAATAAAGTTAAATAAAATAAATATTTTTAAAAAAGAAAAGAATTGCTAGGGTAAAGAAACCAGTGAAGGTGAGGTCTCGTGTTCTGCCTGATCGCGTCGGTGCTGAAGCAGAAGCAGAGGCTGAGGCTGGCGGTGGGAGCTGCGGAGAAGGTCGAGGAGAGGCAGGTGGGGCCAGGGTGAGCCTTCTCGGGGCACACGGTCTGGGAAGCAGGGAGGACGCGGGCTGCCCCGATACTGCGGAGCTTTCAGTTAGCTGCTCTTCCCAGATGCAGCCCTGGCAAAGAAAGTGGGTCATTAGCAGGAAAGAGAAGAGCCATGGCCTCAGTGTCCTTCCAGGGTGAGGGTGTGGCCATGTGTCTTGACACGGGGGCGACTGCCCAGTTCACAGGAGCTCTTTAGGGAGAAGGAATTTCCTTTGGACCTTTGGGATCCTGACAATCTTTCCACATTTTCTCTGTAGAGCCTTCCTGCCAAGAGGGTGGGGAGACTTGTCCCACTGGGTGAAGGGTGCCTAGGAGGGAGCGGTGTCCTCCCCACCCAGGGTCAGGGAGAGAAAGTGGCAGCCATTCCCAGCTGTGCGATCTGGAGCAAGAAGCTCAGCCTCTCTGAGTCGCAGGTAGATTATCAGGTGGTTATCCCTGGAGGTCATTACAACTCCCTTAACCTGTGCCTTGCTGTGTGGTTGTGAAGGTTTGGGCGACAGCGGTACAGCTCTGCACATAGTTTCTGTCACACAGTGATGGCTGTCACTGTCGTTCGTAGAGTTCTTGGGATCCTTCTGACTTCAGCGTTCAGAACCACCCTGTACAGTGCAAAGGCAGCCTGGCCTTCTGTGCTAACCTGGTGGCCGTCGCAACAGAAGAAGCTATGGCGGGTCTCACCCAGGTCTCTTCAGGGTCCTTCACGCGTTCTACCAGAGGCACAAGTGACCGCGGGCCAGCTCTGTGGTTCAGCATGGACGATTCCCTATGTGCACGTGTGTGCGCGTGCGTGCCCTTAGAACGGTTCCCTAGGTATTCGTTAGGCTTGTGGGCTTAGACTCACTATTCAGAAAGTCCCGCTGCTGTAATAACTTCATACGTCAAACTTCCCTGAAAGGTTTTTCTACAAAAATTTATAACAATCTCAAAGTTCCAGCCATTTGTAAAAGCAGTACTTTTTCTGTCTTTTTCTTTGTTCCTTTTTAGAACCATCCGAGATCAAGTTGCCGACCTAAGGCCCCACCACTTCTGAATACTTGAGCGTGTACTTCCTACAAACGAGCGCGTTCTCCGCCAGAGTCCCGACACAGTGTTCAGAATTCCGATGCTGAACGCGGTACATTTCTATGATCAAGTGCTCTGACTTCATTCCAGATTCACCCGTCGTCCCAATAATGGCCCGAATAGCAAACGATCTAATCTAGAATCGTTTAGTTTGCGTTTCGTTGTCATGCCACATTAGTCTCTCACTCTGGGGCAATTTCTCAGTCTTTCTTGACTCTCCGGACCTTGACGCTTTGGGAGATTACAGTAGAATGTGAATATTCCTCAGCTTCAGTTTGCGGATCCATCCTCAGGATTCGATTTTGGCCCTGTGTTTCCGGCAGGACGGCACAGAGGGAAGGCATGCCTCTCAGCACGTTCCGCTAGGAGGCGCACGACTTCAACCTGCGGCGTTCCTGTGGAGGCTGACTCTCCTACTTGTCTGTCATGTCTGCCAGGCTTCTTCCTACTAAATTTATCCATTTCCCCTGCAATTAAACATTTTGAGTAGAGTAATTAGAAACTACGTAAGTATCCTATTACTCTATAAATTCTAATCATGTTTATATCAATATGGACTCTTATTACTTCTTGCACTATGATCCATTACCAGTATTATTCTGAGCTTCTAATTGCCCTATTTAGCCAGCAGGAGCCCCTTCAAGCTGACTTCTGCGGCCCTTTAACATGTCCCAGTCATTATCTGAACATTTCCTTCTTCCCTGGCACTCTAAGTGAGCCCAGCTCTCTACTTTTTCTGCCCTGGCCATGGACAGATTTCGGCAAGAAGCCCAGGTTCCTTTTACTGGAGAAGGCTACTTAGAGGGCACCATCTGGGTGCCACAATACGCATTGCTATTGGGATGTGGGCCTCTCCGCGCATAGGGTATACGTGTAGAGACTATGTACGCGTATATACACAAGCACACGTATACACATGGTAGACGTATACACATACGTACACACGCTTATCCCGTATTTGTTTATATGTCTGCACCTATTATTATGCCTATTTGTCTCTCCATCGGTTCTGAGAACGCTGGGATCTTATCAACACTTCCAATTCCAGCCCAGTCCCATGGGGGTCATTCTAGTTCCCTCCCTTCACTCATCTGTAACTCCCTACTTCTGACAGTGACGAGCCCGAACGCCAGTGTCCGAAGCATGTCTGCTTACTTGACCCATTCTTCTGCTTGTATTGCTATGGCTATTTCCCACGGAAGCTGTTAGTGTAGGGCCCCCTTGCCCACTCAGCCCCAACCACCTGGACTGGACTGCGGCCGCTGCCCCCTGTGAGGGACCCTCCTCACCCTGCCTGCTGGAGCTCTGACGCCCCTTGCAGGTGACCCTTCTGAGCAGATGACCTTTTCTCCTCTTCGGCCTCTTCACCTCTCTGGGCCACTGTGGTCCCCCTCTCCACCTCTTGCTCCACCTGACTGAGCGTTGAGCAGTTCAGGAGAGGTGGGAGAAGAGAGGGCCGCAGCAGGTTTTTGCGACTTGGAACACATTCTTTCCTTAGCTGGAAAGATGGTCTAGTCAGCCCAGTCTCCAGGTCCTTTGACCCCACTCCTAAGATGAGACAGAAATGCCGCTGGTGCCCTGAGACGCTCCGCGGTGGTCCTGGCGAAGGGCGCTCCCCGGGCCTTCCTTGAGTTGGGCACGGGGGCAGAGGTTTCCTTCCCAGCTCCCTGTCTGCCATCCACGGCATTTCTGCTGCTCTGTCACTGTGTTTCGGTGCTTCTGCTTCAAAATCCAGCAGACAAACACAGCGTTCACCATCTTCAGTGCCTGCTGTGGACACACACAGAATTGTAACACTCAGGCTTTAGATGAGAAACAGACGTGCACAGGCACAGCTCCGACCCAGCCTGGGCATCCCCCAGCAGACTTACCATCGCATCAGCCACTTTTCTACTCTGGCTATGTCCTGATGTCTCACTGCCACCAGTCCCTAAAGGGACTTTCTGCCCCACTTGCTATTGAAAAATTTTCTACTCTTTTTGGATGAGTTATTATTTTTCAGAAGCTTATTTGTTTTATTTATGATCGAGACTGTGAACATGTGCAAGAGAGAGACAGAGAGAATCACTCTGAATAAAGTCCTGTCAGACCGCGATTGCTTTCTTGTACCCTCCAGCTAGTCAGCATCCTGGGAACACACGCACCTACACACACACACACACACACACACACACACCAGAGTGCTTTCACGCCGACCCTGGGGCCTGAACCTATGGTTGGCCCTGCAGCTTCCAGCACTGCAGTTTAGTTTGCCACTGTCTGTGCCACCAGGCTGGGTCCTAGGTTAGTTAGTTAAGCAGCCAGGCCTGCCTCACATGGACGCAGGAACATGTAATAAGATTATTGACAGAGCCTTCTGAGGACCTTCCAAGACAGCGTGCTGTGGTCTCCTTGGAAAGCTGTAGAAATAACCTTGCAAAGGAGACGATTCTTGCTGGTTTAACTGGATATTCATATAAACTTTTTTTTTAAGAGAGATTTTTGCTATAGGGCATATGAGCTCATTGGAGAGATGGAGAGAGACAGAAAATGAGAAATCACCTCCTGCAGGGATGGCCATGCCACAATCCCTTCTCCTCCACTCTCCTCTCAGGATGTTCGGCTCACATACACACATGCCTGGCATGAGTTTAAGCCGCCAGGTCTGGGATTTGAACCACAGTTGGCCATGTGGGAGTCCAGCAACTCACCATTATGTCATCTGCTGGTCCCCTCATATAAACTTTTTAAAGAGATGAGCAGTAGAGCTAACGCTTATCTGTATGTTTTGAATTTATGTTGTTTCATCCCATGTACAAAACCCTTTTTTTTCCCCTACAAATAGCTTTTGTTTTGTTTTGTCTTGCTTTGGGGAATTATAAGGGAAAGCAGAACATTTTATTATTGTTTTTGCTTCAGTGACTTTAGGACAAATTTTTAAAAGTCTTAAACAAACCAACAAAAGCCCAAGGACAGCCTCTCAGAGAAGCCATCATCCCAGGTCACATCTACCCCTGGCTGTCTACAGTTCCCGTTTCTTGGCAACCTCCCCCATCTGTTCCAGAACAGGGTTCACCCTTGAAAGTATAGTCACGGCTCCTTGTGTTCAGAAGTGTGAAATCAAAGTAGATGTTTGGTAAAAGCTTCCTGAAATAATAGGAACTTTTGACTGTCATTTTTGCATAATTTCTTTCAAAAGCATTACTAACGTATGGCTAAGTGTTGATGTAGGCAACGCACTTGAAGTGGGAGGAATGGTATTTACAAAATCCTCCGAGTTGTTGACGTTAACTTCCTGGATTTTTTTCTCTTAAACAAATCTTAATGGGACAAATGACATGACAAAATACTCTGAAAGCATCTGAAACACGAGAGCCACCTACACACGCCTCCAGATATCTCGATGAGTCTGAGTGCTTGTTTTCAGTGGGTGTCTCCAGGGCTGACTCACAGCGCCACGCACTCTGAGCTCAGGGCCCTGGTGCTCCTTCCCCAGATAGTCTCCTCCGGATGATCGGCCAAGGCAAAACAAGCGCCTTCTCAACTATTCTGAACCCCTGGAACTTCTCTCAAATGAGTTTGGCTTTTGAATGATGCCTGGAGGGAAGAATTTCCTAGCACTATATTTACATTATTTTCCTGCTGTGCTTTAGACATCATTCTTAAAATTCCATTCACACCATGAAAGGAAATAGTCTCAAGAAAATAAAGAGGTTGGAAATCTGTCAGCTAGGCATACCCATCATTCCTGCTCTGCCCCACCATAAATGAATCAAAGAATCAGGCCAGTAGGCATTAGCCAGGTGACCCTCTCTGGAGATGTCAAAGATGGTTTTTAAAAAGCACAGTGGGGGGATCAGCGGTTGGCGTAATGGCTATGTTGCTGGACTCCCATGCAGTCCACCATGGTTCAAGTCCTGGACCCGGTGGCTTAAACTCATGCCGGGTGCATGTGCGTGTGTGCCCAAGATCCCAAGAGGAGAATGGAGGAGAAGGGATTGTGGTGTGGCCATCCCCCCTGGGGGGGTGATTTCTCGTTTCTGTCTCTCTGTCTATCTCTGTCTCTTTGGTAAGCGCATGCACCCTATACCAAAAACTTCTCAAAAACAAACAAACAAACAAAAAACACGGCACAGTGGGACAGGGATGAGGCTCCTTCGAATGACTTCATTTCTCTCTCTGTGTTCAGTGGGTGGTCTCGGTCGTTACTCCTTGCAGAAATCTGGACAACGAGACATCATGGCTGGTGGTGAAGGTGCGGGCAGTGCAGGGTGCACCTGGAAAGGAGATACGAACTTGCCCAGGCCGTCCTCGAGTTGGGGACATGCAGGACATCGGGAGCATCAGCACTCAGGGGCCTGGGGGAAGCTGGGCCCTTAATGTCATAATTTTCACAAAGCTAACCTGATAGGAGATCTGCAGATAGCGAAGTGCTTCAATTAAAGCCAGCTCAGTCAAGTGTGTCTGGAGAATCCCTGGAAGAGATGCTTTGAGAGGTGATCAATATGGTCTCATCATGATTCTTAACAGGGCTGATTTCAGGCCGGCGTGGAGAGAAAGCTACTGCAGTTTTGAAATTGGACAGCTCAGGATGAAGTGCCGGTTCTTTGTGCTTGAATCTGCTCCCTGATGCTGGTCAGGGTCACTGAGCCCAGCTGCCCTGCCGGACGGACCCGTCCTTGGCCACGTGGCTCTCTCGCACTGCCTGACTGATGGGTTCGAAGGTCTGGGGATATTTTCTAGTCCCCCTTGTCTACCTGGTGCATCTCCAGAGCCTATTATTCGCCTCTGTGGTGGGAACATGATGTAATGTGGAGACTTGTGGAAAACGTACTTAAACGGCTGATTCTACTGTTCGAGATGAACACGGGCCCAGCTCAGCAGTGCAGTGGTTAAGCGCTGTGCATATGGAGCCAGATTTCACGTGGCCCATAGTGGTTTGAATCCTGGCCCTGGCAATGTGAGACACACTCTGGAGGCATGGGCACACGTGTCCCAAATCCTGGTGGGATGGAGAAATGGAGGAAAAAGGATTACAGCATGACGGCACCCCAATGAGGGGTGCTTTCTCTCTCTCTCTCTTTCTCTGTCTGGTGAGTTGCTCATACCCTCTGCAAATTAAAATAAATAGATTAATTAAGTAAAATAACACAAGAACCCACTGAGTAGTTGATGGCTATCTACTACTATTGTTATTAATAGTTTTTCAGATTTTGTCATAGGGCTTGTGCAGAGAGAAAGACAGAGAGACAGAGAGAGGGGAAGTGAGAAATCATCCCCCTGGGGAGACGGCCATGAGGCAGTCCCTTCTCTTCTATTCTCCTCTTGGGATTTTGGGCACACGTGCACATGTACCTGGCATGATTTTCAAGCCACCAGGTCCAAAACTCGAACCATGGTCCAGAAAAGTCGTAACAGGGACCAGCAGTTAGCGTAAAGGCTATGTCACTGGACTCCCACGTAGTTGACCGCGGTTCGCGTCCCGGACCCGGTGGCTTAAACTCATACCGGGCGCTTGTGCATGCGTGCCTAAGATCCCAAGAGGAGAATGGAGGAGAAGGGATGGTGTGACCATCCTCCCTGGGGGGGGGGGGGGGGTGATTTCTCGCTTTCTATCTCTCTGTCTCTCTCTGTCTGACTGGCGAGCGCATGCGCCCTATAGAAAAAAAAAAAAATCCTCTCCAAAAAAAGAAAAAGAAAAGAAACATCATGACACAGTTTTGCATGGAAACAGACAGATATGTCATGACTTTTCCGACAACCAAATACTTCTCTTATTGACTAGCTCTTAAGTTCAGGACCTGAAGGTCTGCTTTCTCACTTTTCTTCTCTCTGTCTCTCTAGTGAGCACATGTGCCCTATAGAAAACTTAAACAAATAACAAATAAATAAATAAAGATAGTGATAAAAAGATCTCGCAGGTATTAGATGGCAACTTTGGTCATTAAACGAGATCTTGGCCCGTGGTTTGATGGCGTAGTCGGTCACTTTAACCAGCCAAGGCAGACCTGGAATGGTACGGGGGCAGCCAGGGAGGCAAGCCTGTCGTGGTCATAGGCAGCCTACCTCTGGGGGAGCTACTCTGAATTATCAGTGTGCCCTGACCAGCTTGGCTTGCTGCTTAGGCGCTATGGGCCTGGAACTCTACCTGGAGGCCTCTCCCAGGATCACACGGTGGCATAGACAAGACGCACTCTCACGGAATCGGCCTGCCCCCGTCTACTGTCCCAGCCATCTTGCTGAGTGCTTCTCAGCCTGCCATCTGCAGGGCTTTACTGGTCAGAGACTATACCGTGAGAGCGATTAGCAATGCACCTGAACCTAGAGTTTCTCACTTGAGTAGGAGATGGAAGCTAAGCAGAATGATGGAAATCCTTTTAGGAGAGAGGGTTCTGCCCCCTTCTCATCCTGTCAAGCCTAGCGTGTCCTCCGACGTGCAGCCAGACGTCAGTAACCATGCACAGTCTTTTTGCGTAGGCCCAACTCCCAGCAGAGAAGTCTGTTGTGGATCTGAGAGTGGGAGTTTGTAACATTTGGCCCTTTGGAGTTTGTGTGAAGGGAAACATCACGCAAAGTCTCTTTTAGTTTTGACTTCTGTGATTCTATGGAAACAAGGCAGCAATGCTGAGAATGCCATAAACGATGAAAAACTTCGACTACTAAAAACTAAGCTTTTTTTTTTTGGAGAGGTTTTTACTATAGGGCGCGTGCGCTCACCAGAAAGACAGAGAAAGACAGAGAGACAGAAAGCGAAAAATCACCCCCCAGAGGGATGTCCACACCGCAATCCCTTCTCCTCCATTCTCCTCTCGGGATCTTGGGCATGTACGCAAACACACCTGCCAAGAGTTTAAGTCACCGGGTCCAGGACTCAAACCATGGTCGACTACATGGGTGTCCAGCGATGTAGCCATTACGCCCACTGCTGGTCCAAAACTAAGCTTTGAGGATGGAAGAGGGAAGGGAAAGCAGAAAGAATAACAGGATTTATTTGGGACTACATGTGCCTATTCATTTTTGGCTGTGGGGTCCGAAGTGGATTTTTTTCAGTGGGCTGCTGATTTGGGTCTGAGTTTCTGGCTATGTTTGGAGAGCAGCTCTGATAACAGAAAGGGTGTCTGGTTATCTTCCTGTCGGGGCATTTTCAACCTTGTCCTGTTAATAATGCTTGGGCATTTCCCCGCCCCATTTAGAACAATACAATCTTAAGACAAGGTTTAATGTGAATGGTGCTTTCTATTTATTGTAATAATGTGATGGGCAAAACCTCAAAGGCTCAGAAACTCAGTTCCAGGATTGTCTGTGTGCCTGAGTCTCCGACGGGGTCAGGGCTGCCGGGAGCTGGCCCCGTGTCCATCTGCATTGCTGACTGTCGGGTGGAGATGCGTGCTCTGCGTTGGTGGCAGATGGCCAGACTGCTCGGAGCACAGAGTCAGATACGGATATCTCCATAAACACAGGCCTCCTGGAGCAGCTGTCTGCCTCTGTCTGGCTGGCGGAATGGGAGACACAGCCCAAGGTCAGCAGCCCCAGGGCCTTGTCACGGCTCTCCCGGCAGGTCCTTCCCACAGCGATCATCAAAGCAGCACACAGTCCGCCGGCCGTCCACCTGCTCCAACCTTACTCGGAGGCCCCGGAAGCCATCCTTTACTCTTTGCTCACACTCGCTGTGCAGTGGTGAGACAGATGGGAGACAGGGAGGGTTAGTGGTTATTGATCTCAGGAATCTGAGACTCCAGAGACCCTAGCCAGATGCTCGGGCCAGCAGCCTGGCTTGAACTTCAGAAGACCTGCTGGCCGTAGCCCAGCCTCCCTTACACTCACCCGCCATCTTGCCCACCAGTGTAGTTTGATGTTACATTGTCCAATTATAAAATAATATGTGACAAGGAGCTGTGGAGAAAAGGGACCTTTACCTAAGATTGAATGTAAATGAGACAAATTGATGAGGCTTTTTCATATAATCTTCACAGATCCTGTTATAGCAAAGGTTTTTATGATGTTTAACAAGTACTTGCTCATCAACGTCCTTCTCAGAAACCATTTCAGAGCCCGGCGGCTGCCACCGTCTATGCCAAACGTGACGTCTCAGGTAGGCCCTATGGGGACTTCACCTCGTACGGTGGTGGTGGTGTTGTGGACGTGTGTGTGAGCACTGGCACACGGAAATGGAAACCTCTGCTCAAACCACAAATACTGTGGAGATGACAGGGCCTTTGGGCTGGCTGGTAGGACTGTGCTAAATACTCTTTCGTTTCTCCAACCCTCCACCATTAGTTTAATCTTTTCGCTTGAGACACTCCCATCACCTAGACATCTGGGAATTGTGGGAAATTGGTGAGTCCTAGGAGGTCAGCTCTACCTCCAAACAGCAGGCAGAGAAGGGGCTGGGGAGTCTTACCACTTGTCCTGCACAGCCGATTCTACGCCCCGGAGGAGTTAGCTATCACCAAAAGAATGACCCTGCAGCCTCTGTGGGATGCTTCCCCTCTGTCAAGTAGGGCAGGGACAGCCAGGATCCCCTGATTATGTTCCATAGAAGATTCTGTATTGATTGGGCCCAAGATTACTGCCCCTTTAGCTTCTGCTAACATTCCAGGCATTTGTTCCAGAACACCGTGTTGTGATAGCCCTGGTGGTGGGGGTGGTGGGGGTGGTCTGGAGTGCTCTTGAGCATCAGTCCTGTTTTGTTGGGATCAGTCCTCTCTCCTGAACCATAGGCCCTTGTCTGAGCTCTGGTCATCGGTCACCGGTCACCAGCACAGACCCTTCTTCTTCACTTCCCGGCTGTGTGCTTCCTGCTGGGGTATCTGCTGTTTCTTCGAGCCACAGGTGAGAGTCAGGGTCCTCAAGCCCAGGCCAGCTGGTTTCTCTGCTCTTCTGACTTGGGGAGCAAGGATCCAGGCTTCTCCTGAAACTGGCACACCCCTCTACAGGACTCTCGTTCCCCAGGGGCTCCCCTCTCCGGGACTATCGTCCCCCAGGGGCTCCCATCCCCCAGGGGCTCCCCTCTCTGGGACTCTCGTCCCCCAGGGGTTCCCCTCTACAGAACTCTTGTCCCTGAGCGGTTCCTGGGGAAGACCTCCTCCAGCCTCCAAAGTGTCTCTTGTATATTCCTCACACCAGTGGGCATTCGCTGGCTCTATGATTAAGAGAAGCAATCAAGTCACTCTTCTAGTAAGAGCAAACCTCCAGGCCAGCCCTGTAGCAGTGTTAAGCACTGTGCGTAAGGAGCCAGATCGCTCATGGCTGGCTGTGGTTGGCATGCAGTGGATGTGTGCATGCACACCAAAAGGGACAGAGGAGTAGGGGGAAGGGGGCTGACACATGACTGCACCCTACTGAGGGGTGCTTTCTCACTCTTTTCTGTCAAGCACATGCACTCTTTCACAGGTTAAAAAAACAGAGAGAGAGAGAGAGAGTAAAACTCTGCTCTCTGTGTACTTGTGGGCTACACCAAGGGTAAAGAACAGTGGCGGAGCACCAGTTTCAACACTGCCCTTCCCAGCACCCTCTCTAACTCTCCTGACTGAGAAATGGTATTTGCATTGGGGTGGAGACAATGCCATCGTGTCCCCTGTGTTCCTGGATTCTGTCCATGCAGACTGCTGGCTCGTCTATGCAGGCCCCAGGTGTCCCTGCTCCTTCCTCCTGTAGGACACTCCTGGTCTCTCCACCACCTGCCACAGTTCTGCCATCTCCAGGGCCTCGTTGAGTCACCGCTGTCTCTGGGGAGCCATACTGAAGGGTTTCATCAGTGAAAACCAGCCATGGTACCCTGCTTTGCCCTTGTCTGGCTCCCCACTTCTCCCACACCGCGAACGTCAACCCTGCTTTTGTCTAGGGCACGTTGCAGTATCATGTGCTTGAGGAAGGAGTATCGTTTTGCTCATCTGCGTCCCTCCCTTCCCTGCTGGGCCCAAGCCATCCACCAGGCATCACGCCGCTGGGGAGCAGACCCGGCCTGATGTGCTGCCATCCTGCGGCAGTCGCGGGTGGCCAGGAGCAGTCACAGGGACCGAGACCAGGGTGGGCCCTTTCTCCAGGTAGTCTGCGACACCCTGGGGAGCCCCAAGCCGAATCATACCTAGTAAACCAGAATGGCATTGTGGAGGGACACGGGGGAGGGGGGGACAAAGTCCCCTCTGGACTCTAACACTCCGTGAGGACCTGGGGCAGTCATCCATCACAAGGACTGGAATAGCTTCCATGTCAGGGACTTTATCCCCATCGCCAAGTCTGCAGAGTAAGTGTTATTTCTAATCTTCAGGTAAAACAGAAGCTCAGGATAATTTTAACCAATTGAGTGATGGATTGATTTGAGACAGGGTTCCTCAGCTGTGGTTCCCCCGCCCGGACCTCCCCGTGAGCCCAGCTCAGTTGTAGACAGAGTCTGGCCACGTTGTCCAGGCGGCTGTGGGCGTCTTCTCTCTTGACCTTCTTGCTTTTCTCTTACGTGGGTTCTTGTGACTCCCTTCGGGCCCCACGTGGAAAATCCCGTATGACCTTTCCATCTCGAGATCCTTCATTTAATCACACCTTTAAAATTCCTTTTGCCGTCTAAGGTAAACTCAGATCAGGATACAGACTTCTTCAGCTGGCCATTATTTAGCCTGGCATTGTTAGCTTCTGGTGTTTCTCTATAATTCCACAATTCCTCTCCAATACGGAATCAGGAAATGCCATTTTTATTTTACTTTATTAAAATACTGAGTTTATTTCACATGTATATTTTGTCTCCCCACCACTGACCACCACTACTACTGGGTCCTATCATAACATTCCATACGTTCTTAAAACTAAGCACAGGGTGAGTAGGGTGTAACTGTAGGTAGTGTGTAACTGTGGTTAGGGTGTAACTGTGGGTAGGGTGTAACTGTGGGTAGGGTAACTAGGTAGTGTGTAACTGTAGGTAGTGTGTAACTGTAGATAGGGTGTAACTGTGGGTAGGGTGTAACTGTGGGTAGGGTGTAACTAGGTAGTGTGTGACTGTAGGTAGGGTGTAACTGTGGGTAGGGTGTAACTGTGGGTAAGGTGTAACTGTGGATAGGGTGTAATTCCATCTTTAAAAACAAACAGGCATTTTGGACAACACAGTCTTGGCAATGGAACCTGGATATTTATCAAACACGGTGGGGAAAGTTCTCGCTCTGCATTATAAAAAGGACAGCCAGAGATCAACTGTTACAGAAATGAAATAAGACGGAAAATTTTAACAAACTGTTTCAACTGTCTTCTTAAAGAGGCTTCCTCCACTGCCGGAGATCTTGAATAGCCTCCTGGTCAGTCGTCTGGAAGCAAATCTCCACGTAATTGATGAACTTGGCTCCCACTTGGGGAAGAGAACCACCTTTTCCCATACTTGCTTGCATTTTTGCTTTAACATCTTCTACAAAACTAGGTCCTTTTGGTGTTTTAGGAGGTTTTTTTTTCTGTTTTTTGAATGATTCTTGACCTTTTGATCTTGGGTGTTGATGGTTTTGAGTCTTTTCCATTCTGGTTTGATCTTTGAGCATTTCTGCCAGGAGTAGCTCATATAGATTTCTTCACCGGAGCTTTTTCTTCGGTTTCCTCATCTTCAAAATCATCATCACCATCTTCATCATCTTTGTCAGCAGAAAGTTTTACTTTTTTTCTGTGGAGTCTTGCCACCACCTCCAGGAGGGCAGATCGCTTTCCAGATACGCTTAGGAGTTTCATTTCTTCTTCCTCTTCCTCTTTTGACTCTGCATCTTCCTCCACAGCTACTAAGTGCTGCCCACTAATGTGCACAGGCCCTGAACCACACTGCAACCTCTAGACCACAGGAAGTGTTATTTCAAAGCCCCCAAGGGAGCCGTGGGCTGTGTAGACATTGTCAGTGTGGCCAGTGTGACTGATCGGACCGCCTTCATCACTCACTGCCTCTGCTCCGACAGCGTGCCCTTCACCCTCTGCACCAGCGCCTACACTGACCGTTCTTAATGATAACTAGAGCTTATTTTCCTTTTTCCCCATTCATTTATTTTATTTTATTTTATTTTATTTTATTTTATTTTATTTTAATCAGAGCAAGACACACACACACACACACACACACACACACACACACAGAGAGAGAGAGAGAGAGAGAGAGAGAGAGAGAGGGAGAGAGAGAGAGAAAGAGAGAGAGAAAGAGAGAGAAAGCCACCAGGTCTGGGACTCGAACCATGGTTAGCCATGTGGGACTGTCCAGCACCTTAACCACCACACCACCTGCTGGTCCCCACTGGCGTTTATTTTAATCAGTATTCACTTGAAAGTGATAATCTTTGTTGGCCTTTAGTTCACAACTGAAAAGATAGTTGTGGGACCACAGGGGGCTCATGTCCTGTCCATCCAATCTTCCATGGGGTGGTGGCACACGCTTAGGTGGGTGAGAAGGCGGACGGAGGTAACGACTACGGCTCCTAAAAGCAGCTGCGAGGGTGGAATCACTCCAGGGAAGGAAACGCCATCTTTAAACTACCACTAAGGAAAGAGTGTTCTGGTCAGGTCCAGCATCTCTTCTAGGTTTTGTGTGCTGCTCTTTTTTTCTTTTAAGTTGATTTATTCTATTCATGATAGCTCACTTGTGTGTATTAGAGAGAGAGAGAGAGAGAGTCAGAGACAGAGACAGAGACAGAGAGAGAGAGGAGCCCCTGATGGGTTGACACCACACCCCTTTTCCCTGACCCTCCAGCCATTGGGTGTGTTTTCCAGCTGACAGGAGGATCTGAGCCCCAGGTCAGTTCTGTGGCCTCTAGGACTGCAGTTCAGTTTGCTACCGATGGAGCCACCAGATTGGACCTGGGTCCTATCTTAATTCTTGCTCCCTGGCCTCTGGTGGAAGATTCCCACCCTCCTTCTCCAGCATCAAACTCCTTTAATGTCGCTCTACACTACAGCGCTGCTTTTTGGAATCACACGCATAATCAGGCTGCATTTAGCTGCAGTGCCATTTATTGCGATATTGCTAATGAGGCATCAATAAACTCCCCCGAACTCCAGCTGCCCGTCCTACTGAATATGCCAGAATGGTGGCCGCGTGTTGATGCTCACCTTTCTACTTGATTTTAGACTTTGGGCCTGAGCTATGTCATTTTTTTTTTTTAATTTTAGAGAGAGAATTTTACTATGGGGCACGTGCACTTGCAAGATACACAGAGACCAAGGGGCGATGGCCATACCACAGTCCCTTCTCTTCCATTCTCCTTGTGGGATTTTGGGCACACATCCACACGTGCCCGGCATGAGTTTCAAGCCACTGGGTCTGGGACTCAAATGGTGGTGAACCGTTCAGGAGTCCCACGCCTTAACCACTAAGCCATCTGTGGGCCTCGGTCTGAGCTCTTTCTAACATGCCACAGTGCCAAGGAAGCTTGGGGTCCCTGCTGGCAGACGCCAAAACTAAGACACTTCCTAGAACATTGTTAAGTCTCTGCTCTGTCCGATCAAGGATGCCTCTACTTAACCACGTCATGCTAAGGATTGTGTGAGCTCACGCAGCTAATAATTTACTAGAGAAACGGGGTTTTAGTGTGAGTAGGTTTAGTGGTAAATAAAAGCTATTTGTTCTTGAGTGTTCTCAGAGCCTTTCTAGGCCAGACATACACACTACCTACAGTTACACCCTACCTACAGTTACACCCTACCCACAGTTACACCAAATACACAGTTACACCCTACTCAGATACACCCAACCGAGAGTTACACACTACCCACTGTTACATCATACCTACAGTTACACCCTACCAACAGTTACACCCTATCCACAATTACACCCTACCCACAGTTACACCTTACCCACAGTTACACAAAATACACAGTTACACCCTACTCATAGATACACCCAACCCACAGTTACACCCTACCCACAGTTACACCAAATACACAGTTACACCCTACTCATAGGTGCACCCAACCCAGAGTTACACACTACCCACTGTTACATCATACCTACAGTTACACCCTACCAACAGTTACAAAGTACCCCCAGTTACACCCTACCCACAGTTACACCAAACCCACAGTTACACACTACCCACCATTACACCATACACACAGTTACACAATACCCACAGTTACACCCTACCCACAGTTACACCCTACACACAGTTACACACTACCCACCATTACACCAAACCTACAGTTACACCCTACCCACAGTTACACCCTACCCACAGTTACACAAAATACACAGTTACACCCTACTCATAGATACACCCAACCCACAGTTACACCCTACCCACAGTTACACCAAATACACAGTTACACCCTACTCATAGTTACACGCAACCCAGAGTTACACACTACCCACTGTTACATCATACCTACAGTTACACCCTACCCAGTTGCACCCTATCCACAGTTACACCCTACCCACAGTTACACAAAATACACAGTTACACCCTACTCATAGATACACTCAACCCAGAGTTACACACTACCCACTGTTACATCATACCTACAGTTACATCCTACCCACAGTTACACCCTATCCACAGTTACACCCTACCCACAGTTACACCAAATACAGTTACACCCTACTCATAGATACACCCAACCCAGAGTTACACAGTACCCACTGTTACACCCTACCCACAGTTACACCCTACCTACAGTTACAAACTACCCCCAGTTACACCCTACCCGCAGTTACACCAAACCCACAGTTACACACTACCCACCATTACACCATACCTACAGTTACACACTACCCACAGTTACACCCTACACACAGTTACACCCTACACACAGTTACAGAATACCCACAGTTACACCCTACCCACAGTTACACCCCACCAACAGCTATACACTACCCACAGTTACACCCTACCCACAGTTATATCCTGTCCACACTTACACACTACCCACAGTTATACCCTACCCACAATTACACACCAGTACAGTTACAGCCTACCCACAGTTGCACCCTACCCACAGTTACACCCTACGCACAGTTACAGCCTACCCACAGTTACACACTACCTACAGTTACATCCTACCCATAGTTACACACTACCTACAGTTACACCCTACCCACCGTTACACCCTACCTACAGTTACATCCTACCCACAGTTACACACTACCCACAGTTACACATTACCTACAGTTACATCCTACCCACAGTTACACACTACCCACAGTTACACATTACCTACAGTTACACCCTACCTATAGTTACACACTACCTACAGTTACACCCTACCTATAGTTATACACTACCTACAGTTACACCCTATCTACAGTTACACACTACCCACAGTTACACCCTATCCACAGTTACACCCTACCTACAGTTACACACTACCTACAGTTCCACACTACCCACAGTTACACACTACCCACAGTTACACCCTCTCCACAGTTACACCCTACCTACAGTTACAAACTACCCACAGTTACACACTACCCACAGTTACACACTACCCACAGTTACACACTACCCACATTTACACCCTCTCCACAGTTACACCCTAACTACAGTTACACACTACCCACAGTTACACCCTATCCACAGTTACACCCTACCTACAGTTCCACACTACCTACAGTTCCACACTACCCACAGTTACACACTACCCACAGTTACACACTACCCACATTTACACCCTCTCCACAGTTACAACCTAACTACAGTTACACACTACCCACAGTTACACCCTATCCACAGTTACACCCTACCTACAGTTCCACACTACCTACAGTTCCACACTACCCACAGTTACACACTACCCACAGTTACACACTACCCACATTTACACCCTCTCCACAGTTACAACCTAACTACAGTTACACACTACCTACAGTTACACCCTATCCACAGTAATACTCTACCTACTGTTACACACTACCCACAGTTACACCCTACATAGAGTTACACCCTACCCACAGTTACACACTACCTACAGTTACACCCTACCCACAGTTACACCCTACCTAGAGTTACACACTACCCACAGTTACACACTACCCACAGTTACACCCTATCTATAGTTACACCCTACCCACATTTACAGTTACACACTACCTACAGTTACACCCTACCTACTGTTACACACTACCCACAGTTACACCCTACCTACTGTTACACACTACCTACAGTTACACACTACCTACAGTTACACCCTACCTACTTTTACACACTACCCACTGTTACACACTACCTACAATTACACCCTACATATAGTTACACACCACCTACAGTTACACCCTATCTATAGTTACACACTACCCACAGTTACACCCTATCCACAGTTACACCCTACCTACCGTTACACCCTATCCACATTACACCCTACCTACAGTACACCCTACCTACAGTTACACCCTACCTACAGTTACACCCTACCTACAGTTACACCCTATCCACATTACACCCTACCTACAGTTACACCCTACCTACAGTTACACACTACCCACCATTATACACTACCCACCGTTACACGCTACCTACAGTTACAACCCAGACTATATGCAGGCTGGACAGCCATATATTACAAGATAGATGTATTTTTTTTCTTTTTTGGTCTGGGGTATTTGTGCTTGCCAGAGAGAGAAAGAACAGAGAGGGGGAGAGAGCAAGCCCTCCCCATGGGACATGGTCATGCTGCCATCCTTTTATTTCTGCCTCTCCCTCCCTTCAGGATTTAGGTCACATCCATGTGCTCAGCATGTTTCTCAAACCGCCGTGTCTGGGCCTCGAACTACAGGGTCGGTCATATGGGATCTGGCTGCCTTCACCACCACACAATAGAGCTGGCTCAACACGATGGAGAATTTTGCTTGCTGGAATTTCTTGAAAGGAAATGGTGAGCGTGAGAGCAAGAGCCGAACACCATCTTCTGTGAGCCGGCGGGGATGGGTGTCCATCTGCTCGCTTCTGTGGCTTGTGACAGAGGCCTGAGAAGCACCAAGCCCTCGGGTCCTGTGCTGGGGGCAGTGGTCTGAAGTGGTTAGGCAGGTGGCAGTCACTTCCAGCTGGTGGTGGGCAGGGTGGGGATGGGCTGGGAGGTAGCATGAAAAGAGAAAGAAATTTGGTTTCCCCCAGCTTTTTATTAAGAAAGTTTTGATCTCCAGAAAAGTTGCATGATTGATTCATATAATAAAAATCCCATATTTGCCAACTATTACTGCCACATTTGCTTTCTCACACACTCTCTTACGTTTGTGCGTGCCTTTGTGTGCATGTATCCACACAGATGCACACATGCCTGCTTTTTTTCCTGAACCATTTGAAGGGAAGTTGAAGATGTCCTGACACCTCGGTGCAAATACCTGAGATTGCAAATCTCCCAGACTAGGGATGCTCACATACATTGTCACACACCGTTATCACACCTCTCATAACATTACTACAAGCCCAGATTCGCATTTCTCCACCGATCCCAAGTTTCCTTTCGTAGCCTTTGGTTTTTAATGCATAAGAGGAAAATATTTTTAGTAGTTTTTTTTTTTTTTTTTTCTTGAGAGCAGAAAAGATGAGAAGAAGAGAAATGCGCCAGGAGGATTTTTGAGAATCTTTCTGGTGTAAATTATTCTCTAAGAGTCATGCCATGCCTTTGTCATGGTGTCTGTTCTAAAAAAAATTTTCATTTTTATGAATTTTGGCATCAAACTATTTCTTTAAATATAAGCTACATAAAGACCAAGTCTTGATAGGCCCAGGGTTTTCTGGTTGTGTGTGTGTGTATGTGTGTGTGTGAAGATTTACATACGCTAGGACAATAATAGTCTTAATATTTAACCAGTGGTCCTCAGACTTGAGGCTTCTTAAGAATCACTTTGAGTGTGTGTTAAAAACACAGATCCTTGGCCTCTGCCATGGATCGTGGCATTGTGATTTCATAGATCTAGGGCAGGGCCCAGAACATTGCAATTTTAGAGAATATTCCAAGGGATTCTTACACTTGAAGAAAGGATGACTTAATCAGTTAGGACTGTTGGCAGTATATGATTAACTTTTACACACACAGACACACACACACACATATACATACACGCATATATATATACACACACACTCAGACATACACACACACACACACACATATATATATACACACACACATATATACGTATATATTTTAGAGGTTTTTGCCTTAGGGCCTGTGTACTCACAAGAAAGAGAGAGAGAGAAAGCGAGAGAGACAGTGAGAGGGAAAGTGAGAAGTTGTCCTCTGGGGAGGCCACAATCTCTTCTCCTCTGTTCTCTTCCTGGGATCTGTGCATGCACACACAGGCACCCAGAATGATTTTTAAGCCCCTGGGGCCAGGACTCAAACTGTAGTTGGCCATGTGGGAGTCCAGCAACATAACTTCTACATCATCTGCTGGCCCCAATAAATCTATATTTTTATTGCCAGAAGATATTTGAGCTCCACAGAAAAAGAGAGAGAGAGAAAGAGAGAGAGAGAGAACCCCCCAACAGGGCATCATCATGCTGCAATTGTTTCTTCCTCCATTTCCCCTTCCTACCAGGGTTTGGGGCATGCGCACAAACATGCTTGGTGTGTTTTCTAGGCTGTAGGGGACTTGGCCTGTGGTCGGCCATCTGTGATCCAGCTCTCAATGCACAGCACCCACTGTGCTATGGGACCAGCCCCGTTAGACAACCCCCAAAAATCTTTTTCAGAAATAAAAAATAGGCATATTTTTCATTCTAAGTGAATGATTTACTTATAATCCACTTTTAGGCAAAAACAAACAAACAAACAATGTGCACACAGAGAAGCATTTGCTTCCTGTACATGTACATTTTCAAATAATCAAGGCCTTCCCTACAGCTGCCACACCGTGCGAATGACTACTCCAGTTCATCATTTGGGAAAGACCACCATACGGTGAAAATTAAGTGTACTTAAAATAAGGGCCGCGGCACTCTTCTTTAATTCTAGCCCAAGTGGACGAATAGAGCTTGAGTTAAGGACATCTTTCCCAAACCACTCTTCTTCTGACCACCAGAAAAAAAACCTGAGTTGGACAAACAGGCAGTTTAAATGTTTTTAAAAATATTGGATTGTTGGAAAACTATGACATATTTTTCCTGTGTTTTTCTATGCAAAAAATTCATCATGACTTTTCCGACAACTGAATACCTGTATTAAGAAAAGTCAGTGCAGGCGAGAAATGCCAATAGTCCCATTTTGCAGGCTCCTGCTTACTCCTGGGGAAGTCTTAGCGAGGGTCTGAGGTGATGTCTACCTGAAAATAAAGAAATGCCCTTTGGGGCTGTGAGTGCTCCCTGCTTCAGGACAATTTTTGTGCCATGGGTCTTCAGGTAGACCACACTTAGGATAACACTATTCAAACATTTTGGACTCTGCCGTCTCCAGGGCTGAAGTAAAACACTCCAGCGTTTCTCAGGAGTGAAGTAGGGTATGAGAACAGTGTTATGGCGCACTGGAGATGCCTTGGCATCTCCGCGAGGTGGAAGTCTAACTCCTTGCAGGATTACCTCGTCCCAGGGCCTCTGGAGATGAGGCCTGCAGAGTTGGCAAGAGTCCAGGACAGAATTCACAGGACCAGGGATTAAACCAGGAGAGATGTTTTTCAGATTTGAGTAATTTTTTTGAAAGAAGAAATTAGGAAGCTTAAGGATCCTAAAAAGTTATTTAAAAGAGATAGGAATATATTTAGACTGGATTAGGATTTAGAGATGAGGGATGGGGCGAATTATCGCTGTATTTCAAGTTCCTTTTCCAAAGAAAAAAGTGATTTACTAAAATATTTTCTATGCACAATTGCCCAGAGTACTGATGTCATGGGGAGAACCAGCCAGCTGGTTGAATGACATCTGAAGTTTCATCCGTGTGAAAATATAACTATTAATTAAGATTCAGATGAATTTACTTATATCTATGGTCTATAAGTACCTGTGGTCTAGTGACTTGGGTAAGTTTCAAAGCCCATAGGAAAGTATTTGATGAATTTCAGGACTTTTGCATTTCATCCATGCAACAAGTAGATACATTAACTCAGACTCCTTTTGCTGTAGGACACTATTTTTTTTTTTTAAATAATGCAATATTTCTTTAGTTCTCCTTTTCCCTGCTTTGTTCTTTCTCTCATATAAGATGCTGGACTATTCTGTGACTATTGGTCTTGAAGGGGAAAAGAGAGCACAGACCAGGCAAACAGATGCCCCTTTCTGGATTGTTTTTATTGCTACAGGGCACATGGGCTTGCCAGACAGAGACAGAGACTGAGAGAGGCGGGGAAAGCACCTTCCAAGGGGCTTGGCCATGGCACGACCCTTCTCCATTTCTCCATCCTTTAAGGATCTGGGCCAGGTGGGGCCTGACTTCCTCAGCCACTAGGCTACAGGCTAAGCCCTGGACCTTAAAGAGCTCATTCATCTCATTGCAAGGGCAAACTGTACCTACGCAGGATTTGTGGGAGAACCTCATAGAAAGAGAAACGCTCCCCACCTCAGCCTTCTGCTTAGGGCAGATGTCCAGAGATTGGGAGAGGACAGAGAGAGAGGTAGGAGGAGCCAGGAGGGAGGAGACCAGGCAGAACTCATCCGTGTGCTGTCAGCCTCACCTCAGAGAGCCCTGGCCAGCATCTCCCGCCTGCGCTCCCACCAGGGTTTTCGTGTCTAAGCAGCCCCCGATCCAGAACCCTCCTCAAAATATCCCTGAAAATGTTTATAAGAAAGAAGTGGAGCTCTAGACACATTGTAGTCAGGCAGTGAAATGAAGACTCCCCCACAGCTTACTTGCTGAGCTCAGTGCCCAGCCGAAGGTGCCCGTGTGCCAGGAAAGTTGTAAAGCGCAGTCCTGATACAGGTACACCAGTGGCACCTTAATTTTCCCAGGTACGTGCTATTTTTGTGTGAACACACTGGTGCTGGAGGTGAGAGAGCAGATATTCCATCTCTTGTAGGTAATTAACAGGTAAAATCAATGCCTCTGCTACAGCTAGCTTTTCTAAAACATCGTTCTAACCACACCATTTCCAAAGAAAACTATTTGGGGGACCAATATCTGCCTCCAGGAGGCCTCCCCAGCACAAGGTGCCATGCATGATCAGGGCATTGCACCCTTAAAGCGCTTCCTAGGCAGCTACACACCCTCCACCACGCAGGCACGGGCTAGTCACTGCTGCCCAAGAATGCCTGTGTCTGCTGCCTTCCTCACCTTTGCCATGATCTTCCTCTGCCAAACGAGAACGCTTCTTCCCTACTTCACTTACTTCTCCTAATCCACCTCCTCGCCCCCTCCAGCCCCCACTCATACACCCCATGTCTAGGAAAATCTAGCCCTCATTCGACGCCCAGGAAACGTCACGTTCTACATCGACCTTACCGCTGCCTTACTCCACCAACCTCACTTCCAGGAGGAATCATGCCGGTGGGTGTTAGAGTGTCCTAATGTTTGGATGTGTCCCCCAAATTCCAGATGTTGGAAACTTAATCCTCAGTACGCAGTGTTGAGAGTTGAGAGTTGAGAGCTCTACGAAGCAATTCAACTGTAAGGGCTCTGCCCTCTTGAATGGATGAATGCATTATTTTATTTATTTATTTTTATTATCATCATAATCTTCTTTACATTACATTGGATTACATATAACTTTACAGTGTATTACATTGAGTTTTTAAAAGGGAATGCCGTGCATGTCAGTCAATACAGAGACATTAATCTCCCCACTTCATCATTCAATAGCTTTTCTATGTTTTTCCCAATCAGTATTATTATTATTCTAATTATTTTTTAAACAGTCAATCACTATTTCTCATTTTGCTTGTAAAAAGACTTTATCCATCATGAAGTACTTCTCAGACCAGTCCAGTTGAGAATACTATACATGTCATCATCAACAGGTAATAAGCCGTATCTGTTATAGAGGGGGGTTTGTCATAAAAACAAGTTAGCCCTCTCTTCCCCTCTCCCTCACTCTTATCCACTCTCACCCTTCCACCATCTGCCGTGGGATGATGCAGCATGAGGCCACACCAGGTGCCAGCAGCACACTGTTGAACTCCCTACCTCCAAACTGTGAGCCAATCCATTGTTCCCTATCAACTACCCAGTCTCAGGTGTTGTGTTACAGCACAAATGGACATAATGCTTAGGTCTGTTAAAAAACGAACAAACAAATGAAAAACTAACTCTACACACTTGTTTTTCTTGGAGAGATTTTTTTGCTATAGGGTGTGCATGCTTGCCAAAGAGACAAAGAGACACAGAGAAAGAAAGTGAGAAATCACCTCCTGGGGGATGGCCATGCTGCAATATCTTCTTCATTCTCTTCTAGGAATTTTGGGCATGCACATACCCACGCCTGGTGTGAGTTTCTGCCTGCTGGGTCCGGGATTCTAAACATAATCAGCCACATGGGAGTCCAGTACCCCAACCAGTATACCACCTGCTGGCCCCAAACTTTAGACAAACTTAACAGAGTTTATTTGTGCAAAGAATGGTTCATGAGTAGGGCAGCACTCAGAATCAGAAGAGGTTCAGAGAGCTCTGTCAGCACATGACCAGCAAGTGTGTGTGTGTGTGTGTGTGTGTGTGTGTGTGTGTGTGTATGGGCACACATGCACATATGTATGGTATTACAGACAGGGTCTTGCTATGTTGAGAAGTGCAGCATGTGTTATAAAAATATACTCCTAAGTTAGGCTTTGACTTGTATGTTCTACGTTAGGTTGCAGTTTGAAACACAGGAAGTCCAAGTATGGAGACCGCCCAGGCCATTGCTCACTCAATGTGTAGGCGCCAACTCATCGCTGCGGGTGGCAGACCCACCTGTCTCGCCATGGAGATGCATTTGCCAAGCACAGATGCTGTGTCCTGTACTGTGTCCCACACTCCCAATAACATTGTAGATCTAAAATGAAATAAAGACACGCGGGTCTCTCAACTGCACAGAGCCATGCACACAGTAGCTGCTCAACTGACATTTGTTGAGTTTAATTGAAACAATGGGGAAATAATTCTTTGATGTTACTTGCCTATATGGATATGCATTATGTACAAGATACTTACTGTGTTTTATAATGCTTCAAGAGTAATCTAATTAACAGGATTCCAGGAGGTATCCTGTAGGGGAGGTTCCTTAACTGTCTTCCACCAGTGCTTGAAAACCCTGCACAGTCTGTCTTCAGAGCAGTTTTCTGATAACCATTTGTGCACCGTCTCTGTGCTAGAAATGCCGACAACTACCTTGGTTCTCTTTCAGCCGTGCTGAAGGAAGACTGGAAGGCAGTGAGGAAGTGCAGAAGGAAAAGCAGGGGCTCACTGCTCCGAGTCCTTCTTTCTGCCATTGCTATCCAGTTCCAGGACCCCAGAATATTCCAAGGTGAGAGGAAGTTTGGGACGCTCTCCAGGGAAAGACAGGAGACACCATGGTGCAGAAATCTGTGACTGCTGGCAACGCCGAGCCCAGAGCGAGCTGGTGCCTTTGTGCTTCTGCAAGGAAGGTCATCTGAGGGTGGAGGGCAGATTTCCCGTCCAGTGTGGGACGTGGGCAGCGAGAGTCAGAAGGGAGCTTTTACATCATGTGCTTGGCACGAGGCCTTTGGAAGTGACAGACGTTCCGGGCTTTTATGCTTAAGACCCGATTGAGTCATATTTGGCCAGAGAGAAGCTCTGCTGCAGGAAAGATATTGGCAAACGTCCGTGCTCCTTTGCCACCGATGGAAGTCACAGTCCCACGGAGAGAGGATGGTTAGGATGACGAGCAGGGCTCAGAAACAGGCTCACAGGCGTGTCTACCTTCACACGCGGCGTCCCCGTACACACTCGGCACGCCGGTGGACGTGGAGTGAAGGTCGCTGTGGCAAGTGCATGGTCCTTGTCCTTACGGAGACTACATGGTAGGTGAGGAGGAAATGTTGACGTCACCAGGAACCAACCGACGGTTACAACGAGTGATGTTGAGTGCCCACACAAACGGCCCTCCTTTCTAGCTCTCCAGCTAGTTTAGTTTGGGTACTAGGCTGGGATTCAGGTCTAGGCCTCAGGTGTGCAGAGCCCAAGGGACGCTTCAGTTCCACAGGCCCTGTTCCTTCTTCCTCTCCACCCTCGAACCTGCCCGCAGGCTGCATCGCCAGGGCCTCGCTGCGGGGTACAGTCCCGGGGAACATTCCTTCTGCCGGGAGCAAAGCCTGCTCGCTGGGGGCTGTGCAGGCAGGAAGCAGAGTTTCCACAGGGCACCTCTGCAGCTTCCCAGCCACTCGGCCAGCTCTGAGCCTCTCACACACCCTGCCGTGCTCACAGCCACCGAGGCAGCGGGAAGGACAGCAGGTGGGACCTGTGGGAAATATTAAGATGACATTGATGGCCCTGCCATGGTATACTCAGACTCCAAGTTCAGTCATCCATGCCTCTTACACACGCGGAGAGCCGGCAAAGAGACGGATGGGTTTTGCACCTGTAAGGCCTACGGTGTGGCATTGGCCAGCTCTGTATGTCTGGTAGGTAAAACCACCAGTTGCTTCTTTCAGAATTAATTCTTCCATTTCCTCTGTCTGCCTGACCTTCAGCCTCCTTTCACCAAATTGCTGACTTCTTTCTTACCTAGCTCTTTATAACATCATGTTCATTCCTACCCTTTTACAAACAATGGAGAAGTATTTTTAGGACTTGATGCTTACTCTTGAGAACAACAAAGGGGCAAGAGATGCTTTTTGCCCATTTATATGGCTTCTCGAGACAAGATTGACATAATCATTGGAGGAAACCCACTTAAACATGGGCCTTTGTTCTAGGCCCTAGGGATGTGCCGAGGAGGGAAGACTTGTCCCAGTTCAGGGAACGGGTGCCATATTTATACATCTCATAGATAAGGAAGTTCTCCCTTTCTGGATTTTTTTTTCTTTTATCCAGTTTTATCTTCCAGCAGAGGCTGGTGCTGTTCTCAGGGCGGAAGCAGCTGCGGCTCAGTTCTGCGCCAGGGCCTGGGGATTCCCTCCTGGCAGGGCCTTACGGCGGCATCACTCTCACTGCCTCCTTTCTTTCCTGAGGAGGGCAGGCCTCCCTGAGTGTATGGAGTGAGGTAGTCTCAGCAGGACTCAGAGGGAACACAGGTTGTTTTCACAGACTCATGTCGACCTGGGAGGCCACCAAAGTGTCAGGTCAGTCCCAGGAACGCAGAAGTAGATGAGAACTTCCTTCGCGGTAGTTCTCTTCATTTCAGCTCTGTGATGTGAATGAGAGCGTGGAGAGGAGGAGATGACGTGCCGGCTGCCTCATACATCCTTCCTGACAGTGAGACTGAGAGACAAGGGATGGTGAGCCTCCTGGCGAAAACTCATCAACTTTGCATCCCACCCACACCCCCATAGCAGCTGGGCCTGGTCTTTGCCTAGAGTAGACACTTGGTGCGTATTTGAAAACAGTGGACACCAGCGCTTGATTGGCGTGCCCACCATCTCATTCCACAAGCACCTTTGGAGGGCCTATCATGGATGAGGTCATCGCGCTTTGGGTGGGACTGGGCACAGAATCCTGGGGGCTGGAAACACTGTCAGGTAGAGCAGGAGCAGATGGAGAGGAGAGAGTGTCTCAGCTGGGCAGGTTAGCTGTCGAGAGGTAACCTGAAGGCTGAAGAGTAAGGGCCAGATGGATGGTGAGTTCCACCATCGTGGTGCGGATCACCTAGGATTTCTTGTATATGTACCATGTGCTGTGAAATTCTATAGCAACTCTACAAGGTAAGCACTATTTTCTTTATTCTCAAGATGGGGTAACTGAAGCTTGGAAAGGTTAATTTTCCTCAGGTTTTTTCCTAAGGCGTGTGTTACTTTAAATGATGGAACTATAGTCTATACCTAGGTCTTCCGAAGTCAGAGCTTTATACTACAGTTCATACTACACCCCCTGTGTGGTGACAGAAGGTGTCCATGAAGGGTCTCTGTAAGAAGGACCATGCACTCTGCAGGAGTCAAGATGATGTTACCTGACAAATGGACAAACCAGACTTGACTGCTCATAGCACAGTAGGCCCATTTCCAAGACAATGTATTGGGCAAGACTTTATTTTTATTTTAAAAGATGTCAACTGGGAGTGCAATAGAGCCCAAGACCTTTTAGTACTGTCTCCATGATCGAAGGGCAAGCAGGGTTTTATTGAGAGGATCTCAGGCGGGAATTTAGGGGCTTTCCAGAATGTTTCTATGACATCACCTTTGATGGGTGGTGCCATTGGCTTGGTGCCAGGCAGTCCCAAGGAGGGTTCAGAGTGAGATGGACTCGTCAGGTCTGTTCTGGGTAAGGAATCCAAGACAAGGAACTCTTAGGACATCTGGGTCTCTTCAGTCTTTGTGTGCTACCTGCAACGGTGTCTTGTAAAAGTTGGGCAGTTAAGGCTGTCGTAATGTGGTCATGACAGGATCATAATCAGAGTGCACAGAAAATAATGATTAGTCAGGAGGGAAAGAGACTACAAGCTCATCTTGTTAAAGTAAATTACTAGGGCCAGCAGTGGCTTGGTGGTTGAGATGTTGGACTCTCACGTAGTCGACCACAGTTCGAGTCCCAGACCTGGTGACTTGAAACTCATGCTGGAATGTATATGTATGTGTGCCCAAAATTCCAAGAGAAGAATAGATAAGAAGGGATGGCAGTTTGGCCATCCTGCCTTGGGGAGGGGGGGGTGATTTCTTGCTTTCTGGCTCTCTGGCAAGTGCATGTGCCCTATAGCAAAAATCTCTCTCTCAACAAAAGTAAGGTACCTAGGAATCCAGGGCATTTATTGTTAACCTGGTAAATATTATATTTAAAACTAAAGAATAAAAACTTATTTTTTTGTTTCTCAGGGACTGGTGCCAGTGCCAGGCAGAGAAATGGCATTAAGGGTATTTTCATTCATGGAAAGGTTCAATTAGTCCCAAAGAGGAAGGAAATGAAAGAACATGATCAGGCTGGGCATGAGGCCAGGGCTCTAGTTCCATTAGAAATCAGGGGTAATGGGCAGAGGACCTAATGGACATGCAGTTGTAGACACTCGTCTGAGTGATCATGTGGAGGATAGGAAATATAGCCTGGTACCTACAGGCAAGGGTGAGCCAAACACTAATTATTTACATGCTTCAGGTCCAACATGTCAAGATGGATACTGAATTTGGCCTTGAGGTGAAGTCGCAGTGAGCCTAGCTGGCCAGGTGAGTCCGATGCGGGACAGCAGACTGTGGGTGAGGTTGGGTGTCGGGTTACGAGTGTAGTCCTGCTTGAGGGTTGCCCTGGACTCATCGCTGGCACATGGCATGGAGGCCCTACCATTTCGCTGTGTCCTGGCAGCCACGCCTGTGTCCTCAATGGTACCAGGTCTACGAGAGGAGCTCATTTCAAATTCTGCTCAGCCTTGACGAGACCAAGGCAACTGGTGTTTTTCATCTTGTGGTGAGGATGAGGTGACCACGGGTGGTCTCTGGGCAGGAGCACACTTCCAGGGGAGACAAGTGCACGGCTGCCCTGAGGGATCAAGGAAGGAGGACGAGACAAAGGCGTGACGAAGAGTCTTAACCACTGCCAAGTCTCACGTCCAGCATTTGTGGCAGTTCCAGATTCGTATCAGTGGTCCTAGCCCTTGACTTTAGGAGCTTCAGCTCTGAAATGGGCACATGGTGGATATGTACTTACACAGTGCGTGCAATAACAGGGAAGAGTACCAGGTTGCTCAAACCAATAGAAAATGGCTTAAGTAAGATGGAAGTTTATTTCTCCTTCTTCTGTAATGGCCCAGCAAGATGTGGTGGCTTCACCATGTTGGGGACCTAGCATCTTTCTGTCTGGTTGCTCTGCCATCCTAAGGTATTGGTCTCATCTATACTTTCTTTCTTTCTTTTTTTTAAATCTTTTTGGAGAGGTTTTTGCTACAGGGCGCATGCGCTCACCAGACAGGGAGACAGAGAGACAGAAAGCGAGAAATCACCCCCCGGGGGAGATGGCCACTGCAATCCCTTCTCCTCTGTTCTCCTCTTGGGATCTTGGGCATGCACACACACGCGCCTGGCGTGAGTTTTAAGCCACCGGGTCCGGGACGCAAACCGCGGTCGACTACATGGTAGTCCAGTGACATAGCCATTACATTAACTGCTGGTCCCCCGGTTTCATCTATACTTTCTAAGGTGGTTTACCACAGCCAGCTTGTCAGCTCTCAGGAGGGGCGGACAGAGGAAGAGAAAGGCACATCCATGACCCCCTAGGTGAATGCATCGCTCTGCCCATATCTCATTAAGCAAAGTAGTCACATAGCCACTCCTAGCAGCAAGGAGGCTGGGAAATGTATTCTTCATTCTGCAATGGTCCATCCAGCTCACACTGGGCTTCTGTTAGTAAAAGGAGATACTGGGGACAGTTAGCAGTATCTGTTACAGTACCCCGTGCTGGCTGCACATACACAGACTGCACCTAACCTCCTAGACTGCACCTAGCCTTTCCCCCAAAGAAGACCATCTAAGGTCCCACTGAGTCACTTCACCAGCTCAGGCTAGGATATCTGGGTGAGGTTCCTCTACACAACAGAAACAAGCCATTTGCTTCATCCTTGCACTCAACATGCAGTGATAGGACAGGATGAGAATAACTTCCCACCCAGGAAAGGGAAGGATGAGAGACACACAGGGCCATTGGACAGAACAACAATCAAGTCTGGCCAAGAAGCATAGCAACAGACCACCACTCTGACCATGCAATCGTTTTCATTTATTTGTTTGTTTTTTGGAGACATTTTTGCTATAGGGCGCATGCGCTCGCCGGAAAGACAGAGAGAGACGGAGAGATAGAAAACGAGAAATCACCCACCCAGGGGGATGGCCATGCCGCAATCCCTTCTCCTCCATTCTCCTCTCGGGATTTTGGGCACACACGCACACATGCCTGGCGTGAGTTTAAGCCACTGGGTCCAGGACTCAAACTGCAGTTGACTACATGGGAATCCAGCGACACAGCCATTATGCTAACTGCTGGTCCCCCATGCAATCATTTTCGTGGTAGGCAGCCCTGGCAGCCCCTAGTGAAAGTGAGAAGCGGCCTGCACCCCTGACAAATTCACAGAGCAGAGAAGCAAATTAGCTTTGGAATTTTACCTGCGACTTAGACGTTGCTATTCAAGGTCTCACGGGCAGCAGAGAAACCTACCTCCCAAGCAGTACACTGCTTATTTATCATTTTTATTGATATGGTGCCTGTAAAGTTTTTTCAAAGACATTGAAGATCAGAGAGATTAATTTATAGCATTTTTATTGATCAGGACTTTTTAAATCTTACTTTATTTTTTAAATTTATTTGTCAGAAGGCATGTGTACTCACCAGAAAGAGAGAAAGAGACAGACAGAGAGAGAGCACACCTCCTCACTGGTGAATAGTCATGCCTCGATCCCTTCTCCCCCACTTCTCCATCCTGTCAGGATTTTGCATGTTATTTCAAGCTGCCCAGGCTGGGATTTGAACCACAGTCAGTTATATGGAATCCAGCTCCCTATCCACAGGAGTTAGCTGCAGTATTATGGGGCCAATCAAAGGGCTTTTCAAGTTAAAGAAACTTATGTCAAATAAGCTCAGGCAAAATAAATAAATAAATAAATAAATAAATAAATAAATAAAATAAGAAAAATAAATAAATAAGAAAAGACAAAAAAATAAACTCAGGCTAAAAGGGGATGCCATGGTTCCTCTAAAACTTAACTACGCTCAGGGAAAAGTTGGGTCTAGTCTCAGGAGTGATGGTCTTGGAGCTGGATAATCACAGGATTCTCGAATTCTCTTGTCTCTGCTGCTTTCCACACGTCAGCGTCTTATTTTTATGTGATGTACCAGCCTCTTCTACGTGGTGGCGAGCAGGGCTCCAATGCACAGCACAGCAATGACCCATCTTTCAATTCAGTCAAAAATCCCTAGAGCGGGACTCTGATTGGCTGACTTGGGCCATGTGCAGGGTGGGGCTGAGTGACAGCCCTACCGGAAGTGCATGGTGGAGTGGGAACAAAGAGCACTTCCCAGAAGAAACAGGGGAGCAGGCTGGGCAAACACAGCTAGGTTTCTTCCACAGACCTGGGCAGTGGCCCCTGAAGAATGGGTTTGAATCAGTACTGGTTTAAGGTCCAGAACACTTCCTGTGTTCCATCCTTTCTCTATGGTTGGACGTCCTTGATTTTTATTTTCACATCAGTCACACCTGACGTAGTTAACTCTGGATGGATTTAAGCTGTCACATTCCAGGTTCGGCAAGGATCTGGGGCGTCAGGCAATAATCCTCCTCTGTCCTGTGAACCAGGTAACACCGCTAATGGGCAGGACCGTTCACAGGCTGCCTTGCTTTCCTAACGACATAATCCACTGGCAGCCCGAGCTTTACTGATTGATATTCAACCTAATAAAGCTGATCTGGATAAGCTCCCCTGGTCTCCAAGGACATCTCTCTAACTGTGGGGATTAAAAAAAGAAATTGTTAAAGTCAGTTTAATATCTTTACAGAAATAGACTTCCTACCCCTCTGGCTGGGCTTGGCTAACGTGAGCATTCTCTGTACAGTCTGCGTGGAAGCTCAGTCCAAAGCCTTAGGACCCTCTCCGTCAGCGGGAGACCTTCGTGGCAAAGGGCTATTGGCTCTGTCCACTGGCGTGGAAAGATCCAGCGGGTTAATCCAACCTTCCAGGAGGCTAACAAGGAAAGCAAGCAATAAAACTCCAGACAGAAGAAAGGAAGCTAGCTAACAATAAAAAATGGCAGGAAGGTTCCCAACCCATCTGTAACCCATTAGAATGTTGTGAACCATTTTCCAGGATATTTTTCTGGTGTTGTTTTTCAGCTTCTGTGCTTGTTAGGAAGAGCCCATTTGGGAACAAGACATTGCAGTTGAATAAATGAACTTCTTTTAGGCATGACAAGCCTTGGGAGTTTCTTTGAAGGCTCTGACTGGTATTAGCAATAAAATCATAGGCAAGAATGACGGACCACAAATGTGCGTGTGCCCTTAAACCAAATTCCATAAAACCGATTTTCTAAAGGTGAAGTGTGTTTAAAGCTAAAAATAGGGCTTTGTGATGAACTAGTAAAATACATTATTTTTACCTAGAAAAATTAATTGCTTTTAGTTCTTGTCTCATTCACAAGTCAGAAGAGCTAGACTACATTTCAGTTAATGATAGAGGATACAAAAGAAAAATCTTATAAAAGTTTTCTTTGTGCAGAGGTAACATGTTTTGACTGGTAGACCCCACCATTCCTGGCCTACAATCAGGAGATTAAATATGCTAGCTGAGACTATTGCTGAGAAATTTCCCCAGGTCCCTTAATTATGAAAACATTCAGGTAGAATCATTAAGGAATACTAGATCAAAGTGGCATTTCATAACTATGTAATTTAAATAATAATGTCTGAAACATTTTTGGAGGAGAGATTTTTGCTATAGGGTACATGTGCTTGCTGGAGAGACAGAGAGACAGAAGGTGAGAAATCACCGTCTGGGGGAATGGCCAGGCTGCAGTCCCTTCTCCATTCTCCTCTCAGGATTTTGGGCACACGCGTGCACACATCTGGTGTGAGTTTTAAGTCACCAAGTCCAGGACTCGAACCACAGTTGACGACATGGGAGTCTAACAATGTAATTATTATGCTATGTGCTGGTTCCATAATGTCTAAATTTTTTAAATAACGGATTTATAATTCTTCTAAATTATTTTCCATTTTGGAAAAAAAAGTTAAATTCAGAAAATGATTGTTCAGCATGCTGCTCTTAGGGAAATGTGAAGGAACTATATTTTGGTTTAAAGACTATGTGCTCATTTATATGTGTTTTATGATATAACTTCTGAGAGAAAGCGGATGGATGCGAACATTTAAAAAATAAAAATGTGTGGGGCCAGCAGGTGGCGTGATGGTTAAGGTGCTGGATTCCCACATGGCTGACTGCACTTTGAGTCCTAGACCTGGCAAATTGAAAATCACTCCAGGTGCCTGTGCATGTGTGTCCAGAATCCCAGGAGGAGAAGGGATTGCAGCATGGCCATCAGCCCTGGGGGGTGATTTCTCACTTTTTCTCTCTCTCTGTCCCTTTTTGTCTCTTTCTGGTGAGTGCACATGCCCTATAGCAAAAACCTAAAAATAAATAAAAATTTAAAACTATTTGTGAAAGCCTGCCAAGTTTCATATAGGAAGTGCGTGTGTATGTGTGTGTGTGATTGTAAACAAATAGCACACTAGTCCATTTCCCTCTTCCTCTGCCACTTCCCCACACACCCCCTCTGTGTTTTGAAGTTTTGGTTGGGGAAGAATCGTCTTCACAGGCTGCTGACAATCTGTTCAGCGTTGGGGTAGTGTCACAGGAGTGTGTGCTCCTGCTTCAGGTGGGTGGGTCCCTTAGCCAGCCTGAACCTCCATCTCCCCGCCTGTGAAATGAGAAACTCTAGAACTGTCGTGGTGTCAAAGCCAAGAGCTGTGTTCCCAGTGTCGGGCCTCGAAGAGTTTCCAAAGGCATTGTTACTACCGTGACCAGCCCCGTCCATCAGAACCGCATCTGGATCCAGGCCCTGCCGCCCTCAGGGAGCTGGCCACAGACGTTTCTGTGTCAGTTCTCAGCTGGGGAGACTTTCCTCTTTCCCACCAAGGTCCAGATCGGCAGCCGCTCCTGCCGCATGTGGAGATTCAGAAGGGATGGCATCGAGTGTGTTTTTCATCTTAGCTGTTTCCATCCAGCTCTGTTTGACTGGGAACAGGCTCTCCTCTTGCCACCTGTCAGGGGAATGCCTTTGCCAAAGAGGGTCTGTTCCCTGCTCCCGTGTGCACTGGCCTGTCAGCTGTCTCCCATTTCCCTCACCTGCAGGGCTCTAGGCCAGACCCAGTGAGGACTGGCACCACCAAGGTGAGAACAGAATCAAAGCATCTGGTCTTGGGGAAGTCCGCCGTCTCGGCGTCGGGGTCATGTCAGTCCCTGGTGCAGCCTGTCCAGTGTCCACCCAGCTTTCCTCTCCCGCCCAGGCTCCAGCTGGCTCCACGGCCTGCCCTGCTCTGTGTGCAATCCTGAGGATGTTTGTGGGGACCCCGAGTGACCTTGCCTTGAATTCTGTGAGTGCTGTCTTGAGTGTCACTTGCTTGTTTAGTCTCTGGACCCACTGCTGCCTGATTCTCCTGCCCCTGCTCCTCTCTTGCTGAGCCCTTTCCATACTAAAGGGAGCCAGTTGGAACTAGTGAGTCTGGTGTAGAAAGCGCATGAGCTGTGTAATCACGTAGCTGGATTTAAACCCAAGCCTAGCCACTTACTGGCCATGGGGCACTAGACACTTAACCCCTCTGAGCCCCTACTGCTTCCCAGGTTGGTCAGGTTGGTGAACAGATAACATTCGACAATGTCTGAGCATCAAGGGAGTTAGGGTTCTCTAGTGAAACAGGACCAGTGAAATAGATTATTGGTAGATAGGTATGATAGGTAGATAGATAGGTGATAGATTTATCCTCAGAAATTGGCTCATGCAATTATGGAGCCTAAGAAATCCCAAGATCAGGAGTTCCAGTGCCTGAGAACCAGGGGAGTCAGTGGTATGCATTTTAGTTCAAGTTTGAATGCAGAAGGCCAATGTCTCAGCTTGCAGGCCATCAGGTAGAGAGAAAATCCTCTCTTCTTCAGCCTTTTGTTCTACTCAGGCCTTCCACTGCCTGCATGAGGCCCACCCACATTGTCAAAGCCACTGGCTTTACTCTATCACCAATTCGAATGCTAATCTCAATCTCATTCAGAAACACCTCTCAGACACAATCAGAATAATGTTTTGCTTGGGTTTTTCATTTTGCCAGAGGGTCTGAGACAAAAAGAGAGAGAGAGAGGCAGAGCAAGAAAACAGTCCCCCCATCTTGAATAGTCCCCCGCCCCGCCCCCCCCTTGGCAGTGGTCATTCTTTGATCCTTTCTCCTCATTTCTCCCTCCTTTCAAGATTCTGGGCTCACACATGTGGCTGGCATGTTTCTCAAACCACTGGGTCCAGGACTCAAACCATGTATGGGATCTGCTGCCTCAACCACCACACTGCTGAGTGGCTCCAGAGTAATGCTTAACCAAATGTCTGGACACCCCATGGCCCGGTCAGGATAACACATAAAATCAACCACTCCCGGGGAGTTAGACCGATAATTACTAAAACATCATAGTAGGCCTAAATCTGTGAGGCGATGGTGAAACAATAGCTATCATTTTAGCCCCATCAGATCAAAGTTTGTATGCTAGCTGTTTGCTACAACTTTCTAGATGTTTCATTCAGGGAAAAGATCTGCTTCTAGTTCTACAGAAGAAACCTTAGATGATGACCCAGGAACCTGGATGAAAAACGTGGAGGCCGCAGTGTGGCGACAGACGGGTGAGTGTGGACGGGCCTGCTGGGAGCTGCTTCTCCAGACTCGGATGCTCTGTCAAGGGGCTTCAGTGCACAGGGGCCGCAGATGCCAAAGCTAAGATCAGGAAGGTTCATGCACGTAGCCATTTTCTTTTCCTTTTCATTTTTTCTTCAGAGTCATACCTTGTGTGCTGTAACTGTCTCATAAATTTGAAGTAGGCAATTAATCTCCACTGAACATCCCATTCCATAAAATCGGTTATGTATGAGAAGTTGAATTGTGGTCTACCAAAAGCTCCATTACTTATAAGACATTCACAAAGAAAATCAAAGATTTCCGGCTTCCTTAACTCACAGTCCCTTGTCACCTAGTAACAGTTCACCTGCATTCTGACAGCACTTCATTCCAGTTCTGGGGTCATGCTGAGATCATCCAACCCGATTGATTAACAGAAGTCTTCCTGTCCCTTCCTGTTACAGCGTGTGATTATTTGGGACCTTATTCCTTTTCTCTGCCTCTGAGTTCCTAGAAATGAGATTTGGATTGTATAATACAGATGATTAGAAGAAAGCCCGTTCAGTCAAGCATTTAATATTGAGTTATTACCCAAGCCTGACTCTTAGAAATAGACATTGATCTTGCCCCTGAATGTGGGACTTGGAAAAAGCAGTGGATTTTCTGTTCAGAGAGGAGTGGGGAAGTTCTGAGTCCTGTGTGTCTTGAAGGCGCAGGAAGGACAGCCTCACTAAGCCCCAGGCTCCACTCCGACAGAGCCGACCCGGCCAGTCCAGGGAAATGAAAGGGGATGTCTCGAAATCCACTTCTGGGGTAATCTCTTTCAAAATTAACACTGATAAAGGTCTCCAGAAGCTATCAAGGCAACTTTATGACAGAGATGGATGTAAGCAATAGCCTGTTAAGTATATCCATTAATCATTATTTTGAGAATTTTTTTTACAAGCAAAATTTTCTAAATTTTTTTTTTTTACTTATAGTTCGCCTTTGAACAAAGCTATTCAGTTAACTATTTGAATGAAAGTAGATGCTGTTAACCACCCTTTCTCGTGGAATTAGCTTGGACTACTATGAAGGAATTGAGCTCATTGTAGAACACAGGCTAGGCAACTTACTCTCTGCGCCAATGGTTCGATTCTTCCTATCGCACCAGAATCATTAAAAGGCATTTAATAGGCAGCCACCTGTGCACCTTATGCAACACGGCTACCTCAGGAGCAGAGGGACATTTGCTCTCTGAATGTATGTTTTCTTTTACCACTTTTGAAAATCCAGCAGAAGGTAAGTCTTACGTTGCATGGGGGAGACAGGCTACCGTTAAGGTTAGTATAGTCAGATAGTGACATGCAAGAATATCCTGTGTCTATTTTCTCCCATTTGGGTTCTTGTCAAGCGATGTAGTTGAGCCATACTTTGGCTTAGAATATGAGTGAGTAAAAATGCACGCGGGTGTGTGTGTGTTCAGGGCTGCCCATGTGAGCCCGTGCACACTCATTAGCCGTGCTGAACTAATTACTTCTCAGCTTCGGAAAGGCAGAACCATTGTCGGCCATTCTCCTAACTGAGCTCTGGAGTTCCTAGACAACTCAGTGTGTGACCAGAAATCTGTGAAGGAGGGCCCGAGTGTGGGGAATGGTTTCTATTGTGATGGGTTGCATTTGTTCTTCACCTGTCCCTTTCTAGGCACACTCTGCAATTGCTCCCACCCTTAAACTTCGGGCCACCGTGGCCATGGGGTTGGCTCCTGACCTGACGCAAAGCACGGCTGAAGCTCCAGAACAACTCCCGTCACCGCCGGATCCTTTGGGTGCTGGTGCCTCAGGGTGACCGTCGAGGCTCACTGCCACATCTGTCTGGGACATCTCTGCTCTTGTTACACTCGGGTGACCTGCTCTTTCCTTGCCCTCTGGGGCACTCTTCTCAGACCCGCGCCTGTCTATCGGGGACAGGCCTTGGCTTGCTTCACTGTCTGTAGGGTCCATTCTCTGCAATTACCTCTGTTCGCTGACTTTCCCCACCCCTGCGTGGCTCATGCAGTTCCTGGATTCTACTCCAGAAAGCTGAGGTCGAGCTCCTACAAATGGCTTATTTGTGTACACAAATTCAGAACCTAGAGCCCGAAGGGTCATGCAATTGTTAGCTAGGTTTACCCTAATTCTTTTTGATTTTAAAGATTTGGTCATAGAGTTCATGTGCTTGCTAGAGAGAGAGGGAGACAGTGAGAGAGAAAATGAGAAATCATACCCCAGGAGGATGACTATGCCATAATCCCTTCTCTTCCAATCTCTTCCTGGGATTCTGGGCTTGATATGCACAGGCCTGGCATGATTTTCAAGCCGCCAAGAACTCGAACCGCGGTTGTGGGAATCCAGCGCCTTAACCACGATACCACCAGCTGGCCCCTCCTTGTGATTTTTTTTATTTCCCAAATATCCCTGAGCATTTTAGAGTTTTGGTAACAGGATAGAACTTACATGTAAATGAAGAAGGTGATATGATATTACTGGGTGTGATATGCGTGCTGGAGAGAGCTTACCCTACACAACAAGTAGAAATTGCATTGGTCTGGCATGCCATGCATTCAAATTCACATTGCATACTGGTGCTCTCTGTTGAAATGCAAGTATATTGTCTGAGAGGGCTCATAGTAAGAGGAAAATGCCAGACCAGATATTAGCAAACTTGGCTTCAGTCCTTCCCAGCTAAGTGGCTTTTTTATGGAAGCACGGGCAATGAGAGATGAAAGGAACCTTAGAGGCCTGTAGTGATTCTCCCTACCCAGTGGTACCGTGCTTTGGAATCTTCTGGAAGGAGGGTCATGACAGGAATCACAAGGTGAGCACTGGTGTTCATTTGCATGTCTTTCATCTCTGGAGTCAAGTCTGCTTTCTGGTATCGTTGTTGCAATTGTCACCTCTTCTCTTCTCCAATGGAGACACTCTCAGTCTCTTTAGCTTTCCTTCCATTGTTTTGTTGTCTGTCCTTCCAAATTTCTGTTGGATGGAAGCTACAGAATATTCCCAGTGGTCCCCATCAATGACCTAGGAAGCGCCGAGGAGGAAAGAGTGTCTCTCTCTTGAGACATGAGAGAGCCCCATCATGTTGTCATTCCTTTGTAGTTAAAATTGGTCAAGTGCTATGTCTTTTCCTGGTCAACTGTTTCTTAAACCATAGGAGATTTCTCTTCCCATCAGGGAACAGATTTTGACCCCTCCAGGGCTATAGTTTAAATTAATCTCAAATCCTTTATCTTGCTTGATGTTTGGCAAGTGACTAATAGTTCAGAATTGGTTTCTCATCTCTAAAATGGTGCCAGCGCCAAGCCAGTGGGGGCAGCTTCCCAAAGAGCTATGGTGAGACAAGCTCTGAGGACCTATTTGGACTATCTGGAAAGAGAGCTGTGATTGATTTGTGACGCTTGCCATGGTGTGTGAGGTGTGTGTGTGTGTGTGTATTTGTGTGTGTGTGCACATCAATCTAGACAGAGATTTGTCACGCTATCTCCATGCAGGAAATATTATCATTATTAATTCATTCACACTTGAACACATATTAATCATCCAACTTGCACGAGAAGGCAGGTATCTTTTGAAGAGAAAGAACAGGGCATGTCACACAAATGGATTTTCCAGAGGCAGGCCCAGGGTGCTGGGGTAAAAATGAAGATGAGGGCTGTCATGAGAGGAGGAAAAGGCAGGTCACAATCCAATTCCTTACCCCTAAACTTGGTTCTTGGAGCCACCCTAGGCTAGATGCATGGGTCAGCGTAGTACCCATGGGCTGTCCTTACAAGGATTTTAGACCTAGGGCTGCAGACTCCAATGTCTACCTGGGACCCATCAGTAACATCGGGGAGGAGGAGGGCCACATGGAGGGCTGCAAAGCGGGGTGGATTGTGGAGTCCATGCCTTATCTGAGGGGAGCAGGCAGACCTCAGCTTCAGTCACTTCCACCAGAAGTAAACATGGGCTCGCTGTTGCCAGAACAGTCTACTTCTATAGAGAAGCTGAAAATCTGGCATTTCATGTAAAATATTTCATTGAAAGATGTTGACTCAATTAAACAAATAACTGTGGATTCAGCAAAACACATCTGTGGGCCAGATTCAGCCTCCAGCTGCCAATTTGGGACCTCTGTTCTAGATACCATCAGAAAAAGAAAGATGAACTCTTCCTAACAAACGTTTACATATGTGCTAGGGAACCTCATTAGTTCAGGCCCACAGACAATTATTGCCTCCAAAAGCCACAGTGGACAGACGTGTACGTGGCCTACAGGAATCTTGAATTGTAGTACAGAGTGATAATTTTGGGACATAAATAATTATAAAAATAGTGAATACCAGGACCTGCAAATGGTGTAATGGTTAAGTTACTGGACTCCCTTGTAGTTGACCATGGTTCAAGTCCTGGACCTGGTAGCTTAAAACTCATGCTGGGTATGTGTGTGTGTACCAAAAACCCCAAGAAGAGAACAGAGGAGAAGGGATTGCAGCATGGCCATCCCCCCAGGAGGTGATTTCTCACTTTCTGTCTCTGTGTCTCTCTGGTGAGCATGCGCACTGCACCCTATAGCAAAAACAAACAAACAAACAAAAAAACAAACCAAACCAAAGCAAACAAAAAACCAAACCAAACCAAAACAAACAAAAACAAAACAAAACAAAACAAAACAAACTATCTAAAAAAATACTGGAGAATACTACAAGAGCTGTATGATAAAAATTTTATGAGGGTTTTGGGGGTGGGAAGAAGGGTAATTATTGGTGGGGAGGAGCTAGCTGGTGGTGGGAGGGATAACATTGGAGATGGGCGCTATGCAATGGAAGAGTTTCTAGGGAGAAAACACAAAGGACAGAAGCTGGGTGAGAAACGTGGTTTCATTTGTTGAAGGGCAAGCAGTCTAGCTTGGGACTTGGTGAACAGGTAGAAGAATGGTAAGTGGTAAGGTTTGATGAACTTGTCATGTTACGGAGGGCTCGGTAGGCACACTGGGGGTTTGCACTTAATTTGGCAGGCAGTGGGAGGCAGGAGAGACGATATTAGAGCTGGACTGCAGGCTAGCATATGCTGCATGTTTGAGAGGCAGGAAGCAAAAGACTGACTAGAAATCTGTTGAGAAAAAGTAGGAATGGCCTAAACTAGAATGACAGATGTGTAATAGAAGGCAGGGGAAAGGGGAGACAAGGTGAATGTGACTTCTCTTTTCTTTCTTTTGCCTTTTCTTTTAGGCTTTTGCCATAGGGTGTGTACACTCACTGGAGAGAGACAGAGAGAAGCAAAGTGAGATATCACCACCTAGGAGGAGGATGACCACGCCACAATCCCTTCTGTTCCATTCTCCTCTCGATTTTGGGCATGCACGCACACACACCTGGTATGACTTTTGAGCCACTGGGTCTGGGATTCAAACCACATTGGCCATGGGGGAGTCTAGGAGTCTAGTGCCTTAATCATCATGCCAGCTGCTGGCCCTTGAATATGATTTTTCAATGGAATAGATGCAGGGACCAAAAGAACTGAAGAATTGAAAAAGTATGTTTCTGCTTTAAAATAGGGAAATGGAGAAATAGAGAAATTGGAAAGTGGAGAAAGGAAGAGTTGATGAAGAGTTCTGTTGTGTTATCTTGAATTTAAGAGGGTTTTAGTTGGAGTTACAGAAACAAAGTGTACAGGAAACAGTCATTCTGATGTGAGGCACAGAAGTTTCTGTCAAAGAGAGAAAGAGAGAAGGAAGAAAGAGAGATAAGGAGAGAAACTGATACAGAGATAGAGAGTAAGAGTGAGAGAGAGAAAGACAAACAGACAAATGCTCTGGAGGCAACTACAGCCAGTAAGGTTTGGCCATGGAAGTAGAAGTCGTGACAATGGGGTTCTTGACCTGGGTTAGGGAGATGAGAATAAGAATGGGGAGAGAGGAGCAGAGTAGTCTAGGGGGGTGCCCGTGCTTAGTAGTGGATACAAATAGCAAAAACAGGGTCCAGACAACGGCCCACCTAGGACGGACAAGGGGAAAGTTGGAACCTAGGGTCATCGGAATCAAGTAGGAGAGACGACGTGTGCTGGGTCCAGAGGGGCTGAGGTCTGGGAGGTGACCCTCCAATCTGGCATTTCCATCATCACTTTACTAACTTGTTCTCAGTAGGACACCCGGTGACCTCTTTGACCTAACCCCAAGCCACATGTTAATCTTCACCTACTGTAGCACCCAGCGCCAACGATCCCTTTGTCCTTCTCGAAGCATTCTCTTCTTTTGCCTTTCAGCTCGTTTCCCTTCTACTTCTGGAGCTCTTTCCTCTCAGCCGCCTTTCTGACTTCTTTCTCCAATCATTGTTTAATATTTCGGCTAATTAGATTTGTCCCTATTCTCTTTTCCTCTTAATTTCCTGTTTCTGTCTTCCAACGATTCAGTCACCACACATTTGTTAATAACTCCCAGATCCTCTCTGTAGGTCAGAGCCTTCGTTTGATCTGCAGACCCACGGAGCCAGTTGCCCGCCAGACATCTCCAGCTGGGTATCACACTCAACGCAGGCAGGACAAACTCGGCCTCACAGACATCCAACTTATTATTTCTTTGTCCTCTCCACTTGCCCTCTCCATTGTTCCCTCACCACCACCACCTCCTCTGGTCTCGATTGCCATCGCCCTGGATGATACTGTTTACCCGGTTACCTACCTAAGGCGAAACACTGGGCACAGCCGTACCTCCGTGTGCTCACCCCCACAGTCCCCACTGGGTCCTGCGGGTGTTTCTGGGAGGACTGACCTCTTCTCTGTCTACACAACACGTGCTCTGACCTAGGCCACCATCCTCTCATGCTCCTCACTGCTCTGTTCTTGCCAAGAGAATCTCGCCAAGTCTTGACCATTGCTCATTTATTGCCTGCACTACAGCTTCATGTCGTTTTATTACTCTACTCTCAGATCTTAGGAAACTTCAATGGGTTTTCTTTATCACCCAGAGTAGAGTCCAAACTTCTTTCTTTATTTAAATTTTTTGGTGAATAAATTTACATTCACTCACTGAGCATTATCACAGCATACAAAATGTGATTTCCCATCCAGAATATACTGCATAGTGGCTTAATCATGCATGTTATCATCAACAATTCTCCATTTCTATTTTCATACACACACACACACACACACACACATGTATCTATATATGGGTATATATATTTTTTTCTCCCTCTGCTATTTCCCACCCTTCTTTAACAGTAACTCTGGTGTCTACAGTTGTTTTCCATTCCTTTTTCCTCCCACATTTTATTGATTCATAAAATTTCTTAAATAATCTAACTACTTTCAATAGCAAGTTCAGCTGACATATCCATATCTGTGAATACTTGTTTGACTTTAAGTGTGAAACTGAATAGAATGAATATACTATAAAGTAGCACCTAGGTGATGCTATATGGCTTACTGCTGTCATTAAATAGGTATTTTTTAACATATTTTTTAATTTCAAGAACTTCTTAGCATTGTACAGAAGATCTTGGCATATTCTTTCACTGCTCATCTCTCTGACTCTTTCCTGTCCTTTTTACAGCTTTCCTCTCCCTTCTTTTCCTCTTGCCCTCCCTTGTTTCTTTCTTACCCTCTTTCTTCCTCTCTCTCTACTCCATGTTTGCACTCTAGATCAGTTTAAGATTATAACAACATGCTCTTTTTGCCTCCTCACTTTTTTTGGTATTCTTATTGATTTATTAATTGTAATTTAGGATTTACATATAATCATTATACACCTTTGTAGGGTACAGTATGTTTTTTTCTTTAATTTTGGAGAGGTTTTTGCTATAGTGCACTTGCGCTCGCCAGACAGACAGAGAGAGAAAGAGAGATAGAAAGTGAGAAATCACCCCCCGGGGGGATTGCCATGCCGCAATCCCTTCTCCTCCATTCTCCTCTCAGGATCTTGGGCACACATGCACACGCACCTGGCGTGAGTTTTAAGCCACTGGGTCTGGGACGTGAACTGTGGTCAACTACATGGGAGTCCAACAACATAGCCATTATGCTAACTGCTCGTCCCACAGTATGTTTTTTTAAGTATGTGTACAGCATGTAATAAGCAAATTGAGGATATAAACATATTCAACACCTTCAAAATGTAACAAACCTTATGTTGTGAATATTCAAAATCTACTCTCCTGGTTATTTTGGAAGTATATGTTGCATTGTCAATGACTTTTTTAAAACTGTGAATTACAGTTCTAAAGAAAAACTAAATGATTAAAAATTAGACAACAAAAAGTCTCATAAATTAATCAAGATGGATTTTTGAATACGAAGATAATCTTAACATAGCCAATGAAAGAAGAATCTTGTCATTTCCATGTACAGGATTATGGTTGAAAATAGTTTATAATCTGAAAAGATATATGATAAAAATCATTAGTCTAGTTAGTGATAGATAAATTTTCACATAACAATAGCTCATTAAGAAGAGAGAGAAAAAGAACACTTTTACTCGCACACTGTGAGTTCTTGTAAGATCATAGTACTGAACTGTGCAAAAGAAAAATAAGTTCTCAAAAAAATAAAAAACAAAACAAAATTGGAAAGATATGTTTAAAAGTGAAGACATGAGAAAATCAGTGATTTGGTAATTTATAGGTTTTACAAAATACTTGACTCTAGCCTTCTTTAAATTCATTCCAAAGAAAGATTCAACTACTTTAACATTTTGGACTTTTCCTCTGTTACCTAGTTTTATACAATAAATAATGATTATAATAATAAAAATATAAATGCTGGGACCAGCAGATGGCATTGTGGTTAAGGCACTGGACACACATATGGCTGACCATGGTTCTAGTCCTGGACCTGGTCTCTTACTTTTTCATTTTCTCTTTTTCTGTCTCTCTGTGGTGAGCACATGTGCCTAATGGCAAATTGAAAAAAAAAGTTCTTAAAAATAGATTAATGAAACACGAAATCTGTGGAGACAACTACTTATCAAATAATTGGTAACTTTGTATTAAAATTGCTTGTGTGTAAAATAGTTGAATCTGAAATTTTAGCCTTTTGGTTAGGGAATTTAATACATTGACATTCAATGTTATTATCAGTATGTGTGGGCTTATTTCTGTCATTTTGTTACTTTTTTCCCCTAATTGTATTGTGTTGTCATACTTCTTTTTCTCTACCTTTAGTTTTCCTGGTGTAGTATTCCCTTAAATATTTCCTGAAGAGCTGGTTTAGTTTTGATGAATTATGTTGGGTTGTCGGAAAAGTCATGATGTATTTTTCTATGCAAAAATAAGTTTTTGAGAACTTATTTTTCTTTTTGCACAGTTCAGTACTATGATCTTATAAGAACTCACAGTAATGTATTTTTCTATGCAAAAATACATCATGACTTTTCCGACAACCCAATTTTATGAAAGATGTTTTCTATGCCTTCACCTATCTATTTGCCTTCTGGACTACCTATTATATGACTATTTGGCTGTTTAATGGTGTCTACCATTTCTTGTATGTTGTTCTCATTTTTAATGGTTATCTTCCATTCTTTTCAGTTCCCTGGACTCAGTCAGAAGTTTCGCCTTCAAGGTCAGAGATGATTTATTCTGCATGGTCTAATCTGCTGTTGATACTTTCAAAGAGACTTATATTTCCTGCATAGTATTCTTTATCTCTAGAAATCTGTTTGATTTGTTTTCAGGGTGTCTACCTATTTTTTTTTTTTTTTTTTGGAGAGGTTTTTGCTATCGGGTGCATGCACTCCCCAGAAAGATAGAGAAAGAGAGACAGAAAGTGAGAAATCACCCCCAAGGAGGATGGCCATGCCACAATCCTTTCTCCTCCATTCTCCACTTGGGATCTTGGGCACGCACGCACACCTGGTGTGAGTTTAAGCCACTGGGTCCAGGACTTTAACCATGGTCAACTACGTGGGAATCCAGAGACATAGCCATTATGCCAACTGCTGGTCCAAGTGTCTATCTTTTTTATGGAGTTCCTTCTTAAAGGCATGGAAGAATTTTCACATGTCCTGTAATTGATTGTCTATTTTGCATCTTATTGGATTTTGTTACAATGAATATTCTGAATTATTTTCTGACATTTCTGTGACCTCTTGTGTTTTATCCATTGTTGGTGAAGCATCACTAAGTTCCTTTAGAGGAGGTATTGTATTTCTTGATTTTCTCCTATTTCTTCCAAGTCTGCTTTGAATTTTAGTAATCTGGTGATGCACTCATGTTTTCCTACTTTTTTAGAGTGTATTTCTGTAGCTGTGTGCTCATGCACTTCCCTATGGTGTAAATTAGCTCTGTGTCCCCTTCCCTTCTCTACTGTGGATCCGAGTCTGGAATCCTCAGGTGGAGTTTGGGGTTCAGGTGTTCAGATTTAGTTTCTCTCCTTTTACTGTTGGGGGAGGGAGGAGGACTGTGGGGAGAGAATTACTCCAAAACTTTTCTGTCTTCAGGTGTCTGTTTCCTGCATACCCAAACCTCTCTCTCCCAACGTGGCTGAAGGCTGAGTTGGACAAGTAACATGTAAGGTGGTTGTACAATTCATGGACTGTGAGTTAGCTGATCTTTGCTGATCAGCTCAGGCTGTTGCCCCAGATGGGTGAGGGGCAGAATAGCATCAGCATAGCAACTCCCACCTTCTATCTCTGGGACCACAGGAACTGGGTGGGCGTACTTGAAGGCCAGAGCAGCCTCTCTTCCTTGCCTCCTCACTTTCTCCCTTTCTCCCTTTCTTTTTTTTTTTTTTAGAGATATTTTTCTATAGGTTACATGTGCTCACTGGAGAGACAGAGAGACAGAGAGATAGAAATCAAGAAATCACTTTCCAGGGGGGATGACCACGCGACAATCCTTCTCCTTTATTCTCCTCTTGGGATTCGGGCACACACACACTTGTACTCAGTGTGTACAAGCTGCTGAGTCTGGGACTTGAGCTGAGTCCAGTAACTCAACCATTATGCCCCCTGCTGGCCCTGCCTTCTCAATATAGCAATTCCTTCTTGACAAAGCTATACTTCTTGCTAAAGGTGGCTAATCCTTCAGATTTCTCTGGGGCAGTTCTTTTGGAAAATTGTCTTGAAGCTAGGAGAGCATTAAGTCCTTCTCTGTCATATGGCCATTGAGTCATAATTGCTTGAGTAATTTTGCCTACCTCTTTTAAACTGTAATCTGGTTTATAATGTTTAAAATCTAGTATGTCGTCCACTACTTGAACTATAACAGCCCTTTAGTAAATATTTATTAAATTGATTATGAACGAGCTACTAGATTTGGCAAATTATAGGTAGATGGCGACGTGAATACCAGTGCAACAGGGTACTTTGGGCATTTTATACCTTCCAAAGTTTTTTTTAATGGTTATGGTTCTTGAAGAAAGAAATCAAAGAATGAACTTTGACTTTGCCATATATTAGACTGGTAGAATCATGTTCATATATCGTGACACTAAACCATAGATTATATTTTAAATAAAAGTAGTTTTATTAATTTCAAGTACTAAAGGAAACAATGTTATTGAAATAAATAAGTTGGAAGGATTTATAATTAACGTATCAATTTAATCAAATAGATGCCCCTGATGTGCAAAATTCTTCTTAAAAAATTCTTTCACTTGGGGCCAGCAGTTGATGTGGTTGTTAGAGTGCTGAACTCTCATGTGGCCAGTTATGGTTTGAGTCCTGGATGTGGCAGCTTACTTTCTCACTTTCCCTCTCTCTCTCTCCTCTCTCTCTCTCTCTCTCTGTCTCTCTCTGGTGAGCACACCTGCCCTATAGCCAACTTTAAAAAAATAATAATAAATATAATTAATTAATTAATTAAAAAAAGAATTCTCATAAAAATAAAAGAAAGAAAGAAATATATGACATTAAGAGGTCAGACAGTGGTGTAGCAGTAGCGCATCGCTCTGTAAGGCTAACCCACCAGGGAAGATTCTGGTTCCTGTCTAGAGACCTCCCCGGATACACTAGGGGCACTGGTGCCCATGAGCCAGGGCTGCTGAAGCTGGGGTTGGATCACCATGTCAGGCTCTATGGAGGTGCTGTCTCTCTCTCACTTTGTTTCTCTCTGTCTCTTTTACTTGTTGAAGAAATAAACTTTCAAAAAAAGAAATACATGACATTAATCATTTATGTTATATCATTTAGTGGCTCCGGTGTCAGTGATGTTCGAGTAGAGGTGCTTTGGAAGCATGCTAAACTTACATAAACAGACAGGTGACTGCCAGGTAGGGGAAGCCCTGAATGAAAGCTGAGACTTGTAGAAAGGAACAGAGGAGAGCAGCTACTGCGGGCTGGGTTGGTCGGGAAAAAATCTTGGCAAAGATGACCAGAGTTTATCGCAGAGGACGTCAGTGTCAGAACCTCCTTCTCCTTATTGGGTTTTCCTGAATATCATGTAAGCAATCTGCCCAGGAGGGTCGGGAGTAATGCTGAGACAGAATTCAGATGTGACCCAGGGTGTCAGGAGGACCTGCAGGGAGAGATGGTGCAGAAAGCACAGCAGCTTCCCCAGGTGGAGTCCTCCGTGGTGAAGAGCTTCACCCTGTCAGGGTGTGTAACAGGCAGTCATTAAGATGACGAAAGTAAATCATTCTTCCGTGTGGAACAGAATGAAAAGAAAAAGCCTAATTACATTTCTCATTTTCCTTCTTAACCCCAGCTCTTTTTTTCCCTCAAGTCGATTATTCAGATCCTCTGACTTGTCAGCACTATCTTTTCAGTTGTTGACCTTTTTTCTCCTACTTTCTCTCTTCATTCTCGTTAGAACCAGAAGGAGTGGGTTCTCAGAAAAGTCCCAATGTGTTTTGAAAAATATAGAAAAAGATGTCATGACTTTCCTACCGACTCAGTATATTCTCAAGAAAAATAATTGAAAGAATCCTCATCAAATCGTAGTTGCAATTTATAAGGGTAGGTACCTGTCTGGATCTTTCTTGGGTTTTGCTTTCTGAGACCACATCCCGAAGGTCTGTTCCGTTTGGGGGCAGTGCCCCTCATGGCCTGTTTCCGATTGTGGTGCAGGTAGGAGGCCTGGGAAGGAGCGAAGCAATTATGTTTGTTTCCCAAGGTCATATACCTTGATTATAGAAGCTATGAAAAATATCAGAGCATTTATCTGTAGGTCTGAAGATAGAGATAATCCTTGAGGGAAATGGAGGTTTTAATTATTGACTTCTTCATAGACATGATTAACGGATTTCGCAGACTCAGCCGTCGAGTCTCGCACCTCCCTGCGCCTCTCCTAACGTCACCACCAGTTGTATCTTCAGTTTTCAGAAATGACCTTTCCCTGGTAGATGCTGGATTGGGGAGTGCTAGCATTCGGGATCCAACCTAATGTGTTTTTTTTAATTGACTGGTCAATTATTGAATCAGCTAACACCTCTCTTTCATCTCATTTTAAAAAATGAAACTGAGGATTATATTCAGCAAATACAGCTGCCTGGCAGGAAGGCAGGATCTAAACGCATTCACGGCAAAGGATTGATGTCTGCATTGGTGGGTGATTCTTATCCGTCAACCCTTTGCGGCTGTTGTCGAAATCATTTGTTTTCTAGGCACTGAGTCACGGAACTTCTATTTCAAAATGGTAGCTCATCTTTAATTAGTACTGATGGAAAACCAAAAATGTGAGGGGGAAAAAACAAAAAACAGGATAAATAAGTGATTTTAAAACTCCCTGGTTATTCATAAGCATCCAGTTCATTGACCGACAAGAATGCTTGCTGCTTGAAATGCATCGCACCAACCAGGGAAGAGCCAAGCCTCTCCAGATGTTTTCCTCACCGTGGGCGGCCCGGGTCACGGAGGGAGTGTGGAGACTGCGGAAGGTTTTCGAGTCAGGGGAGGGGTCCCTTAGCGTGAAAGTATGTGACTTATTTGAGTTTAGTGACTTATTTTTAAATTTATAAAATGACATAAAGAGCACCGGGTGCATTTATCACGTGCAACGTGATGCTTCATAGTACACACGAATGTGCCGTGGTTAACTCTGGGTAATTAGCAAGCCCATTACCCCACACGGTTATCAGTTTTGTGGTAAGAGCACTCAACCTGCGCCCCCTTTGTGTTGTTCAAGATTAGGCTGAGAGTTTCCCTAAGGGTTGGGAGCAGCTGTGAGACACTGCTGCCTTTGGAGCTCTTCGTGCTGTCCGGTGTGACCGACAAATGATGGGACCCCTTGGGGTCATCTGTGGCTGTTCTATCAGATTTCTATTTTTCTATTTTTCAGAGAGCTTCTTCTGCAGAGCCATCATGGTCCCCAGACTCTCTGTTCTCCGACGTCTTTGGCGTCATGACGTAAAGCTCAGATTCTTTCTGCCCTTTTGGACCCTGAGCGGGTGAGCTCCTGGCTTGGCCTGTGTCCTTCTTTCAGGATAGGCATAAGTAGGCCGAGAGATATTGTCCTTTAAACTACGTTTCCAGGCGTGCTGTTGGGTTTTGGTGAAATCTTCCGCTGAGTCTCTAGTTAGCTGAACATTTGTCCCTGAAGCCACTCTGCCAACCCTCTGCAAAGACAATGAGCCCATATGGGGTTTGACCCTGCAACCCTAACATCATTAGCATTGTTTTTAAAAACACAGCTAACCCAGCCACTGCATTTGTGATTGTGTTATACTAGTTCAACTGCCCTAGAGAGGAAATCATTTCCACTCAATTGCTTGTAAATTGCAATTCCTTTGTCCAAGAAATGGGATCAGGATCCCTATGGGGTCACTGACCTGCCTGTAGGTCATCTGTAACACTGTAACTTTTGCCTGGCTTTGTACCTGGAATACAAACACTTGACTGATGGGATTAGGACATTTCTAAATAGTACCACTTCATCTGTTTTTGGATTAGTTAATATATTCATTATTAGGATTGAATTTCTGTTACTTAAAAAAGTTAATTGATGTAATAATTGTGCATATTTATAGCGTGTTTTTTTGCGCACGAATAGAATGTGCTATGATCAAATCAGTATAATTTGCATATCTATCACCTCAAATATTTGTCATTACTTTGTATTAATAGCATTTAAAATCTTCTAGCTATATGCAAATATACAGTAAATTATTATTAACTCTGGTCCCTCTACTGAGCACTACAACTTATTTCTCCTGATTGTAGTTTTGTACCCATGAACCAGCATCTCCTCATTCCCCCTACTCCTGGCCTTCCCAGCCTCTAATAACCACTAGCATACTTTTTTATAAATGGAGTTGATGCCTTTTTATTTTACAATCACAGAATGCGTCTTGAATCTTACCTCTAAAATGACAATACGTGTATCTTATATTTGGTGGAATTCAACTTCCTGATGTAATAGTATTTCTTAACCAAACCATTCATACAATTTTACCTTAAAAATGATATTTTATAGGCCCGGCCATGGTGGCATAAAGAGTGGGGCTCCATTACATGATGTTGGGACTCTGTGGGAAGCCTGGGTTTGGTTCTTAACCAGCCCGGCCAGGCCAGGTGTGGTGGCTGCACCTGAGGACTTCAGCATGGAGAGATGCTGTCACAAATACCCATCGCTCTATTTCTCTCCCTCTCTCTCCCTCGTTAAAAATAAAACAAAACAAAGTACTCCATTTTATAATACTGTTGAAAATTAGTAAAGCAGTTAGATGTTGATGGCTTGTCTGAGGAAGCAAGCAATATGTTCACCTCCAATATCCCCTCTCCTCTCTACTCAAGATACAAATGGCCCATGACAGAGTGGAGACTGAGATGTGAGCCCAAGAAAAGGGAGCCATGTAGACGTGAGGACACTGGAGGGGTCTCCTTCCTGTGTGACCTACAGACTGCTGAGCAGAGAGCAGTCTCTGTGTCAGAGTCACGGTGGGAAGAGCCAGCTGGATCCTTACGAGGTAAAATATGGCTTTAGGAGAGAATGGGTTAGAATAGCCTTTCTTACTTCTCAAGGACAGCGGATGGCAGCCACTTGGCTGTGTCTTGGAGCCACTTCTGCTGGGCGTGTTGGGCCTTGGGACCTCGTGGGGTGGCCTTCCTTCTCCTTAGGAGGGTCCCTGCGCTCAGCGACGATCACCCCCGCCCTGTTACAGATGATCTTGACACGTCAGCCAGGCCCAGCTGATTTTTCCGGCTGGCCACATTCTCTCTATCTCGCCCACCGATCAGGGTGGCAGCCATGTCCCCGTTTATCATACACTGTTCTGTGCTGTCATTTAGAAATACTCAGACGCTCGCCCAGTGAATATTGATAAGACACCTCTGGAATGAGATAAAACGTGGTAAAGGAAGCATATCTTTCCAATGTGATAAAGAACTTTAGAATACGTGATAAAATGTGATAACAGTGTGCTGCAAAACCATTATTGAGAAGAATGGACTGCGATGCCCGTACTCCGGGGTGGGGGAGTCAGGGCGAATGCTTATTGTGGGATCTGCTCTTTCAAAGGTTCAGGGCTTTTCATTTGTGTTTCTAAGGAAAAAAATCTCTTTGAAGGTCATGTTTGAATTAAAAGCTGTATTTATTATCTGTTTTTCCATGTTATCTATATTACAGTTGCATATCGAATTTGGAAGCCCCGTATCTCCTGAAGGTAGTTATTTTCTAATTCCACTTTTATCCTACCCTCTGGTGTAGTATTTGTCAGCACGCGTTTGCATCTGCTGGGGCTGATAAAGTGGAGAATGCTACCTGACTAACGTTATTGCAGCTCGCTCGTTCTCCCTCTCCTGGCTAGCTGGAAAGGACTATCGCCTCTGGATCGTGGGCATCTGCTAAAACATAACGTGGCTTCTGGACGCAGCTTCCCCCTCAGTGCTTTGAAGTCATGGCGGGTCCAGAAATGATCAGCCACTGGGAAAGGATCTGAGGGAGAGAGGTCAGAGTGGGATGAAAATGAAAGACTGGGAGGACTGTTTTTATAACCGGGAGCTAGGAGCTCACTTCTTGTTCAGATTTCAGAGCAGGCAATTAATCTCTCTCATTTGAACACAGCCGCTCTACGGTAGGGCCCCGCTGTAGTTCGGTACAAGAATAGGCAGGCGTGGCGCCAAGAGTAGCATCCTTGAGCTGACCTCATTATGGAAACATCTTCTAAGTGCTTAATATCTAACTTCTGGAATTTGGGAGAGAAGCAATAATATTAATAAATAACAGGTAATCTTTATTGAAAACCCACCATTTGCCAAGCACTAAAGTGAAATAACCAATGAAGCATATCTGCTAAAATCATCATTACGGCTGATGAAGCAGCGGCTTGCTTAAAAAGATGAAGTGATATCCCCAAGGTCACACAGCTGTGTGAGAGGCAAGAACTGAATGCATGTTCTTTCTGCTTTTCTCTGAGGTTTCTCTTGCTGCTTTAGACAGGATTCTCCAGAGAAACAGACCAACAGGATATTTTAGTCCATTTGGGTTGTGGAAACCAAATACCGTAAATAGGTAGCTTATAAACAACAAACGTTATTTATCCCAGTTCTGGAGGCTCAGAAATCCGACATCACGGTGCTAGCACACTCGATGCCTGGGGGACCTGCCGCTGGTTCAGGGATGGCCTCTTTCCCAGGCGTCCTCATATGATGGGATAGGTAAAAGGTCTTGCCATAAGGACACAAATCCCATTCACGAGGGCTACTTTCCTGACCCAATCACTTCCCAAAGCCCCTTCCTTCTAGTAACATCACTTTGGGGGATCAGATTTCAGCACATAAATGGAGGGGTTGGAGGTAACAACATTCAGGCCTTTGCTGATACATACAGATGTACAGAAAAATGTATTATGAAGGAGTAGCTCACACAATTATGAAGGCACAAATAAATGATCTGCCATCTGCAAGCTGGAGACCCAGGGAAGGTCATGGTCTAGTTCAGACCCAAGGACTGGGCAGGCATCTGGTCTGACTGAGTCTGAAGGCTCAAGAACCAGAAGTGCTAATGTTTGAGCATGTCGAAGACGGATACCCTAGCTCAAGAAGAGAACTAATTTGCCTTTCCTTCAGCTGTAGTTCTAGTTGTGCTCTCATGGGTTGAATTATGGGTAATCTATTTTTTTTTTTTTTTTGAGAAGTTTCTGCTATAGGGCGTGTGCACTTGCCAGAAAGACAGAGAGAGACAGAGAGACAGAAAGCGAGAAATCACCCCCCAGGGGGGATGGCCACACCGCAATCCCTTCTCCTCCATTATCCTCTCGGGATCTTGGGCATGCACGCACATGCGCCCAGCGTGAGTTTTAAGCCACTGGGTCCGGGACGCAAACCGCAATCAAATATGTGGGAGTCCAGCAACATAGCCATTACTGCTAGTCCTGACTCATAGGTTTTGTAGAATTTAAGGGAAGTTGGTAATGAGCTCAAGAAGGTATTCCAGTCTCTCCTGTATCCCCAGATCTCTTTGTACTGGATACTACAATAGAATAATTACATTTAGATCCCTATTGAGCTGAGGAATGTTGTATATTATAGATTTTAAACATTTTATGAACTAAAATATTTCTAAAACAGATTTGTCTTTTTATTACTAATATGTCCCCTTTCTCATCATTTTTCTTAATGATCATTGGTTAGAATTAATAATTAATATGAACTAGTAAGCACTGACTATGTACCAAGCCATATTATCTAATTTAATTTCCATCTTACAGATGAGGAAATAGAAGCCTATAGATATTAGTTGAGTTTCTAAGCCTCCATGTGTGAAATCTGACTCAAGCCTGGTACGATGCTTAGCATGGAGTCACCGAGTACCTGCTCTTCCACGGGAGGCGGAGGAAGCAGACACTGTATGGGGGCTATGTATATTCAGTAATGCGGTCAGAATGCTTAAAAGCAGCATTTGCTTTCGTTCTGGTAGCTGTTTTCTTTAATAGATGTATTTTTCCCTTTAGGATGTATTTGCCCAGAATAGATATAATTTCTATAATACTGGTGAAGACTTTGAGATTAAAAAAGCAAAACAAAACTCAGGTTCAGCCATAGTGACACAGACAGTAGAGTGTCACTGTGCAATACTGGAGACACATGGGGGGGCCTGGGTTCAGATCCCAGGTCGACCGGAACACATCGAATGTGCCCATGCAGGCCTGCAATTCTGGCTTGTTGGAAGACTGGGGGGGGGGACTAATCGGAGCATAGCAGTGTGATGAGACCTTGTCCAGGGTACTTGTTCCTCTCCATCTCTCTCTTACTCATAAAATAAATAAACTTTAAAAGCCAACTCCAGAAAACCCAGATTTCTGTTTCCTTTGATTAAGCTGGAGTTAAGATTTTTCCAGAATTTCTATCTGTAGGAAAAAATAGAGTTACCAAAGGTGTAGCTTGGCATAGAGAGAGAAAACACCACACAGACTGCGTTCTCATTGAGCTACTACTTGGCACAGCCAGCGAGTACTGTAGTTTCCAGATTTCCAGATTTCCTGTCCATATTCAGATGAGCTTGGCATGGGTTGAGTCATGGGTGGTTTCCAGAGGACGCATAGCTAGGTTGGAGGATTTGGGTTCCTGCCTTCCCTGTCTTTGTCCTCTACTCAGAAAGACCACAGCAGAAGGAAAAATGAAGCGTAGTAGGGAAGAAGAGAGTACCCCTTCCAAGATACACACACATTACCATCTTGGCCCCAGCATATCGAGTCTATCTTGCTCCGTGATCCGAGGGAGCTCTCAGAGTATAGAAAACCCACTGAGAGAAAAATATCTTCAAAGAAAATTCAGTTCTCAGAAGAATGTTAAAAAGTGAAGAGTGAGGCAGAAAAAAAATTTTCTTGAATTTTATTTTCCTTTTGGATTCTGTTTTCCTTTGCTAAAGGTTACAGGGAATGCTGACTTCTTTTGCCTTTCTTCCTATGTATTATACTTATTTGTGCATTTGTCTTTGATTCTCAGGGTTTCTAGATATAAGGTATTTTATTTAAATGCAAAGTATTAGTTTTTTTAATTACTTTTTTTAATCTTCAAAAGCATTCATATTCATCTTGTTTATATATTTTCTTGTAGAAAGCAGGAAATCTGGCCACGCCGCAATCCCTTTATATATTTTCTTCCATTAGCACATATCTGTTTTAATGGCGATTCTATTTCATAATTTAAATTTTCTCTGACCTTAACCATTGAATGGGCTATTTTAATGAAAAATGAAAATAATTACTGCTTCAACTCAAGAAGTTGTCTTTATTTTTCTCAGAGCTGTCACTTTTACTTGTAATGTAAGATTATTTTAGGTGGAATGAAATGTTGTAAAGCTGACTTCACTAAGAAATACTGACATGTGGTGACGAAAGGAAACTTTCATTTCTGATTAAAATCAAAACATTGAACATATATTTTACTTGCCTTGAAAATAATTTGAAAAATAAATACAGCAGCATCACAAAATTTCCATTCTCATCTCCACTCACTGGAACTTAGTTATTTAATCTGGTAATACTTATAAGGTAACACTTAAGAAGTTAATAGAGAATATTAATAGAATGCTTTTTTTTTTTTCCTTTCTGTAATATAAAGTATACAAATTCCAACCCAGAGATTTCAGAATCAGCTGTGGTAACCTAAGTTAACATAGATTACGATGTCAGCACCAGGGTAGGAATTTTGCTTCATTTTGATTTGTCTATTTTCTGATCAGATTGTTTTTGGCTAGCTTCCAGATTAGTCCATATAAGGGGAGGACCATTGTAACAGTGCACAGAAATGTGAGTTATGGATAAAAGTCATCCAAAGCTTTTGTGATGATTTGTAATGAAGCTTAAGAAATATGTTAGGGAGTTAATGGTCAAATAAGTCAACTGCGGTATTTTTTTTTTAGAGTGGCTTTGCTCTGTTCAAACTCTTGTAAAGCAAGACAGAATGAAAAAAAAAAAAAAACAACCATTTGCCTCAAGAACTAAATCCAACAATTCATAACATACTATGGATGAGTAGGATACAGTAAGACATTTGCTTTACAGAAAAACATTTACTGGATGCTTTGGCATCAGAGAGGGAAGCAGACCAAAAATTTCTGAGATCTTTGAGAGGGTGTAATTTAATTTGACATGGTTTAAATTTTACTTACATTTATAATTAAGGAGGAAAATCATATTTATTTATTTATGAGAGAGAGCGTGTATTTATGAGTGAGAGAAAGAGACAGAGATGGAGAGAAGCACCGTCTACAGGGCTGTCGTGCCATGATCTCCTTCCTCCAGCCCTTTAGCTCACAAGGATTCTGGGCACATGCTCACATGCCTGGTGTATTCTCAGGTCAGTTGGGCCGAAGACTCACACCATGGCTGGCATGTGGTTTCCAGCTCTGCAGTCTGGTATGCTACTGGTTGTGCCACAGAGCTAGGTCAGAAAGGTAACCTTTAGTAATGCAAACCCATTTCTTTGGGCCTTCTCTCCTCCACTCCCTCTCCATTCTCTCTTGTTCTAATCTCATTCTCCCGCCCATTGGGCCATATTGCCTTAGAACAAAGAAGGAGCAATTGCCATTTTGGAGTGAGCATATCCAGCATCGGTTCCTTGGTGATGCCGGAGCCTTTCCCTCCAGACCTGTCCTCTCCCTGGTCTGTTTTACAATCAGTAGACTTCACAATGAGGGAGCGACTTTGTTTCTAGGGGGAAATTTTACCCACTTAAGTATCACTCAGGTAATTTCTCTTTAACATTCTGCTTCTCTTTAGTTCCACTGAGATCAGAATATGATTTGGATAATTTTTAAGACTGTAGTTGTAGTTACTTGTCAGCCCTCAACAACATCTCTTTACTTAGTAATTTATACATTAACATGACTCCATTATCCTTTGAAGAATATAATGGGGGAAAGAGAAAGAAAGCAATTTCCAGTTTGATAAATACACTGTGGTGAAAGTCTTATAAATCTCACGTGCATTTTAAACTAACCAGTTAAGCTTTCATAAGTGATTATTCAAAGTTATTTTTTTTCCCTAGAGAGAGTGACCAATAATAAACTTAAATAACCGGTAAAAATGATAGAAAAGGAAAAGAAATAACCAGTCACTGTAATAAAAAGTTATTGATTTTAATACCGTCATTAGGTAGTTTATTAATGTATTTCTTCGATGAACTTAAAGCACTTACTGTTTATACTAGAACATTGACTGCCAAATACAAAGAAAAATATAATGTAGTCTCCATTGTTGGAGTTTGCAGAAAAGACCCTCTAAACACAAATATGAGGAGCTGTATCAGAAAAAAAGGCACACAATATTGGAAGAGAGAACTTATTTTCAGTGGCTATGAGTTGAATTCCTTGTTGAAGAAGTAAAATTTGAATTGGATCTTAGCAGATCATCTGATAGATGTTTAATGTTTTCTTGCCCTGCATCCATTTCCCTTTCTTCCTATATCATTTATAGATATGGGGGAGAAGCCAGCCTTCCCCCATCCCCACTCTTGATCATTGTGGTCTGGGTGGGCTTCTTCCTTCTGCTCCAGGACTGGATCTTGTAACCAAAGTCTGAGTCACTCATTGCTTAGCCTTAGCTGTGCTGGCAGCAGGACAACCTAACACCTGGGATGCCCTAATTGGAGTGAATCCACGAGCTTTTCAGGAGTCATGATAAAAGACCCTCTACCTTCTCCATTGGCTTCTGTGGTTTTGAGATTGTGAGGATCTAGGAGACGGGGGCTGGCATCCTGTAGAACTAAAACTTGAAAGGAGAGAAACTAGTTCTTGAGGTCATTGTGCTAACTCCTGAATCCAGCCTCACTGGAAGTCTGAACTACCTCTGTATTTTTAAACGAGTGAGTCAATAAATTTTCTTTTATCTTGTCAGACTGGAATGCATTTTCTCTCTCTCTCAACCAAAAAATTCTAGCTTATTCAGTCATGTGTGGTTGGACAGCAGGCAGTGGAGTAAGGAGAAGTCGGTCTAAAAGAATAGCCAGGAAAGGAAGGAACCAGATGGAATGCATGCAGTGCCTATTGAGGAAAGGTGAATGGTTCAAGTGGAATTGTAGGGTGTATGAGGTAGAATGGAAAAGAAGTCTCAAAATTTTGATTGAAGTTTAGTCATTGGATGATAGGTAAAAATTTTAATTTTGGAGGTAATGGAGAAGAGTAGAATATTCTAAGAGAAAAGTATGTGTATCTGAGCTCCATAAAAAATATTGGATGGATTTAATGAGACAAGTCTTAGGTGGGCAGAGGAGTTAGACATTTTCAGTAAGAATAGCAAGTTGGTCAGCACCACAGTGCAGTAGTTAAAAGGTTGTGCAGAGGAAGCTGGATCCTACATGGCTGACTGGGGTTTGAATCCTGGCTCTAGCAGCAACCTTCCAGAACCATCGTGCATGCCCTGGGTTCTGACGGGATGGAGAATTAAAGGAAGGACTGCAGCGTGACCAGGCCCTGTCTTGGATATTCTCTCTCTCTCTTTCTTTCTCTCTCAATTTTGTGTGCACATGCATGCCCATTATCATGGATAAAGGAGAAAAAAGGAAGTAAAGTTAATAAAGTAAATGTTGTGATCACCCTGTAGAACTAGGATGGATCTTAGTCGAAGTTTGGTTTGGATGCTGAGACTGATAATGGCACACACACATTCATCCATACACATATCAAGAAAGAATGAATACGTTTTCTACTCATATAATGAGCTTTCTGGGGGAAAGCAGGATGGTTCCCATGCAAGTCTGGAACTAGCCTGAGAAAACTGACAAAAAGGACTGACTTGGGACCAGCAGTTAGCGTAATGGCTGTTGCTGAACTCCCACGTAGTCGACCACGGTTCGAGTCCTCGACCCGGTGGCTTAGACTCGCGCCGGGCACATGTGCATGCATGCCCAAGATCCTGAGAGGAGAATGGAGGAGAAGGGATTGCGGCGTGGCCATCTCCCCAGGGGGGGTGGTAATTTCTCATTTTCTGTCTCTCTGTCTCTCTCTGTCTTTCTGGAGAGCGCACGTGCCCTATAGCACAAATCTCTCCAAAAAAAAAAAAAAAAAAAAAGACTGACTTAAAGATTTTTTAAAAGTTGGTTTGTTTCTATATTCCATTAGCTACTAAGAGGAGAGAGAGGGTCAGTGACAGAGATAGCACCCCTAACAGGGTCCTAACAGCTGCACTGTGGGGCTGACCCAATGTTCTGTTCTTACTGCAAATGTCTGTCTGCTCTGCCCACACCATCATGATCCACCCCCAGTTTTAGCCAGCCCTGGATCTGAGGCACAGGTACGCTTGCTGTACTCAGGGAGCACTGCGGTTGTGCACCTGGAACCTTCTCATATGGCTCAGCCTCGCAAAGCATCGCGTTCTCCTGCTGTGCCACTGCACTTCCCCACTTAGAGTTTTTATGGTGGTTGCAGGGTAAAGCAAGAGGAAGGGGCCTCGTAGAAAGTTTGAACTTCCCTCCAGGACCAAAGGAGGAACACCTGGGCTTTCTTATCAGCTTTCATAAATGAGTGAATAAAGCTGTTTGAAATATTGTGAGTGAGCAGGCCCTGGAACACCCATGTGGATGTACTTTATGGTCAGAAGCAGGGGTTTGAGCTTGAGACATATATTTTGTAATTATCCTCATAGAAATGGTGGAAATAGATAAAATGACCAAAGGAGAAAAATAAGAGAGATAAGAGTAGCAAGGACAAAATGCTGGGAGATGCCAAAGAATAAAAGTGACTTCAATGTGCACAGATAGAATGCGGAGAAAGAGGAGGCACTGTGGGAGCAGGGGGCAGAGAATGTTTTGTGGAGGAGAGTTAGATATCTTTAGGTGCTGCAGAAAAATCAGGGGATGGGAATTAGAGTTTAGCTAACTCATGGATCCCTGGTTATCTCTGAGACAAATGATGCTTTGGGAGGGAAAGTGTAGTCAGATTGGCAAAAGCGGCAGAATGAGTGACTGGGAGAGGTAGACCACTCTTCCAAGGTGTTTGTTGGAAATGATGGTAAAGTAGTCAAATGAAGAAATAAAATATTTCAAATTAAAAAAAATATATACTGGGCAGATCTGAGCATGAATCACAGATAGTGGATATCTTAGCTGGTTACTGTGTTGCTAAACAAGTACCTGAGATGGGCGGATGGGTGAAGAATACAGGTTTACTTGGCTCATAGTTTAGCTCTTAGGTGGAGAGGGGTTAGCACATGATTGATCTCTGCTGCATCACAATTTGGCAGAAGGAAGCGGAAAGGTTAACGAGTGCGTGCAAGGAGAGAGAACTGTGAGAAGCCATCTTATTTTTAGAGCAATCTGTCCCCACAGGAACTAACCCATTCCTTCAAGAGCAAAAACTTACACCCTTTCTCAAGTCAGCATTAATGATAAGGGTGGTCCCCCAAATACCACCCACCAGCTGCAGTACTGAAGGTTCTTACATCTGAACACCATTGTGTTGGGGCTAAATTTCTAGCACAGAAATCTTTGAGGGACAAATCATATCCAAACCTTAGTAGTAGGGAGATCAATTCAGACAAGAGAAAACATAGAAAAGGGAAAAAATAATGATTTTGGTAGAATCACAAATAAGTAGAAAGAGTTGGTTAGGATCATAAGAGATGGGATTGATTTTTGTAAAGAAGATACTTCTTTTGAAATAAGAAACATTGAAAATAGCCTGGATAGAGGATGTAGGATAGTGGCTGGATGAAGCACAGGTGTGTGTGTGTGTTTATGTGTGTGTGTATGTGTATGTGCGTGCTTGTACATTAAGTAAAGGCATAGGGATTTCTTTCTTTCTTTCTTTCTTTCTTTCTTTCTTTCTTTCTTTCTTTCTTTCTTTCTTTCTTTTTTTGAATAGAGGTTTTTGCTATAGGGTGTGTGCACTCACCAGAAAGACAGGGAGAAACAGAAAGACAGAAAGCAAGAAATCACCCTCCCAGGGGGGATGGCCACACCACAATCCCTTCTCCTCCATTCTCCTCTCGGGATCTTGGGCACGCATGTACACGTGCCTGGCATGAGTTTAAGCCACCGAGTCCAGGACTCAAACCATGGTCGACTACATGGGAGTCCAGCAACACAGCCATTATGGCATCTACTGGTCCTAAGGCATAGGGATTTCTAAAGAAGTCAAAATTAGGGGCAGGAGGGCTAGCCAGTGGCATAGTGGCTAGGGTGACTGGAGCTCACACTGCCAACTGTGTGGTTAGGACCCCAACCCAGTGATTTGAGAAGCATGTTGGGCATATGTGTATAGCGCCCAGAATCCCAAAAGGAGGAAGAAATGGAGGAAATGGGATTGTGGATGACGATCCCCCATGGGAGGGGTGTATTTTCACTTTCCCTCTTTCTCTCTCTCTCTCTGGCCAGTGCATATGACTTCAGACAAATTAAAACAAACTACAACAAAAAACCCATTAGGGCTATGGCTTGAAGCCAGTAGAAGGGATACAGAGCAACTCTGAGAAAGGAGATAAAAGGTAAATTAAAGATGAAGAAAATCATTGCCAAGCAAAGAAAGAGTACTAAATAAAGGGCAATTGCATGCATTTTCAATGCATAATAGTGAATTCCTTTGATCTCAAATGTAGTCAGCATTTAAGAAAGAGTAGGGGGACCAGCAGATGGTGTAGCGGTTATATTGCTAGACTCCCACATGGCCACCTGTAGCTTGAGTGCTGGAACTGGTGGCTTGAAAAATCACACCAGGCACGTGTGTATGCATGCCCAAGAGCCCTGGAGGAGAATGGAAGAGAAGGGATTGCAGCCTGGCCATCCTCCCTGTTTTCTCACTTTCCCTCTCATTGTCTCTGTCTCTCTCTCTCTCTCCAGTGAAAGCATGTGCCCTAAGGCAAAAACAAACCTCTTTACAAAAATAAAGAAAAAGTAGAGTTATGGGGTCTCCCTAGGGCTAGAAATTTACAACATTAGTAGATAGAAGAACAAGTGAATATGGGAATTGAAGACTCTGTAAAGGAATTCATTGAAATGATGAAGGTAGGAAAGAGATGGAGGGAGAAAGGTTAGAAGAGGCAGATAGCCTGGAAGCAAAGGGAGAAAACTGGGCACTAGTCTTTCATTGGTAAAGTTTGGTGTGATGTAAGAGTGAAGAAGATGGGAAGACAGGAAGGCACAGGAACTTCCTAGTTCCAGATCTGTACACACTGAAGTGGGTGACGTGGCTCTAGTCTATAAAGTGCCAAGAAATGTTATGAAGGTGGAGGATGTTGGAGATCCAAGTTCTCACTGGCCCTCCTGGAGGAATGGAAAGCAGGACTGTGAGCTGAAGGGCCAAATGTGGAAGAAGTTCCCAGAGACTAACCAACATGAACAGAACAAAAGGAGCACTGTGAAAAGGAGGTCAAAATTCAGGGGTCCAAGGCTATAGATTACAGAAGTGAGTCCAGCTATGCAGTATTGGTTATGTGACATCAGTACGGAAAAGAGCTTGGTAGGCTGGATCTGGTTGGTAGAGAAGGGTACTCAGTTAACTAACACCAGAGGTCTAAATGGAAGAGATGGGGTCTTGGCTTGGATGACCAAGTTCTAGATATTGGAGGCCAAAGTGGTGGGAGTAGGGATGAGACATGGGGGAGATACCACAGGATACCACAGGCACCCAGGGAGTGACAGATCTGAAAACTTCTTTCCAAAGTTTGCTCCATCAACATTCATTGAAGATCTATTTAATGTGTGCTAATAATGATGATAAAAGTAGTAATAATAGCATTATGCCAGTTAGTGTGTTATGTTGCTTCCTACAATCCACACAGCATTTACACGTTACCTTATTTACCCTCCTTGCAGTCCTAGAAGTATTTCCATTTTATAGGGAAAAAAACCTAAGATTCAGCTAAAGCAAATGTTCTAGTCCATTCTCAGCTTTAGCCCACTGTAGGCTAATAGCAGGAAATACATGAGTTTGGGTAAGTTAAGAGAATGAACGTCTCTTTATCTTAAGGCTTGGAGGTTCGAGGTCCAAGCTCCACCTCTGGTGAGGGACTTCTGGCCGCATTACAACATGGCAGGGGCTGAACCACATGCATCTGGGTCTAAGTGTCTCTCTACTCTGGAGTCATTTTCTCTTCCGATAAACCCACCAGAGCTCAGCTGTGTGGGTTCTATGTTAATTCCTAATCAGTTCCCAAAGGCCTGCCTTTCAACACCATAACTGGATTGAGGGTTCATTCTCCTACTCCGAGCACCACCAAATCTCAGCTTGTATTTTGGGGGACATTCAAACCACAGCAGCAAGCCACCTGCTCCAGGCCACACATCGATTCTGTGTGCCTCCGAGCACACTCTTCCTCATCAGAGAACTTGCTTCCCATGTATTCAGCAGCAAGGCAGCAGTGACGAGTACAGCCGTTTCTGTCTTGAAGTCACGTCAAATGTTTGAGTGTTGACTCTCTTCATCTTCATCACTCACTTTAGAATGTATAGGCATATTTTGAGCGATATTTTCCTTGAAATGATTAGCCCTCTCTAATTTTAACCCTTACCTAATGGCATTCTAAAATATCCTTTTGTCTCTGGTGTTTAAAAATCCAATTCACTCTGTAGACTGACTTTAAACGCAAATACGAGCATTGATTTCCTCATTTCACCACCTCTGGAGAACAATTCATAAAGCACGGAAGTTCTAACTAGTCAATCAATAGTGACTACTTAAATCAGAGACTCAAAAAGTAGTCTATTATTAAAACATGTTCATCTGAAGATGATGTTAAATGAGAGCACGAGAACTGATCCAGCCCATGATCCGTCGTCAGCTCCAGGAAATGGCCCGAGGAAAGAGCACGCTTAACCATATTTAGAGCTTTTCCTATTTTTGGTTCCTGCCCAAGGAGAAGTGGGGAAAATCCAATTTCTCAAAATCCATTTAACTATTATTAAGCAATTTATGGAAACAAGGCTAAGCTCTGAAATTGACAAGACATTTCCCCCCAACTATGATTGTACAAACCCAAATTGGCATTCAGCTGTCTCGCTTTGGCCTATGTTTGCCTACAGAGTAAATACAGATCTGTATGAAGCATGGACTGCATAACTGAGACACCAGACTCATTAATTATTGGAAATGCTATTATCTTGTCCATTCTATAATCCTATTTCTGGAGTTAGTTACGTAATTTCACCCAGAACAGAAAAGGCAACTTTGACTTGAATTACATTAAAAATGGGCCTTTCACTAAATCAGGAAGAAAGATTTTTTTTTCTTTCCTAATGAATCATAATTGGAAAGCTGTAATAGGTGCATGTGTGAATATGGATGTGGAAGAGGAAATAAGAATGCCATTCATTATTGCAAGTAATTCAAATATTTAAAATCATACTTTATCACTCCAAGTTGGGATTTCAATTAGATCATTATTCATGTTTGCCTATTACTGTATTCTTAAAGTCAAGCTGTTTTTGGTATTGGCAGGGGTTTGGATATTTATCTCTCCATCTAGATGATAATTTGAAGCTCAGGTCTCACAGTGGCAAGTCCGTGACTTAAACTTGGGATGTGGCTCTTAGTTCAAAATTCATTCCTTTCTGCTTTCTTCTTTCTCCAGGAGTGGTTCTGAAAAACCAAGAGATGACTTAGCAACCGGCCCGTGGAAGTCCTGCTGTTCTTTCTTTTCAATAAAACACCCATAGTGAGTAGATAAGGATACTGAGGAGTTTGCCTGAATGTTACAGTCTCCTCTCATCTTTGTTCATGGACATTTTCTTCAGGTAAACGAAGAACAAATGTGTTGGGACTTGTACTTTGCACTTTGAGAAAAGCACAAGAAGCCAGGAATGCTCTTTTCATAAATTGCCAAGTGTTATTGCCTGATACTGAATTGAAATGCTTAACTTAATACAGACCCAACAAATGCACAATTTATGCTTAGAATGCAGTGCTTTGCTGTTTCATGAGACGTGGCCCCACGTGGACAAAGCACACGACCCCCGCGTGGCAGGTCGTCAAGGGGGCGTCACAGGTCTCTCCCCTGGCTGGCTGGTAGGACCTGGAATCTTGAAATCAGAGAATCACTCTTTCGCCAGAATGTTAAGAATCCTCATTAACGTGCAAATATCCCTAGAAGGGATAATATGGAATATTTTGCTGTATTAGCTATAAACACCTGAATAAGTGGAGGTCTAGTTTTCCTCACCAGGGGAAATATCCACTGAAGGGGAGGGCACCAAAGGTAAGTTTTGCCTATTTAACAATTTCGCCCAGAGCTGAACCTGAATATTACTATGAATAATAAGTGAAAAAAGAACTTAAATTCCATTAGCGAAGTGATTCTAGCCAATAGATTCTAGACCAGGAGGGGATGCTATTATAAATCATTATTATTTTATGTTCGGAAAATGAATACACCGATGTTTACAGCAAGGGAAAATGCAAGCCAGCTTTAGCCTTTCCTCCCGAGGAAAGTGATGAACTGGTATGCGCTTAGAAAATGCTGAATGTCTTCCGAGTCTAACCAACTCCATCCCCTCCTAAAATGTCCATATGTGAATTAGGCACTTTGCAGTTTTTTTTTTTTTTTTAAACTCAGCATTTACTGATCTTAAAAAGAATTACTAGTGTAAAAATATACCTTACCTTTGGAAGAAACCTGTTATAAGGAAAGGTGTGAACGAAATGCATTCTGTTTGTCTGACATATTGGAAGTGGCTTATTTCATGCAGAGGTGTTTATTTCCCTCCACTCTTTCCTCCTCCTGCTCCCTCTTTCTCCTCTTCTTGTTCTTCAGTTTAGGCGCAGTGCAGTTAAGTAAGATGGCTAAATGCCCTTCTAAAAGGTAGCCACTTTGTATGTCTTTCTCAACCTTTCTTTCTTTCTTTTTTTTTGAGAGGTTTTTGCTATAGGGCGCGTGTGCTCGCCAGAAAGACAGAGAGAGATAGAGAGACAGAAAGTGAGAAATCACCCCCCCGCCCCGCCCGGGGTGGGTGGCCATGCCGCAATCCCTTCTCCTCCTCCATTCTCCTCTTGGGATCTTGGGCATGCATGCACACGTGTCTGGTGTGAGTTGAAGCCACCGGGTCCGGGACTCGAACCACAGTTGACTACATGGGAGTTCAGCAACATAGCCATTATGCCAACCGCTGGTCCCTCAACCTTTCTTTTCTTAGCTTAGCTAAGATGACTATGGAAAACTGAAGACTTATTCTTTAGCCCTTTGTATTCTCGGAACTCGGTGAAACAAAGTCAGTATTTCTCCGTTTACTTCTATCTCAGTGCCTCATAGGTGGAAGGTCCTTAATGTTTAAGAAATGGATAAGTCGAAGCCAGCAGATGGCATGGTGGTTCAGGTGCTGGACTCCCACATAGCCAACCACGGTTCAAGTCCTGAACTTCGTGGCTTTCTCACTTCCCCTCTCTTGGTGGTCAAATTAAAAAATAATAAAAAATGGATAACTAATCTGATCATCAAGTTCTCAAAAATCCGATATATGACAAATTCTCGAGAGTTTTTTAAAAATGTGGATGTATTAAGATTGAGAATGAAAAAAAAATTAGTAGTATTTTGCCATTCAATGCATGTTTATAAAACAACAAATCAGGGACCTCCAGATGGCATCATGGTTATGTTGCTGGACTCTCACGCAGTTTACCACTGTTTGAATCCTGGACCCTGTGGCTTAAAACTCATGATTTCTTAAGACGCACGTGTGTACATGTGTGCTCAAGATCCCAAGACAAGAATGGAGGAGAAGGGATTGCAGCGTGGCCATCCTCCCTGGGGCGTGATTTCTCGCTTTCTGTCTCTCTGTCTCTGTCTCTCTTGGTGAGCGCATATCCCCATAGCAAAAATCTCTGTCTGAAACAAACCAACAAAAAACCAAATTGATCTATGTCAGATGTAGAAGCCCTTTTAGATACTTGTGAAGGAGTGTAATAAGGCTTTTCAGGGATCCATTTTCCATAATGTTTAATACTTGCAAACCACGAAGCCTACTCCTCTCCAGGTCTGCTACTCATTGCAGGGGAGGGACATGGCAAACTGCTTTGTCTTGACTCACTAATCAACTCTACCTGGTAAATGAGAACAGAATCAGGATACAAAAAACATTTGGTAAAGTACTTTCCGTGTCCTAAATATTTAGGGAGCATATCACTTTTTTCTTCTACACAACACTAACAATTTGTCTTTGTGTCACTTAGTCCCTTCCCAAGTGGCAGAGAAAAGATGAATAATATATGATGTCATGCCTCAATGATTCACAAAGCTAAACCTGGTAAACATTCTATGCAAAGATTTGATTTTTTTTGTTCTTTAACATAATAGAGTCTAAGTGGGATTATTCTTACATGGGTGTTTTGGAAGACATTTTTAGAAAAGACGCAAGTGGATAGTTGCCTTAGAGTACTGAGAGTGAGAAGAGACAGCCTCGCTTCATCTCACATGTTGAAAGCGAGGTGTTAACATGGGGATGTTAATGCTGATAGTCAGATAACTGGACGGGGGTCGGGGGAGGGTCACCAGGGAGAGCTGTTGGTCCTAGACGGAGAGAGCCGATAGTCTGCTCGTTTTGTGTGTGTTACCTGTACCCAGGGGCCTGATTCCATTCTCCTTATAAATCATCCCTGTAATGTATCTGATATCAGAACATTTCATACTTGAGAGACCCGAAAACATGAGTGGAGAAGGATACCACACTCCTATGAACACTTTCTGTGACGGCAGGCAATGGGAGCCAAGAACGGATGCTATTATACTCATTGGAAGAGATGACATTCTAAAGGGAAGAACGCTGCTCATGGTATGGAACGGGAAGACCAAAGTTTCTTACCAGAGAAATGCATTCAGCTGGCATTGGCTGAGAAGGTCTGCAGCTGCCTCTTATTTTAAGCCAGTTTGTAAGAAGTAGGGACTAGCAGTTAGCGTAATGGCTATATCGCTGGACTCCCACGTAGTCGACTGCAGTTCGAGTCCCGGACCTGGTGGCTTAAACTCACGCCGGGCGCATGTGCGTGCGTGCCCAAGATCCCGAGAGGAGAATGGAGGAGAAGGGATTGTGGCGTGACCATCCCCCCGGGGGGTGATTTCTCGCTTTCTATCTCTCTGTCTCTCTCTGTCTGTCTGGCGAGTGCACGCGCCCTGTAGTAAAAACAAAAAACAAAAACAAAACTCTCCAAAAAAAGAAGTAGAATGCTGCTTATTCTACCAAAGCTTACACAGAAGAACGCATTGTAGCCCGAGAGCAGCTCTGACGGTGAAGACCAAATGACCCAACTGAAATGCGGCTGCTCCCTTTCCCTAAAGAACCTTCTCTGGGTCACAGACTAGGTGCTGTGGCTTTCTTTCCTTTTCCTGGTCAGGTCCTGGCAGCACTGGGCTGTCGCCTTTATGGCTGGTCATTTGTCACTCTCCAAGATAACTGTTTCAGATTGTTCTATGACCAGGAAGGCAGTGGGACTACCCGCTGAGGCCTGATGTCTGAACCTAGGAGGCTCCTCCCTGTGGGCCGGGCACTACCCTTGAAGGCCTGTGCTTCCAAAGAGAGCCAGAATTATAACCATCTTGTTTTGCTCTGTTTCATATTGATGTTATAGTCTGCTAAGTATGGAGTTGTTGTTTGAGAATTAGAGAGAGAAGAGAACTGGGGATTATGTTGTTATATGTTCTCTGAGAGAGTGCCACTTTTTTTCTTTAAAATAATTATTTATTTTATTTTATCATTATTATTATTATTATTATTTTAAATTTTCTATAGGGCACATGCCCTCACTAGAGAGAGATACAGAGAGAGAGGGAGAGGTAAAGTGAGAAAGTAAGCCTCCAGGTCCAGGACTTGAACTACAACCAGCTATATGAGTCCAGCACCTTAACCACCATGCTCCCTGTTGGCTCCCACCATTTTGTTTGCAAATAAAGGGACAAAAATTTATGCTCATTGTTTAGGCTAGTATTTCCAATGTTTTTCTCAAGTTTCTAGTAGTTTTTGGCTTCATGATACCTTTCACGTTACTCTGGTTCTGCAGATGCTTTGTGAAACCTCTAGATGTACACACCCCCACAAATTAGAATTAATTTTGTCCTGAGTGTTTTTTTTCTTTCTTTTTTGTCCTGAGTGTTTTGAGATAATTACAAAATTAAGGTGGTCAGGGACTGTTCGTTTCATTCATGCTTCATTGAGTAGTTTCTGTTGTTGGTTGATTGATTTTTGAAGGACATTTTCTGCCATTGACTAAACATCACGAAAGGTTTTTCTCCTTCATGAATTTATTTTTAAAATTTAGTTTATCATTATTATTGTTTAATTTGACCAGAGAGAGGCAGAGAGACAGACAGAAAGAGAGAGAGAGAGTGTGAGAAAGCAAGCCACCAACTCCGGGTCTCGAACTGTGGTCAGTCATGTGGGAGTTCAGTGCCTTAATTACCACGCCACCTAACTGGCCCCTCCTTCATGGAAGTTTTCATGCCGAACCCACTTTGCTCAGTTTTCTTTGACTCAAATACTTGCATTCTACAGAGAATGAACATTGTAACCTGTGGGGTCTTCCTGCTGTCCAGGAACTCTGCTGACAATGAGCTGTTTGGAAGGAGTTGGCGGTGGGTTAGTGTGGGGCTGGGAACGAGATGAAGAAATGCCTGGTAACCATCGTGAGTGGATCGAATTCCTCGCAGGACGCAAAATAAAAAGACTTGGATTGGGAACCAGCAGTTGGCATAATGGCTATGTCGCTGGACTCCCACGTAGTCGACTGTGGTTTGCGTCCTGGACCTGGTGGCTTAAAACTCAAGCCGGGTGCATGTGTGTGTGCGTGCCCAAGATCCCGAGAGGAGAATGGAGGAGAAGGGATTGCGGCATGGCCATCCCCCCCGGGGGGTGATTTCTCGCTTTCTGTCTCTCTGTCTCTGTCTGTCTGGCGAGCGCACGTGCCCTATAGCGAAAACCTCTCAAAAAAATAAATAAATAAAATAAAGACTCAGATTGAAGAGTCACTGTGCCTACATCAGCTTTTAAATAGGACCGTCTTGCAGGGCGGAGGAGAGAGAGGGCTAATTTCTCAGAGTTGAATCAGAATAAGTGGTTTGGGGAATCTCTTTGGCTTAACGAGATAAAAAGGCACTTATTTGACTCTGAAAACACAAGTTTCATCCTCTATCTTGAGTTCATTACCGGCTCTACCCTTTATCAAAATGGACCACACTGCAATGTCGCAGGGAAGCAGGCTGCATTTCTGTCACGGTGCGGCACGGGCGGCCCGGATAATAAGGCGCAGGCTTACAGATTGATAAACACTACTTGCCACGGTCCAAGAAAGACTGGATTCATTGTCTCCATCAAATATCAGGAACCAGGGATAAATATAAAAATTTCCAGGAAAAAAAAAAAAAAAAACCTGCCCGTGGAACTCAGTGAGGTGAAAGATGTCATCATTGAAAGTCATCTTCACTTCCATATCACATTGTCAGAGGGCTCCTGGCTTGTCATCCCTCTTTCCCACAGGCTGCCAGAGACGCGCCTGAACTGTGTCCTCACGGCTTGTTCTCTGTTCTGATCCCCTCGTTTGCTTCTGCTGCCTCTGAGGCTGGCTATGCTAACACACGTTCACTTGTTCTGGTCCTCACGGCGTTCCTCGATAGTCTTTGAAACCGCTTTCCCTATTCCATGCCTTTCGTTCCCAACTGTTCTCACATACTGGCCAATGCCTTTCAACGAAAGTGTCTTGAGAACATCTCTTCTGTGTTCAGCAGATGGTGCAGGACTGCTGCCTTCGCTGTCTCTAGCAATCCCTGTGGTTGGTGAGTAGGGGGATGCATTTGTGAAAGCAGCAGGATACAGGGTGCAGAGAAGGTTCTAGAGTCATCAGCGACTGCGTTGGCACTCCTGGATGTGGGGGGAGAGGAGGAGAACATTTGGAGAGAAATGGATGAATTGGTACATATCTAATTAGTACTTTCTGTCTTAGGCAACAGACTCACTCAGAAGAGATGCCGGCTAGGACGGGCGGGCTCAGCCAGGGATCTGCTCGGTCTGCTCAGGAGGACTGCACAGTCTTTGCTGTGAGGTGTCTTCTCTTTGCTCCATTCTATGACTCATACCCCTGACCCTTCTCTGTATGTCCAGTTCAGACCGCAGAGGGTCACTTGGGCTAGCTATTTCCCATTGACCCTGCTAGCCAGGCCTATTCAGGACCCAAAGCTGGCCCTGATGGACAACCCTTCTGCTGCCTGTTCGTCCTCTCTGTGGCCGTCCTCCAAGAACAGCACAAGGTGCTACTGGGCAGTAGCCAGGTGCAGGCTATATAGCTACGCTTGCTCCAGCAACACATCACCACCGTGCAGTTCAGTATGGATGTACAAGATGCGAAACAAACCGAAGCATGGCGAGGACACAGGCCTTAGAGTATTTTATCAAAATAGCAAGTGGCGGACATATTGGCCATGAAAAAGGTGAGGAATCTGTTGAGGCAGATCTGGAAGAGGAAAAGACCCTTGAGTGCGATGACTGAATTACATTCTAGGTTAGGAGACAGGGACATTAGGCCATGCAGGGCAGGGTATGTCAGGCATGTTTTAGAGGTTAATTAGAACAAGAAAGAGACATGGAGATCAGGAACAAATTTTTTTTTTTTTTTTTGTCCCTTTCTTGGCATGTACATGAATTATTCACTCTATACTGAATTCTCTGCCATGCATTTTTGCAAGGGCAGGTGGTTTCTTCTCACAGTCTTCCACAGAAATATTGGAGAGAGGATATTCTCCCCTTTCAGTGTCTTGAGGGCTTGGGGTTGTATATCATTAAGGAGACTGGGGAAAGGACAAGGAGATTTTCATGGCTGGGCCACTTTACCGTTTTCCTTTGCGTTGGGGATGGAGTCATTCCTATGGGCTTGCACCTGTTAAACTCTTCGCTGGCCTGGGACTGAATTTCATACTAACTTCTCTGTGGATCCCAAGTGAGCAAAAATCTCCCATTATTAAGAGATCCCCAAACTTTAACCACCCATCGAAGACAACTAGAGGCAATGCTGTATACATAGCTGTCTTATTAATATAAATACCCAAAGATCTTAATATAAAATTGAAACTTGAACTAAAAAGAAAATTGAGCCTGAATAGTATATGCATTTTTGCCTCTTAAGAATATTCTAGAAATGACATTTTGGTAGAGCAAAGAAAAATATTTCATTAAAAATTTACTCTGCACAAGAAAACGGAATTCTGTGTGAACAAAATATGATCTTTGCACAGTGTATTATTTGCAGGCTGTGACATTTCAGTTTCCACAGAAACAGGTGACTTTGTCCCGTACTCTATAGAGCCGTATGTGCTGCTGGGTTCTTAATGGATGCTCTTTGATGAGGAGGTCTCACTAACTGTGCGACTGAATGGACTTAACTTTCTCTATATTAAAATGCAGAGTTGTAGAGTGAGTCATTTTTATTCCCTCTACACCCAGTGATAAGTTGCTTTATGTGGTCACATGTGTACTAATTTTCTGGGCACCTTAAGATGACAGGTGTGCAGTCTGGAAAGAGTCATATATACAGAAATGCGGGCTAGAATGAGCACCCTGGAATCAATGTGCTTGCATTATTTTATTTTTCTATTTTGCATTTTTAATATTCAGTACAACTGTTATGAAACCTATTTTTGTCTTGTATGAAGCCAATTAAATTTTAAGCTAGACCAACTCAATAAAAATGAATTTGGAAAATATAATCAACACAGCAAAAGGGAAGCTAAATGTGCATTCAGTCAAAAAAATTACACATTTTTCTTGCTCTGCTGAGAGAGGCTACTGGGGTGGGATATTCTTGGCATTTGTTCATTTAAAGATAAGGATAACTCCCTTCACACAGCCCTGAGAACAGGATGCAATGAGAATTTCATCAAAGGCTGTGTAATCCCGTAAACATGTTCTTGGGAGTTACAGAAATTCTTACCCATCCTCACGTAATTTTGCATGCAACCTCCATGGAAGAGTCTTCTAATTTGTGTTGGATGAATGATGTCTTTTTCTAATTAGGCAGATGCTTCCGTTTTAGCTGAGAACTGGAAGACAATGTCTAATTGAGCTTTTTTTCGGTTTTGTTTTTGTTTTTGGACAGTGCTAGAATTAGCCTTGGAATTTAGTCTTCTGATTGACTCGTGTTCTAATTAAAACCCAATTTGATTGATTCTGCTCATGCCTTTCCATAGGAAACACAGAACCGCTTCCCAGATTCGCAACATGTTGAATTTGCTGACTCCTCCTGATTTCCCTGGCGTGCTCTGCCATGCCCAGTGCTCCGTGCAGGACCCCATCTGCAGTGAAGTGTGTGCTTTCTTCAGCTCTGATGCCGACCATCATCCCACCTTGCCTTTTATTATCCCTTCGTTGTAATGTGTATTGACGTGCAATTATGAAACAGGATCGTATGGAGTAAATATGTTGATATTGCTAGTTTCCATGACCTTAATACTTTACATATAGAGAGGAAAGGCATAGCCAGAACACAAGCAGGCGTAAGATGGCTTTTTATTTTTTTTCTTTAGCTTTAAGACTTGGGGAAGTACTATTATCCTAAAAATTAAATTGGCTTGTCTAATGCATGCAGATGGCAGTGCCTTGTGCTAGATACAGCTGTCATTTTCATCCTCAAAAGGAAGGAGGGGAAGCATCAGCAGCTCACCTGCAGCATACAACTTGGAAAGGTGAGCGTTTCGCAGAGAGTATGAAAGTCTGGTGGAAGTAATTGCATCTGCATAAAATAAGATCTCTTCTTTTTAGGAAAAAAGAATTTTCAGTATACATCATCACCTGGGTTATTCCAAACATGCTTTCAATTTTAGGAGGAAAAAAGCAATTTGTATCTATTAGAAATACCATTATTTGCTTTCATGTTGGACTAAGGAAGCCGTGATGTTTGTAGTCACTTGGATGAATCCTCTCCCTTTTTACATGCATTATCCTAAGAGGATGTGCATCCACTGGCCCAAGATAGAATTGACTTTCTTCTAAGGGCCCATCTGTTTCCATTAGGTATGTCTGTCCAGCTCTCCATTCTGTCTAGTGTATCTCTTTCTATCGAATTGCAAGGTTTTTACTTTGTCTTCTTAGTTTTGCTAAGTGCTTCATGAATTAAATGCTGGAACATGTATAAATAGGTCAAACATTTCATCCTTATCTTCAAATAATGTATTTGCCCTCCTGCTTCATTTAATATCCATACAGTGACGATACCAGCCTGGGACTGGTTGCTTATTGTGAAGGTCTAATGAATTTATAGTTTCTGATATCCAAGGCTGTTTGTTTTTCATTAGATAATGCAGATGAAGGGAACAGAGAAATCACACTTTGCATCATAAAGGGGAAACGAGGCTCCCTTAGAAAGCACCATCCCCAGCAGATTGCTGAGCAGTCTCTGGGCTTATTTTGCAGTGTGCGTAGGCCCATTTGCTGGAGAGAGGCAACCAGGATGAGTTCTGCCAGGAATGGGAAAGAAGGCCTCGCTGCTGCCACACCGGAGAACTTTCTTCCAGGGCATCGTGTGAATCTGCTTTGGCTATTTTTCAAGCCTGCATTTATGCCTGGTCAATAACAGGGAAAAAAAATCTGTTATTAATTACAATAATTTGAAAGGAAGTTCAAACTGACCTCCAGCAATCTGGCTTGGCAGCACAAAGGCTTTTGCCACTCAGATCTTTGTACTTGCCTGAGCACAAACGTTCTGCTGACCAGAGTGGGCAGTATTTTGCAGAGAAATATACAGCCTTGTGCAATTGCTATGTGACAAGAAAGGTGGTTTCAAAGGATTGTTAAAGCTTCTATCTTGGAGTGTTTAATAAGTGTTCTTTGTAAAGGAGTCAAGTTCTACCATGTACTGTAGTCACAGTTCGGAGTGTGAACTTGGATTTCCAAATGTTAATTTTACCTTGAAGTGATGTGCTCCTGTGCCTGAAGATAAATAACTGTTTGGTTGCAGACAGCAGAATTAAGTAATTTCAGGAAACGAATTACCATATTGACCTTGGGTAGACCTGGCATGACAGCTTGCTGAGATGGGGCTGTGGCTAAACTCCTGTCTTGTTTTTATCATTTAGGATCCACCTATTCTTCTAATTTACTATCATGTTGTTTTGATAAAACAGATTGCTTGAGTTATATTTAATTGGATGTTCATTTCTTCTACTTTTCCTGGAAGTGTGAGCAAATTCAACAATCCAAAGGTCTGCAAGGGAGTGGAGGCTAAAGATAGAGCTCTTTGATCACGGACGCAGGCTCTGAAAACCAATGAGTTACACAGTGATGCACCGAGTGGGAGGTTGGATTAGAGGGTCCTAGGTTTCTTTTCTATCCTGCAGACTGGTCCTGTGTATTTCAGAAGAGATGGGAAACCCACCCTTTCTAGGTCTTGCCTTGAACATTCTCAGGAGCCCACCATGCACTGCTGGCTCCCGAGCCACCTTCACCCCCTCTGTGAGTCGGGGGGGAGCAGTACCTTGTGGGGGCACAGGTGTTCAAGTCTGTTCTTAAAGCCAGTACCTAAGTTGCATAAGCAGAAACCTCCTGTCTTAGTTTCTTTTGGCATTGCCCACAGAAATACCCGAGACTGTGCGATTTATAAAGAAAATACAGGTTGATTTACAAAACTCATGATCTGGTAGCTAGAAAATCCCAAGGCATCACAAAATGGTGGAAGGCAGAACTTTTAGAAGACCTGAGCATAGTCTGTATCTATGAGTTTCTCCTGTTCTGGTCTCATTTATTCTACTTCTAAATCAGTACTCCACCACACTGACCTCATCACACCAAAAAGCCCCAACGTCATCTGAAGGGATGAAGTTCTCACTTAACACCTTTATGATGCAATCAAGTCCAAACACATGAATTTGGGAGAGATGTCCAAACTATAGCTCCTCCCCAAGATAACGTGATGCTCTTCTGATAACCCTGACCTCCCCTGAACTCTCTGAGCCTTGCATTTGAACCTCCATGACAGTATTTCCCATGGTCTACTTGTGCCTCAGCTAGCTTTTGCAGAAGCCAAGTCTCACTCACTCTACTTCTTATATATTGTAGACAGTACTTCACCTGCAGTAGGTACTCTGTAAGTGTTGAGCAGGTTTCCATTTTGCTATACTTCTATAACTTTTCTTCAGCTTTCTTAAAAATTGTTTGACATGTATTGTCATTACAACTCAATTTCTACAAAGAAAAGCATGGCAAGAACACAAACAGATCTAATTTTTCTCAATAAATATTTATTCCTCATTTCAGCTCATAGTAGGGTATGATGCCAAGGGCTATACTCTTCTGTTGTCTATGTGCTCCAACATGCTGCATAGTTGTAGGCACTGAGTAGCTACTCAAGGCATCTCAGTTACATAAATACAAGAATTGGTGCCAGCAGGTGCTGTGGTAGTTGAGGCACTGGACTCCCACGTGACGAATTAGAATTCAAGTCCCAGACCTGGTGACTTGTATTCTAACTTTCCTTCTCTCTCTGTCTCTCTTTGGTGAGTGTTTGTACCCCGAAGCAAATTTTAAAAAGTAAATAAGGAGGGACAGTAGGTGGTGAGGTGGGTAAGGCACTGAATTCCTGCATGGTTGACCATAGTTTGAGTCCTGAACCTGGTGGCTTGCTTTCTTCCTTTCTCGCATGCGTGCTCTCTCTCTCTCCCTCTCTCCCTCTCTCCCTGTCTGCCTCTCTCTCCTGGTGAGTGTATGTCCTCTATAGTAACTTAATGATAAAAATAATAATACATAAAATTAAATATATAATAATAAATAAAAAATTCTTTAAAAATGAATAAATACAAAAATTAAGACTTGCTGTCTGCCCTGCATTGTGCTAGGTGCCAAGACAGACATGAAATGGGTCTTATCCTAAAGGGAGTCAGGGTTTACTAGATGATAAGGACATCCGTAACTAAGTTTTCTTTAGAGTTTTACCTTGTAGAGTGCTTTTAATAAAAGATGCTTTCGATTACATGGCTTTGTTTAATCTCACAATTCAGCAAGGTTGTTAACATGGCAATTTATCCATTTTTGTTTGTCAAAAGTTTTAGGTCCTTTTCTGCTTTTCCTTAAATACACATATTTCCTTATAATTTCTATGTCTTTATTATAGAACACAGGAGGACTAAGAAAAAAGGCAACATTTATATCTGCATATCAGTGTATATGCATGCACACATACATTCTGTATTTTACTTTCAGGGGTTTGTCCTGATGACATTTTTTATTTCTATACACCCACATATAATACCCAAAGTTCCAGGCTTTGTCAGATGCTTTGGTGAATACAAAGTCAAATAAGAAGGCTGATGCAGGAGGGGGTGCAACAAAGTGAGACCTTGTCTAAAAACACAAAACAAGCAAACATAAATAACAAAAAATTAAATAAAACTAGAACCTACAGAAAAGGAAAAACAAATTTTATAAATGATATATTTGTTATGGAGTCCAGGTGTTGGCACGGCAGTAAAATATGACCGTCTGTGAGGCTGACTCACCAGGGCAGGTTCCAGGCTCACATGTGGGGACATCCCTGACATCTTGGAGCTGGCCAAGGCTGGGGGTGGATTGTGGCTTTCAGACCCTACTGAGGTGCTATCTCAGTATCTCTCTTTCTTACTCTTTGTCACTCTCACTCATGGAGGAAATAAATGAATACATTTTAAAAAATTGTATATTCAACTAGAGATTTGTGTCTAGCACACAGAAAGAATCCTATAACTTGAGGCCACCCTGGTGGCACAGTGGTGATGCTATGCTCTATGATGCTGAAGCCGTGCCAGGTGAGGGGGTCATCCATTGGTGTCCTTAGGTTTCTCCATGCATGCCAGCAATTCTGGCTGGCCAGGACTCGGGGTGGGGTCATGGGGCGAAGACCCTGTAGGGGGTACCTCTCTCTTTCATGGAGGAGACAAATATAAACAAACTTTAAAAAACTTATAAATCAATAATGAAAAGATATGTAAAGAAAAGTGATCACATCATTACCTCTCAGGAAACCATGAGATACCACTTCATTCCCTCCTGGATGGCTATGATAAAAAAAGCAGACAAGTGTTGTTGAGGCTGCGGTGAAACTGGACCTCATACCTTGCTGGTCCAAATGTGTAATGGTGCAGTCTGGCATTTCCTCAAATTGAATGCAGCTACCACATAACCCAGTGATTTCTCAACTAAGCATGCACCCAAGATGGAAGACAACCTGTGTCCACACGAAGACCTAGGCACTTAATAGCCCCAAAGTGGGAACAACTCCAGGTCCATCTCTGATGAGTAAACAGAAGGTGCTGCATCTATACAGCAGAATATCACCTGGCCATGAAAAGAAAGGCAGAACTGATCCCCAGCACAACACAGAGGAGCCCTGGAAACATTGTGGTCAATGAAAAATGTCCAGTTTCAAAAACAAACAAAAACATACCCTGTATAAATTATTATTTCATTTATATGAAATGTCCAGAAGAGGCAAAACTACAGAGACAGAACGCAGATTCATGGTTTCTTAGGGCTAGGGAGAGGGAGGAAGGCCGTGAGGGTGACGGCTAGAAGGTCTTTGGTTTTGGGATAATGAAAATGTTGTCACGTTGATCGTGGTGACGACTACACTACCCTGAGTATGCTAGGAAACCATGGAATTGTGCACTTTGAGCAGGTGAAAAGACTGTATGGTGTGTGAATTGTATGTCAATAAATCTGTTACCAAAAACAAAAACAAAAACAACATCCAATCAGGAAAACGATATTCAATGTCTACAGAGTAGTCAGTTTGCCCAACAAGTTCAGCAGCAAGGTGACCACTTGGGAAGCGCAGTTTGGAGAAGAAAAGCCAGACTGAAGATGCTGGCAAGTGTGAACGAGGTAAACACTGGGGCCAGGCGTTGATCATTCTTTGAGGTACCTTGGCTCGGGAAGGAAAAGAGAAGGATGGCAGCCAGGACAGACGTGAGAAGAGAAACATGTTTGCTGAGACAGGAGCCACTGAGAAGAGAAACATGTTTGCTGAGACAGGAGCCACTGAGAAGAGAAACATGTTTGCTGAGATGGGAACCACTAAGTCTTTTTTTGCCATGAAAAAAAAAAAAAAAAAAGGCTGAGATACAAGGGTCCTGGTAACTGATAGAGAAACAGCCCGAAGGGTGGGACCAAACAGCTCAAAAGCAAGTGGTTTGGGGTGAATCTGAAGCAGAAGACAGACCCCCTTCCAATGAGTCAGCAAGCAGGGAGGAGATAGCTGATCAGTTTGTTTCCGGTTTTGCTGAGAGATTTAGGCAGAGGGGCATACTGAAATGAGCAAGGAGCATTGTACTCAGCTGAGGTTGGAAACCACGACTCAGCCCCCTGGCGTGGCTGGGCAGATCGCCCCAGTGGTTCTCACAGCCAGGAGTGCAATGAGAGGACTCTGATGTTCGGGTCAGTCTGGGGCTGGCTTTTCACCGGACCAGGGGAAGGAGCACAGGGGCTAGAACACTGGAGGAGGACAGAAAATGAAGAGATGCCGCCTTTGAGGGCAAATGTGAGGGTGCAAGGGATTTATTAAGGGGCCGAATGGAGTGATTAAGGGACTGCAAGTGGACAGATGATTAAAGTATTGATGCGTGAGCGGGTTGGCCATGATGGTCCAGGGAAACCGAATCCTACATGTCTGACTGTGGTTCAAGTCCTGGACTTGGCAGCTTAAAAAAACACACTGGCATGTGTTCATGCCCGAAATCCTGACATTACAGAGAGAATGGAGAAGAAATCGCGGCAAGACCGCTCCCCACTGGGGAGGTGCTTTCTCTCCCTCCCTCTCTCTCTGTCCCTTTCTTTGGCAAATACATATGGCCTCTAGCAACTTAAAGGAAAAAAGAAAATAGGTATATGAGTCAGAGTGCAGGAGAATCATATTAGATGTTGGTCAGTAAATGGGATATTGTATTTTGAGATTTGAAAAAATCTTTAAAAATCAGAAAAATCCTGATTAGAAAGATCTGAGTGATCATAGGAGTGGGTCGCTCAGCAGGACGGAATTCAAAAAATCAAAGATCCACAGGCCAGGCTGGGGAAGTATGTGGATTTAAGACAATAATGACATAACGAAGCGTGAGTAGAACCAGAGTAGAGAGAAATGTGGTCACTGAGCTGCCAAAATGCTCCCCGAATGTGTGCAAATAACTGAAAAATCAGCATAATTTTCTGTCCTAGGGAGGACAGTTGTTATTTATGCCAACTGTATATTTAAATTTTCTTCTAATATTACAAACATTTTCTTGTAATTATATATTTTATAAACATAACTTTTACAACTGATAACTGCAGTTGTAACATAATTTATGTACCCTCTGCTACACTTAAATTGTTGCCAATTTTTTACTATGAACTATAATTGAGTCCCGTTTCTAATAGTGTATATATTCGTAAACAAATTTGAAGGTGCTTTTTGAATTCAAACAATTGCTTTCCTTTTTATTTAACAACCACATTTGATCGAACCACTTTGTTCCTGGTTAAATTAATTTCAGCCGTTCAAGAAGTAGGCCCTGTCCTATGGCTCGATTCCCGTACGTGTAAGGAAAAATTGTGGTTGGACTTTTGGAAAGACTTGTTAAAAGCAGAAATGGGGGCCAGTAGGTGCCATAGTGGTTAAGGTACTGGATTCCCACATGGCCAGCCATGGTTTAGGTCCCAGTTTGAAACTCATGCTGGGTGTGCCTGTGTGCATGCCCAAAATCCCAGAGGGAGAATGGAGAAGGGCCTGCAGTGTGGCCATCTGACCTGGGGGGTAATCTCTCACTTTCCCTCTCACTGTCTTTCTCTCTTTCTTCAGCGAGTACACATGCCCTACGGCAAAAACATTAAGAAGAAAGAATGAAAAAAAAAAAAAAAAAAAACGAAAAGGCAAGGATGGCTGGAGGAAAGCTCTCGAGCGTTTCCCCCTTCCTAATGTTTGGAGCACAGATGTGATGGCTGGCTGGAGCTCCGCTAAGAGACAGTCATCGGTAAGCAGAACTCGATGTGTCCTCAGTACTTCAGAACGGGCAAGTAGTTATTTTCTGATTTCTAAATTGAAAAGAAAGTTTTGAGTGAGTCTAGGGAACCTGCCAGATCTGATCAGTGAGGTAATACAACCGTAAATTAGAACTTCGGGCACAAATCTGCCTGAGTATGTTGTAGCTATTTAGAGTAACGTATGATTGATGATAATGTCTTGATGATAAATATTACAAGTACATTTTTTAGTTAATTAATGAGAAAACTCAGAACTGATTCTGGTGTTCCTAAGAGAGGCATGAGTCGACAAATCCCAGTAAATCAATGGAAATTTAGGCTTCAAGACCAGAAGCAGAAAGTATGAGAGAAGAAATTTATGTCAAAAAATGAACTGTCGAGATTGCAAGGCAGAAATCTGTTCTGGAAGTCAGAAGAGGTCTTTTCATGGCTTCATACTGAAGGTAAATAAAAGGGGGGGTGTCAGCAGAAGGTTAGCATGTTCGGGGATTAAAATCTGGATACGACTATGCAAAAGAGGACCTCACCCTTGCTGAGAGCTGCTGTGTCCCAGCCCTGTTAATACATGGCTTCATCTACACAATGACTACGTAATAGGGCAGTAGCATCAATTATAACTAGATTCGGCTGCCTATAGGAGAAAACTCAAAAGAATTCTGGATTAATTACACAGAGTTTTTTTCTCGGTATGAATGAGTCAGTTCCAGGCAGACATGGCAGCTTTCTGGCGTTGCAAGGACCCAAGGCACCAGCTTTGCCTGTTCAATATTCTTATATGATTCCATTTCTAGATCCTAAGATGACCGCTGAAGCTCCAGCCATCACCTCTGTGTTGCATGCATTGTGAAAGAGGAAATGCAAAGGAATTTTCTTCCAACTATCCCTGCTTTAAAAAGTCTTTTGAAAAGACCTACAGCAATTTCCCCCTATGTCTTAGGACTAAGTTCTAATACATAAGACCACATCTAGCTGCAAGAGAACTGTCATACATTCCTTAGATACATTGCCTCCCAAAATGAAAAGTGGTTCCAATAGTAAGAAAGATGGGGAGAATGAATTTTGGGGAGCCAACCAGCATTCTCTGGCACAGCCGTCTTGTCCTCAGTTTTGCAGTTGTAGAAAGTAGGACTTTGTGCGTTAACAATAAATGGTGTTGCTGAGACTAGAATATGGGCCTGCTTGGCTTGGACGCCAACTCTCTTTTCTTTCTTTCTTTTTTTTTTTGGTCCCTTCTTTTAGAGACTTTTGCCCTAGGGCATGTGTGCTTGCTGGAGAGAAAGAGAGAAAGATAGACAGAGACAGTGAGAGGGAAAGTGAGAAATTACCCCCCCTTCCCTGATCCAGGGACAATGGCTATGCCGCAATCCTCTCTCCATTCCCCTCCAGAGATCTTGGACATGCACACGCAGACATGCACCCTATATGAGTTTCAAACCACTAGGTCTGGGACTCAAACCATGGTTGGCCATGTGGGAGGCCAGTGACATAACCACTATGCCATCTGCTGACCCCACCAACTCTCTCTTCATTATGTGGCACTGACTCTCAGCTTCAGAAGATGGTCGGAAAAGAAACTAGACTGGGAAGACAACAGATCCATGAACTAAAAAAAAAACCTACAAAAAGTTGTGTCTTGAGGCCAAGAGATTACCTGGTTCTCATCTCCCCAAATGGATACAGTTAGAATCTGGTCTATGTATCATTTTTCATCTTCAAAATAGTCTTGCTGTTTAAAAGTCTTTGAGCAACTGAGCTTCTAGGAATTTTATGTATGGAAATAATTAAAATGGGTGCAAAGATTTATGTACTAGGATGTTCACTGGAGCTTTATTTATAATAGTAGAAAATTGAAAATAACCAAAACACCCAACAAAGGAAATTGGTTAAATTACAGAATGCTAGAACATCCATATGGTGGAACACATTGCAACCATTAGAAATCATGTTTTTCAAGAATATTTAAGGACATGCATGACAGAGCTAATAAGTTATGTTTGAACGATGAAAAATAGTCATCACTAGGATCTTGATTTTGTAATACATGTACATAGAGGCACATATAGAATTCTGGAAAGAATAAGCATTGGAGTTGGCAGTGGTTCTTTTGTAGATGATGAGATTATTAATTATTGTACTTTTTATTTATGCTTTCCTGAATTTTCCAAATTTCTGTAATGAATATGTATTACTTTTGTAATCAGAAAAAGCTCACAAGTGTCATTTGAAAATATGCTTCCTCCTTAGGAAAACAGTTTTTGTTATTCTCAAGCTGACTGGCTTAGATGCTTAGCACTGTCAAAGTGCTAGCGTGGAGGAGGTTACAGCAGACTGACTCCAATAAATATTTATTGAGCGCCAGTTGTGTATAAGCCTCTGTTTGGGGGTCGGGGGAGTGGCTTGAGCTAAAGGTATAAGCTATGAAGGTGAGCATGGTCCCTGCCCCAGTGAGGTCATTCTCTAAGAAGGGCGGGGCTGGCGAGGTGATGGTCATAGGCCCAAGGTCGTGCTCTCAGGTTGTGCTTAGGGCCGCAGTGAGAATATCCCGCGGGTGTTACAAGTGCACGTTTCCCATCCACCCAGGTGCCAGTGTGGTGGGTGCAGACCGAGGGCTGCTGACCAGAGCTGCCCACCCGATCTCCCCATGGGGTCACAGCCTTACCGTGAGAGTCAACCCCCGCAAATGAGACGGCTGTCTTAACTGTCTTAGCTGCAATGGTGGTGAACGAATGACTGAACCCACCCGTTGAATGAGATCGTGCGCAGGTCCTACCAGTTAACATGTCATTTATGCAACATGTGAATCGATCTGTGCTCCAATCCTGGCACCACCATTTATCAGGATTAGGAACAAACAAACAATAGCCCAGTTTGGGCTTCGTTGGATTGGTGAAAACGCCGAGCCTAGTTCGCATACTTCTTTTCTGAACCCCCCATATCTGTTCTTCCGTGGGCCTGGTACAGCTCTGCTGTCTGCCTCGGAGTGTGTGCATTATGGACACCTGCAGGGCCCCAAGCGGCTGCTGGAGATCTTCGCCCTCCACTTCCGCTCCTGCTCCAAGCTCCAGTTACAGACTCAGTCTAACAGTGCACTCCTGGGGGTGCTGCTCTCCCCGTCCACAACCCCAGTCCCAAGCCTCCCTGTCTACTCCCAGGTCCCAATCCTCCGCGTCCATGTCCACTCCCCCCGTCCGCCGCCTCCCCACTCATCCCCCCTGCCCCATTCCATCGGTGACTGCAGCCTGGGAGCCACTGCTTGGGCTGTGGGGTCCTGCAGCTTTCTCTTCCTCCGAGTATTTTCTAGGGATTTTCTCAGGGCTTTTGCATCTTTACACCATGCTTAGCAATAATGCGAGGGATTCGAAAGCGCCTTTGAATGCACAAATAAATTCCTGACCGGTCAGAGTGGAAAAGTTTCAACTAGAAGAGAGCCATGTGACTCATGGCTGAGGCCCCTTCCTCCTCCTGCCTGGGTGCAGCCGGGGCATGGAGACAGGCGTGAGAAGGGAACCCCGGGGTGCAGGGCTAGCCTTACTGCTCCCCTCGTCAAGCGGATGACACGTTGACACACGTTTCCTTTTAGGATTTTAAAAAATATATATATAATCCAGTTTTTGGGGGAAAACACACACACACACACACACACACACACACACACACCTGGTCTAACACACCTGTCTTTTAAAATTATTCTTTAAAGCAATTTAGCCAACTTACTACCTTGTTCAATACCTGCTTCCTCTAAAAATAAACCAAGCGCCCTTTGAACCCTTTCCTTCCACCCTTTCTTTCAGGAAATGAGACCATATGTTTTCTTGGCTGGAGTAACCGTCCTCGGGCACTTTCTCACCACAGACGAGCGGCTTCCAATACCCCTGAAGCCTCGGAAGGTGCAGCTTCCAGGAGGCCAAGGGGCAGGGAGGCTCTGGTGAGAAGTGAGGTGCGAATGCGGCGCTGCCCCTGGGAGAGCCGGAGAAGACCTCGTTTTGTGCACCTCAGGGCTCTGCCAACCACACTCAGGAGGTGCTGGGGCGGGACGCGATCTTTGCAGGATGCTCACGTACAGCAAATACTGTAGCCAGCGTGTGTTCACACTCGTGTCCTGGCTAGCCTCAGGTTTAAAATTGATTGCATGGGGATTGACCTTCCAGGGCTGCTGGGAGGGTCCACACAGGGGCACTTAGGCACACTAACGAAACAGGCCCTGACGCTCTGCTCAAGTTACAGAAGAGATAAAGCTATTCATTTATTTATTTACCTACTTCTTTACTTCTTTATATTGTAAGTACCTTGTGAGAAGTAACTTCTTCTTGTTTTGTTTTGCTATAGAGCTTGTGTGTTTGCGAGAGAGAGAGAGAGAGAGAGAGAGAGAGAGAGAAGTGAGAAATCCACTCCCCACTTCCCAAGGGGGGTTGGCCACACTACAGTCCCTTCTCCATTCTCCTCTCCGGACATTGGCATGCATACGCATGTACCCAGTATGTTTTTTAAGCCTCTGGGTCTGGTACTGGAACCGTGCAGTTGGCCACGTGGAATACAGCACCTTGACCTCCATGCCATCTGCTGGCCCAGAAAAGTAACTCTTTCAAAAGTTTATTTCTTCTATGAGAGAGAGAGACCCCCGATCGGGTCCTCACACTGCCATCCACCCCTGTCTCAGCCAGCCCAGACCTGGAACCTGCCTGGGTCTGCTCAGCACACTCAGGGAGGTCTCAGGATGCAAATCTAGGACTTCTCTCCTGAGGGCCCACGGGTCGGGTCCTGCTACACCAAGCAGTTCGGGTGAGAGGCCTCCTTCTCTCAGCAGTGTCATGGCACACCCTGGCTCTGCCCCCAAAGCACCAACATCGAGGACCACAACCTTGAGCCCAAGACTCCAGGCAGCTACTCAGCTGAGCAGATTGCCCTCTGAAAATTAACTGGCCCCTGAGTCTGCCTGTGACCCGGATAAGTCTTTATTTCGACAGGTAAAACACAGTTGTAATAGCTTGGGGACTGAAACATGTACCAGCTCTCTGTAAGGGTTTAGCATTTGATCACCATCACTTTGTGTTGTCTCCTGTCCTTGTGGGAGGATAAAGAACATTCAGGTTTCTCTTAACATGTTCTAAATCAGAGTGGGAAGGAAATTGGGGCGAGGGCCCCCGGGAGGAAGTGTTCCAAGCTAATTTTGGTGGAAAAGGCAGCACATGGTATCCCAGAATACCATGTGGCTCCAATCAGAGGCTGGTGGCTGTTAGCACTTTGTTTTTCTAAGCAGAGTTGCCTTTCTGTTTGTGTGGGTACGTTTGGCATGACGCTGTTCCAAAGCATTTGTTTGAGACATTTCAAACATAGCAATTTAATGAGTGGCAATAAAAATATCTTTATGGAAGCACTGTCTTTGGTTATTGGTATAGCATGTATATGTGTTCATATTTTGTGGCTTTCTGGATGTCAGAGGATTGGAGTTGCCAGTGTAATTGCAGGAACACGCGCCATGGGGAAGGGGCTGGGAATAAAGACTGGGCTGCATTTCTGACATTGCTACAGATGGCTAATGCCTTAAAAAGCACGCTCCTTTGTGTATAAAGGCTACGTGTGTGAGGCACTGCGGTGCCAGTCCAGACAACTCACCTCAGGTTTCCTCGTCAGGTGCATATTTTTCTCCTAACACATCCATTCAACTTGTGTTACATTGTGTATGGTGAACTGATTGCTTTGATAGGAGATTTTAAAACATGTTAGGTGAAGGATGAGAGTGGGTTTTTATTTCATTTTGAAAGAATTAGGTTGCATTTTGGAGAAACTGTCATATATGGAGAAAGACTTTCCTGGAATTATGCAATCATTACAATGTCTAATATTCATTATTTCCACCTGCACAGTCTTTACTCAGCCCCAGCCACATATCAAGTGGCCAGAGAATGCTGGAGGTAGAGATTGCTAGGTAAATTGGGCAAATGACTCAGTTATGAGTATTAAAGTGAGTTCAGTGGCTTGGAGTTATCTGATTAGCCCACTATTTTATTTATTAAAATTTTTTTAAATTGAAAATGGGGACCAGCAGGTGGTACGGTAGGTTGGGTACTGGACTCCCACAAGGCTGACTATGGTTTGAGTCCCGAACATGGCAGCTTTCTTTCTCAGTTTCCCTCTCTCTCTGGTAAGCACATGTGCCCTATAGCAAAATTTTTAAAAAAAATAATAAAATTACACAAGTAATTGTTTCAAAAATTAAAAATGTAAAATGGTGCATATTTTACAGTTGTTATGACATGTTCAGTGATCCGTGTGCACAAATGTAGATATGACGCATACCCAAAACACACAAAAGTACAAGGTTCTGGTGGATCACCTATTGGATGAATGGGAGAGACGATAGGGACTATTGGCATTCTGAAAATACGGAGAGTAATCAAAAGGGATTTTAAAGGCTATTGCTTCATAATACGGAGAGATAATTTGGATATGAAATATTATTACAGATTTCTCTTATGAAAAGAGCATGAGCTATGTGGTAAATGGGTACTTAAAAGTCCGTTCTCAGAAATAAGTGTTCGCTGGCTGCTCTCAGAAGGGAGCTACATTGTGAAGGAGCAATTTACTGCCGGCAATAGCAGCATCCCTGAAAAGTCAGGTGAAAGTGTCATTTGCTGAGTTAAAATGGTTTCCATAGCATCTGCGAGCTTAGAATGATAACTCCAGGGCTATTCTGGTAATCAAATGTGAATTTAAGAAAGAAGCCAATCTGTTCTCGTCATTAGAAAAGAATAAAAATAAAGAACCACATGATTAAACCTGCCCAGTTCTCCTTCATCCTCGCTGCTGAAGATGTGGACAGTGAGGCCCCTTCTTGTCCATTAGATGGTTCCCTCTTGCGAACCAGGAGGTTGTTCTAGAAATTTTCTTCTCTATCATCTTAGGGGAAAAGAACAAAAACAAAACAAAACAAAACAAACAAACAAAAACAACCAAGTAAGCAAAATGCCTTTTTCTAGGGACCACCCCCTGTATTGCTACACCTCAATTTTCTCCTTTTCTTCTTTTTTTTTTAAAGGACTTTGCCATAGGGCAAACACACACACACACACACACACACACACACACACACACAGACAATAAGAAGAAAAGTGAGACTTCATCCCCCTGGGGTGATGGCTATGCCTCAATCCCTTCTCCTCTATTCTCCTCCCAGACTTGGGGCACGCATGCACACGTGCCCGGTGTGAGTTTCCAGTCACTGGGTCCAGGTCTCAAACCATGGTGAGTCATGTGGGAGTCCAGCTGCCTTAGCCACCACATCACCTGCTGGCTCCTCTCCTTTTCTCCATAATAAGAATGAATTGGGAGTTTGCCGTCTGTATGTCCCCAGATCCTCTCCTCTCATTCTGTCCCGCACTCCTCATCTGGCTTTGGCTGACACCACTCTATCAAAACTTCCATGATATAGTCACTGACCTCCATGTTGCCAACCCGAGGTCGGCTCTCCATCGTCCTCTTACTTGACCTACAAGCAGCACTTGGACACCGCTGTCCATGAGCTCTCCCTAGGATGCACCGTATGACGTGTGTGCTCCACATGATCCCAGGGTTCCTCCTGCCTCAGCAGCCAGTCCTCGGACTCTCGCTGGCTTCTCCTTAGGGACCACCCTCGGTCCTTGCACCATTCTCTTTCTGTCTATACACATTGCCTTTACCATCTCCCTCAGTTTCATAGCTTTAAATACCATCATGGACCTTTACCAGTTTATACCTTTAGTATAAATAACCTCTACACCTAACTATCCATGAGCATTCTGCTTAGACGTCAGCCGTGTGCCTCAGCCCGAGCAAGTAGACAGCTGAGCTCAGAATGTTTCCCTCAAACCTGTTTCCCCATCTTAACATCTTAGTGAGAGAAATGACTTCCTTTCAGTTGCTCGTCTTTGATTTCCTTCCTTCTCTCTTATTCCAAATCTTATCTACCAGAATATCTCGTAGCTTTATGTTCTGGGGGAGCCCCAAATTTGAAAGGGCTTGCCCATGTTCACTAGTTCCAAAGAACACGCTTGGAGGTCCAGCAGAAGACATAGGTTTACACACATGGGGGAAAATAAGGTCTGCCAACAGCTGGGAGGAGAATGCTCCATGCCGCCATGACCAGAGGCTCAGGTTTCCTACCATAAGAACAAAGCTTTTGTAAATCAGTTAGAGATCAGTGCAGATTCCCTGTCACCAAGATAGGAGTCTGGTTTGTATGTACGCTGCTTGAAAGCTAGTGTAGATGTTAGCTTGTCGATGAGCGCAATCAGCAGAGTGTGTTTAGGGCTCAGTGCCCTGATCTTGTGATGCTCATGTGGGAGGGACGCTCCTACCTGTGGAATGGCTCTGAGCTGAAGATCATGGTCCTGAGATATTCAGGAGGCCCAAGCCAACCAGCAGCTGGCTCTCAGAGAAATAAGGAGAAGAGGAGAGGGCAGGTGAGCTCAATGTATGGACCTACTCTCACTTTACTTTTCCCATTTTTCCTGGATGCGCCTAAGGTCATCTGTTGTACTTTGCTGGGCCAAAGCACCTATCTCTTCTCCCTCTAAGAAGTGATAGCTCCCTAACTGAAATACTTTATTCCTCTCCTCTTCCCTGAGCCGTTCTCAACACAGCGCCAAAGCAATCCAGCTGAAACAAACCTGGTCGTATCACCTTTCTGTTCAAACTCCAAAATTGAGGCCAGATGGTGGTACAGTAGTAAAGCACATCCCTCTGTGAGGTCGACCCACATGGAGAGTGGTGGGTTTGCATCTGGCGACTTCTCTGAGTACGCCAGGTATGTGCACACCTGTGAAGGGCGGCAGGCTAAGACCAAGGTGGGTTGCACTGTAAAGACCCTGTTGGGGGTTCTATCTTTCTGTTTCCTTCTCTGTCTCTCTCTCTCTGTCTCTCTTACTAATGGAAGAAATAAACATACTCTAAAAAAAGAAAAATCCTCCAAAATCTTTCCTGTGCAAAGAAAAGCCAAAACCTTTGAAAGGCTCTCTGAGAACCCATGTGACCTCCTTCTCCCCTTCACCACTCTGCCTGCCTCATCTCCCAGGCTTCTTGCACCTTCCTCCTCTTCAGCCATACCCATCTCTTCCTGCTCCTTCACACTCAGCTCAGACTCTAGGATCAAAGCCTTTGTACCTGAGTCCTCCCATCTGGAACTTTCTTCCCTCAGATATCAGCATGGCTCACTGTCTCACATTCTTGTCTTACTCCTTGTCTTACTCCATGTCATATGCTCAGTGAGGCCTTCTTTGACCCTTTTAACTAACTAAAATTGTGAACTTTGACCCAATGTTTTTTTTTTTTTTTTTTTTTTTTTTTTTTTTTTGTGAGAGGTTTTTGCTATAGGGCACGTGCACTCGCCAGACAGACAGAGAGAGACAGAGAGACAGAAAGCGAGAAATCACCTCCGAGGTGTGATGGCCACGCCGCAATCCCTTCTTCTCCATTCTCCTCCTGGGATCTTGGGCACGTACGCACAAGCGCCCGGCGTGAGTTTAAGCCACAGGGTCCGGGACTCAAACCACGGTCGACTACATGGGAGTTCAGCGACATAGCCATTACGCTAACTGCTGGTCCCTACCCAATGTTTCTTTTACCTTTTCCACACTTCACTTTTCTTTCCTTTCAAAAAATAATTATTTATTTATTATTATTGTTATCAATTTGATATAGGGCAAAAGTGCTCAACAGAGAGAGAGAGAGAGAGGGAAAAAGAGAAAGCAAGCTGCCAAGTCCAGGACTTGAACTGTGTCTGGCCATGTGTGAGTTTAGTGCCTTAACCACCATACCACCTGCTGGTCCCATGTTGTTTTTCTTTAAAGTGCTATCACTCAACTGTGTTCTCCACAAAGGCAGAGATTTTAGGTTGTTCATTCCCACTATGAAACCATTAATTCATTTACATACTTGTTTTAGAATTACTCAATAAGCTGAATATTGGGATTCCAGAGGAAAGTAAGACATAACTCTTGCCTCCAAGGGCTTTGTATCTAATGGGAAAGATAAACAAATAGCTACAGAGAAAGACTACCTTTATTTCCATGCTATCTCTATTATCTGTTCTTTAGCACAAATAAAATTTCCTAAATATAGGTTAATAATTTTCATGAATAGATTGACATTCTTTTTATTGGAATCTTTTTCTGAGAGATTCTTCTGTAAAGTATAATCATCTCCTAGTTCAATCATAGACTATTATACCTGGATAGGACTTCAGATATTCTCTCATCCAATTATCTTATAAAGCTAAAGAATTTAAAGCCCAGAAATAATGTCTTAACACTAATATCCATTATTTATTAGGTGTTTACCTACCACATGCTACGCTAAGCACTTTGTGTGCATTATTGCATGTAATATTTACAACTTCATGAATGGGATACTATTATTATCTCACTTTTATAAATGAAGAAAACTGAGACTCAAAGAGTACTTTGCTCAAAGTCGTATGGATGCAAACAGTGGAGCTTCTGGTCAGAATCTGTCTGTCCTGCCTATAATGCCCAGGCTCTGACCAAGTGGTACATTCACTCATGGCATTTCATAATTAAGAGAATGGGTTGGGATCTGAACCCTGCTCTTTCTTTTCTTTCTCTTTCTTCCTTTCTTTCTTTCTCTTCCCCTTCCTTCCTTCCTTCCTTCCTTCCTTCCTTCCTTCCTTCCTTCCTTCCTCCCTCCCTCCCTCCCTCCCTCCCTCCCTCCCTCCCTCCCTCCTTCTTTCTTTCTTTCTTTCTTTCTTTCTTTCTTTCTTTCTTTCTTTCTTTCTTTCTTTCTTTCTTTTCTTTCACTTTGTTCCTTTCTTTCTTTCTTTCTTTTTTTCTTTTTTTCTTTCTCTTCCTCTCTCGTTTTTTTTTTTTAGTTTGTTATGGGGCATATGTACTTGCTAGAGAGGGAGAAAGAGGGAAAGTGAGAAGGCACCCCCGGGGGGATGACCACAGTGCAATTCCATCTTATCCATTCTCGTCTTGCAATTTTGGGCACACACACATGCCCATCATGCTTTTCAAGCTGCTAGGTCCAGGATTCAAACTGGGCAGTTAGTTGGTTTATCCCTAGCACCAACTGTGGGATCCATCACCTTTATGTCACCAGCTGGCCCTAAACTTCAGTTTCTGTTTCCCATCCCAGTGCTTTTTCTTCAGCAAAGTACTATTTTGTTTCTGATGTGTTTTCTATGGGGGTTTTGTTTCATGTTGTGTTGATATATTGATATGCCTAGACATACCAAATCCTACATGATGACAACTATTAATATGCAATAGTTCTACTGTGTTCATCCTTTCTTACCCATTTGCCAATGATTGACAAGTAAGAGAAAATTGACATGAACTCACCTCTCTATGACAACGTCAGCAGCATCTTTTGTTTATCTGCCATAAAACCAACATTCGGCAGGAGAACAAGGCACCAGACAGTTCGAACAGTTCAAAAGTACACGCGCTGTGAGGTTGCTCTGCCGCAGCTGTATTGCACGTGACTGTTTACACATAAACACACACTGTCATCATGGAACAGTTTACCACCGCTAGAGAAAACCATCATACTAGTTTTTCCTTTTCCTGTATCACTCAAAAACTCATTTACTGCTCTTAATGACAGAGCGGTCTGTGTATTTTCGCCATCGCAGTAAGTAGCTGTAGAAAGCGTTGTGATAGCACCAGTAGAAGCACAGTATGGTGATGTAAAATTAATGAGTGAGATGGCAATCTCCTTTTTAGGCAAATCGTGCTTCGTAATACAGACACCCTCTCAATTAGTCTGTTCTCAGGAGCCAGAGAATGTGGGTATTGTGGCGAAGCGCATAAAGATAGGGGAGTAACTAAGGAAGATGGTTGAGACCGATAGAAAACGTACAATGGCTGTGTAAGGGACGTACATGCTGCGTCAGCAACATGGTTGAAACCTAACTGATGTGAGTTTGGCAAACACAAAGTAAACAACTCAGTAAACAAATATGTAAGTGAAAACCACCGTGCACGCCGACCCAAGTTTCTCGGCTTTCTGAAAGTAGTGTATATTCCCTGATTGGTAAGGCCTCAAAACGCACAGAAGTCTAGACTTGCTTACCATAGTAATTATCACTGTCATCACTGTGGCTGGGATTCTGATTTCCCTGTGTAGTATAGAGATTCAAATCTTTTAATAAATACTACACTGGAATCTTAACAAGAAAGGCTATAATATGCATTCAGACTCACGGCTCCAGAGTGGTTAAATAGCAGGAAATCAAAGGAGATCAGAAAGGATCTTTGGAAAGCAAACTTCTGATGAACTGTATAAATTGTGTGTTGCCTCAGAATAATTCAGGGGGTATGATCAGATTGGAGCATATAGAGAAATGTGATATGATAATCCACTCAGATTTGATATGGTTTCAAAGAAAACAGTGTTCTGTAGGACTTGTCTTAATTATTGCTTAGTTTTCATCTCTACATTATGGTTTATTTCAATATGCTTATAGACTGATAGAGAAAGATGTTGAAAACTGTTAGGGAATGTAATTAACCAGCTTTACACTGTTTACTGTTTTTCAATTTTTATATGCCCATTATAGGCAATAGAAAAAAAGTGTCTATCTATAAATACAATAGGCAATTATTTATATTTCTACTGTCAGAGAAAAGCATTTGTATTTGTCTATTTTCTGTTGCTATGACTGAATACCACTGGCTGGGTAATTTACAAAGAATAGAGGTTTATCTAGTTCACGGTTCTGGAGGCTGAGAAGTCCAAGGTCAATGGGCTGGCATCTGATGAGGGCCTTCCTGCTAAATTATAAAGTGGTGGAGGGCATCACATGGGTTATGCTTTCAGTTGATCTCGTTGTTAATGACTTAGCAAGGGAATACGTGTGGATTGCTTACAAAGTTAATTTATTCATCAAAACTATTCATCTAGTGCTTGCTGTTTGTGAATTACTGTGTTCATCACTGATACGCAGACAAGATCCCTGCATGCACAGGATCTTACAGTCAAGCGGCTGGATATACGGAGAAAAGGAAGAGACAGCAAAGTCGGCAGGAGGCATCGCTGGCTAATTGGATCATGCTCTACACACACGCATGTGCTTATTTTTCCTTAATTTAGGATGATATCATGAACATTTTCTCTTGTTTCAGCAAGCTCTTTGTAAGTATTACTTTAAATGCTTGAATAATGCTGCATTTTATGGAAGATTCATAATTTATACAACCATAACTTAAATGTCAGACCATAGGACTTCCTTTAATATTTTTTATATTTTTAAATAAATAATTTCTCGTTAATATTTTTACTGACCTCTTAGACTACATTTTGAATCATTCTAAGTCTAAAAGTTGATTTATTGGGTCAAAGGAAATGAGCCTTTTTTTTTTTTTTGGCAAGGTTTTTCCCATAGGGTGATCTTCCCCCCAGGGCAGGCGGCCACACTTCATTCTCTTCTCCTCCATTCTCCTCCTGGGATCTTAGGCATACACACACACACACACACACACACACACACACCTGGAATGATTTTCAAGCTGCCGGATCTGAGACTCAAACTGCATTCGACCATGTGGGAGTCCAGCGTGCCCCATGCCACATGCCGGCCCTATGAGCCATTTTTTAAAAAAGTTTTCTTGCTCATATGAGCAGAATTCTGTCCTGGAAGACTGCACTGTGGTGTGTCCTTTGAAGTAGTATTCAGGGTGATTAATGCCATGGTTGTTTCTGCCTGGGGTCGACACAGCCAGGCCCATGGCCTTCAAGCACCTCTTCTGATGGAGGTCCTGCAGTTAACTTACATGGTGTCTCTTCTCTGGGCCATAAAGACATTTGTCTACCTCTTCCTCTGCAACATTTGTGCTGCTGTAGATCTGGATAAGTAAAGGTCACTCCAGTAACTTGCTAGGTCAAAGGAGGTATGCTTCAATGGCAAATCTGTTTCTTCACAGAAAACTTCCAGAGCTTTCTAGTTAAGATAAAAAACAATGGAAAAATAATACCTTTTCCTGAAATAACCACTACAGCAGTCCCCCCTCGTCTACGGGGCATATATTCTAAGACCTCTCGTGAATGTCTGAAACCTTGAGTACTAACCCACTCTCTCTATATTTGTGGGGTCTTCAGAAAGTTTGTGCAATTGAAATACTATTATTTGGTGCAAAATATTTTGAAATCTATTCAATTTTTTTTATAAGACTCACTTTTCATGAACTTTTTGAAGAACCCTTTTACTGTGGTTTTTCCTGTATGTACCTATGATAAAGTTGAACTTATAAATTAGGCACTGTAAGAGGTTGACAATACTAGCTCATAAAAAAACTAACACAATTATAACAATATACAACAATATACTGTGATAAAAGCTATGTGAATGTGGTCTCTCAAAATATCTTACTGTACTGTACTCATTAATATTTTCAGACTACAGTTGACTGTGGATAAGGGGGAAACTAATGTACTTATGATATTTTAAAATTCGAAATAAAACATAATTCATTCGGTGTTATAATAATTTTTCATGTGATTTAATTTTGGATGATTTAGAAGGTCTGCATTAAAACATTCTTTCGTACTCCTATGTTTTAGATGTGTTAGTTACTCTACAGGTAACAGCCTTCCTTTCATTTGAAAAATAATTCTACTCATTTTTTAAGACCCAACTCCAGGTGAAGCAATTTTTAATCTCTTGTCTCTGCATCCGGGACAGAGTTTGGGGGCCCCCTCCTTTGTCTTTACATCCCACTGGAGCATGCGTCTATTAAAGCATTGGCCTCATGTTAGATCTCATTCACATGTCTCTCAGTCTAGAGTAAGACTCCTATAGGGCCATGTTTTGTTCATCTTGTGGTTGCTAAACCTTAACACAGTACCTGGCAGTTGTCAACTGCTTGTGCCAAAGACTAATGGCCTACTGTAGACTCTAGAATTGCTGCTGGATGGCATGACCCAATCTGTTGTTCTAAAGCCTTGAGTAATATCATCGGTCTCTATGTCATTTTGGCCTTAAATATATGGAAATGTCTTGGCACTTTGGACATCCCAACTTTGACGCTAGATAGATGATACTTTACTTATAAGTAGCATCTAACAAAATCTCCTCTCAATCTGATGTTATCACTTTGGATAAACTTCCATGTGTGTTTTTGAAACAGAGACTAGTAATTTTTCAACTAGAAACAAAAACAAAAAAAACCTCTCGGGACCAGCAGGTGGCGTGGTGCTTAAGGCACTGGATGCTCCCACATGGCTGACCACGGTTTAAGTCCTGGACCTGGTGGCTTGCTTTCTCATCTTCTCTCTCTCTCTGTGTGTGTCTCACTGGTCAAATAAAAAATGAATGAATGAATAAATATAGTTAAATAAATAATTTTTAAAAAACTCTCTGGTTTATCAGTTTATTAGAGCAAAATGAGTAAATCTTTTGTGACTAATGAAGTGTTATAGGAATATTTGTTAGAGTTGATTGTAAAAATGTTGACTCAGTTCTATTTTATGTGTTTTTGCATGAGCTGTCTTAGATTTAAGTTGATATTTTAAACTTAGTAGTCAGAGAGCTAGCAGGTGGCATGGTGGTTGAAGCACTAGACTCTCACATGGCCAACTGTGGTTTGAGTCCCAGAACTCAGTGGCTTGAAACTTACACCGGGCATGTGTGCATACATACCCAAAATCCCAGGAAGAGAATGGAGGAGAAGAGATTGCAATATGGCCATCCTTTCTGGGGGTGATCTCTCATGTTCCTTCTCACTGTCTCTCTCTGTCTGTCTGTCAAGCACATGCAAAATCTAAAACAAACAAAAAAAATTAACTTAGTCGTCATATGGCAATTTTGTTTGAGGTAGTTTACTGATTACAGCCAGCAATGATAGGTGTATACACATGTAACTACATTGGTAACTCTGGGTAATTGTGGCTTAATTTATCTGAGGAAAACCTTGATTTCAGGTGTAGCATTAATCACCCTACCTACGCATCATCTTAACAAAAGCAAAAACTTTTGCATTCATCATTGACAGTATGAAATGTAACTATATCTTGGTTTATATCTCAATTCTACATTTTTTTGTATATAGAAATCTTTTGAAATCAAAATAGCTGCCTCCTTCTAAGAATAGTGAGAGAGAAAAACTGATGGTTGTTTATAAAATAACAGTCTACTTTTAGCAAAAGTTGTTGTCGGGAAAGATTTATTTGTTCATCAACTTAGTTAGCCAATGAAAACTTCAAATGCTTACGGCGTGTGAGGTACTGTTTAATACTATGATATACACAAAGGAATATCAGAGAACTCTAGGAAGCAAGCTAGTGGAAAAGCTAAGATGACGATGTAATTATGGTAATTACAATATTTGGGCAAGAGGCACCATCTGAGTCTTGAGATACAATGTTAGAGGACAAAGAGGGAGATATCATTTCTGTTGAAATTGGGAGAGAAGTTTAGACAGTAAGGACATATTTGGCTCTTTGAAAATGGATAGTCTTGGTAACTCGAAGTAGCAGGAGGCATTCAATTCTGCAGGATGGATGGTGACCAAGTTAGAGAGTGACTGAAATATCTTGGAAGTCAGGGACCATAAGAGAATTTTAATCATGCAGAAAATTTCTTGTGGAAGAGCAGTTGGAGATAAGTTTTGAAAGACTCGAACTACAAGACTTAAGCTTTTGGACTCTATTCAATGGGAAAAGAGAAGACATTCATTGGACATTTTTGAGCAGGAAATTAATACAAACAAGTAAATATTTTATGAAGATTATTCTGGTCTATAAAGGTTTTAAGAGACTGAAAGGCAGTTGCAGTATCCTACTCATGAAAGAGAGCCCAGGGAAATAATGAGATCAAGACTCTTGTGAGGTAAAATGCAAGCTGAGGTAGAGTCTAAAGGAAGGTCCCAAGTGCAATGAAAAGAGGTCTTGTTTATCCTGTGAGAAGGGAAAGTGAGTCTGGTTAAGTCAGCAAGAACTTTTGGGGTAGTTGAGGAAATATGGAGATTGAGAGTTTGGGGGAGGTGGGATGAGGAGTGGAGTGAACTTACCAAAGCAGGCTGCAGATCCAGGAGGGAGACTCCACTGTGGGCAAAATGCAGCAGTCTGCCCCAAGACAGAGAAGTTGACTAGCAGTAGGGAGCAGCTGTGGGCCTCCTTCCCTTTTGTTTTCCTTCTCTATTCTTTCTCCTCCTTCTTGTTGATTTTTGTTTGTTTTTGTTTTTGTTTTTTCCATAGGATGCATGCACTCTTTGGAGAGAGACAGAGAGAGGGAAAGTGAGAAATCACCCCCCAGGGTGGATGGCTATGCTGCGATCCCTTCTCCTCCAGTCTCCTCCTGGAATTTTGGGCACACATGCACACATGCCTGGCATGACTTTCAAGTCGCTGGGTCCAGGACTCAGACTACAGTTGGCTGTGTAAGAGTCCAGGACTTTAATCACCATGCCACATCCTGGCCCCTTGTTGATTATTTATTATTATTATTATTATTATTATTATTATTGTCATAGAGTGCTTGCTGGAGAGATACAGAAAGAGACAGAGTGAAGAAAAGTAAGAAATCACACCCCAAAGGGGACAGCCACACCACAATCTCTTTCCTCTCTTTTTTCCCTTTTGGGATTTTCAAACCTCTGGGTCCAGGACTTGAACAACAATCAGCCATGTGGCAGTCCAGGGCCTTAACCACCATGCAACCTGCTGGACCCCCATGCTGATTATTTCATTCAAGCTGGCTCCTCTGAGAGTTTTAAGCTACAGATTACAAAATAATAATAATAATAATAATAATAATAATAATAATAAAATGGCTATAGAGTTTCTGCTCTAGATTCATCCCAGATTAAATTCAAAGGCATCAGCTGCATCAGCATCAGCTTAGTTCTGCCGCTGGGTGAGCCCAGAGGTAATGAGAACGGTAGGATCTGACAAAGTTGCCTGGGACAATCAGTAGGAGTTGGTGACTAACTGAGATGAAAGGGAGAGTAAAACAAGGGCCCACAGCAACCCTATGATTCTGAGTCTGGGTAACCAGAAAAATTTGAAAAGGAAAAACAAGTTTGGTAAAAAAATAAATAAATAAATAAATAAAAAATAAAAAGAAAAGTTAGACTCTTGTTGATGGGACCTTAACTAAAGTTCCTTTAGTCCAACCTCACTGTCAGTGTTCAGATCCCGTCTACCTCATCTTGCCAAGGGAATGTTTAGCCTAAGTTTGGTATCTCCAATAACGGGATATTCTTCCTCCTCAAACCGCGTACTCTACTGTTCACGTGAGATTTCTTAAACTCATGGTGAAAAGAGGCCATTTAGGTAATGGGAAATGCAGCGTTTCCAGCCGGTAGAACACTGGGACAAGTGACTACGAGAAGTAGCCCAAGGAGTGAGAAAGGTGAGACCAGGAGAGACACACAGTAGGCCTCATAGGGTAAGAGAAAGGAAGAGGAGCCAGGAAGGAGAGAGACTGGGGGAGGAAAAGAGGAATTGTAGCTCAGTGTCATGGAAGTCAGGGAGAGGCTTGGGAAAGCAGACACATAATGGCAAATGCTGAGGGAAGGAACAGAAAGATGAGGAAACTTCTCCAGATGCTTCTGGATCAGAACTTCAGTATGACTTAAACATCTTGTGAGGAGTCATTTCCAACAAGAGCAGACACAACCACGTATACATAAACGCACATTGCACCCAAGGAGGACGCTACTGAGTTGAGTATGGTGCGTATGTGCTTACGGAGTGGGAATGCTTCCCCACCCAGCAGCCGCGGCCTCCATCGTGGAGTGGTTTGAATTATGAATGGACTTTGGGAGAGACCGTCTGTGCCTGTCACAGGTCGTCGGTGTAAGGCCGTTGACGATTTCATTTTAATCTGTACTGGACATTTCTCCGTATCACGGAATCGCGGGCCGTGAAATCTGGCGGAAGTGGCTGTTTTGTTCACTGCAGGGCCGGTGCTGACAGGACACCGGATATTGCAGAGCCAACGTCCATGTTTTATTGCTCCTGCCTGGGAAACTCCGCGGTACCTGGGGTTGTCTCCTACAACCTGTAACCTAACCTATAAATCTGATCATCAAGGCTAAATCATTGATTTTGTTTTATGTGGACAAAAATGTTGTTGACACAAGAGGCCTGTTGTGAGTAGGCAGTATAATTTAAGAGGTTCAGAAATGCACCCCTCAAAGGGGGAAAAAAAGCCCAAATCACTGATCTTTCTGTGAAGTCTTTTTAATAAAATAATAACTTATTTATTTAAATGTATATGTTATTATTATTTTAATTTGAGCAGAGAAAGAGAGAGAGAGAGAAAAGGAAAGTAAAAAAGCAGGCCGCCAAGTCTGGGATTCGAACCACGGTCAGCCATGAGGGAGTGCCTTAATCACCACGCAACCTGCCAGCCCCACTATAAAAAGTCTTAAAATTCACTCGTGATTTATATATTTGAGTTGAGTTAAAAGATCATCTCATTGACATGTTGATCTGATCAGTTAATTCTGCAGACAGTGGGATGTACAAGAGGGACATTTTGATGCAAAGAAAATATGGAAATGGTCCAGGCCTTGGGGGATGCTGTCTGGAAGGGCCTGCTGTGAGCATTAAGGTGTAGAGCGTGATGAAGGTGCTGAGGGCCCGTGCTCTTGGTAGGAGGGCGAGAGCCCAGAGATGAAGGTGCAGACCTGGCTCTGGAAGCAGTTATGCTCTTTGAACAAGCATATTAGTTTCCCTTTCTCACTATCTTGAATAAGCTTGTTCCACTGCAGAGAAGGAACGCTAAGGACAGGCTTTCCTGAGCCTGCAGAGGACAACGGTGGGGGCCGACTTTGGGAGAAGCCTACCAGGATTCAGATACACCTCCATCCCTAGCAGATTATAAAGTCTGGGCGTGCGGCTGATGTCGTGTTTCTTCCACCTGTTGCATTGACGATTCTTCCCCAGACCTTGTTCCAGGTTCAATTCAATCGCAGGTATTAAACCCACCGTCTGTGTGAGGCCTGCCACTGATCAGTGTTCTGGTCTTTCCTTTCTTCCCTCTAGCAAAGAGAATGAACGGGTGAGTCTGCAGGGAGAAACAAGGTCACTTCTCTCTCTCCTATCTCTGCCGAAGTTTCTCTCCTTGGCCACTTGGTGTGCGTGTGTGTTGAGGTGTGTGTGTGTGCGTGCGTGTGTGTGTGTGTGTGTGTGTGTGTTGAGAAGGGGCTCCTCTGCCTGAGGCAGGGTCTGAGACCTGCACCGTCACCAGGACCCTTTACTATAAGAGCCCTGGGCTTGGTTTAATGCTCACTGTTGCCACCCAAACAGCCTTAATACTCAGCAGGGGCTGGCGTTTTCACTGTGGTGGGGCCCCATATCAAGAAGCCGGTCCTGGCCAGAGGACATGCAGTCAGTGACACAGTCCTGCCCTGAGTGCAAGTGTGGGCACTTTGCCCTCGCCTTCCAAAGAGAGGAGTCACTCGAAGGTGATGGCTAGAGCAGTTGCTTCCAGTGAGAGAATAAGAGAATGGGGAAAACAGGAAATCCTCTTCTGCTGTGAAGGAATTTTAAAAAGGAATGAGGGGCCAGCAGGTGGCGTGATGGTTAAGGCACTGGACACTCCCACATGGCTGACCATGGTTGGAGTCCTGGACCTGGTGGCTTCCTTTCTCACTTTCCCTCTCTCTCTCTCTGCATAACTCTCTCTGGTCAAATTAAAATAAATGAATGAATAAATAAAATTAAATAAATAATTCTTTAAAAAAAAAAAAAAGGGAATGAAAGGGGGCCAGCAAGTGTCATGGTGATTAAGGCGCTGGATTCCCACATGGCCAACCATGGTTTGAGGTCCCTACCCAGTGGCTTGAAAATCACACAGGTGTCTGTGCATGCATGCACCCAGAATTGGGAGTGGAGAATGAAAGAGAAGGGATTATGGCATGGCCATTCCCCCAGGGGTGACTTCTCACTTTTCCTCTCTCTGTCTCTTTTCTGCAAGCATATTGCGCCCTATAGCAAAAATCTAAAAATAAATTAAAAAATAAAGGAATGAAAAACACACTTTCTACTAGAGTTTACTTTGCCAGTGAAGGCTTTGTGGGACGTCAGGATGAATATTTAAGTATACTCCTTCTCTACTTCCTTATATTACATATTTGGAACCTTAAAATACGTATATTCTCATACCCTTAAACACAAACCAACTAATACAGCTCCCGAGGGATTTAGGTATTTTAGCATACGTTTGTTTCTCTTACGTTTTGTTGATATCTAAACACAGTCCTTTGAAGTGAAAATCCCCTCTTCTACTTTAATTTTACCCACATCTTTACATTGACTTTCCAGTAGTGTCTATGAATTAGGCCGAAGCTTTGTTTCCAAACTGTAAAAGCAAATCCAAGGCCTTGTGGAAAGTTGTCCCTGAAGAGACAAGAAGCCAGTGATTTTAACACACTTGGTGATTTATTTTGTTTAACCAGGGTCCAGCCTCCTAGGAAATTGCTCCCTGACATGGATCTGCAAATAGAAATCACTGTGCTTACAAAGTCTGCAACACTGAATGCTAGTCCAACGCTGGGGAGTCATCTGGAAGCCAATGCAAAGTGAGAGCTGTTCAAGAAGGCCCAGTCACAACTAAGCCTCGTGAACCAATTCCACACAGCTGATGTGGTTCGTGGTGACATTTAAAGCAGTCATGTTAGGAAATAGAAGCAGATGCTTTGTCACAGAGCCTCTTTACCTTCTGTCTGGAGAAGTGTTCAAAGACTTTGAATAGCAAGAAAAAAGCATCATGATAACTGGGCTCAGGAGTGTCCTCAGACCCAAGGCTCTCCTGGTATCTTGTCACAGACCCAGAGGGACTCTGGCTCCAAGAAGAGAGAGACCTGGGGCTTGGCGTTGTTTAAGCACCTCAGACCAAGCTTATCACCTCTACCATGGAGTTCATTGTTGAAGAAAAGAGAAAGGAGCAGAAGAAAGATTTTATTTTGATTTTCTTTTAGATTTTTGACAAGACTAGAAGTTGAAATGCCAAATTACCATGTGAAAGCCCAGCCCAGGGATGCCAGATCCTAATTTAAAAGAAAACAACATAGAACAGCACCACAAACCTCTTTTCAAAAAAAAAAAAAACAAAACAATTTGAGCAGGTTGTCATAAACTAAAGAAATTTGGATAAGCATCTACAATTTTAATTGAATGAATTAGTGGACATGAAAGGACGTTGCAAAGTGTAAAGGGCCATTTAATTGCCTGGTGTTATTATTATTAATTAAAATCAATTAAACTTCCATTTGAGCCCTTGTGTTCTTTTATGAGAAATATGCAAATTGTTCTTAGATATAATACTTAATTGGAAGATGAAAGTAGTTTTTATCAGGGAAAGAAAACAAATTGGGGTTGATTGAGAACCAGAGAACCAGGACTTCTCTGAAACCCAGAAAAAAAAAATTGGTAATGATTAAAGTCAATTTTCTGAAAACTTAAAAACAATTCTTAATTTTAAAAGGGGAAGTTTTGCATTGGAATGCTGACAAAGAAGGGGAAGCCATCAACTGATTTGGAAATCAGAGAGTGAAGTTAGTACTGTGTTGCTAGGCAACAGATTTCTAAGCTGAGTTCTCATTCTTAAAGAACCGGTGCAGTGTTTTGGTTTTGCAAATATTAGCTATTTATTTACTTCTTCCTGGTGAATTAGAATGACTATTCTCAGAAGAAGACCAGCTAAGAGCAGAAAGGCAGGCAATTAGAATGTGATTAGGAAGCCAAAACTTGGGCACACAGCGCGACTTACACGGAAGATTTTATATGACCAAGATGATTGCTAATTAGAGCTTCAAATCCAAGAACGTGGATGACCAATACACATGGACTGCAAAGATAAAATGACTCCCTGAAGACAAATGGCTGAGGGCCTACAGTCAAGAACCTGAAGAGCTGTCCTTTGGAAAAGGATCCCGGATGTGTGTTCAAAGGTCATGCCCCACAGGAGGCTGTCCCTTGGAGGTCATCGCTTCATAAACAAGTAAGATTGGTCACCACCAGTTCTCAGGTGTTGGCTCCAACCCCTTGATGAACGGGGTGTCCAGGGGTCAGACAAGACAAAGGCTCATGGTTTTGCGGAGTCTGACAGATCGGGATGGAATCTGCAGGCTTTGAGATGAAAGCCCCGCTGGGTCTCTCACAACAGGGCTACTTCATCAACTTCCCTCATGTCGAATCAGACCTAAAGCGAGAGGGAGGGAAGGAAAACACTTCGGGTGCTTGAGAAAAAGGAGAGGATTTGATTAATGTACAGCAAGGGAGTGAAGCAGTTCGCAGGGAAAAGGATCTTTGATCAATGGGATGAAGAAGCATCTTTCAAACCTCCCAGATTCCAGCCACTCTAAAAGGAACAAAAAGAAGCTGATTCAGAGAACAGCTGTTGTTATTTAAAAACAAAACCAAAAAAAGAAGAAAAGGGAAGAAAAACTCTGCAAAGTATCATCTCCAATGGACTACCTGGAATAGCAACAGATGAATATGTCTCTCTCCAGGATTCACCTCAGAACTTGAGGGGCAATGTTTAGGCCACTGTGATGAAATAAATGCAGGTCTTCTGGGAGGCAGCTGAGGGGGGTTTGCTGTGGGCCATCTCTCCTATACCTGCGCCTGAGTCTGCTCCATACATGTCCTCCCTAGAGGACCTCTGGAGTATTAGGAAGGAAACGCTTCTGTCAGTCACCCACTGCATGCAGGCCATTCCCGTATGGGTTGTCGGATTTAAATAGTGATCTTTTTTTCCTGTGAATTTATACTATATGAAATTGCTGAGAGAAAAATATGGATTCTCTGTCCTTCTGTTAACAACTGATGGGTGGATGCTATGTAGCGTGAAAAATCATTTCATCTCACATGCTTGAAGTGCAAGTTTATCCAAATGGAACCTTCCGAACTCAAATCTCAGTTTTTCATGTCAGCCCTTTTCTAGAAACATGTTTTTCCCCTTAATTAAATTCTTTCTGTTTAAGAGCCAGGCTTTTTTTTTTTTTTTTTTTTTTTTTTTTTTCAGAAAGATTTTTCCTATAGGACAGGTGTGCTCTCCAGAAAGAGAGACAGGAAGCAAGAAATCACCTCCTGGGGGAATGGCCACACTGCAATCCCTTCTCCTCCATTCTCCTCTTGGGATTTTTGGGCACACACACACCTGTGCCTGGCATGAGTTTCAAGCTGCTGGGTCCAGGACTCAAACCACGATTGGCCATGTGGGAATCCAGCAACGTACCATTACACTATCTGCTGGTCCCGAGAGCCAGACATTAATTTAAAGGTTTTGGATGTTCGATGTCTCTCTCCCGATCCTCTCTGTGGAGTACAGTACATATAGGCAGAAAGCTTTTGTTTTAACTATTTGTGGTTTGGCTTCAGAAGACACAGAGGTGTGAAGTCCTGGACCCCAGAATCATTGCACCTCAGCGCAAGTCATCCAAAAAAAGAAGGCCCCTAAAATGCCTTCTTTTCTCTTTACTATTGCTGGTTGAGTATCTGGCTGAATTACTACTGTGACTCTCAAGAAGTTTAATGAGCTTCAAAGTTTTCTGGCGATACTGCACAATGTTTGGAAGCCTGTTCTACTTTGTCAGTCAGAAATAGAAACTGGGTCTGCATTATTGCATACCTGCTTGTGAAATGAATTTGAGTCTTATTTATTTTTTATTTATTTGCCAGAGAGTATATGCACTTGCCAGAGAGAGAGAGATGAGAGGGAGGGGAGAAAGCATTCCCTGTGGGCCATGGTCATGCCCAAATCCCTTCTTCATCTCTCCCCCCCTCTGGGATTTTGGGCATGCATATACAGGAGCCTGGCGTGTGTCTCATGCCGCTGGGTCAGAGACTTGCACTGCAATATCTGCCATGTGGGATTCAGCTGCCTTAACCACCAGGCCAGAGAGCAGGCCTAAATCTGAGCCTTGACGTTGGGAGGCTACCAGTGTTAAGAATCTTGAGCGCTAATTCCCTATTGCCACTTGTCATTCTAAGTGTTGATCTGTAGGGTATCTTGGGCTTTGTCTAGGGAGGATGTGGTTGCAGTAACTGTTCCAACCACAGCTGCCCGTCAAATCAGCTGCTGGGTGTGGCCAGACAGGTGCAGGACAGCCACACAATAGATAAGCACTTCTACCACCCTCTCCTCAAGAGCAGGGTCCTCAGCCTGTGCTCCGTGGTTCACAGACCTGTGTTGACATAGGATATGTAGATAGATTCCAGCTTTCACATTAGGCACCACGTGCTACACCAGATCTCAGTTCTGTTGGCTTTTACATGTGATTCCTTCCATGTTGGACTGCCTCTCCCCAAGGACCCGCCAGGCACCTTCATACGGTTTTCTACTCTTCCTGGGGCAGTGCTTGTCGGTGCACTGCCGTGAGAGCATCAGGCAGTGACAGCTCCCAGCGCCTTATATCCAGTGAGGATCTCTGCTGAAGGGTTTCTGGTTCATAACCAAATGTATTGATTGCAGCCCACCAGTCTGGGCTTAATGTGTATGCAGAAGTGGAGTTTGCCATTATGTGTGGAGCTAAATAGTTCATTTTCTTCTGCGGGATAGAATAAAATTGCTCAAGGAAGCATTTGGGATGGAAGATCACAATAGCTAAAAAGCTATGGGAGAAAAAAAATTAAGTTTTTTTTCCAGAATTGATTACAATATTTCTAAAGATACTATCTTTTCACACACACACAAAAAAATCACACTTTCCATTTGGACTTGTCAGTGTTAGCTTTTAGTGAAACCTTTTTTTACGGCTCTTTTTGATTAATGGAAAGGAGTCGTTTTATTTTTCTTCAGTGTAATAAAAATCAAGCTGTCTTATGGTGCCCTTCAAAATAGAAATCAAAGGACGATTTGAACAGAATATTAATACCACTCTTTTAAACTTCTGGGTTTTTACCCTGTTTTAATAAACTAAATTTTAAGATGATCTTCTCCCTAGAATGCAATCTACATTTTGTGAAAATAGGAGCATTTATGACAGAACTTGATCACAATCTTTCCTGCATTCCTTCCTATTTGCAGAGAGCAGAGAGCAGAAAGACTGTGGCTCATTCTTTTGTGCAGTGTGTGCCTGCATAAGCCAGACAGAATGTGTGATTAGATGAATTTGGGCATCTCAATCATTTTATTGTAGCTATTGTTACAGTTAGGAATTCATGGGGCAGAATTTTTAATTCAAGAATACAGAGTAGATTTTTCTCTTCTAAAAAAATGACTTCTCCATCTTCAGTGGTAAGACGTTTTAGAATCCGCTGGGCTCGGAGAACACAACGTAGCGTACTTTGCCATGTACAGATTTAGGCTAACCCCGCCCTACAAGAAATCTGAAAACTTTTATCGATTAAGATGTTTCCAGCAGCTTCGAGGCTCCTTCAGAGACTTTAATGGGTTTCAAAACTATTTTAATGGTGAGGCCTTCAAATCTCTTTTATATGAGTTTTTACTGCCGCCATATTTGTATCAACTTATTCCAGTGAAATATCATTTCTAGTTTCTTAAGAATTAGTATGCTCCCTCCCCATGCTGGAGCTTTTAATGATGTTTTTACTCTTTGTTCCCTCTTGTCATGAAATTTTAACTCTTCAAATACATCAGGGGTCTTTAAAAGTTCGTGGAGGGAACCAGCAGTTAGCGTAACGGCTATGTCGCTTGACTCCCACGTAGTCGACCGCGGTTCGCGTCCCAGACCCAGTGGCTTAAAACTCACACCGGGCGCGTGTGCGTGCGTGCCCAAGATCCCGAGAGGAGAATGGAGGAGAAGGGATTGTGGCGTGACCATCCCCCCTGGGGGGTGATTTCTCGCTTTCTGTCTCTATGTCTCTCTCTGTCTGGCGAGCACACGCGCCCTATAGCGAAAACCTCTCCAAAAAAAAAAAAAAGTTCGTGGAAAAAGACTATGCATGGATTTCAAAAAACATTTGCACCAAAATAAATTCATACTTCCATTTCATTTTTCCACCAACTTTTTGAAGTCCTCACCATGCTATGGATCTGCTTATGTATAGTAGTCCTCCATATGGCCTCAAAGCATTGCAATAGCTAAGTTGTTTTTTTTTTTTTTTTTTAGAGGTTTTTGCTATAGGGCGCGTGAGCTCGCCAGAAAGACAGAGAGAGACAGAGAGACAGAAAGCGAGAAATCACCTCGTGGGGGGATGGCCATGTCGCAATTCCTTCTCCTCCATTCTCTTCTTGGGATCTTAGACACGCACGCACATGCGCCCAGCATGAGTTTAAGCCACCAGGTCTGGGACTCGAACCATGGTCGACTACATGGGAGTCCAGCGACAGCCATTACGCTAACTGCTGGTCCCAATAGCTAAGTTGTTTTTTATCTCCTGGTGCAGTATTGTACCCTCACCCCCGTGTGCATGTACTCAAACATTCTATCACACAATATCCTACCAAGCATTGATTACGTCTTGCTTCCATAGGCACTGTATGTGAAGGAAGCCTTTTGAAATGATTGGCTAACATGTTCTTACAGGAAAAGATGACCTAACAGTACTCACACAGTGTGTGCGCACCTCTCTTGTGAATGTTGGTGTCACGGCTGCTGGACTTATGGGGAGTGAGCATATAGCTGGGCTGAAGCTGGGCATCCAAAAATAGTTCCTGACTACAGGTGTATTTGGACTTGAGCTCAGTCTGCTGTGGAAGTGAAGCGCCTGCAGCTAAGCCACCACGCTGCACTCTATTTTGTTACATTCCCACCGCGGCATCAAGGTAACCAAGGCTTGTCTCCCTCTCCCTCCTCCTAATCTTCTCAGCTTGATCCTGACACCTTCAGCCATAACAGCGCAGTTTCTTTCCTCTTCCTCTGTTCTGTGGACATTAAGTGTTGGAATCAGAGCGGGTAAATGCAAAGTAATAAGAATAAAAAGCTAATAAAGAAAGTGAGGAAAGGAAGAGAGAGGGAGAAATAGAGGCTCTAGGGCAGGCATTGTGAAAAGTCTGCTAAGAGGTAGATGGAAATAAGGGCGAAGTGTCTCACTATGGTGTCTGGATGGTTCTAGAATCCTGATTGTGACTCACATAATCCTTCCAACAAATCTTTGTGGACTGGCATCCTAATTTTCCGAAGAGACTATGCAGAAGGTACTTACGTGAAGCTTAAGCAACTTGTCCAAGGTTACACAGCTGGTAAGCCCCAGAGCCGAATTTGAACCCAGACAGACTGGTGCCGGAGGCCATGTTCATTGTGTACCTCTGCCTTTATACCAAGAACCGGCCAAGTGTTCCCAGACAGCTTCCTTTCCCTGGTCTCAATCTCTCTGAATTCTCTGGTACCTGGGGTTACTGCCTAGAACAGTATTTTTCAAACTGTCCTTAGCAGGCTATTGGGTGATATTGCTCACCCTTAAGTAATTCAAAGAATTCCCCAAAGTTCTCATTTAAAATGCAGATTCCCATGCTCCCTCTGAGAGAAGCAGATTCAAAGTTTTAAGTGGACCAGCAATCTGTCATTTAAGCACTCCCAGAGACCGTCCTTCAGATGGCCTCTGTAACTCCTTGCCCTGGGAGGGAGCAGGGGCTCCACTGCATTCAGAGCAGTTCTACTTCGTGTCTGTTGCATTACTGGGCTTCCATCTACGATTTTCTGCAAGGAGGAGATTCTTCAGCCAAGAGTCAGAAAGCCACTGGTCTTAACTGGTTACATACCTGGAGGTCTTTTAGAGGCATGATGACAACTTTGATTAATAAATTACCAACAATGTTAAGTACAGAAACATGAGCATAATGTGTATCACTTACTTTGTTTGCATTCCGCCTTATTAAGCTAATTATCAAAATGTACACAATACCATAATATTTTTAAAGTGAAGAATGCATTATAAAGGGAAACATTAGGTTGGAAAAGCATGATCAAGGTGGAATGCATTTACATAAAATACACGCATTATACTCCCACGTGCTTGCTAGACCTGAGCAAATTGGCCTGTGAACTCTCTACAGCTAAAGCAAAAAGGAAAAGTGGCCAGTGTTATGATTCTTGTGATAAGCCATTTGCCCAGGAATGTAACCATTCCTATGATCAGGACCCGAGAGAAATCACCCCAACTGTAACAGGACATTCGGTGCCCTGGGTGACATCTTCACAGGCAACTGTACCGTATCGTGAGGTTCATCTGCTGCTCCTTACACTTCCCTTTGTGTAATTTAATGATACTTGGGCAAAACCAATTCAGCAAATGTGATCTAATCTAGAGCAGGGTCAAAATGAGGACGTCCAGGTACTCCGTTCCTCAACGAACAAACATACATTTTAAAGCATTTAGATTTTAGGATAGGAGTTGCCAAGTCATGGCCTTTGGGTCAAATGTGAATATTTAAAAATTTACATGTGATTGGGGGAAACAAAAGACTATTTCAGGACATGTGTAATGCTACAGAATTCAAATTTCAGCGTCTGTAAGTAAAATTGTATAGGGACACATCATACTCACCTATTCATGATGTTTTGCTTACCTCTGTGCTATAACAGCAGTGCCAAAGTTATGACAGAAGCCATGTGGCCTGGAAAGCCTAACACACCTACTATCTGGTCTTTTCAGGTCGAGTTTTCCTGCTTTAGATAATTGAGAAAAAAATGGAACACAGAGCTTCCATCTCATTTTTCTCAATGACCTTTGCTTACTACTGAAAAGCAGTGAGTTAAAAGTTACAGTTCCTGGGATCAGCAGATGGCATAAAGGTAATGTTGCTGGATTCCCATATAGTTGACTGTGGTTTGAGTCCCAGACCTGATGGCTTAAAACTCACACGCGTGCGTGTGCATGAGTGCCCCAAATCCCTAGTGGAGAATGGAGGAGAAGGGACTGTGGTGTGGCCATCCCCCCAGGGGAGTGGGTTTTTGTTTTCTGTCTCTTTGTCTCTCTCAGTCTCTCTCTATCTCTCTAGTGAGTGCACATGCCCTATAGCAAAAATTTCTCTCTCAAAAAAGTTACAGTTCCTGACAAGCGTTCAGAGTATCCACGTGCTATTTTTCCTATATCAAGGTATACACACGTTTTTAGATAGTCATCTGAGCTGTATGTAGAAAGAGCCTTCCTCTTCTGAAAGTTGAAGAGCTGACTAGGAGCATATTATACGTTTATGACACAAAGCCGCAGCCAAGAACACACATGTACACAGGGAAAGAAACAAGCTATTGAATCAGCAAGATCAGCTGTGACCAAGTTTTCCTCTATTTGCTACTTGTTCATTTATCTCGTCACCGGCCAATGTATTCTGATAGATACACGAAAGGGAAAGCACCAAAAGTTTATGACAAATATACAGGAGAAAACCTACTTGACTTTTTCCTAGGGGTTGTTTGTGCCTGACATGACTGGATTTTACTTGTGAGAAGTTTGGGTCCAGCATAAACTCCCTATTGTTTTATGGGGACAGTTTGAGAATGACGAGTTGGAAACAGAAGTGCACTCAAATTCCTTTACTGCAAGATAAGGGCTAAAATTTTAGAGACTGGAGAGACTAGAAGGGACTCAGTCATCAACAAACAACTATGTAATCTCATCACAATAACGACCTTGACACAGCCTAGGTGCCTGCATATGTATGTTCCCTAAAGAGCAAAATGCGAACCTCTCTAACTAGCTCATTTCTGGTTCATTAGAGTAAGCATGTACCAGTCTCCTGAGTGTATGTGTCAGTGTGACAACAACATTCTCAGGATGCTTTTCTTTGACTCAAGTAGATTAGAAAAGTTGAGTAGGGTATTTGTTCCCTAATGTTTCAAAGGTGTAGAGAAGGCCGTCCTGGCTTCGGCCTGTCAATCTGTGTTTAGAAATGTCACCAATAATTTGTAGCCTGCCAGTGCTTGACTCGTGGACCCCTGGTGCTAATTGGATCCACTGATTTCTGCAAAATCCCCACCTGTCATCAGCTCAGCAGTAGGTTTGGTATTGAAGCTCTAATGAACCCAAGGATGACTTTAAATAGCCAGTCTTATTTCCTTGGATTTGATTACTGGGCACTAACTTCGGATTTTTAGGGAGGGAACTTCATTCTTTTATAGTCTCTATAATCTTTCGTTAGGATCTGAACTGCTTGAAAAGCAAGTCACGTTTTATCCAGGAGGACATCCCATTCTTGTTGAAAAGAAGGCTGGAATTTAAGAACTCCATCAGGTTGATCTGCTTCAGAAACTACAGGGAAAGTGAACCCTGAATTCTTATTTATTGAGAACTGTATTTTACAACCACAGTAGGAAAAAATCCTTATAGGTATGAGGAGTCCATTTGGGGAATCCATTTCAGGAATCCAATGGGGAGCGGATGACCTGAGGCTCTGGGTTGCTGCTTGTATTGTTTTGTTTTAATGGCTATTCTTTTGGTGCTTCAGTTTGGGAGCAGAATTTACTTGCAGGCCTAAAAGCAGAGACTGTCCTTTGACAGGGACTGTCCTCTGGGAGAAGTAGGAGTACGTTTGGATGAGCTCCAGCGTTGTGTCGTTGTTCTTGGATACCACGGCTGCCAGTCTCTTCCTAGCAGGGTATTCACAAGGGCTGTTGACAATGGAGCGGACTCGGCTACGCCATCCGCAGTCTGTCACCACCTCCAGTCAGACCCCGCACGCATGTGGAAGCAGCTGTGGTCTTTGTCAGAATATTCTGCTCACGCTCTCTGGGTCAGAAATGGTTGTGTGTAGCTAGACAGATAGAACATAAAATGCTTCCTTTCCCCAAACGTACCTCCTTACCTATGTGAAAATCCCACGAAGGCCCAAAAATCGTTATGAAATTTGTGCTACTGGTAGGAGGCAGTTTGTTTTTATGGCAGTGAAGAACTTGCGCCCCAGCAGGGAATGCACACTGCATCCTACTACACCATTTGCCAAAACTCGCAATTTGTTACCTGTCCTCGTAAACAAAGGTCCAAAACTCAATGATTTCACTGCTCATGGAACCCCCAGGTCCTCGCTTCAGCCTTCATCCACGCCCCAGAAGAGACCAGTGAGGAAGGGCAGGTTAGTCACACAGCCTGTCACCCGCTCCTGGTGGATCCCTTCTGGTATGTTTGATGTCCTGATTCATCTGGACTTGAATAATGACTGCAACAGGACTTTGGCATCTTCTCTTGGGAGTTGGTCACATATTCTCTCCATGACCTTGGCACCTTCACATAGTCATTCCTGGGGGTGTCTGAGCCTGCGCCCTGCACCTTACACTCTCACAGTGGTGTGTTCTGGGACTTACCCCCCAGGTAGAGGTGGTGCACCTCCCATCCCTGCTTGTTGGTCATCATCTTGCTGAACTCTGCTTAGATTCCTTTGTGAAGTGAGTTCTCCTGCATCTCCTCCTTCGGTTCAGGCATATCTCTAACTTGCAGCTGTTTCCTCAGCCCTTTCACGCTTCATACTATCCATCAATATGTGAGAGTAAAGGAACAGGGAAGAAAGACAGGAGTGCAGACTCTGGAGCCCCCCTCTAGGCACTAGGAGTCTAGGGGAGATGGCTGCTGGAGCCGACTTAGAAGCAGAAAAGCCAACATGGAGAAGAGATGCTGGATATGGTTTTCCAAGACCTGAGGTGGGAATTGTGAAACAGAAAAGCAGGCTCTGGAAATCCTGCCATCTGCCATTTTTTGGATCAAATTGCTGGCCTGGATTTTCAGCTTGAACTAGTTTCCTTTCAGGCCATCGTCTCTTATCTTTCTTCTCGGCCCTCACCATGGCTACGTTTCTTTCCTGCCCACACACATCATCACATTAGACCTGGAGGGTACCTTTGAGATCATCTTATGCAACCTCCTTAAATTAGATGTGAAGAATCCAGTCGCAAAGAGGCAATGACTTCTTCAAGGTCACACAGCAAGCTGGTGGAGGAACTGGGCCTGGAAGCCTATCTCCTGAATCTCAGGCCAAAAGTGTCTTCTCTAATGGATAGCTGGTTAAATCTGTGGAATTCAGCAAAAGGTAGCCTGTGCTGAAGCAGCTGCCTCCAAATGTGCTCAGAAAGTAATGGTGTGCATCAATTTGCCAAAGAGAAATGGCAAGGGGAAGAGCTCACAGCACCGAGAGAAGAAATGTCAGATAAACCTTCAATTAGCCTTACTCTTCTGTACGAAAACGGAAATTAACATAGCACATAACACCAAATTAAGTGATTTGACTTGGAAGCTACAGTCATTAACATCTTCTGGGTTCTCTCCCCTTCATAATTTAAGGTATTTTTCTTTTTTAAAACAAATTTTGGAGACAGGTGTTCTAGACATTAACTACTAAAGATTCTTTATCTGTAATCTTTGAACCAGGCAATAAATAATTGGCTAATTATGATTTGGAATTTGGAATAAAATATTTTAAGTAGCTCCTCTAGTTGACAAAGCTCGTATGACAAATAATAAGGTGTTGGCCCTGGTCGTCATGCCGGTTTCTGTTCACCGTCTGCCCTCGAGCTGTTCTGTGGTATATTAGGGAGCCATGTTTTCCTGATTGACATGTGCGAATAGATTGTGCAAAAATGTGGTTCTCTGTACATTGAGTCTCTTCTCAACCATAAATGGATTTTCCTCAGGCGTTAATTACATAGTTTAAAAAATAAGGACCTCATCCATTTCTCAGGTTGTAAAATGGAAAAAGAATTGGAAGTAACCAAAACTGTCCCCAAAGATCTGCTATGTGACTTCATATTCTAACTGGACTCTCTGTATTATCTATGTTTGTTAGAGGTTTTTGCCTTAGGGCACAAGAGAGAGTGAGAGACAGAGACAATGAGAAGGAAAGTCAGAAATCACCTGCCAGGGGGATGGCCACACTGCAATCCTTTCTCCTCCCTTCTCCTCCTGGGACCTTGAGCACACATGCAAACGTGCCCAGCATGAGTTTCAAGCCACAGGGTCCGGGACTCAAATTGCAATTGGCCACGTGGGAGTCCAGTGACATAACTGCTACACCTGCTGACTCTACTCCCTGTATTATTGAAACGCTACTTCTTGAGTGATTGTACGTCATCAGTGTCCTCTGCCTGGGAAATCAGAGCAAGTATCCATAGACAATGTTCAGTCATGGTGAGATGGTAGACAAGGTGACTTCCCCTGAGACGAGGAAGCCTAGAGACTTCACATGTGATATGAATAGGAATGCATGTGTTGTTGTTTTTTTGTTCTTTTCTTTTTTTTTTTTTTTGAGAGGTTCTTTGCTATAGGGTGCGTGCGCTCACCAGACAGAGAGAGACGTAGAGACAGAAAGCAAGAAATCGCCCCCCAGGGGGGATGGTCACGCTGTATTCCCTTCTCCTCCATTCTCCTCTCGGGATCTTGGGCACGCACGCACACGCACCTGACGTGAGTTTTAAGCCACCGGGTCCGGGACGCGAACCGTGGTCGACTACGTGGGAGTCCAGCGACATAGCCATTACGCTAACTGCTGGTTCCCTGCATGTGTTGTTTTTGATCTTGAGTTTCAATGCCTAAACAGATATGTGTATACACACGGTTCAGTCTTCGTTCTGATTACGTCCTTCCTTGAGAAGCCACGATTTTTAAATTTTTTTTAATACTGGGTGCATGTACTTGCTGGAGTTAGGCAGAGAGAGAGATAGAAGGAAAGTGAAAAATCACCTCCCAGGGGAATGGCCATGTCACGATCCCTTCTCCTCTATTCTCCTCTTGGGATTTTGTGCATGCACACATACATAGCTGGCTTGTTTCTCAAGCCCAGTAGATCCGGGACGCAAATAGCACAGTTGGCTGGAGAAGCCAAGTCTTTAGTTTGAATAACGTCCTTGTGGCCGAGTATAACTTCTTTAAGTACATCTGGTTATGGAGGCTGTGTTTGTCAATTTGCTCACAGCACACACCTCATAAACCTCTCCGAGGCATCGGTAGGGAGTTTTAGTACACAAAGGTGTGGACAGTGAGCAAATCTATGGACAGAGTGTGAAAACAAAGGACCTTGGCAAGCAGTTGCAGTCTTTCAGGCTCTGTGTTCATTACAGATTTTCCTGTTTGGGGTCTTCCTATGTCGCTATGTTCCCTATTTTCTGGCTTTTAGTTACTTGCACAGTCAGCCCTTGGAAGAATCCCTAGACTGGGGATATTGACCACCCCCCATACACACACAGAGGTATACTTTACCTCATCTCATTCCTTGTTGTCAGCCCTGGTCTCTCTTATTTAAAGGCCCTACTTTACCCTTCCAGAGTAGAGCATGAAGCTGCCACTTTCTCACCATAGCGCCAGTTCCATTTTCTAGGTATAATCTGGTTTCCCTCTCGACAATTCCTTGGACGTTTGAGGAATGCCTCCTGTCTGGCAGTGTTAGAAATCCCTACTGTAAACAGCCCTCCTGGGAAGCCCAAAGGTGACTGTTTCCCGTTGGGAAAGTGCTTTCTCACTTTCTCCCTTGCTCTCTCTCTGGTGAGTACATGTGCCATTTGGCAAAATTAAAAAAAAAAAAAAAAGAGCGTACCTTTGGTCCAGCCCTATGGTTAAGGAAGCCAGATCTTACATGGCCAACCATGGTTTACATCCTAGCCTCAAGGCTTGAAAATCATGCTAGGCACATGTGTGTGCATGCCTGTCATCCCAACAGGATGAAAAAATGGAGGAGGACGGATCGCGGTGTGACTATGCTCCATGGGAGTTGCTTTCTCACTCTTCCTCTCTCTTTTCTGTCTCTCTCTGGCAATTAAAAAAAAAATCTAGTTTTGTCATATAAGTAAACTTAGACAAGTACTTTCTTTTTTAATCTCATTTACATCATTTGTAAAATGAGATCAGTAAAAAAGTATACCAACTTTACAAGGCTGTGAAGATTAAAGATGATACATATGAAATACTAGCAGAATGCCATAAATATAAACAGAAAATAAAAATAAATGTAATAAATAAATAAGTAAATCCTGTAAATATAAATATAAAATAAATAAAAATATAAATAAATGTAGTGGTTTTTTTAATTACTTATTTATTATTGTTAATATTATTTTTCACATGAGTTTTGCCAGAGAAAGACAAAAGAGAGAGAGAGAGGAAGAGTGAGAAAGCAAGCTGCCAGGTCTGGGACTCAAACCATGGCCAGCCATGTGGGAATTCCAACACCTAAACCACCATGCCACCTGCTGGCTCTGTAGTGGGTTATTACTAAGTCAAGAAATACAGAATAGGGACCAGCAGTTGGCGTAATGGCTATGTTGCTGGACTTCCATGTAGTCGACTGCAGTTCAAGTCCTGGACCCGGTGGCTTAAACTCACGCTGGGCACGTGTGCGTGCATGCCCAAGATCTTGAGAGGGGAATGGAGGAAAAGGGATTGCGACATGGCCATCTCCCCTGGGGGGCGATTTCTCACTTTTTGTCTCTCTGTTTCTCTCTGTCTTTCTGGCGAGTGCATGCTCCCTATAGCAAACACTTCTCCAAAAAAGAAATACAAAATATAATAGCAGACTATGCTACTACCTCAAATCCAACCTTAATTTAGCCTATATTGGAGAAAGGAGGATACTGCAAAGGGTACATAGATAGGCATAAAACACCCCAAATATCAATAGTAATTGGATGGTTTTTATCCCTCCTTCTTGCGTGTGAAATATAAGCCTCCTGTCAAGAAAGACCATCACTTGTGGGTAGTTTGTGCTCCTATGCATGAGGGAGCTCCCAGAATGCAAGGCCCAACTGATTCTTTACTTGGGCCTGTTCTCAGGGGTTTACTTACAGCTGGTGACGTGGGGACATAAAGTCGTATCTCTCCTCAGACAAGAAATAGGCTTACACCTTGTTTAAATGCAATGGATTACACAGAAATGGTTTATTACTTGCTGAAGATAATATGTAGAGTGTTCTCAACTGGACTGGTTTGAGGTGTGTTTCAAGTTATTTCAGTTCTCTCTACAAGCTAAATGATGTATAGTGATTGAATGTATAAAAACAAATTAAATAATAATAATAATAATTAAATAAATGCAGTGCATTAGCCAAGCTCAGTCCTCCTCAGCTGTCATGCAAACCCACTGTGTATCCATTTGGGCTCACATTGCTTCATGGCCAGGGAATGTGAGGGTAGGCAAGTGAACCAGTGAAAGTATGCAGTACTAATGCTGCTTGCTGTACTGTGAGTAATAAGGTCCTTTGTCTCTGACCCAGGAACCTTGTATTTTTTGTCAACATTCATGATGGAGTAATAGACTAATTTATTAGTTTACACTCAGGATAAAATCCCAGAGCCAACACTTCCCTTTCCCTGAAGTATTAGGATTATATCAAGAATATATTTGTAAATTCAGTACCAAGCTGTAGGATCTGATCCTCATTTTTCTGAAGCATTCTCTGGAACATTCCATCCAGAAAGATGCATCCACATGATCATGTTCAAGGGTTGTAATCAAGGTGCTCACACTGACACATAGATCATTTAACACTCAGGGAAAATGATGATGAATGCTTGTATGTCCATTTCTAAGGATAATTCTTCATAGGTTCTTCATGGTCATAAAATGAACTACAAACTCCTTTCCAGGACACAAATAATTCTATGACCTTCTTGCTACTAAACCCTCACCCTTTGACACCCATACTTCTTCCCAGTTGTGTTGTTGATGTCCAGAATAATTACATTTTTTGCCATACATCTAACTATTCAAGAAGTACCTGGTGATGGTACATAATCTAGCAGGCTATGTGTTAGAACTGGGAGAAGACGGGGACCATCGGGTGCCCGTCACCTGTCCTCTCTTGTGCAGCCCAGCCCCCTGAATGCTGTGATACAAACATAGGCTTCTCTAATACAGACTCACTCAGGTCCTTCCTGATTTCTCTTCGGATCTGCCTCCTCCAGAGATTTCCCACTCAGTCTCAGGTTGCCTTCCTTTGTACTATTGACTATGGAGGGTATATCTCTGCCAAAACCATGGTCTCACTTATGTCAGTCAATTGTTTACTTATGTGACCTGTTTTCTTGACCCCTCTCTCCCCTCCACACTCTGGTCATATTCAATGTTATTTTCCATTTTAATGTAGGATGTATATCTTATTCACATTTTTTTCTCTTAGGGCTTTGTAAAGCACCTGATATATAGTAAATGTTAATATCTATGTCATAGAATCAATGAGTGACTTATTTACCAAGGCTCTATTCTGATTTTTGGCTACCCAATATACAATCAGATTTATACAACTGTAGGGCTAGAGAGCTTTTAGAGACCATTGTTAATTCCCTACATCACAGCTAAGGTATTTTCCAGTTGAATCACAGGAAGAAATACCAATACCAGCTATCCAGTGTATGGAGTTGCAGAAAGTCTTGTGAACAGAAATAATATCTGAAGTAGGAGCAAATGCAGAAGCTCAGCAGTTAGTTGGATAACTAGTTAGGAGAGCTAGGGACTTGGGGTAAAGATGGATTATGTTGAAGTCTGGTCTGCCTTGTTGGGGCAAGCTTCAGAGTCAAGAGCTAGGAAACCTTTACTCAACTGCAAACTTGATGATAAATAAAACCTTATTCGCTTTCCACTTACAGGGCCACATGATGGAGACATCCAATACATGGAGGGGAGATGAGAAGAACTGTTCAAGATGAGGTAAATGCCTGAGGCACTCCAAGGGAGAGAAAAGTGGTAGAAAACTGGTTCTTATTAAGTCAACGCAGGTGTGACTCGAGGTCTTCAGTACATGGAGTAACTGTCCTGGCTGGGAGAGAGGCGGGCAGAAGGAAAGGAGCTTGTTTCTCTACAGGAAATGAACTTCTACAATCCTCTGATGTAGCCCTCTTTTCATTATCTCTTGGTTTTTCTTTCCTTCTTTCTTTGTGTTTCTTCCACAGAAATTACTATCCACTTTTGGCATCAGTTCAGTTCTTCAAAATGGGGCCACCTGTGAGTGTTAGAGAGCATATGCTTTTAATCTTCCTGTAAGTCATACTTAGTGTGTCAGTAAAGTTCTACCAGAGTTGAATCTGCCCAAGAAAACATCCAGTAATTTGTGGAATATGATTAAACTTTGATAAAGCCAGATGAGCTAGGAAGTATCTTTTCTCAAACAATTTACGACTGGGCCAATTTGATATTTGACGTATATCTCAACTGGGTGATTTGCTTCTTTAACTGAAGGTCACTGTCCTCATTAGAGCTTTTTAACCTACTAGCTTATAATTGTTCAAATACTTCTAAGTTAAAAGAATAAAACAAAACCCTAGTTCTTTAAGTCTAGATTTAAAAACTACTCCTTGGATGCATGATGATCTTGAACCAGGATCATTGAAAAGTATTTGTTAGGACAGAAAGTGAAGTGTTAACAGAGTTTCTGATGTTTATAGAAGCAAAAAAGAGGCTTTAAGTTGATATCTTCAAAGAAAACGTGCAGAGGTACTCACTGCGGCCAAATGTTCTTCCCCTGGGCTACAAAGCTTTGTGGGGTTGCTCAGGGGGACCCTCCCTGAGATCTCTTTTACTACACGCACTTATTTATAGTCTCTGTTCATCCGTAAACTTACAAGCATGCACAATGAAGGTCGTTCTTGATACAGATATTTACAATTCATTCCATAGAAATCTGACAAATACTTTTGTCCCAGAATGTTAAAAGGAACTGTTCTGAGATACAAATCCCAGTTACCATGGTCTTTTGTTCATGTACAATTTCACTTTAAATCGTTCCTTCTCCCACTTTTCCCGATTTTATTCCCCTTGCTGGCCAGATCAACCTGTTTATTTATAAAAGCTGAATACATGCTGGATAACTGCAGGGTCTGAAGGACCAAAGAGAAGGGGGAGGGACTGAGAGGAACTAAGCGACTTTTCAGGCTTGTCTTCTGTTCAGCAAAGCTGTCATTATTTTTCTCTCAGAATTCGAAGCTAATGTGCCAAGCAGCCCAAGTGTCTTAACTCTTTTGTTTCTATATTTTGCACTTCTTTTTGATGATCGTTAGCTTTGCAGGAAATTTTAAATTTCCCTTAAATATGCAATTTTAACAGGATTTGGAACATTCTTAAGTACCCCTACTCTATCTTCTAGTCGACTATTTTTTCTTAAAGCTATGCCAAAATTTATAATGGAGTTTGATATCATTTTAAATATTTGATAGATTTTTAATTTTTGAATAGGTTATATATTACATAGTAAAATATTAAAAGGATATAAAAGATATATCTCTGGCCCTAGATTTCTCATTTCTAGTTCTCCTTTCCGGAGACAACCACAAATGCTTGTTTCTTATGCATCTTCCAGAGATAAACATATGCTTGTATGTGTACAGTGTCTGTGTTCATCTCTCCCTCTTTACACAGTGATATTTTACATGGTGTTTTGTGTATGTTTTCCTTACCTATCTACGTGCTCAGAAAATATGCTAAGTCAAAATATTGAGAAGTACTCTTATTATTTGTATAGCTATACTTTATTCCATTGCATGGCAATACCATCATTTATTCAACCAATTCCCTGCTCATGAATATTGAAGCTGTTTTAATAGTTTGTTATGACCCTCAATTCTTCAGTGACTATCCCTGTTTGCATGTCTTCATGCATACATATGAAATTATCTGTAGGGTAAAGTATTTCATTCAAATTTTTGGGTCAAAGGGAATATAAGCACATTTCAGTTTTGCTAGATATTGCCAAACTGCTCTCCAAAGATGTTTCACCAGTTTATCCTCTCAACAACATGATTTGTGAATACAGATTTATTTTTAAATGTGCACTCTCTATGAAGAGAGATAAACCTGCTCAATATTTGCCACTGCATCTTGCAATCAGCAACGAAATGAATCTAGCAGACACCAAATATAATTAAGAGCACATTAGAGTTACAATTGAAATGAGTCAGTGCAATGCACCTTCTCACCTCCCCCAGAAGATTAAACGTATACTTAATACCCACACCTCGACTCGTGTCCTTGTTGAGAGTGTTTAATGCCTGCACACAGAGCATCTGACAGCTATGCTCATTGACAGGAGAGAGTGTTCTGTGTGTTGTAGACAAATAAGGTCAATGTCTTAAGCCGGATGCTGTTTTGTTGGACAGGTATTTAAACTGTGATTTTATATCTCAAAATTCCGCACAGTATTAAACACGATGGCGAGTTCAGCAGGTGTGGTTACTGCTGTCTGAAACTGCCTACGTGTTGGATGTTGGCTCATAATCACATCGTTTAGACTCAGCCTGAAACAACTCTGTCTGCTTTGAACATGTCAATAAAAAGGTCTTGACTGCTGATTTTAGAATTAGAAATTTTAAAGTTATTGTTATTAATGGAGCAAAGTTTCTATAATACATTTCTTGCAAGTAATCATTCTAACACATTCAAAAATTCTCAGTTTACACCATGAGGTTCTTTTGTTCTCGCTGATTGGGCTGCGTCCAAGTCCAGCGTCTTCTCTGAATGCTGTGGTGAGTTCTTGTCCCTCGCCTTGTCAATATGGCTGGATGCTCTGACTTCCCCGGACATCACTCTGCCAGCTACATCAGCAGTCAGTGTTTTCTTGATAGGATGTGACAGCTGGTAACACAAGAGCCTGATGGTGTGAGGCAAGAATTTTCAAATGTGTAAAAATAATGACCACAGGGATTCATTATAAAATGTCTACTCCATTAATAAAAATCTTCAACATTCTTAACTCTAAAATCAGAGGTTGAGGCCACTTTTATTTTTTATTGACATGTTAAAAGTAGTCAACATCACTCAGTGAAGCCTCTTCATTTCAAAGAGTCAAATAAATACCCTTTACAAAGACAAGTTGTAATAACATACCATAGGTGGCGTGGTCGCAGTTCTTTTCATATTATATTTCTATTATTTTCAGTGGTGTGTGTGTGTGTGTGTGTGTGTGCATGTGTGTGTGTGTGGATGTGGATGTGGTGTTTTTTAGACAGGTCTTGCTGCGTCATAATTTCCCTGCTTCAGCCTTCCAGGTAGCTGGGACCACAGGCGTATACCACCATGCCTGGCTCTTTCAGAGAGGGTCTTGCTATGTTGTTCATGTGACTGTCAGCTCAATCTTCCTGCCTCAGCCTCCTGAGTGGATGGAACTACAGGCACATACCACTGTGCTCAGCTTTATAAGGTGGGTTGGGAACCGAGCCCAAGCCTCCCATGGGGCTTCAGTCTACCAAGCAGCAGCATCCGTGCACCGTTGAGGCTGGGCCTATTTCCAGTCTTTATAACCTACTTTATCCCTTACTATTTTTTCTCCTAGCCTTACCTTTTAGAGAGTCATTCCTCACTCCATAAACACTCGACTTACCCAAATCCAGTTGGACATATCCCAAATTGAACTTATCTCACCCAGAACCAGTTCCTCCCCTAGAGGTCCCCTATCAATAAGTAGTGTCACAAAACAACCATAACACATGTCAGCATGCTCTTCTCCATCCTCTGCCCTTCCTGCATGGTCCATCGGAAGTAAATACTACTGGTCCTACCGCCTACGTAGCTCTCAAATCCCCCCACTTCTCTCTGTCTTCCTGGTCTTATCTGGAGTAACACAAAGCCTCCTAACGAGTACCTCCATATTTATACTTGCTCCTTCCAGGTCACTTTTCTACATGAGGAATGTAGGAGTCAGATTTCTACTTCAGACCAAATCAAATTACAGGTACTAGGTTTACTCTCTCATCTGAAAAAGTAAAAAAAAAAAATGGTTGAGTTACTGGATATCAGGCCACCAGGCATTGAAGGACAAATGTAAATGAGACAAAGGAAATAAGATGAGAGGCAGGATTGATTTAGTTTATAGCATAGAGGATGTTTCCTTGACGCGATGAAAGGAGTGGGAGCCACATGGAGCCTAGTAGTCTCTCCGTGTCAAGGAAAGGGAAACTGGGACAACAGAGGTATCAAAGTGGTGAGATTTCACAGGACAGAGTCCCAGGGAGACTCTGGGTTGGGTGTCTTCCTCAAGTATTCAAGTATTCAACCCACTACTTATCAGTGCACGTCAGTGAGGAAACTGCTCTTGTTTGGGAAGAATAAGTCAACGAGGGTTATAAGGGAAAATAAACCTGGAGCTCAATCAATCAGAATCTACAATAATGCCCATGCTTAGCAGTCTGAGTGGAAAACTTCATAATTTATGGTTCATCAAGCAGAGTACTTGGAGCAGTTTGCTTACACAGGGAAGAAAATTGTCCCTAGACTTAGAGCTCCATTGGTCCTGCCTAACAATGCATAAAAGCAATACCCAAGAGCATCAAACTGTTTCTGAGTAATTTGATCACCTCTTAGGAAAACGAAATGAGACAAAGGAAGTCAAGAAAATTGACAGGAATAGAAAAATATTCAGCAGCTAGCAATGTAAGAATCACAATGTCTGGTATCTGACTGAAAATTACCAGGCATGCAAAAAGAAAAATATAAAACGTGATTAATCAAAATCAATTAATCAAAACTGACTCAAATTAAAACAAAAACATTAATCACTCTTACTATATTTGTATGATCAAAACACTAAAAAAAGAATGATTTAATGTGTTAAGTAGAGATTTAAGCAATATTCTAAAAGAACCCAAATCAAACTTCTACAGATGAAACATCCAAAGTCTGAGATGAAAATACACTGGATGTGGTTAAGAGCAGATTAGACATTGTAGGAGAAAAGATTTGTGAGCTTGAAGACACAATAAAAGAATCATCCAAAAATCAAACCAAGAGAAACAAATTGTGGAGTGGAGAAAGCATTAGTGAGCCATGGACAACCTGAAGAGGCCTATCATAAGCATAATTGGGGTCAGACAGAGAAATCACTTGAAGAAATAATGGCCAAAATATTTCCAAATTTGGTAAAATGTACAAATCACCAAATTCAAAAACCTTAAAAAAAATCCAAGTATAAGAGTAATGAAGAAAACTGCATCAAGATACATCATAATCAATTTTTTTTCTTTTTCTTTTTTTTTTTCTACGAGATTTTTGCTATAGGGTAAATGTACTCACTGGGAAGACAGAGAGAGAGAGAGAGAAAGTGAGAAATTACCCCTCAGGGGGATGGCCATGCCATTCTCCCCATTCTCCTCTCAGGATTTTGGGCACACACGCACATGCCCAGAATGAGTTTTAAGCTGCCAGGTCTGGGACTCGAACTGAAGTCAGCCCCGTGGGAGTCTAGCACCTTAACCACTATGCTACCTGTTGGCCCCCATAATAAAAAAAATTAATAATTATTTTATGCAATTTTATTTATTATTACCTTTATACAAATTTGACTAGAGAGAAAGAGAGGGAGGGAAAGAGAGAGAGAGAAATGGATAGTGAGAAAGCAAGCCACCAGGTCTGGGATGCAAACTATGTTGGTCATGTAGAAGTCCAGCACCATAACCATCATGCCACCTGCCAGCCCCCATAATCAAATTCTTAAAATATGAATTTACATATATATAAAGAAAGTATACATGGAGACTTGAAAAACTCCATAGAAAGTAGAATTAAAGTATGAGTTTATTTATTTATTTTTTTAGAGAGGTTTCTGCTATAGGGCGCGTGCACTCGCCAGACAGAGAGAGACAGAGAGACAGAAAGCAAGAAATCACCCCCCAGGGGGGATGGCCACGCTGCAATCCCTTCTCCTCGGATCTTGGGCATGCACACACACGCGCCCGGCATGAGTTTAAGCCACCGGGTCCGGGACGCGAACCGCGGTTGACTACGTGGGAGTCTAGCAACATAGCCATTACGCTAACTGCTGGTCCCAAAGTATGTGTTTATTTTGGGACAAAAAATTTTGAAATCTATGCATAATTTTTTATAATGAGAATTTTTCATGAAACTTTTGAAGACCCAGACCCAACATATTGAAAAGAGCCAAAGAAAAAGAACACATTAAATACAGAAGAATAAAGCAAAACAGTTTAACTTTCTCAGAAACAATAAACACAAAAGACAGTGGACAATATTTTAAAGTTCTCAAAGACAAAAACTGTCAACTTAGATTCTTCATCACCTACAACATCATCTTTCAAAGATGAAGGCACAATAAAGACTTATTCAGACAGACAAAGCAGAAATAAATTTATTGGCACACACCTGCACTACAAGAAAAGTTACAGGGAGTCCGTCAAGCAGAGGGGAATGATTCCAGATGGACCTCTGTGTCCATACGAAGGAGTGAGGCGCTCAGGAACAGTAACTACATGGGACAATTAAAGAGTTGCTTCTTATTTCAAGCTTTGGACAAGCTAACTGCTTAAAATAGTAAGTGTGTATTATGGAATATATATCATATGTTGAAATAAAACATTCAGTAAAATAGCATGATGCCTAGGAGGGGAAGACGGAGGTATATTGTGGTAAAGCCCTTATATGTGAAGTGCTATAATATCATTTGAAATTAGATCCTGATAAGGTAAAAATGTACAGTATGAACCCTAAAACAATTATAAAATAAAATGGTACAAAGAGTTACAGCTAATAAAATAGAAATGATTAGAATCATTAACAAAAATACTTGGGCCGGCAGTGGTATGGTGGTGAAGATGTTGGACTCCTACATGACTGATCACAGTTCGAGTCCCACACCCTGTGGCTTGAAACTCACACTGGGCGTGTGTATACATGCCCCAAATCCCAAGTGGAGAATGGAGAAGGGATTGTGGTTGACCATCCCCTCTGGGGGGTGATTTCTCACTTTCTCTCTCTGTGTCCCTTTCTGGTGAGTGCATGGACCCTATAGCAAAAACATAAACAAAAACAAAAACAAAACTCAATCCAAAAACTTCTGTTTGAGGGCAGGTGACGTAGACTCATTTCTCCCTGTTAAATACAAATGTAAATCCTGGAAAGGACAAAAGAAGCAACTAAAGGAGAACTCTCAACCATGGAAAAAGGAAAGCAAAAGGAAAGTAAACTGATTAAGGACCTCAGGAACAGAGGAAGAAACAGCAGCTGTGTGTCCTATGATCTCTCCACCCAACAGAAGAAAGGACTCAGGCCCAGCATTTTCTGACCCACCTCTGTACAGAAGGTGTCACGTGTAAGTTCAGCTCTGCCCTGGATTGTACAAGGCCTTGTTAGCAAGAACAAGCAACTCACTGCACCAGCAAGGGGGATAGTTTGAGAGTTCAGGAGAAGTGTGCTTTGTCCCCACCTGGGCTGAGACTCACCTTTCCAACCCAGAGACACCAGCAGACACCGGGAAGACGCATCCACTGGAAGTAGCACTTGCCCCAGAAGGCACTGAAATTCCCATCAGGGTTGCAACTCCCGCCTTTCACCCAGCAACAGTGGGAGGCCAGGCAGCACTAAGGAGAGGGATCACTTGACGAAGGAGCAGGTCCAGGAAGACTCCTGGTCTCTGAGGTAGCAGAATCTCCTTTCCCATTTAGAGGCACTAGGTTTCCTGGTTTGGAGAAATGTACCACTACACATATACCAGAGTGACTCAGGGGGCCCAGTGGCACCAGAGGGGGCAAGCAGACAAATAGCACCCTTGGCCCAGAAAGTAAATTGTCAACCCACGAATTAGATCAGGACCTCTGTGCTAAACCTAAACAGGGTGATTTTCTGCTACCATGAAGGTCTAAATAGGGCCCAGGCTCTCCCACATTAGAATCAAAACGTCCAGTGCATAACTGAAAATCACCTGCATACCTAAATCAGGACTTCTAAAACAGTCATCGTAAAATGGTTTGGTAAGGTATTACTCTGTTAAAAGAAATAGGAAAAAAAGTAAATTTCAGCAAACAAATGAAAGTATAGAAAAGAGCTAAATGGAAATTATAAAACTAAAAAAGGCAATAAGAGAAGTAAACAACTTGATGGTGAGATCAACAGCATAGCGGGCATGACAGATGAAAGAATCAGAAGTCCAGGACAGTTAAGTGGAATTCATCTGATATGACAACAGAGAAAATAGAGGACTTAAAAGGAAGTAAGGTTTCTATATGTCACCCTCAGTAGTAAAATGTTGGTATAAATTGGTGAGCATAAGATGCATATGTCTTACATATATGGGAATATATATACATGTTTGTATAGGAACACATAATTATTATAAATAACTAAAATAGATGTGATTTATATAAAATATATACATAAAATATATTAATATGTATAAATAACATAATCCACGTAAAGTATATATGCATAAAATATATTATTTATTTTAAAAATATGATTATATGTGTATGTATATATATATATATATATATATATATATATATATATATATATAAATTCTAAAATACTCAAAACAACTAACAAAGAAAACTATATGTGGGGCATTCAAAGCCATTACAAACTAATTAATGTGAAATCCTAAAGTTAATTTGGGTAAGAATCAAAAAAAATTTCATGGATATTAATTACATGGGGATTTTTAAAATTAATTTATTTTACATACATTCCCTGAGCATCATCACAGTATACACAATGTGATTTCCCATCCAGAATACACTGCACAGTGACTTAATCATATATGTTATCATTGACAAATAATTTTCCATTTCTTGTTTCATATATATATGTATATATATTTTCCCCCTATTTATCACTCTCTGCTATTTCCCACTCTCCTTTCACACTGTCTCTGGTGTCTACAGGTGCTTTCCATTCCTTTTTTTTCCTCCCATATTTTATTGACTCACACTATCTTAATTAATCTAACTACTTTCAATAGCAAGTTCAGCTTATATATACATATCTGTGAACACATGTCTGACTTTATGCATGAAGCTCTGAGTAGAATGAATATACTATAAAGTAGCACCTAGCTGAGTCTATACAGCTCACTGTGGTCATTAAATAGATATCAAGAAGAGCAGTTTTAGCTTTTTTTTTTTTTTTTTTCTTTTTTTGGAGAGGTTTTTGCTATAGGGCGCGTGCGCTCGCCAGACAGACAGAGAGAGACAGAGAGATAGAAAGCAGGAAATCACCCCCCAGGGGGGATGGCCACGCCGCAATCCCTTCTCCTCCATTCTCCTCTCGGGATCTTGGGCACGCACGCACACGCGCCCGGCGTGAGTTTAAGCCGCCGGGTCCGGGACTCGAACCGCAGTCGACTACGTGGGAGTCCAGTGACATAGCCATTACGCTAACTGCTGGTCCCAGCAGTTTTAGCTTTAATAAATCAAAATTTTAAAAAATTGCTAAGAGAGCTTTGCTTATAACTTATAGCCAGGAAGCAGGTTAGGATTTTGTTCAAATAGTAGGAATGTGAACCTATCAGCAGCTCAAGGCAAGACAAAAATCCTTAAATCTGGGTAACAAAGCATAGAAGAAAATCAGTAATGTTTTAGTCAAAAGTCATAAGATTCTATTCTATTAAGTTCTGTCTCATGTACTTAATCTATCTTCTGCTGTGGTCCAATCTTCCTGTTTAAATTCTGGAACATACCATTCAACTCTGAACTTGTCCTTACCATTAAGTTGGCCATTTTCTTAGTTGTTATAGAACTTCTATTTCTGTGTGTCTGTATTTAGTTTTCTTGGTTATAGCACTCCCTTCAAAACTTCTTGGAGAGCTGGTTTGGTGTTGGTAAATTCTTTCAGGTTCTGTTTATCTGAGAATGTTCTTGTCCTTTCTTCCCATATGAAGGACAATCTTGCCAGGTACAATATTCTTGGTTAAATTGTTTTTCCCTTAACACTTTGAATATATTCTCCCATTTTTTCCTCACTTGCATTGTTTCCAATGAGAGGTCTTCTGTTAGCCTGATGGGATATCCTTTGTAGGTAACTTGACGTTTCTCTTGCCAATCTCAGTATCTTGTCTTTGTCTGTGGTTTTGGTTAATCTGGTTATAATGTGTCTTGGAGAAGATCTTCTTAGGTTGATTCTATTTGGGGTCCTTTGTATTTCTTGGGACAGGATCTTTGAGTGCCTCTCTAGGTTTGGAAAGTTTTCTTGCAGAATTTCATGGAATAGATTATCAATATCCTTATTAAGTATCTTCACCTTCTGGGATACCAATTATCCAAATGTTTGGACATTTAATGGTATCTAGTATTTCTCATGTATTATACTCATTTTTTGGGCTATTTTCTCAGTCTTTGTGGTGGATTTTTCAAGGCCAGTGATTCTGTCTTCTACATCTGAAAGTCAATCCTCTGTATGATCTAGTCCGCTTTTAATACTTTCAAGGGAGGTTTTGATTTTCTATATCACAGCCTTCATCTCTAACAGCTCCATTTAATTTTTTTATGATGTGTATTTCCTCTTTCAGATCATGCAAGAACCTCCTTACTTCCTGGAAATCATCGGCTCTTTTCTCCTCTGTCTTCTGGAGTCTGTTGTCTCTCCTTTCTTGCATCTTTGTTACCTTTGTCACTATGAATATTCTAAATTCTTTATCTGACACTTCTGTGAGTTCCACTGTACTGCCTGTGGATAAAGAGGAGTTATTCTTTTCCCTTGGAGGAGAGGTATTTTCTTGGTTTCTTATATTTCTTGTGCTCCTATGGTGATTTCTGATCATCTGATGGGTTGTGCATATCTTCCTAATACTCGAAGTTCAATCTGAGCGTTCAGAGGTGTGCTGGAGGAGGTGATCTACAATCTCTCTTCTGTTCCATTTTTCACTTCTTGTGTGTCAGGTTCAATGGGAATTGAGGAATATTCTGAACCAATCTAGAAATGAATCTGGAGGGAGCAGTCTCAGCAGAAAATCTTCATTTTTTAGTCCCTGAAAGCAATATTTCACAGCTGAAGTTCAGTAGCCATCTCAGAATCTGCGTGGGGATCTTGTTCAAACAGAAAATCTGATTGACTACGTCTGGGGCAGCACCGAGGATTCTGCATCTCAGGCAAGCTGCTGATCTGAAGACACCACTTTGAACAGCAAGAATTCATTAGATCCCCTTCTTTGACAAAGGAGGAAGAGATGGCCCTTATTCTGGCTTCCAAAGCATTTTAATGATGAGTGGGTTTAAAGTCATTATAGTTGTTTTATTAATGGCAATTCCTTAAACTCTTATCATGAAGGTCTCTGATCTGGTCTTAGTTGCTACCCTTTCCATGTTATGATTTTTATTATTTCTTCAAATCTGTGAACATTCTTAATTTTTTCATTTTGCTTTAGCTATCCACGATGTTTCTGTCACTAACAAACTCTGCTATGGCTTGGAATGCAAAGAATAGTACTATGGAGAAACCCCACTCCCATCTTTCAACCCCTGGGCCAGGAACTTCGAGGGAGGATCCCCAAGCCAGAGACCCCTCTGTCAGCCAGGTACACTTTTTTTTCCCCTTCCTTTTTCCCTCCTTCTCCTCTTCTTTCATTTGTAAATTTCTCTCTTCTCATTACCACATAGGAATGCCCTCAATCCTATAGAAACCCCACTCCCATCTTTCGACCCCTGGTGAAATCACGTGCCGTGCACTAGCGCGACGTGAAACTTTTTCTTTATTCTATTTATTATTTTCTTCCCACTTATTTGGTCCTCACTTCCTCTATCTACACCATTCCTGGCAGTTTAGATAGGTCTAGAATTACAGTTCTGAAGTATTCTAGTATTTTAAGACTCTCTGGGATCCTCCTTTTCACTTAACCACCTGCGAAGGAGACACTTTTTTTTGTACACCTGAAGAGAATACTTTTTCTTGGATCACATTGCTAAACACAATAGAAGAGACTTTGGCTGTCTTCATTCCACAGCAAAAAGGAAACACATTTGCTCCTATTCCAGGAAACGTTCTCTTAAAAGGTTTTTCAAAGGGAACACATCTCTCAATGGTTAGAAGTAGAAGAACCTCAGGTTTGAATAAAGCAGGAAATATGTCTCCATTCAAAAGAACACAGTAACTCCCTTCCTTTTCTTGAAAAAATAGAGTACGTTACCAAAATGTCTGAGATAGAATTTAGAACATTTGTGTTGAACAAATACTATGAGCTGTAAGAGAAAAGAGACAATGAACTACAGGAGATGAGAAAGTCCTTCCATGATATGAAGGAAGAAATGGACATACTAAGAAAGAATAAGTTGGAACTTTTAGAGGTGAAGTCTGTAATACAGGAAATCAAAAATTCTCTTGAAAGTATTAAAAGTTGATTAGACCATGCTGAAGGTTGAATCTCTGATGTAGAAGATAAAACTTCTGACCTAGAGAAAACCACCAAAAAGATAGAGAAAATAACAAAAAAAATAATGAAGATAACATACGAGAAATACTAGATTCCATTAGACGTCCTAACATCCGAGTAATTGGTATCCCAGAAGATGAAGAAACTAATAAGTGTATGGAAAACCTATTCCATGAAATCTTGGAAGAAAATTTCCCAAGTATAAAGAGGTACTCAAGCATCCAGACCCAAGAAATACAAAGGACCCCAAATAGAATTAACCCAAGAAGATCTTCCCCAAGGCATATCATAGCCAGACTGGCTAAGACCACAGATAAAGATAAGATACTAAAACTGGTAAGAGAGAAACAAGTGACTTACAAAGGTCACCCCATCAGGCTAACACTGGACTTCTCAACGGAAACAATGCAAGCAAGGAAAGAATGGGAAGATGTATTGAAAGTGTTAAGAAAGAAACAATTTCAACCAAGATTATTGTATCCTGCAAGATTATGCTTCATATGGGAAAAAAAGATGAAAATCTTCTCAGACAAACAAAACCTGAAAGAATTTGCCAGCACCAGGCCAGCTCTCCAAGAAACCCTGAAGAAAGTACTGTTCCAGGAAAACTAAAGAAGTAACAGCCAGAAACAAAGGAGTAAAAGGCAACTAAGACAATGGCCAACTTAAACGTTGGGTTAGATCCATTAACATTGATAATAATATTGAATGTTAATGGATTAAATTCTCCAATCAAGAGACACAGACTGGCTGAATGGATTAAAAAACAAAAACCCTCTATCTGTTGCCTACAGGAAACCCACTTCATGGATAAAGATATACATAGACTGAAAGTGAAGAGTTGGAAAAAGATTTTCCATGCAAATGGGAACCAAAAAAGAGCTGGAGTCGTAATACTAATCTCTGACAAAATAGGCTTTAAAACAAAAACTGTTCTAAAAGGGTCAATCGATCAAGAAGATATAACGCTTATTAATATCTATGCACCTAACACAGGAGCACCCAAATATGTGAAGGAAAAACTACTAGATCTAAAAAGGGAGATAGACTGCAACACACTAATTGTTGGAGACCTCAACACTGCACTATCCCTTCTGGATAGATCATCTAGACAAAAAATAGGTAAAGAGATAAAATATCTAAACGATATCATACATCAAATGGACTTAACAGATATCTATAGAACTTTCCATCCCAAAACCTCAAGATACATTTTTTTCTCGCTGCCACATAGAACATTCTTGAAGATTGACCACATCATAGGGCACAAAGCAAGCCTCTACAGATTCAAAAGCATAGAAACTATACCCAGTATCTTCACCAACCATGATGGAATTAAACTTGAGTTTAATTTCAAGAGAAATCCTCAAAAATACTCAAATACATGGAAACTTAATAACCTACTCCTGAATGACTCCACAACTACTGAAGAAATAAAGACTGAAATCAAAAGGTTCATGGAAGCCAATGACAATGAGGACACACATTTCCATAATCTTTGGGACACTGCTAAAGCAGTCATAAGAGGGAAATTCATAGCAATTAGTGCACATAAGAGGAGCATGGAAAGAAGGCATATGGATCACCTAACATCATGCCTCACAGAATTGGAAAAGCAACAGCAAAAAGATCCAAAAATTCCAGGAGAAAGGAAATAATGAAGATCTAAGCAGCAATAAGTGAAATAGAAAATAAATGAACTATACAGAAAATAAATGAAAGTAAAAGCTGGTTCTTTGAAAAGATAAACAAAATTGATACACTACTATCAAGACTTATTAAGAAGAAGAGAGAAAAGAACCAGGTGAATCAGATCTGCAATGAAGCAGGCAAAATAACAACAGACATAGTAGAAATATAAAACATTATTAGGGGATACTATGAACATCTGTATGCCAAGAAACAAGATAATCTGGATGAGATGGACAAATTCCTGGACACATATAATCTACCTAGATTGAGCCAGGAAGATACAGAAAGTCTGAATAGGTCCATAACAAGCCAGGAGATTGAATCAGTTATAAATAACCTCCCAACAAAGAAAAGCCCTGGCCCTGATGGATTCACCTCTGAATTCTACAAAACTTTCAAAGAAGAGTTAACACCCATTCTGCTCAAGTTATTTCTAAAGATCCAAAAGGATGAATCTCTCCCTAATTCATTCTATGAAGCCTCTGTCACCCTTATCCTTAAAACAGATAAGGACAGGGCAAGGAAGGAAAACTATAGACCAATATCCTTGATGAATATAGACGCGAAGATTCTCAACAAGGTATTAGCAAATCGTATACAACAACTTGTAAAAAAGATTATACATCATGATCAGGTAGGCTTTATCCCAGGAATGCAAAGGTTGGTTCAACATACACAAAACCATAAATGCAATACACCATATTAATAGGAAGAAAGACAAAAACCATATGGTCATATCGATTGATGCAGAAAAAGCATTTGATAAGATACAACATCCCTTTATGATCAAGACTCTCAGCAAAATCGGCATAGAAGGGTCATTTCTCAACACAATAAAAGCTATCTATGAAAAACCCATAGCGAACGTCATCCTCAATGGAGAAAAGCTAAAAGCTTTTCCACTAAAAACGGGTACAAGACAAGGATGTCCACTTTCTCCACTCCTCTTCAATATAGTACTAGAAGTCCTAGCCATTACAATCAGAAAAGAGGAAAAAATAAAAGGCATTCAAATAGGAAAAGAAGAGGTGAAACTCTCTCTATTTGCAGATGACATGACTGTATACATAGAAGACCCAATGGTTTCCATAAAAAAATTTCTGGAAGTAATACATGAATACAGTAAAGCTGCAGGATACAAAATTGATATCCAGAAATCTATAGCATTTCTGGATACGAACAACAGGCAGACTGAGACAGAACTGAAAAAAGTTGTTCCATTTACCACAGCCACAAAAAGTATAAGATACTTAGGGATAAATCTAACCAAAGAAGTTAAAGACCTCCGCAAGGAGAACTATGAGAAGATAAAAACGAAATTGAAAATGACACAAAAAAGTGGAAGGACATCCCACGTTTCTGGATTGGAAGAATTAATATAATCAAAATGGCAATTCTACCCAAATTAATCTACCTATTTAATGCAATGCCAATCAAAGTACCAGACACATTCTTCACAGATCTAGGAAAGACAATCATAAAGTTTGTCTGGAATCATAAGAGACCCCGTATTGCCAAAGTAGTTCTGCACAAGAAGAGTGGAATGGGCGGCATCTCACTTCCTGACCCAAAATTATACTACAAAGCTGTGGTAATCAAAACAGCTTGGTATTGGGACCAGCAGTTAACGTAATGGCTATGTTGCTGGATTCCCACATAGTCGACTGCAGTTTGAGTCCCGGACCCAGTGGCTTAAACTCACACCGGGCGCGTGTGCGTGCGTGCCCAAGATCCCGAGAGGAGAATGGAGGAGAAGGGATTGCGGCGTGGCCATCCCCTCTGGGGGGTGATTTCTCGCTTTCTATCTCTCTGTCTCTCTCTGTCTGTCTGGCGAGCGCACGCACCCTATAGTAAAAAACCTCTCCAAAAAAAAAAAACAAAAACAAAAAACAACAACAAAAAACAGCATGGTACTGGCACAGAAACAGACAGGTGGACCAATGGAACAGAATAGAGTCCCCAGAAATGAATGCTCAAACATACAGCCAGCTGATTTTTGACAAGGGGTACCAGTCAATCCAGTGGGAAAAGGAAAACCTCTTCAGCAAATGGTGCTGGCAAAACTGGATCTCCACTTGCAGAAGGATGAATCTGAACCCCTACCTCTCACGTCTGACAAAAACAAAGTCAAGGTGGATCAAAGATCTAAATCTAAGACCTCAAACTATAAAACTGCTCCCGGAAAACACTGGGGAAAATTTGGGAGACATTGGGGTAGGGAAAGACTTCTTAAATAAGACTCCCAATGCACAGTCAATAATCCCCAAAATAGACAAGTGGGATTACATCAGACTAAGAAGTTTCTGCATGGCAAAAGACACAGTAATTAGTGTGAATAGACAGCCCTCAGAATGGGAAAATATTTTTGTAAACTATGCATCAGAAAGGGACCCATAACCAGAATTCACAAGGAACTCAAGCAGCTGTTCTGGAAAAAGACAATCAATCCTATTAAAAGATGGGAGAATGAGTTGGAAAAACCACTCTCTAAAGATGACATACGAATAGCTAAAAGGCATATGAAAAAATGCTCAACATCCCTCATTGTAAGAGAAATACAGATCAAAACAACAATGAGATATCACCTAACCCCAGTCAGAATGTCTAAGATTAAAAAAACAAAAAATGACAAGTGCTGGCAGGGGTGTGGTGAAAAGGGAACTCTCTTACACTGCTGGTGGGAATGTAAATTGGTCCAACCACTGTGGAGAACAATTTGGAGATTCCTCAAAAATCTATAAATAGGGGAACCAGCAGTTAGCGTAATGGCTATGTCGCTGGACTCCCACGTAGTAGACCACGGTTCGCGTCTTGGACCCGGTGGCTTACAACTCACGCTGGGCGCGTGTGCGTGCATGCCCAAGATCCCGAGAGGAGAATGGAGGAGAAGGGATTGCGGCGTGACCATCCCCCCTGGGGGGTGATTTCTCGCTTTCTGTCTCTATGTTTCTCTCTGTCTGGCGAGCGCACGCGCCCTATAGCAAAAAACCTCTCAAAAAAAAAAAATCTATAAATAGAACTACCATATGATCCAACAATTCCACTCCTTGGTATCTACCCGAAGGACAGAAGAATACTTAATCGGAAAAGTGCTTGCACATCGATGTTTATTGCGGCACTTTTCACCATTGCTAAGTCATGAAAACAACCCAAATGCCCACGGACTGATGAATGGTTAGAAAAACTGTGGCACATATACTTAATGGAATACTATTCATCCATAATAAACAACAAAACCCTGGCTTTTGAAAGGAAGTGGATGAATATGGAAGACTTACTGCTGAGTGAAGCAAGCCATGCTATGAAGGAGAGGCATTGTATGTCCACACTTAATATATACCGAGTGTCTGCACTCTATGGCTGAAACTAATTGCCTAAAGGTCATAGAAATGCAGTATATAGATGTAAATACCAGATACAATGTGTGTGGAAGAGGAGGGTCTGAGGAAGGACATTTGGGGGAGGGACAGGGAGGCAAAGCATTAATGGCACAAAGAGGCGTGGTATTATCTGTTGAAGATATTTTGTAGTTTTATCAACAGTACTAGGGAGAAATGTTCACCTGTTTAAATATCCATTTTGTAAGACAAATAATGTGATTGAATGTATGGAAGAAAATAAAATGAAAAAAAAAATAATAAAAGAAAAAAAATTAAAATAAAGGAATGAATAAATTAAATTAAATAAATAATTCTTTAAAAAAAGAATAGTACTATGTATTTGCATCACAAAAAATGAGTGATTCTTCCTGGAATATAGCAATGAAATATTTTCTTAAAGTTTACACAAGCCCATCTGTGACTTCTAAATACTTTCTCCACTATGACCTCTTCCTTCATCTTCCATCCAACTTCTTTTTTTAAAATCAATTTTATGATATTTTAAAAAAGCTTATTTATTTACTTCTTCCATGAGAGAGACTGAGAGACAGAGAGATAGACCTCCCTACCAAGGGGATATCTTTCCTTGCAGTCCCAGGCAGTCCAGATCATGACTGTACATGCATGTGCTCACTGTGCTCAGGGAGGTCCGAGAATGCAAACCCAGGTCCTTCTCACACAGGCCCAGTTGCATTATCACTGTGTCTTTGCCTGGCCTTCCACTTCTTAACTGACATTTGTATATCTAATAGCGTCTCAAACTTAACAAGTCACAACAAAGCAGAATCTTCTAAGGCAAATGACACCAGTTTTTATGCAGCTGCTCAGGTGAAAATTTAGAAATTGTCCCTGATTCTTTTCTCCTCATCTCCAGTCTATTAGGTGTGTCAGTATGCCTTAACTCAGGGTGATTCACAAACTTAGCATCTTAACTTCTTCCTGTACAAACTCACCATCTCTCTTCTTGGAAAGCTCCCATGGCCTCCTGATTGGACGTCGGCTTCTACTCAAGCTTTGTCACACAGCAGCCAGATCTGGTTACCACAGCTGTCAGTAGCTTCCCATCACACTGAGAATAACACGCAAACGCCCTGCCCTGATGGACAAGACCTTCTGGGACCTGTCTCATGACTGGATCTCTTTCTCCAGTTTCATCATTGTCCTCTTTGTACAACCCGCTCTGGCCATCCTGGTCTCCCTGTTATCTCTCAGTGAGAATGTCAACATCAGAGGCGGGGACCTTGTCTTTTACTCACTGTTGTATCTCCAGAGCCGGCAACAATGCCTGACACAGCATCGGTGTAAAGTATTACTTTTTAAATAAATGAATTTACTCATTTATTTTAGAAATACCTAATCCAAAAGAAGGCAGAAAACATGGGAACAGGAAATATTAGGTTGTTCGAAAAGTCATGACACATTTTTTGCAGAGAAGAACATAGAAAAAATACATCATGACTTTTTTGGCAACCCGAAAGATGAGACGAAAGGGAATAGGAAATAGATGAGACAAATACAAATAGTGAGGTTATGGGTATAATTTAACCTTTTCTAAAAATTATATTAAATCACAATGCCCTAACACCCAAATTAAAAGGCAGAAATTGTCAAATGGGGGGGGGGAGAAGCAAGAACCATTATATGTTACCTGTAAGAAACACAGTTTAGCTATAAAGGCACAATCAGGTTAAAAGCAAAAATATGGTAAAAAGATGTATCATGGTAATGCTAATCATACGTGAGCTACAGTGGTTCTTTTAATGTCAAACAAAAGTTTTCAGAGCAAAGGCTATTAACAGTGATAAAGTAGGTCATTGTATAACGTGAAAGCGGTCAGTTCACTATAGACCGCTGTCGTTGTTGGTGTGAATGTGCCTGAGAACTGAGCTTGAAAACACGTGATGCCAAAACCAGTAGAATGAATGGATAGACAAATCCAGAGGAGAGACTTCATAAACAAACCCACGCATGCATGTTAAGTGAACTTACCACAAAATTGCAAAGGCAATTCAGTGGAGAAGCAAAGTCTTACATAAACTGTGCTATTAATAGAACAACTGGATAGCTGTAGATGGAAAAAAAACCTCAGTTCACACCTTGCACCACATACAAAACTGAACTCTAAATGGATCATATTCCAAAATATAAAATATAAAGCTATAATGCTTCTAAAGGAAAACATGGGGCAGTCTTTGTGATGTCTGTTAGGCAAAGCTCTTATACATGTAATACTGAAAGTGCAATTGATAAAAGAAAAAAATTCAATAAATTGATTTCATCAAAATTGATAACTCTGCTCTTTGAAAGACATTGTGAAGAGAACGAGAAGACAATCACTGACAGGGAGAAAATATTTACAAATCATCTATGAGTCATGAAACTGCTATCTAGAATATATGAAGAATTTCCCATGCCTCAGTAATAAAAAGACGATCAAAAATAAAATAGGCAAGAGATCTGAGTAGATAGTTCTCGGAAAAAGATATATGCACGTCAGATAAGCACATGGAAAGATACTGAACACCATTATTCATTGGGAGATGCAAATTAAAACCACAATGACATATCACTGCACATTGATTAGAATGTCTGAAGTTAAGAAGATACATGACACTAACGTTGGCAGGACATGGAGCCACCGTAACTCTCATACATTGCTGGTGGCAACGTGCAAGGATCCAATTCCTTTGAGAAACTGTCAACTTCTTAAAACCCTAAAGACATACCTACTGTCCAATTCACCTTCCCTACATCTAGAAATTAAAGCATATGTCTAGATAAAGATTTATTCACAAATGCTTTATGTTGGATCATGCCAAACTCTGATGCCAGAGTTTATTTATTCACTCACCTGTCGATGGTCTTTGGACAACAAATGATCAGTAATTACAACATGAGCAAATCTCAAAATAGTTATACTAAGTGAAAGAAGCCAGCCCCTGTTAAAGGAAATCAAATGTTTTCAGACTGGCTGCTCTCCACAAGCCCCAAAACGAATTTATATATATATAAACTTCTAGAAAATGCAAACTGATCTCTGGTAAATAAAGCAATAGTGGTTGCTTGGGGAATGGGAGAGGGCTTAGGGAAAGTGAGGCCATAAGAAGGGAGTACAAAGAGCCCTGAGGACTCACCTGGGTGGCAGAAATGTTCACTGTTTTGATTGTGGTGGTGATGAATGTATATACATAAGTCAAACCTATCAAATTGTGTACTTTATTTGTGTGACGTTTATTGCATCTTGATTATACCTAATACATGTTTTCAAAAAGAAAATAAGAGTTGGACTATGTCTTATATTCTGCCATCACATCTTTTTTGTTTTATCTTGTTTTTGTCTAGAAGACACACGTGCTTGCCAGAGAGAAAGAGAGAGAGAGAGAGAGAGAGAGAGAGAGAGAGAGAGAGAAAGAGCAAGCGAACAAGTACCCTCCCCTCCAGTTGGATGTGGTCATGCTGAGGTCCTTCTTCTTCCACTTCTCCGTCCCCTCAGGAGTTCAGGCACACATGCACATCTGCCTGACATGGTCTTCAAGCTGCTGGGCTGGGATTTGAACCTTCGTTAGCCATGAGGGATTCATCCCTGTATGCACAGTGCTTAACCACTGTGCTACTGGTCCAGCCTATGAACGATTGTTAAAGATGTGTTTCTGACTGTAAGGGAATTATATTGATACATTCTTGAAAGTATCATCAGTACTTCAAATTCATAATATTATGAAATATGCAATCCAAGAGATCTTAGGGATTCTGTACTTGATTTTTTTAGATGAAGAAACTAAACTGGAAGCAAGCAGGTGGCGTGGTGTTTGGGGCACTGGATTCCCACGTGGCTGGCTGTGGTTTGAGTCTCAACCCTGGAGCCTGAAAAATCACTCCGGGTGCCCAAAATCCTAAGAAGAGAGTGAAGGAGAAAGGATTGAGGTGTGGCAACCCCAGGTCCCCTAGGGGGTGAATTTTCACTTTTCCTCTCTGTCTTTTTGTATCTCTCTCCTCCCTGTCAGTGCATGTGCCCTATGGCCAAAACCTAAAACAGAAAGAGAAAGAAGGAAAGAAAGAAAGAAAGAAAGAGAGAAAGAGAGAAAGAGAGAAAGAGAGAGAAGAGAGAAAGAGAGAAAGAGAGAGAGAGAGAGAGAAAGAGAGAAAGAGAGAAAGAAGGAAGAAGAAAGGAGAAAGGAGAAAGGAGCAAGAAGAAAGAAGGAAGAAGGAAGAAGGAAGAAGGAAGAAGAAAGAAAGGAAGAAAGAGAAAGAAACTAGACTAGATAGGATAAACCTATGTGTCCCAAACCATAAGAATGAAGTATATATACTATCTCAGGAAAATGAGATCTAGTTTCCTGCCGCCCAGAAAAGCTAGTCACAGTGACATTTTAATAAATGGCTGATAATGTTGAGTTTACGTAGCCTCAAACATGACTGTCGAAAAGGAAATCCATCGGTTGAAAAAGTCAAACAACTTTTGTAAATGTTGAGTATAGCAGAAAATAATCGAGTTTCATCTGGCCATAAATCTCAATAGGAATATTTTGGTATCTTCTATAGCTCATATTGATGACTTTAAATAGAATGCATTGAATGTATTTAATATTTGCATCTGTGAAAATTAGAACATGGCATAGGCTTTCAGGATACTTTACTTTCGACTCTCAGAAAAACTGTCATAATATACTGATTTTGCCTTAGGATCAAAATACTTTAATTCCAGCTGCCGGAGGAGAGTGTTAATATCAATAAATACACATACCCATGGTTTCTTCAGTGCTCATAGGACCCTGTAGAATTTTGCAGCAATGGCCGCTACATACGTATTTACTAGACAGAGAATGTGCCACTAGTTGATGAGATGTATAACTGCCCTGATTTCAAACAAGGCACTTAAGTACTATTAACTCTGAAACTTTCATCTTCTTTGACTGACGAACAGGTGTATTCTCATACCAATGTATGTAAGTAACATTTAGACTATATAATTTTGTTTATTTGTTTATTTATTTATTTGGACATTGGGGTGTTAGAGACAAGAGTTTTCTCTTTCTTTAGAGAGAAGGCCTTTAAACTTATAATCTTTAGTGAATTGAGTGTATGTAAATAAATGTGCTAAATTATATGTGAGAGCAGAAATTTGCAGGAATCTTCTTTCTGGTTCGAAATGACTAAGGATGAGGTAATGGTGGCTCAGCAGTATGCTTTAGTTAAGACTGCACTCAGGAGAATTTGGTTTGCTTCCCAGCTTCACAGTTGGGCCAAGAAAAGTAATTACAGTGATTAATAATAATATTTGATTTTTCTAGTCCCCAAGCCCACTCCTCAGAGCTGGTATTATCTGGGGGCAGAGAAACAAATTGCAGGAAGGAAATGAGAAGTTTGTCCTGTGATTCGAATTCTTGAGCATTTGCACAGTCCCAAAGCTGCTGCGGCAGACCCTGCCTCTGTCACTCCGTGAATGTTCACTCGGGATTTCCAGCATCATGTTTTCCTGGTCGCCCCTGAATTGAGGTCCAGAATGGAGGTGATGTTTTCACTCTGTAGGGACACATTGTAATTAATACCCCTTACAGAGCACCTCCTCCTGTTCACACATGCTGTTAACGAAGTTGTAAGTGGTGGTAGGGCAGGTTGGAATGAATCAGGGTCTCTGCTTTGAAAACCATAGAAAACAAAAACAAAAATAGCATATCTTTTGTTTCTTAATGGATCTCATGTTCTCATCTCTGGCAGGATTCCGATGGTCAATGAAAGGAGAGTTCCAAGATACCTAAGGTTTAATATAAACGCATAAATGAAAAGAGAGAGAGAAAAGAAAATCCTGCCCAGGGCAGAGCTGGATGCAAGACTGGAGTAGCCTTGAGCTCTGCCATTACCAGGAGAAGTTGCTATGGGAACCATTGCAAAAGATTAAATATATCAAGAGTACATGATTGTGAGAAATGGGTGGGAAAGGGAATTATATTAATGTGAAAAGATGGTTCTTCGGCTTGTGAGTTTTTCATATTATTTTTCTAAATCACATTTAAAAACTCCTTTTAATTCATAAGCATATGATGAATTAGAATAACATATTATTAACAAATAATTCTGTCTTATGCAAAAGAGAAAAAATAAAATGTTTATTTTGCATAGTAAAACTGAAAAGGTTATGACCTTTTTTTTTTTTTTAACTTGCAGTACCAAAAACATTGCTTTTTTCTGATCCCAGAATAATTTTGGGGTAAAATTCTTCCATCTCCCCTTTGACTGGTAAAATCACCTGATGGGGTGTGTTGGCAGAGAGGCCTGGGGAGGGCCTTGTTTTTCCTTCAGCCTGTCATGTACCGCAGCATGGATACTCCATGTCCACGTTGGCTCCAAGATGTGCGCTAATTTTTTTTTTAACCCTATTGTCTTCTGTTGCAATTCTCCTTAGGGAAAAACACAAACAAACAACGCACAATACTCAAAACCAGGAATGCCAAAGCTGAAGAAAAGATGAGTTCCTTAAGACAGTTCTTTAAGATAGAGTTAATCCTGTAATTTCAATGAAGTGTTCTCAAGGCTCAGGGTCTTTCAATGGAAGCTTTCTTTTTATTACTTTTGTTGATTTTTTTTTTTTTTTTAAAATCTGTGTGCTGTCAGCTCTTAGGCCTTACTCTGTAGTAGAGAAAGCTAGATCAACAGGCTTCTAACTGGCCATGTCGTCCTGGTCACCCAGAGATAGTCTCCTAAAGTCTCTGCATTACTACTTTAACATGGTTTAGTCCTTAACCATACTGCCTCTTTGCCCTGTTGGCAGAATTTATTTTTTCAAAGAATTATTAAGTTGACCAGAGAAAGTCAGAGAGACGGAAAGCGAGGAAGTAAGCTGCCAGTTCTGGGACTTGAACCATGGTCAGTTGTGTGAGAGTCCAGTCAGCTCAACCACCTTACCACCTGCTGGCCTCTTGGCAGAACTGATTATAAAAAGTAAGATTAAAATTTTAAAAACCCATTGTTCCTTAGTTTTAAGTCAACTGTTCAAGTGATACAGGTTTCTGAAGAATGAAGGGAAAACTCCTCCCTCCTTTGCAATTACTATGGGTCTCGTTTCAAAGCCAATTTCTGTGAGGAGCACAGCGTGCTTTTTGTCCACAGCACAGACCTGCAGCCTTCATTAAGGCTGTCACAGATGGCTGGAGAGCAGTCGTACGTCCAACAAGATGATGCTCTCCCAAGATTTCTTCCATACAACATCCTGTTCCAGTGAAATAGCCAAACAATTTATTTTTTAACAATGCAATATCTACCACAGGCACATAGATGTATTTCACTGGAAACTTTCAAATTTACCAGTAGACTACGTGTACATTTTTTTAAAAATACAGCCTCACATTCAAGTCCACATATTTCTCACTCTAAAAATTATTATCCACCATAAGAAAGAAGAAGGGGCATTGTAGCCAGGCGGGAGCCACGGAACCTTCTTCTCCCATGTGCCAACTCTCAAGGTCAGGGCTCCAGAATAGGTTTGACCTCTGCAGCATTCCCAGGACCCTGGGGCTCCCCCTTAGCCTGGCATTGCTCACAGTTTGGAAATGTGCTCAGGTCAGGGAGAGCCGAAGACTGGGAAATACGGGATTGGAGATGATCCTTGAGGCCGGAGAAGAGGCGTATTGGGGAGTTCGAATAGAAAATATGAATAAGAATATTTTATTGGCATGGTGGCGTGTGCCTAGTATCCCAGCTACTCAGGAGGCTGAGGCAGGAGAAGAATGAGTTCAAGATTATCCTGGGCAACATTGCAAGAATGTCTCTTAAAATAAATGAAAGGTATTTCTGTTGGAAAAACAAGTGCTCACTAAGTGTTCTGTTCATCAATAAGTATCAGTAGACAGCAGCAAACAACCAACATTCACGTGACGTGAAAGGCCACTAGCCACCATCTGATTCTCAAACTCAAGCATGCTGCCCGTCTTCTGGATAGAGCAGAAGTCCAGCACAGGGAGGCTGTGTCATGCTTACAGACAGCACGGCTCACTAGCCCAGGGCACTCCACACAAAGGCCTCCTCCTTACCTCCAGCTTGGGAGGGTGGAAGAAGCAAAGTCACGTTGGATAACTGACAACCCCTTTGTTTTGTAGTGAAGGGGCTTCGAGGGCTCTGGCCAGGAGTAATAGTCTCCAAGTCAAGTGTCACCAGTAATTCCCCCAAACTCCTTTCATGAAGCGCTTTCTGTCCCTTCAGCACTAGAAACGTGCCCATGCTTATTTCAAGAGGATGAGAGTTTGGTAATTAAATTAATCCTACCACCACCCTTTGCTGTAGGGCTTCGGCAAGAGCATATTAAATGTATACACCTTGTTCCCTTTATAGATTTGTTCTGAATGATCTCACTGTGGAAGGAAATCAAATGTAAAGTCATATTTTAATGCATTTAAGACCCGACGTTTACGTTCAGCTGGCTTCTGTTTCATTTGTGGATATTTTCCTCCTGGAGTGCTGTCAATTGCCACTTGGTTTGATGCCTTTCAAATGCAGCTTGGCAGTAATGCTGACCACATCAATTTTATATTCTCTTTTGTCTGACTCAAGGATATCAGACACTGTTTCATCTTAATGAGGTCTAGTTCGACTCCTATTACCAGGCGATTTTCCTCTGGTAAATCACAGTGTCCCGGGGTGGCATTGCCCCGGTAATCGCAGGCAGGTGAAGAGCGAACGGTGCTCCCGGGCTCCTGAGCTTCTTTGCTAACTGAGTTATTGCTCCTGAGCTGAGCTGCCTGCCCTCAAGATCCTGGGCAAGCTCCTAGCCCCTGGATTTCCCTAGTCATGCCTCGTCTCGCCCCTCACAGATGCTCTGACTTGTGGTATGAAATAAGGTCTCTTTGAGGAGACATGCTACATGGCTCACTTGAAAGGTTTTCTGCTCCTTGTGAAGGGCCACACAGTAAAGCTTTTTCTCTTTGGTTGTTAAGGAGTGCCTAAGCAAGCCAAAAACACAGCTTTCTCCCAGAAGAACAGAGTTGAATAAATAATAAATATTGAAAAAATTCTTTCTTCCCTGGAAGATGCAGTCCAAAAATTCTGAGATGAATATTTATTGATTCATTTATTTGCCTCTTCATAAAATACTAATTGAATGCCAACTTTGGGAAAGAGATTATTCTAGCAGATGTGCGGGACACCCAGGTGACTGGCCCTGAGTACTGGGTGGGATTTGGCCCTCGTCTGGGTGGGAGCAGGGAGAGGACGAAGAGCTGGGAAGTGCACATTTGTCAGGGGAGGCTGTTTGGAAAGGCAGGGTGCGATCCGAAGACATCACAAATTCTTTTGGTAAGCGGAAGAAAAGAAGACTTTTAATGTCAGAAGTATGCTTTAGGAACTTAAATCTGAATCTTATCCAAACTATTGCAGCTCTTCCTAAAATGTATAGACTTAGAGATTTTATAAAATCCAAAAATTCCAGGTGGGCTGCAGTAATGATCCAATCTAGGGCAGGAGCATAGAGAAGACAGTGAAGATTGAGAAACGGGATTGACATTTTAGAAATACCTGTAAGAGAACTGGGCCATTGATTGCCAACGGTGTTAGAACCAAGAGTGTGAGGACACTGGCTTTGAGGTTTCAAACCTGCATGGCTAGAAGGGTAGTGGAGTCATCCTCAGAAACAGAAAATGGTGATGGTTGGGACTGATGGAGGAGAAGAGATGATCAACTAAAGTGGGTCTGGGTCTAGAAGACTGGTAAGAGATTCACGTGACAATATCTGGCAGACTGTTTGAAATATTGTACTGTGGTTAGAGAAAGATAACTTCAGAGAGAGAAATTTGGGGTAGGATGGTTGAATGCATATGTTTGTGTTGCTCACTGTGAAAATAAAGAGAAAAACAAAGAAACGGTCACAACCATTTAGAAACTAAGAGAAAGATGCAGAATCAAAAAAGCACCTGTGAGAAAGATCAGGCGTAAGCAAGAGTGCAGAGTTGCAGTCACTGGAAGAAGCATATTCATGGAGAATTTATAAAGTTTCTGGTACCGAAGAATGGTGGACCGTTCTGGTTGTCCTGTAGAATCACCTGAGGAGCTTTGCAAAATACAGATACCCGGGATATTCACCTAGAGATTTGGATATGTTAGTCTTGGGGTGATGCCCAAGAACTGCGTTTTTAAGCAGCTCCCCAAATAGTAAGCAGAAGAAGGGTGGTGAGACATGTCCCACCCTCTCAAAGGCTTGGTTTCAAAGTTGTAGTAGCTGGGGAGGGTTGCCTGAAGGATAAACAGTCCATCTATTTTGCTGAATACATGAAATTATGTTCTTAAATTAAGCTGGCCTAGGGCAGAGCTGGCTTTCTGGAAGCATCGTCCTGCCCTCTCATGGCATAGATGTGACTGAGCTCTCCTTTGGGGTTGATGATTGGCCTTTGAGGGGTGTTAGAACTCAGTCCTTAATAGATCATCATTACATTTAAAAGCTTCTGAGAATATCACAGATGGACTCAGGAAAAGATTCTCAGTCAGATCTTTGTACCAACACTAGTTGTACTTCTCTTAAACCATTAATTAAAAAAAAAATTTCAAAAAGAATGTTTTCTTTTCCAGATTGGCTACTAGAAAATTTAGGTCCCAATACACAACCAACCTCCAGTGAAATCCACTGAAGGCCATTATTTTTCCTCCCCTATTTTCTTGACTTGCTTTCTAAAGTAGTGTATATACTTTTGTAAGTCACATCAAATCATTGTAAGACTAAGAAGCAACATAAATAATAACTAAAATGTAAATTACAATCTTTTAAAAGATTCTAGGCAAAACCCTGAACTTTCTCCCTTCTTTTCCCAGGAGCTGAAACTCTGACTCATAGTATCATTCATTTACTGGGATCTATGGCAGAAAAACAGTATTTGTGGACACTTCTAGACTTGGAGTGGGCCAGCTATGTTCCCAGTTCATATTGTCATTTGGCACTGTCCTACGTGACCAGCTTCCAGATAGTTATTTAAAGAAAGTTCCCAAACATAAATATGAACCAAGAAAGAAAGGATTTGGCAACTTTGGAACTCAGGAATTCCAAACAAACATGAGAATAGAACATTAAGTTTTTAAATCTTGTCAGGCAGACGTTTTGAAATCAAGAGCTGTGATACAATATGAATTTGGGCGAAAATGTTTCTCTTCCCTCATACACACTCAGAGAGACATACGACACAGAGGGGAATGGCCCCACACTGTACAGATTTGAACTGATTTTCTTCTCTCGGGCAAATTTGATCAAAACTTTGTATGCAAAATTTCTCTTGGAAAATGTATGCATTAATCCCAGAGTCAGATACATCTGTAAGTGGTTGAAAATCAAACAGTTCATGCCACACTGCCAAAGTGACACCCCATTTAAATTTTTCATAAATGTTTTCCAGATTTGCAAATCCTCTTTGATGTTTTAAATGTAATGAACAAGTGCTGAAATGGTTTCGCAATGGAAGTGAGGCTTTTTAACCAATAGCTAAAGTGGTTGTCTTGCTCTGATCACCTGGGGACATGAGTTGTCAGTGCCCAAACAGCATCTACCTGCCTGGGAACCATCAACTTTTTCAGTTAAAACTATTTTGTATATCCCTGCAATTTCCCTTTGAGGGTGCCTGATCCTATCACCACCAAATCAAATTCAACACCAAACGAAGCCAATGTGCTTGACAATCTCAGCTCTTTTCAGAGCTAATGTGATTCTCAGCTCTTTTCACAGGGGTTCAGAAGTCTCCAGGGACTCTTAATAGGCCAGGAGATAAACCATTGCCTGTAAAGACAGGAGAAAATGTCCTGCTACAATATGCAGGGGATCTCGAGTTGTGTCTTAAAGACTGAGAACATGAAGAAGTGAAAGAATAAAAGAGCAATCAGAATAAAAGAATAAGTCTTTCCATTACATTAGAGAAGGGTCCAAAACTCCTTCCAATGTGACTCTAGATGAAGACGATTCTATTACCAAGAAGCAACGCTCAGCCTCTTCCCCTGATTCCTGGGAATGAAGAGGCCTGGACAGACAGGTCTTCACTGTGAGCAAGTCAACGCCACATTCTACGGAGATGACTAACAGACGACGCATTGCACTTCCTGTTAAAGGAGATGAGGAACCGGGACGTGACATTGTCTTTCTATCAGACTGGCTCCCCAGAGGGGGAGGTGAGTCTAAGATGGTTGTGCTAGGCACTGTTTGGGCAGTGGCTATCCTTCCTCTGGTAGTTGAGGGGTCTGGCCAGGTGGTAGCTGGAGAAAGGAAAATGGCCGACTGTGCATCTTTGTTTTCTATTCTGAGATCCCAAACAACTGGCCTGCTTTTCCCTCTCCTCCCTAGAGAGTAGCTATTGAATAGTTGTTCTGATTCTGCCAGAATCCCTGGTGGAGTCAATGTGGGGATATGTGCATCTGTGAGGACAACAAAATGGAGGAAGACGTAGGAAGGCTGGCAGCCTCCTCAGGAAGGCTCCCCGAAGCACGTGCTGCAGCCAGCAGTCGCATCGTCAAAAGCAAAGCTTGGGTTGTACGGGATGGGGCTGAGTATTTGGAGGTGAAGGTTGTTTCCGGGTCCTTTCATTAGGACCTCAAATTTGTCATGGTTCTGCAGAGTGATTCCAAATATTTTTTGGAGGATCCTCAGGAATTTACCACCTAAAAGAAAATTTGGAGTAAGGTCAAAGGGCCAATTGCTTTCCCCCTTTTGAATATACAAATTAAAGAATTTATCTCCTAAGAGCTGGCTTTAATTATCAGTCATATGGAAGAGCTGGGATCCTAACTCAGGAACCAGGATATTACGTCGTCTCTCTATCAGACTGGCTTGAGCCTTAACAGACTGATCCAATTAATTGCTCTTTCCCACTTATTGCTGCCTTTTGTGAGCCATTATTCTCTCTCTTTTGAACTCCACTTCCTGCTCACCACTCAACCTTCACAGTCTCACACAGAGACTCTTTTTTTCCCCTTCCTTTATCTTGAACTCTTTTGGCTTAAATGTATTTTCAAATCCTTGAAGGAGCACTTGAATTGCATAAGGATGTCACCTGTGTGCTGCATTTCTCAGAAAAAGAATGTGCCATTCATTGAAACCCTGACGTTAACTTTCTCTGACCATAATTAGCTCATCCACCCAGTGCAATTAAAACTGTCATCTTGGGGAGTCACAGAGAAGCTCAGTAGCTGAGACTACCTACTTTCCTTGCAAGCGCTGAAACATGCTCAGCCCTGCTGATCCGGTCCAGTAGGATGCTGCCATCCAGCCTGGAAGACAAGAAGGTGCTTGCCAATTCACTCCCAACCCATCGGCTGTGCCCGGAGAGCTTGCCCTGAGAGTGAGCGCAATGAGAATGCTGGTGTTACAGTCGGTGGGCCAGTTAACTCAGAAGTAGAGTAGGGTAAGGAGAAAGGTTTATTGTGTGGGACCAGCAGTTGGTGTAATGGCTAAGTCGTTGGACTCTCACGGTTCAAGTCCTGGACCCGGTGGCTTAAACTCACGCTGGGTGCATATGCACATGTGCCCAAGATCCTGAGAGGAGAATGGAGGAGAAGGGATTGCGGCGTGGCCATTCCCCCTGGGGGGTGATTTCTCGCTTTCTGTCTCTCTGTCTCTGTCTTTATAGCGAGTGCACACAACCTGTAACAAAAACCTCTCCAAACGAAAGGCTTATTGTGAACTGTGTATGTGAATTTCAGAGAACTAGTGTGTGTTCTAAGTGTTACTCCTCCTGTAAAAACATGCCTAAGTATTTGGAGGGAACAATGAACCTAACCAAGGGCTAGGCAAAGGAAGGAAGGGTGCTTAACCCCCAGAAGCTTCTGGATGGTGAAAGGAGGGCCTGGGCCTTGCCCTTCACCACGACCGTGCAGAAGCTCCCTTTCACAGTCCTTCTCCGTCTCCTTTCAGTGCCTCTATCAACCTTTCACCCAAGTAAAGGGGTGGGTTTCCCAGAAGTTTATGGAAAATGCATATTACGAAAAGTAATGCAAAAATTTCAATTTTTTGAAACGAAATAAATTCATACTTTAATTTTTTTCCATGACTTTTTGAAGTCCCTTCAATAAGGGTGCACTTCCAGCCCTACCCGACTCCTTAACCCTCGGTCCACACACTTTGGACATTCAGGCGCTGATGGCTGGGGCCCTGGTGACTCTGCCTCACCCTCGGCTCTCAGATGTTTGTCTTTTATCAGAGGCAAGTGCTTCTATCTAGAAACTCCCTGAGACAAGGCTGGGATCCGTGTGGGTGCAGTAAGCATGTGCTGACTGGCTGACTCACTTTAGAATAGCTGATCGTGAGGTCTCAGGGTGGGCCAGCAGGGAGGAAGTGTAATGCTGGGCAGAACGGGCTCTTCGGGATGTACTACGCTTTAGCTCCTACAGCACTCAAAATAACAACACTGGTTCCGTGAGACTGTGAGTGGTAAGCTGCCTCTGGGAAGCCATCCTGGGGAAGCGGAACTAGCTTCTGGGAATCGGGTGAGGGTGGAAAACATCAGGAAGACCTACAGAGTTCAATCTTCATTCCCTTCTTTATGCTCTTCTGTATCGTGTCATTCCCTTAAAGTGATGGGTTGGAAATAGGGATCCAGACAGGAGTTGGACTGAGAGTTATCAGAGGTAGATCAGCTGCCGAGCCCACCCTCCTCAGATCACAGGCTTGTACTTTGCAGCTTCATCCTACTGGATCATCTTCACAGCTCGCTGTCCCATGCTGCAGGAAAGGCTCACCCAGTGGCAGCAGAAGGGGCAATGGGCCAAGCGCCAGGGTCTGCAAAAGCCAATACTTCTGCAGTCATCAAGAAAGCACTGACCAGAGCTTGTTAGGAGGCAAAGACAAGGGTCTCCAGCTGCCCGAGCACCAGGAGGGTGCTTCATGAGGAGCTGTCACATGACCTTCTTTGTACTCAGTGCTGTTCTCTTTGCCCCTGGTTCCTGTACGTAGCCCAGTTTCCTTCTTTTTATTTTCATTTCTGGGTGAGTGTGCTCACCAGAGAGAGACAGAGAGAGGGAGAGGAAAAAAACATTCTCCAATCCCTTCTCCCCCACACCTCCATCCCATCAGGATCATATGCACCTTGCCAGGCATGGTTTGTAAGCCACCAGGACCAGAATTCAAACCCCAGTCAGCCATGTGGAATCCAGCTCCCCTGACCACCACACCGCCATGCTGGCCCTTAGCCCTGTTTCTGACTGGCTGGAAATTTCCTTGTGCCAAATTATAGCTCTACAGGCCTTTCGTCTGTTTTTATTAGACACTAAAGGAACAATATGAAGGCTAAAATATGTATGTAAATGTTAGGGTATTGTGTAAGAATTGTTGTAATTATGAAATACCTTTTTGCCTAGATCTGCAAAGACGAAGTCTGTTTAAAAGATAAATTGATCCCCTCCCACCCCCAGCTCATTTCAGTTCAGTCCTTACTAAATCTAGAAGTCTTTGTTATGTTCTTTCCTTGGTATATAATGAAAAATGTCTCTGGTCCTTTTATGTGTAGAAGAATAAATTGTTTTGCATAATTATAGCTTAAATTTTTTATTGTGGCTAATTTTTTATATAAATGGTGAAACTGCTATTGTGTGAACTCCATATCTGAAAGTGATCTTCAGCCATGGTTTGGATATTGGTTTGAGCAGCTCTGTCCAGTCGTCATTTCTGCAGAGATGGGATAAACATTCTGGGCTGGGCATAAGTTGGCCCTATGCCATGTGACTACTGATCCATTGACAGGTGGCTATATTAACTGAGACTCCGAAGTTTAAATTCCATCTCATTTTAATTAATGATTTTTGAACAGCCACACATGGCCACTGGTCACCATATTAGGTGGGGCAGATTCTGAGGCTGAACAATGGCATATGGTCATAGGGATGGAGTGATCCCAGAGCTACAAGGAAGGGCGTCTACTCCAAGACTATCGCCCCACTCACAGCTCATAGTGCTCGAAACCGCTTACTTAGTGGTAACAAAGCCTGCTATAATTTGATATGTCCCGCAAGTTCATCTGTTGGGTTGTTGCAAGGGGATTAAGAGAGTGAAAACTTGGGCCAGCCCCACAGCACAGTGGTTAAGTGCTGTAAATAGAAAACTGTATCCATTGTGCCTAAGGGTTTGAATCCTGGCCCTGGTATTTAAAAAAATATATATATACATACACATATACATATATATATATATGTATATATGTATGTATATATATATGCCAGGAACTTGTGAGTATGCACCCCCCCCAAAATGAAACAAAACACCAAAAATACCCAAACCTGACAGGATGGCAGAATGGAGAAAAATGGTTTGCATGTGACCACTCCTCACCAGGGGGTGCTTTCTCTCTTTCTCTTTTTTACTCTCTCTCTTTCTCTCCCTCTCTCTCCCTCTTGTACACATGTCCTCTGGCAATTAAAAAAGTTTTTAGAAAGAGAATGAAAACTTGATCCAATTAAGGTATTGAAAGGCGAAGCTCTGGGAAAGAGATCAGTGATTGGTTAGTGAGGGTGGGACTCCACGACTGAATTCTGGGGGCTGTATAAGGAAAAGAAGTGAGGCAGGCAGAGAAACACATGGGCCGTGCTCTTGGCATCCCTGACCATACAGAGAGCCACACTAGGAGGCCGGCCACAGCTTTGGACCGTCCAGTCACCAGAACTGTGGGCCAAGTAGACATCTATTCTTTTTTATTTTTTGAAGAGGTTTTTTTTTTTTTTTTTTGCTATAGGGTGCATGTTCTCACCAGACAGACAGAGAGAGACAGAGAGACAGAAAGGAAGAAATCACCCCCCAGGGGGGATGGCCACACCGCAATCCCTTCTCCTCCATTCTCCTCTCTGGATCTTGGGCACGCTCGCACAAGAGTCCGAGACACAAACCGCGGTCGACTACATGGGAGTCCAGCGACATAGCCATTACGCCAACTGCTGGTCCCATATTCTTTATAAATTATCCAGTCTCAGGGTTCTCTAGAAGCTACACAATGGTGGACTAAGTCAAAGTCTAAGTGCAAGTGTCTCTGACTCTTAATTTTTTTGGTACAGGTGGGGTGCTGGTGACTCTAAATAGGGGAGGACATGGCTTTCCATAAGTCACATGAGGAAATATGTCTCCTTACTGCTGTGACTATCTCTTTAATAAGAGAGGCATTGCTGGCCTCTGAGCACACACATGCCAGTTCTTGTTCACAACTGAGCTCAGTCCCTTTCCTGAGAGAGGAGTAAGAGGTGGGAGTCAGAGGACGATGTTTCCAAAATGGACAGTAACAGGACGGGAAGCAGCATGTGGAGACGAGAGAAGTCATTAACAATATTGCCCTGTCCCCTCCCAGGCTGACAAGAGACCATGTTAGCGAGGCTGCAAGTCCCAAGAGGCCTGGTGCAACGCTTCCTTGGTCCAGCCACCTCCAACAGTGGCAACAAATGGGAGTTTTGTAGCTCCTCCTTTGATAAATTCTTTTCTATTTATGTATTTATTTTACCTTAGGGCATGTGTGCTGGCTGGAGAGAGACAGAGAGAGGGAAAGTGAGAAATCACCACCCCCTCAGGAGAATGGCCATGCCGCAATCCTTTCTCCTCCATTCTCCTGGGATTTTAGGCACACATGCCACATGCACCCTGTGTGATTTTCAAGCCCCTGGGTTCAGGACTCAAACTGTGGTTGACCATGTAAGAGTCCAGCATCTAAACCTCTATGCCACCGGCTGGCCCCCTGATAAATTCTTCTTTTTTTTTTTTTTTGGAGAGGTTTTCACTATACGGCGCGTGCGCTCGCCAAAAAGACAGAGAGACAGAGACAGAAAGTGAGAAATCACCCCCCAGGGGGGATGGTCACGCCGCAATCCCTTCTCCTCCATTCTCCTCTCGGGATCTTGGGCACGCACGCACATGAGCCCGGCGTGAGTTTAAGCTACCGGGTCCAGGACTCAAACCGCGGTCGACTACGTGGGAGTCCAGTGACATAGCCATTACGCTAACTGCTGGTCCCGATAAATTCTTTTTAGGGCAGGCATGGGGTTTTATTTCATTTGGATTCCCTCACAAGACTAGCTCCCAGCAGCCTCTGCAGGAAATTTGAGAGTGAAATAGAAGGGTAGCCGAGCTGTTTTTCCACCTCCGCTGGCTCCTTTTCCAGTCGGAACCAGTCGTGTCTCTGCTCCTCTCTGCCTGTGGAGAAATCACTTGGTAGACCTGGAAGGTGGGACGGTGACTCTCCCACTACCCTTTCTTTGAGGGTTTGAGGCAGTGAGAAAAGGACAGTAGCCGAGAGGTATTTTAAATGCCTCAGCTGCCAACTTCTTTGAGGACCACACAAAAGAATGCTAAAGTTGAAAGGTGCCCGGGCTCTTACAAATGATTTATGAATTCCATTAGCTAGAACTCATTTTACCTTATCTTTGGCAGCTGGCTTGAAAAAAAGGTGAAGAATAACTTGAAAATTTCTGGACTTCACAGACGGAGTTGGCATTTTTTCCCCTCGTTTATTTATTGGTAGTTAATAGGTAAATGTTGCATGCGGTGCTTTTTCTATACAACTCTCTTCTCTTGCCCGGCTCACCACTTCTTTCCCACTTCCCTCCCCCGCCATTACTCAGGGGGTAACATTATTTTCTTTGAAAATGAAAGGCCATGATTCTTCAAATTATTAATCCTGCTTAGCTCTGCAGCCCAGGGAACTTTAGAGAAAATCATTTCAGATGATATATTCACTGTGGAGGTTTAGAAAGAACTGACCATTCAAGAAAAGAAGGCTTAGAGTTAAGAGTTGACATCTTAATAATATTCTTTATTGGTTTGAGCACAGAAAATTTTATTGGCCAAGGTAAAAATCTATAACATGAATACCGTCATATTTTCCTTGTACACTGGTATAATGAAATAGTTCTAGAAGCATTCTCAGCTCTTTCAAGTGAGGATGCCATATAAATACAAGTTGGTAATATTCTCCGAGTTCCCCTCTCCTTTTCAGCCACTGACAGTTTCTTGGACTAGGACTCACACTTATCTCCAAACTCTCAAGAAAGGAGAAAGAGAGGAAAAAAAAAAAATCAAATGCTTTGAGAAATGTCCGTTGTCTATAACTTTGCTTCAACATGCTTCTAGTTTCAGGAGGAGAAACAAAATAGAACAAAAAGTCCCTGTTTACAGAGGCAGATGAGGGGAGTGTACCTAGTGGACGGTCCCAACTTTGAGACAGCCACGTGACAGGCCACTTCTGTCAGCATGGTGTTCGGATCCTTGGATCCAGAAATTTCACTGCTTTAGAAGAACGCCATAGGTTCATTTTGATTGCTTCACTTCCTGAGCAGAGCTGTATTTTGGTCCTTTGAAAAATTGTCTTGGGTTTTGTGAGTGGTCTCTACACTTCGTGAATGGCGTTGGGCTCTGTAATCAGCCCACATCGTGCTATGCCTGCTCTGTGAAGTTAATTGTAGATGGCAGGAATCGTTTCCATTTTACTAAGCATTTGAGAGCACCTGCTTCATTGGGTCTTTTATTTGGATCTGAATTTTGCCGCACTCGGTATTTGCTGTAAAGTGGAGCTGATGAATATGTGTTTATATTTTCTCCTCTCCTCCACTCTCATTCATTAATTAATGCTGATTGAGTGGGTGTTAAGTGAGCAGCACTCCGCTTGTTGCTTTAGGGACCAACCTGCTGCAGACCCCTCCCCACCCCACTCTGCATCACTGGCTTTAAGTCACTTCTGTCTCGAAGTCCTCTGACTTAAGGCTGGCCTTGGTGCCCAGTTGTCTCCTCAAATGAAACATATCCAAAACAGGTCCCTGAGGGTAAACTCCATACACTGCGCTCTCCGCCACCCCTCTTCGTCCATTCCTCTGAGATCTGGCCGCCGGCCCCCTGGACCTCGGGAGCCCCTCACCATCCCTTATCTCATGGTCTGGCCAGTGGCTGGGGCTATGCTGGAGGTATGCCTCCCAACTCTCCCACGGTTAACATCACAAGACTAGAGGCACCAACCCCAGAGTTACTCTGCTGCTTCTACGATTGACAAGCCGATCTGGTATCAAACCCCCTAAGCAATGTGTGTTTTTACTTGACTTGTGTGTGCCTTGTGCTTGGCGTGTAAGAGCTGAGCCCGTACTCACGGACGGCTTGGCCCTTTCTCCACCTGCCCTTTCTCCCTAGTAAGTAAATCATGTCTCTCTCTGCTGGACCTCCAAGCATGCTCTTTGGAACTGTAAACATCGTGAGCAGGCATCTCCAAACCTACGGGCCCTCCCAAACAGTCCCTTTTGCCATGGTTGATACCATAGCCATCTTGGTGGCTTTGGCTTAGAACGTCGGCGTGACGTCGTAGTCCCTCTGTCACCTCTCAGATCCAGGTCTTTGATCTGTCCTTTGTGCTGTTTCTCCATTTTGTCCGACTTGCAGCCTCACTGTCCCCTGTGGCTCGGACATCATTTCACCTGAGGGTTACAGCACCAGCCTCTGAGCTGCCCTGCTTCCTCTCCTTTCTGTCTCCAGTTCTGCCTACAAGCTAAGACGCTGCTCTGCTCATGGCAGTCTCCTGCTCGGGAGCCTTGGGCGGCTCCCCTTTGTCTGCAGCACCGTCTCCACCCCCTGGGGACAGAAGTCAGAGCCTGCCACAGCAGGCCCCTGCAGACCGCTTTTCCAGCCTCCCTCCCACCTGCCTTTCTTACCAGTGTCCACTTTTGCCCCGCCTTTGCCGATACCTTTCCCTCCATCCACACGCTCTCTCGGGCGGCTCCCTACGTGCTGGGCCATGTGCCCCCTCATCCTGGTCTTGCTCCCGTGCTGCCCTCTTCATAAAGCGCTTCCAAACTGTCCTTGGTGACCTTTGCCCTCTGGGTTCCTATACCACCTAATAGCGACTAAATTAAATTTACTTGAACCAAAACATCAGATTTGGCCAAGACCTTAGGACACTGCATTGTTTCCAAATCTCACTTGGCAGGCCGCTGTGAACTGCAAGGTCTATTGGCAGGCAAGTGTGTGAGAGTGCGAGTCTTCCTGGGCTCCCCCGCCTGCCAGGGCCGCGGCTCCACGTGGTGATGAACCATCCCACGTGGCGGCGCACTGGCGGCAGCCTTGGGAAGCCCTCAGGAGGTGTCCACGCTCTGCTTGCTCCCGGGGGAGCCCGGCCGTGCTCTGAGCAGTCTGAGGTGGGGGCCAGGCAGATCAGAGGCAGCCCGATGGGAGGAAGTCCTGCTTTCAGGTCCTACAGCAGAAGTTAGAGGGGTGGCTGGGCAAGGACGACCCTCCCCACCCCATACCTCAAGGGAGTTCTCAGTGGGTTGCCCAGTTTACAGAAACAAGCGCCCCCTCTTACCAGGGTGACTCAGATGTTCCTCTTTAGGTTCATGTAAGCCCCATGCAGGGGCTTAGAGATCATGCCTGGGGATAAAAGAGACTCTTGGTGCTTTAAGGAGGGATCGATTTGACTTGTACTTGTCTTTTTATTAGTTAACAATGAGGAACAAGATAAAATACATCTCCTAGTGAGTCTGACTTTAGTGCGCTTGAGCAGGGCCCAAGTAATCAGAGAGAGGGGCTTCTGCAAGGGATGAACCAGACAGAGCGCCTGGGCGAGAGAAATACCCCTAGAAATATGGATTTAATTTTGTCATTCATAGGTTACAGTAAATGCTTAAAGTATGCTTTTGTTTATGAGTACTAACTTCAATTAAGTTAACTTACCAAAGAAAGTCACAGGTGGTGGACTTTTGAAAGAGCTGTTATGAATTGCTTATGGATTATTTATTTCCACAAAATTGTTATTTCAGTTTCTATCAGGGCTCTTCAAATTAAAAATGGACTTTAGTAGCTACTACCGATATGAAAAATATGTTTATCCTCTGTTTGTCAAGTTCGAAAGATTCTCTTCCTCGGCCTTTTTGCATCCCGTGTGCAACTAACTTTGCTGCAGACATTTCTTGCCACTTTCAAAGTTTGGAGCTAAAGAAAACTTTTTAAAAGATGGAAGATTTTTGGTGAAGCAATCATGTACTTTGTACGTTTCTGAGTGTAATAGGGTTAAGTTCTCTTAAAAATAAAAAAGAAAAAGGAAAGAGCATTTGGGCACTTGAAACCTCATCAACCGCATTTGATCTCAGGAATTATCGAGGCTTATCTTGAATAGGAAAATGCCAGAGACTCAAGTGCTGTACGGCTCAGAGAGCATTTCCACTCATCGGGAGGCTGATTAAGCTTATTATTTGCTGTCCAAAAGGCCTCAGGTGCTTATTGACCTGAACCAAACCTGAAAACAGTCAAAGGAGAAAAGGAATGTGCTCCCCTTAGAAAGGCCCAAGGAAAGCAGGTCAACACTGTAGAGGTAGACGCTTCTCCTCGGTGCAAGTCGGGGAGCTGAGTTTTTCTACCAAGAGTATGTGGCTTGGGAAGTCTCGTCTCCCATCATCCCTTGTGGCCAGTGATAGCCAACACTGCATTTATAGAAGCTCAGTCATGTTTCCACACCTGGTTAAGTGTCCCTGTTTCTTTGCATCCAAAGACGAAGTGAGTTTTATACGTATCTTTTCCGTCAAATATTTGAGCTCTCAGGAGGACTATCAGCAGTCTGTTCTAGAATTGCTCAGCTTCGAAGCTCAGGTTTATTCAGTACCCACGAAGGATCCTGACGTTTGCCAAGAAAAACAGCACAGCAGCTGCATTTTTTCCTGGTGTTGTGCAAGCTCTAAAATATTATTTTAAAATCATCACTTAGGGAACGATGGAGAAACTTTGGCCATGTTGGTATTTTTAATTAGGGCCGGTTTGTTAAATGCCTCCCCCTCTAAACTGTCACTTTTTTGCTCCATTGGCTATGGTTCCTCCCAATTTAGTAAACCTCTCAAATTTTCTTTTCCATAAGCCATTTTAATTTTCCTACAGAAATATAGGTTAAGATTCTGTGCTTACCAGAAAAAAAAAAAAAAAAAAAAAACAAAAAAAAAACAAAAAAAAAAAAACAACCCACAAAGATGTGGATGTTAAAGGAATGCTTTGAAATTCACTTCTATGATAAAATAGGTTGTTATTTTTATTAGTTTATTTACAACCAGTCATTGCTATTGGAAATTATGATCAACTCAGTGCTGTGATGGGGCAAGAGAGGCTGTTTTGTTTTTTAAAACATAGGCCGTGTCTCATGTTTTGCATGGAGGCTTGAGAATGATCTGAGGCTGCTGTAAATTCCCGCCGTTTAGTCCTGCTAATATCTGTTTTGGAGGAGACTGGGTGGGGAAGGTGAGAGAGAGTGGGCGGACATTTTCAAAATATGTCTGTCTTTACTTGTTTTATGAAGTATCTGATAAATCAAAACATATTTTCTTCCAGAGGGTAAGTTTTCTTATCTCTTTTGTGATTTCAGTGTCTTTCAGCCCAAGAGAAGCTAGTGGATGACATGTGGAATTTTAGCAGCCGAGATAAACACTCTTCTATTCAACTAAAAAATTTTGAGACACTGGCAAGCTTCCTCATCTTACTGGGAGGTTTGCTAAGGGACGGTGGGAATGGAGAGTCAAATCAACCAGGGATTTCCAACTTGAGATTTTGCCAGTATTTCTTTTGTATCAGACAACTACAATACAGGAGCGCTTAGCCAACTACAGTATCTAAATTATTCCATTATTGAACCTCAGCCACATACTTGCATGATTCACTGTGTATTTTTCCTACCTTGGTCTTGTACTATTGTCTCTTTCTCAAAGGAAGTTACCAAACAATTGCCCTCGTACACATGTCACCTCAAGGCTCTTTCATTTTTGTTGTTGTGGAGCTGTGCCTTTATCTCATTTCCTTACATTTGTTTTCTGCTGCTTCTCAGCAGAGCTGGAATCTCCCACATGAATTAGAGGTTTCAGTTGCATGGCAGTCTTCATTAGGGCACTGGCATCCCTGTACAATGTACTCACATTAATAAGCAGGAGATCCCTGAGGTCAAGGGAAGCTTCTAGGAGAGCAAGATCTCACTTGCAAGCAGAATCCCAGCTCTCGATGGTTATGCAGTTCTTAGAAAGGTGGAAAGAACTGGGGATGGAAATTCAGGCCTGCTGCGAAATTCGAGTTCGTAAAGCTTTGTGGAGGAATTGCCAATAATTCATATTCCAGGCAGACGAAGCATCTTGGCCCATCCCATTGAACAAGTTAAGAAGGGTAGAAAGGTCGTCCGTGCTTGTTTCCATTCGCGCAGTCCAGGACAGATGTGAGGTCTCTGCTGATCTCCACTTAGCCTTGCTGCTGCACTTACGTTATGACCCAGGGTCATAGAACTCTCCAGATTCTCATCTTTCTGGTTTCGATATACCAACCTTTCCTTTACCACTTGTTTGAAAAATGGTTAGAAATTCTCTGAGAAGGAGTTGTCTGTTCTTTTCTTCTTTGTGATGTCACCCACACACAGTGCCTTTTCTCGGAGAAGCTCAGGACTGCATGCCACAATTAGAGGACTTAATTTGAAGCTCAGTTATGCCTTGCTGGGTCAGTGATCTGTAAGCCGAATTATTGAGACCTGCTGATGACCCGACAAGGAGAAAGCCAACCAGGGCAATTGGAAACAGGAAGAAGTGAGGGAAATGTGGAAATGCTCAGATGGGTTTGTGTGAGAAGGATGTGCAAGGATCCAAAAGGTCACTAGAAGGTCAAAACATAGTCTGGGGGCCCATTAAAAAGTTACTAGAGGAAAAGAACCCAGAAAGTATTGGGAAAGTCACTAAAGCAGGGCAAGTTAGCTGAAAAGGAGGAGAAAGAGTTTTCCGCTGCTGAACTTCTCAGAGCCAGGCTGAGATTCACAAAATGTGGATGAATTCTAACTCTTCAGCAGTGCTGCCTTATTTGAACTGTCTTTAGGTCTGTAGTGCCCAGAGGACATGAGCAATAGTAATTATAACAGCAATATTTTCTGTTACTAGGTATTAATAACGATAGTAAAATATTTAACATTGAATATTGTGTTGGACTAAGCATACACGCATACTTGCTCCAAAATGCTTCAAAGCTGACAGAATATATTTAGAAAGCTTTCAGACCAAAGGACCCAGATGGAGGGAAGGAAGGGACACAGTGAACCTGGGAATATCAGTGAAGTTCCAGGAGATGTAAAGCCAAGGGAGAATTAGAAACAGACTTCTTTAAAATCTGTCTTCAGAGAGGAATGACAGTGAAAACCGTTTGATTATTTTGCTGACGCTGGGCCTGGGACAATCTCAAGAAGCAGAAAAGGCACCTGTGAAGTTTGGACTCCCATGGACAGGGCACTGAGAACCTCATCTACACTTCCTTCCACCCAGACCTATTTCACGTCTTAAATTATGTACAGATATTGATTCGACGTGCAAAATAAGATCATCTAGCACTATACTATGCATTAGGTATTCTTTTTTAATAACTTTTCATGAATTATTGCTTTTAATTCTCACATAATTATTGCATGAGGTAGGCACTTGTTTTCCTCATTGAAAGCTATAAGGTGGATGCCTTATAAAACCTCAGCCACAGAGAAGTTAAGAAACTTGCCTTACACAGCTAGTGGGTGGCATTGGTAGGATAACGTCCTAGGATGTTTGGCTCCTGGGCTCTGCTATTAGCAACTACACTATTCTACTTTCCAGGCCATTCTTACGCAGTGGTCAGGTAGCTGACACCTGTATGTTTTGGATGACCGAAATTTCCTAAGAGCATGATTCCAATGGATGCAATGAAAGTGTTTAATGACAAAGGTTAGAGAACTTGGAAACAGAACTGATGGAAGTCGGGTTTTAAAGCACATAGAAATAAGGCAAGTCAAAAGTATGGGTCACTCGGGAACCAGCAGTTAGCGTAATGGCTATGTTGCTGAACTCCCACGTGGTCGACTGCGGTTCGTGTCCCGGACCCGGTGGCTTACAACTCACGCCGGGCACATGTGCGTGCGTGCCCAAGATCCCGAGAGGAGAATGGAGGAGAAGGGATTGCGGCGTGACCATCCCCCCTGGGGGGTGATTTCTCGCTTTCTGTCTCTATGTCTCTCTCTGTCTGTCTGGCGAGCGCACACGCCCTATAGCAAAAAACCTCTCAAAGAAAAAAAAAAAAAAAGCTAAAAAAAAAAAAAAGTATGGGTCACTGCAAATTAGCCCACTATCCTTGGGCTGGGAGGTACAGAACCACCTGACAGGCCCCACAGCTCAAATGTAGTGCTTGTTCTCTGTCTCCAAACCACCCATCAGTGGAGCGGGCGTGGCCTTCTAAGAAAAGCACCAGAAACACACAGTCCATGGTTCTCGAATCTGTTCTGCCAGGAGCATGGAGGGGAGTAATGTGACTTCTCTGAGAGCAAGACCATGACATTGCCATGGCAATCACGCCACACCTCTCTGGATGATCCTGAAGAATTAGGAATAAAATGAATGTGAAGGACAGTACCAATTCTATCTTCATTGCCGTTTCCGATGTCACCACACATCGCTCATTTACGTAAGCATGTATGTTATTTTGGGATGATCATTAATGAAGTTGAAGTGTGCATGTGTGTGTGTGTGCGTGCATGTGGTGTATTTTTAGCAGGGTCTTGCTAGATCCAGTCTTCCTGTCTCAGCCTCCCAAGTGACTGAGACCCCGGGTGCTCCCGTCACATCCAGATGCTTCAGACAGGGTCTTGCTCTGTTGCTCACACTGGCTGGGCACTCCCAATCCTTCCGCCTCAGCCTCCGGAGCCACTGGAACTCCAGGCATGCACCACCTGGTCTAGCTTTCAGGGTGGGCCGGGAATGAAACCCAGGCCTCTCATCTCTGCCAAGCAGCGGCATCTGCTGTGCTGCCACAGTAGCTAGGGTTGAAGTTGAAATTTTGAATTGACCGAATTTTGAATTTGGTCACGTGTACTAAATTTGCTTTTAGAGCTGGGGAAAAAGAAAAGACGCATTACTGCCTTGACGGCGACAGTGTCCTGGGTTACCCTTATAGGGCCGACCTTGATTTCAGTGTGAATCTTCAGGCTTACAGCCTAAATAATAATCATTCCGTATAAATCTTCTAACCCCTGGGCCCTGAGCAGGTCTAGATTTGCCCCCTGCATTTGGTATCTTTCCCTCTGCATTCTCAACATGATGGAAATTTAAACAGCCAGGATCATGTTGTTGAAATCAGATTATAAAACTTTATATACTGTCGGTGCCTTTGACTCTATAAAAATTGGCTTTCATGCCCGGCTTAGATTTGGCATTGGATTAGGGTGAGCTGAACTGCAGCTCTAGAGAAGTCCTTCTGAATTCTCAACCACAAACTCCTGTAACTGAAATCTTAGAAGTGGCCACAAGCAGTCTGGTTTCGAAACCTGCCAACATTTTCCTCAAGCAAGCCCGTAACCACGTTCATAATTCACTTTTAAAACTACCCCGTCCTTGTAAGTCAATGAGACTAAACAGTGTCAGCTGCCGGCTTCTAGTAGTTTCTCTGATGGCTGTATTAATATTTCTGTGTTCTCACCTCCTTTCCCCGGAGGCATCAACTTGCATGACTGGAGCTGTTAGTTCCACCCAAGACTTTAGTCTAAGGCAAGCCCTAGACAGATGATGTGGAAGACAGATGTTTCTGAATTCATATTCACAAGCTTTAGAACTGTATCAGACACTCAGTGAAAGAGTTATTATTTTATCTCACTTACACATTCAGAATTTGGGCTCAGTTGAAGAGTGAGACACAGACAAGCTACCTGCCCATGGATAACAGAATATTCTGGCTTCCTTATCTCCCTGCTTTCCTCTATTTCTGTTTATTGCCCCATTTTTCTTTCCCTCTCCTGGGAAGAATAGCTCAAAACCATGACATTTTCATTGTGTTAAGTTTTCTCTTTTTTCTTTTTGTAAGAAGAGCTCACTTATGAGCTCAGCGTTTAGGTTTTTATTTTCAATTGCTTTACCTTTGATCTGGATTTTTGTTTTATTCAGTAAATTAAACCATGGCATTAGGATAGTCACTTGGCTTATATTTAAGGGCTTTTTTTTTTTTTTTTCTAAAATGAATCCAAAGCAAAGATGCTTCTGCATTCCTTAGTAGCATTTGTTGTATTAAAGCTCTTTTTCACCAAAATTGATTTCTAGATCTCGGTAATAACCTTTATTAGAGGTTTTCAGCCTGTGCGTAAGCTTTCCAGCCCATTGACTTAGCTTTACGAGAAACCGCTTCTGAATGGTAGAGAATGAGCCTCTTGGACTCTCTCTCTTTAGCTTGGGGTTCAAAGGTAGGAAAGTATTGCCCCATCCTTCTTTGATGACTCCTCTTTGGAAACGCCATGCACAGAGCCTACAAGGAGCTGCACAGGGAATGGTGTGATGTGTTGGCCAACGTCCATAGTTACATTTAAACATTTAAATTGACATTCTCCACCTGGGGTGATTCTTTCAATAACAGTCCTGTTTGAAAGCCTGTGAGACGAAGGGGAAATGTCTTTAAATTATCCCTCAGCACAGTTTATTTTAGATGCGGTTACTGGTAAAGATAATAACCTTTGTTATCGAGGAGCTGGTTTTTTCTCGCTTATCTACTTCCTCTGCTTGGGGAAACCTCACTTCTTATTAGCGCATGTGTATTCACTTAAACAGAGGCTTGGGGGAGAAATCTGTGGTTTTCGAAGCTCCATCTCTCGACCTGTTACCACTAAATGTTTTTATTAAATCTTCCCACTGATGTCTGTTCCTGATTTCCAGCTTCACTGATGCACCTTAGCAGGAGAGGTGAGGCTGGCTGGACAGTGAAGACACAAGACTGTCTTTCCTCTGTTGTAGAATCAGTCTGTGATGTTGCCTCCAGTCCACTCAGATTCTTATGTTAGGACTCTCCAATGAAGCCAGGGAGATTTGCAATCTGAGGCCCTGATCATGTGACAGGCGGGACAGTGTGTCTGTCATCTTTTAGTGTGTCCAAGGGCCTAGGCCTAGCTCCATCAGCAGTGTAAGAGGACCCTAACCAACCCTAATGTTGATTTACAAGTGAGATCAGTTAAAATGTGCATTGAAAGTGGTCTTAGGTGGAGAAGGAAGTCACGTGGGACAACCTGAGGGAGGTGTGGCAGAAAAGGTTTAGGGTTGCACCACTTCCTCCTTTGAAGATGCTGCTTGGATTTCGGTTGATGCAAGTGGAAGAGTCTTGAACGACATGTGTGCCTCCACCTCATCCTCTGTCCCTTAGGAAAAAACAGGCAAAATGGAGCGGGGGGTGGTGAACAAGGAACCAAAGCGAACACCGGGCCTTGGCTCTTCCCATGCCCTAGAGAAGGGCTTGGTTCTGGTGTGCCCTGTGCCCTCTCATCTTTGTTCTCACGCCTCACGATCCCTCTAGCTCCTTCCTAGTCACCGGCCCCAGCTCATCCAGTCCTTGGAATAAGTCCAAGCTCCTTAATGGGATGGTCTGTGGTGCTTCTTACCTCCAGCTTCATCAGCCAGCCGCCCCTCACTGCTCCCGCAGTTCCAGCCACGCCGCCTGTGGGTCAGCTTTCCTGTGTGTGCTTTCTCATCTGCAGCCTCCTATACATTCTTGGTATCTCTTCTCTTCCCAGAGAGAAGAGAGCTAGTGGCACCCCACTGCCCTGGTTTCCCCTGGGATCCTCTCCTAGAGATCCCGATTCAAATGTGTGGGAGAGAGACCCTGGAACAGTCAGTTCCCAGGAATCCTGAAGAGCAGCTGAGTTTGCAGACCAGCTGTAAACATCACGTTACTGAGAAGCCCCGGCCTCCCCCAGACTCCGAGTTAAGTTCCCCTCCAAGCTGGACCGTGAAGTCCTTAATTGCGTGTCTTCCCGCTAAATGTCCACTTTTGGAGGGCGGGGACTCTGTCTTAGAATTAGTTCACCAAATAGTCTTTGGGGACCAGCAGGTGGTATAATAGTTACGTTGCTGGATTCTCACATGGCTAACTGCGGTTGGAGTCCAGGACCAGGAGGCTTGAAACTCACACCAGGTGCGTGTGCATGTGCCTGTGCACGTGCGTGTGCGTGTGTGCCCAAAATCCTGAGAGGAGACTGGAGGAGAAGGGATTGCAGCATGGCCATCCCCCCTGGGGAGTGATTTCTCTCTTCTATCTCTCAGTCTCTGTCTCTCTGGCAAGGGTAAGTGCCCTATAGCAAAAAAAGCTATCTACAAGCAAACAAACAAACAAACAAAATAGTCTTTGAATTAAACTGAGTAGAAACTGGAGAAGGCACCTTATCAGTTTTATCTTTTCCGGCTCTTGTGAAAACAAAAGAAAATTTCTTTGGAGCTAGTTTTTAAAATAAATAAAAACTAGCTCCAAAGCCCTAACAGAATCTATTGAAAAACTGTGTATGTTTGTGTGTGTGTATGAGAGAAACAAAAAGTAAAAGAGAGACAAAATGAGAGTGAAAGACAGACAGACAGAGACTACATTAGAGGCAGACAGGAAACCAAGCATGTAGGTCTTCTCACTGAGAAAGCATAATGCCTTTTACATCTTGGTATAACAGAAAGATAAAATAAGAAAAAAAAAAAAAAACAAGATTTAAAATAAATAAGATAGTAGAAAAATGGCAACACTACCAAAAAAATCTTACAGAAACTGATAATATTGATCTTTGGTTGGTGTTCAAATGTGAACAATGCTAGACCCACGCTTACGTAAACTTTTGTGTTTCGTTTTGTTTTGTTTTGTTTTGGGTAAAGATTTACTCCAGTGAAATGTCTGCTTCTCATTTCATCTTTCTTTTATACCAAAATGTAAAAGGCATTATGCTTTCTCAGTGAGAAGACCTACATGCTTGGTTTCCTGTCTTCCTCTAATGTAGTCTCTGTCTGTCTGTCTTTCACTCTCATTTTGTCTCTCTTTTTCTTTTTGTTTCTCTCGTACACACACACAAACATACACAGTTTTTCAATAGATTCTGCTAGGGCTGGGCAACCATAGTTTATCATGGTGGGGTCCTCAAATCTGCAAGATTCCATAATCTGTCTTTGTTCCTTAGCATACTCTTGCTTCTGGAAGGTTCCTGATATAAATTCATTTCAAACATGTTAAGAAAAACAATGCCTGGTACTGACTCTTGCTTCTAAGTATGGAAAACATGATTTTATGCTATTAGCTGTTACACTTTTTGTTGGTGCAGATGCTATTATCTGATTTAAACATCGAAGGGATGATTTTATTTTGTTTGTACCCTGGAGGCTCAAAAGAAGAAAGAAAGAAAAGACAGCACCATTTTGAAAAGGAAAGCATCCAATAATTAAATCTGCTTTCCCAGAGATGAAGAGCAGATGTTCTGTCTCTTTCGTGGAGTGGGAGTGTGTGGACACTTAGGGGAGCTGTACCCAGAGCATGTTTCATCATCTTAAAAAGTCAAGGGGTTTGAGGGAAGTCCCTAGACATGGGAGGTCTGGCTGGGATAAATCCGTACTTGTGCAGCAACACAAAAGGGAATTTGCCACATTTTTTTGGCAATCGTATAATTTTGAAATTTTCCTCCAAACTCTCAAATGTAAAAGATTGTTATCACCACAAATGAATAGTTTTGAAAATGAGCAGGAAAAGAAAACTTTTTTTAACTTGGCTAAGACAGTCTTACTAAGCAAATTGTTACTCACAGCAACTTCTGCAACAGCCTACCATGCATGAGAAAAGTCACACCATACAAAAAACAAAGCCAGCATCGGGGTTGCCTCATTAACCATTGTGGGTGCAAAAGACTGAATGTTCTCTTTATTCTATTGCATGGGAAATGATTCTAAGGCTATCAGAACCACCTGAGGAGCCCTCTCAAACTCTCTTGCTTAATCATTCTTTCTGTTCTTATACCTCTACTGTCATACGCTCCACCTGAGCCTCCCAGGGCAGACAGATGTAATCTTTTTTTTTTCTTTATTCATGATAGAGGAAGTGTGTGTATGAACAGGCTCATGTGTATGTGGGTGTGTAGGAGAGAGAGAGAGAGCGAGAGAGAGAGAGAGAGAAAGGATCACCCCTTCCCCCTCCCGGCCCATGGTCACCCCGCGATCTCTCTCCTCCAGTCTGTTGGATCCTAGGCACTCACGCATTTGTCTGATGTGTTTCAGGCTGACCTGGCTGGGGATTTGGACTATGGTGGCACATGGGACCCAGCTTCTCTTGAGCAGTGCATCTCTGCTGCGACACGCGGCTGGCTCCAGGCAGATGTAATTGGATAAGGCTCCTGTGTCGATTCTGTTATTCTCTCTTCACCACACTCAGGCACCTTCTTTCCCAGTTTTAGGACCAGGGCTAGATTATATAAACACGCTGTGGCTCCTTTAAGGAGGATGACTTGATTTTTCTAAAGCACTGTCTTTGGGCACCCTCTGAAATCGTTCCATGACTCTTGTCCTGTTTGGATAGATCACTCCCTGATGGTGAAGACGATTATTCTTTATCAACAGGAAAGCAAGCACATTTAGATTCAGCAGTACAAATATATTTACTGAGTGCATGAGACATTTGCTTTGTAGTCTCAGGTGCTCATTTTGCGTGCTATATCCATGATTAAATTCCTTCTATATCATTTATGGTGTTATTCTTTTCTGATTTCTCTTTCAAGAAACTTGGAATATTCATATCTCTGAAATCTATTGGGGCTGTCATAAGTATTTGAAGTTATACAATTTTTAGAGTTATAAGGGGCTCATAGTAGCCTATTTAGTTTCTGCTTTTGTATTTTCAAAACTTGGGCACTTGTCACCTCTCTTGGAAAGATTTCATTTTTAGAGCATGCACTACTGAGCCAACGGAAGTGATTTCCCTTCCTAAGGTCTTCCAGGTATGTGAATCTTAGAGGCACGTATCATTCCTTGCCTTCCCTCAGGAACTTCTCATGAGCCCCAAGTCAAATGGTCGGTTTGCTTGGGACTGGATCCTGTTCACAGTTAGTAGCTACTGACTTCACGTCCTCAGCTGAGTTTGACTCCTTGGCAGACCCAGAGTTTTCCTGGGAATGGAGCAATTTTCTTGGTCCTGTTCGCATAACCTTCCTACGGCCACCACGGCAGGGAAGGGATTGAAAAGCCTCTGCAGGCCTCAGTCAAGCAAGGCAGAGCTTAACAGATGACCACATGGCAACACTGGGCTGGTCACCAAGGGTCAGCCCAGAGGTCATAGCCCCATCCTGACTTTTCACTACACTCGGTGTGGCACTAGGTCAAATTGTTCGTTCTGCTGGGGGGAAGAAAAAAAAACCTAGACAGTTAGACATTTGGTATCATATAGAATGAGTATCTGTTTACTGAATTTTTCCACTGTCATCTGTTGGTTTTGGCATGACTGGGATATGATTTTAGTTTTTTTGTATGTATAGAATAGCCACTTGCTGTCTGGGCTTCTGGGGTCATTTCTCACATTTCTGCTCCAGAAATTTTTGCATTCAGTAAATATAGTTTTACTGCTCAATCTAAATTTGCTCACTTTTTTTTTAAAAATTTGAACCCATCTTTTTTCTAAAATCCTAACATTTTTTAAAGACAGATTTTTGCCACAGAGTACACGCACTCTCCAGAGAGACAGAGAGACAGAAAGCGAGAATCAGCCCTCCCCAGGGGAATGGCCATGCCACAATCTCTTCTCCTCCACTCTTTTCTAGGGATTTTGGGCTTGTACAACCACATGGCCAGTGTGAATTTCAAGCTACCAGGTCCAGGAATTGAACTGTGATCATTCACGTGGGAGTCCAGTGACATAACCACTACACCATCTGCTGGTCCCAATCCTAGCATCCTTAAAAACACAAGTGTGGGTCTTTCTCCTTACTAACGTTTATAGTTTTCTGTCGTCTAAATACTCATTTTGCATCTGCTTAGCCCCTTACTTGACATACAATGAATACTTTGCAGGCTCTCTACTGCAGTTCTTCCAAAACCCTGTGCGTCTGAGGTTGATGAGCTTCTTGATGATAAGCTGACATGACGGCCGCTTTTGCCTATGTCCAGGGAGACACTGTGTGGTTTGAATCCAGGACCAACCCAGAAAGACTGGCTTATTCTTGAAGTGGCTCCCATGTGCTCCACGTGCCAAATGTAATCGGTATTTGTTGTAGATTCAACCGGCATCCCCAGGAAGATATGGTGAGGTCGTAACCCATGTACCTATGAACATGATCTTATTTGGAAATAGAGTATTTGCAGATTTAATCAAGTTGGGATGATGATACATTGGATTGGGGTAAGCCCTAAATCCTGTGACTGGCATCCTTCTGAGAAGAGGAGAAGAGACACGCAGACATACACAGGGGAGAAGAGAATGCGAAGATGGAGGCAGAAATTGGAGTGATGTAGACCAGCCACGGCACACCAACAACTGCTTGTCACCTTCAAAAACTATAATAGATGAGGCTCCCTCATGCCCTCAGAGGGAGTGAGGCCTTGTGGACACTTGGGTTTCAGATGTCTGGCCCCCAGAACTGCAAGACAGTATATTTCTGTTGGCTTAAGCCACCAAATTATGGTGCTCTGTCTCAACCATCCTAACAACCTACACAAATGTGTTCCTTTCTCCTACTTGCTCCTTACTCGGTGTTCATACAGGGCTTTCTGTTCCCTTGGACAAAAGAGGAAGTGACGTGAAACTGCTGTTTGCTTCCACCTTGGTGTTAGAGAGAGCTGGAGGGAGATAAAAAATATCTAGGAACTGTAGCTCTGAGCAGGCCACTGGCCTGTGGTTTGCAGATCACTCACACAGCAGGTGTCTGCTGGGTATGTGTGAGTACTGGGCTGAGGTCCTGACCCTTCTCAGTTTTCATTCTGATGGGAGAAACAGTCAACAAGCAGAGAAAACAAATGAGTCTGTAAATGATGTCACTTCAGATAGAGTTTGGTGTCAGGGAGACACGAGTGTGGATGTGAGGATCAATAATGAAAGCAGGAGAGCCAGCAGGTGGCATGGTGATTAGGATGCTGGGCTCCCACATAGCTGACCACAGTTCAAGTCCTGGACTCAGCCGCTTGAAACACACCAAATGCATATATGTATGTGTGCCCAAAATCCTGAGAGGAGAATGGAGGAGAAGGGTTTATGGCATGGCCACCCCACCCCCACCCAGAGGTGATCTCTCACTTTCTCTCTCTGTCTCTAGGAAGCACAGGTGCCCTATAGCAAAAATGACACGGCCCCCCATTCTTCTCCCCCCAAGAAAAAAAAGAGAGAGAGGAATGAAAGAGGGAGAGAGAATCAGGTGATTTGGAAAGGCCTTTTCATGGCAACAACGGGAACATGGGGTAGGAGTGGGCCAGGCAGGGTTCTAGTGACCGTGTGTGCTATGCAGAAGGGGCACCATGTGGTAAGGCCCAGGATGGGAAGGTGTGGGGCACGAGCCAAGCGCAGAGAGGAGCCTGGGCAGCTGGAATAGAAGGAGCTGGAAGGAAATGAGCAAATGGGAGGAGCAAGGGTGGAGGTGAGTCAGAGAGTTGAGCCCTCAGGCTCGGATCAGGAGGCTCTGTCAGTTATAATAAAGAGTTAGGATTTTTAAAGTCTGTTGGAAAATCCTGCGATCAGTGATACGTGCTTGTGTTTGTGTGCGTGTGAATTTCAGATTCTAGTCTGCCTAATGTAGAATCACTGTGCATATTTTTATATAGAGTTCAAAGCTTTAAGATAAGGGAATGAAGATACAGAATATAACTACAGATCTTGAAGATGATCACCAGAGAGCTGTTTCCCCTAACTGATGATCCTGAGCACGGAGGAGCCACCTCCATTGCTGGTGTGTTCTGGCCTGGAAGAAGCCCTGGACTCTATCTATCCAGTGTCTCTGTGCCAGGCATGATGCCTGTGGCCAAGAACACAACCCTGAGACCAGACTGGCCCTACCTTGGGGAAAGCACAGTCCTGGGGGTGTCAGACAAGCCCCAGAGCAGCTGGGCAGGACTTGGCATGGTGAGTACAGGCAAGCATGAAGACAGGGCATCACTTCCTCGAAACAGAAATGTCGCTGGGGCAACGTGACATATTTTAATCCACTTACAGATCCTCTCCACAGAGAGGCCTTTGACATGAGATGAAAAGCTCAGTTATTTGGGTCAGAACGAAAACCCAGTTATCTAGGGTGTATTCTGCCGTCTTTTGATGCCTTTGTTTTGGAAATGAGCAAAAGATTTCCGTCAATCTTTTGAACTTCTGGATTTAATCAAAATATGGTTTGCTTTCGCTATGCAAACGATTATACTACTCTATAATCATCTTCAGGTAGAATGGTGAAAAATGCACTCTATTCCCTCATTATCATGTAAATCCGACATTTGAATATTTCAGTGTCACTGCATGTGGGATTTTTTTTCCCTTAAGTTTCTTTATTTTCAGGCCTGTGGGAGAGAGTAGGTTCTGATATCACCATTTGAACCCTTTCTGTTTTTTCAACTTCAGGTTAATAAATTGAAAGTTCACAGAAGGCTGCATTTAAAGAAAAAAATTATTTCAAAACACATGCAAATGCCGGGAGAGACAGAGAGAGAAATAGAGAAAGCACCCCCCACAGGGGATGGCCATGGTCAGCCCCTTCTCCTCCGTTGTACTCTTGGGATTTGGGGCATGCACACACAAGTGTCCAGGATGTTTTATAAGCTGCAAAGTCTGGGACTCAAACTACTCTGTTGGTCAGGGGGATCCAGTGCCTTGACCCACCACTCCACCAGCGAGCCCAGAAAGCTGCGTTTTGAGATTCCATTCATGCTCTGTGTGTGCTGAGGCGGGGATCCCAAGCCTGTAGCTGCCGCTGCTGACAGGGCAGCCCCGCAGAGGGACACATGGAAGAAACTGAGATAGCAATACCCAAGGCTCAGAGGCAATCTGCTTCACCAAGTCAGTTTGTGCTTCAAATGGCCTGTTCTGATTTGAGAAGTGATGCGGCTGAGGAAGATTGGGGGGGTGGAGATTGAATAACTGCTGTGCTCAACAGAAATAATTCCTGGAAGTGGGGGCAGACGACTGGTTAGGTGGAGGAATGAATGGCTACATGCGTGTTTCCCAAAATAGATAGGCTGCCCTATGACTCCACTAATTCCTGATGGGCTAGTTATCTCGTTTACATTTATGAGAGAATAAGTACAGGTAGGAAAAGGATAAAGAACAAAGCAGGGTTCAGAAACAAGAGGCATGGACTGTCTGCCTTGCAGAGGTGCACAGCTCAGCTCTGTCGTGAAGAGCTTTGGACAGCTTGCCCAAAGCATTTTGCTGATGTGGAACCAGCAGGAGTCCATATTGGCTTGAGTGGGACAGAGTCCATCAGAGCTGTTCAAGGACAGGATGCAGAAGATAAGCTATGTAAATATGAGAAGTTCTTTCTTTCTTTCCTTCTCTCCTTCTTTCCTTCTTTTACCTTTTCCTTTCTTTCTGTCTGTCAGAGCATATGCCAGCAGGTGGCATGGTGGTTAAGGTGCTGGACACTCCCACATGGCTGACCATGGTTCAAGTCCTGGACCTGGTGGCTTGCTTTCTCACTTCTCTCTCTCTCTCTCTCCTTCTCTCTGAGTGTGTGTGTCTCTCTCTGTCAAATTAAAAATAAATGAATAAATAAAATTTAATAAATAATTAAAAAAATAGAGCATGTGCATTCTCACATAAGAGTGAGAGTGAGAAAAAAAGAGAGAGGAGCACCCTCTGGAAGGTCTGGTCATACTTCAACTCACCAGACCCTGGGCACTTGTGTCCCTGGTGTATTTTAGGCTGACCTGGTTGGGGATTTGAACCACATTCTCCATGTGGAATCTAGCTCCTCTTGAGCAGCACATTATACTTGGCATAGAGTTGGCCTAACATAAGAGTTGCCTTTTTAAAAATCTTACAATTTCTTATTCACAGTTAATCATTGTACAACTCTGTCTGCAAATTCAATGCGATTCTGAACAAATTTCCAGTGACATTCTTCACAGAAATAGAAAAAAAAATCATAAAATTTATCTGGGATCATAAAAGGCCTTGTATTTCCAAGGCAATACTGTGCAAAAAGAATAAAGTTGGAAGCTACCTCACTACCTGACCTCAAAATATATTACGAAGGTGTGCTAATCAAAACAGCATGGTACTGCACAAAAGCAGACCCATAGACCAATGGAATGGAATAGAAAATCTAGGAAGAATTTCTAAAAAGTCCATGAGATATTTTTTCCTATTTATTTATTTACAGTCATTCAATGTACATCAATACAGTATACAAAATGAGATTTTCCACACAGAATACATTGTATATTGGCTCAATCAAGGATATTACCATACATGTTATCATCAACAAATAATTTTCTCTTTCTTGTTTCTTACATATTTTGCTTTTTTTCTTTTTCCTCCTGACTCCCTACCTCTCACCATACCTAAGATTACTTTGTCAGACACAGAGGCTGGGTTAGACTATAATGCTGAGCAACTCCTAATCTCAGTAATTTAGAAGAACAAGGTGCATTTCCTGTCCCTACTCTTGTCCACTTTCTTTCCTGCATCATCCTGTCTCCAGGACTCAGTCTGATAGAACAAACACCAGCTGAAACAATGCTGGTCATTAGGCAGAGGAGAGAAGAGAGTGACAGGTCATATGCTAGCTCTCACACCATTCACCTAGAAGGGATAGAAGGGAGCGTTGACACCCCCCTCCCCCCACTGACCAGAGCACATCACACAACTACATCCAACTGCAGGAGGGAGGGAGCTACGATCCCACCACTCGCTCATATGAACATCCAGACAGGTGTCCTGCATTGCGTGATGCTCACAGGTATGAAGACTGCATTCCAGGAGCTGTGGACAGCCAGCTGAGTGATGGCCAAACTCACATAGCTTTTTAAACGTTCACATGTATGAATGGTACGTGTGTGTGTGTATGTGTGTGTGTGCATGAAAGTAAAGAGGTAAGGTTGACTACAGACAGCACTAAGTATAGAAAAGAAGCTACATCCTTCCCTACCCACCCACCCACCCCAAATTCTCTTATGCATCTAGGTTTTTAACTACAGTTGAACTGTTTAATTTACGTTCTAAGAACTCCTCTGCTGGGCAGAAAATAAGCTGTGAACAGCTTCTGGATATGAATAAAGAACTTTTCTGAGCCAGAGAGGGGAGAAAGGAATTGAACTGTCTTATTCAGGAGGTGGGAAGGCAGCTGTCCACTCAGGACACCGGCAGGAAACCTGGTGGTTCAGAGAGAGATGGAAAGGCTTTTCTGGTAGGGAAGCGATTCCCACCCTCTGGGCTTCTGATCTTGTGTAATCATTTTATCTGGCATGCAAGGAATTGGGGAAATGAGCATTATTTTTCCTTACTTTTCACCCGAAGGGTAACCCTTAAGAAGAGAGTGATCACTTTCAATATGTCTTCACAGATCTATCAATCATTTGCATGATTATTGCTTTATTGAGATTGCAAACTGGTTTTGAATCAGGCCTGACATGTCAGCCCCAGCCTCCCATGCTGCCAGGAAGAAACTGACAGTTTGCACCTCCTCGGGTTAGCTTCACATTAATTAAAGCTTCACACTGCACTGTCCTCTTCCTTTTGTTATTCACATGGATTTTGTGAATCATGCTGTTTACAAATAAGGCTAAATCTAAATGCCACACTTGCAGCTGAAGGTCCAGATCCTGGCTGGGTCCTAATTACTGGGTGTAGCGAAAGGCAGTATTGGTGGGCAGGGATGGTGAGTATAATGAGATGGAAAAGCTGTACAATTCAGTTTTCCATAAAAGAGCTTCAAGAATCACATACACTTTCTTTTACTAACTGAAGGTTCTGGAAGCCAAATGTCTGAAATACATTAACTGTGAGTTTGCCTGTGTTTTCACAGCCATTTCCACAAATTAAAGATTTTACTTCCAGAATGTCAACACAAGCAACTTATCCTGTGCAAAATCTGAGATTCTTTATTTGAGCTTATGAAGATGGAAAAAAATGAAGACACAGTATAAAACTGGGCCAGCCCTTTAGCACAGCAGTTAAATTCTATGCAGATTAAGTCAGATCCAACCCAGGTACCCATGGTTCAAATCTTGGTCCCACTAGCTTGAAAAACACACTGAGTACATGTGCTTATATGCCCCAAATCCTGATGGGATGGAGAAATGGAGAAGGAGTTTTAGTGTGACCATGCCCCATGGGGAGTTGCGTGCTCTCTCTCTCTCCTTCTCTCTCTGGTGAGTACAAGTGCCCTCTGGCAATAATAATAATAATAAAAGATACAGTATAAATTTTAAAAATATTTTTGAATGTTTAGTTGACAGAATCTTTTTTGATCTGTTGAGCATATGTTTTAATATCCAATGAAAAAAGCTACTCTATTGTGTTTCATTTTATCCACATAATTCTTTTGTTAATTTATGAAGCCTACTTATATGAAATTTTAATGATTCCTCATTAAACTTGTTTGAGTGTGATTAATGTCTATTTCAAATATACATGACTCAACCCCAAATGATTCCTCACTAATTAGAAAAATGTTTCAGAGTTACTGGTTGTAACCTAAGTTGTTCAGGCTGATAAAACCTCCCATTTTATATGATTACATGTACAAATTGGTCAGCAAGTTTGAAATCACAGTCATGTAGTACTTGCCCTGCATAGTAAGCCCATGTAAAAACATCCAAATGTAGAAACAATTGCGATTCTTTTTTGACTTTTCATCATTATATCCTGAGTACATAGCACTTGGCCTGACTCAGGTAGTCATTCAGTAAAGATGGTTGGGACCACACAGTGGCAAAGTGGTAAAATGGGACTCTATGAGGCAATCTCACGTGGGAAGCTTCTAGGCTGGTGTCTGGGGTCCTCCCTGAGGTCTCTAGCTCTCATGTGCTGACGATCTAGGCTGGCTGAGACTGGAGATGGGTCATGGCGCCAAGACCCTGCTGGGGTGCTGTCTCTCTGTCTTTGCCCTCTCTCTATCTGTCTCTTGATCCAGGCTGGTGGACACTGGGAATGAGTTATGGTGTCAAGACCATGTTGGGTGCTGTCTCTCTGTCTTTGGTCTCTCTCTGTCTCTCTTCCTCATGGAATAGACGGACTTGTAAAAACACAAACATCTATTGATTGATTAGTGAGCAGACTGGAAAGGACTTTCTAACAATTAGGAAGAGATTCCAGGTGCTCTTGGATAGACCATCAGAGCAGAGGACTTACGGAACAATACAACAATTCATGACTCTTAGATGAAAGGAAGAAGAGGAAAAAAGAGAAAAAATGAAACAAAGTAAAAGAAAAAGAAAAGAGAAAAAAGAACAGAAAGAATCTCAAACCTCAGAGTGTGGCGGAGTGCCTAGGTCTTTGTCCCTTGGTGTCATACTGTCATGCACTGCCCACCCAGCCCTTACCCCTTGAGGCTCTGAGCCTAGACTTGCACATCAGAGACCTCCTCATCTTTTCTCCATTTGTCATCAATTCATCACAACTAAGACACATGTCAACAACAGCATTGGTAACTGTGGGTGTGGAACTTATTAGTTAGATGGAGTCACTATTAAGAGTGCAAATGGGTGCTCTCCATGATTACCATGGGGCATCAGGAGTAAATTGGGATTCCCCAGGAATACCGGGAGCAGGCTTACCCTAGAAACAACCTGTTCCCTCAGCAGGTAATTTCTCACTCTGGGTCTGAAATATACACAGTACCAATACATGCATAGACTAACGCATGTGTGGTGTCATATAATATTCAACATTTTTGATGGCTCGGTTTTTAATATGTTTGCTTCCATTACTTGAGATTCTGTATATGTGCTATAGAGAGATTTTTTTCTTAATAATCTGGAGTTTGAAATACTCTTTCTTTCTGTTCTCTTTCTTTTTTCCTCCCTCTTTGTACTAGAGTTTTATTTATTTCCCTCTCTCCTCTCCACTAGGTAATATATTGTTTGAGGGGGGAAAAAAAACTACATATTTAAAACAACCTTTAAATCTACTAGAAGTACTAATGAGAAAGTGCTTTTGATACCCATGAAAAGCAAAAAGAGGTTTCTGAGGAAATAATGATTTGGGAATAAGCAATCTTGTTTACATTGACCTTATGGGGGGGGGGGGGATATTCTGCAATGCTTTCTTTTTTGATGAACTGTTGAAAGCCGATTTTTGTTAAACTAGTTTGCATCTAAAATTTAGTTCTGTTGACAGTTAACTCAAGCGTCTTTTATCTATGCTTAATGTCACTGGCCATATCCTGCCATCGATCTAAGGGAAAAACCCCCTACTGAAATCAATGGGGAGTTCTATGTGAAAATCAATGGCAGGATATGGCCTGTAAGAATGGTGGTTACTGTAAGCTCTCGGCTGAGGCCACGTCAATGTTACTTCAGGGTAACCCTCTAGATCATGTTCAAAAACAACGATGAAAAAAATGGCCATTCTTTAGAAGGGGGAGAAAATGGCAGGAAGGAAATGGCACATGCTTATGCAGGATCGTCTATCGCGTTCCCACAGTTTGAAGCCGCCTTGCATTGTCTTTTCAAGATTCTCAAAGCAAAACTTGTGGACAAAGACAAATGAAAAAATAATTTAAAAAAATCTGTGTTCCCTGAATGCAAAGTAGGTGCATATTACCACGCAGAATAACACAGATCAGCTCATTTAAGTGGAACCGACTTCTTCCTCCTCATTTATACAGTAGCCTGTGGCTCGCGTTTACACAGTTCAGTTGCAAAGGCAAAACCGGCACTTCAAAGGCCTGAGAAAGAAGGAAAAAATGCTGAGAGGACAACTACTCTCAACATTAAAGAACTGTGCTTTCCAGGTAGCGAAAATATCTGAAAAAGAAATTCCAGACTATCTCGAGGAAACACATATAGAGTACATTGAGTGAGATAGTCGCTCTGTGTAGAGTGAAATATTCTAGCTTTCTAGTTTCGTTTGGCTATTTTGGTACAAAAGCCTACCTGAAAGACTGTGGAGTAGCACTTGTACAAACTGAGTACAGACTGTCCCTGACTTTCTATGGCTGGACTTAATGATTTTTTTGACTATCTGATGGTGTGAAAGTGCAACACACATTCAAAAGAAACTATACTACTTTTAAATTTTTTAAAGAATTATTTTATTTAACTTTATTTATTATTATTATGATTATTATTTTCCAACTTTATCAGACAGAGAGAGAGAGAGAGAAAGAGAGAGAGGGAAAGTGAGGAAACAAGCCACCAGGTCTGGGACTTGAAACACGGTTGACCATGTGGGAGTCCAGCACCTTTAACCACCATGCTACCTGTCAGTCCCATACTTTTAAATTTTAAAACATAATTTTAATTGAAATGTGACAATTATACATCGGTGGGATACAATGTAATTTTTCAGTATGAGAACACTTCAATGTGTGATGATTAAATCAGGGTAATCCGAACATCCATCGTCACAATCCCCATGTAATTATTTTGTGTTCAGAATGTTCAAAAGCCTCCTCGTTAGTCACTCAGATATACAGTGACTGTTCATTATATTTACCCTACTTACTTTATAACACTGGAAATTGTTCCTCTTAGCTATCTGTAATTTCGTTCCATTAGCCAACATCCCTCTATCACTCCGAATCCTGAGTTTTGCTCTTCTCCTCGCCTGGCGATATGTGGCATGATGCTCTCTGATCCTGTTTAAGGCAGGCCAGGCTCAGCTGTGCTGTTTGGTGGCTTAGACATGTTAAGTGCATGTTCGATGTACGATGTTTTCCACTTAAGGATGGGTTTATCAGGACGTAACCCTATGCTAAGTCGAGGAGCATTAGTGTAGTAAGTATTGCTGTCCACACTATAGCTTTGGCAGCAGGGGAGTCCCCTGTATCATGCCCTTATGTTTCTCTGGAGATAAGACTTGGGGTGATTGAGACATGATTGCGGGTAGTCTTGTCCCTTCCAGAGGTGGACAGTCAACTTACCTGTCACAATGCTAACTTCACCTATGCCAGGAAGTGCAAGTCTTGGTGGTACCAGATTTTAAGGGATTTTGGGAGCTGGAATTCCCTATGTTCATGTGCTTGAACTACACTCTCCAGACCAGACAGCTCTCCCCTGCCCCTGGTTCATTATGAATGGAGTCTCCAGTCTCTTTTCACGTTTTATATACCATTGCGTTCTACCGGGCAAAGTACAAGAGAGTGCCCTGTTCTCTGTAGTTAGCATGATCGTTCCTGTGGAAGGCCTAGGAATGTGTACCTGTGCACCTTGACGATCGGGAAAGCCAACCAGCCTAAGCGCAAGTTGCCCTTGCCACTCTGCTCCCTTGAACACGATGCCTGGTAAATCTAATCATGGCCCCTGTATAGTTCCTGCTTATCCCTGAGTCAGTTTTGATTCCTTGCTAGCCTGACAAATTAGTCAAACAGGCCAATTACATCTCCAGGAAACAGTCACCACCCCTCCACCACCCTCCCACCCCACCCCGGGTACCATAATACCTGCCTCCTCCTGCTCTGCTCATTCATCCTCTTCCCAAGTACAGTCCCACATGTGCCTGTGTGGGGCGCTGTGTCCACTCTGCTGGTGAGTAAGTGACTGACATAGTCATGCTCGGAGTCTCATTTGTGCAGTGTCAGGTGCTGTATGCTTGGCACTCCCTATAACCTTAGCAGGAATCTCTCCCTCAACAATGGCATGGAAAGGAGGTTGCTTAAAACAATTCCCTAAAAGGTAGGTTGAACTGAGAAGAGATAGGTCCCCTATACCCTGAGATATAATAATCTTAATTAAAATATAATTCTTTGAAAATGAAAGAATTTTTAAAAAAGTAGCCAATATCGCTGTGAGTTGTATCGAAGAAGGAGAAATGAATTTTGACCCACCTGAAAGGGATAAAGCAAAGAAATATATTTTGTTACACAGAACCCGTGAGGGAAAATGGTAGAAAGAGTTAAAGGAGTCACAAAATGAAAGTGTGAAGTCAAAGGAGACAGTGTGAGGTGAAAAGTCTCAAAAGGAAACCAGGATAGAAAGAGGAAGTTGGCATAATTGTACTTGAGGATGAACGATGCAGAGGTTGAAGAATTCAGCCTGGATGAAGTTGTCAGCAGCCAAAGAAAGTCTCTAGGACTCAGTGGGAGTGAAGACAAGTGACACTGAGTGGTAAATGACTTGAATATTTTGCAATTATTTTACTGAATACGTGAAACTGTGATAAATCTCTCAGTCATACATAGTATATTTCCCTGTTCCAAATCATCTTTGAGTTAATTAGTATTACAGTAGTCAATGAGGGACACAAAATAAGCTATAGAAGGCAGGGAGAGAGTGGGTGGAACGCAGAGTTAGTCAGGAAGAAGAAACAAATCTCCCCCATTCCTTTCCTGTCTTTCTCCTGATTCTATCTGGCTCATCCACTCTGCTACAATTTGAGTGTTTATTACCATAGTAGGCACTGAGATTGCAGATAAGAGAGGTCAGTATAACCTCCATGTAGCCTGACAAATAAGCACTAAAGCCATCTGAAAATAATCCTTGGGGAAAAAAAAGGGTCAACAAGAAGAGGCACCCAGGTCAGCCTTTATGGGAAAGGGCAGCAGGGAAGTGTTTGCAGAGGAGAGGATTCTTAACGTGGAATTCACAGGCAAAGAGGACCTAGCCTGGCAGAGAAATGTCATATTTTGGGAGGGAGTATGGAGAAATTCTTTTTCAGCTCTATGAAAGTATAATTGACAAATAAAAATTTAATCTATTCATGGTATATTAGTTAATGTTATGATATATGTATATATTATACATGAATAAATCAATCTAATTAACATGCCCATCAATTTGCGCGTGCGTGTGTGTGTGTGTGAGAGAGAGAGAGAGAGAGAGAGAGAGAGAGAGAGAGAGATGACAGTATTTAGGCTCTACTCTATAAACAATTCTCACATATCAATATATTATTACTAACCATGATCACCATGCTGTGCTAGATCTTCAGAAGTTATCCTGCTGAACTAAAATTTTCTCTCTACTTCCTTCCCCACCCCAACCCCTGGCAACCACCATGATAACTCTCTGTTTCTCTTATTATTATTTTTTTTGGAAAGAATGTGAAGAATTTGAGAAGGATAGTATTAATCTTTTAATTTTTTGTTATTATTTATTTGTTTATTTTTATTTTTTAATTTTTAATTTTTTTGAGAGATTTTTCTTGTTATAGGGTATGTGCACTTGCCAGAAAGACAGAGAAAGAGAGACAGAAAGCAAAAAATCACCCCCTAGGGGGGATACTACTCCACCATCCCTTCTCCTCCGTTCTCCTCTCGGGATCTTGGGCACGCACGCACATGCACCAGGCGTGAGTTTAAGGCACTGGGTCCAGGACTCGAACCGTGGTCGACTACATAGGAGTCCAGTGACATAGCCATTATGTCAACTGCTGGTCCCAGTATTAAGTCTTTTTAAAGGTTTGGTAGAATTAATCTGTGAAGCGGGACCAGCAGATGGCTTAATGGCTATGTCGCTGGACTCCCATGTAGTCAACTGCGGTTTGAGTCCTGGACCAGGTGGTTTAAACTCACGCTGGGTGCGTGTGCGTGTGTGCCCAAGATCCCGAGAGGAGAATGGAGGAGAAGGGATTGCAGTGTGGCCATCCCCCCGGGGGGTGATTTCTCGCTTTCTGTCTCTCTGTCTCTTTCTGTCTTTCTGGCAAGCATACATGCAAAAAAAAAAAAAAAAAAGAAAGATAAAAGAATTCATCTATAAAGCCACCACTTCCTCAGCTTTACTTTGATGGAAGGTTTTTTTTTTAATTATTTATTTTTATTTTTAATTTCCATTTAATCATTGTACATTCACTTTTCAGTGCACAGTAGGGTTTTTCTAAGTATTCATGTATGCAAGTCAATCAAGTCAAAGATATTACCACACATGTTATCCTCAACAGATACATTTTCATTCTGCTATCTGTTAATTGTTTTTTTTTTTTTTTTTTTTTTCCCTGAGCCCCTCCCTGCTATCCCTTACTATCCACCCCATCCTACATGGTCTCTGGTATCTGCATTTGCACTCCCTGCTGTTATATCTCCCAGTGTTTCAGTTTCTGTCCTGAAGTAAAACATTCACTATATTCACTGTATATGTTGAGTGGGGATATACAATGTTCGTATTTCATAGTTTGGCTTCTTTTACTTAGCATTAAATCTTCTGTATTTATCCACTTTGTATCAAATGACCAGGTCTCTCTCTCTCTTTTTTTATGGCTGGGTAGTAGTCTATAATGTATATGAGCCATATTTTTTTAATCCAGTTATCTGTTTTAGGGCTTTTAGACTGAGTCTACATCTTAGTAATTGCAAATAGTGCTACAATAAACATAGATTTGCAAGTGTCTTTTCAGAGTGTTTTTCTGTCCTTTGGTTAAATACTCAGGGGTGGTTTTACTGGGTCATATGGTAATTCTGTTTCTAGTTTTTTGAAGAACCTCCATGTTGTTTTCCACAGTGGTCATACTAGTTGACATTCCCACCAACTCTACTTCCTTCCCCACCCCAACCCCTGGCAACCACCATGATAACTCTCTGTTTCTCTTATTATTATTATTTTTTTTTTGGAAAGAATGTGAAGAATTTGAGAAGGATAGTATTAAGTCTTTTAATTTTTTGTTATTATTTATTTATTTTTATTTTTTAATTTTTAATTTTTTTGAGAGATTTTTCTTGCTATAGGGCAAGAAAGTGTGGAAGGCTTCCCTTTTTACCATAGCCTCTTCAGTCCTTATTGTTCTTTACTTTTTTAGTTAAAGACATTCTGGTTGCCCTTCAGTGATATCTCATGGTGATTTTGATTTGCATTTCCCTTATGATGAGAGATGTTGAGCATCTTTTCATATGCTTTTTGGCCATTTGTGTATCTTCCATGGAGAGTTCATTCTATTCAGCTCATTTGCCCACTTTGGAATTTGATTATTCATTTTTTTGCAGGTAAGTCACTTGAGTTTCATATATATTCTAGTTATCAGTCCCTTATCTGAAGCATAGTTTACAAATATTTTCTCCCATTTTGAGGGTTGTCTCTTCATTATAATTATTGCTTCCTTTGCAGTGGAAAATCTTTTTAGCTTTATGTAGTTCCACTTGTCTATTTTTAGGATTAATGCCTGCACTTTAAAGGTCTTATTTAAGAACTCTTTACCTACTTCAATGTCTTCAAGAGTTTCCTGTGTTTTCCATTTGTAGTTTTATAGTTTGGAGCTTTACATTTAGATCTTTGATCCATTTTGAGTTGTTTTCTGTTAATGGTGACAGCTAGGGGTTCAGTTTCATTTTTTTGTGAGTAGATATCCAGTTCTTCCAGTATCATTTGCTAAAAAGATTCTTTTTTCCTTCTGAACTGTCTTGTGCCCTTTTTCAAAATCAGCTGAATGTGTATTTTGGGATTTATTTCTGAATTCTCTATTTTGTTTTATTGGTTTATGTGCCTGTTTTTGTGCCATACCTATTTTGCTATTTTGATTATCACCGCTTTGTACATATTTTGAGGTCAGGTAGTAAGATGCCTACTACTTTATACTTTTACATAGTACTGCCTTGGTGATACAAGGCCTTTTATAATTCCAAATTTTATGATAGTTTCCTATTTCTGTGAAGAATATCTCTGGTAATTTGATTGGAATTGCATTGAATTTGTAAATAGGCTTGTATAGAATTGACATTGTGATTATATTATTTCTTTCAATTCAGGAACATGGGATATCTTTCCTCTTTTGTGTATCATGCTCAATTTCTTCTTTTTTTCCAGTTTTTTTATAGCATTCATTGTAGAGGTATTTTACCTCTTTGGTTACATTTATTCTTAGGTATCTTTGTGTGTGTGTGTGTATACCTATTATAAATGGGATTGCTTTCTTCAGTTCTACTTCGGTCTGTTCATTGTTGGTGCATGAAAAGTTATAGATTTTTGTATACTGATTTTGTATCCTGACACTTTATTGAATTAATTTATCGCTTCCAGGAGGTTTTTTTCTGTATTTTTTTTTTGTATTTTTTATGTATAGAATCATATATCTGCAAATAAGGACAATTTTACTTCTTTTCCTAATTGAATCCCTTTTATTTTACTCTCTTGTCTGATTGTATTGGCTAGAAGTTCCAGTACTGTGTTGAAAAGGATGGGGGAAATGAATAGCTTTGCCTTTTTCCAGTTTTCAGGGGGAAAGTTTTCATTTTTTCCCCATTCAGTATGATATTAGCTATGGGTCTGACATATATTGATTTTATTGTGCTGAGAAATGTCCCTATTATACTGATTTTGCTGAGTCTTAATAATGAAATGATGTATTTTATCAAATGCTTTCTCTACATCAATTGATATGATCATAACTTTATCTTTGATTCCATTAATGTAATGCGCTACATTTATCGTTTTGCAAATGTTGAACCACCCATGCATCTCTGGTGTAAAACTTACCTCGTCATGGTATATAATCTTTTTTAATGTGTTGTTAGATTCAATTTTACAATATGTTGTTGAGGATTTTTTCCATCTTTGTTTATCAGGGATATTGGCCTATAGTTTTCTTTTTTGTTACATTTTTGTCTGTTTTGGGGATCAAGACGATGGAAGCTTCAGAGAATGAGTTTGAGAGGGTTCCTTCCTTTTGAATCTGTAGAAATAGTTTGAAGATAATTGCAGTTATCTCCTCTTTAAAAGTTTTATAGAATTCAGAAGGACATGGGCTTTTTTTGGTTGGGAGATTATTACCTATTCAATTTTACTGCTTGTTATTGGTCTGTTCAGGCTTTCTATTTCTTCCAGGTTTAATCTAAGTAAATTATGTGTCTCCATATTTGTTCATCTCATATAGGTTTTTTTTCTTTGTTAGTATTTAATACAGTATTCTTTCACAATCATTTGCATTTCTGTTATATCTATTGTACTGTTGCCTGTTTTATTGGTGATTTTATTTATCTGGTTTCTTTCTTTATTCTTGATTAGTCTAGTTAATGGTGTGTCCATTTTGTTTATCCTCTCAAAAAACCAGCTTTTGATTTTGTTTATGTTTGTATGGATATTTTATTCTTTATTTCATTTATATCTGCTCTAATCTTCATCATTATATTTCTTTTCTTCTGTTATTTTTTGTTTGTTTGTGTTGTTATTTTTTCCAGTTCATTATGTGGTTTATTTAGTTATTTGCCACCTTTTTATTTTTTTCTTGTGAGAACTGACTTCTATGAAGTTCTCTCTTATGATTCTTTACATTGTGTCCCAAAAGTTCTGGAGAGATGTGTATTTATTCTCATTGATTTCAATAAATCTTTTGATGTTAGCCTTAATTTCTTCAGTGGTTGTAAAGTTGTTTGGAAGTAGATTGTTTAGTTTTATGTATGTGTGTATTTTCAAGGGCTCTTTCTGTAGTTGATCTCAAGTTTAATTCCATTGTGATCAGAAAAGGTGCTGGATATAGTTCCTATACTTTGAATTTGTAGGTTTGTTTTGTGCCCTATCATGTGATCAGTCTTTGAAAATGTTGCATGTGGGGATGAGGAAAATGTGTGTTGAGGTTGCTGTATTTGCTAAATATTTGTTATGTCCATTTGGTTTATGGTTTCATTTATATCTATGACTCTTAGTTTACTTTTTGTCTAGATGATCTATCCAGAGGTGACAGTGGGGTGTTGAAATCCCCAATGATTAGTGTGTTACAGTCTATCTTTCCCTATAGATTCAGCACTCTTTCTTTCATGTATTTGGATGCTTCAGCACTGGGTGTGTAAATATTTATAAGTGTTATATCTTCTTGGTGAATTAACCTTTTTGGTAGTGTATAGTGCCTTCTTTGTCTCTTCTTGTGGTTTTTGTCCTGATGCCTATTTTGTCTGGTATCAGTATCATGACTCCTAATTTTTTATTTGTTTGTTTCCTGAGCCATTAAATATCTTTTTTTTTTAACTATATAGAGGAGTTTTATTATTGTATAAATTTCAAAATCATTATTATTATTTATACATTCAATGGGTATACATCATTTCGACTATAAAGAGACATTACCCGGTAATATACACCCAAGACCAACACAGTTGAGAATACTATATGTATCATCATCAACAGATAATAAATCATATCTGCATCCCACAGATATCTTAGCTCTCTATTTTTCCCCCAAATTTCCTTTCCTATGCTCTTCCCCTCTCACACTCTCCTCCCATTTTGTCTCTAGTGTCCATAACAATTTTCAATACTTTTATGTCCTCCAGTCTTTCAGTCTCTACCATAGAGTATAGACAGTATATGTTAAGTGGAGATATACAGTGCCTCTCTTTCATATCCTGACTTGCTTCACTCAACAACAAATCTTCCACTTTCTATCAACTGCCATAGCCTTGTTGTTTTTTATGGCTGACTAGTATGGTATCTCATTGTGGTTTTGATCTCCATCTCCCTTACAGTGAGGGATGCTGAGCATTTTTTCATATGCTTTTTGGCTGTTCATATGTCTTCCTTAGAGAGTTGCTTATTCAGATTATTTTCCCATATTTTAATTGGGTTAATCTTTTTTTTTTTTTTTCTGGGTAAGCTGCTTGAGTTCCCTATGTATTCTGGTTATTAGTCCCTTTTCTGAGGCACAGTTAACAAAAATTCTTTCTCATTCTGAGGTTGTCAATTCACACTAATTACTGCATCCTTTGCTGCATGGAAACTTCTTAATTCAATGAAATCCCACTTGTCTATTTTGGGGATTTTTGCCGGTGCTTTGGGAGTCTTGCTTAAGAAGTCTTTGCCTACTCCAGTGTCTCCCAGAATTTCTGGGAGACTGTTTTCTAACAGTAATTTTATAGTTTGTGGTCTTAGGTTCAGATCTTTGATTCACTTTGATTGATTTTTATTAATAGTGGCAGATAGGGGTTCAGATTCAAAATTTTTCCAGTACCACTTGTTAAACAGGTTTTCCTTTTCCCACTGGATTGACTGGTATCCTTTATCAAAGATCAGTTGACTGTATGTTTTGGGGTTTATTTCTGGAGTCTCTACTCTGTTCCATTGGTACTCATGTCTGTTTTTGTGCCAATACCATGCTGTTTTGATTATCACAGCTTTGTAATATATTTGGGGATCAGGAAGTAAAATGCCACCCACTTCAGTCTTCTTGTGCAGAATGACTTTGGCAATACATGGTCTTTTATGATTTCAGACAAATTCTATGATTATCTTTTCTAGAGCTGTGAAGAATGTCTCTTGTGATTTTTTTTAGGGATTGCATTAAAAATGTAGATTAATTTGGGTAGGATTGCCATTTTGATTATATTGATTCTCTCAATCCAGGAACATGGGATATCTTTCCACTTTTTTGTGTCCTTTTCAATTTCCTTTGTAAAGTTTTCATAGTTTTCCTTATAGAGGTCTTCGACTTTCTTGGTTAGTTTTATTTCTAAGTATCTCATACTTCTTCCATTAAATATCTTTTTAAGCCCTTCATTTTCAGTCTATGTATGTCTTTACTAGGTGTGTTTTTTTATGAACAGCATAGAGAAGGATACTTTTTTAATTTATCCATTCAGTCAGTCTGTATCTTCCAATTGGATAACTTAATCACTTAGCATTCAATGTAATTACCAAAATTTGAAGACTTATCTCTGCCATTTTATTAGTCATTTTTCTAGTTGTTTTGTGTTCTTTTATTTCTTTTAATCTCTATTCATTTTCTTGATATAATATTCCCTCAGCATTTCTTGAAGAGCTGGTCTATTGTTGGTGAATTTTTTCAGTTTTCATTAATCTGAAAATGATTTTAGTTTTTCTTCCCAGTTGAAGGATAATATTTGTAGGTGTAGTATTCTTGGCTGAAAGTTTTCAATTGAATCCATCTTCCCTTACCTTCATTGTTTCAGTTGAGAAGTCTGATGTTATCTTGATAGGATAACCAATATAAGTAACTTGATATTTCTCTCTTGCCATTTTGAGAATATTGTCTTTGTTCTTGGTTTTTACCAATTTGGCTATGATGTGTCTTGGGGAGTTTCTTCTTATGTTGATTCTATTGATGTTCTTTGTATTTCCTGGATCTGAATATCTGTATGTTTCTCTTTGTTTGGAAAGTTTTCTGATAGTATTTCATTAAAGAGATTTTCTATGTCTTTACCAGTCTCTTTGCCTTCTGGAATATACATTTTACAAATTTTGGGACATTTAACAGTGTCTAATATTTCCTGTATATTCTATTTTTTTGGTGATTTTTTCACTGTTTTTGGTGGTTTAGACTAAGTCAGAGGCTTTCTCTTCCAGGTCTGAGATTCTTTCTTCTGTATGGTCTAATCTACTATTTTGAGAGAGATTTTGACTTCTTGTATTCTTCATATCCAGAAACTCTTTGATCCTTCTTAAGGGTGTCTATCTCTTTATGGAATTCCTCCATCATGTCATGGAATGATTTTCTCATCTCCTGGAATTGGTCATCTATTTTCTCTTGCATTTCATTGAGTTTGGTCAACAATGAGTATTCTGAATTCTTTTTTCTGACATTTCTGTGAATTCTTTTGTTTCGCCCATTGCTGGTGATGAGTTATTGTATTCCTTCTTGGGGGAGGAGATATTTGCTTGTTTTCTCATATTTCTTGTTCTTTGCACTGGTTTTAGGCATCTGGTGAAGGACTCACTTCTTCATAATTTTTGGAGTAGGTTTCATAGTGCCAGGAGAAGGGAAGAATAATTGTAGGTTCTGGGTGTATCCCTGAAAAAGAGGTATGTCTTCCAGATCAGAGCAGGGCTTGTGTAGCCTGCATGTGCTAAAGTTCACTGAGGTTTAGAGGTGCTGTGTTGTGGGTGGATTGGTTGAATCAAATAACCATTCCACTGGACTTGAGATTGTTGGAAGTAAGAGTGTAGGCCTGCCTTCCCTGCCAGCCAAGGAACGCCATTCAAATTCCTCAGCCTCTCTTGAAGTGAGGGTACTATGTGTACTGTGCTCTCTCCAGGCTGTGGAAAACTGACTGTAGATGAAGTCCCACCTGCTCCTTGGGCTGCAAAAAGGTGTAGCTTTTTTTGCCAAATTATGGTGGAGACAAGGTGGGAGGTTCAACTTTTTTTTTTCCCCTGAGACTGCTTGCTCTTGCAATTGTCTACAATGTGCACTAGCTCTGTGCCTGTTTTCTTCTTCTATGAGTGGTATTGCTAGAATCCATGGTGGTCTGGAGTACAGAGTTTCAGAGGAGAGTTTCTTTCATTTTTCTTCCCAGAAGGGAAATTGGTGGTGTAAAATCCTCTTTAGTCTCACAGGCTTCAGGCAATTGGCTCCTCTCTACTTTGTGAGTAAAAGCTATGTAATCAGAAAATTCTTGCCAACTCTTTCCTGCTCTCCGAAGATCCTATTTGAAAGCTCTTTCTGTGGGGTCTACTCTCAGGCAATGGCCAAGGCTTGGGTACTAGCAGGCTGAGGAGGCATGGCAATAGGCCTTCCCCTTAGTCAGCGTTCCTGTTACCCTGACTTACTCCAAATTCTCTGGTCCAGATGCAGCCAGGAGATGGACCAGGTTGCTGAGCAGAGTGGGGATAGTGCGAGTTAGTAGATGCAGCATGTTGAGTAGGTAGTATATTCTGGATTGATGGGGAAGCTTGGTCTGAGTCTGGAGGGCACCAGTAGGCAGCACAGTCTGATCCAGGTCTGGTGGGAGGTTGATAGCTGAATTTTTTTCTTATTACTGATTCTATCTTCTTACATGTTACTGGTCGTTCACATTTCCTAGTTCTTCATGATTCAGTCTTGGTAGAGTGTATGTTACTAGGAATTTATCACTTCTTGGTTATCCAGTTTGTCAGTATCTAGTAGTACATAGTAGTCTTCTGTTTGGTCCTTTATGCTACAGTGATGTCAGTTGTGGTATCTTCTCTTTCATTTATTATTATATTCACTTGAGTCTTCTCTGCTTCTTTCCTAGTCTATTTAATAATTTGTCAATTTTGTTTGTTTTCAAAAAGCCAACTCTTAGTTTTGTTGATCTATTTTAGAGTCTATCTAATCTCTAGTCCATTTATCATCTATTTCCTTCCTACTAATAACTTTGGGATTTGTTTATTTCTTTTCTAGTTTCATGAGTCATAACATTATATCATTTATTTGATATCTTTCTTCTTTATTAACATAGATATTTATTCTCTAACCTTCCCTCCTAGAAGTACTTTATCTGCATCCCGTGAACTTTGGTGTATTGCATTTCCATTTTTGTTTTTCTCAAGAAACTTAGAAATTTCTCTTTTGATTTGTTCTTTGACCTATAGGTTGTTCAGGAGTGATTTGTTTAATCTCCATATATTTCTGAATTTTCCTGTTTTCTTCATATCATTGATTTCTGGTTTTATATCTCTGTGGTCAGAAAAGATACTTGATATAATTCCAATCTTCTTAATTTTTTAATTCATTTTGTGACTGTATTAATCTACTTTGTGCAACTATAACAGGTTACTTGAGATTGGGTCATTTATAATGGACATAAATTATTGGCTAACTATTCTGGATGCTGGGAAGTCCAAGATCAAGTTGCCAACATCTGGTGAGGGATTTCTTGCTCCTCATGCCATGGTGGAAGGCAGAAGGGCCAGAGAGTGTGAGAAAGAGTAAAAGGGATCAAAATGCCCCTTTGATAGTGAAGGAGAAAAAGGAGGCTAGGATAATTTAGAAGAAAAGCTCTTCACAAAGCTTTGAGGATGTGAAGAAGCATAGTATATCTAAGTAATTATAAGTAGTTTGGGGATTCTTGAAAATTTTTGGAAAGGATAGTGGTAAAGAAGAAGGCTGAGTTGGTTAGCAGAAGTCAAATAATGAGAAGCCCAGGATGCCAGTCTAAGAGCAATAAGGAGTCACTGGAATGTGTCAAGAGAAGTTACACTATCTGATTTCCATTACTCATGTGATTGTTCTTTTGGAGATGAAGAGACAACTTCAAGAGGCATTCAAGAGAAATCCTTTCAAGAGATTAATTTAATCAAATACTAATTGATTCAGTAAGCGGTTGTAAAAGCAAGGATCTAGAGGCCTGGTTTCTGGCTCGGGTACCAGGGATGGAGGGTCATCAATACAACTAGCATCCTGCAGAGATGGGAAGAGTGCAGTCCAAAAGCTCAATGGAGAAGTTGGCTTTTGAGAGAAAAAGGGATCTGAGAGAAAGAGACAAGAAGAATGCAAACTGTGACAAGTCTTTTTTCAGGATATACAAAATTTAGGGATTCCTGTCTGGTGGACTGTCTTTTTGTCATTGGTTAGGCTGAGCTAAGTGCCAAAGGTGAGGAGGAAGATGGAACTGGAGATGCTCTAAGTGTGGAGAAGTGCAAATCCTCTTGGTTTTACTAAGAGCACACAGGGTGGGGAGGGAAGAAGGCAGATGGTTAGGCTAATTCAGTGTGGGAGGGTGACTTTCTCAGGAAGGCACCCCTTCACTCCCCGCCCCCCATGGCATCTGGTCTACTGTGATTAATGTTCTAAATTTTCTTCCATTCAATGGTAAGGAGCCTGAAGGTGGGCACAGTACTTTTCCATCTCCATATCCTTCTAACTTCTGCCTTGCCCTTGCATTATACATCCTTAACCTTTTCTGAATGATGAACTAGATTAGCAAATTTAGAGAGATAACAGGATGGTTAGGAAGCTGTTTGGCACTGAAGCAGTTCTACACGACTATTAAAAAGTGTGGGCTGAGCATGGCAGTGGACTTCTGGATTCTAGTAGAGAGTTATCTTCTGTCTTCCACTCGCCATTTTGGGAGTGAAACTTAACTGAGTTGGGATGGAGAGGCAGACAGAACCAGAGTCTCACAGTCCTGATGTAAGCAAGTTAGAGTAAGTTCAGATTATGTTTGTAAAAAAACTTAATATTTAATAATATACTCTTATCCTATCAAAGTGTGGGACTATGCCTCAGAATTTAGTGTCTGTGGGGATTACAGTGGAGGGATTGGTTTCTACTTTCAATTTTAACTTGGAATTTCTCTGAGAAGCAGAATGAGACCTATCCTCTCAATGAAAGAGAGACTAACATTCTGGTGACCAAAAGCCAGCCAGGCAGCTGTTAGACTATCTTCCTTAGTTTGGGAATAAATTGGATCAGCCTCCTTCCATGTCATCCTACCTCCAGGAAGCTACATACTCCAGAGAACTTCAATATAAGGCCCATGATTTTAGTGTTTTTAGCTTATTCACAAAGAGGGATAATAACGTCATAGGGCGGGTGCCATCACACCCGGCAACAAATATAGGAAGATGATAAAATCTGACGGTGAGTTTCATTACATACTTTGGAACTGGGGACAAGAAACCACATGAAGAAATGATATAAATTGAAGATTAGCTAAAATGTTAAGAAACGTGGGAGAATGATGTGATAACAGGTATGCTCTTTGGGGCCTGGCAGATGGTTCTGGCTCATGCTCTTATGGTCTGAGTCCTCTGAACCTCATTTTCCCTGACAGGAAGGCAAATGCACTAATGCCTCCTTGTAGGTAGCAGGGAGAACCAAAGTCAGCCCAGGCTGGCGTGTGCTAAGAAGTATCCAATAAAGACAGAGTCTGAGGGATCACGGTCAGTGTCCATGGTGCCCAGATACACATGCAGGAGAACATTTATATATTTTAGCCTGAGAAAATACACCCTTGGCAGGACCAGCAGTTAGCATAATGGCTATGTCACTGAACTCCCATGTAGCCGACCTTGGTTCAAGTCCCGGACCCGGTGCCTTAAACTCACGCCGGGCACGTGTGCATACGTGCCCAAGATCCCGAGAGGAGAATGGAGGAGAAGGGATTGCGGCGTGGCCATCCTCCCTTGGGGTGATTTCTCACTTTCTATTTCTCTGTCTCTCTCTCTCTGTCTTTCTGGCGAGTGTACGTGCCCTATAGCAAAAAGAAAAAAAAAAAGAAAATACACCCTTGGCAAAGTACTATGCAGTCTACAGACCGGAATTTAGTGCTTGTAGAATGTGTAAATTAACCCACTCACTCACTTTAAATGTATCATTAATAAAACACAATGCCGACAGTGGGGACCTAATGATGGTGAATATTCAGACTACACCAGGGAGGGCCCTCATTCTGTGCATCGTATGTCACCTGTTTAAAGATCTGCATGCAGCCACTGCTCAGGACACGGGGCTGCCACTGCTGCAGCTGCTGTTTATAACTTGCCGATTCCCTTTTGTGACTGTCTTACGTGAATGATGTGAAGGAATGAAACCCTGGTCCATGTAAGGCATAAAATGTGTTTCTTTTCTCATCTCAAAACCAATTGAATTTTTGTTCTGGGCAAATTTTACCAGAGTGAGAAGGTGATAACCTCCGTCTTAGTGAGCTTGCTTCTAGAATTGCGTCGGTATCCAACATGTAGATAAATGCAAATGGGTTTCATGGATTAATTGTATTACAATAAAGGCATTCTCATCTAGTTAAAATGATTATGTTTTCATGCCAGTACTTGAAAATACAATTGCAGATTCGATTTTATGCCTAATATATTGTTTGCTATTTTAGCACACTACTAAATTGATGTTATGTTCACAGAAGCCCATATCCCCTCCTCTTCAAGCTCTCTGGTTTTGTAAGGCATTTTCCTACAGGGTTCGAAGAACAGATTATAATCCAACCCTGTCTTTCTGATGGCGCCATCTTGAACTCTCTGGGGAAGGAGGTAGGGCATTCATAAGTAAATAAACATGTGCTGTCAAACATCCAAATAAAAATGTAAAACCTTCCATTTGGAAATGGGTATTTTAGCTACATGGTGCCAAAACACCCAGATTTTTGGCTCTCTTTGAATACGAGTGGGTGTTTAGAGTCAAAAAGAGTCTGAGTTGGTGGTATCTGTCCCTTATATCTGGGTTTGGAAGATGATCCAGGGATGCGTGCTGCTAGCAGAGGCCACGGGTGTGGACATGGCTGCGCCCTGCTTGCTTTTCTGCCCAGTGATAGTTCTCTATTGCCAGCTTCTAAGTAATTTTTCTTTCAGGAAGATTTGCTCTCCCACCTTACAGAGACTGTGAGGGCTTCCCAGGTGCGTAGATTTCTATTTGTCTCTTCTGGATGGTTTGATCATAAGCTAAGCCACTGGAGGTTTCTCCCTCCTGATGGATATAGGCAGTGTTACTTGCATTTCAATGAAAACACACACACACACACACACACAGGATCTCTGATTCCTTTAAGAATGGGAGGGAAATTTTAAAGACTAAAGATGGTTAGAAATGTTCAAGAGGGCCCCAGCCATGGTGGCACAAGCATCGGGATGCCACTGCATGATACTAGAGTCACATGGAGGGCCCAGGCCCACCGGAATGTGCCAGGTGCGTGGTGCTCACCTGTGGGCCTAGCTAATTTGCATGAGGAGCCCATTCAACAAGTATTCTTATTTCTCTATCTCTCCTTCTCTCTTTTTCTGTCTTCCTCTCTCTCTTTCTCTCATTAAAAAAGCAAATGTTCAGGATGGTTATAATAATAGCTAGTATCTATTGAGTGCTTTCAGAAACTAACATTTTTATTTTAAATTTTAAAAATTTTATTCATGATAGAGCACGTGCATATGAGAGAGAGAGAGAGAGAGAGAAGAGAGAGAGAGAGAGAGAGAGAAAGAGAGAGAGAGAGAGGCGTATTCTCCACAGAGTCTGGTCACAGCACTTCTTCCTCCAGCCCTCCAGCCCAGCCCATTGGATACACGACACTCAGGCTGAGCAGGCTGGAACTCAAACCTTGATCTCATGTGGGATCCAGTCTTTCCTGAGTAGCTCATTAACACCACCACAGAGAAGGTCCCATGAACCAGATTTTTATGTCTTTGTTATATTTTTATTTTGTCATGGCATTTTGCCTATAAGAAAATGACTACCAATTAATTGCACTTTATAAATGATGAAACAAAGCTCAGCGAAACTAAATAATTTGTCCAAGACACACAGCTAAAGAACAACAGAGTCAAAGGTATAAACCTGGATCTGTCTGAGTACCAGTCTGCTTTCTTTACTATTATTTACTACTTTGTTCTAATAGAATCTTGACATATTTGCAAATATGAGCTCAAGTTCTACTGGAGGTTAATTTCCATATGGGAGTTGACAGAGTGTTCTTTTGCAACTCATCATCCCTTTTACTAAAAATAAAAACAAGCAGAGGAACTTTGCACCCTTTTTCTGTGAGACTTCCCAATAAGTTCCCTGAAAGAGTACATAGCCCACCTGCCTGAGAATAATAACCTCTGTCTATCAGAGTTTGTCAACCCTTACTCTTTTTGGATCGTATTACCAAAAATGTTTTCTCCAAGATTTAAAATGACCTCATTGTTTTTTGGAAGTACACAGAACACTTCATCTTACACAGAATTCTGATAAACCTCTTCTGATCTAAAGGACATCTTCCCTGCATACCCACCAAGCAAACTGCTGGAGTATTGGTTTTAAACTAACGTATGATGTATATTATTGGTGATATAAGATAAAAGATGAAATAAAATGAGATGCAAAGGTTCTTCTTCCCATTAGCATTGTACAGAGTGAGTTTAGATTCTGAGCCCTAAAAGTCAGCCAACAAAATTTCAAAGTAACAGAGGGAATGGGACTCATTCTGCTGCGTCTGGCATCACTGCTTTTTATGATGAATTCAAGACTGGTCCTACCTGGTGGTATCTGTACCATGACAATTGAGGGACCCTGCAAGGTTGTTGAGATTGATCCTCTGTAGAACTCCAGAGACCACGTCCTGCACAGCACACACAACTGCACACAGCAATCCTGTTGGCAGTAACATCAGCTCCAGCTCTCTGAGAACACCTGGGCTTCTGTCTTTGGTGTTGAAGCTATTGCACCTGTTTTTATATGTCTGTTCTCTTGGAGGAGTAGCCTGTTAACCTATGAATAACAGTTATCCCAGAGCTAATTCCTAAGTAGTTGAAGTTGGGAACAAGTTAATTTGGGTTTTGAAGAAGGTCATGTCATGCTAAAAAGGGCAGACATAAACCTGGGTCCATGTCAGAGGATCTTGAGCAAACAAGGGATAGCACAAGATCACTAGGACCTGGAAGAAGTAAAAAGAGGGAGGAGGACATATTAGGTTGTGGGAACAGACTTCCTTCCTTCAGAATTTGGCCTGGGTCCCTGCGAGTCAGCCATGTCCCACTTATTCTTCTCTACTCTTTCCAAACAACTGTATCTCATTAGAGTTCTTTTGATGGAATGTTGATATGGAGAGGCTACAAGTTTCATAAATTGGAAAGGGAAAAGCTCTCGAGTTTTAGAAGTAGATGAAGTGGAAATTATTAAAAACTTTCTGGGGTACCAATTATGTGATAAGCTCAGGAGACACAACTAAAAATGACAGAGTCGTAATATTTGTGAGAGGCCTTTAAATCCCCTTGACAGCTTCATTCAATGCCCAGACAGTCGGTTCTTTTAATCATCCACATCAGAATGTCTGGAGGGTTGACCTCAGGTTGACCTTCTCTGTAGGTCACCCTGAGAAGCCAAGACACCTACATACTCCTCTTCTGTGGGATGGGACCTCTCCTGAGGGGTCTGCTCTGGAGCTCACGGGTAGATCATCATTGCAAAGAATTGACTAGTGCACACGGAACCCCAGGTGAGAGCATGCACAGGCGTGTCCCTGTGCTGGAACCACTGAATAGCACACAGGTGTGTATATTGGGGAAGTGGGTTCTTCATCTGGACTATTTCATCTTACCACATTGTATGGTCTGTAGTATTTAACATTGGTTTTAGTCTTTTTATGTGACAGAATGACTGCCTGTTTAAGAATTTTTATATTTAGGCTCAGTAGGTAGGATGGTGATTGGGGTGCTGGACTCCCACACGGCTGGCCGTGGTTCGAGTCCTGGACCTGACAACTTGCTTTCTCACTTTCCCTCTCTCTCTCTGATGAGTGCATATGTTCTATATCAAAAAAGAAAAAAAATTAAATAAGATCAAATTAAATAAATAATTTTTTAAAAATAAATTATTATATTTTATGTACTGAGTCTCCATAAAATTATTAAGGTACAAAGAAAAAAAAATAAATGTAGCTCAAGTGATCTAGATGTCAGAACATTTCAAAATCAGAATTAAGGAACAAAAGGTCAACCATTTCAAAATACAAATGAAATCATTGCCAAAAGCAATTAATACTGATTGAAAGCTTGTTATTAAAGGCAGGCAGATAGAAAGGCAGATTAAAGACAGATATACTAGCTGGTATATACATCAATTTGAGTTTAGTAATTTACGGTGGGCAGGCCCCATAGCAAAGTGGGTAAAAGTGCATAGCGAGCTTAATCTCATATAGCCAACTGTGGTTCAAATCCTGACTTTGGTAGCTTAAAAAACACACCAAGTGTTATCAGCAGATGGTGTAATGGCTATGTGGCTGGACTCCTATGTAGTCAGTCGACGGAGGCTTGAGTCCCGGACCCAGCTGCTTAAAACTCAATCAGGCATGTGTGTGTGTGCATTTCCAAAATCCCGAGAGGAGAATGGAAGAGAAGGGATTGCGGCATGGCCATCCTCCCTGAGGGGTGATTCTTGCTTTCTGTCCCTCTGCCTCTCGGGTGAGTGGATACACACTATAGCAAAAATCTGTAAACAAAACAAAATAGCACACCAAGTGCATGTGGGCCCCAATTCCTGGTGGGTTGCACAAATGAAGAAAAAAAGATTGTGACAGTACTGTGCCCCACTGGAGCGCGTTCTCTCTTTCTCTCTCTCACTCCCTTTCTCTCTGTCTCTGGTAAGCACCCATGCCCCTGGCAATAAGACCTTTTAAAAAATAGTCCACTGTTTTTATTAGTATAATTTTAGTATTATAGGAGATGCTTGTCCAGGCAAGTGACTTAATTGCTCACTACAGGAACGTTTACAGAAACTATCAGTTTTTCAATAGGAGCGTAAAAAGTTTTAATCTAAGTTGACTTGAACCTTCACTTAAAATACCTTACCTTGTCTTTCCTCTTAATATTAAACTAGTACATCATGATTCATACATAGTTCAATCAAGCATCCGGTTTCCCTTCTTCTCATTGAACCTGAAAAGATCCAGAACAAACCACTGTGAAGAGGTGTTGTTACTTATATATTTTATTTATTTGTTATTTTTCTGAACCCGATCATAAAAAGAAAGAAAGAAAAAGAAAGAGAAAAAAAGAAAGAAAGAAAGAAAGAAAGAAAGAAAGAAAGAAGAAAGAGAAAGAAAGAAAAGAAAATTGACCTTCCATAAATCCCATCCCTGGGAATTTCACAACCAAGGTAGATTGACTCCTATTCTTAGAGACAAGAGTTGGTGCTGAGACAGTATCTTAGTCTGTTTTTGTGTTACTAACAGAAATACCCGAGTGTGGGTGATTTTGTAAAGAAGATAAACATGTATTTTCAAAACTCAGGATTCTGGTGGCTGGAAAGTCCAAAGGCTCTGCCTACGGCAAACTGGGATGCACTGAGGACGGCGGGCGTGTCAGAGAGAAGGCAACCAGCTTGCACTCTCTTTCTTTTATAACAACCAGCTCTCATGAGAACTAACCTTTTCTCATGAGATCTAAAACTCATTGGGTCTTGCAAGACATCATCAATCTGTTTCCAAGAACGGCTTCCATGAGCTATTCATCACGATCCAATCACCGCCCACCGGGTCTCACCACTTCCCCACATAAAATTCCCAAACATGAAATTTTAGAGGCAAAAACTATGATGCAAACCATAACAGACAAGAGACTGTCTAAATTGATATTGTCACAAAATTTTCATGTCTGTTTTTCTAAGGGCTCTTTTGTCTATCCTAAAAGTCACTGGCTATCCACCAAGTTCCTTTTTCTCCTCCTGTTTCCTTTTTTTTTTGGACAGGTTTTGCTATAGGTCTCGTGTACTCGCCAGAAAGACAGAGAGAGACAGAAAGAGAGAAGTCATCCCCCAGGGGGAATGGCCACGCCGCAATCCCTTCTCCTCCATTCTCCTCTCGGGATCTTGGACACGCGCACACATATGCGCCCGGCGTGAATTTAAGCCACTGAGTCCAGGACTTGAACCACAATCAACTACATGGGAGTCCAGCAACGTAGCCATTATGCTTATTGCTGGTCCCATGTTTCCCTGTTAAAATGGGCAGCCCCCAATTCTAACCACCTCGGAGTCGTCATGTTCTGTGAACTCCAGTATGAACATGTGAATAAGACTATCTCTTCTCTTGCTAATCTGTCTTTTAAAAGTTTAATTCACAAGCCTCCAAAACTGAACCTAAAAGAGTAGAAAGTTTTTCTTTCCTTATAATTAAAATTAAACCCCCCCCAATCTCAATAAAACCCCAATTTACCCTTTCACTTCCAGCTGGCACCAAAACTCCCTGGAGGGTGCGCGCTCTCACCATGACACAGCAAAACTCTGTCTTATCAACTTGGCACTTACGCTGGATTTCAGAAAGTGGTGAGAAAATTCTTTTTATATATATATATAAAAAAACGTCTTCCCATCAGTCAGAACACTACTGGAAATCACAGAAAACCTCATTGTAATGAGAAGATAGTTTTTGAAAATACTTGAAACAGATTTCTCCCAGAAACAAAGAATTCAATTTTTCGTACTTATTTTTATAAATTATTTTTAGAATTGTTTTATTTTATTATTTTATTTTATTATTGTTATTTTTTGGGAGAGGTTTTTGCTATAGGGCATGTGTGCTCACCAGAAAGACAGAGAGTGACAGAGAGACAGAAAGTGAGAAATCACCCCCAGGGGGGATGGCCATGCTTCAATCCCTTCTCTACTCTTCTCTTGAGATCTTGGGCACGCACGCACACAGGCCCAGCGTGAGTTTAAGCCACCGGGTCTGGGGCTCGAACCGTGGTAGACTACGTGGGAGTCCAGAGACATAGCCATTACGTCAACTGCTGCCCTTTAATTTAATATTATTTTAAATTTGCTATAGGGCACGTGCGCTCACCAGAGAGAGAGAGAAAGAGAGAGAGAGAGAGAGAGAGAGAGAGAGAGAAAGGAAGCCGCCAGGCTTGTGACTAGAACCATGGTTAGCCATATGGGAGTCTAGTTCCTTAACCACCACACCACCTGTTGAACCTGTTTACTTTTTTTTTTTCGCTACAAGTCATGTGCACTAGCTGAAGACAGAGAGAGAGAGAGAGAGAGAGAGAGGAGAAAGTAAGAAAGAACACTGCAGTCCCATTTCCTCTTGAGATTGTGGGCATGCACGCACACACTCCAGAGTGTTTTTTAATTTTTGATATCTGAAAACTATTGAAGTTGAGTATATTGGAGAGAAGGGATAATATTCCAGATGGAAATGGCGTCTTGTGTTTTGATTTGTAAGGCACTGAATGCCCTGTAACATATTAATTCTCCTATTAAACAATTAGTTTGAAGACTGACTAGAGCTCATCTCTCACAAACTCAGATCACAACATAATGACTGAGTTGAATTCATAAAGTACTTGCAGTTACAGCAGAGTTCATTAAATAATTTGCCGCAGCTCTACTGACTGCTTCGTCTGCTCCTCTGAATGCTAATATGGCGGCAGACAATGGAAGTGGCTTGTGCCTAAGGTGGGCACTCTGCCCCTGCTCCCTCCGGAGGCTCACATGTGCTCTGCAGAATCGAAGAGTGAACCTCAGGAACGGACGTGCACCTTGGTTTCCTGGAAACTGGTGGCAAGGCAAGACAATCTTCTTCAATTCTGTGACAATCATTTGTAGGACATTTTCCCCACCTTTTTCTAAAAAGAATTATTCTTTTATTTAAGTCTCTTTGTTATTATTATTTTTTAATTGGACCAGAGACAGAGAGAGAAAGGGAAAGCGATAAAGCAAGCCTCCTGGTCCGGGACTCAAACTATGGTCGGCCATGTGGGAGTCCAGCACTCTTAACCACCACGCCACATGCTGGCCCCCTTCCCCGCTTTTTAGATCGGGTTAAAATGATAGCCCAGACTCCATTCTTCCCTTTAATAATAAGGCCGGTCCTTCAATGTACAGTCTAGAAGGCCAGTCTCATTCCAGAGCCGTTGATGTGTCCACTGGAGGAATGGTACAATTAAAATAGTTATTATTTTGCTATTATAATGAAAATTTGTTATCTAGAAAGAAACAGATACTGATTTTTCAACTCTGAGGACTACTACAAAATATAGAAAACATGCAAAGAACATATTCTCGATAGCTCTAGATTTAGCAGAACTATGTGGAGCAAATAACAAAATTGATCATAAGAATTAAACTTATTAGTAAAAGAAAACATTATGCTCTGGAAAGGCACAATTACAGTATTGTTTGGAAGAGTTGAGCCAACTTCACTGAAATGATTTTACAGAAATGATTTTAAAATCTTCTAGGTATTTAAATGGCAAAAGTTTTTATTAACTTCATTCACAAACACAATAAAGACGATACAAACAATGTTAAGAGCAGTTATGTGGCAAGAAATGATACAATACAGATAAAGAAAATGAAATTATGACCTTGTAAGATTCAATCTCAGGTACCTTAGAGGATTGGCACGAAGACTGGTTATCAGGCCTAAGAAAGGATGAAATTGCTCTTAAGAGGTGGTATGCACAGAAACCAAAATGACATCAAGCTTCAATAATTCAATTATAGGGAAGGCTGCGTATGATGAGTTTGTTTCCAATAGAGCACAAGAGAGTTCTGGTTGGTGTCTTAATTGCTGTTTCAATATAATGAAGAGAGCTAAAAAAAAAAAAAAATTTCAAACAGCCTCTTCATATTTTTCCAAAAAATACAAAGTAAGAGGAGACGGCATGGCAAAGTCCAAGGTAAGCACCTGACAGTTGACACAAAGGATGCTTTGTTTGGGAAAACATCAGAAGGCAGGCTATTAAGAGCTGGAACAATACCAAGGGGACTCAGAACGAAAGGGAAAGCATGAGAAATAAATAGGCAGAAGTGAACAGAGACCAGATAGTGCCAAGGTGTGCCAGCACAATGCTCCTTTTCTTTCCCTGGGACATTTGAGATTCTAATGAGGAGAACAACTCCATCCTGCCCACACTGCAGCCAAGCCCAAAATGTGACTCTCAGGGAGAATGAGCAGTGACAGGAAATCTTTGCAAATGTGTAGAATGGGCAGTCGATTCCATTCCTGCTGAAACTCCCGGGATCTGAGCAGGAGAACCCAACCTTGCTGTACGCAGTGCTACCGTTAATGGTTCCCTGACACCAGCCCTCCTCTGCTGCAGAACACTGAAGGGAGGAGAGCAAGTCTCGGAGGCATGTTTTCCAAAGCCATATTGTTAGGAGGCTTCGGCATTGTCTCCTAATTAAATACATCTGGACTGATTCGATTTTAGATTGAATTTGACTAAATTGTTTAAATGTCAAGCAGATACAGCTCCACCGTGTCCTTGGAAACACCGTGTCTTCTGAGCTGCTGCTCTTTTCTCTGTAAGAGAAAGGAGGCTGGTGGAAGTGAGGGGAGCCCACTCTGATCACCAGCTACTCCTTGAGCCATTCTGTGCATTGGTTCTGTGGCACCGAGTGTTAAAAACACAGGATGCCTGTTTTCAAGAAGTTTGTAACAGTGTGTAAACACCTATTCTCCTTCCAGTATTAGACTGACAACTCCTCAATGGCAAGTGGTCATGCCCGATTCATCCTTGATTGGCCTACCCCCAGGCCAATTAATATGTCTGGTGAATGAACAATGTAAGACTAGCTCTAACAAGGCGAAAAAAAGGCCAACCAAAAATAATGTAGAAGTCAGCAAAAAAACAAAACAAAACAAAACAAAACACTCAGGGCAACCTACAGAGATCAGGAAATGTTTCTTGACTGAATACAGGGAGAAGCATGGTTGGGAGGCAGAGGCACATATTTAACCTCAAGTAGGGTGGGAAGAGTGTAATAACTGTTTTCTCAGGGATGAAAAATTGATTCTAAGTAAAATACTCCCAAACCTCCAAATGCTGTGTATTGGATTTTAGAAATGACAGCATCGCAAAGCATTAGGTTGTTTGAAAAGTCATGATAAATTTTCTGTTTTTGTATGCAAAAATGCATCATGACTTTTTCGACAACCCAATATAACTTTAATCACTTGTCAAAAGCTGGTTCCCCCTCAATTGCTAGCGCAACCCATTGAAAAAGCAAGTCTCAGCTTTTTGTTTATTACAGTAAAGGAGAACACTAATTATGGAGCTCTGGTTGTCCCCGGGAGGGGCAAAGGCAAGGTTAGATCTAACTGAGGTTTGACATTTAGTTTAAAGTGAGTCTTTCAAAGTAGTAGCTAGATTAGGATTGGGAAAGGACCATGATATAGTAGCCCAGGATGGGCAGAAACAGAAGAAGGTTTGAAGTTAATAATTTGAATAGTCTTGGGCATTAAAAAGAACAGTACTGGGACCAGCAGATGGCATAATGTTTACGTTGCTGGACTCCCACATGGCCTACTACAGTTCAAGTCCCAGACCCAGAGGCTTGAAATTCAGGCTCAGTGCGTGTGCTTGCGTGCCCAAAATCCAAAGAGGAGAATGGAGGAGAACAGACTGCAGCGTGGCCATTGCCCATGGGGGTGATTTCTCACTTTCTATTTCTCTTTCTGTCTCCTGTGAGCACACGCACCCTATAGCAAAAATCTTTCTCTAAAAGAGAATAAGAAAAGCACTACTGCTTCCTATTGAAGAAGTTGATGGAGGTTTGGGGAAGCTCAACTAATGGACAATTAAGTTATTTGCTTGGGCTGCGGTCTCCAGGAATAGTTATGCTAATGAAGACAGAGGAACAGCAATGGCATGTTTATGTAGACAATAAACTTGGCAGAGGAGCAGGTAATTATGAGTACCCATGGCCAACCTTTGTGTGACTAGATCATTTTGGTTCTCAGGTCTCTCCAGAGATAGCACTAAAGGGTATGCCAGGTGTTCAGGTGGTCATGCTTGTAGGTGTGTGCAGTACAAGACCTCCAGCCCACCCTAGCTTCACCTATCACCTCACCCCAGCTGCATGATGCTATCACTACCTCACCTGGCTCCGTTTCATTTGGCAACACACTATTAAAATGATAATGGTTACCACTTGTGACGTCCCAATGATGTGCTCGTCTTTTCCTTTGTCGATTCATTTACTTTTCGCTAGAACATTTCACAGATGAAGAAACAGGCTCATTGTGGCATGCGCCCACTCGACCTGGAACCTGAGACCTGGAAGTCACTACTTAGTGTCTACTACTCTGCCTTCATTAGCATACTTTACTTTTGCAGGGAGTCTCTTGCCAACCAGATGGTTGGATTGTTCATTAGTGCAATTTTTCAAAAGACTCATTAACTCTTTAATGAAAAGTCGCAACCATTTGTGCCCTCAAATCCTTTGGATGCTTGATCTTAAAACCCTCCCTTTGCTCCTTCCACAAGTCCTGGACTATCCCAGTGACCTTCACTCAATCCTAAACAAGCTCTGCTTTGAAAAGCAAGACTCAGATCAAATTTCAGATTCTCAATAGGATCCAGCCTTGCCTTTAACCCTCCAACACTTCGTTCACCCTATGAGAATCTGCAAGAGCATTCTCCTCCACTGTGATAGACAATGTCTTATCAAGAGATCACGTTCTCAGGATGTACCTATGAACAGGTAACAGGTAGCCAGAGCTGGGATCTGACACCCGCTTTATCTGACTCTCACATCTACTTTCTTAACAGCTATAGATAGTGCTTTTCCTGAAGGGTGTTGGGAGTAAGACTTCTGGGAGACATTTAAACAAAAATAAAACTTTGGGACCAAAAAGCAAACATGAAATCCCTAGAGTCAAACCAACACCTGAAAGTTATTCCACCCAGGCAATTTTCTGTTGCATTAGACACAAGTCTATGTGATTATGTAACAGAAAATTGACTCTGCAAAATAACTATAATTGTGCCATCTGACAAGTAAACGACACTAGAGAACAGCGAATTCCTTTTAAATGAATACCTTGTAAAGGAATAGAGGAAGAGCTAGATACATATAAGTCCCACTTCTATTTTTTTGCTGACAAATACCTTTCTCTTACCAGCTAATCATTTTAAAAGGCGTCAGTGTACTTTTTGTTTGTATCCTGTTTGCTGCCTGGCACAATTACAGAGAAAATTGAGTTGGGTTCCACAATGTGCATTATACTCTCCACTCTACTATAAGCCGTACTTAGCTTCGTTAGAAATTTCTATTGTAACCCCAAGTTTCACTCTATTGGAACTTTCCAAAATATTATCCTTTGAGGGTTAAAATTTTCCTTGCTCCTTTTGAGGCCAAATCCTTTCTTTTTTTCCTTTTTGGAACGTAACAAAAAGATTGCCTGCAGCTGTTTCTGAGTTATTGGTGAATTAAGTCGAAAAGGCTATTTCCATTGTAAAATGGTTTATTTTATAATCTCTGCAAAACTCAACAAGCAGAAGTTATCTCAACAGAAATTCTCATAACACTTACAGTTATGTAAAAGGCCAACTGTTACTATATTCTGATTATTTTGGTTTCTAGGAGAAAAAAAAAAACAAAACAAAACAACACTAACAAAACAATCCTACTTCATTAAGATAATGGCGCGATTGACTAATTCGGTAAATTCAAATGCTTATCCTATGTAAAAAGGACAAAAATCTTGGCTTACTGTCGAAGTCTACTAAGCAACTACTTTATGCCAAATGCTCTGTGGCCATCGCATGAACTCTCTCATGTTCCCACGTGGTAGGTACTGTGTTGCAGGTGAAAATATCGAAGCATAAAGTGACACAAATAAGAAAAAACAGGAAGATAAAATTAACATCTTAAAATGAATTAATGTACAATGAGTAGACGTTTGTTGAGAACCTACTCCCTGCCATGGGAACTACACAAGTGAGGAGGAGAGATACAGTTCCTACTGTCATAGAATCTTATAGGCATTTCCTCTAGCGGGGCCAACTCGCTGTAAAGTGAACAGTGTGTATTACGCCGACGTCTGTGCTTGGTTCTATGAAAGGTACAGTCTTATTGGGGAAGGTTGGGGGACAGAATACCTTTCATGATATTGTAAAAGAACAGCTAGCATTGGAATGGGAATAGGAATGATAATCTGCACAAAAATTGAGATTCCACATATCTTGAGATAGATTGGCAAAGACATGATTGTAACAAGGCTGAGGATGATCTAGGAACTGTGACGTTAGTTTTAGAGCTAGAAATCATTACACAGGTATAGTATCTATATTATATATATAGCATTATATATCATGTCAGCATCTTTAAACTCTCCTTCTAGTGTTCACATGTGTCCCTCTAGGTGTCCCACATGGTGGGGGAAGAATACAGACAGGGAGAAAAGGTGGGATCAAAATAGAAAGGTTCCGTCTTTCATTACTGCAAAAACAATTTTGCTATCTTTATATATATTAACTTTTTGTTGTTTTTGTTTTGTTTTGTTTTTGCCATAGTGCATGTGTGCTTACTGGAGAGAGAGACAGAGAGAGGGAAAGTGAGAAATCACCCCCTGGGGTGATGGCCATGCTGCAGTCTCTTCTCTGCCATTCTCCTCTTGGGATTTTGGGCATGCATGCAAATGTGCCTGGCATTATTTTCAAGCCACCAGGTCCAGAACTTGAACCACAGTCGACTCTGTGGGAGTCTAGTGCCTTAACCAACATACCACATGCTGCCTCATATTAATTTCTAATATTATTAGAAAAAATGATTCTGCAATAAAAAGGATAAAAAAAGATGACATTTCAAAATCTTTTATCTAGTCTAAATCCTTCCTATCCAAATTCTTATATTCACTACATTATTTCCCTCGGTATCGGATTGAATAAAAAAAAAGGGAATAATTAGATTAGTGAATGATCAAGACAAGAATTTCAGATGTGATAAGAATTGGTGTAGATTGTCATTCCAAGATTTTATCCAAGATTTAATTTCCATGTTGGAGAAGCCCAGGGGAGCATACAGTTTAAGAGGTATGGGATTATTTATTTAATTAACAAGGGAGTTTAAATCAGAGGTGAGTTATAAGATAAAATATCATTTAGGGAAAGACCTTGGAAGAAAGAAACTACTCACTATAAAGAAGGACCTCCCACACATATAAGTCTCTTGATCCAGGACAATCATTTGTTTTGTTTAAAAGCATCAAAGGAAATCAGCCAGATCGCCTTTCTTCATTTTCCAGAGAAAATCATCCACTATGTGAATGGAAGTCATTCTGGATCAGAAGATCTTCTTCTGTCAGATAAAAGATGGTATGTAACCGACATAAAGAACATGCAGGACCAAGGGGCAATTTATCAAGATTAGGAAAGTTCTTTAATCATCTAAGCACAGATGTTTAGAAAAACACTACACTCTTCAGGAGAAAGTAGACCTTCTTGCAGTAGGAAAACTATGACTTCCTCCAGCTCTTTGCAGCTTTGGGTGTAAGCACTAATCCTTTATCAATGTACACATCAGGGCCCACCCTCATGGCCCTCACAAAAGGAGATCAATCATGCTGGGTATTACTCCATGTCACCTGAGCATGACACAGTCAGCCTAAGAACCCCTCAAGACAGGACCAGGTTGTCTTCCACATTGTCTTTGTCCCTGGTGCTTGAAATGATACCTCATACTTAGGGAAACTTAGTATTTACTGAAGAAATTAATACATTCACAGAAACAACTCAGGAGAACATTACAGATACACATTATGGTGCCATAACTGAACACAGTCAATACTGTCGAGGTTCAGAAAACAAGACCCCAGAGACATACTTTGGCATGCTGAGAGGCCTAAGATGCTGCCTCAGAACCAAGATTACTGGAACTCTGTCTTTTTCTCCTTACCCCAAGGGTAGGGAGAGGCGATCTCTGGAATTTTCTTATCTGAGAAAACTTCTTTCCAACAGAATTGCAATTGTCTTAAACCTTCTTAGGAATTTCATCAAATAACCAGGAAAGATTAACTGCTGGAGGAGAGAAGACACCAAAAGTCGTCACCACACCCAGAGAAACCTTTCATCTATTCTTCTGAGGGTCGCTCCAGGAGATTACCTAAGAAACCTGATCGGTTTAAGACAAGCTTTATCCCCGTGTGGTTTCACCCTTCACTGCCCCTTACATTGTCCTCTTGTCCGGTTCCCAGACAGAATCATTTCATAGCCATGGTCTGAGCATTAGGCTCATTCATTCCCTCTTTTCCCACTTTCCTGCAAAGAGGTATTTAAGCTCCAGTCAAATGGCTCCTTTTTGAGTTCATATTTTGTTATGGCTCCTATACACACATAAACATTAAATAAATGTACACATTTTTTCTTTTAATAATGTGAGTGTGGTCAGCTGATTTTCAGTGAGTCCTCATAAGGAAGAGGAAAATTCCTTCACCCCTACAAAGGTCAAAGGAAAAATAGCTCACACAATGTACTAAACCAAAAACTGGAAAAGGAGGCAAAGCGCTCATCTCTTGGGAAGTCTCTCATACACTGGACTGTGTAGGGAACAGCAATAAATGGCTTCCCTGGTTATAGCCAGTTCAGGCAAGAGGAATTGCAGCATAGCAATTCCCTGTATTGCCAAATTGATTCCAAACATAAAATAAATTCTCAGTTTGGGGCCACTCGAGCAACCTAAGTGACCACCCTAATCTAGTGGAGATTTATAGTTACTTTTATCCAAAGATATAATCTAGGTCACATACAGTTTGAAAGACTGCTTTTGGGATGCTAAAGCAATATGGAAACAGGCTGAGCAATACTTACAAGAAATTTGGCCTCAGAGTCTGCCACATGCATAAACTCTCATTTATGTGATGGGATTGCAATGGGGACCCTTTTATGAAAACGATGGGTCCTCTATTTTTCTTCTTCTTCTTTTTATTTTTTTAGAGAGATTTTTGCTATAGGGCATGTGTGCTCTTCAGAGACAGAGAGAGACAGAGACACAGAAATTGAGAAATCACCCCCTAGGGGGGAATAGCTTGCCACAATCTCTTCTCTTCTTGGGATCTTGGGCACGCACACACACACACACACACACACACACACCCCGGTGTAAGGTTTTTTGGTTTGTTTGTTTGTTGTTTTACAGAGATTTTATAGAGTACATGCACTCACCAGAGAGACAGAAATTTAGAAATCACCACCCAGGGAGGACAGACATGCTACAATCTCTTGTCCTCCATTCTCTCAGGATTTGGGGCACGCATGCACACACACCCAGGATGAGTTCTAAGCCACCAAGTCCGGGACTCAAACCATGCTTGACTACGTGGAAGTCCAATGATATAACCATTACACCATCTGCTGGTCCCAGGCTCTCTATCTTCTGTCATTTTATGTGAAAGTCTATCGCTTACCAGAGTGATAAAGAAGAATAAACATTGTATTTGGCATCAAACAGACCTAGTTCCAAATCTCAGATTTGCCACGTGAACTTGGACCAGTTCCTTCTCTAAACCTTAACTCAGGACTTTCAAGAGTAACACCCTGCTTAGTAGCATTATTATGAGGTTTAAGTGAGGTAGTATGTGAAGTTCCTGGCACACAATCACTATTCAGCATGTATTGTGGGTCCAGCAGGTGGCGTGTGGGTAAGGTGCTGGACTCACACATAGCTAACCACGGTTGGAGTCTCAGACTTGGTGACTTGCTTTCTCACTTTCTTTCTCTCTCTCTGGTGAGCACATGTGCCCTATGGTAAGTTTAAAATAATAATAATAGTGATAAATTAAAAAATAATATAATTCTTAAAATATATATGCAGTTATTGTTGCTATTGATCCATTTCTGGATGTATGATGACAGTTTAGTCTGCGAAGACCTCTTTTGCCTCTTTGAAAGTTTTGAGAGAGGTCAATGCTTGTGCCTCAGTTAGCACCTAAGCCAGGGTGAGTCCTTAGAAACAAGAAAAAGAGGTGTCATCAAACCAGGAGTGGGGGATGAAGAACCAAAGGAAATGTTTTCTTTTGCTAGGTCTGACCTTCCTCTGTCATTTTCTTCTACTTTGTGGGAGTCAGACTCTTCTCTTTGGTTAATTTATGTCCTTCCAGGCAGCAAGGAACTGCAGTTATATGAGAAGCCATTGGCTATGACTCTTAAGCTGCCCTTTCATCAGCCTAGCTTATTCCTGTAAAAGTGTGGCCACTTGCTCAGCTCGAGTCTCTAAGGCTGCAGTTCTAGACGATGGGAATAGTTTAGCCATGAGTAGACCCCTATGCCAGCCACTTCACTTTGATCCAGTATTTATAAAATCGAATTGAAATTCTTATCCATCTCACGGTTTGTCTAGAGAAACTAGAGTACACAAGGTCTTTGTTAATAAAACGAAATAATAAAAATAAAGTTGTCATGAGTTTTTATTGTACTAATCACAGGAAAAGTCTGTTTTGCTCTTTATTCCTTTAAAATAAAAATCTTATCAAAACTTCCTCTTCTGTAAGATTGCGATAGGAGCTCTCCAAACCACCTCGGGAGTCTTGCCAGCTCTTGGAGAGTGCAAACAAGTTCCGAGAGCACGTTTCTTAATCATGTCGCTCTGTAGGAAGAGCACAGCCATGGGCTCCTGAAAACGTTGGTCAGAATGCTTTCTCCTTTTCACGTGATGGACATGGACTGTTAGTCATCAGATGCCAACCCAGGAATCCCCTACTAATGATTAAAAACAGAAGTGAGAGTCAAATTCCACAGAGAAGTGATTTTGTTGATGTTTTACATTAGGGGAAAACGTCTATAATGAAAAAAGTACGGATTTCCATGCATAGACTCTGACAAAGTTTAGATGCTGTTTTAAGAATGTATGAAATATGGTGTAATCATTAAACTTAACGAGAAAGTGAAATATAACCTTATCCGAATGTCTTAAATGTAATTTATAGCCTTCTGTTATGCAAAAGTCATGTAAAATAGGGTAATTTTATAGTGAAAATGTTTTGAATAACTATATTAGAGAGGGGGATTTGAGGAGCTGTGTCTAATTAATACCGAATAGGTTTTATCTATTCTGAATTTTTGAATTTATAAGTGACATTTACAAAATTCCTTAGGAATGATATTATAAAAAACATCTAGCATACCTTTAATTGAATTTAGGAAACTTTGGAAGTGAAGATGACTTGAATAAGACCAACCTCTGGAAGATCTCCAGGTGCTGGTTCGATTTCTTGCTGTGCACTGTTATTATGCAGTATGTGCCAACCAAAAATATGAATACATTTATTTATATCTTTATGTAGAAATAGTCCCATTCTAATGGTTTTTATATGTGCTACTATTTTCATCTAAAATTGCTTTAATAAAAATGATTGTGATTAATTGAGACTGGAAGTTACAAACAGCCACGTGGTTCTCTTAGCTCTTTTTCATCAATTGTATTGTATAAATATTTATTATTTCATCAGAGGCAGACCCAGAGTAATGATATATCATTTTAGTGTGGTTTTGAATGTATATTTGTTTTATTTCAGATATGATCTTTTCTAGAATGCTATTCTTCAAGCAGGTTGTGATTTTTTTTCTTTCTTTCTCTTTTGTATAAAATTAAGCAGCTAAAGCAATAAACTCTAAAAATGCTTGGCCTCATCATCTTAACTACTGAGATTATAGGTTTAAATAGGTTTAAGTGCAGCTAACACACACTTAACCAAAACGGATCTTTCCATAGTAAACGTAAACCCAAACTCCAAAAGTCTTCATACCAAATAGCTACTGGAGATTAAAAGCCTTTCAGGGACCAGCAGTTGGCCTAATGGCTATGTCGCTGAACTCTCATGTAGTAGACCACAGTTCAAATCCCAAACCCGGTGGCTTAAACTCACACCAGGCACATGTGCATGCGTGCCCAAGATTCCGAGAAGAGAATGGAGAAGAAGGGATTGCGGAGTGGCCATCCTCCCTGGGGGGTGATTTCTCGCTTTCTGTCTCTCTGTCTCTCTCTGTCTTTCTGGTGAGCGCACACAACCTATAGCAAAAACCTCTCCAAAAAAAATTACATTTTCACATAGCTTAACTGTGGTGAATCTTGAACCAGGTCACGAGTCCTTACAACATTCACAGTAAAGCAAGAAGTTCAGGCTGTTTGATTAATCCTCCCGGGCTTTCGTAATCCATTTTCTCTCCTACATGTGCTCCCAGAGTCTGCAAATCCTTGCGCTAACGCATTCATTAGACTGCTTATAAATCTGAAAGTTGTGTCTTAGTGAGAGTTGATTACCCTCAGAGGTAACTGGGTGTTTGTCTCTTGGCCTGAGAAGTAAACTTGCTTTTCCAGAGTGTGAGTTTGTAGTTCTTGCATCTCTTTCCAGAGGCCTCCTAGAAATTCACTCGGTCTGTTTTTGAGAAACAATGCAGCTTCAGGTAGCTCACTATCTCCCACTGGTAAGAGAACCGTGGGGTCTACTTTAACATCATGTGTCACCCTGTGATAATTTATCGGACACTCTACCCTGAGCTGGGAAGAGTAAGAGGGCAGCTGCTAGTCACGTGGAGCCCAGTGCCAGGTCCAGGGAAGCTGCTCTCAAGGAGTCTGCAATTGGCATGGAAAGCAGAGAATGTGAACCAGGCCTTATAAATCAGAATGTCACAAAAGTTGCGAAAATGAGTGTATTTCTTATGCACTGAGAAAAAATTACAAGGAGACGCTTCACATGAGTTTGGTCTAAGAGTTTGCACTTTGTGTGAAAAAGAATATGGAAGAGACTATTATACGTTTTTGGGAAGGAAGTTTCAGGAATATCTCGGTCGTGGCTGCTTTTTCTGATTCTCATTGTTTTCAGGCAGGTGCTTGGCCTCTTCTTGCCAGACAGCCTGGCATTTTCTCCTAGTATTTTTTTTTTTTTTTAAATTGGGAAACACTTTTTAACATCTGCAAGTCATTTGTAACCAAGCGATCAGCATCAGGTTTTCATGTATCTTCTGCCGTTCTTCAGCCCATGACAAACACACAGATTTACCATGAAAAACGTCCAAAAAGTTTCGCCCTTTGGCAATGACATCCACCAAGTTCCACTAGCAAAAACACACTTTCGATGCTCTCCGCTCAAGCAGGAAAAGAAACGGTGCTCTACTTTGCTGTCCTATGTACCATTACTAACGTTGAGTCTCGAAGAGTTATTTTAACAAGAATAAGCTCTACCAATTTGCCTAATTAGGAAAGCCATTTTTAAAAAACGAAGAAAAACAGTTTTCTCTCTAAGGTTTATTAGAGTCTATTTTCCACTACATAAAAATCTGTTTTTTACAAAAAAAAATTTTAAAGAACTATTTTAAAAATCTGTCTTTTAAAAATTGTAATGACTTATAAAATTTCTCTCTCTGTGTTGGGTATCTAAAAAGTTAATCATTTCAGACAGAAAAGAAATTAATCAAGTCAGGTAAAATGATGGGATGAGCTGACTCTTTCTAGTCAGCCCATTGGAAAAGCAAACGGTGGAAGATCTCTCAATGCAGTGGGACAATTTTCTTTTATGCATCCTTTTTTTTTTTTTTTTTTTAAATACAGCTTGTAGCCCAAATGCTTCATGGTTTTTAATGTAGTTATATGTTGTTTAATGTACTTACAGAGGTAAAGGGCACAGCAGATAAGAAAAAGGGAAAATGGCAGAGAGGTCCCAGGGAAGGACAACACAGACATGTAAATCATTACGGCTAAAGCAAAGTAAAAGAAGACAAGGACAAGAAACTTGAGACTCGTGGGGGAGCAGACTAAGAAGGTTTACGTATTAGGGGTGATACGTCTCTTTATGCAGGGTCTTGGAAAGGTCAAGCATTAAGAGGTGAGAAAAGCAAAAGGGAGGTAGAAAGAGCACTTAAACCAGAGTTGAAAGATGGCCAAAATAAATCAATGGAGAATGCCCCGGCATCATGAAAGGGACCATCAAGCTGCGAGTGTGATGTGGGAGGGCCGCGGTGCTGGGGTGGAATAGGAAGGCCCCAAACTGAGACCTGGGCATCACGTATTTCCAGGTTTGAGGTGACAGGGAGCGGATGACACAGGTCAGGTATCCCTTGGGTGAGGGTGTAAGTCAGGAAGCACAGGAGTCTGGTCAGTTCCATTTATATATTCAGGTGGTTTGCCCACAGAGACTTTGATTTTTGGTTAATGATTTCGTTCATTGCTTGCAGGTCCTTTAAAGTGGATTAGTGAGCTTAACTTCCTTCATTGCCCTTTTTAATTTGGCTTTAGATAGAGGAAGAGAAAGTGAGGACAGTAAAAAGGGGGTTCACAAGCCAGTTAAGAGTGAAGGTAAGGATATTCTTTAAGTCCCCCATGAAATAGAGAAATTTAGGCCTAGAGCTAGTTGGCTTCATCTCTTGAGCACTGGACCACGTCTAAGTGAATCTGCCGTGCTTTGAAAGCTTCAAATTTCCTGGTCATCTTAACTACAAATACACAGTCATACTGTTGACACTAACTTTCAAAGTCTTTCTTTGGTAGTTAAAAGTATACAATTTCCAAGTGCCCTGAACTAAATGTGAACTTTGTAAATATTTATGATGAAAATGTCATATTTAATCACTCAAAGCATAAGATGGCAAAATGTATAAAGTGTATCTAAAATCCAAAATGCATGAGTTAAATTACAGAATCTTCCCCTCCTTTCTGTGTATTTATGTATATATATTTTACACACACACACACACACACACACACACACACATATATATAATTTAACTGAATGTGCAAAATTGGACTGAACTGTTTTTACCCCTTAGTCCATTGGACCTGATCAATAACACTGTAAAGAATTCTGGCCAAGTTTTATATATACATATATATATATATATATATATATATATAATATATACACATATATATGTATATATGTATATGTGTATATATAATATATATGTACATAATGTATAATATGTGTGTATATATTACATATAATATATGTGTGTATATATAGTATATATATATTAAACACACACAAAATATATGTTATATATGTGTGCACATATATAATGTAACCAAATATATAAAATTTAACCAAACTTTATTCTTCTTCTTCCATCGAATGACCAATAACACTGTAAAGAAATCGGACCAAGAAACAGTCAGACGCAGCATTTTTGTTAAGAATGTCAAATGTTCTTGCCCAAGGGAGGGAAGAACGCTTTTCAAACATAAATATTTCTACAGAAGAGTGAATCGGAAATTATTTCTTTTGTGTCATGACAGTACCAAAAGCAAAAAGGAGCCTGATTTTATCCATCTTGACAAAACGAAAGGGCTACTTTTCATAGTTTTGAAGTGATCTATTTCGGTTGGCCAGAGTTATCTCGATGAGTGTGGGAACATCACACGCTCAGGACCCAGGAGTTCCCAGTCATACCTACTAACTGCAAAGTATGGGGACTCCGGTGTTTTCAGAACCGCATGAATAAGGGCTCTTGTGATATGCCACGGACATTTATTGCTTCTCTGCAGTTTCTATAAAATGAGGAAGGGCAAGGCTTAGGGTGGATTTGTAAAGTATAAATCATAGAAATGCATTTGGACTGTTCCATCTCAACTTCGTACAGCCGATGCAACATTTTTCCATGAATTAGAGTTTTGTGACATTAAAACTTACACATCAAGCATTATTCTGGCTGCCTCCGACACCTCAGTTCACTTCCAGGGTTCTTGTTTGGTGTGTAGGAAAGACGACAGATGGTGTTCACTTCCAGAATATGAACATTTCTGTAACTGAACCAGTCAGGAATTGCCCCCGTCAATTCCATTAAAAGCTCATTAACCAAATTTCATTCTTACCTGTGCCAGGAGTTACTTATCTGTGCCTGTGATTCCAGTCAAACTGAAGCCTGAATTGAGTTACCTTGGTTCATTGGAGGTTGCAGCCGAATCCCCATTCTCGCCCACTGGATAGTGATTAAATAATTAGGTGTGAATTCACCTCTCCTAAGACATGAGAGGTCGGGGAAGGAAGCTCACAGGAGGAACACAGATGAGGGATGATTATGAAACTTACTTTCAACGTCCAGTTGTTAGCACTTAATCCCAAAAGAAATAGTGGTAAATGATGTGAACACTCCTTTAGTAAAAGGTAGGGAGCGTCAAGGTTTTTTAGATCCAGCTGGGTGACCCCTGCAGGTGAGACAGAGAAGAGATGACTTCAGAGGGCTTTCTACCTTCTCTTACCTATTCCTCTCATCTGGAAACTCAGCAAGACCTCAGACTCGGGTCCTGCTACAACACTGTTAGTTTTTCAATTCTCATCACATGTAGATAATTAATTGTGAGAAAAAGCCTACCTGCCCTACAAAACTATAAGCTCATTGAGTAGGAAACATGCTTTGTCTGATGTTCTGTTTCCTACAACGCAAAGGATTCGGTCTATGCAAAGTGGAAAACGAAATGTCCTCATTCAATGAGAATGGGAAAAAACGAATTCATTTTGAGGAAGAAGATTCCAAAAAGGTTTTGAGAATAAAAATAATGGGGCCAGCAGGTAGCATGATAGTTAAGGAGCTGGACTCTCACATGGCTGACTGCAGTTCAAGTCCAGGACCACAAGGCTTGAAAAGTACACCAATGCATGTGTGTTCATGTGCAAAATATCAAGAGAAGAATGGAGGAGAAGGAATTGCAGTGTGGTCTTCCCTCTGGAAGATTTCTCACTTTCCCTCTCACTGTTTCTGTGTCTGTTTGGTGAGCACACATACACTATGGCAAAAACTGAAAGGAAAAAAAAAAAAAAAAGAAGGAGGAGGAGGAATAAGAATATCCTTTTATCCAGGAGTCCACATTTCCAAACTTAGGACAAGGAACACAGGACCAAAATAACAGTACCTTTGTTGGTTTTTCTTTTAGACTAATTGTATATATTTTTTGCTTCATTACATATTTTCTTTCTTCCCATGTGGATTTTATTTTGGCATTTTATTTTGATATAATTTTAAATTTAATGAAAAGTTTGAGTATGGCTCAAAGAATTCTTGCATATCATTTTCCAAGAACATCCCTTATTACTTACATTTTCCTCAATTTGCTTTATCATTTACGATTGGATCCTTTTATCTTATGGGGAGGTGATCATTCAAGAGTGAAGTATAGGAGCATCATGATGATTCTAAATACATACAAGGACATTTTTCTTTTTTAAAGAATTATTTATTGGGAACCAGCAGATAGTGTAATGGCTATGTCACTGGACTCACACGTAGTCGACCGTGGTTGCGTCCCGGACCTGGTGGCTTAAAACTCATGCCGGGCGCGTGTGCGTGCGTGCTCAAGATCCTGAGAGGAGAATGGAGGAGAAGGGATTGCGGCGTGGCCATCCCCCCTGGGGGGTGATTTCTCGCTTTCTGTCTCTATGTCTCTCTCTGTCTGGTGAGCACATGTGACCTATAGCGAAAACCTCTAAAAAAAAAAAAGAATTATTTATTTACATTGTTTTTATGATTATTTTTAATGTGCACAGAGAGATACAGAGAAAGAAAGAGAGAAAATAAGGAAGCAGGTTGCCCAGTCTGGGACTTGAATTGTGGCTGGCCATGTAGGAATCCAGTGTCTTAATCACCACACCCCCTGCTGGTCCAGAGAATAATTTAAAAAAAAGGAAACTTGTTACATTTGTACATCTCCGTACACATTGCAATTATAAATATCAAAAATGTTGGCATCCTAATGTTATTTAATTCATTAGATTACGACACAAACGTTATCAATTTACTCAATAACAGTCCTTTATAAGACTTTCTTTTTCCTCTGTCCTACATTCAACCTAGGGTCATGAAGCCCACTTCTTTGTCATGTCTTTTTAGTTTTCTGCCATGTGGAACCATTCCTCAGTCTGTCTTTTTGCAGTCTTGTCAGTTTAGAAAAGTACAGGCCAGTTACTTTGTAAAACAGCCTTCAAAATGTGTTTATTAGATTTTTTTTCACATGAATACGTGAAAGATATAAAATTTTGGTAGTCGTATCACAGAAGTAACGTTGTGTTAATCTTAATGCATCGTACAATTATTGGTGACGTTAACTTGATTTCTTAATTATGGTGATGGTGGCCAGGGTTTTCTTCACATGTAGCTTAGTAGGGATCTTATTTCGGTAACGTAAATTTTAAATGTAGAATTGAACGAAAGATTATGAAGGACAGGTTGCAAGATAAGTAGGCCAGTTTATCCTTTTAGCTCTAAAATTGACCCTTGTTTTAAGCCTGATCACTAGAAAAATCATCTACCTGGACCAAGAGAGGCTGGAATTACAAAACTGCTTTACCTGACTGATTTTGGTTCAGTGCCATTGGGTTTTATTGCATAATAAAGAATTTGGTCTTTGTTCTGGGTTTCTGGCATGAAGCTTTCATAACCCTTAGATTACCCCAAGTAAGAGAGAGTATTTTTCTTATTCTAATTCTCTTGGATCACACTTGAGTTTCTGCTCAAGATTTGGGACTGTTTACCAGAAAGACCAATGTCATGCTTACAGGGTCCTTTGAGGCAGCCTGACCTCTAGGGAGAGTAGAGGAGCTGGAGATCATCGATCATGACCATGTAATGAAACCGCAGTAAAAATCTCTGGGCACCCAAGTTCAGTAGGGCTTCCTGGTTGGGGAACACACTGATGTGCTATGAGTTTGACACCCTAATCCCAAAGGGAGAGGAAGGCCCTGGCCTGGCCAACAGATGACATAGCGGTTAAGGCACTGGACTTCCACATGGTCGGCTGCAGTTGGAGTTGGAGTCCCAATGCCTTCAGCTTGAAAATCACCGGCACTTGTGCATGCATGCCCCAAACCCCAAGGGGAGAATGGAGGAGAAGAGACTGTGGCATGGTCATCCACCCAGGGAAGATTTCTCACTTTCTCTCTCATTGTCTCTGTCTTTCCAGTGAGCACATGTGCACTAAAGCAAAAATCTCTTTAAAAAGAGACCCTGTTGGGACCAGCAGTTAGTGTAATGGCTATGTCACTGAACTCCCATGTAGTTGACCGCGGTTCAAGTCCTGGACCCGGCGGCTTAAACTCACGCCAGGCGTGTGTGCATGCATGCCCAAGATCCTGAGAGGAGAATGGAGAAGGGATTGCAGTGTGGCCATCCCCCCTGGGGGGTGATTTCTCACTTTCGGTCTCTCTGTTTCTTTCTGTCTTTCTGGCGATCGCAAGCACCCTATAGCAAAAACCTCTCAAAAAAAAAAAAAAAAAAAAAAAAAAAGAGACCCTGTTTATACCTTGTCCTATGTCTCTACATTTAGTTCATCCTGCTTTGTAGCCTTTATAATAAAACTGTAATCTGGGGCATAGCACTACCCTGAATTCTGAGAGGTATTCCACTGAATTATTGAAACTGAGGGGGTCATGGGAACCCCTGGATTTGTAGCCAATTGGAAAAAGTGTGAGTGTCCTGGGGCTATCACGGGACGGGCATCTGAAATGAGGTCAGTCTTAACTTAGGGGCCTGCACTTAATTCCCGGTAATTAATGCCAGAATTGAGTTGCAACAGCAGTGGGGTCAGAATAGGCCTTTAAAAAGGAACATTATTGTGGTTTATAATAATATTTGAATTTGATAGCAAAGTTTCAATTATGAATAATGTGCACATGTAATTATATACAGTGAATTATTATTTACACATTCGTACATTTATAAATACAGATTATACATGCAATCCATTAATGAAACTTTAACTTCAAAAAGTTACATATAGATTTATAATTTATTTTTTTAATTCTTTAGCACAAATGTTGATCCAAGGCCACATTAGAAAACTCTGGTCTTCCATGTCTGCTTTTTAAAGGCATACCAGACATTTATTTAAATCAGCTCACACTTGGTTTTGCCACTTATTTCGAGGACAATGATGAGTGTTTGGTAGGAGCTATGTTAAGCAGAGCAATATAAAAAGGGACCAGCAGATGGCGTATGGTTATGTTGCTGACTCCCACATGGCTGACCATGGTTCAAGTCTCGGACCAGGCAGCTTCAAACTCACACTAGGGGAGTGTGTGTGCGTGCATGCCCAAAATCCCAAAAGGAGAATGGACAAGGGATTGCGACATGGCCATTCCCCTTACAGGGTGATTTCTCACATTCTGTCTTTGGCTGTCTCTCTAGCAAGAGCATGTACCCTATATCAAAAATCTCTCTTTGAAAAAAAAGTGTATTCAATCATGATTTCCTTTGGCCAGACTGTATCTATACATGATAGATAATAATTTGTGCCCTACCAAATGAGAAAGTTCCTCTCTGGAGGAATGAAGTAAACCTTTTTACATGTGGATTTTTTTTTTCTTTCTTTTAGGTCAGTGTGTAAGCATTTTACAGTTTTTCAAAGGTTTTTAAGGGTGAAAAAAAATCAAGTGGTTTAAAGATCATCATTATGTCTTTGAGAAAGATTCTACTCAAACCGTCTTAGTGAAACCATGTAGTGAAACCTGGAAAAATCCATGAGCTTTCTTTTGCTCAGCTTTCATTGTTGACCAAGAAAACCAGAACTGGACTGCTGCTTCAGGTTTTTCTCTGCAATGTAGAAGTGGGATCCACCAAAGGCACCCGGGGTCGGGGTACCGAGCAGGGTGAGCTTTGGCCAGGCACTGTGCAGGGAGGAGCCTCCTTTTGAACACATGCTTTCTGCAGGGAAGTATTTACTCAGACCCTGCAGGAGAGTTCTTGGGCTAACGTGCTGTGGGGCAATATCTGATTTTGTCAGCTAAGTTCAGACTCTCCTCCTTGGCATTTTGGGGCTTCTTGCTGACCTGGATGTTTTTGGTGGACTGGTGGACTAGGGAACCGAGCATTCTTGAACTGTGAAAACTGGAAGTGGAACAGACCAGGATGTCACTGGTTGTTTCACGGAGGCAAAGGAAGGAGAAAGCATTGTACCCCTGCTCTGTGCCAGAAGCAGTCATTTAGTTCTTTGTGTTTGTTTTGTTTTGTTTTGTTTTGTTTTTGGAGAGGTTTTTGTTATAGGGTGCGTGCACTCGCCAGAAAGGCAGAGAGAGACAGAGAGACAGAAAGCAAGAAATCACCCCCCCCCCCCCCCCAGGGGGATGGCCATGCCGCAATCCCCTCTCCTCCATTCTCCTCTCAGGATCTTGGGCACACATGCTCATGTGCCCGGCGTGAGTTTAAGCCACTGGGTCTAGGACTTGAACCGCCGTCAACTACATGGGAGTCCAGTGACATAGCCATTACGTCAACTGCTGATCCCCTGGTTCTTAATCCCAGATTGTGAAGTAGATGTCTTCAGTGCCTTTGCTCTTCCATTTATTACACAAATACTCCGTGAGTGCCCACCATGTATCAGGTACAAGGTAAAGTGCTAGGATCTTGGAGGTCAGGTCCCTGCCTCCTTGCAGTTTTGCAATTTCATCATCCACATTACTTTAAATAAATTTTAGTTAATTTGGAATATTAGACTATTTCTGCAAATAAAATGAACATATAGGAAAGAAACAAAGTATGTAGGGGGAAAGATGGAAGGAAGATTTGTTTTCTCTAAGTTTTCACGTGAAGCAAGGAAATGTGAATGTGTGTATATATATGTGTGTGTGTGTGTGCGCGTGTGTGTGTGTGTATATATATATATATATATATATATATATAGAGAGAGAGAGAGAGAGAGAGAGAGAGAGAGAGAACGAGCTAGCACACACAAAACTCAACTCCTCTGAGGTTTTAACTGCCCAGAGTGGGCCTTGCTTCACCTCTGTTACCCGATAATACTTGGCCTCTGAAAGTTGCTCTTAATCACATTGCAGTGAACTTTATTTCAAGATTGGTCTATTTCGCAGGACTGATCTCCGTCCAGACTTCAGATGGGAAATGTCAGCCGTCCTGTCAACATCCCTAACATTTAAATTCTTGGGATACCAGAGATATCTGAGAGAACAGACAGGACCCAGCTCTGTGTGCATGTCCTCCCCAGAGCCGCTGGAGGAGGCGAGGGGAGGGCGTCTCAGAGTTTCTTTAACTGCATAGTCGGCCAATAAGGAGATGAAATAAATCAGGAGTCATCTCCTTGCTCATGGGTTTATTTAATGGGCGTATATAAAACAGAGAGAAGTCTAAAATATATTTGCCAGAACAATTGGTTGACTGTTGTTCAGTCTGCAAGCTTGACAAAGAAATTCCTGTAGTCACAGGTGCTGGGACTGAGCCGGCATTCTGGGTTTTAGAGGTGCTGGGCTCCTGCATCTTTATCGAACCCGCATCATGTGTGTCATTTGACAATGGCTGCGTTGGCCCAGATGGGTGTGCTGGGACGTCCCAGACGTGACTCTCCGCGGAGCTCCCACGCTCTTCCCTGTTGTGATGCAGGCGTCCTTGCCAGATTCTGGGCTGTGTCTGAGGACGTGTTTCTGCTACGTCTGTCCTTGGCCTGGCCTGCTGTGTCGGTCAGAGGACGAGCGTCACTTTCATGTTAAATGATCCCTCCCGAGTCATCATGTTCGAACGTGTGAACTTGTCCTAAGATTTCGCGTGCCCGAATGCTGCTTCGCTGACTCAGAAGGAATCCGGAGGTTGTTTGCTATGCCGGGAAGATGCCTCCAGATCTGGCCAGCACGCAGGGGCGAACGCTTTGATCTGATTAGCCGGACTTACTGTAACTTGTGAAGGGCTAAAATTAAGCTTGGCAATAGCCTTCAGGGGCAGAAGGGTTTGTCCGCTGGCCTGGGTGCTGCCGGACACTGACAGGCAGGGAGCAGGTGAAGCAGACCTCAGGAGAAGACGCCATTTCAGAACAGATGCGGAGAATGCCCAGGATGTGCTTTTGAGGAGAGAGGGGGTGAGGGCAACCTTAGCGTGCAGTATTATGAAAAGGCTAGGGGAGGAGACTGAGGCCTGAAGAGACTGCAGAAGAGACACTGTATTTGTCACAGCGAGAATAATCAGTATGTTGGCATTTGGGCTCTAGTGACAGGGATGAAAATGAGATTCTGTGAAAGATGTATCAGAGTCAACAGGCAGGAGCTTCACTGGGGCAGGAAGGATGAAACAACCAAATTGAGACAATTTGCTGGAGAAAGTGAAATTGCCAATAATTGCCTCAAACTGAGCGTGTGGCTGTGTGGGGGCAATAGGGTGCTTCGCAGCGAGCAGGGCGAGCCCAGTCCTCAGTGTGCTGCTTTGAGCAGCTGGTGAGGCCTCCTGGTGAGAATGCCGGGGAGACAGTTGGAGAGATTACTGCCCAGAGGGGGGCAATGACATTCAGATTCATGTGGTCGTTGGATCTAGCATTCGGGCTTGCATTTTCTTTTATTACTCAACATGGCTCCGAGTGACCCTCTCCGTATTGCTGTCACACGTGATCAAGACTGAACCACGGGCGAGAATGCCGGTGAGAGGTTTGCACGTGGCAGCGCATGTCAGCAAAGCTCTATTAACTAAAAATGTAGGTGGGAATCCATGGTGTGCTTGAGGCTAGTTTGTGTGTGACTTACAGACTTCGAGATATCAGCAGGCTGTGACAGTGCGGCTGCAGCAGATCGGATGCATTGTTATTTGCATTTCAGCCAGAAAATGCCCATCTCACGTGGGACCACAAGTGAGTGTCTAATCATGATAATACCAATAATTCCTGTATTTCCAAGGCAAGTATATAGGGAAACTCCAACACATCATATAATTGCCCACAGAGTGCTCTACTGGGGTAGGCAGGGGGAAGGAGCTACTTTTCTGTATTGTGGAGGGGTTGGAGATGCAGGTTAAGTGATTGCTCAAGGTCTAGCAAGAATGACAGCTTGACTCCTTGTCACCTATCTCAAAAACTGGATATTCTCAGCCTTGATCTTATTTCCTGTATGAATAATGTGCACTGAAACATGTATTCAGAGGCCACCTGCTCAATCTAATTTCAGGGAGCTTCTAACAGGCATTAAATGGGAATAGAACCTCTTTCAGAGGCCAGAAAGATCACTTCTTAGAGGAAAATAAATCCTTAATAGGAAACATACCCTGAGGCTGCTGGGGGGCTGGGGAATACAAGGTCTCTGGGTGATGCTTGAGTCAGTGTTCCCACACAATGCACATGTCTCCCTCTCTCTCTCTCTCTCTCTCTCTCTCTCTCTCACACACACACACACACACACACACACACACACACACTTTCCTCCAGACTGTTTAAAAGCTCATCTAGAGCTGTAAGAGTTGGAAGTCACATGCTGAGACCAGGATCTCATTTCACGTACCACCTTACAGGTCACTAGAGAGTCAATTTAGAAAGCTCGCCATAGGACAGGACCTGTCAACATGGTGCAATGAAAGGAGTGGGAAAGCCCATCACCAGACAGACTTGTGAATGCGGAGTTTGAATAGAGAGAAACGGCCAAGTGCCAGTACTTAGAAGAACAAACGATGCCTTTTAGGCCACCGAAGCCTGGGGCAGTGTTCATGGTTAATGGTTTATAGAAAGGCCAGTAATGGCTATTGTGAACATTGGACTCAATTTAGCAGCCACACAGGAACAAAACGTTATGGTCATTTTTAAGTGTAAAGTTTACTATACATATATTCAAAGGTAAAATCAGCACCCCCAAACATCTCTTTAGAAAACTGTACAGCATGATTTTAAAGGAAGATCATTTTTAATTACTTTAAATTAGTGTTCAAATACTGTTTAGGCCTCTCTCTTTGAATAACTTCTTTTCATTTTCCCCAGTTCATGCTGTATGTGCACTTCTATATGAACAATGTACGTTGGGACCCATATTAAGAAACTACCAACTCAGGAAGCCTACACAGACAGTGAAGGATTACAATACTAATTCTTTAAGGTAACAGCAGGCTCATTTTTATAGGCAAATGTAATAGATCCTTAGTTAAAAACAAAACCAAAATCTCTCACAAGACAGCTGGTATTTCCAACCCTCATGTGACCTCTGGAGAGAAGATCTCTTGTTAACAATTATAAAATACACCAGCAATAACAGAAAGCTTGCAAATAATAAAATTTAGTTTCTGGAGAAAAGTCCTATTACAGTTCCCTAAATGTGTGTTTATTTGTTGTTCCTCTTTGTTATTTATTTAAGCCACTTGGAAAAAATAGAGCTTTCATCCTCTACAAGTCCACAATGTAAGAGCCCTTGGCTACAAAATGTCCAATATGTGGAAGAAACGTGATCATTCGGTCTTCCAGAAGTTCCAACACCTTTCTGGGTGCGTGATAAGGCAGACATGGGGCCATTCGCATCATCTTCTACTTTTTACGTATGTATGTATGTATGTATGTATGTATGTATTTATCTATTTGCTATAGGGCGCTTGTGCTTGTCAGAGAGAGGGAAAGTGAGAAACCACCTCTTCCAGAGGGGATGGTCACATCCAAACCTCTTCTCCTTCATTCTCCTCTAGGGATACTGGGCATGCATGTACATGCACTTGGTATGGTTTTCAAGCCACAGGTCCAGGACTTGAACCATGCAGTCAGCCATCTGGGATCCAGTACCTTAATGCCCATGCCAACTGCTCACCCCTTACCTTCCACTGTTACACCTCTGTTTCCTCCCCTATTGGACTGGATATTCTCCTGTGGAATAAGAGGGCTGCAAGATACCTTGGAGGTGACTGAGCCCAGGGTTGCCACACTCACTCTGAGGCCAGGCGGGCAAGGATATGGAGCCAGAGTCTGACCGGGGACAACTGACTTGGTCTTTCTGTACCTAAGTTCCATTGTCCATAGGATGGGATATATCGGTACCTGTCTCCTGTGCTTGCTGGGGAGATCCAGAGTGAATGAGGGCATAACGGAGACCATTTGTGGCCAAATTTGCTGCCGTCACTGTCATCATTGTAATTCTTACTAGAATTTTGCTTGTCTACCAATTTATATTTATGGCATCTCTTCCGATGATTTCTAGAGCTCTGGAATACCTCTTTAGCTTCCTTTCCTTTCCTTGGGATTACGTGTTGTGCAGGTAAGTGTGGCTACTGAAATAAACCAACTCCAAAGTCTACAAATGGCCAGTTGGTTCCTTAATATATAGCACTGACAATTCCAATGAAAAGTTGGTCAAAGATCTGTTGTCAGAACCAAATTTTGCTGTTCAGTATCGCTAATGAAGTTTTCGCTGATCAGCTATGGCTAAGTCAGAACTTTGATATTTGCATACACACACTTGGCCCCACTCACACATGGAGAACGCCTTGAGAGCTGGAAGAGCCTACAGGGAAACGTTTCTAGGCAATTGGATCACAAGCTCCCAGGAGTGTGTCTGTGTCTGTGTCTCCCTATCTCAGTTCAGCTCTCACCAGGCCCTGTGGTGACCACGGTGCATTCTTCCCCAGGAAAGAACCACCTGTACAGAGAATATATCTTAAGCACCAAATCCATCAATTCAGACCATTGCTAAGAAGAGCCAGGCAAGAAAAGAGTCAGGTAAGAAGAGAACAGGGCCGGCCAAGGAGAAGGAGCTTTGCTGTCTTCTCTCTGGTCTCCCTGGCTCCAGGCTCTCCCCTGTCATTCTTGACTGCTCAGCATCCTCTCTCCCCCATGGCCTCTCAGGAAGTGCCCAGGGCTCTGCATCTGTTCTGATATCATTTTCCCATCAAAACTGACTTGCTTTTTAGCCCATCCCTTTAGGATTCTACACTCTGCTAGGAGTAATCTGATAAACTAAATCTAGTTGTCTTGGACTGCAATGTGTATGTGTGTGTGTGTGTGTGTGTGTGTGTGTGTGTGTGTAAAAGTGCAGGGTCTTGAAGAAGGCTAATGGTTAAGTCTGTTAAGCTCTGAGATTTAATTTACATTTTAGCGAACGTTCATGATGGCTTAATATAAAAGAGAGCATAATGTAAAAAGGCACGGTGTCAGAATCAGCAGGGGAAACTGGTTCAAAGGAAGTCATTTCTACTCTCTCTGAAGTCCTGTGACATCTCTATGACTGGTTCAAATATTATGTTGGCTTTGAAAATAACATTAGAGACCAAATGTTGCACATACCAAGTCCAAAGCTCCTGGATGGACTTAGTGTTATGACTATTAATCTAAAATTTTGAGGGGCCAGACAGTGGCACAGCAATAATACATTGCTCTGCAAGGCTAATGCACATGGGAAAGTTCCAGGCTTGTGTCTGGAGACTTCCCTGAACATGCCAGGTGGGCAAGCATATGCCCATGGCCTAAGGCTAGCAGAAGCTGGGGTGGATCTCAGCGTGAAACTCCTGTAGGGAGGGCTTTCTGTACGTCTTTCTGTGCCTCTTTCTGTGTCTTTCTCTGTCATGGAAGAAATGAATAAATGAACCTAAATAAATAATTTTTCAAAATGTTTTCCTGTTACGAGAGACCTTTAAGATGGCCAGAAGACAGTACATAATATTGCCAGAATTTTAAAGCTAGACCAAGACTTTCAATCTTGGATTGTGTATTCCATGCAATCCTTAAGGGAAGTTACATGCTCCTAACAGCATAGTGGTTGTGTCCTGCTTCCAGACATTCAGCCTTGTTGGGGGAAATGAGGAGCAGCCATTTGAAGAGATAATAAGCCTCCTTCCATCTCTTCCACCTCCAGTCAGGAATTACATACCTAGACCAACTGGGCTTTAAGTCCTTGTTATACCGCTCAACTATTTAAGGGATTTGGATAGTTATTTAACTTCTTAGTTTCCTCACCTGGAAAATGGGGACAATCATATCTAATCATATCTAAGTGTTACCACTCAAGGTCTCTGTTAGGTCTCTTCAAACCTCTCAGTCTTTCAGCTGTCTAGAAAATGATGCTTTCAAAATTAAGGGCCAAGTTTCTATTGGCCTTCTTTTCCTACTCTCTTCTTATTTACAGGTGCCGATTCTGAATGCAAAAACTCTGATTTACTAGGGTAATTACCCAATCTGGCTGATATGCAAGAATCTGAATCATACCACTGAGTTTTGAAGAAGGAAGAATTTCATTGCTTGGCTAGTCAGCAAGGAGGCAATAAATAAATAAATAAATAAATATAATAATAATAATAATAATCACAGCTCAGATTTTATAACTCAAATTCCAAATCTGCCTCCTCATATGTTAGAAGGGTGTTTTGTTTGTTTGTTTGTTTTTACAGAGGAATAAGTCCTACCTAAGTTCCTAATCATAAATTCCTTTTGTAAATGAAGATTACAAGCCCCAGTCCCATTGGCCCATTAAGCTTTCTATGCAAATAAAGAATTGAACTGGTACTGTTCTGATTGGTCACTTTATTGCAACCAGCATTGTCACACCCTCCCTTGCACTAGGGGTCAACTTTAGGTCACTTGGCTTTCTCAGCTTGTAAGCAAACTTCCAAAATAGTCATTAGCACTGTTTTTCTTAGGTAGGCTAGTTCTGGCCTGTTACACTAAGATTGAACGAGACAACAGATAAATAATAGGCTTTCCCAGAATGTTAGTTTTATTTCCCACATAGTTAATTCCCTAATGGCAGAACCGAGGCCGTGGGAGGTTGTGTTATTTATTCCGTATCAACACATGGATATTTTTATGTATTAGTGAATAGCATTTTACAAATTATGGCTATTTGGCCAAGTTAATTTTCAGCAAGCTTTGCTTGCTTCCCATTGCTCTTTCCAGAAAGACAGAGGACATGATTTGCTCTTTGACAAGTTTTTCTCAGGTCTAGTCTCAGGGTGGATGGGAGCTTTCAGGCCATCAACTCCTAACAAATTATGTCCAACACAAGTATGGTAATTTTGTGACAATTGTTACTCTGCTGGAAGTTGAGATGAGGCGACCAAATATATAATTTTCGTGTTTCAACTTTTCTGCACCACATTATTATCTTTAAATAGAAAATAATGTACAAACAAAATGGGTAGGTACTCTTTTTTTTCTCTCCTCTTTTCCTGTTAGGCCTTTTCAAACCTCTCAGTCTTCCAGCTGTCTAGAAAGTGATGCTTTCAAATATTAAGGGTCAAAGTTTCTGTTGGCCTTCTTTTCCTGCCCTCTTCATATTTACAGGTGCCGATGCTGAATGCAGAAACTCTGACTTACCAGGGTAATTACCCAATTTATATGCACAAAGGTGAGCTGCCACTCAAAAACATTAATGCAGCCCTAAATACTACAGGTGAGGCTAGTTCACATGTGAGTCTCACTTAACACATTCAGACCCGGATGAGAACTTTACTGGCTAAATTATTTTGGTTATGCAATATCTCGTAATTTCTTGTTAGTGCCTTAGTGGGATCTGGATCTGAGTGCCCATGGAGGAATCCAGGTTTGATATTATAGCCACCAAAGAGCTTCAGTGAGCGGTTAAGGAGGGCGATATGATGACTTTGGAATTTTTGCAAAATGAATGACTGGCGGATCCCCAGGTCTAGAGACATGTGAGGAGGCCATCAGCATTGACGCAATGAACATGCAGGTAGGGACATAGCTCAGAGACTCGATGGGAAACACATCCAAGGGTGGTAAGTCAATAAAGAAAGTTAGTAACAGCTTAATACTCACATTGACAGAGATGACTGTCTCCCATTGCTCAAGAAAATAATATAGGTGGTCTTTGTCTGGAGGAAGAGGTGATTCAGGAGTTCTTGCTAGAGAACATTAAGCTTGGTAAAGGCATGGTCTTTCATGGCAGGGTCTCCTTCATTTCTGTATTCCCTGTAGACTTCGTACAGTGTTTGGGCTGAAGACATAGATAGACATGCAGTAAAAACACTGGTAGGAAATCAACTGTGCAATATGGGAATATTTGAATAGTAGAATCACAAGGCAAAACAGGTCCAGTGTGACTGAGTTAGGGTTTTGGCATTGAAGATTTACACGACTGACACTTTTAACTATTAATATGTAAGATGACCACTTGATAAGAGATATGTACACAGAGCATGTTCCAAGGAATGCCTTCCTCTGAGAGATGTCTCTTGCTCACTCGATCTGGCGGGTTATACTTGGGTTGCTGCCTTCCCTCACTCTGTTATGTGACAGCAAAAGACAGAGGTCGGTGGCTAACCCCAGACTAGCACAGTTTTGTGTAGAAGGCAGGAAGGAAACCATCTCACCTGGGAACGACATGAATGGAAGATTGTAAAGCCACACTAAGGACAGCCCTGGAAGCAGGACTGTGGTCTCTCCTAAAAGCTGCCCTGCAACAGGGCTGTACTCACTGGAGCCCAGTGATGACGGGCAAAGCTGGCAGCGCCTCGGGTGACAGCCATAAGCTCGAAATTCGCAACACTCGTATCTGCCACGAGTTTACTTCTATTAAAAGCTGCTTGATCCTGGAGTAAGTTTCTATCTTTGTGCCTGGCAAGATTTTTTAAGCTCTGCAAACAACTTGCCTTTTAGGTAGGCAAGCATCCAAAGAGTGAGGCCTGAAATAACCACGACTCCTGGGTTCCTCTGAGTGGTCTGCAAAGAGCTCGTCTCCCCTTTCCTGCTTGCTTTTTGCTCTCACCTCTCTCTTTTCCTTTTGGTTCACTGCCATGTGGCCTTAGTGCCGCTCAGTTATTCAACAATCTGTATAAATTCAACATCAAATGAGTAATGATTTTCCTGCCAAATTTAAGGAGACAATTGCACTAAAACTTCTCTGATATCAATAGCATATTTGAAAGTCTAATTTAATAGTAACATGCTTGGCGTTTTTTTTTTTTATTTCCTTTGATTTTATATATACATACATATATATATATGTATGTAATTTTTTTTTCATCAACTTAGATTTTTCAGCTATTCTCCTCTGAAGACTCTCCATGTATGTGGGCATCCCAAGGCTCCTACAGAAATGAGGCATGGTCATGAGAAATGGTGATGAACAGAGGTCAGAATGTGCCCTTTTTGCTCTGGCAAGACAAAGCTGTTAACATGACTGGCGGTGCTAAAAGCAAGCTCTCCAACTGGCCTGTTTATCTTCATGGGTCACATTTGAAGAATTTGGTCTATCTCACTTTCCCGATAGGGAAAGTGAATTCTAAACCCGAGGCCAATACTTTGAAGGTTATGGGAAAAATAAATACTTTAGTGTCTGCAAATAATCTTTTCTTGCTACAAGAAAAATATATCTATTAATAAAATAAAAATTGTTGTGCAAATATTTCTTTAAAGAGAGGCAATAAAAATGACAAGGTGCTTAATCCAAAGGCCTCTTGCCCCTTGTAAAGGTTTTGAGTCACTACAAATGCTGTATTAACCCCAGAGTAAACTGCTTGTAGGGCATGAGCTCATCGGTCTTGGACTCTGGGAAGGGATGTTTGAGCCAAGGTGCTCCCAGCTCATATAAAAGACAAGGGAGAGACAAACAGCTCCCTCTCCATACGCGTGCTTCTCTCCAAACCCCAGTGCGGTATACTGTGAATGTATTTAGACTTTATCCCTGGTTCCTGTCATGGATTTCCTCAAACCCTTGAAATTATCTGTGTAATGGGAGTGTCTTTTTTGTTGTTCATAATGAGCCCCTTTGGATAACATCCACATTTACATTAACAAGGTGACTTACAGTGGGGCCCTAGGTTACCTGGTTGAGGGCTGGTCACCAGCAAGGCCAAGTGATTAGGAAGTTGAAACTTTCAGCTGCACTCACCCACTGACCTCTGGGAAGGAGGTAGGGTGGAGCTGGAGAGCAAGTTCTACAAAAGCTCTCACAGGACAAGATTTGATGAGCTGTTGGGTTGCAGAATATGTGGTAGAGCTGGGAGTGTGGTGTCCCCAGAGCCAGCATGGATGGGATGTGTCACTTCCCATGCCTCACCCTCTCCATCTCATTGCCTAGCTGCCCAAGATAAAAAGAGGTGTTTACATAACTGTATATTTAGTAGGGTACCACTGTAGTTGCTTTGTGTAGACAGATACATACCCTTTGTAACAGACTACTAAGAGTAAGTAAGCTGTCTCCCTGAGTTCTGTGAGCTGTCCTAGCAAATTATTGAGCCTAGCAGGCATCCACTTATAGCTGAGGATCAGAAGCATAGGCCACAGCTTGAGACTTGTGTTCGTGTCCGAAGTGGGGGTGGTCTTGTGGGACTGAGCCCTTAACCTGCGGGCTTAACTCTTAGCATAAAGGCTATGTCACTGGACTCCCATGTAGTCGACCGCGATTCGTGTCCCGGACCCGATGGCTTAAAACTCACGCCGGGTGCATGTGCGTGCATGCCCAGGATCCTGAGAGGAGAACAGAGGAGAAGGGATTGCGGCGTGGCCATCCTACCTGAGGGGGTGATTTCTCACTTTCTGTCTCTCTGTCTCTCTCTGTCTGTCTGGCGAGTGCATGTGCCCTATAGCAAAAACCTCTCCAGAAAAAAAAAGCCACTCAGAGCCTGCGGTGGAATGCCGCTGTTTACATAGTAAAGGCCTGAGTAAACCAGAGCCTGACACAGTGCTTCCAAGATTCAATCACCTTGATCCAATTACCACCCAGTAGAACTGAATTCCAAGATGTGAACTTCTAGGACAAGTCCTTTTCCAAACCATCCCATCTTCCTTATTCCTTTTGTTATTACAAATGTAAACACAACCACAAGTAGCTTCACCCCAGTGCTAACCATTTTGAACACTTATTTAGATCAGGCCCTGGGCTGGGGCCTTCAGTGACAGGACTCTCTTTAATTTTCCTATTTTACACATGAGGAAACAGAGGCGCAGATAGTCTAATTTGTCCAAGGTCCCAAGAGACTTGAGCCAGGGTTTTCTGGTGTAAAAGCCCAAACACCTCCAGACTCACCAGGCCACAGGGGCTCAGCCCTCACACCCAGTCGCACTAGGGCTGCCCCTGCAGTCCAGATTCAGGGCAGCCAGGTCTACCTTCCCCTCCCCTTCCTGACTCCTTTCAGAATGACTCCCTATCTACGGGCTTTATGTTCCATTTCTGAACTTGCCTCTTCTCCATTGTACTTAAAGCAAATTTGTCTCATGATTTTGTTTGCTTTCGTTTGTTTGTTTGTTTGTACCGGAAAACAAGTATTGATAGGATCTGAGAGAAGGAGGTGGTAAAGACACCACAGGCCTGAGGTACACAGAGCCAGAGGCTCCAGGGAGAGGGAAGGAAAGCATGGAACCAGGATCTCTGAAGGGAAGTTCGTCCTTCCAATTTCACTGAGTCAGCTTTGTCCCTGACCAAGGAGGTTCTATCTCCTAGGCCCAGTATTGAACTCAACACCGAGATCCGAGGTGTAAAAATGAGGAGGAAAAAAAGGGAGAAATAGGAAGAGGAAGGAGGAAAAAACAAAGAACATCTGAACAATATATCTAGGAATTTCACTCTTTCCTTCAGAAATAGTAAGAACTTGTTAAATGCCCCTTTCCTTATGGACCTAGATTTTACATGTTCATTAAATAATTAATTATCTTTGTACACAAATATGGCAGTTTTGAAATATGCATTAATTTACTAAATTAAACATCAACTAGTAGTGGCAAAGAGTTGTTGTCTACAGTACGTTAGCAGAAATCTGCAGAAGGATTTCCCCAAATTTTGTGTGACATAAGGGCAACTCCTCTTACTTTGAAGTCTGTTCTTCTTGCTGGTTTTGCAGGGATTTTGTAAGGAACAAAATAAGTGGACATAAAGCATTTAAAACTTACCTATTGAGATGGCTACATTTAGTATCTGAGTTTGCGGGAACAGATTGTTTTTATTTGGTGGCTTCCTAGGTAGCAGAATATTTGAAATTGCGACATGATTTGAAGGGAGTATTAAGGGATTAGTAAACTAAAATTTTAAGTTCCTTTGATTTAGAAGTATCTTTAGATAGTCATGAAAGGCTTAGGCTAGTTTAAGACCATTGGAGTTTGCACCTTTGAAAGAAATACAATTAAGATTCAAGTAAATGCCTTCGGGAGATAGTGAGCGATGAAAACAAATCTCCTAAGACTAAAATTTTTAAAAATGCATGATTAATTTTGAACTGCAATATGTGTTCAATGTGGAAATGGAAAATACAGAGCATAAAGAAGAATATTTTAAGAGAAGCATTCAAAGAAGAATATTTTAAGAGAAGCATTCATACTGCTACCATCTGTAAGTACTTTTTATTTGGGGGGGAGGAATATCATAGAAATATGTATCTGTCTACACAAAGCAACTGCATTGGTATCCTATTAAATATACAGTTTTGTAAACAGCTCTTTTTACCTTGGCCATTTACCATAAGATTACCTACATATTAAAAGTATTATTTTTGAAGAGTGAATGAATTGCTATTTTTTGGTTGTCTAAAAATTAATATTACAGGGACCAGCAGGTGGCATGGAGATTAAGGTACTGGGCTTTCACATGACCAACAGCGGTTTGAGTCCTACACCTAGCAGCTTAAAATCACTCCAGGTGTGTGTGTGTGTGTGTGTGTGTGTGTGTGTGTGTGTGTCCAAAATCCTAAGAGGATAATGGAGAAGAAGGAATTGCAGCATGGCCATACCCCCAGGGAGTGATTTCTCACTTTCCCTTTCTCTGTCTCTCTCTGTTGTGTGCACATGCTCTATGGCAAAAACAAATAAGCAAACAAGAAAATTAATACTTTCTATACCACTTAGCATCTCCAATTTTTATTTAATATAAATAACCCTTAAGAGCACTCTTAGCACACATATATTTATGTTGTGTATATGTTTATGCGCAGAGAGATAAACAGATCATTTTCTTGGGGTAATGACTGTTACAGAATTACGAGGTCAACGATTTTGAGCATTTTTGCAATCCAAGTTTGGAACTGAGGTCAGCTTTTCAAAGTTGTCCGTGCCAGGAGCTGCTGACTTGTAGCCAGTCTCCTTTGGCGAGGGTGCACCACCATAACTGGCAATTCCAATTTAGGATGGGTATCATCCCAGTTGGCAATTTCTGTGCTCTGAGTCTGGCAGCAGTGTGCTCCATCCAGGGCTTATTTTACCTCCACCTGCCCAGGGTTTATTATGGACCCTGGAGGAAGGCCCATCCATCCACAATGAGCTCCTGGTGGGCAGGGGAGACAATGGTGGCTCTGACATACTGGCTGGGTACATCCACTTTAGGCTGACAACTGTGTCCTCTTATTCATTCACCAGCTGCCCCTGAATATCCCAGGGAACTGCTCACCCCTCAAATGTCCTTATCTGAGTTGGGGGGAGAAGAATAACGAATGTCCACTGGGCGAAACAATTAATCTCTAGAAAAGATAAGAATGAATGGAAGAGCATCTGTGGAAGATGTTGTATTCTATTTTTGGCAAAACATCTATAGATAATCTGTTCTGTCTACAGCACATCCGGATTTTACCACCTGTGAATTTAATTGAGGCAGTACTTACGCACCAATTTGAATAATATGCTTGCTTATAAAGTCAAGCCTGTAATTTTTCCTTACACCAAGGGGGAGTTGGTTTTCTTTTGATTTCCGAAGTTGAAAAAGCGGTTATCATACTCTAGACTAGTTTAAAGTTTAAAAGAGGCTGGTGACCTAGGGCCATCAGTCACTCTGTGCGTACATCTGTCTTCCTCTGGGTCACAAGTACATATAGCCTCTCTGTTTTCAATGATCACATTATTCTCAGGATCGAGGGAACCCCTACTCACACAGTGCTCTGAAATGGCAGTTGACGTGGAATCCAGGTTTACCAGCGACACGAAGCCCCCAACCAGGAATGGACATGTTTGAGGGTGAAGCGGTTGTCAACGACCTCAGAAAAATCGTCGGATATTTAATAATTACAGTTGCTCTCAACACTTAACTGTGGAAGTTTTTGCCTCAGTAAGATATCGGTGTCTGTGGTTTATATCGGACGACAATAGATTCTGGCTGTGGACTTCCTGAAGGGACAGCCTGTGTCTCCTTTATCTCGCTCTGTCCTTAGAATGTGGCACTTGGCCTAGCCTGTGATTATGAACTCATGGGAAAGGACCTTAAAATAACCTATATTTCCCTTATGTTTGTAGTAGGTAAAATAACCTGAAAGAGAAGTACCTCACCAAGTGGTTTTAACTTTCCTACAGCTGTAGCAGGTCAGTGAAACTGCAATCAGTTTTCTTCTTTCCTGTGAGTACTTACATCAAAATTAACATGAGACCACATTCTCTAAAAACATGCCCATTCCAGATAATCTTTCTGTGAAACGTCACACAGAACCTTCTTACCAACTGTCATTGAAGCAAGGGGTTACCATGGGCCATGAGAAATGTTTTCTCTTCTTTTGTTTCAGTAAGTGGATGATTAAATCACCCAGGATGGAGGAAGTCATCTCCTTTGTTCTTACACATTCTCATGATAATATCAAGTATTGGAAAGCATGAGAGGAAATAGGCTCTCATTTCTGGAAGACACTGCAAGTATATGTTGATACTTTCAGCACTCTGTCATAGAAAAAAATTAGAACAACCTAAATATCTTTAATAAGAAAATAGTTGAATAAACTGTTTAGAGCCACACAATAGGATATTTGCAAAGGGTAGATCAATATACTGACATAGAAAATTCACCAAGATGTAGTTTTTGGGATGAAATGATGAGTATAAAATAATATGTAGAGTATGTTAGCATCTATTACATCTGCTACCCACCAGATATACATACTAGTGGTGTGTGTGTGTTTGTGTGTGTGTATGTGTGTGTGTGTGTGCGTGTGTGTGTGCATGTGTGTTTAAGAAAAAGGTTAGACTGAGGTAGAATTGAAGAAAGCAATCCCATTTACAGAAGCCAGAAAAATATATATATACCTAGGAATAAAACTAATCAAAGAAGTCAAAGACCTCTATAAGGAAAACTACGAAAAACTAAAAAAAGAAATTGAAAATGTTATAAAAGAGAGAATGGACATCCCAATGCTTCTGGATTGGAAGAATTAATATAATCAAAATGTCAATTCTACCCAAATAAATTTACAAATTTAATAAAACCCCAATCAAATTACCAGAGATATTCTTCAGAGAATTAGAAAAGGCAATAATAGATTTTTGTTCACCACAAACAAAAATCAGCTCAAAATAGATCAAAGTCCTAAACATAAAACCACAAACTATAAAATATCTAAACATAAAACCTCAAACTTTAAAACTACTGATGGAAAACATAGGAGAAACTTTTGGAGACATTGGAGTAGGCAAAACTTCTTACATAAGACGCCCAAAGTTGCTTTCACTTTTCTATTTCCTGAGTTTTCATGAAATAGAAAGGTGGCCTTATTATTATTTTTTTTTGAGAGGGTTTTGCTATAGGATGCATGTACTTGCCACAAAGAGAGAGAGACAGAGAGACAGAAAGCAAGAAATCACGCCCACAGGGGATGGCCACATCACAATCCCTTCTCCTCCATTCTCCTCTTGGGATCTTGGGCACACACGCACACGTGCCCGGCATGAGTTTAAGCCACCAGGTCCAGAACTCGAACTGTGGTCGACTACATGAGAGTCCAGTGACATAGCCAATATGTCAACTGCTGGTCCTGCCTTATATAAGTTTTAAAAGCTTCTGCATAGCAAAAGAAATAATCATTAGAGCAAAGAGACAGCCCTTGGAATGGGAGAATACATTTATTTGCACACTATGCCTCAGATAAGGGACTGAGATCCAGAATATACAGGGAACTCAAGCAGCTTACTCACAAAAATATAAACAATCCAATTAAAAGATGGGCAAATGAGTTCAAAACAGACAACTCTCCACAAAAGACACAGGAACAGTTCAAAAACTACGTGGAAAAATGTTCAGTATCTCTTTTCATAAGGGAGATGCAAATCAAAACCACAATGAGATACCACCTAATCTCAGTTGGAATGACTAAGATAAAAAAAAAAAATGTGTACTAATGGGGTTTGTGTGTTTGTTGTGAAACGGGAACTCTGCTACACTGTTGGTAGGAATGCAAATTATGGAGGCTGTGGTGAAAAGGGAACTCTGCTACACTGTTGGTAGGAATGTAAATTTTGGAGGTTCCTTGACAATCAACAAATAAAACTATCATGTGATCCAGCAATTCCACTCTTGGGTATCCACTCAGTAAGAAAAATACTTGCACATCTATGTTTATTACAGCAGTATTCATAATTGCTAAGACATGGAATCAACCCAAATGTCCAAGAACAGATGACTGACTGGATTGAAAAAATGTGGCACCTATATACTATGGAATACTATTCAGCCATAAAAAATGATAAGACCCTGGCATTTGATAGAATAGAAAGTGGATGAACATAGAAAATTTTTTGCTATGCAAAGCAAGCCAGAATATGAAAAGAGGTACTGTATGTCCACACTTAATATATAGCAAATGTCTGCACTCTGTGGCAGAAGCTCAAAGCCTGGATGGTATTAAAGCAGAGAGAGTAACTGTGGATACAAGAGACAGTGTGGGAGGAAGGTAGGCTATGGGGGGCAGAGGAAGGAAATCAAGGGGAAAAAAAGCAAAACATTTAACAGGCACAAAAATGAAAAAATCTGTTGATGATAATGTGTATGGTAATACCTTTGACCGGACTAATATACAAAGTCTTCATGCTGAAAAAATTCATTTTTTAGTGTTGGAAAGATGTACAGTGATTAAATGTAAATAAAAAAGGAGAAGAAGAAGAAGAAGGAGAAAAAGAAGAAAAAGAAAAGAAGAAGGAGAAGGAGAAAAGGGTTTAGCAAAGCAAGGAGTAAATTGATTAGTTTGTTGTGTACTTTTAAAAGAGAAATTAGGGCTAGCGAGAGAGGATGTAGCCTACAAATTCAATGTTATTAGTTATGTTTAAAATTTAAATAACTGGGACCAGCAGGTGGCATGGTGGTTAAGGCTCTGGACACTCCCACATGGCCGACCATGGTTCAAGTCCCAGACCTGTTGGCTTGCTTTCTCACTTTCTCTCTCTCTCTGTGTTTCTCTCTGGTCAAATTAAATGAATGAATACATGAAATTGAATAAATAATTCTTTAAAAAATAAATTAAATAACTAGTATTTATTCATTTTTACTTCTGTGTTCTATTTATTATTACCTTTACTTTTTATATACTTCATTACTTTATTATAGTACTTATTCTTACTTATGTATTTATTTACTGCTTGTATGTTTTGCTTATTTATTTATTTTTCTTTGTGATAGAGCACCTGCTTGAGCATGAGAGAGAGAGAGAGAGAGAGAGAGAGAAATATATATGTATGGAGAGAGATTAGAGCACCCTCCACAGGGTCTGGTCATGCTGCAATTCCCTTCCTCCAGTCTCCCAGTCCAACAGATGTTGGGTGCTCACTCATGGGCCCAGGCTGACCGGGCTAGAGATTTGAACTACAGTCACCCATGTGGATCCAGCATCTCCTGAGTAACTCATTACCATTGTCCTATGGAGCTGACCCTTATTCAGCTTTGTTTTTTTTTTTTAGAGGTTTTTGCTATAGGGCACGAGCGCTTGCCAGACAGAGAGAGACATAGAGACAGAAAGTGAGAAATCACCCCCCGGGGGGATGGCCATGCCACAATCCCTTCTCCTCCATTTTCCTCTCGGGATCTTGGGCACGCATGCACACGCGCCCGGCGTGAGTTTTAAGCCACTGGGTCCAGGACGCAAACCACGGTCGACTACGTGGGAGTCCAGCGACATAGCCATTATGCTAACTGCTGGACCCTACCCAATATTGTTAAATGGTAAAAGTGAAGCTCTCTAGAGAAGGCACATCGCAAGCACGCCATATGTGTTGCAGATGTTGTTAAGTGGGTGAGCGGTTCTCCCCCAATGCTCCCGTCAGTGTGTGTTGTATCTTGGATCGGATGAATATCATTACCATTTTGGCTTAAACTGGTGTTTATTTTTTCCTGTTTTGCCCTCTTGTTGGGCATTTTTAAAATTTAAAGAAACTAGTCAGCATTTCTTGCCTCTCACCAGCCTCCTGACAGGCCTGCCTGATACTCTGTCTGCAGGCGGAAGTACTCAGCTCTGGATCTCACAGCTATTGGCTCGCGGTGTGCTCAGTGGTGAGTGTGCACATTAACTCCTTGCTCAGGTGACAGGAGCATTCGTGGACAGGGTCTGTCTGCATCTTATCAACAGAATATACGGCAGTTCCTCTTGGCTCAGTGGAAAAAAATAAGATTTACTTTTCCTTTTAGAAGTGATTGACTGAGGGAAAAAGTGTTCACATAGAAGGAGAGCTGTCAAGATCTGTGGACAATTAGTTCTCTGCAGGTAGCTGGATATCAATATCTATACCTGCAAATTCAAAGATTTAACAACTCAAGCCAAACATACTTATCTACCACAGTGGGAAAAAAATTGTTCACAGTAGATTATGTTAACTGTCTATCCAAGCTCTTTTTAACACCTGAAAACAGCTGTCTTACTTTTCTCACAAGTCAGCAGTCGGCAGAATTCTATTACCTGAGTCAAATTTACCACAATTAAAAACAAGTGATAAGCTTTATCATGAGAGACAAATAGAAACACAAGTTCCCATCTCTGGTGAGGAAAGGGCAAGAGGAGAGCAGGATGGATCTATTGGAAACAATGCCTTGAAAGGAGACGGTGCCCCAGTGTTTAAATTCGTATTTGGCCTTGTTTGGTTCCCCCGCCCAAATAATGGTGTTAATCTCACTCTCATTCCTACCAGGTGAACCCCAGCAAGATGCTATGGTGGCAGCCGGCACCAAGTTCTAGAAATTTTCTCTTCTTGGGTCATTCTCTAACATCTAAAAAATGTCTGTCTTAAGTGGTTTCCATCCACGCAAATTAATGAGAAGCATGTGCTAGTAGAATGCAATGCAGAGTGAGAGGCCATGATGGCATCCTTGACGATGAAACGCTCGTTCTCCTGGCCCTTCTGCCTCAGACGTGGTAGAGACCGACTCCGATCCTCGTGTCTCAGGCTGCAGCCCGACTCCGTGGTGAGCTAGTGGATACCGTTGCTCTGTCCTGATGTGAGAGCGAAGGCCACTTAGAAGCTGAGAGCAGCCAGGGTAACTGCCCTCTCAGGTCCCCATGGAGGGATTCCACAGTGAGACCAGGGCCCCTCTCTTCTCATGCCTTCTGACACCCCAGGATACCTTTGAGAAGTCGAAACCCACCTCTTTGCAAGTCAATGTTGTCTAAACTCCGAAACCCCTTCCTACCTCTGAGTTTTGCAGAACCTTAGAATTACTTGTTGGGTCAAATTCCTCCCCGTTACTTGAACATATTCCTATTATTTTTCTGCATCCTTTAAGTTACTGTCTCATAAACGTGACTGTAAATTCAGTGTGTCTCAGCATTCTTGTGAAATTATCTCAGAACTGAGGACGTACAGACTTGCCTGTTGGAAGTGAGATGAGCCAGCAGTTAGGCCCAAACCATCGACACTGACTCTGCTCAGAGAGTCTTGTCCGCAGAGCTGTCAAACGAGTGGCCAGATCAGCCTCTCCTTCCCCCGTCGTGCTGGGGCCACTGTTCCAGTCCATACCCCTACACTGGACCGTCCCAAGGACTTCTTCTAGGGTTTCCTGCTTCTCCTCTCTTGCTGTCTCATCCAGGTCTTTCCCCAATTCCCTGATGTTATGTGCAGATGATACTAAAGTTATATTTAATTTTTGTATATAGCGATCCTTTATGACAATCTGCCTTGTCACTTGTTATTGGCTGGATTATGTCCTCCAATACAATATGCTTAAATCCTACTCCCTGGTATCTGTGAATGTGACCTTATTTGGAAATAGGGTCTTTGTAGGTTAACTAGTTAAGATGAGGTATCAGTAGCATGGGCCCTTATGCCAACATGACTGGTGTCTTAGAAAAGACCTAGAGACGTCCACTCAGAGGGAAGAAGCCATGTGACTACAGAGATACGGATCAGACTGGTGCAACTGCAGGCTGAGGACACCAGGGACTGCCAGTGGCCACCAGAAACCGGGAGAGTGGTATGGGACAGGTTCTCCTCGGATCCCACAGAGGAGCAACCCGCTAAGACCTGGATTTGGACTTATAGATTCCAAAACTATGAGACAATAAAGTTCTTTTGGTCTTAAGCCTCCTGTTCTGTAGTAATTTGTTAACAATGGCCTTAGAAAACTAACACACCACCCAAGCCCCACCTCCGCCCCTCCACGTAGCTGCTGCACTGTGCTGGGCGCACACCAGGCCTCCCTGCCGTTTCTGTAAGTTCTGGGGAGCACAGAATGGAAACTCAGAAGAAAGACTCTCTCAGACCATGACCTCCGACTACTGAGGCGTCTGCTCCCCAAGCAGAGAACTTTAGCTGGTTAGACAAAAGCTGTATAAAGCGTAATAATAAAACAAACAAGTGCCGATTGTATAACATGGCATCTGTGTGGTCTTTTCTCATAGGACTTTTTTCCCCAGTTTTTGCTATAGGGTGCTCACACTCACCAGAGATACAGAGAAAGAGAAAAAGAGATGGGAAGTGAGAAATCGCCCCCAGGGAAATGGCCACACTGAAATCCCTTCTCTTCCACTCTCCTCTTCAGATTTTGGGTATGCACACACACGTGCCCAATACATTTTCAAAGCTACCAGTTCTGGGACTTGAATCACTCACTTGGACATATGGGATCCAGCTGCCTTAACCACCATGCCACCCGGCTGGTTCTTCCCATAGGATTTATTTATTTTATTCCTTTATTTTTAGGTTTTTGCCATAGGACACATGCACTTGCCGAAGAGAGACAGAGAGAGGGAAAGTGAGAAATCACTCCCCAGAGGGATGGCCACACCACAATCCCTTCTCCTTCATTTACCTCTCTGGATTTTGGGCATGCACACATTCACACCCGGTGTGATTTACAAGCTGCCAGGACAGGACTCAAACTGCAGTAAGCCACGTGGGAGCCTAGCACTATGCTACCTGCTGGCCCTTTCTCACAGGATTTAAACATTCATGGTCAATACTGAATCGAAGGCAAATCAAAGGGTGTAACGAAGTCGGTACCCCAGAAGAAGGTTGTTGTCAGAAGCCTGCCTTCAGTCAAATGATCTCAAACTGGAATCTCCAGCATCTAGTCCACAGGAAACATTCACCTTAGCCGTCAGCATCCCGCCACCGCACTCTGCCAGAGTCCATGGTCTCCCATCAGTGCTGGCCGGCTCGCGCTGGTACTGCAGGAGCACAGTGCTCTGGTGCTGGAAGCCATGCGGAAGCCTGGGTCCTGTCCCTGGGTTGATTTGTTTATGCCAGGAATGCACGCGTGTTCCTGTGATGCTGGTTGGCTGGAAGAGACTGGAGGCACTATCTTTCCCTGACTTCAATTCAAGGAGGTGCTAGCAAGCTTTTTTTTTTTTTTAATTAAAATTTTATTTTCTTAATTTTTGGAGAGGTTTTTGCTATAGGGTGTGTGCGCTCACCAGAAAGACAGAGAGAGACGGAAACACAGCAAGAAATCACCCCCCAGAGTGGATGGCCACGCCACAATCCCTTCTCCTCCAATCTCCTCTCGAGATCTTGGGCATGAATGCACACACGCCGGGCATGAGTTTAAGCCACCTGGTCCAGGACTTGAACCGTGGTTGACTACATGGAAGTCCAGCAACATAGCCATTATGCCATCTGCTGGTCCTGCTATCAAGCTTCTTAAGTCTTTTCCCTCCTATTTATAGTGCTCGTGGCGTTTTGAGGATCTATCGCCACGTACAGAAAAAGAGCTGACACATAGTTGGATGAACGACTGAGCAAGCTAGTGAATGGAAGCCTTAGAAGACCTAAACCAATTTGCTGAAGCTTCTCAGCCTGACGTCATTCTCTGGTCCCCAGAGCAGGAGCAGAGTCCCTTGGTGGCCGGTGCCCTCTGGAACCAGAGGAGGGCAAGCACTCTTCCTCACTCAGTAAGAACAGCTGGTATTTCTTTCATTGTTTGGGTCGGAAGAAATTCTTTTCAGAAACCAGGAAGGCTTTTTTGTTCATTAAGTTATGGATTTTTTTCACATGTGCATATTTCTAGTTTCTTTTCTTTTTTACTCTAGGCTATATCCATGGGATTTGTGGAACTAATTGGAAACAAAATTCCTGATATTTAATCCAGGCAAATTTTTCTCACATGGTTTCAGAGGGATTAGAACTTTCTCCAGTTTGTGGACGGTACAAGCTGCAACTGCACTTCCAAATCAGAGCTACACATTGGGTCCCAATTCCATCTGACCACCCTGGAAGAAGCTAGGTGCCTGGCCTTTGCATCAAGCTTTCTTTAGAATTGTCTCAGCATCTACTTCTGAGTGACCCGGAAATGGCCTACACACAGAGAAGCATATGCAAACGGTGGTGCTTCTTTCCACGGGGAAAACAGTAAGTGACTAGAGGGCAGGTGTATTTTATCACCGCATTCACGTCCTTGAATTGTGATTCTACATGTTGCATTGGCTCCATGCAGAAGCTGCCTGAGCACCAGCGAGTGAGCTCTGTTACAGCACAAGGCAATAGCGAAGGCTGCATAACTGAGCAGCCAAAATGTGTTTAATGTTGCATTTCTTGTTGGTTTCAAAAACAAACAAGTGTGCATTGACGTACGACGATCTAAAACTCCAATTCAGGCATACCGACTGTTTCACACGTAGCATCAGAGACTAGCTGAGAAGTGAGATTCAACCAATAATGGATGCATACCAGCCCCTGGTTGCAGAGTGCATTCGAAGTCTTCTCATCTCAAATGTCTATCCCAGTTTGTAGCACAATGAGAACCCTGGTTGCTGCTTCGAGTGCTTTAATGGGAGTGGATGGACATAAATGCTTGTGTTTCAGTATGATTTCTTTTCACCTCCAACCACTTCGCTCTATCAAGATGCATATAGAGGGATTTCTCCATGTGAAATCTAGCTCCACGGAGACTTCATCAGACACCAGAGAATGCACTGCATTCCCTAATCCACTGTAGCCCATATCTCAGGGTGAATCACAAATGATGGAAAATTTGGGAAGTCGATGTTTGGTGAAGGATTTCAAAATACAGCTATAATTTTTTGATGAATGAATTATCCTAAGGATTCCCAATCTTTTGAGACAGGTACTACCCTCAGCTCTCTCTGTTGTCTTCTTCTTTTATTTCTTCCATGAGAGAGAGAGAGAGACAAAGAGATAGCATCCCCAACAGGGTCCTCACACTGTCATTTACTCTCAGTGAAAGCCACCCCTGGATCATGGGCAAGTGAGCATCCACCTGCCGTATCTGGATATACCTCTAGAGGCAGAGAAAAAACTTCCCCATTGAGTTAGCCTGGCAGAGAGAGCATTGCATTACCACGGTGCCAAGTCTAGCCCGCTCACTCTATTTTCTAAAACTTATATTTTAGAACCATGAGCTAAAATGTCAAGAGAATTAAAATTGCTACCTCTTGAGGTAGTTTATAAGCATGCTTAAACGTCTGTGTTGCTGGTAATTGGGGTCCTCCCACCCTGGGACATTGGGGTGGTGAAGTGCTGATCGGGCATCTTTTGCAGTGTAGGAAAAGCTGCCACTCCATGAAACTGGGCATTGTTTAACACAGGTGCTTCTTTGTGTATACACCAAGCAGCGTGGTCCCCAAACAACAGGCGATTGTTATTGAATGCACCGAGCTAAACAGAGTAATTATAGGTTCTGAGGAGACGGGCCGCTGTGGATGGAAGCTGCATCGGTTTGGGCTTTCTTTTCATGGAAGTGTTTTAATTATATCTTTAATGGCCTAGAATTCACAAGAAACTAAAAATGCAATACATTGACATTCTTTCTGGGGGTATCTCGGCTGATTGTACTTGTTTTGTGGAGTGATACAAAGCAATGTTAAAAAGTCTATGAATACTTTCGTAGAGTTGCTTACTTCCTTCGAAAACTGGCAGATTTCTAACCTTCAGACCCACCCAACTATCTAACACTTGCAGGGTTTTCTTTTGAGATGTGGAGTATAGCACCTTTTTTCAGTTTTCAGGGTCTGAAAGATGACTCTCTGATGCTGGTGTTCTAACAAATATCGATTGCAATCATCTTGCGTAGCTTCAATAACTCTCGGCTATAAAATATAAAACAAGGTTTCTACTGCTGGCATTTTCATAATAGGAAATAGTTTAAAAGCATTGTATTTCACCCAGATTTTAACTCATTACAATTTTATAAGCTTAGAGGAATATTACTTTTATTGAAAGGTTATAAACATTATTCTTATTTCTTGAGCCACATGGAATGCATGATTAAATAAACTGAGAAAACCTATAACAGTGCCTACCAAACTATTTTTATTGCATTTGATGCATTGCACAAAGAAAGAGGATATTTTAAAATTGGGACTAGTGATGATTTCCTTCTGGAGTCTGCTCTTAGTGCCAACCAACCAAGCGAATCTATGAGTCAGTCATGTTAGTGAGGGAAAAGTGGGTCAGACCAATCGTTTGACCTTCAGTAGCAAACATGGTTGGCTAAATGACTTAATTTTTTTTTTCTCTCTCTCCAACAGGTGGCTATGATGTCTTGTAGCTATAGTCCAAATTAGTTTTGGGTCTAAAGTAGACAAAAAAGTGAAAAGTCTATCTGATTATCTTTTCTGCTTTTCTATTTTTAGTATTATTGTCTTGCTTTTCTCTCTGTTGAGAACAACGTGATTTTTCTCAAGCTCAAGAGAAAAGAATGATCTCCCAACTCTCTCCCCACAGTCTCATCCACAACAAAATGAAAAGAGAGCAAAGAGGGAGATAATTTTACTTTATAGATTCATGAACTCTGCTTTTGCTTGCAGTGTGGTCATTTAAATACTTATTAAACTTCCTCACTGGATGCTTAATGTGACTTTATGTAAAATTGAAATTCAAGGGAATGTACTATTCCCTCAAATTCTGTTTTTAAATAATTATTTATTTAATTTATTTGCTATTATTATATTTTAATTTGATCAGAGAGAGAGAGAGATAGAGACAGAAATTGAGAAAGCAAGTAGCCAGGTCTGGGAGTCCAGCACTTTAATCACCATACCACCTTGCTGGTCCGCCCTCTCAAATTCTTAAAGCTATGACTTGGGGTCCCAAGTTGGCCCCTCAGATGACCAGGTCCTGAGAAATTCTGAAGTGGCTGGCCAGCATCTAGTTGCATGGTAGGCAGGGTCAAGGTCTCAGTCTAAGTAAAACATATTCATGAAGGGACTCGTGGGTAACATAATAGCCATCACTCTAAAGTCATTCACAGACGCCGCCCCCCCCCCCCCCCCGAGGGCTCAAACATCCATGATAAGGAGAGAAAACTACAATAAAGACTTGAGAGATGAAAAAAAGAGTTATTTCTCTAAGATCCTTATCACTGGGGTTGCTGTCATGTGGATTGCATAACACCAGAGTGGACAGCGGATGCTTCTTGTCTTTATCATTGGAATGTGAACGGGCTCCGGCAACGTGCCTGTGTGGTGCCTTTGCTACGTCACTGCAGGAGCCCACACGGTAGGTGCAATTCCACTGGCCACCACAGTCTCTGGTCCCATCTCGGAAGCCTCATGGTGGCAGTGGTGCCTTTAGGCATTGGTGTACGGACCAGTTCCCCTGGAAGGCATCGTCATAGCACTGGTGAATGTGTCTGTAGCAACCGGAGGCAAAAAGCTGGAGAAAAGGATGATGCTAGGTGCCACATAGGAACTCAGAGGGCCCACGCATCCAAAATAGTCACCTCTGGGGCTTCCCGAAAGGAACATGAAGATTCGAGGGGACCGGCCATTCTGCAGTTATGGTTGGACAGAGGAGGGTAGTGACAGAGAAATACTGTGTCACCAAGAGATCTATTGTCCCCAGCTTGGTATGGCATCACAGAAGATGGGCCAGAATTCAAAGTTGCTCTAAACATCTGTGGATTTCTTGTCTCCTGACCTAAAAGTAAGAATTATGTTTGAAAATTTGAAGAGAAGCTCTTTCAGTGCACAGTGGCTGTCAAAACTGTGTAATCTTGTCAACCAGGGTGTCAATTAAACTGGGTTGAAGAGCGGGTTCGTACGTCCCTCCGTGTACACGGTTTCTTGGAATTTCAGGCGGCAATCCTCTGCATACAGCTCACGCAGCACTTCTGTCACAACGTGAGAATGGGAATCATATGCTCTGCCTTCCTGAGGGGGAGAAAAATATTCTTTAATGTTTTCCAGAAATGACACTGTTTTTCATTATCTGGTGCATTTCACGTCTGTTGTTCGGCTCAATACGTTGGATTTGCATCCCAGTGGTTATTTCCAGGGGCTGGGGTGAGGTACCAGCATTTCCCTCTGCTATGAGTGTGGAAACTACATGTCCATTTCTCTTGGAAAAGAAAGCAAGACTGCAGTCTTCTTCCCCGTCTCCCCACCTTACTCTCTGCCACCTCATTCACTGGATGGCGAGCATGTTAGTTGGGTTTTAGAAACACATCCCCACAATACAAAATTTACGTTGAAATAATGGACATAGCTAAGGCGTCATACGCATTTTTATGCTGTAATTTATTGTTCAGAAAACTTGGTTTTTGAAGGGATTTTGTAAAATGTAATCTCACAGTACATTTCAAGACAGAAGGAGGCCATATGGTCCATCCAAACCCATCCACCTGTCTGTCTAATGTTTGCATCGTGGAATTTTTTTGTTCCTTGTCTGGCTTCTTCTTTGAATATACTCACAGTTGCATGTTTCATTGTTGCCTTTGGTAGACCATTTCACACATTAATTATTCCCTGCATAACGAAGTTGACTAATTTTTTATTTTCTTTCCAAAGACTGAAGGGGAAAAGGCTGACGATGACTAACTTGAATCTCATAATAGCAGGTGGGCAGTTAATTGGGAAATGAAAGCAACCTAACACTAATTTGCAGGAGCGTTCAGATTTCATGAGTAATTGCCATGTACAAGGTAACTTGGCGGCGGGCTCATTGAAGCTGAGCAGCAGACAGCATCTGAATATGGCTGTGGCATTTGTGACATATGTCCCTTGCCTAGAGGTATAGCAAAAGAAAGGGCTGTTCCTAGATGTAAACTTTGGATCAAAAGATGTAGGGCATGTTTCAAAGGGAAGCAAAAGCAAATGGGGCTGAGTGTTTTCAGCAGAGCCAGACACGTGCTTTGCGTCACAGTGACTTTTCTTCTGGTGGAGGCCGGGGGTTGCCACCGCAGTCCGTGGTGGAGTGCAGGTACACTCGACAGAGGCTGGCTTGTTCTCCCTGGAGCTGACGGAAGCCCTGTATACAGCAGTCTGGAGGCCAGCGTCTGTGCTGCAAGCAGCCTTTCAGCTGGGTTGTGAGAGTGCATTGCCCAGAACGGGCCTTCGGTAAACGGGAGGTGGATGGCAATACGGAAAGGGTGGGCTTTCCAGTCCATCTTGGAGGGTGTGCTCGGAATGGACCTTTCAAATGATCCATTAATCTGACACAAGACCAGCTCCAAAGATGAAAAGCTAAAGAATAAGTTCACGAGTGTGTTCCTTTTCCTGTCTGTATTTTCTCTACTGTCTACCTTTCTACCCCAGTTTTAATCTTGGCTGTTTAAGTGGTCTCTCCCATCAAAATATAACTGCAGAACTAACTCCTATTCCCTAGTAAAGGGAGGAATCGGAAAGAGTTTTACGGACTCCTTTGCCAAAGCTGCCTCATGAACAAGGGAGTCCATGAAATTAGCCTGGGAATCTGGGAGTATGGACCAGGGATGGGGATCCTTTAGCTAGGATAGCTGCTTGAATACAATTTAAACTCAAAGTCTAACAGCTTTGGGGCCCATATTGTCAAATGGCCCAGAGGCTTATTTTACATCCATAGACACCTCCCTCAGGGTGAAGAGACAGAGCCTGTAACCGCCTGTGCCCTATAAACAACTGCTGCATTTGGCTGGGGATACAGCCCTAAGTCCTGCCATATGGTGCCAGAGGATCCTGCCCATGGCCTCGGCAAGAGAGGACCCAGCAGCCTCAGGAGAAGGCCTCTTTAGCAGGGTAGGGCGGTGGTCACTAAGATGCGGAGAACGCAGGCGGCTGAGAAGATTAACTTCAATGAGGACATTTTAGGCATATGGGAAAGCATTTGGAAGAATCACATTTTAATGCTAGCTCCCCAAGTCCCTGAGAAAAAAATTCTGAAAAGGTCTTTCTGTAATTTGTGAATTGTGAAATAAACACATCTCGGGGTGTGTGGGGGTGCAGTGCATGAGTATGTGTGTAAATTAATATTCCAAGGGTGTGGGCAGTATCGATGCCAATGCCGTTTGAAGTATTTGCAATTCCTGACTCTGACTCATGTGAAAATCGGTGTGCTGCAAATCCTTAAAGACTGCCAGATTCCTTCTGAAAGGAAATGTTTCTTCCGGTTACCGTTCAGAGTCAGCTCTCCGGGGTTTTTAGCCAAGTGCTGTATTTCAATGTGTTGATACCGCTGAACAAGAGGAAGAGGAAGTATTCCTCTCCGAGTGGGGGACGAGGAGGCCAGGAGAGTAACTGCAGCCACATTAGTGAGGAAATGTGTCTGCTGATGTCGCTGGGGCTTTGTATCCTCCCATTCACCGATCATTTACTCAGTGCCTTTCTGCGCTGCATCTTTTTCTGCCCCCATTGTTCTGTGTCACTGAAACAAGCCCGCACAACATTGTCATCTGTGTCAACAATGGTCGCACAATCGCTTTTTCTCCTTCTGCAGTCGCTGCCTGCTAAACGTGAAGGAGGATAGTCATGCTTCCAAGCAGATCGCCCTCCCAGGCTCATTTAAATAACGTTTCCCCGCACATATGCAAAACTCAGATGAATATTTACAACTTCCAGGAATAGGTACCATAGGAAAGAGAGGGAGAGGGAAAAAAGCAACGGAACCCAACCCAGCAAGTGTAATCATTCTCAAAATGCTCCCCAAACAAATTGTTCTGGCTGCCGTTGCCCGGCAACAGCCCCACCGTAGCATTCCGCCTGGGTCCAGGCAAAGTGCGGGTCTTTCTTCTCAGAGCGGGCACCATCATAACAGCAGAGATGGAAAGCAAGAGGTGAGGAGGGCAAAGGTCAGGGTCAGCAGTTCATGTTGCCCTGATCCTAAAATCAATTTGGAGCACTATTTGTGACATTTTTCTGTGTTCCATTGCTTGATGTTAGCCTTGTAATGAACCACATAATCAGACTTTGGGGATCAAGGGACCTTGGGGTTTCAGTAAGTATCAGGTCAATTTCTACCCACCAGTGTACCAACACCTGAGAGGCAAACCATTATCCAGGCTTTTGAGAACCTCAAAGGGCTGAAGCACTGAGGGGAGAGAAAGGAGAGGTTGCTGGAACTCCTGTGGGATGGAGCAGGCCAGGCAGAGCTCTCCCTGCGGCTTCAGCTGGACCCGGAGCAAGCTGGACCACGGCTCACGCATCGCGGCTGCTCACAGAGAGCCTGCCAGAGTGCGGGTGTCTCTCCCACGGCATTCTCCCAAAGACATACTGTTAATTTTTTAAAAATAATTAGTTATTAAATTTTATTATTATTATTATTATTATTATTATTTAATTTGCTATTAGGGCACACGTGCTCACCAGAAAGAGACAGAGAGAGAGATAGCAGCAGGGGGAAGAGGAGTGAGAAAGCAACTTACAAGTCTGGGACTTGAACCACGGTGGGCCATGTGGGAGTCCTGTACCTTAATCACCACACTACCTCCTGGCCCATAGGGATAATTTTTTTATTCATCTTTTTATACTTTTTTTTTTAAATTTATGATAGAGCATGCACACACACACAATAGAAACAGAGAAGGAAGCACTTTCAGGGTCTCATGATGGGTCCGCCTTCCTCAGTCCTCTGGCTCATCAGCCTCCCGGGCACACCTGCATGTACCCAGTGTATTCTCAAGCCAGATCAAAGATCTAGACGGTGTGGCTTCCAACACAGCAGTTCACCTTGCTGCCAATCGTGCCACCAGGCTGGGTCTTCCTCATCTTTTTAACAGACATATGTGTAAAGAAGAAAAACAGAAAGAAGGAATTGTGAAAAATAATACCTCTCAGGGCCAGCAGGGGGTGTGGTAGTTGAGGTGTTGGACTCCCACATGGCTGATTGTGGTTTGAGTCCCAGAACTGATGACCTGCTTTCTCAATTTCTCTCTCTGGTCAAACTAAAAAATATAAATAAAAATTAAATAACATAACTAAAAAATTATTTCCATTTGGGCACATGATTGATTTTACTGGAGTTATGGAAGCATGTAAGGGGAGCATACTGTACTTAGGCCAAACCAGGGCTAGATTTGAGGCCTGGGGGTGTTTCCAATGCTCTTAAGACCTTTCATTACATTTCTAGGGGTTTTGTTAGATGATGTGATGGACCTAAGCAATAGATGACGATTCTTGATTGAGATTTTTCTTATTTATTGGTTATTTATTTCTGATGTAATTAGGAGTTTTCTTTGATATATCAGAATTATTAGGGGCTAGGAATTCTCCTAATCACTTAATCTATTACTGATCTGAGCAAAATATTGACAATACGCCTAAAAATTGCTGCATGAAATTTCCCCAAATATCTCTTTTATTATGATGGTTCTCCCTGAAAACTCTCCATCAAGTCCCCATTTCTCAAAGTGATACTTAACCCCCTAGTTTAACATATTTGCTGCGTAGCCCTGATTTACTTTCCTAAGGCTTATCTCCTGCTACTTCCCTGGAGACTTGGGTTTGATTAAACCAAAGGAGCAGCTTTGTAGAGCAGAAGTGCACGGTAGGGCACAGGGCATCCTCCGGCCTCAGCTCTCTCGAGATCAGCTGTGTGACTAAGGCAAGAGCCTTCACTTCTCTCGGTCTTCGTTTCTAACACATGCATAGAAGGAGTGATAAAGTTGATTTCTAAGATCCCACTCTGGCTTTCAAAAGTGTTTTTACACTGTTGATAACACTCTCATTTTAGAAACGTTTTTTCCCTTGCCTTCCACCATATTGCTGCTTCCGAGTTTTCTTTCTTCTCCTCTCATGCTTCTTTCCTCTGTCTCATGTAACACTTCCTCTGTTCGACCCTTGTGTGTTGACAGTACCTGTCCTTAGCAATCCTCTTCTTTAGTTTACTGGATGTTCTGAGCCATGATCACAGCTTTATTTAATACCTCAAAACCCAGCTCGGCCATCTACAACTCTAGCCCAGAAGGCCCCACCGAGTTCCAGTTATGTGTTTCTGGTTCCACCAGACATCTCTGATGGGATGTCTCAGTCACCCCATCCTATCACTTCCAAATCTGAACCCATTGTCTTCCTCCTCAAACCAGTGGCTCACCATGTTTTATGCCCACATCATGGTGAATGGGGTCACCAGCCCTGATCTACCCAAGCAGAGACTTACTAGTAATATTAGAATCCTTACTCCCCCTAACCTCCAACAAGTATTATTACATGAGTCATCAAAGCTTATTCATTTTTTCTTTAGAAAGATTTTTGCTATAGGGCATGTGTGCTCACCAGAGAGACAGAAACAGAGTGACAGAAAGTGAGAAATCACTTCCTCTACTCCTGGTGGGGCGGCCATGATTTCAGTCCCTTCTCCATTCTGCTCTCAGGATTTTGGGCACGCATGCATAGGTGCCCAGTGTGAGTGTTAAGCCACCAGGTCCAGGGCTCAAACAGTGGTCAGCCATGTGGGAGTCCAGCAAAGTAATCATTACACCATCTGCTGGTCCTGAAACCTGTTCATTTTTATTCCAAATAAATATATCTTGAGTCTGTCTTTTTTTTTTTTTTTTTTTTTTTTTTTTTCCTGATCCCACCGTCAATACAGTGGTGTAGACCTAACTGCTCTCTGAGACTCCTCGCTAGTTTCCCTGTCTTTAAGATGACTGTCGGCCACTGCATCCTTCCACTCTGCAGACAGCGTGATCACCATAAGAGAAAATACGCTCAAGCCCCTTTCTTTTCCAAAATCTTCGTATGTTTTGTTGTAGTCTATTAAAGTCCAATGTCCTTAGCATGACATACACTGGAGTGATCTCGTTTCTCCCAATCTACCCTGTGCCCCAGGGAGATGGAATTACTTTGAGTTTGTGAACTAGATCATGCTTGCTAACATCTCTATACCTTTCCAGCATGGCTGCCTCTGCCTACAATAACCAAACTTCCTCCTCCCCTCTCTGTGCTCCCCAATGCTCTACCTGTACCTCTGTTATCTGCATTATATTGTAATTTTTGGAGTATGTATATTCCCCACCATTAGACTGGTAGTTACCTGAGGCTTCGGACTGTCTTTGTGGTTGAGTCCTCAGCTCCTTACCGGAAAGAAACTGCATTTATACAATTGTTGAGTGAACAGTTGAAGCCATACGTTTTACTTGCTCTCTGCTTAGTAGGTCTTGCCCCCTTTTTTTTTTCAAAGTGGGAGACTTCTTTACTTTCCCTAAGCCTTTTCCAACTATCCTAACCTAAAGAAACAACTCCGTCTTCAGAAATAGCTTATCATATGGCTTGCATTTCATAATTAATGTTCCCCATCTTAGTTCTTACTCTCCACATAAGTTATTAGACGTGCTTACTTTGAATTGCCCACAGTGATTTGGCAACCGTTGTTCTTCAGAAAGTATTTTTCTGTATTGATTATTACCAATGATCCTGGGTTACGAATGCCAGGCTTTTCTACTGAGTGCTATTGTTAGGCCACCACAGAAAGGTCGTTTAACATCTTCGCTGTAGGAAACAGAGCTGGTGCCATTGCTCTTCTTCTCTAAAAGCCTGCTTCTCATATTTGTTTGTTTAATATTTAAAAAATAAAGCAAGATGTGGCAGTGACATTATAGAAAATGCTGTCGTGAAAGCATGTATATTTAAAAAATTCTTGTCTTGCTTGTGTTTTCTTGTGTGTTCATTTTAATTAATCTTACAAGGAGGACTCAGACAAATTCTGGTTCTCAAAGAGGCAATATTAAAACACAGGCAGCATCCAGGTGGGGCCGGTTCTGGAGAGCTGGCGGGGACGGGGATGTTATTAAAATGAACTGGTTGCTTAACAGCGATTGCTATTCACGATTGTGCTTTCAGTGCCTCATCTTTTCTTCAGAAGCTCAGGCAGAGATCATTGTGACATATCTGGGGTCATTGGAAGAGCCCAGTGTGAAACTTGAGGCTTGGAATAGATGAACCTCTTTAAAATTAAGATTTGGTTTGGAGTAAGTATCCCATGGTACACTGGAAATCTCATAACATTTATCTGATCCCCTCTTAGGAGACTGAAAGAGCTTCCTGCCTGGTTGCAACCACCCGGAGAATAGACTGAGGGATGTTTCTGTGCTCTATTCTAGACCGACCAACAGACACAGTGGAGACGTCTGCAGTGGAAAAACTGTTAACTCAATCCCGCCAGGTGAGAGCAGAGCCAGGCTGGGGTTAGGTAGGTACATGTTTCATTTAGTCCTCAAATTTATAGAGCAGAATTTTAGTCTTTGATAAAAAAAATTATATTCCTAGAAACCCACTGAAAGGAAAAGAGTTGCTCATCATCTTAAGAATAGTCATTAATATTTTATTTAAGTGCTTTTAATGCAGTGAGCAATATTCTAGCTCAGCCTCCGCTTTTAATTGTGTAAGACCCAACTGGCCAAATACAGCAATCACACTCCAAATTAGTTTCTGGCCTTGAGATCCTGGGGGTAAGGGTTTCCTGGAAGGGTTCAACGAATGTATTAGAAGACTTTATTGAGTAGGAGACATAATAGGGACAGATAAGTTAAAAGAACCAAACTGTGTTCTATTATTTGACTTGCGATATGCTCTAACAGCTGATGAAAACTGAGCCTTGAAAGTCCGTTTCATTGTGAATTACAGTGAACGAGTAACGTTAATAAAACCCTCCTGCTCCTTTCCCAGCCGACGGCGCTGCACCCGGAGCTGCAGTGGAGGATAGATGATGGTCTGGCAGGCTGAAAGTCACGGTTCCTGTTACCATGCCTGCCACGGCCTTGCCTGACACCAAGTGGGCCAGACAACATGTTCGGTTTGCATCTTTCAAAGGAAAATAATAAATCAAATCATTTCTCACCAGTTTGCTTGTGCGAGGCTTACTTCTACCTTTCCTACCTAGGGAGGTATTTGTTCGACTGTAATTGCCTCATTCAGTCCTTGGCTCTTTCCAGCCGCGGAGAAGGTTCTGGAGATCCAGGGCCACATCATGGAGGCCTTGTTAGAGAGGGAAGTACTGAAGCGGTGGGGCTCAGCTACCAGCAACCATCCCTTAAAGGTCATTACTTGTCAACTTCTACTGGAGACTGTCCTTTCCCACAGTAAGCTGGTGATGCTCTGAGATACCATGCCACAGCGTGCTGACTGAGGTCTCCACTGTAGAATGAAATGCTACTTCATAAAGCCTTGGCCAAAACAATAACAAAAACATCACAATAACCGTAACCTTACCTTTACCCCAAAGGGCTGGTCACCTCCTCAGTCGCTGGTACCTTCTCTCAAATGCTGGCAGGGGTGCCACATTTCTCTTGGCAAGAGAGCGCTGCTCTTCACCCCTTTGACTTGTTCCACTCCTGCACTCTGGAATGCTTTCTCTGCTCTGTTATACCTCGGAAATATTCCTCCTTTCCTATTCGCAACTTTCTTTCCAGTTTCAGCTTGCTTAGTTTCGCTTACACTGATTCTTAGCGAGCATCCATTGGCACGTCGGAACCATTCAAGTGCTGTTGGGCTCAAGGATTACAGAAACCCACTCTCAGTAGCTCAAGCAAGACTGGGAATGTATTGGAAAGAGGGTGGGACATAGAGAAATCCAGGAAGGACTGCACAAACGAAATTTTAGAAGGGAAGAAAGAGACCACTCAATGACGTTGGTAACAGGACAATATGAGCCTTTTGTTCTAGTGTCTCAGCACTCACGTTGTTCAGTTCTAAGCTCCCAGACCCCATGGAAAGCTTGACTGAAAATTCTAACTTCCCAGAGAGATCTCACTCACCCAGTTTGGCTTGGGTTGTCCAGGTGTCCAATCCTGCATGAATTACTCACAACCAAGAAGTCAGAGCCTGTCATAGAGACACCCCTGTCTCTGGAGAAGATTCTGGGTGTCAGAGACTCTGAGAAGGAGGAATTATGGTGAATGGAGAGGTGCTCTGAGCAGAGTGAGTTCTCTGTACAATCCAATCTCAGCCATGCTTTTTTGGTATCTGCTTTAGGAGGTGTGCATTTTTACGAGCAGCTCTCTCCTGAGCTGAAATGCGAGTGTCTTGGGGCAGAGTGGGGCTGTGTCCTCACTCCACCCTCCTCACCTGTGGGCCTCCAGTGGAGATCTGACTAGCCTAACCAGCTAACCCATGCCAGCTCTCCAGTGTAAGTTTCACTTGGCTAATAGTCCTTCTTTTAACGTAATACTTAGTAAACACCTAGTCTATGACCAAGAGACACACTAGGCATCGCCTTTAGGGGTAAACTAAAAAGCATCGCTGTTCATAGGATATATAACCTAATGTGTTTTTTGCATGATTAATATTTTGAGGGAACTTTTATAAACAGATCATTTCAGAAAATCATCAGGCCTTTGTTGAGGCTTATCATGTGCAAAATGAGGTAATAATACCGATTTTACCCATTCTTTTGTTTGTGGAAATAAATGAGATAATATATGAGAAACGACTTGGAAAATAGCAGGAAAATTAGCATATGGTCTTTTGTCTCCAGCAAAGCAAAATCATAAGCCTGCTTCTTACCCTAGCTGTTCTCCTCTGCTCTTGTCTGCATAGACACGTAGCCCACAGAGGGTGGGCAGGTCGACTCCGATCTCTTCGGAGACAGTCAAGCTTGCTGGTGGCCAATGTTTGCTGAGGGTACATGGCCACAGGCAGTCACACCCTGGACACAGGCCTAAAACCAGGGGGTAATGTCTCTGTGGTTGCTGGCACAGCGCGGTACATTCACGTTTCGCTTCAACATGCAGATAAAGATGCTTAATGTAAGGAACTGCCACAGGTTAATCGATCGATGGCTCCTCTAGTGGTTTTTCTTTTTATTTTTTTTAAACAAGCAGATGAATGAAGAAATTTGGCCTTGGGATGCCATTCAGCTCAAAGTTGGTGGCAATCACGAATGGTTTTAATAAATGAAAGAGATATTTTGGCAAAGCCCATCGAGGCAAATACAGACTAATGCCCTTGCCAGCATCATAGAATTATTACAGACTCTACTTAATTGCTCCTTATGAATGAAAGGGATGTAGGAAATGGAATTTTAATTTGTGCATCTGAGCTATGCCATTGAAGGAGAAGGTCTTTGTGACCTTATAGATATGAGAAAAACAACTTTATAGGGCATAGCTGAAATTGGCATCAAAGTTATGTCCCATGGCTGACATTGCTGCTGTTTGATGCCTGCTGTTGAACTGTAGAAAATCAAGAGATGAATCCCAGAGTGATTTTCTGTGCATGCGTTGGCCAGAAAATCAGGCTGAGTCCAGTTGGAACTTCATGCTGCTCAGAAGCAGTAGAAACGTCACCGGTTTGTACTCTGCCCTCTGCGGTGAGTCCTGGGCTGGTAGTAGCTTCTGCTGTTTTCACATCTCTCGTTTGATAATCAGACACTGACACAATCAGTGTGTCTGGAGACATACCGACATATTCTCTGTCAAGCCTTGGGGGCTTCCAGCAGGAAGGAAGAAGAAAGCCCTAGAATGATAATGGCATTTTTGTTTTCAGAAGAGCAGGGAGAAGGCACGAAGGGCATGGCTGGTTGCAGGCGGGGAACCTCTTCCCTTTGGAACCCCAGTACTGTCCTCCACAGCACTGTGTCTGCTGCCACGCCCTGAAGTGCATCTTCTGGTAATAGAACTTCCTCTCCACTTCACTTCCGCGTCCTTATGGCTTGCTCTAAGGATGTCCCCGGGAGCTGTGCCTCAGCACTGAAGCTCTGCGAGGTTGCACGGCCACCTCTGCTTCCTCGCACACTTCTCACACCATCCTGGTTACTCTTTGTGGTCACACGGCCACGTCTACCTCTGCGCACACTTCTTACACCATCCTGGCTACTCTGTGTAGTCACACGGCCACCTCTGCCTCCGCTCACATTTCTCACACCATCCTGGTTACTCTGTGTGGTCATACGGCCACCTCTGCCTCTGCGCACACTTCTCACACCATCCTGGTTACTCTGTGTGGTCACACAGCCACCTATGTCTCTGCTCACATTTCTTTTTTTTTTTTTTTTTTTGAGAGTTTTTTTGCTATAAGGAGCATGCGCTCACCAGAAAGACAGAGAGAGACAGAAAGTGAGAAATCACCCCCAGGGGGGATGGTCACACTGCAATTCCTTCTCCATTCTCCTCTCAGGATCTTGGGCATGCACGCACATGCGCTCGGCGTGAGTTTAAGCCACCAGATCCAGGACTCAAACCGCGGTCGACTACATGGGAGTTCAGCAACAGAGCTATTACGCCAACTGCTGCTCCCTCTGCTCACACTTCTCACACCACCCTGGTGACTCAGGGAGAAGTGTCTTGGTTTGTGTATGGAGCTATCTAATTTCCTCTGTTTTCATACCTATTTCCTCCAGATGGGTTTATTTCTCATGGTGTATAAATGGATATTTGATATATATCTGACTTATTATATGACTGAAAAATCTGATATACATATACAACATATGTTGGTTGGTCATATAGACAATTCAAAAAAGTATTAGACAAAAAGGAAAAAAGAGACAAGACATTAGACTAATAACTAATTATGTGATCTTGAGTAACTATTGAGTATCTTCTTTGAACTTATTTATTTCTTATGTTTAAAATCCACAAACAAGATATAGAAAAATAAAATGAGATAACCTATAAAAACTAAATATTTGAAAATTATTAATACCTATATAAACTGGGCTCTGTGTGTATGTGTGTGTGTTTGTGTGTAATACTGAACCCAGCACACTGATAGTCATTATGAAGGATAAAAAAGTGAGCAGGACCGGCAGATGGTGTAATGGTTACGTTACTGGTCTCCCATGTAGTCGACTGTGGTTCAAGTCCCAGACTTGGTGACTACAAACTTATGCTGGGCACATGTGCATGTGGGCCCATAATCCTGAGAGGAGAATGGAGGGGAAGGGACTTTGGTATGGCCAAACTCCTGTGAGGGGTGTGATTTCTTGCTTTCTGTTTTTCTGGCGAGTGCACGCATCCTATAGCAAAAATCTCTCTTAAAAAAAAATAAAGTGTTGGGACCAGCAGTTGGTATAATGGCTGTGTTGCTGGACACCCATGTAGTTGACCATGGTTCGAGTCCCAGACCCGGTGCTTAAACTCACGCCGGGTGCGCATGCATACATGCCAAAGATCCAGAGAAGAGGAAGGAGGAGAAGGGATTGTGGCGTGGCCATCCCCCTGGGGGGGGTGATTTCTTGCTTTCTGTCTCTCTGTCTCTCTGGCTAGTGCACACAACCTATAGCAAAAACCTCTCCAAAAAAAAAAAATAAATAAAAGTGAAAGACACAGAACTGACCTTCACAGGATTTGTGATGTACACAAGGACTTCCCACATCTGTCCATCTAAGATAACAGGTCCTCGAGTCATTACATGTTGACACAACTGGCTTACGTCATAATAATAGCTCAAAACAATTAAAATCTCAAAAACAGTGAATGGCTACACAAGCATAAGATGGTGTTATTAATGATAAGCATGATTATGGTTACCATTTTTTTTCTTCATTTGCTAACAGGTGCTTGTGCTTGCTGGAGTGAGACAGAGAAAGAGATAGAGAAGGAAAATGAGAAAGCATCTCCCGGGGGCATGGCCACACTGTAATCTCTTCTCCATTTTCCTTTTGGGATCTTGGATACACGTATTCATGTACCTACTGTATTTTTGCAGCCACCTGATCACCTAAACCACTATGCTCACCACCAGCTGGCCCGATCACGGTTATCGTTCCCATTTCCCTCTCATACTGATTATTTTGGAGATGACTGTTATTCTTTATGCTGTAGTTTTGGTTCAAGAGAAGCCTGCATAGGTTCCTCACATAGCTCACTTACCACCATAGCCTAACACCCAAGATGATGTCTCCAAAAATATCATTCAATACATAAGTGAATCATTTCATCCATTCATGAGAAAAGAAGCTGCCCACACTTGTATTTTGTAATTTTGGATGAAAGGAAAAAACTGGAAGAAGGACTGGCATGGACACACACGTGTGCATGCGTTTGGTCACGTGGAGACATGTCGGAACCGAAGAGGGCAAGGATGAGGGGCTGGCCAGTATTTGGGAAACACTATCTGGACAGCTTCCACCTCTCTGTATTAAAGAACTCTGAGGCTCTTAACCTATTGCTGCAACTACATGGAACTTTGGTGGATGGTTTCCTGCCTTCTGATTTTCCCTAATTCCTTTCAGCTGCCTAGACCCTCATGTTATTAACACAGTTGCTTAAGGTTAGTGTGTGAATTTAGGTCTGACGGGATAATCAGTAAGCTGGACATTGTTGTAAACGTGGTTGGAAGTATATGCGTATAAAGCAGACTCTTAACCCATTGATGTTTACCTATTGCTGGTAACGATCGGGGTGAATGGAGTTGTTTTCCATGAAGATAAACTGCGCTAATCAGTTTCAATGTAATAGTTAACCCCTCAGGCCAGAGCATATGGTTGTCATTGTGCAGCTGTGCCGATAGAATAGTTTGGACCTTCTGAATGTTTGTCCCGTTTTTATGTAATGGCTGACCACCCATTATCTGCAAGGAATAATCAATGTTTTTTCTTTCCTTCTTATTTTCTAAGGAACAAAAGCTGCCTTCCTTTCTTATTTCAAATGCTCTGACAAAAAGCAAAAGGTAAAGAATAAGAATCCCTGTATTGTCCAATGTCTACCCCAGTGACTAAGCTGCAGCTGTTCCCCCTCCACTGACTGTTTTAAAATACTTCTGCAGAAAAGACATTTTTAAAAAACAAGATGTTGCACATGGAGCCCAGACAAATCACAGTCTTCGAGACAAGCCATTGCAAAATGGCTTACACCCCCGAACGAGGACAGATATGGTTGGAAATTAAAACAATCTTTTTTAATTTTAAGTGGAAATGCTAGCAGATGCCACAAAAAGCATATGGAGCCTGCCACAGACAAATAAGCAACCCCTTTTTCATGTGGAGAGAGAGCGGAGGGAACATCCACCTCTGACTGTTAGAGAGAACAATTAACCAGTGCGGACAGGGGTTGCCGAGAGAGTTTTCCGAGTCCAGTTTCTTGCCCCTAATGTAACAGCATGAACAATCTTGACTCTGTAATTTAAGTATTCCTTGTCAAGGAGTTTCAGGACACTATCCATAATTACACATATTTCACAATAGATCAATCCCAGATATCCTTTTCAATGTGCTCGCCATTGAATTGGTTCATTGTTACATGTTTCCTCTTTGAATCACAGAGTGAAACAAAATAGGCAGAAAAAAATGGGATATGGGCCTAGCCACAAGGCATCTCCCGCTCTGGAGCTTCTCTAGCCCTGTGCCAGCTTGCTGATGTATTGTCATCTCTTGTCTGTCAAGCAAGGAAGGCATTATTTGACACACAACATATTTTTCTAACGTGATGGTTTGTAGATTTTCCTGATTTCCCAAAATATGACCAGTGCTATTCTAGATGAGGTATTTTTTCTTTCAAAATGGTGGTGTTACAGTCAATGTTCTCCCGCTCCTGTGCCACGTGGAATATTGCTATTAAAAGACGTAGAACAGCCAATCACAAGCCACCATCCCCTAAGTAATATTTATCCTTTCCAGATAGTTCACTGGGGGCCAGGACAGGAACAAAATGCTTTCTCTGTACAGAAGTATTGTTTCTAAGGAGGAAAATACCCTGAAACCCTGAGTGACATTCAAGTTTGAGGTACTATGACTGTGTGGAAAAATCGGATTTTACATGTGACAGTACCAATCAGAGTTCTGAAAGGCATGCTTGTAATGAAAGGGTTCCATTTGGAACAGCCCAGATTGTGGACTAAAATGGTATCCATGTGGTAGAGTATATTTGTGAATGAAGTACCTTTCAATGAGGAGAAATCAATTTTAACAGCTCATTTATTGATGAAACCAAGTCTAGTCTCAGCAGTTAAAGTGCTTTCTTGGAACAAGGACTAGAGGATTCATCTGTCTCACCTTAACGGATGAAAGAAAAGCTTCTCGTAAAAAATGCTATGGCTCCTCTGCTACTGGAGCTTGGATGAGCTAATATTGATAATTAGTTAACAGGGGATTTGGAGAACTCAGAGTGCTTACTAACATTTCCCATGCCTGTCAAATTTTTGGATTTATGATTGTCTGAATATGCCTACACTGAACACTGTCATGGCCATAACCTGGAATCATTTCTCTGTCCAACTCCACAAAGCTTTCTTAACACTATCCTTTGATTTGATTACCTGGCTTACTGTCCCCACATTGTGACCATCATCACCCCTCCACCCCCCAGATCTGCATTTACACAGTCTATGGAGATAGCAACCTAGGGAGTTGTGCAGCTCCATGGCCCTGTAGACGCTGGTCCTCTTTCTGGTACCAGGTTCCTACTTCTCACCCTTTTCAGTGAACTCCTCTTCCTTTTCTTTCCAGTTCTAGCTTTTCTGTGAAGCCTCTCCTGACAAATTCAGCCATTACTCCTGTCTTCCATCCATGATGACCTCACTCGCTGCTTTGGAACTGACCATGTTTTGTTAGCTGTTTGCATGTATCTGTTGAGAGTCACAAATTGATTGCCTTGAAGCTTCAAGGCAGAGTTGGAAGGCTCTTTTCTCTTCCCGTAATGCACACATGTTCTTCACCTTGGTTACTGGCATCAAGCCAAAAATCTAGACATTGCTCTTGATCCTTCTCTCTGTTACCTGCATGTATCCAAAGAACGAGTCCAGCCAGCAAGTCCTGTCCAGTCTAACCTCTTCCCCTTATCCTGTGGACTCTCTTCCCAGACCAAGCTGCAACCCTCTCTCACCTTAACAGCTGCCATCTCCCCACTGACTTTACCCCTGTTGGCTTCCTGCTTTCACCTTCTTTCCTCGAGAATTCACCTTCCACATAGGATCTGTCCGTTCCTTCCATCCTTGTTTAAAATATACCAGTAGCTTTTCAATATAATTAGCATGAAATCAAAAGATTGTATAGCTCATATTTGACATTTTTAGCTGTCTAGAATTTAGATTTCCCCCTTCTTACTACATGAATTTTGTGAGAGGATTATGCCTTCTCCAGCGAGTTAATTTGAACAGTGGTAGTGGCTTAATTGCTTTCTCAGTTAGATGACTGAAACCACGTTCGACAGGGAGCTATGTTAAATGAGGTTGAGGTAGGATATCCTTCAGTGAAATAAAAAATAAGGAATTCGAAGTCTGTAGAGTTGGAAATGCTGCTGTGAATTGGTTTTTATAATGTATCTCCTTTTTTTCCCCCCCTTCTGAGGGGGCTAAAGGGTCTTCTTCATTCATTAAGGCCTTGAGAAATACATTGGTGAAAAATATCTTTATCTATTTCCTTGAGCCCTTCGGTTAAAAGATGTTCCCTTACTTCAATGTGACAAGAAGGATCTTAAGAATTCTGGGTGGCAAAGGTCAAGCAACAATGTGCAATAGCCAGAGACAATGGGGAAGGTGACCACAACAGGCTGCAGGTCCTGCCTGGGATACAGAGTGGATTGACCTGCAGGGAGGTAGAATCTTAGTTAATTGATGATGAATCTTAAGACTGAGACAGAGTGAGATTCCTATAGGGTTCTGCTTTATAATAAAGATTATATTTATAAATCAATATAAAGCTCCTAAAACTCTTGAACTCATGAAATGAGAGCACTGAGTTGACTGAAAGCCCCTCCTATTTCCAGAGCTTTGCTAGTTCTAGAACTTTTAAGGGAAAGAGGTAAATAGAATGCTTAAAGACAGGAAGCCTGGACCATTAGTTAGAGTAACTATGTATGAGGTAAAGGAAATATCTAACCAGTCCATAGATCATTGAACCTTGGATAGAGCTCATTTTAGGCTCTGATGTCCCAAATAATGCTTCAGTCCATCAAGACAAGTGAAAAGCTGGTGGGGAGGTGCAATAATGTAGGCAGCAGATATTTACTGGCCAACTGCTCTCTGACAAGCACTGTTCTAAATGCAGGAAATATAGTGATATAGGTCTCATGAGCTTTTAGTCCATTAAGGAGAGAGATAAGAAATGAATAAGCAAGTAAATAAGTTAATTTGGCAACTGATAGATTCCCCTGAAAAGGATTTTTTTAAAAAAGGAAGATACTAAAGAGTGACTTGGGGACAACTGCTGAGTTCAGAATTCAGTAGCCTGACTTAGGAGGAAAAGACTGCCATGGAAGAGGGTTCCAAACAAGGAAAACAGATGATTCAGGATCTTGAGATCAAACAAGTGTGTCATAGTCTCCAGGGAGAAAAATAAGGCCAGTGTAGATTGCAGTGTATTGAAAAGGGGGGAAACTTGAAAATGCTGGTGCGAAAGGATTAGGCAAAAGCTGGAAGCATCTTGTAGACTATGATAAGGAGTTTGGACTTTCTTCCTGTTGAAGTGGAAAACCATTTGAGAATTTTAGGGACAGGAGTGACATCATTTGATTTCTGTTTAGAAAAATGATCCTTGATACTAGGTAGGGTAAGGCAGACAAAGGTGGGACAGTGAAAGCTGTTTAGGAGCCCACTACATTAATCACGGAGGAGAGGATGTTGGTATATATTAATAGACAAGTGATGTAGAAGTAGTGATGGTGTGACACAGTCAGAGCATGAATATTTTGTAGGTAAACCTACAGAATTTATGAGCAAAATAAATGTGAACTCAGGCATAGAATAGAGTAATATCAAGATTTGTAGTCTGAGAAACCAGGTACATGGTAACTGCTTGTTTGCTGAGTGGTAAGTAAAAATTAACCATTTTTTAGCTAATTAGTTTAAAATTATCATCCAAATGTGTACACACACACACACACACACCTCTTTCTCTCTCTTTCTCTCTCTCGATATATATATATACACACAGACATATATATACACACATATATATATACACACACACACCAAGAGAATATATGCATTCAAATGCGAAGTTCAGGCATATATGTTTATGTGAGGTAAGTATGTCTGTATACATACATACATACATACAGCTCTCTGTACACACATATCGATGTGTGTGTGTGTGTGTATATATATATATGTATGTATGTATATATACGCACATATGTGTATGTATTGTATTTAAGGCCATGGGTTGTGTACATTGCCTAAGAGGAAAGTATACATAGAAAGGAGAAGAGAAATGACCACAGGCAGAACCTCAAAACACTGCACACTGACCATTGGAGATCTGAAGAAGTAGGTAGCAGCCTTCAAGGAGAATAAAAAAACGACTGGTCAGGTGATCAATTTTGGTCCTAGTGTGTCTTCTTCCAACCCAGTGGGACCCTAAACCTGTCCCGTCATTTTCACAGTCCAAACACACAGAGTTAAAATAGGTAACATTGACAACAGGCAGAATCCGTGCACATTGGCTCCCTGACCCGTGGAGGGAGAAGAAGTGACTGCCCCTGAATAACGCCCACTGTACCAAAGTAATAGCACCAAGACGTGACATCATTGGACAGCTGAACACTTCACAGGTATGCTGGTTGTTATAAAATCTTAGTTTTATGTTCCACTGTGGCATGTGAATGAGTCTAAGAGTATCATAGTGTACTCTTGTGTTGACATTAATTTTAGTTATGTGCTTTTTTTTTGGAGAGGTTTTTCGCTATAGGGTGCGTGCGCTCACCAGACAGACAGAGAGAGACAGAGAGACAGAAAGCAAGAAATCACTCCCCAGGGGGATGGCCATGCCGCAACCCCTTCTCCTCCATTCTCTTCTCGGGATCTTGGGCACGCATGCACACGCGCCCGGCATGAGTTTTAAGCCACCGGGTCTGGGACACGAACCGTGGTTGACTATGTGGGAGTCCAGTGACATAGCCATTACACTAACTGCTGGCCCCTCAGATGTGCTTTTTAAAAGAAAATTAGTGCATCCTGGGCACCTAGTATACAGTCCAAGGGGTCTTCCAAAAGTTCATAGAAAATGCATATTATGAAAGAATTATGCATTGACTTCTATTTTGGGCACCAAAATAAACTGGTACTTTAATTTCATTTTTCCATGAACTTTTGGAACTTTCCTTATATTAAAAAGTGATTTTCCTCAGTCTCATTAAACATAGAACACAGAATGTATTTGGTTTTTGTCTGGAAGGGATTATAATATGTCTTCACAAATTTGCTCAAGTTATCATTTGAACTCTAACTGTGGGTCACAATATGGGCCAGAAAGGACAGTCTTCTCCCCATCTGGGTAGTGTCATGTTGATCTATTACATTTACAGTACCTTGTTGCTGTGAAAAATAGCAGATGAAGATGCATCAATGAGACAAACAAACCAGAAGCTCTAAGATAACTCCTGTGAAAACGTAGGGCACAATCACCTTGATGACATCATGGGGATGGCTGAGATTAGGTGCTTCTGACAAAGCAGTGTACCCTGTCCTTCACATCACTAGGAAAGGGCCTCTTCAGGTTTGAGAGGCAGCATTTACAATATGTCTGCGTACCACTCCAACTCATTTACAAGGCAGATTGAAAGAATAGGGTGAAAACTAGAATAATATGAGAGACAAACAGTTTAATTATTTGATGTCCTTATGACTCAGTGGAAGTCTGCTTTTTTAAGTATCTTGGAAAATAGGAATACTACATGAAATGCTGGCAACTCTGAATGGGAAAGCCCTAGACTTTTGGAGCAAAACTATACCTTCTTTAGCAAAATTTTATTCTCTCTCTCTCTTTCTCTTTTATTTTTATTTATTTTTTGTTAGAGAGAGATTTTTATCATAGGGAGAGAGCACTTGCCAGAGAGACAGAAAGAGAGAAACTACCCATCCCCCCTGGGGGGATGGCCATGCCACAATCCCTTCTCCTCCATTCATCTCTCGGGATTTTGGGCATGCACACACATGTACCTGGTGTGAATTTTAAGGTGGGATTGAGTTGCAGTCGACTACATGGTGGAGTCCAGCAACATAACCATTGTACCATCTGCTGGTTCCTAAATTTTATTCTCCTTTTAAGAAATGGGTTTGGAGGCTGGCCCTGCAGTGCAGCTGTTAAGCCCTTTGCATAAGGACATGGATCCCACGTGGCTGACCGTTCTTTGAATCCTGGCCCTAGTGGCATGAAAGAGCCTGAAGGCTCAAGGTCCTGACAAAATGGAGAAATGGAGGAAAAAAGATTGCTGTATGACCGTGCTCCATAGGGAGCTGTAGTCTCTCTCTCTCTCTGGAAGCACATGCACCCTCTGGTAATAAAACAATAGTAATAAAAAGATAAAGAAAAGGAAGAAAGAACTTTTGCACACTGGGCAGTTATCGATGAAATGACTGAGCACAAAAACCAGGTGACCAGCTAATCCACATTGCCCATCATGGAGTAGGGATTACCTGATCCCCTTACGATAAAATTAGGCAGGGCCAGCTTGCTGTCATCATATGAAAGTAGGGTGTGTGAGACAGGGACTGAGCAGGTTGCAAAAACACAAGTGGATTCCATGAGCATGTGGCCCACATTCTCAGTGCAACTATTTCTGCTTCACTGCCACTTCCTCTTTAATCTGCCTTGTGACCTCATAGGAGCACCCTGTGAAAAGATGGCTACAGAGGAGCAATGTTTAAGCCTGGTTTACAGGTGGCTCTGCTTAGCACAAGTGTGTTGTTCCCACTGGAAATGGACTGCTGTGTTATTACAGCTGCATGTATCGCAGGTGGTCCTGAGGGGAGTGGAAAATGGACATCGTTCCAGCACCAATAACTTTAAGCAGAATATATCATTACTACATGGTCAGGAAGCAGAGAGAGCCTGCGATAACAATCCGTACCAATTTACCGCGGTGGTTAAGGGTGTGATTCTCTAGTTGGATACTTGGAAGGAGAAATCCTGGAGGACAAGTGACAGTGAGGTTTGGAGGGAAGCCTGTGGAGGGACCGACAGAAATGGGGCCAGAATGACATCACAAATGTTCACCAGAAGGATTCCATGGCTGCGACAGGTCTCAGATCCAAGATTGTTGAGGTGAGCATCCTGGTGGAGATGAGTCAGGCTCGCTGATCAGCTGTTTCGGGACTCCATCATGAGATTATGAACTCGGGGACACTACAGCAGAGATGGAGGCAGAGTGGGGTTTGACAGCGTGCATTTTCAGTCAGTAAAGTTTATCTGGGTACTGCAGCATTCTTTAGAGCCTAGTGAGACCTGGTGAGTGGCCTGGGGACCCTGATATGATATTCTTTCTCTGGATGGGGTGGGGGTCGACAGCCATCCATCTTGGACAGGAAGAACCCTCCTAGCCTACCACACAAGGTTGCTTGTGACCTGGGAACTGATGTATACACACATGCTCTCTCACACATGCCCACACTCTCTCTCTCTCATACACACACACTCATGCACACTCACACCCACACACAAACATACATACACACTCTCTCTCTCTCACACACACACACACACACATAGTTCTGTCACATATCCTCACTACCCAGAAGCACCTGGCTTTATAGAATGACTGAATGACCAGTTAGCTCAAAGGTCATCTCCTGAGAAAGACTTTCTCTAACTACCCAAGGAACTCTATTCTATTGTTCTGTTTTCTATTTGTCCCATCATATATTTCTCTCCAAATGTTTTAATCTATTCCTTTTAAAAAAATCAGCTTCCCTCATTAGAATGTGAACTAGGTAAGGCTGAACCATACCAGTCTTTCAGTTTTGTTTTGTTTCGGTTTGGAGGGGGGGGGAGAGAAGGGGGAAATGAGAAAGCACCTCCCCCAAGGGATATGGTCATGCCACAGTTCTTTCTCCCCTTCTTCATCCTTCTGGGATTTGGGGCACACACATACAGATGCCCAGCATGTTTCTCCAGCCACGTGGACTTAGGCTTCCTTAATCGCCATGCCATGCACAGAGCCAGCTGCCACACTAGTCGTATTCATCATTACACTTGTAGCACCTAGAACAGTTCTAGGAGCTAAGTAAATGTCTCATAAATTTTGAAAAAAGAGTGAATTCATAAATTATTAATTAGAATGGATAGTTAGAACTCAATACATGTTTTCTTCATCTTTGGAAACTTAAGGCTTAAACTACTTAGGATAATGATGCATCCTCTTTTTGATAGGCTGATCTGGTCAGGAAATTTACAATCCTAAATTTTTTTTTCTTTTTTCTGAAAGAGAGCACATGTGCATGCATGGAAAGAGAGAAAGAAAGAGAGAGAAAGAAAGGGAGAGAGAGAAGCACCTTCAGTAGGGTCTCATCACACTGTGAGCCCCTTTCCTGGGCCCCCCAGGTCCTAGGATGTCCGGTGCCCATGTGCATGCCCAGCTTTTTTTCAGTCCAACTCAGGGATCTGAACTTGTTGCTGGCCATGTTGCTTCCAGCGTGCAATTTAGTTTACTTTGGACTGTGCTATGTAGGCTGGGCCCAATCCTAAAAATGTTAATACCTGGGACAAATTTAAGAATAAACCAAGTCATTATTCATTCTCTCAGAGCCCATTACTTGCAAAATACTTGATTAAATATTATGGAACATATTAAGAGGTATAAAATGAATGGAATGGGGGTGGTCCATACTCAAGGAATTTATAAATTGAACAGAGAAAACACAAAGGAAATAATGAGTGATGGACAAACCTAAGATACCTGAGGACCTGTGTGTGCAAAGAGGAAGTACCATTTACTTAGCTGGGATGGAGACAACATGAAGACTTTAGGAGAGAGGCAATATATTAGCTAGGACTTAAAAAATAAGTCGGATTATGACAAGCAAACCTAGAGAAAAAGAGAGAGGTAAAAGCAAGATATTACATTGAAGTGTGTGTTTGGGAACTGAGAGAGATCTGTTGGAGGTTTTGGCCAGGTTATTTAAGCCTTTGGATATCAACTCAGATACTTGATTTTTGCTGTGTAGCCAACGAGAAGACATCAAAAGTTTGTGAGAAGAGTCAGCACCTTCTAATCTATGTATTTGGCTGCATGGTGAGGGTTAGATAGCAAGAGGAGAGGTTGGAAACAAGTAAACCAGCTAGGAGTTTGCTAGGGCAGGAGGGAGATAAAGCAGATAGACTTCAGATAGTCGTATTTTAGAAAAGATGACGTGAGGGGATGTACAGTATTGTGTGGCGTATATCATGTTGGGTAAAATCTTTTTATAATCTAAATGATGTGTAACAATTGGATATATAAATAATAATAATAAATCCAATAAGAAGAGATGGAGTGAGGGGATAAACAGTATTGTGATAGATTGAGGGAAAGCATGGTGAAATAACTCCTGTAGCTCTGGTTTGGGCGACTTGGAGCATGGAGGTATTGTGAAGTGAGAACACAGAAGAAAAGCAGGCGTCTTGTGGGAGAGAAACTCAATTTCACTGTCGAGTTTGAGGATCAATTGCGCATCCATCTTTATTTGTCATGCACGTGAAAATTTGGGATGAAAGTTCAGAATAAGCCCTGTCTTGTGATTTAATTTTGAAGTGATATTTAAATGCTGTAATGACAGTAAACAGAGGACAATGTCAACACTTAACAATAGACAGGAAAAGAGAAAGTAGATAAGGAAAATGAGCAGGCTTGTCCTAACCAAAATGGCGAAGAAGGAAAATGTGCAAGTGATGATCTCGCCTTTGACTTTCTTTTTCCCTGGTCCTTCCTTATTTCTTCCTCATCAAGCCTTAGCTTTCCTCTGGAGAGTGAAGAAGCTTAACATACCACCTTGAACTCCCGACTTTGTTTATGGCAGTTTCTTACTCAACACCATTAAAAATCCATGGTCATCTTTACACCAGAGACTCGACTCTATGGGGTATTTAAGTTTCCCCTAGTATGCCCACAGTCCAACCTAATGTCCCATGGCGCTGCCTTTTTTCCATCCTCATGCCTCCGTGTTCCACGCTGACTTTCTGACTTCGGAACCTTTTCTTTAGTTCTTCCTCATGCCTGAATTTTCTTCCTTTCCATATCCAACCACAGAGGTCCTGCTCACACTTAAAGGGTTTGAATCCTGTCCAGCTTTTTGCCACCAAACTTCTCTTTATCAACTCTTCTAGAATCTTTAATTTTTTAATGTTTATTTATTTTCTTCAGAGAGAGAGAGAGAGAGAGAACGAGCAAGAAAGAGATAGAGAGAAAAAGAGAGGGAGACAGGTTAACACAAACAGAGTCCCCACACCACAATCCATTCCAGCCTTGGCTGCCCTGCTCACAGGCGTGCATGCCTGGTGTGTATACAGGGAGGTCTCCAGACACAAACCCGCACCTTACCCTGTGAGTCCAGGACCATCAAGCATTGTGTAACCTCTGCTCCACCAATTGGTTTGTTTATAGAATCTAATCAGTACTTCTATTACAACATTTGTCTCAGACTTCTTTCCTATGTACATGATGGGTCTTCAAAAAATTCATGGAGGGATCAGCAGTTAGTGTAATGGCTATGTCACTGGACTCCCATGTAGTCGACCACAGTTCAAGTCCCGGACCCGGTGGCTTAAACTCATGCCAGTTGCATGTGCATGCATGCCCAAGATCCCAAGAGGAGAATGGAGGAGAAGGGATTGCGGCATGGCCATCCCCCCCGGGGGGTGATTTCTCGCTTTCTATCTCTCTGTCTCTCTCTGTCTTTCTGGCGAGCACATGCACCCTATAGCAAAAACCTCTCCAAAAAAAAAAAAAATCATGGAGAATTACAAAAGAACTGTGTATAGATTTCAATTTCTTCTTCCATCAAAATAGACTCATACTTGACTTTCATTTTTCCATGACCTTTTTCAAGTCCCTTTGTATGCCTTTGTCCTTCAATAGACTATGAGACTTAGAGGACCAAAGCTTATTAGCTTTTGTACTCTATACTGGCTTTCATGAGAAGGCTGAGCACAGTCATAATTAGATAGATGCTTTTTTAAATGGGAGAGAAAAAAAGAGAAAAATAATTGCAGCATGACACATCATGGCTATATGTTTTTTCTTTCTTGGTCAGACTGATCTGCTATGATGGCAGGAAACATCACTGAACTTAAATAAACAGGTGTAAAGGTCTGTGGTATTGTTTCATTCCTTGGCCAATTACTTTCAGAAAAAAAAGAAAGAAAGAAAAAAGTAAACCCACAAAATGTATTAGGTCTGGGACTGGAGGGGAACTTCATTATTTTTAATGTCTCAGTAAAAGATCTTTTTTTCTCTCTACATTTACCAGACTAATCCCAATAATGTCTTTTAAACAATTAATTCTAGTTTCAAAAGCATTCTACTCTGCAGTTTGTCCAGAATTAAGTGACCATTAGAAGGCATTAGCTTAGAAACGAGTGCCCTAATTACTTCTGAAAGTTAGCAATAAAAGAAGAAAAAAAAAAAGGAAAGTCCAAATTTCTGAGACATCAGCACCCTTGCAGTCTTGGCTGCTTTCTGTGTACCTTTCTGTTTTCCTACCACACAAAATGCCATCAGAGGAAAGGGCTGGGTGTTTTGATACCCACCTATTTAATTTTGCATTAGGTAGAGGTTTCTTAATCTTACCCTAACTCTGGAAAATAAAACCTATGAGAAAATATTAAAATGTAGATGGTTGGGGCCAGCAGGTAGCATGGTGGTTTAAGTGCTGGACTCCCCCATGGCCAACCATAGTTCAAATCCCAGCAGCAACTCGAAGCTCACGCTGGGGGTATGTGCATGTATGCTCAGGGTCCTGAGAGGAGGGTGGAGAAGAGAGCACTGCAGCACGGCCATCCTCCCCGGGGGGTGTTTCTCACTTTCTCTTTCTCTGTCTCTGTCTCTCTGGCAAGTGCCCACACCCTATGGCAAATATCTCTCCCTGCTCCCCTCAAAATGTGGATGGTTTACTCTGACCAGTGTCAGGAAGTACCATAAAACACAGAGGCCAGTTACTGCTGGCCATATTTGACTGTGGGACCACAGTTTGGCTTCTACTTAGAGAGGGTGTTTTAGGCACAGTCATTCTCTGTGGCGACCAAGCTTGTTTTAGCAGCAACTTCATGTGAGTTTGCTGCCTGGGTTCAGACGATCCAGCTGTTTGTGTAGGCCCAGTGAATCTTCTGTTCCTCATTTTAGGTTCAATAGAAGCCCTAAGTTTCTAACACATTTTCTTTTCAAGGTGAGGGTAGTTATGGCCGTTAACTCTACATAGGGGAGAAGATGTACGGGGCTGTATTTGCATGGCTGGTGGAACCGATTTCTCTCAGTGGAATAGTCCAGAGCAGCCTACGTGTGACTCGTTCGCGCATGTTGGATGGGAATGCTGGCAGGGCTCACAGCCTTAACGTTTGCTTTATAGTCAATTACTTACAGCTTCCATGTCCGCTTGTGGAGAGGCAGGTGTTCTGGAAAGGGGTTCTTGCACTGTGGGGGTGGAAGCTTCTCGTATTTACTGCTTCCCCCTTCCCCTCTGCTAGAGTGTAAGATCTTGGTTGTTGTAACCCTTAGGGAAATGGTATAGGATTATGATTGCTTTTGGGGGGTGGGGAGTTGGAAAGAGACTGGCCTCATTTAGAGTGCTTTGCGAAGATTCTGAGGTTTAGGAACAGAAAGAAGTGAATCAATCTCTTTTTTTGTTTGTTTGTTTGTTTTTTGTTTTTTTCCCTTAGATTTTGCTCTAAATGAGAGCAGATACCATTTCTCAGGGCAACATTCAAGATTTCAAAAAGTTTGTGGAAAAATGGAATCAAGTCTGGGGTTTTTTTTTTGATGCAAAATAAAATTCCAATTCATGCATAGTGTGCGTTTTCTATAAAATTCATGAGGACCCTCTCATATTTTAAAAATTTATTTATTTTTAATTTTTTAACATTTATTTATTTTTTCCATTTTCCGACAAACATTTACTTAACATATCAAAAAATTTTTGCTCATACTCCATAGTTTTTGACAGTTAATAAACAACTTTCAAAATTTCAAGAAACTAAACTTAAAGATAATTATCAAAATATTTGTTATAATTTTGATTGTGACTCTATAACAGAGACGGTATGGTTTAAAATATTTTCGAGAAAATACTTACCTGTCATCTACTCAGACTGTTGAAAAGAAAACACCCAGCGCACAATTCACATGTGAACCTTCTCAATTCAGCCCTGGCTACCAAGAATTCTGTGATATACCATCTGTTAGCAAAGATCGGTCTCTTTCTTCCTTCAAAGTCTTCCTCAAGATAAACCTCTGGTTATGGCTGCTCGTTCGCAATCTCTACTGATCACAATGTAGGACTGGAAAGGTCCAGGTTATTTTATGGTACAAATTCTTTCAGATAGATTCTCCAGTCCTCTCTGCCAAGCAGAACTGTTCATGGTGCCAGGCCATCTTTCCAAAAGCTTCCATTGGATTTCTTGAGATTTACCTTAGCTCCATAGTTTTCTGGTTTAATCTTCAGATATGACATTCCAGTGAAAGGCCTGTCCAATAACAAGTACTTCCAATTTCTGATTTGTTTTGCATGTCTCCTTGCTGATAAGGGGGCCTTTGAGGTCACTGAGGTTATTGAACAAGTTTACTGGCCCATCTAGTCTGAAGTTTTTTACCCGCTTACTGAAGAGGACAGTAGAAAGTTGAAACAGAGAAGTGATCTAGCTGAACAGAGCTCCATGTTCCAATGTGCCTGCCGGGACCCTGCTTGTGCCCCTTCCTTTCCGTGAGACATTCAACAAGCGCCTTATCTCTCAGTCCTGTCTCACACATCCGTATCTGATGAGTCCATGAGATAATCTGTATGGAGGGTTTGGCACAGTGTTGAGAACATTGCTAACAAAAGCTGGTCATTAACAGCAACAAGAGAAGCCCGATTTTCCAGCTAGCAGGAGCTTCACAAAGGAGAGAAGACATCCAAAGGGAACAAACGCAGAGAACAGCATTGCTGTCTCCATATTGCCATTTCGTTGGGAGCCCGGACTTTAATCAAATGAAAGCATATTAACTTCAGAGCGTTGCCGCCATCAGACACGCACGTGGCGCAGTACCTGCTGGCCTAATGAAGTCTTTGATGTGGGTGTCCAGGTTGCACAGGTTCCCTACCTTTAATCATGGGAAGCCAATGACAGATAGGAGCTCACAGGACTTCCTTTCATCTCCAAGTATTCTTATAGCATGATTTTAGAAATAAATACCAAGGCATATTATTTTTGCCTTTCTGCCAAATTAGAAGCAGGTGAAAGGGTGTTATTTGGTGGCCTTTGCCATGAGAAGATGAGTTGCTCAGAGAAAAGAAATATGTATTCTTCTTCAAAATTTATGTATTTCTCTGAACTCCAGTAGTTTATGTAAAAGCTGAGGGCTAGAAAACTTAAAAGTTTTGGAAAGCTGTACCCTAGAAACTTGTTTCAGCTTCTTCAAGAAAGGTTGTCAAAAGCAAGAATGTTACGAATTCATCATACATGAATCATTTAGCCCCACTAGGGAATTTTCTGTTCCTTGCTTTATCCGTCATTGAAAAAAATTCACAAGACCTACATTATTCCATTTATTTTATGGTTATAAATAATCAAATACAATTTGCGACTCTGTGGCTTGTAATGCATTCAGATTGACTTAGAACATGATGGAAAAGAACAGGCTTGGTTTGTACTTGAGGTTTGCTAAGGACTGCAATTCCCCAGGTAGTTTTCTCTCATTATGTAGGGCACAGTTATGTTGCCGAGACCTCTCCGGAAGCCCAGGGGAAGGTCTCCTCTCATTAGGCACGTCCCAGTGAGCACCAGCGATGGGAGGTGTGATGCACTGCAGCTCTGCAGACAGGGATAAGAATGATCAAGATTTCAAACATGGAAATCTTTGAGTCATCTTGGCTAGAGATTATTTTTTTTATAAAAATCTCCAAATCCTTCGATGCAAAAAAGAAATAGAGGGTGATAATTCAAAACCAAAGATTGTTGCTGTGAATCGGCAGTGACAACAATATGGTCAAGGTCTGTTTTTCACAGTTCGGTTCACACTTATTTCAGGGCTGGGGGGAAAATGTGTTCTTGAAATAAATCTGAACTCATTCAGAGACTGTGAGCAGGGGATCTTAATGAGAGATCCTTCTCTTTAGCAATCGTGAGCTTCATTCAGGGTCCAGTCTCCCTGCCCGCCTGTCTGATGTCTTCCAACAAACTGGGGGGTGGATGCTTACCCTCTTTGGCACTTCTCCAGGCTGACTTCTAAACATGCCTCCCACCTGCCCCTGCTGGCTGGAATGCCTGATTTTAATGAAGTCATTGCGCATTCAGGCTATCTCCTTTGGTGACAGAGCCATGCCCTGGGAGATAGCTGAGCCTATGACACGGTGCTATTCTGAGGCCCCTCCCTGGCATCTGGACAACTCCTGGCACTCAGCCCCAACACTGAGCCCACGGGCTTTGTTCAGATGGCATTCATGTGAATAGGTGAGTGATCCCAGGGAATCACTGTTCTCGTTAAAGCTGTAGTAAAGTTCAAATGCATCTCTACATTATGGACTCTGGGCTGGTATGACAAACACTAACGCCTCCTGTCAGATGGCTAAGCTGTGCGGTCTTCACTGACCCTGGACGAGGGGAGAAGAGAGCCTGGAATCCTGGATCCTTTATTTGGCTATAACTCTTGCACTGGCTGATTTCTTGTGCCTGCAAGCAGCATTCTAGTGTGACCTGTCCCAGTAGCGTGACCTGTCCTGGTAGTGTGACTTGTCCCAGAATACATGGGGCTAGTGGGATTCACCTCAAACCTATCTATCTGCAAGACTAGCCTGTATGTATGCTGGGAAGATAACCCCCAGATCCTCCCGAAAGGCCTCCCCACTGCTTCTTCTCATCTGTCTCTGAGCCTCTGCCCTTAAATCTATCCTTAAGAGCTTTTAACCTGAATGTCCAATGCCCCACCAACTTGTGGAGATCAAGAAGTAATACAAATATTGATATTTTAAAATTCCACTCTTGCTCTTACAAAGTCAGTCTCTGTCTCTTGTTTCGTCACTACTTATCCCTTAAAATTTGGGATGTTCACCGATACATCTGTCCTGTTCGTTTCTTCTTTGTCTATATCCTGTGATCATGAACTCCCTTGAAGGAACCTCCCTGCTAAAACATTATCCATCCCAAAGGTGCCGATTTTCAAAGATGCCCACATTTCTAATCCATAAGGAACTGGGCACGATGGGTTCTAGGCAGCCTTTAGTTTGTTCTTTAACCCTTCCCTGAACAAGGCTAAAACCAACCATGGAGTCTAGCGTAGATGTCATTCTACTCCATTCTCAGACAGCTCTGCACAAATCAATAAGAAAGCAACAATGACAGAGTCTCGTTCCATCGAAAAGCAATGGCATTCTTCTGTATATTAACTTATGGGATGGATAACTGAAGTGGGCACCAGTCCTCCAGTTCCTGAAACAAGCGGTCTGAACAGACTCCCAGCCTGGGGTGTGGCTAGACACTCTGTTACAGACAGGAGCAGACCTGACTGTGTAAAGGAGGCACAGCCAGCCTGCTCTTTCCTCTGGGTGTTTGTTATGGATGGAAATATGTCCTCCTAAAATTAGCAGGTGGAAGCCCTACCACACACGTAACTGTATTGGAGACAGAGCCCTGAAGGAGGTAATTAGGTTACATGAGGTCATAAAGGTGGGGGCCCTAGTCCTATGAAGTTGGTGTTCTTCTAAGAAAAGGAAGAGATATTGGGGATGCACAAAGGAAAGCCTATGTGAAGATTCGGCTAGAAGGTAGCTCTCTGCAACCCAAGGAGAGAGACTTCACCAGAACCAGCCCTGGGAACACCAGGACCTTGGACTTTGAGTCTGCAGAACTGTGCAAAAGGAATCTGTTCTTTGGGGCACCCGGTCTGTGGTATCTTGCCATGGCAGTAAGACTGCACCAATTCAGTCTTCCTATCCTGTTGCTCGTATGTGGTGACGGCGGGTGGAAGGAGCAGGGCTCGGGCCCTTGTTGCAGGCACGTAGATTTTTTTATGCCACCTTTAGTAGGAGGTGTAAAGGAATAATAGTCCATTGCCCTTGTACAGTGATTCACCCTTTAAGATGGCTTTCATGCATGTTATTTAATTTGGTTCTCATAACACCTTTATGACCCTGTGTAGGAGTCAGGGCATTTTATTGTCATTTCACATCTGATGAAACTGAGATATAAAAGGGCTAAGGAATTTATGGAATCTGTCTGTACTTACTCTGAGAGTTTGTCCCCCAAGCCTAACGAAGTATTCCCTTTGCTATGCAAGAGTATCACTAAATGGATTAGATCCAAGGACCTGGGTTGGATTGGAGAAAACCAAAGTTCTTTGGGTGCTATTTGGCATCTCTGTGTGTGGTGATGGCGGGTGGAAGGAGCGGGGCGAAGGCACTTGTGGCAGGCACGTGGACATGTATGATAGCCAACATTCCCCAGCTCCATTCATGGGATAGTGGAAAGGGGCTATGAAATAGCTCAGCAGGATCATTTTGTGATGTGTGGGACAAAAGGATAACTGCAGGAAATGGGTAAAAATCATTCCAAAAAAGTAAGCCTGTGGCAACCAAACACAGGAAAAAACTGGGGGTGGAGGGGAGAAACAGGCCGGCTAGACCTCTGTTGTAACCCAGCTGTGGCAACCTCCCACCTGCCCTGCTGTCTGCATTACGTGGCTCTTGAAGCTGTCTGCACTGCAGGTCTCTGTTATCATTAGCTTAGCTTTCTGTTCTCTGATTCTCCATAAGAGGAAATGGGAGGCAACATCCTTTAAGGCCTGTTGGCCTATTGAAAAGTAGGTGTTCTTTTCACCTTTACAAACGCCCAGTGGTCACCACCATGAGTGGTCTTCAGCCATCTCAGTCTTGCTAAATCTGTCACATAACCAGGAGGCTTTCCTCTCTGCAGGTCCCCAAGAGCAGCGAGCCACCTCCGTGAGCATCTCATGTTCAAAATAGCTTTGATGGAGGACCAGAGGTGCAAAGAACAGTATTCCAAATTTGCTCTGCCCTCCTCTACATCTTGAGACGAAAACCCTTTGGTACATGTTATTTTCCCTCAATAATCATGTTCTTTCTGGTCTTGATTCCATCCCAATTGAAACCAGAGACTCAGGATCCCAACTGCCTGGGCTTGGATTGGCTTTTCCACTTGCTGGTTTGTGTGACCTTGGGCCAGTTGGTTAACCTCTCTATCCCTAAGTTCTCTTCATCCATGAAATAAGAATGAAAGTAGCATCTCTTAAGACTGATGTTGGGACCAGCAGTTAGCATAATGGCTATGTCTCTGGACTCCCACGTAGTCAACCACGGTTCGCGTCCTGGACCTGGTGGCTTAAAACTCACGCCGGGCGCAAGTGCGTGCGTGCCCAAGATCCCAAGAGGAGAATGGAGGAGAAGGGATTGTGGCATGGCCATCCCCCCTGAGGGGTGATTTCTCGCTTTCTGTCTCTCTGTCTGTCTGGCGAGTGCACAAGCCCTATAGCAAAAAAAAAAAAAAAGCAAAAAAAAACAAAACAAAACAAACAAACAAACAAACAAAAACCTCTCCAAAAAAAAAAAAAGGACTGATGTAATGATGACATGGGCTGATACCCAAGTGCTCAGTAGAGTGTCTGGTACATGGTAAGTGCTATGTAACTGTATGCTGTGATTATCATTTGTGGTATTTATCTGGTAGGTACTGCTGAGTTAAATCTTACTTGAATGTACTAAAATTTTTTTTAAAGTGACTTCTTTTCCTAGATACATTAGTTAATGATATGCATTAGGAATATTTTTATTTAAAGTTTTCTACTAAAAATTGTACATTTTTGTGGTACATGATATATTTTGATAGATGGAGACATTGTGGGATAGCTAAAACAAGCTACTTAGCAAATGCATTACCTTGTTTATTTATTTATTTGTTTCCATTGCTACAGGGCGTGTGCACTTGCCAAAGACAGAGAAAGAGAGGGGGAAAGTGAGAAATCACCCCCCACAGGGGGTAACCATGCTGCAGTCCCTTCTCTTGGAATTTTGGGTAAGTATACACATGCACCCAGCATGTTTTTCAAGCTGCTGGGTCCAGGTCTCAAACTATTCTGTCAGCCACGTGGGATCCAGCTACCTTTACCATCATACCACGGACTGACCTTTATTTATTTACTAACGATGAGGGCACTTGTAATGGACTATTTCAGCAGTTTTTGAGCACATATTATTAACTATAGTCACCATGAAGTACGATAGATTTCTTGAACTCGCTCCTGTCTAACTGAAATTTTGTGTCTTTTGATAATCTCCTTCCCAGTCCCACATCCTCAGCCTATAGAAACCACCAGGCTACTTTCTGTTTCTGTGAGTCTGACACACTTCTTCTGTGCATTTGACAGATAATTCAGGCAGGGAAAAACAAACATTATTTGAGCAACTAGAATAAAACAGAATGTTTTTTACGGTGTTTTAATTCTTGACTTTGGTGGTAAGGCAAGGAGATTCTGAACCTTGGGAAAATCAAGTCAAAAGAAAATTTCCAATAGATTTAAAAATAATAGTAATTTTATTTTTTAATTAAAATGTTTATGTGTTATTAATATTGATAATAATATTAACTTTTCAATTTTTTAAATTTTATTTTTTTAAATTTTATTTATTCATTATTATTATTCATTTGCTACAGGGCTCCTGCACTCATGAGAGAGACTGAAAGAGAAAGAGGAGGAAAGTGAGAAAGCAAGCCACCAGGCCTGGGACTCGAACCATAGTTGGCCATGTGAAAGTCCAGCACATATAAGTGAGATCAAGATACTATTATCTTTCTGTGCTTGGCTTATTTTGCTTAGCCTAACGTTCTCCAGGTTCGTCCAGCTCCATTACAGATAAGACTGCGATGAACATGGGAGTGCAGCTACCTCTTCCACATGCTGATTTTGTTTCATTTGGATAGATACCCAGTAGTGGAATTGCTGGATCATATGGTGGTTCTATTCTTAATCTTTTGAGAATCCGCCATACTGTTTTCCATAATAGCTATACTAATTTATATTCCACCAACAGCATACACTTTCCCTGTTCTCCATATCCTCACAATACTTATCCTTTGTCTTTTTTGATTTTTTTCTTCTATGGGGGCTCTTGCCTCACAGAAAGACAGACAGAGAGATAGGAGAAAACACTTCCCGTAGGGAATGGTCACACCACAATTCCTTCTTCACTTTTTCCTCCTTTCAGGATTTTAGGCACACATGGACACATGCCCGACATGTTTGTCAAGCTGCTGTGTCTGGGACTTGAACTATGTGATTGACCATATGGGATTCAGCTGACTTAACCACCAGGCCATGGAGCCAGACCATCCTTTGTCTTTTTTACAGTAGCCATCTTAACACATATGATGTAAATCTCGTTGTGGGCTTTTTGCTTATTTACTTGGTAAATTTCTTTCAGATTTATTTTTTTCATGAAAGATAGACACAGAGAATGAGACACACAGACATCCTGAAAGGGTCTTCAAGCTGCAGCTCACATGGATCTCAGGCAAGTGTGCACACTCTGGCTCACTCAGGGAGGCTCCAGATGCAAACCCAGGTCTGTGCCTCTGGTTTACTGGGCCACACTAACCATCACCGGTCCCCACCATCATGGCTTTAGTTTGCAGTTCCCTGTGTTGTCATCTACCACTGGCCATTTGGATGCTTTCTTTTGAGAAATATCATTTTTTTGGCCATTTAAAAAATTGGGTTATTTATTTTCTTGTCATTGAGTTGAGTTTCATGTATTTAAGATATTAAACCCTTATCAGATAAATGGTTAGCAAATATATCCTCTCAATACGTACGTAGGTGATCTCTTTGTTTTGTTGATTGTTCCTTTTCCTGTGCAGAGGTTTTTAGTTCTTTTCACCCCATTGGTCTATTTTTGCCTCAGTTGTCTATGCTGTCGAAGGCATATCCAAAAAATCAATTCTCAAACCAATGCCATAGGGATTTCCACGTATGTTTTTGTATATTAGTTTTATAATTTTATTTAAGGGTTTGATCCATTTTGAGCTGATGTTTGTATATGGTACGAGGTGAGAATCTAATCTTACCCTTTTGTATGTGGTTATCCAGTTTCTCCAGTTCCAATTTTGGAAAAGACTGTCCTTCCTTCTGTGTGCTCTTGACATCTTTGTCAAAAATCAATTGGCCAGGGGACCAGTAGTTAGCATAATGGCTATGTCGCTGGACTCCCATGTAGTCGACCGCAGTTCGCGTCCCAGACCCGGTGGCTTAAAACTCACGCCGGGCGCGTGTGTGTGCGTGCCCAAGATCCCGAGAGGAGAATGGAGGAGAAGGGATTGAGGCATGGCCATCCCCCCTAGGGGGTGATTTCTCGCTTTCTGTCTCTCAGTCTCTCTCTGTCTGTCTGGTGAGTGCACGTGCCCTATAGCAAAAACCTCTTCAAAAAAAAAAAAAAAAAATCAATTGACCAGGGCCAGCCAGGTGTTGTGTGGTAGAGGCAGCTGGATCCCACATGATTGAAAATGCAGTTTGAGTCCCAGACCCGGCAGCTTGAAAAACACACCTAGGTGCATGTACGTGCATGCTCAAAATATCGAGCAGAGAATGGAGAAGAGATTTTGAAGTAGTCATTCACCCTTGTGGGTGATTTCTCACTCCCCCTCCTCTCTGTCTCTCTTAGCCAGTGCACACATCCTATAACAAAACTGAAAAAAGGAATCAATTGGCCATAAATACATTGAAAACATTTCGGTCTTACTCTCCCATTGTTGTCACTCCAGTTTTAATTTGGTCACTGTCCTTATTAACTACTTTTGATGTGTGCCTGTTTGTGTAAAACTGCCTTTATGTTCTTTTCCTAAAATATTTTCAAAATATGGAATTGGCAAGATTTATTCCAGTGACAACCCAGTTATCTCAGCCTCTCCCGAACTCCCGCAGCACTTCAGTCTATCACGTAAATGTCACGTCCAACTGCGCGACTCTCATAGGGCCAAAGCACGTATCTTACATCTTTCTCAAGTCCCACACGATGCTTTCTATGCCGTAAATATTCAGAAATGATATAGCAATTGATTTGTTCCCGTACTATTTTCTGATTATATTCTCATGTCTAAAATATTTAGCTCTCACAATTGCCCCATGGACTCTACTGACACATAATATAAGCCTAAATCTCACCGAAGGAGACCTGTGCACATAATATTACGCTACTTTCTGAGGCTGATCACTACTGTAACTAAGTTTCTTTCTCCTAAGCTGTTCATCTCATTCCCATTTCTAAGCTAGAAGGTAAGCTTCTTTTTTTGTTTGTTTGCCAAAGGATGCATGTGCTCACTGGAGAGAGACAGAGAGACACAGAGAGAGAGAATGAGAAAGCACGCCCCTTGGGGGACAGTCACTCTCAAATCCCTTCTCCTTCATTCTCCTCTTGGGATTCTGGGTTCTCACACACATGTGCTCCACATGTTTTTTGAATCTCCGGATCCCGGACTCAAACTGTGCAATTGGGCATGTGGGATCCTGCCACCTTAACCTCATGCCACTGGCTGTTCCAAAAAGGTAAGTTTCTTATGAGGCAGAATCTTGTGGTGCTGATGTGCTGACATATCCTTAGTACTTGGATTGGTGGGAGCAGACATTATTGGTGGCCTAGTAGTACTTTCTTCTCTTCTTTTTCAACACAATCCTAATTTTGAGGTATCCTATAACCAAGCACTTCAGAAGGCTGGGCCCTCATCATAGCCCAAGGGATATATAGTAATCTGTCTAAGTTAATTCTAGGTTTTCCTATTCTTGGTGCCTAGGATTAATTCAGAAATGGGCATGATCTGTGCTTTGCTGTCGTTGTCTTTGCTCCTTAAAAAAATAAATAAATAAAGTGGTGTGATGCCTGCATCTGTGGCAGTTATCTTGGCACCATGAGGGAATCCAGTTCAGAGCAAGAGCTAACGCCTAGATGGTGGCATCTGCAGACTTACCGTTGAGTCAATACATTGCTCTACTGGACAGATCGAAGTAAATCAAGTTTTAGAAAGAGTAAGAATAAACACCTGCAGCAACGTCTATGCAAGCAGGATTACTGCAGGCTTCCTCTCATTGTCAAGATCCTGGGACCCAGAAAAGAACCAAACGTGAACTCCCCTGCAGGCTCATGCCTAAGAGTAGATACTGAAAAGAGAAAGAAGATTTGGGAGACGGAGGTTGCAAGAATATGTGAGCATTACTGACTGACCTAAACATAATCAACCCACGGCTTTGTTACTCTCATACGTTTTCTTGCCACTCAAACCGTCAAAACATTTTTGCAAGCTAGGAGTTATACAGTGAAGTTTAAACAGGTTAATTATTTTTGTCTCCTCTCTCCTCCCACCCTTTGGAATTTAGAGACAGATTTATAGGGCAATGAACTTGTACCATCTCCTAAGAATTCAAAGATCTCGACTAACTGTGAGATCAGAACTTTTGTTAGTTCTTTCACCAGAGTTTTCTCCATCCTCATTTGGAAAATGACCATCTGCTCCTGATAGCTCTCCCAAGCTTTCTTTGAAAGGGCAAAGTTTTAACTCTGTAGTTTTAGCAGTATCTGTTTCCCCTGTTGATACATAAATCTTCCCTGCTTTCTTTTGGGAAGTCCCTACCTCCTTTGCTTGCCTATCATTCAGTGCACGTCTCTGTCCTTTCAGGAACTTTCTCAGGAATGTCACATGGGTTTGTCTTGGACACCTGGAATCCAGAGGGTGGTCTCCCAAGGATCCTGCAGATCAAATTCTTTCACGGTATTTTTTCCAATGGATAAAAAGAATTTTCCTCACTCTCGAATTGCCATTGTAAGAGACAAACCAGCTATCCCTCTGTGGGAAAGGGAGACACTCCATTCCCGAGAAACTGGATGACATTCACTCGTATTCTTCTCTCCATGGCCACCAACCACGTTCACTCCTGAGGGTGCATAGCTGCCTGGGTCTAGCTGCCTAATAGTTACTTTGTTTTCCTAGTCTCTATATTTTACAAAAGTGTCCCTTCCCTTTTATGTGGTTACTATGCCTGAGCTCAGAAAGCATAATTAGAAGAGGTTATTTTGCAAAGAAGCATTTGCAGTAATGCCTGATGAAAGAACGCTCTAGCTAATGAAGGAGAGAGGTGAAAGGTAAGGAATGTTTCTGCTTTCCATGCACAGAATGGTGGTTTTGTTTTGTTTTGTTTTGTTTTGTTTTGCCATAGGGCATGTGTGTTCACCAGAGAGAGGCAATGAGAGGGAAAATGAGGTCACTGCCCAGGAGGATGACCATGCTGCAACCCCTTCTCCTCCGTTCTGCTCTCAGGATTTTGAGAATGCACGCACATGCACCCAGCATGATTTTTAAGCTTCTGGGTCTGGGACTTGAACCGCGGTCGGCCATATGGGAATCCAGCGCCTTAACCACTGCTAGCCCAGCGATCTACTTTTGAGAAAACTGTGCACATACATAGCATAGGCTCAGCTGGTGCGAATGTGATTACAATGTCCACAGATGCCCCGGAACTCTGTGTCCTCTGCAGTTTGCTGTCTTTAGGAAATCTAACCCCTGTACTCAGTTTCTTTAATGTTTTACAAAACAAATTTTTTGCTTTCACCGGTTTTCTTGGATGAATTAATTTTCAGATGGTAGATTTTTAAAAAGGAAAATAAAAAAGGAAAAGAAAGTCATGATGAACGGTTGTCATGTGCTTTGGCTTCCAAGCATGAAATTGGGGCTCAGGCCAGAGGAGTGAGTTTTCTTTGGGTCCAGGCCAGGAAAATGAAACCTTAAGAACCTGGTCTTTGGATATGTCATTATCTAACAAACCAAAAGAAATGGATGACACGACGCTGCTTAGTGAGATGAATTTTAGTCTATGGTTTATGCAAGCATCAACCATCAGCTGAAACGCCAATTAATATCAGTACCACATTGTCCGATCATGCGGACAGTGAGAGCAGAGACAGCGCCCACAGACCCTGTGCGGTCAGAAGGAGTGTAGTCTGGATACCCTGGCAATGATCATTAATTTTGCTATGTTTTGATGTAGTGTTTGTGTTAATGTATTCTAGTATGTCTGAGAATATGAAAGTAACACCTGGTGAGCTCTGCGCAAATGCTTCTCCGCTTCAGGAGGAAAGCCAGAGGGGACAGGCAGCTGAACCCGAAGCAACATTATAAATAGGCTCCAGGGAATCGACTCCTCAGATTTCTGAGAATAAAACAAAGTCAGAGAACATGTACAAATAGCTGAGCCTTTCTTAGACGCAAGACGTACCTTTAAGGAAATATTGTGCTCAGAAGTTTGTTTAGAGCTGGTTTGTAAACTAGACCGGGTTTGCAGTGCATAGCTTTGTTTGCATGCAAATGACACACACACACACACACACACACAATTAACAAGCAGTGAGGCCAATTCATAAAACATGCTCATGTTTATAGGTTCCGTTTCGCTGATAGGGCAAGACGGCGCGAGGTGGCTCTTCCTTCTGGAGATCTGCTGGTCTGAGATGGACACAGCACAAACGGAGTGAGCTGACGCCTGAGTCGGGGCGAAGGGTTCACTTCATATTCCTTGAAGCCACCGCTCGGGCTCCCAGTGCTTCTGAGATCAGCATCCTCTTCCTGCTGTATAATGAAGATCCGGCCATGCACAGTGTTTCTTGTTGCACACAGAATCCCCAAGAAGAGTAGGCAAGGCAAAAAGCCCTCTCCTCGGAAGACCCGAAAATGCAACATGCTCGTAGTGATGAAAACTGCCCGATTAATTTAAACAGATGGTACTTCCTAGACCTGCATCCAATCTAATAAAGGAAAGTCAATGGACTTTTGGAATTTTCTTGGATAAAAATATCCAAAATCCATTTCATCCTTTTATTCCTCTCCCCCTCCCCTGGCTTTGTTCGAGTGTAGTTGCTCGGTGTCACTCACGTCTAGGACTGCCTCTGCCACCCCTGCTAGAAGTCATCGCTGCGAGAAGACAAACAATCACAGGGTGTCATGTTCATCACTCAGCTCATCTCCCAAACTGATGGGCAATGCTGGCGGCCATTCCTACCATGTAATGTGAGAAAGAGGGAATTCACCGTCCCTCCTTCATGTGGAGGAAGAAAATGGCTCTGTTTGCCACGCTCCCAGGGTTGGGAGGTCCTGCGAGCCTTCACCTGGAAGTGGAAGTGGAAGGTGCTAATAGGCAAGCCTGAATTCAATATGCACTGAAAATACACTGGCTCGATCGGAGCTGCTGAGCATTCAGTGGGCGTTCTCAGGTGCAGGAGGAAAATGCCGTGGTTGGCTCAGCTCACATTCTGGCTGATTAATACGCTGCTAAACCCGCTTTGGAGCTCTGCCAGGAGAAATGTAAACAGCAAAAGAACTTACTCTATAAGTATCTGTCTTTTTGCCAAATTGTGGAAGGAAAATGTGTTTAAGAAAAAAAAAATGTTAGGAGGATGTGTTTTTATTATATGTATGCTCATCCGATTCCGGCTCTGTAAAACCCATCAAAAACACGGAGTATTTAAAATCAGCTGCAATCACCTTGGTCGACTGCTGATTTACAAGATTAAAAATGTTCTAACCCGAAGATGAAGGTGCATTAATAAACACAGGTCCCTGAAAGAATCCTTGGTGATTACTTGCCAGTCTGTTCAGTGAAAGGCTCAACACCTTATGGAAAATTGCGAGCACGTGAGCACGAAGGAGACCCAGATTCTCAATGACATCTGGGGAATTCAGAAGTTGTGTAACGTCATGGTGCAGAGCCCCAAACACTGTTCCTGCTGGTGGCTCAAAGTCTCTGGCCTGCTTGGATCGACTGGCAGGGCAAGTTTTAATTTTTTTTAATTTTTATTTTTTAAAAGAATTATTTTATTTTAATTTGACCAGAGAGGGAGGGAGAGAGAGAGAGAGGAAAAGTGAGAAAGCAAGCCACCAGTTCCGGGACTCGAACCGTGGTCAGCAGGGCAAGGTTTAAAGCTGAATATGCATCATAAGGCCTTCCCGGCGTCAGGGAAGACCTCTCTCCCAGGCCTGTTTGGTTCTTTAACCAGAGTTCTTGGAACACAGGGAAGTCCTACACTAACGGGGGGGGGGGGGATGGAATGGGAGGGTTGTGGGGTGGGAGGGTGAGTCGTGGCAGGATGGAGTCGCAGACCGCCAATCTGAGAGCCAGGCACAGACTTAATGCTGCTTTAACAAGTCCAGGTCTTACTCCCTGGGGAGCTCAACCTGAATTGACCTGCTGTTGTTTGTCCTCTTCCAGAGTTTTTCATTTTTGAGGCAAAAATCATTTCTAACCGGTAGAGACTTTATGTATCTGTGCAGTAAGTAAAAGAATATGGCAACCGCTAATAAATAGACATAAAAACAGGGAAAGGAAGATGGAAGACAGCAGGTTGTGAACAGCTTCAAGAAACAGATGCCAGTGGACATACCTGTTCCCATGTATGAAGCTCGCCAGGGCTGAGGGTCAGCAGACGTCTAGACGTCCCATGAAAGGACATGGCTGGAGGGGCAAGGGAAGGGGACGACAGAGTCAGGAACACAGCCATATGCCCCAGCACACCTGCAGGAGATGACCCATCTCCTCAGCCACTGTCTCGTGTGCCCGGTGACTCTCACTATGGTGCAGTGGTGAGAAAAGTCTCCTTGATAAAAACCCTATCAGTGAATGTGCTCTTGTCACTGTGGACTCCTTGGACATTGGTTTATTTATTTATTTATTCCATGAGTGAGACAGACAGACAGACACACACACACACACACACACACACAGAGAGAGAGAGAGAGAGAGAGAGAGAGAGGGGCTTGGGCACCTCAAACAAAGTCCATACACCGTGATCCACCCCCGGCCCAGCCAGCCTGGATCATGGGTGCACATGTGCCTGTTGTACTCAGGGAGGTCTTTGGAAACATGTCAGTGACCTTCGCTGTGGCCTGCCTTGTTGAACATTGTACTTTATGGCTATGTACTGTCTAGCTCCAAGAATCCCTGGGTTTTTAAGGATTATAAGCCACATTAACACTTCACAGCGCTTGGAGGCCACTGCGTTTGTGCCAGACCTTCCCTGAACTCACAATGGGATTGGAGGATGACGGGATTTTCAATGAGAGTGAATTCCACAGGACAAGCTGAGGGCACCTCCGGCTCTGCTCCGGGCTCTGACCTCGTGGTGTTCTCCTGTTCAGATGCCGCCTGAACATCTGCAAACCAATTGTTTGAGAAAGCACAAGACTTTCCTTTGTGCTCCTGTTTTATTTTCGTGTCGCTTCTTAAGTAGGTCGATTTCCAAGTCCAGCTGAGAGGAGGACAAGTTTCCAGGTGAAGAAAGCCTGTTGTGTGAAGTGAAGTCCTGTGAGGCGGCTGGGGATCTTAGCTCCATCCAGCCCTCACACAACCTCCTTGTGGCCAAGGCCCCTCGGCTCAGGTGGTCCCTCCAGATGCCACCTCCAGTCCCCATTTCAGTCCCTTGCACGCATGCTGTGGGTCCCCTGCACGTCTCAGTGGCATGTAGATGGACACCCTTCCTGGACTCTCAGTCACAGCTGTGTCCTGATGCCGTGTATCAGCCATGACGCTCCTTTGCAGAACCACTCTACACTGAGCTGCTTTAGCCAGGAAGTGGGGATGCACCTCAGAGCTGGGCCTCATTTTCTCTCCGTGATCCAAGATAGCAGTGTTTATAACAGGGAGACGCTGCTGTACATAGTCCTTAAACCTTGGATCAAAGACCAAGCGTTGTCCCAAAGCTGTCTTTTGGCTTTCAGGGGCCTCTGGCCTTCACTCACTAACTCACTGAATACCCTCTGTGGATTTCCCCACTTCTGATTCCACGGCCACACACCTCACAAAGCCGACGGTGAGCTTTCCCCTCGCACGCAGCACCGTATCAGCAGTATCGGAGAGCAGCCGGGATAGCCCACGGTGGACCTCCCCAAGCCTCAGATCCATACTCATGTTCAACTCTAAGCTAAGAACGTTCCTAGAGTTGAGGGATCAGTAAACACATTTCTGTTATATAAACTGATGATAAATTCTTTTTTGTTTCAAATAAGTTTAGCCAAATGTATAAAACGCATTGGTGCATGTGGGGGCCCACTCTGGTGCCGTCCTTGTAAGAAAGTCAGACCCACAGACTCTTTTGGGGGATGATTTGGGCAGCACAGCCAGGAGGAAAATAAACAGGAGATAAGCCGATTTTGGCTTCAGTGGTGACATTGGCGGTGACGTTGGTGGTGACGTCATCACGGCCACTCAGACACTGTAAACCGGCAAGCCTAGGGATGTCGGCATGTGGCCAGTGAAAGCCCATGCAGGAAATTCTGCCCTGGGTCTACTTGTCATCACAGAGACGCCTCCTAGTGCTGGAGGCTAGCCCTGCTGAGGACAGTGCCGGGTACTCTGCATACAGCATCTCATTTAATCTTCACAAGGATTTAAGAGCTGAGCAGCGTTTGTCCGCTTCATTTCACAGAGGGGGAACATGGGATCAGCTGTGGGTGAACTCACCTGCTATGCTGACGAGGCAGCAGCCTGGGAATTCTCAGCTGAGTGTAGACACGGAAGAGGGAATCATTGCAATGCCTCGGTGCTCCCTTGTCTGGGCTGGGAGTTACTGAACTCTGTCTCTTGCCCTGGGAGCAGAGTGGACAACTGTTCGGGTTACATTTTTAGGTTTTTCTTGGTTGCATTGACTCAACCACCTCACCCATGAGAAGCGTCCTCTACTGTTGGCCCTTTCAGCGGGTACTGTGCCCCTCTTCCCGCTACAGAGTGAAGAGAAGGTGGGTACCCTTCCCTGTCTTTGTCCCTGAAGGCCAAGCTTAAAGCGTGGCTTTGGTCTGGCCATAAGAATTTCCTGACTGACCCTGACCTAAAGTGTCACAGGACAAAGGATGGAGAGACGCTATAATGACAGCCCAAGGTGTCCTGTGTCCTGCCAGCTGCCTAGACAGCTTCTGCTGGCTCGGGTCTCTGTCATGGCTTAAGGTGCCATCCTCCAGGTTGTCTCCTTCAGCCCTTCTCCACTCAGGCAGCCTTCCAGTGACTTCCATCTTTCTCTTCTCTCTCTCCCCTCCCTTTTCTTTCTTCTCCTTCCTCCCTTCCCCTCCATCCCTCTCTCTCTTCTTTCTTCTCTTCTTTCTCTCCTTCTCTCCTTCCTTCCTGATTTCCTTTCTTCTCTCAAGGTCTCGCCATGCCCTAATCTTCTGACTCAGCCTCCCAGCTCAGACCTCAGACGTGCCGCCACGCCCAGCTCTCTCTCTCTGTGAGGCGACTCACTGTGCTGCCCATGCCGGCCTCGGGCTTGCCCTCCTCCTGCCTCAGCCTCGGAGCGGCTGGAACTACGAGTGCTCTCCACCCAGCTTGGCATTTAGAGTAGGCCGGGAATTGAACCGGGACTCCCGCATGCCTCAGCCTGCCGAGTAGCTGCATCTACCAGCACACTCCACTGCAGCTGCGCCACTTTGTGCTGCTGAACTAGGGACCGGGCATCTTCTCCATGCTGCGGGCTCCAAGGTCACCAGGGAGGAAAAACAGTGGAGGAGGAATCCCACCCCTGACTCCTGAGGTTTGGGCCCCAGGTTCGGGTTTGGCTTGTGTGCTGGATTTTTCAGTACAATGTGCTTTGGCAGAGAAATCTGGCCTTTTGAGCCTGATTCTTCCAAATAGGAAAATTACATTAAAGTGGAAAATTTTTATTTTGACAATCTCAGGGGACAAAAAGTGACTTCAGTGCATAAAATCATTCTCTGTAGAATTTAAATAAAAAGTGGGAACCAGCAGTTAGCGTAATGGCTATGTCACTGGACTCCCACGTAGTCGACCGCGGTTCGCGTCTCAGACCCGGTGGCTTAAAACTCACGCCAGGCGCGTGTGCGTGTGTGCCCAAGATCCTAAGAGGAGAATGGAGGAGAAGGGATTGCGGCGTGGCCATCCCCCCCTGGGGGGTGATTTCTCGCTTTCTGTCTCTATGTCTCTCTCTGTCTGGCGAGCGCACGCGCCCTATAGGGAAAAACCTCTCAAAAAAAAAAAAAAAAAAAAAAAAAAAAAGTGCCCAAAAGAAAGAATTTAAATAAAAAGTCAAAGAGCATGTGGTGAGGCCTTGGCGAACCCAGACCTCCCTAATTTGCTTGAATTTCAATATTCTGACATCACCTCCAGTTCCTTTTACCCTCAGATTGCAAGTTTAAGAAATAACTTCTTACTTTTCTGTAAGTTAGTGCACATCAGAAAAGGCGATTTGATAGGTTATTTTTCTACTGAAAATTCAGCTCTCCCCTCACAATTTGAAAGAGCTTGTCACAGTTCCCCAAATGTTAATGCTAAACCAGCTGAGAAGAGACGCACATGCCCAAGGCTCCGGCAAGCATGCTAAGCTAATAACCAAGAACAGGCTAAAAAGGACACACACACTCCTATAGATACACACATACGTGCATGGGCACGTATGACACGTACACATATGTATGCATAGGTATTATGCAAAAAATCTTTTTCTTTCTCTTTTTAAATGGATTTTAATGGAAATCTAAATTGGAAGCGAGTTGACACAGTCTTTGCCTAGAGCAAATAAAATGTCTTAAATGTTTAAGAACTCCTGATGGAATTCTTGCCCCTTAAATCTTAAGGAGCAGCTGCCTTCTCCTGGACCAGATCTCCGGAACATCTTAGTTCGACAGCTTCACAGCAGTGGGCTTGTTTCCTCATGTGGGAGATAAAGGATTGGGGTCGTTAATGGACTTTCTCTAACAACGATGAGTCCATAATTTATGAAAATGCACAGGCCCATTGCTGTTGGGCCTGGAGGTGGAGGGGCCACTCAACTAAAGAACTTCTCCCGGCCCCTGCGGCTGGCTCAGCGCACAGCTGCTGTCTGGGGCACGGAGGAGTTTGGGCTGCCCCGGGGATGCCAGGCGGTGGATGATGTAGCACACCTAAGCCTGGGAACAACATGGAGGTCACGCTTCCTGTGTCACTGAAGTGCTTCTGCCGCGAGTTCATTCACCTGAGTGCCAAGAGTACCTAAATCCACACGGAATATTGAAACATTAAACACCAAAACAACAACTATCGTTCCTGGACCTATGAGGAGTAGGCAGCTCATTCAATTTAGGAAATTTCGAAGGAAGTTCATTTACAAAGGAACTCTGGAAAGCATGTGGGGCATTGCAGTAAATTGGAGTTGATAGCAGCTTTTATTTATTTTTAATTTTTAAAAAATTTTTTTGCATAAGGCATGTGCACTCTGGAGAGAGAGGAAGTGAGAAATCACCCCCAAGGGGCATGGCCATGCCACAAAACTTTCTCCTCTGTTTTCTATTCAGGATTCTAGGCGCACATGCACACATGCCAGGCATGATTCTCAAGTGATGAGGTCCAGCGGTTGGCTATGTGGGAGGGAGTCCAGTGCCTTAACGACCATACCTCCTGCTGGTCCCTAAGGACACCTTCTAAAGAGGAGCAGTGACATTCAGATAAGCAACACAAAGATCTCAAGGCAAGCTCTTGAAAAGGAGCCAAAGAGAACAAATCTCCTTTATGCTCACACTTCTCTCTCTCTTACCTTCTGCAAGTCTCTTCCCTGGGTAAACCCAACTAGAAGCCAAGAGTCCACTGATGTCCTCCACAAACACTAGCCTTCCCAGGCAGGGATGGGGTTGGAAGAGGGTGGGGAGTGGATTTGGAGGGCCAAAGAGAGCATCCAGACACAAAGCGAATCAGTGACCACTACCTGGGGTGAGATGGTTTCAGACTCCCTCATCAGGTAACCGCTGTAGCCTTAAATCACTGGTTACGTATGTCCAGAAAAGCAGACCCTGAGCACCATGGAAAAAAGGGTCCTCTCTGAGCTTCACACAGTAAGATCAACCTCTGATGGATGGCGATATGTGAAAGGAACCAAGTCATTTCCTGGTCTGCAGGACCTAAAAATACTGAAAGGGCGTTTGTGTGTCCTGGAAGGAATGTTCTGGCTGGAGATTGGTGGGGACTCCAGAAACATAGCAGGAGTTGGTCTTAGAGGCTAAATTTTGCAGTGCTTATCTACACACCACACTGAGGAGAGATTGCTCCAGCCCGAGTGGAGCCGACATGGTCCCCTGCTCAGCAGCCTTGTGCAGAGAGGGCCACACCCGGGTGATTACCTCCTGGTCCCTCGAAGTGTCAGGACCACACGGCCAACCCCTCTGTCTTCGTGTGTATTCTCCGCACGGCCTCTGGTTCTGATCTGGCTTTATCTGCAGCGTGGACGCGAAGCCACAACGTGCTGGGGTGAGCTCTCGTCTGAGAGCTGGCCTTGCATTTCTCACGACCCACAAGCAAATGGGAATTCTGCTTGTATTCTTTTTATTTTTTTGGAGAGGTTTTTGCCATAGGGCGCATGTGCTCGCCAGACAGACAGAGAGAGAGACAGAGAGACAGAAAGCGAGAAATCACCCCCCAGGGAGGATGGCCACACCTCAATCCCTTCTCTTCCATTCTCCTCTGGGGATCTTGGGCACGCATGCACACGTGCCCGGCATGAGTTTAAGCCACCAGGTCTGGGACGTGAACCACAGTCGACTACATGGGAGTCCAGTGACATAGCCATTACGCCAACTGCTGGTCCCTCTGCTTGTATTCCTCAGTGCTGTGAGCGTGGTTGAGGTCAGTCTACCCCTGTGTGATCGGTCTGTTCTCACATACTGACCACTCAGATTTCTGAGTCTGTAAAGCTGAAGGCCACGCTGTGGACTCTCGTACACTTGAAGCTTTTTTAAAGCCAGGCTATCATTTCCCTGGGGCTGTTAGGATCATTGCCTTTTTACCTTAGGGAACGTCCATCTACTTCCATTCCCAATCTGGGAATGGTTTTTTGTGTCCTCATTTTTCAATGGACATAACCCAAAGGTGAGAGAAGAAAAGAGACTGGACGAAGGTCACACACCTAGCCAGTGGGTGGCCAAGCAGGGTCTTGAAGTTAGGTGCTCTGACTACAGATGTATATCACTGTAGCAATAGCTTACACGGTATTGAGAAAGGAGTATAGAGACCAGCAGTTGGCATCATGGCTATGTCGCTGTACTCCCACGCAGCCGACCGTGGTTTGAGTCCGGACCCAGAGGCTTAAACTCACGCTGGGCATGTACGTGCGTGCCCAAGATCCCGAGAGGAGAATGGAGGAGAAGGGATTGCAGCGTGGCCATCCCCCCTGAGGGGTGATTTCTCGCTTTCTGTCTCTCTGTCTCTCTCTCTGTCTGTCTGGTGAGCGCATGCGCCCTATGGCAAAAACCTCTCCAAAAAAAAAAAAAAGAAAAGAAAAAAAGAGAGGAGTATATACGACACATTCATAAGCATCAATTCATTCATTTCTGAAACAACTTTGAGATTATTACTCTCTCCATGAGCCTGTGAAGAAAACACAGCCAGAGCAGTTAAGTTCCTTGCTCCAGATTGTCCAGAGGCCTCCCGTTAACCTTTTCTGCACACTGCCCCAGGGTCCAGTCTGAAAAGAAGGGACAGAAGCCTCCCCAGTGACTGCCAGCAGGGAAGGTGAGGGAGGAATGGGAACCAGTCAGTTTTCCTCCAAGGCAACTGTTAGCAGCTTAATGGGCTCCAATGTTAATTGTAGATCCAAGCTAATCTTATTTTTTAACTCTCTGAATTACATACTGCTTCCCCTGTCTTTGGCATTATCTGAGAAATCAACTCCAGCCCTCCTTACACATCTGAATGAACACTACAAGAAGTTCAAAAGGTTAAGTTACCAAAAACAAAAGCTTGGTGTTTTGCTTTGTTTGGTTTGGGGGATCCTGCATGTCTATTTCTAGTATTTATGGAACCAGGAAGTGCTAATATAACAGGAATGCTATGGTCAGAGTAATTTGATACAAAAGAAATCAGGAAGTACTGGGAACTGTTGAAAAAGATGGTTGTTACAACATTTCTTCTTGACTTTTTCACCCTCTTGGTTCAATTAAAATGTTGGTCTGTGAGTGGTTTCTGTCAGTGGTGAAGCTAGTGTTGCATGTTAGCTTTGACCAGGGCAACCGCTGAGCTTCTGGCCTGCGAAGAGGCTGCAACTGCATCTCCCTGTCCTTTCTGATACCACTCTACGAGAGAGCAGTGTTTTCTCTTATCTGTGCACGGCGACCTTGTTTTTCATCAATGCTCCTGTGAGATATTGCATAATTGAGTACGTCTTAAATGGGATCTCATGTTATGCTGTCCAACACGCTGGCCACCAGCCAGCACAGGTAACAATTTAAACTTAGTGGACATTAAATGAGATAAAAATTCCCTTCATCAGTTGCACCAGCCACATTTCAAGTGCTTAGTAGTCACGCGTGGTGGCACAGACTAGTGACGACCGCGCCGAAACACAGCTGTGTTGGAAAAGTATGCAGAGAGCCCACTTGCGCTTGTGAAGAAGGCGAAGAAGCATCGAAAGGGCTGGAAAGGAGGCTTCCCTGGGAGAGGTCTCCTTCCTGTACTCAGCTGGGGTGGTGTGGTGTCGGAATCTCAGGGAGCCAGCTGGTCGTGCTGGACTGAACGTCGTACTTTGGAAGCCAGAATTGATAAGTAGCCTACGTTTTCTGGTGCCTATGGGTTCCTTCTCTGTAACATTTACAATGCATGTAGGAAATTCAAGCCTTTATCAGGCTCACAAACAGGAACCAAGGAAAGGTTTTGTGCCACAACTGGATCTAAGCATTTACTTGTGACAGTAGGAGTAGAAAAGGGGCCCCGAAGGACATGGGGAAGGTAATAAAGAATCTTTGGTTGCTGGGACCAGCAGATGGCGTCATGGTTACTTTTCTGGACTCTCACGTAGTCGACTGCAGTGTGAGTCCAGAACCGGGCAACTTAAAACACACCAGGCATGTGTGCATGCATGCCCAAAATCCTGAGAGAATGGGGGAGAAAGGACTGTGGCATGGCCATTGACCCAGAAGGTGATTTCTTACTTTCTGTCTCTGTCTCTCCAGTGAGTCACCCTACAGCAAAAATCTCTCTTAAAAAAAAAAAAAAAAATCCTTGGTTGGCTGAACTTCCCTGTGCCTGGAAGCTCTTCAGGAAAGAGAAACCAGGGGATACTGTTTATTCCATTATCCAAATCTGTGTTGTCTTTGCAAAAAACTTCATTGCAAATATCTCTGAAGATGTCTGTCTCTGGTAGATCAGAACGGATTATAGGGTAGCACCTACAGAACAATGGTTCTCAACTTTGACCGAATATTAGAATCATCTGGAACCCTTTAACTCCCAATGCTCTAACTACACCCCACAATACTTGAATGCAAATCTCTGGGATGGATTGCCAGCATCAGTGCTGTTTCATAGGCTTCATGGATGATTCTGATGTGCTGCTAAAGTTGAGAAATTGCACTCGGTATAGGGAATTATGTTTTCAGAATGACTCAAATGCATATTTCAATCCCCCTTTCTCTTTTTTCTGTTAGGGTGCAGTAATAGGAAGGCTTTCAATATATATTAAGATGATCTATCTCTCTAGTGCAGTGAAGTAGAAAGGTCTCTGTTTAATTCAAGCTCCTTACCAAAAAGCTATTCTATTTTTTTAAGAATTATTTTATTTAACTTTATTATTATTATCATTTTTAAAAAGTTTTTGACCAGAGAAAGACAGAGAAAGTGAGAAAGCAAGCTACCAGGTCTGAGACTCAAACTGCAGCCAGCTATGTGGGAGTCCAGCCTCTTTAACCACCACACTCCTGCCGGCCTCCCCAAAAGCTATTCTATTACCAAGTTGCTTCCTCTCTGTGCACCTTCATTTCCTCACCTGCGGTCTGAAGGCATGCATCTCAAAGGGCTCTAATTCCTGCGGTGGTACACCGTGGGACAAAGGCTGTGCTAAGGGCACACACGCTTTGATGGCACAGTTGTGTACACCTCCTGATACACAGCACACTCGGCGAGGCTGTGGGGCCGGGAGGTCTGTCCTCTGAGGCCCCACACCGCGCAGTGCGGCGCCTCCTCCTGCACGGTGGGCACTTGCTGTCGCTGGCTGTACCCTGTAGACGGTCCCCCCCACCCCCCAGGGTATTGATGAGCTGATTACATGGACAGAAGGAGCAGTCTTGTCAAAGTTAGAGCAGTCGCGTGCGGGGCTTTTCCAGGACAGCCAGCTGCCTCGTTGCCACCCCTGGCCCAGACAGCCAGGAGAGTGGAGTGTCTGTGTGGCATATGGGATGAGGACGGGAAGAGTCCAGATGCCGTGCCTCAGCTGGCTAGGCCCTGATGCTCACTGGGTGCCCAATCTGCTGCCCCGTCAGGTTGGCTCAGGACAGGGTGCAGCTGAGCCTTCCAGTCAAAGACGTCAGAACCGACAGCTGCTCCCGGACGGCAAGAACAGGGGGTGGCCCAGGAGACTGGGGTCCCTCCTTTACTTGCTGCCAACTAGCCGCATGACCTTGGGCATAAAAATCTCTTTGTACACCAGTTTTCTTATCTTAAAAATAAACTGCTTGGGTCATGTGATTCTAAGATCCTTTCCAAATCTAAAACAGTATGAAAGAACATTTTCTTTGGAAAGCTATCTTTGTTATTACTCAATGCCCTGTTCTTTTCAAGGTGCTTGACAATAGATTTTGTGATTATTTCCTCTGTCTTATCCCCCTAACTTCCTTTTTAGAGAAGTTAAACTTAGAAGTCCAGAGTTTTTCAGGGTCATTCGCTTTTCCATTTAGAAAAAGAAAATAAGTTGTCCCATTCCTTCTTTGGTCAAATCGTTTACCCTTCAAAAAGTCTTTAAAATGATAGCCAATGATCCCAAAATTACTCTGGGCATGTACTTAAGTATTTGTAGTTCAAATTGTTGGGACCTTTAGTGGATTTTAACGGTTTCCCTTATTTTGGATTATTTTCTCTTTTTTTTTTTTCTATTTTTTTGAGAGCTTTTTGTTATAGGGCACGTGCACTCACCAGAAAGAGATAGAAAGCGAGAAATCACCCCCCAGGAGGGATGGCCACACCGTAATCTCTTCTCCTCTATTCTCCTCTCGGGATCTTGGGCACACACGCACACATCCACCCAGCATGAGTTTAAGCCACCCGGTCTGGGACTCGAACCATGGTCAACTACATGGGAGACCAGCAACATAGCCATTATGCTAACTGCTGGTCCCTGGGTTATTTTCCTTTTTTTCCATGAGATTCCCTGCACTCTTACAACAGACTCTGACATAGAATGCACTGACTTTTTGTCATCTTTCAGGCATTTTCCCTTAGTACAGAGGTTCTCAAAGTGTGGTCCCTTGGCCAGTAGCATCAATATTACCTGGGAACTTGTTAGAAAGGCAAATTGGGGCCAGCCCATGGTATGGTGGTTAAGGTGGCTGGATCCCTCATGTTTGGCTGGCAGTGCATGTCCTGGACCCAGCAACTTGAAAAACACACTGGGAGCATGTGATAGCATGCCCTGAATCCTGCAAAGAGAGAGAAATGGAGAAGGGATTACAGTGTGACCATTCTGGGGAGTACGTTCTCACTTTTCCTCTCTCTCTCTCTCTTTCTCTGGGGAGCACACATGCCCTCTGGCAAATTGAGAAAAAAAAAGACAAATGATCATAGTGTCCCATACCACATAATCATTGGTTTTGTTTTATATTTTGTTTTATTTTTTTATTCAATTGCCAGAGGGCATTTGTTCACCAGAAAAAGACAGAGGGAGAAAGCACATCTCAATGGGGTGTGGTGACACTGAATTCTTTTTCCTCCATTTTTCTATCTTGTCAGGATGTTTGGCACACATGTACACACATGCCCATGTGTCCGGAGTGTTTTTCAGGGCACGGGGGCCACTTGTCAAACCACGGTTGGTTTTGTAGGACCCGGTTCCTGATACACTGTGCTTAAGCATGGTTCTGGGGCCATGCTGGCTGTGTTTTTTCAGTTTGTTTGTTGGTTTGTTTTTGCCACAGGGCACATTAAGCTACTAAGCCTCGTCTCTATTTTAATAAGCCTTAAGGTGATTCTGAAGCGTGTTATTAATAAATTTGAGAATTGTAAAATGACTATTCTAGTTAAAGGCAACATTTGTTTCTTACCTTTCTCATTGTTCATATAGTTCCCTACTTGCTTATATGATACATTAAAAGATTATGAAATTGTTTCTCTTTAAATCTTTTGGAAATAGAGTTCTATTTTCTGCATTGGCTTTTCTTATTCTGGCTCTAAAGGACCTATTAATTTCTCTCCTCTTTGTTGAATGACTTAGTTTTCTTTTTTCATGGCTTTCTCAAAGAGCCAGTTTATCATCTGGCATGAATGAAATGAAATGTAACCAAATAGGCAGCTGAAGAATATTTATAGAAAACTCTAGAGTCTTACTGTTTGACGCATGGTCCCATCCAGTCCAGCAGCTTCAACATCACCAGGATACTGAAATACACTCCTCCTCCACATCACTGATTTGCATTTTAACAAGATCTTCAGGTGATTAATCTGCAAATTGGTGTTTGAGTTGCTGCTCTAGGAGAATAGTTCAGAGCTTAAGTGAAATGATTATTTTAGATGTTAGAATAAAGTTAGTTGAACATTTTAGCCAAGTAGTCAAATTTCATCTTCAAGATAGTACATCACTATATTTAGTAATGTGAGCTAACTCTTGATGATGAAGAAAGAAGAGTGTACGCCATCTGAAATAAATGGATTATGCGCATAGTAATCAGCGATTTTTCATGTTTTCAGGCTTCTGCATGGAATTGCATTAATGTAAGGATGGAATCACAGAGAAGAATATCGAGGTGTAGGTAAGAGAAAGAAAATTAGAGTTTGTCAGAGTTATTATATAGACAAAGAAATGGCATAGATAATGTCTCTGTAGAGAGATTACAAAGTAGTTCTAGAGACAGATATGGTTCCTTGGGAGAACCATGTAGCAATAGCATTAGACAATGCAATGTATTTATTGAGTAGATCCCAAGAGTCAGGCACTCTGCTATGGACTTTACCATCATCTTGAATAACGGTCATGCCACCCTGGGAGATAGATACTGCTATTATCCCTGCTTTATGAAGGAGGAGCCTGAGGCTTGGATGGTTAAGTAACTAGACAGTATTTTCATTTCAGAGAGACCTGAATTTGCTATCACTACCTGTTTTAATTAGAGTAACATTGGTCAAAGTAACATAAAATTTCAATTTCAATGGCTAAAGAAAAAGAAATCCATTCTTAATCAGGTGAAACCCAAAAAGGTATTCCTAAGAAATGGGAGACTGTTCTTTAAGTTCAGTTTCAGTGACCCAACTTCTGACTCTTGTAAAGCTGCCATATTCCACAGTCGTCTTCCAAAACCAGCCAGTTTATCTGCATTATACCAAAAAAGGAGCACCGAGGGTTGAGTGAGGGGGACTTTTCTATGGGTCAGTCCTAGAGACAGCATTAATTGCTTTCATTCGTTTGAACCTTGAGGGAGGCTTATAAATGTGATTGATTCCAGAAAAGAAGAAGGGAGTTTGGTGAACAGGTCTCCACCACACTATCTTTCTGACCTCAAGAAAATAATTTGTCCTTCTACTTACCCTTCTGACTTCAGCTTCCTCATCTGTATAATGGGAATAATTATACCTACATCATTAGAAGGTTGTTAGGATTAAATTTCCTAACCAGTATTACTGTGACATGGGTCTGATAAATTCCTGGTTTCTAGCTAACTATTCCATGGCTCATAACATATAGTCTATTCAAGACTTATTCTGATCATAGTGAGGATGAGGATATGACAGAGAGATTGATATTAAGTGAAATTATCATTAAAGAGGAGCAAAGAAACCAAATATTTGGCATAGTTAATCATGGACACCAGGTATTAGAAAAGGGTTTCAAAATACAGTTATCAGGCCAGCAGGTGGCCAGCAGGGTTCCTATATGGCCAACCATAGTTCGAGTCCTGGACCCAGTGTCTTGGAAATCATGCTGGGCACATGTGTATGCATGCTCAAAATCCCAGGAGGAGAATGGAGGAGAAGGGATTATGGTGTGGCCCTCACAATAAAATCTTAATCTCATTAAGAACAACACAGAGGAAAATAGTATCTGAAGAAATTTTTGCTGCTATTTACAGTAATCTCTGATAAAGGGGCATGTACAAAATGTGGGAGACAGGATACAGTCAAGAAATTACCAAAGAACATCATGTGTCAGGAAAAGCTGAAATCCCAAAGGCAACAGAAACAACTTTTCTCTCTGTTCAGGGGAAGACAGGAAGGGACCAGGGCTACTGACTGGAGCAGATGGCATCGAGTTAACAGCAGTCAGAAGGAACAGAGCCTCCCAGCGCCTGTTTGTTTCCACAATCTCCCTCAGGAACTGGGAAGAGTAACGAACTGGTTGGCTCAAATGCTCTTCTAACCTTAAAATGGGTTCAGACCCCAAGGCACAGGTGAATGATATCCCAGAGTATCCGAGAACTCGCAGATACTGGGTCAAGAGGTTGGAGATGGGAAAGCACCCCGATTTTCCGAAGGCAGAGAGCGAGGTACTATAAGAACAACTCCAGCTTTGTGAACTCACCATGGATCCAAAGCGATCCCTAATGTGGATGATTTGTGTGAGGGTTGTGAGCATTTTGAGAAGTGGATGCTCTAGGAGTGTCATAGCTCAACTCATGTTGACCCAACACATTTCCCTTGGAGTGGAAATACACCACAGTCTTAACATGACTTGGTTTTCGGCAAGAAATTTTAAAAAGTGCAGCATGATGCCTGGCAAAGACTAGGTCCTAAGTTAATATTTGTTGAGCAATGCATGAATAGGCCCTTTGGAAAGAAGATGTGCAAGAATGATTTAGATAATGAAGTCAAGTGGACTTGCACAGTTTGAGCAATGGGTCTATGTCTACGAGAAGGATCTGTATCTTTATCAGAGTGTCTACCTTGGCTCCAGGATGGACCTGAACTTGGACATAGATTGGGTATGAAATGAAGACTTGGAATAGATATACATTAAATCTAGGAGGAGCATAGCCAGTTTAAGGAGGTAGAAGCAGAACAGTTCCCTGAAGAGGTTATACTGAGCTTCAGTATTATATCAAAGTCCAAAAACCGCACAAGTATGAACATTAGCAAACTAGAAAGTGTTCAAGTGGCCAGTAGTAAGGACAAGAAGCATGGAAACCTGGTCTTGTAAGAAATGATAAAGAAACTAGGGCTGTTTCGCCTGATAGACAGCTCTGGAGGTCGTACTAGGAGAGCTGACATACTAGTTACTTTCCATATGTTCTAAAAACAGTCACGTGGAACAAGCTACAGAGGGCAGGACAATGACTGACAGATGAGATATTCTAGGGATTCCTGTCTTCTTTCAAAACACAGGCAACATGTTCATAAGAAGAATGAGACATCTTCCAAAAGTAGTGATCTCTCTCTGGTCCAAATGGCTACCTGTCGGCAACAGTCAATAGATGATTTCAGTTGGGAACAAGAACTAGAAGAGGAAAAGATTCCCTGTAAGAGCTCTGAAACTAAAAGCCAAGATGGTCCCAGGTTCCTGTCCTCATTGTCTCCTCTTTTTTTTTCTTAATTTTTAAGTTTATTTATTTAATTTCATAGGAGAGTCTGAAAGACACACACACTCAACAGGGTCTCACGCCATGATCCTCCCCCTGCTCCTTCTGGGCAGCCAGGATCACAGGCTCTACGTGCAAGCCCAGCATGTCCCTGTAGACCAGGGAATGGAACCCCAGTCTACTGTAAGGCATCCAGCACTGCAGAGCGTGGTATCACTGCTGTGCCCCTTCATCTGCACCTGTCACCGTCTAATTTCTGACGAAGAGCTGAGGTGCTGAGTGTGCAGCTGGTTGCTCTGGAAAGCCTGCACTGCCGACTCGCAGGCGGCCGTGCAATGAGGAGCAGCACATGTGTGTCGCTTCCATAATGCATGCCGCCTCCAGGGGAGAGACACCTCTGACAGCTAGCCAAGGAACAGCCCTGATGTCAACTGTCAAAACACCCAATAGTCTGCACTTTCAAGCAGGGGAAATGAAATTTCACTGCGGCAATAAGACAGTAGACAATATGTTCAAAACTAAACTATCCTTAAATAAGTTACTTCAGTTTACATGGTACTGAGAGTTCTCTTGGGCAAGTCAATGTAATCATCATTAAGGTGATAGTTACAATTAATAGCACATGATTAGTGTGGTGGTAAATACTGTAATCATCATGTTTGGTTTGAACATCCTGGGGGCTGTCCTACTTTTCTATTCATTTCTCCTTAACCACAATAAATAACCTTCCCATTCATTACTACCCCCTATTGTTAGGGTCTCTTATCCATAAATCAGAAAATACGGGAATTGGGGGACTCTGAATGAGTGCTGCTGAAACAAAACATCCATGTGGATTTTATGTATTTCTTAAACAGAACCAAAACATTGAGCTTGCAGCTGATGCAAATAAGATAGTGATGTGTGGTTTGCATTTAGACTGTATGTCAGGGTGTATCTCAGCATCTCATTAAAATGCAATAGTGAAAAATTTCAGTATCAATGTGGTACACTCTACATGGGATTAAAAATAATTCAATTCTTCTTGTTTGTAGGTTTTACTTTTCTACTTTTAACTCTAATATTTTCTTGTAAATCATTTACGATACCACGAGATTCTGCAGAGTGGGGTTGAGTTTCAGCCATTCTTCTACCCCCGCGTGGCCTAGTGCGGTCCCCAGCTCATGGGCACTCTAATTATTTGTGGAATACATGGACAGATGAATGCATAAATGGTCTTCTATTCCAACAGTTGAACTATCAGGAGCTCCAAAAGAAACAGAGAAACTTAATGGTTAAAACACCATTAGAGTCACCGCCCTATCTTCTCCTTAGACCATCTCCACCAAGTGCTTGTTATTTTGAGTTTGTCACTACCACCCTTGGCACTTAGCTCCAGCTTTGCATAACTATGATTACGTAACGTTCTTGTTTTCTACAGATACACTATAGCTCCCCTGGAGTGCACAATCAATAGTGATCGTGGTCCTGTCCTTGAGGCTACACGGAAGGACTCTCATCCTCTTCATTTTACTTGTCCCCAGAAAAGTCAACGGTAGTGACTATCACAGGAAGCCATGTGCCTTCTCTCTTCCAAGTTAATACGCCAGCTTCCCCTCCCACTTCCCATGTGGTATGTTTCACAAGTCCTTTCTACACCATGGTGGGTGCTTCAAGTGTCTGTAAGAGAAGTGGCAAGCCTGAAAAGGACTCTATCGGTCTCCAGAGAGCAGAAGAGGACCAGCCGGTGCCCGTTAGGTTCCTTATTTGGCTGACTCCCTTTCTGTTTTGGCAGTGGCATACCACATTATTTTTGACACTACCTCTTGGGGCTCTTGGTGCATATGAAGCTTACTCCTGGCGTAAAAACTTATCTTTTTTGCTGGCACTAAGCCACATCTTTTCCATACCACGTTGTCCAGCTTATTCTTATATTGTAACACCAATGGAGTATTTTACACTCATCCCTGCTGAAGGCCATCTTGTGAGATTTGGTTCATCGTAGCATTTTGAGCTCATTCCATTATCCCACATTTTCCTGTTCTTCCAAACCTTGTGTGAGCTGCAGAGCAAATAAAACTACCTTCTCTTTGTCCATTTAAGGCCTTGAGTCTACTGTTGAATAGGACAAATCCAGGATCCGGCAATGGATTTTTGACTACTTTTTCCTCTTTCAAGTCATTAGGCCAGCATGTATTAAGCCATTCTATTCTGATGATATGCCTACCTTCCTCCTTCTCTGTTCTTTCTTTCTTTTTAAAGAATTATGTAATTTAATTTTAGTCATTATCCTTATTTTATTTTATTTTTTTTATTTTTGAAGTTGACCAGAGAGAGACAGAGAGAGAAGGAAAGTGAGAAAGCAAGCTGCCAGGTCTGGGATTCGAACTGTGGTCAGCCATGTGGGAGTCCAGCTGCCCTAATCACCACCCCACCTGCTGGCCAGTCATCTGTAAACATGGTGACGTAAAACAACAGCCATATTACTTATGCTCATGGACGATGGGTCAGGAATTTGGACAGGGCACAGCAGGGTGACTTGCTTCTGTTCCACAGTGTCTGGGGCCTCAGCTGGGAAGACATAGATAGCCAAGGGTGAGTCAAAAAGCTGAGTGCTACAGTCATCTGGAGGCTGCTTCTCTCGCACGGCTGGCGCCTGGGCAGGGATCACACAAAAGCTAGCCTCAGCTGGGGCTGTCAACTCAAGCACCGACACGTGGCATCTCCATGCAGCTCAGGCTTCCCACAGCATGGGGCTAGGTCTGCGAAGAAGCATCCAGAGACAGAACGTTCCAAAAGATCGCAGGGGGCAGTGCACGGCCTTTACTAGGTTGTGAAACCGCAAAGCCTTGCTCTGTGCCACTGGTTGAAGAGTCAGGCGCCTGGTCAGATACAAGCGGAGCAGACCTGTACTGCACCTTTCACTGGAAATAGTGATAAAAATTGGGAGTCATCATTTTAAAAGCCACTTCTGAGAGGCCAAACAGCAGCCGGTGATAGTGCAAATATTCTGAGAGTTTGACTCACATGCTGTGGTTCCGGATTCCCATGCAGAGACCTCCCTGAGTATACGGGCATGTACGTGCTCACAGTCTGGGGCTGGCTGGCTGGGGTGGATTGCAGCCTGTAAGCTATGTTGGGGACCGTGTAAGCTATGTTGTTTCTCCCTTGCTCACAAAAGAAATAAACCAGTAAACTTAAAAAAAAGCCACATGTGATTGACAAGTTTCTAATCTATTCCACTTTATATGAGAATACACTTTGGTTAAAATTTTCTTCAGAGAAAGAAAACAATGATAAGCCCATGTAGGAGTTAAGTTTTTGTAATACTCAACCCAGATAGAGTTTTTTGTTGTTATTCTTTTGGTGTGTCAGTTTTGGAGCTGTATTTAAAGATTAGTGGAGAATTTTCAAAAAGCATTGCGTTGTATGGGTTGAGTATATTACAGTGCCATGTGACATTCAAGGCCCTAATGAACCATGCATATCATTTCTGTACTTCATTAATGCCCTCTTCATGAGTGATTTGATTCGCTGCCTTGAACAGTCCCCACTTATCTCCTTCCGCTTCCAGGTTGCTGCTGGAGCTTCTTGGGAGAAGCTGTGCTACTCAGACCTGGGAGAGCCCAGGGCTTCTGGCACCAAATCTCCCTGAAACCCTCAAACTCCCTGAGTCAATTCTGCAGGAAGCCAGACATGAGGAGCAACGGGCAGCTTCTGGGAGTAACTTGTGATGAGTCAACTGGGAAAATAAAATACAGAGGGGAGAGGAAGGGGAAGGTTTTCTTATGACACTTCTAGGAAACATTTGTACTGGTGAGGTAGCATGATAAAAACAAAGACCTTTTCTAAATCGTAAAACGAATTTGTTTTTGATAAAACTTTATTCAGTTTGTTGAAAAAACATAGACAAAATAAATTTCAGTTGCAATTTCACATGTACCAAAAACAACATTTTTACCTGGTGTTAGCCAGGTACCATTTTTGTAATATCCATCACATGGTATCACCTGTCAGGACCCATGCTTTCCGGGGAAGCTGGGAACACCACACGTGTCTGGTCACACAGCGGTAACAGGGAGGCAAATTTAGAAAGCAAGCTCCATGCAGGCGTGGGCTGCATCTGTCGGCACAGTGCACAGACAGCACCACCTCACACAGAGTCTTCTCTGAGATGACATGGGAAAGACTGTGGGTTTTGGTTCCAGCCTGTTCAACTTGAGAACTTTGCCTGCTAATTGTCTAGGAGGAAAAAAATCCATCACTTTCTGAGTTTGTTACGTTTCAGTCCTCAGTGCAACCTAGTAGCTTCTAGACAAACATTCCCCTTGTAACATATGTTGGAGGGGGAAGGCGTCTGTTCCCTGGGAGTTCTGTGATGAAAATGCAGTTTAGGATTCCAAGCGCTCTCTTTAAGAGATTCGAGCTTGAGCAGACCATTTTAATTAAAGTTCTCTAGACAGGAGGCAGAAAAACAAGATTGACTGGAATGAATATAACCTGCATGGAGCGGTGCAAAAAAACCCATGTGGGCATGTAGAGTTAGACTACATGCTTTCGGGAAACAAATCAATATGTAGTCCACAAACAAAGCACGAGCTGCAGAGGATGAAGTTTAAAATATCACACCAAGCCGCTCGAGGCATAAGTTTATTTGAAAAATACATCTTTATTGCCTTACAAATTCACTTTAACAAGAGATTCAGTTTTCCATTGAAGGACATGCTGATTATTGTCCTGTGGTTTTCAATTAATAAGTTCACAGTTAACAGTTTTTAAGTACACCGAATCATGTAAATTTCCATATCGCAGCAGCTAATTTATTTGTTTATTGTGGAATAGCAGGCACCACATGAATCTGGCTTTGAAATCAACTCCAAAGAAAGCAGATGATTTTTGCAGGGCAGACAATATGTAATGAAGACCCTCAAACCTCTCCCCGTGCGATGGCATCTAGAGTGGGTTTCACGCTGCCACAGCAAACCGGAAGGGTAAGGAACCCACGCTAACATCCACGCTAAGAGATCCAGAGAAATGCATCTTCTTTCCGTGTGGCTGCCTGTGAGTCCCTGCTATCTTTTATTTATGATTACACACTTTTTTCTTTGAGAGCTCTTAATGTATTCACAGACACACAAACACAAGGATCATTAAGTTACAAGCTGGGTTTATTTACCGTTTGCAGCTCGTTCAGATGGTATGGCGCTACTGAACAGCATTCGAAATGGAAGATTATACACCGACGTTTTCTCTTTGCCTGCACCCTACCCCAGGCCCAGGCATGCACGGAGAATGGTATTCCGGCTCTAGGAAGCTGATTCACCATATAATAATTCAGGATTTAAGAGGGATTTCTTTTAAAGAGCAGACATTAAAAACATTCTAGTATTGACCAGCCACTGTGGTAAAACAGTAACTCAATGCTTAGTAATGCTGAAATCAGATGGAAGCCCCTGGGTTCACATCCCAAGGTCTCCCTGTCCATGCCAGGTGTGCAGACGGGCCTGTGACCCCGACTGGCTAAGATGGGTTGTTTGAAATGTGAGGACCCACTGGAGACGCCTGTCTCTCTCTCTCTCTCTCTGTCTCTCTCTCTCAAGAAGAAATAAATAAGCAAATAAATGATGAAATAAGAAAAGAAACATTTCTATTATAGAAACATTGAGAATAGTTTGGGTGGGGGAGAGTATGAAGTCCAAGGGGGTAAAAATTATAAGGAGGGAAACAAGAGTGAAAAGAGAAATGTCAGGAAGTTGTGATTCTGTCCTTTGAAACACATATCCTAATGATGATCTGCTTCTTGGAACTGAATACACAAATGGACGTTTGAGCATTTCAATCAATAAAATCTACAGACCTTGAAGGAAAAGTGACGTAAAAGCCCTGAGATAAAATGGAATAAAATGTCCCCAGTTCATATTTTTCAGTACACTCTTGAAATGGCTGGCAACCAACGGGAAGCTCACAGCCATGCAAATCGGAATTTTCTTTTCCTGTGTGTTCATGCCGATGGTGTAATTGCATATCTGAATGTAGATGCTAATATTTGTAATGGCCTCGAACATGTTGATCTTGGACACGTTTCTTATGTAACCTATTAATGTTCACATTTTCCCCAATGCAATATGAGCTACCATGAGGGTCTTAGTCCTAAAGCGGATTGATTTCCTCATACTTGGAGTTTCATGGACGTAATGAGGGGCCCATGCCTGTCCTTCAGCAGAGCTGTCACTTAAAGCAGACCCCCACCTTCCGCATGTTTGTCCCATCTGTCTCCCCTCAAGCCTGCCTTTGTTCTGCAGTGGAAAAAATGGGCCGAGTGGAGATGAAAAACACCGAAACCACCATAGACTGAAAAATATTTCAATAATGCCCTTGCAAGTGGTTTAATCTTGGATTCTTGAAAAAATAAAATTCAGATGTAAATAAGCTAAGTATGGGTGGATCCTATTTCAGCGCAGTGACTGGTGTTTCCAGAAAACTGAACATGCTCAACATCTTTCCCAGTCTCCATGTTCCTGGAGGAAGCAGAGCTAATGCCCCTTGAGAATTAGGCCTGGGGACTTGGCCCTTCCTCTTCTTACAGGTCGCAGGGCTCTAAGACACAAGGTTGTCATTGTGATTTGTCTGCTAGAGTGTTCCGTCACGGTTTCAGAGCAGAAAACATGTCATCTGTATCAGGATTTCACATTTCTTAGATTAAAATACGCCAAAACCCAACATAGAATTAGAGCATTCTTCATTTACCTCTATCCTAAGTTCTGGAAGTCTGGAAGTATTCATATAGAAGTTTGGCTCAATAGAGCAATATTGGTGAGAGATTTGGAAGGCAAAAGGAGTGCTTATTGAATTCTTTGGATTTAGTGCTTGAGAAACGGAAATCTTGGGAGGAGAAGGATGGTGGTTCAGGCGGCCAGATCACATATAGATGACCCTGGGTGCCAGGGGCCTGTATGTGTGTGTCCAAAATCCCAACAGGATGGAGAAATGGAGGAGAAGGGATGGCAGCGTGACCATTCTCCATGGGAGGTGGTTTCCCCTTTTTCCTCTGTCTCTGTCTTGCTATCTCACTCTGGCAAGTGCCTGCGCCCTTTGGGGGTAAAAAAAAAAAGAAGGAAATGGAAGTCCACACTGACAGCATGAGTTATGACCATTCACCAGTCACTCGGCAAAGGATAAGAGCAAAGACGACACAAGAGCCTCTTTGTTGACTCACCAGGGGAGGCACTGGGTCGTGCTCACGTAGGTTTGTTCTTTCATTCCTACTTGAGCACTTTCACAGGGGTGCCCACTGTGGAGGCAGGAGGCTGCTCGGGTTGCCTGACAGTCATTTTACTTGGATTACCAGTGTATGTTACATGAACCTGGACCTAGAGGACTAGAGGTAAAGAGTGTGTAAGAAAAACTTCACCTGGATCATACAGAAACTCACTATCTAGTGGAAGGCCACTCCTGCATGATGGCTGAGACCACTTGGGAAGCCCAGGTTCAGCTCCCGGCCCAGCCTTAAAGGGCCAGCAGGGTGACGTGCATCTGTAGTCCGAGCTAACTGAGGGTGGGACACAAGGGCTGCCACATGAGGAGACCCTGTTGGGCATACCTATTTCTTGGCCCAGCTGTGGGAATGCAGCGATAGCACAACACTCTGTGTTGCTGGAGGCCGTGTGGAAGATCCAGGTTTCAGGTTGATCTGTACGCATTGGGCACATGTGCCATGATCCAGGCTGGCTGGGAAAGACCAGAGGATGATCACAGTGTGAGGCTGTAATTGGTGGTGCTTGTCTCTCTTCAAACTTCAAAAAAAGCTTGTCTTTATTTCTCTCCTTCCTACTGTCTCTTTATTTTAAATTAGAAGAGATCCTGAACCTAGATTTTAAGTCTGTTCATATGACTTACTTTTTAGTGCCATAATTTGCTATTTGTTAAGTGGCTAAATTAATATTGAACCTTTCAGGGTAGAGATGAATGAAATAGAAAATATACTTTGCAATAATGTGTAATATTGTCAAGGGGGAGAAGAGGGTGTATGTGTGAGTATAGAAGCTTGCTTTTAATTCAAAACAACATGGAGGGCTCTTTGACTCCTTAGAGAACCTCAGAATTAAAAAATGATTTTATATGGGGACAGCAGTTAGCATAATGGCTATGTCACGGGACTCCCTCGTAGTCGACCGCGGTTCGCGTCCCAGACCCGGTGGCTTAAAACTCATGCCGGGCGCTTGTGCGTGCGTGCCCAAGATACCGAGAGGAGAATGGAGGAGAAGGGATTGCGGCGTGACCATCCCCCCTGGGAGTGATTTCTCACTTTCTGTCTCTCTGTCTCTCTCTGTCTGGCGAGCGCACATGCCCTATAGTGAAAACCTCTCCAAAAATAAAAACATAAAAAAAAAATTCATTTTATATGTACAGGATGAAGTGAGTTTAATGTTTTTGTATGGACGAAAGGACTTTCAGAATCTGGTGGACTTCAAGATGCAGCATTAGGTGTCACTAGGCAATTGAGCAAGTAAAGACTGTGTCAGTCATTGAAGGGATAAAGGATCCAAGAGACTACGGATAGGCAGGTGTAAGGAGGCCAGAAAACATAGAAATAAGACAAGACTATTCTGGGGCCAGCAGATGGCAAGATGTTTGCATCGCTAGACTCCCACATAGCCAACACGCTTCGAGTCCCAGACTTGGCAGCTTAAGAACTCAGGACAGGTGCATGTGCGTGCGTGCCCACAATCCTGAGAGGAGGACGGAAGAGAAGAAAGTGCAGCGTGGCTATTCCCCATAGGGGTGACTCTTCACTTTCTGTCTCTCTGTCTCTCTGTGTATCTCTGGTGAGAGCACACACCCTATAGCAAAAATCTCTACCAAAAAAAAGACAGGCCTAGTCTTAGTAGCATGACAGCCAAGTCTGTGGCTGAGTCTAGCCTGGATGACCTTCAAATATCTTTCCCTGTGGGAGTCGAGGATTATGAAAGTGAATAAACTGGGAATACAAAAATAGCTAGTTAAGATAATTCTGGGGGGGATGGAGTGCACAGGTGGTGGGATGCCACTCGCCGGTGCTGGAGCCCACAGAACCCCACGGTTCCGATCCTGTGCTGACCTGAACACACCAGGGACACGTACACCCCCACAGCTGTGGCCAGCTGGAAGGCTGGTGGCAAGCAGGGGGATAGTGACATGACTAGGTCCTGCCCGGGGTGTCGTCTGTTTTTCTCGCTCACGCAAAATAAAACAAATATGTAAATAAATAAAGTTTTCAATAATTATGGAAAAGTGCTGTGAGAGTTAAATTTGAAGTTGAACACAAAGTGCTTGGCACAGTGCCTGGAAACATTCATAAATGTGAACTGTTTCTATTATTAGATGATATTATAAATAAGATGTAATGATGATATTATTTTTAATTATTACAATAATTTTTACAAGAACAAATAATAATAGGCTTAGAGGTCCTGGGAGCATTTTGGAGTAAGTGATGATCTTTAAAAATTGTAGCCATGAGACCAGCAGATGGCATAATGGCTACGTCACTGGACTCCCATGTAGTCGACTGTGGTTTGAGTCCCAGGCCCTGTGGCTTAAACTCACGCCGGGCGTGTGTGTGTGTGCGTGCCCAAGATCCCTAGAGGAAAGTGGAGGAGAAGGGATTGTGGCATGGCCATCCCCCCACCCGGGGGGTGATTTCTCGCTTTCTGTCTCTCTGTCTCTCTCTGTCTTTCTGGTGAGCACATGTGCTTTATAGCAAAAACCTCTCAAAAAAAAAAAAAAAAAAAAAAAAAAAAAAATGGAGCCAGAAGAAAAAAGACTTGGTAGTCCACCTCCAGCTAGGAACACCTACCCAGTCACAATTGTTTTCTAGCATTGTGAGATTTGGCTCTTAAGGATCTCAAAGGGACCTGAGAGGAGAAGGAGTTAAACACGTCTTTGAACACATGCTCTGAGAGCCTCAGGGAACCTGACTCTGGCTATCTACCACAAGATGCAGGGGTTTTTGAAAGTTTCCAGTTGTCTGGAAGCTCCAGTGTGGGAATTAACTCAGTGCCCCTCCCTACAGTATTTAGAAACTTTTCTACTCCCAGCTATGCCTAAAGTTATCGGTGGCCCAGTCTCCATAGTGCAGTTGGTAATGCACTGAATTGCAGTATTGAAAGCCACATTGCCAAATGCAGGTTCGAATCCCCGGCCCAGTCAACCTGAAACACGCCAGGTGCCAGGCGTGTGTTTGCACATGCCCAAGATCCGGATGAGCCAGAGAGCTGGGGGCAGGAGATCGTGGCATGAGCTGACCCTGAGGGTGGGCCTCTCTTCCTCTCTGTCTCTCTTCTTCATGTGCATGCATATGCACACATGCTCTATCGTGAATAAGATAAATAGTCTTAGAAAAAATACCTTCTTTAACGCTAACCAAATACATCTGCTGGCTGCATCCTCTTCATGTAACATTTCCTTGTTTTGCTCACAAAGGTGTAAAGAAAACCACATACGTGGACTCTATAACACCCAATATCTAAACTGAGTAGGGAAGCATCCTCCCCAAAAGAAAAACACCATTTCTAAATATGACAGGTAGCATTTACCCAGTGCGAAAAGAAAGAGCCCATGATAAATACGCTTCAGTTTATCAATCAGCCAAAGCTTGTTAAAAGTCCATGCAATGAACTTACGGAGGAATCCAGCATGCTGAGATTAAGGTTGGCACTGGAGGTGCACAGACGAGGGGAATATGCTATGGGGGTGTGAATAACTAATACGATTGGTCAGTATGCTCTCCATATACAGATTCAACCATCCTCAAATTAATATCTTTGGGGAAAAAAGCAATGAAAAATAACAATAGAACAAGGGCTGCTGCCATAACCTAATGGTTAAGGCAGTGGGATGCCACTTGGCTGACCACAGTTCTAATCCTGGCCCTGTGGTTTCAAAAACATTCTGAGTACTTATGTGCCCCAAATCCCAACAGGATGTAGAAATGGAGGAGAAGGGATTGTGGCAGGACTGCACCCACTGGGGCTGCTTTCACACTCTTCCTCTTCCCGTCTCCCTGTCTTTGTCTGGCAAGCAGGTGAACTCTCTGGCAATGAAATATACAAACAATAGAACAATAAAAACAATACAAATAAACACATACAGTGTAACAATGACTTACATTGCGTTATTGTGAGTAATCTAGAGATGATTTAGAGTGTATAGGAGGAGGTGTACAGGTCCTACACAAATAACATGCATTTTGTGTAAGGAACTTAGCTGTAGGTTTTGGTATTCTAGTGGAGGGAGTGCTCCTGGAGCCAACCTCGTGTGTACACTAAGGGACAACCATAATCATAATTCCTGCCCTCAGTAAATTTTTAATCTGTGTGCCATAAGTATTTGCAGGGCTCCCTGACAACACTAAAACTATATTTACATCCTAATCAATTCTACAACTTCAGGTGCTAAATCAATATCTGCTTTTGGACTTAAAGAACTCTAAAAGTCAACATGTCCAAATTTCAACTCAAGTCATGTTGTAAACAGTTACTTCCCTGAAATGGGATGCCTGTCTTCATCGCCAAGCCAGAAACCTCAACTCTACAACTCCTTGCTCTAAGATTCAGACCTCTCTTCTTTTTTTTTTTTTTTTTTTTTTTTTTCTTTGAGAGGTTTTTGCTATAGGGCACATGCACTTGCCAGAAAGACAGAGAGAGACAGACAGAAAGCAAGAAATACCACCACCACCACCACCCCGCAGGGGGGGATGGCCATACCGCAATTGATTCTCCTCCATTCTCTTCTTGGTATCGTGGACACGCATGCACATGCACTGGGCGTGAGTTTTAGCCCCCGGGTCCAGGACACAAACCATGATTGACTACATGGGAGTCCAGTGACATAGCCATTACACCAACTTCTGGTCCCCATACCTCTCTTCTACTTCCAACTTCATTACCCTAATTCCTGCACTCGTTACATTTATTCCAAATCGGTCTTCCTTCCACCCCCCTCCACTTTTATTGGTTCCCTTCCAGCATACCTCCAGCCACTAGAATAACCTTTCTAAGGAATTGATCTAATACAGGGAGGGTACCCTGCTAAAGCCAAGTATCCTGACATGAAAAACAAGCCTTTTTAAGAACAAGCCTTATTGGTTCTTGCAAATTAACTCACAAGTGCTTGGTCACTCTTGAATAAATGGAGGAAGCTGAGTTTCTCAACCTTCAGTGTTTGAAATCTATTATGACCCCATCTGAGGTGCAGCAGTCATATGAGGGGCCAACCCCATCACATGGTGGCTAAGCCCTGTGCATAGAGGGTTGGATCCCACATGGCCAACTGTGGTTCAAATCCTCCTCATCTAAGATTTCAAATATAGATATTTTCCACAACCACTATTAGCAAACACCCAATGGTAACCATAATAGTTCTGAGGATAATTATGATTATAAAGTGTAAGTATAAATAGCCACTGTGTACTAGATACTTTGTTGTGTTGAACATTTGCATGTTCACATTCACACACGTATTCAGTGTGGCAGAGCACTAGTCCACAGTGGCTCCCGTAACAATAATTATCCTCAGAACTATTACTGCTGCTGTGCGGATCCTCTTGAAATTGTTTTATCAACCAGACCTCTCCCAAAAATGTGATTCCTTTTATGTCAGTTTTAAATGGCAGTTTTCCTTTTGCTATGATCCAGAAACAAGTGGAACAGCAAAAATCTCATTCAAAACAGAAAAGGGGGCCATCTGTCATTGACCTTGAAGCCACCTTTGATATTTTCTTTCTTTTTTTTTTTTCACTGCAGCAAATAAGGAGAAATTCTGAGCCAGGTTCCAGCAGGACACGTTCGGACTTGCCCCTCTGTTTCCTCCTTCCTCCTACTAATAATCACACTCTTCCCCTCCGAGAAATAGTTTTCAGTGAGTGCTTGAAAAATGCATTAGAAACAAAACAAAACAAAACAAAACAAAACATACAGTGCTCTCCTCTCCTCCTGAGCAAGGAGCACCAGCCGCCAGATGAAAACCCAGGTCAGTACAAAGGGAAAAGAGACCTGTTCATTTTGCATTTCAGGGGCTTCTCAGGATGAGCACCAGCAGGTGTGCTCAGTGGGCAGGAAGGAGAGGAGAGGCAGGGGGAGGATATGCAGGGCAGCAGCACCGCTGCAGAAGCACCCAGGGGTGAGTGCAAGCTTGAGCCCGTGGTCAGTTCAGACTGCAGAAGCTCTGGGCATGGGAGCCGTGCCTCCATGAAGAGAGACGTGCCTTCGGTCAAGAACGGGCCTCTGTGTGCACCTCGTTCCTTCCTGGGCAATTAAGAAGTGCCCTCGATTTGGCTGCTGTTCATCCCACTGATGTCAGCGCCTCCCTGTCCTCAGTCCAAGTTCTGTTCCAGTCCTGCCATCTCACTGACTCACTATAAGTGAAGAGCATGTGGGGGTGGAGAGAGGGCTGAGCCAGGAGGCAGGAGGCCAGCATTCTGGTCCCTGCTCCACGGCTGACCTTCCACGAGACCTTGGGTGAGCTGCTTCGCCTTGGACCCTTCTTTCTCTCTGCCTCTGCTGCACTAGAAGTAACAGCAATACCTCACTAACAAGAGGGGTCTCTAGATACCAAATGAGGTAATGCAAGTGCAAGAGAAGACTGCAGTGCAAGTAGAAGGCGTTCTCATGATGTCTTTTACGAAACTGTCAGATCTCTTTTCTCTGCGATGAGACTCACAACATGAACACGCTTCAGGGGGTATGCTTCAGCCTGTAAACACATGGTTCACCTCCTAATGAATGGTGAAGGAAATGTGTGGAGCAGTCAGGTCCAACCAAGTACGGCTGCTCATTTAGTAGCTGCTGTTTAGAAAGCAACAACTTGAATCTAGACACTGCAGACCTCTTTAATAAATGTCTCCTTAATTGTCCAAGTGTCTGAGCAATAGAAAACCTTCAGCAGAGGAGGAAGATCAATGTGTGAATGGGAGAGGATGGCCAGGCGGCGGGATTCTGAAGGCATGTTAATATCCATCATCTTGTTCTCGTGCCTAGGTACAGCCACTTAGGACTGATGCTACTGAAGCAAGAGAAGAGGAACCGGGGAACCTGATGTCGTCACTTAGAGGCCAGCTACCAATCGAGAAGCAAGAATGAGCCAGGCACCGGAGAAGAATACCTTCGGCCTGAACTTGTAGTTTCTCCAAAGGGCAGGAGAGGTTGGTAAAGCCTAAAGCTCTTTCCTGGAGAACATTTGCTTTAAGTTTTTGTTCTTCCTTTTAAGTTTCCTTTTGAAAATTCTCTTTGAAAAGTCTAGCTAGGTAGAGTTATTCTGAGGAGAAAGACTAGTTCAAGGTCAAGAAAGGAGAAACCAGGGATTCCTCATGATGCCTTAGAATATGGCAGCTTCATAATAAATAATATGGGGAGGGGACTGCAAAGCTGGTTGAGGGCCAAGTTTGTGAGGCAGGACAGTGTTCAGAGCTAGTGAGTTGAGACAGTAGTAACTACACCTTCTTGCACACTCAGAAGCTTTATACACTCCCCCTCTGCTTTAACTGTGGCATGTTCTGATACTCCTGTAATAACCAGTTAGGTGGAACATTCTGAGAGGTACTCCCAGGTAAGTAAACCCTTCACTTCACCAAGAATCCTGGTCCTGGATTGGGATGGTGAAGATGGAAATTCTCTGGGAAGCAGTTATTCTAGCTAACCTCAAAGGTATTCTTAAGGCCACGTGTATTCTGGAGCAAGTCTAAGACCCCCTGGGAATTGGCCTTACACATACTTGAGCAAAAGTCTACTATTGCAAATACAGAAAGAATGCCTACAACTCAATAAACGAAAGACAGATTTTAGTTTCCAAAAAGACGGGCGAAGAATTGAACACCTCATAAAAGAAGACATACAAGTTCAATTAATACATGAAAATGTGCTCAGTATTAGAAACCATGGGGGGGGTAAATTAAACCCACAGTGAGGTACTGGCAGGCACCTACTAGCATGACCAAAATGAAAGAGTGACAACATGGAGCAGCCAGGTGAGGAGATGGGGCCACCAAGCTCACATACATCACTAAGACAGTATGACTACTTGGGAAAATTGTTCACAGTTTCTTAAGAAGATCATCACGTGTTGTTTATACACAGCAGTTCTATTCCCAGGTATTTATCCAAGAAAATAAAATGTACATCCAGAAAAGCCTTATACAAGAATGTTCATAGCAATTTTATCCAAATAACAACAGCATCAACAAGTACGAGAAAGACTGCAGGAATCCATCAGCATAAGAGTGAGTAAACGAACTGTGGTATAGTCATACATTAAAATAACATCCAGCAATAAAAAGGAATAAACTGTCGACTCATGTAAATCATAGATAAATCTCAAATAATGTGTTGAATGAAGGAGGCCAAACAGAAATTACTTACTACATGATTCTCTTTAAATGTGAAATTATCTAACGTTAATCTAATATTAAAAGAAGAAAGAACCAAAATCAATGACTAAAGCTTTTCAGAGGCAGTTGCTATAAAACAAAGAACAAATTAAACTCAGAGAAAATAGGAGAAATAAAATGATAAAGACCACATATCAATGAAATAAAAAACAAAAGAGAGAAAATAAAATGAGACCCAAAGATAGCTCTTTATTTAAAAAAAAGGAAAGTGATAAGTCACTGTTTTGTTTCATTACAATAAGAGCAAAATTATCAATATCATGAAAAAAAGGGATATAACTTTAGATATTACAGGCATTCGGAGAATAATGAGGAAATACTACCAAAAAACTCCTGCCAAAAATTTCATCTGGGCAGAAGAACTGTGGAATGGATCAAATTTGGCCTGCCACCAGCTTTAGTAAATAAAGTTTTACTAGAACATACCCATAACCATATGATTGATAAATTGTGACAGCCTATAGGATTCATAGTCTAAATGATTATCATTTAGTTTTGCTATAGAGCATGTGTGCTTGCCAGAGGGAGATAGAGACAGATAGAGAAGGAAAGTGAGAAATTACCCCTGCGCAGGGAGAATGGCCACTACACAATCCCATCTCCTCCAGTCTCCTCTCAGGATCGAGTGCGTGTACACGTATAAGTCCAGCACGATTTTGAGAGGTTTTTGTTTTGTTTTTTTTGTTTGTTTTTTTTTTTTTGCTATAGGGCAGAAAGACAGAGAGAGAGACAGAGAGATAGAAGGTGAGAAATCAACCCCCAGGGAGGATGGCCACACCACAATCCCTTCTCCTCCATTCTCCTCTTAGGATCTTAGGCACGCACACACATGCACCCAGTGTGAGTTTAAGCCATCAAGTCTGGGACTCGAACCACGGTCAACTACATGGGAGTCCAGCAACATAACCATTACACCAACTGCTGGTCCCAGCTGAGTGTGATTTTTAAGTCTCTGTGTCTGGCACTCAAACTGTACAATTGGCCATGTGGGATCCAGAGCATTATCCTCCACATCACCTCAAATATTTAATACTTGTCCCTTTATAAAAATGTTTGCTAGGAACCAGCAGTTAGCGTAATGGCTATGTCGCTGGACTCCTACGTAGTCGACCGCAGTTCGCATCCCGGACCCGGTGGCTTAAAACTCACGCTGGGAGCGTGTGTGTGCGTGCCCAAGATCCCGAGAGGAGAATGGAGGAGAAGGGATTGCAGTGTGACCATCCCCCCTGGGGGGTGATTTCTCGCTTTCTGTCTCTATGTCTCTCTCTGTCTGTCTGGCGAGCGCATGCGCCCTATAGCGAAAACCTCTCCAAAAAAAAAAGAAAATGTTTGCTAACCTGTGACCAAGATAAAATGGAACCATTTCTCAAAAAATATAAATTCCTAAAACTAATTTTTAAAAAGTCTGAATGTCCTTATATTTATTAAATAAGGTAAATTATAGTTAAAAGTTTTCCACAAAATAAAATCCATACCCAGATGATTTTATTGGTGAAATACATGCAACATATAAGGGATAAATAATACCAGTTCTATACAAAATAATTCAAATTTTTTTCTTGTAGTACAAGAAAATAAAATTACAAAACAAAATCTTTCATAAATGTAGATGTCAAAATGCATAAGAAATACTAGTAACTAAAATTGAGCAATATACTGGATCATCAGAAAAGTCATGACATATTGGGACCAGCAGTAGGCGTTATGGATATGTTGCTGGACTCCCATGTAGCTGACTGTGGTTCAAGTCCCGGATCTGGTGGCTTAAACTCACACTGAGCACGTGTGCGTGCGTGCCCAAGATCCCAAGAGGAGAATGGAGGAGAAGGGGTTGCTGTGTGGCCATCCCCCTGGGAGGTGATTTCTCACTTTCTGCTTTCTGTCTCTCTGTCTCTCTTTCTGGCGAGTGCATGCACCCTATAGCAAAAAAAAAAAAAAAAAAAAAAAAAAAGTCATGACATATTTATCTTTTCTTTTCCTATGCAAAAATGTGTCATGACTTTTCCAATGACACAATATATAAAAAAGGATAATGTATCATCACTATATGGAATTTATTCCAGGAATACAAAACTGATTTTACATTTGAAAATCAAATTATTTAATTTATCACATATATTTTTAAAAATATATGTATTTATATTATCATCTTAATAATTGTAAAAAATGCATGTAACAAAGTTTAACAACAATTAATAATTTAAAAGTGTAAAATCTTTCAACAAACTAGAAAATAAACCAACTAAGTTTGATAAAGAAAATTTATGAAAAACCTAGAAGCAAATTTCTCTTAATATTTTTTCAATTTGATCTATTAAAACTAAAACTTTTTTTAAAATTAAAAAATGCATTAAAAAATACCTATTAACACCTATTTAATGACTGCAGTAAGCTATATATCCCCAGTGAGGTGCAACTTCATAGTATGTTCACTTTACTCACTGAGGTTTATGCCTATGGTCAGACATGTGTTCTTAAATATGTATATATCAACTATGCTTGCTGTTGAAAGTCTTTAAGTGAATTAAGATCTTTAATGAATCAATAAAATGTGAAAAAAATTTATAATTAGTATAATACTTAAGGGAAATACTAAATGATTGCCACCTAAAATCAAGAACAAGATAAAAATGTCCACTCCCATATCTTTTATTTACCATTGTAGTTAAAATTATAACCAGTGATAAAAGGCAAAAAAAAAAATACAAAAAAAAAAATTCCCAAACCAATAAACTTTGACAGGATGAAATGGAATTTAAAAATGTTTTAATTCATAAAGAATATGATTGTATATTAATATAAAATATATATATGTATATTCTGTTTATAGAATATACATATATATATACATATATTCTGTTTACAGAATACAAGTTCAATATGAAAGAATAAAATTTATTTCTATATAATAACAATTGGATGGAAATTGAAATAAAAAAGCCATTATAATGGCATTACAAAAATGAAATATTTAAAGACATATTTAACCAAATACACTTAGGAGTTATAGACTAAATATTATAAAATATACTTGAGAGAAACCAAAAAACAAATGGCAAAAAATATCCTAAATAAATGGAGACTTAAGCCATGTTCATGAATTAGAAGATTTAATATTGTTAAGATGGTAATTCTCCTCATATTAATTATTAGATTTGATTCAGTCTTAACCAAAATCTTAGCTGAAAATGTGGCTCTATATTTACATTAGAAAAGCAAAAGACCTTTTCTTGAAAAAATAAAAAGAACAAAGTTGAAGAACATGTACTACCAGGTTTCAAAAATCCTAAGTAGTCAAGAGAGGGTGTATGTATCAATGAAACAATAGAAAGTCCAGAAATGTAACTACCCTTTAAGGTAAATTAATTTTGTGAAAGGTACCAAGGTCATTATGTGGGGAAAGGGATTGTGGTCCTCTGGTCAATTTGGTCATGTCTATTTATTTGTGAGTTATCAATGTGTGCTTCTAAGCTACAATGGCAAAACTGTGTCATTGCAACAGCAGCCACACAGCCAAAAAAAAAAGGATCATTTGGTTCTTTACCAAAAAGGTAAAGGGCAGACCATTGCCACTGGTCTGAAAGGGAACATTGGAGAACATCTTAACGTTGGAATAAGAAACTATTTCTTGGGACCAGCAGTTAGCATAATGGCTATGTCGCTGGACTCCCACGTAGTCGACCGCGGTTCGAGTCCCGGATCCGGTGGCTTAAACTCACGCCGGGCGCGTGTGCGTGCGTGCCCAAGATCCCGAGAGGAGAATGGAGGAGAAGGGATTGCGGTGTGGCCATCCCCCCTGGGGGGTGATTTCCTGCTTTCTGTCTCTCTGTCTCTCTCTGTCTGTCTGGCGAGCGCACGCGCCCTATAGCAAAAACCTCTCAAAAAAAAAAAAAAAAAAAAAGAAACTATTTCTTAGATACAAAAGGTACTAACCATTAAAAAAAAAGTAAATAAATGATTGGCTTTCATTCAAATAAAAAAAAAAAAAACAAACAGTTCTTTGAAAGACACTATTAGAAAATGAAAAGGCCAGAAAGAAATTGGGAGAAAATATCTGTAGTAACTATACCTACAGTATAGTTACTATACTGTAACTTGTTTCCAGAATATATAAAGTACAATTCAATGCAATAATAACAAAACAAACTACTCAGTTTAAAAATGACAAAGACTCAAACAAATATTTAACAAAATAAGATAAAATAATTACCAACAAATTTAGAAAAGGTACTCACTATTATTGGTCACCAGTAAATGAAAATTAAAAACACAATGAAATACCAGTACATAGAATGGCTAAAATTAAAAAAACTGACAATTCCAAATGTTGTCAAGGATGTGGAGCAACTGGATTGCTCACACATGGATGGTGAGGATCAACTGGGTCGTCAGAAAAGTCACGATGTATTTTTTTCTGTTTTCCTACGTAAAAAGGTAACATCCGGACAACCCAATAAAATGGTCCAGTGACTTTGGAGAACAATTAACAATTTCTCATGAAGTATACTTATCTAATACCCAGCCAAGAGAAATGAAACAAAACTTTAGACACAAATGTTTATGATAGTTTTATTCCTAAACCACTTTATACCAAAACCACTCAAATGCTCATCGTCTATGAAAATAGAAAACAAAATGTAGCACATTCCTACAATACTATTCTACTCAACTACTGACACATACAGAAAAATGAATGCATCTCAGAAACATTATGGTGAGTGAAAAACCTTGGTACACACACAAAATACACACCACATGATTCGATCACATGAAATTCTAGAAAACCCAGTCTAATCTACAATGACAGCACATACGTTGTTGCCTAGAGCCAGGGGTTAGGGGCAGGCTCGGACTGACTGACAGAGGTGAGGTCTTCGGGAGCATCAGAAATGTTCTATAACTTAATTGGGTAGAAAAATACATTTATGTATACATGAATATATGTATGCATGTCCATTCAACTTCTTGAATTTAAGCATATTTTTAATGGGTTCATTTTATTGTATGTCCATTTTATTGGAAGACACCTCGATACTGTTGCTTTATAAAATCATTTCTTGCATTCAATTTTTTTATTTTGTTTTGTCACCCACTTCATACCACTACCCTGTGGTTTATGTAGGTTCGTATCAGTCAGGAGGCAGCTTACAGCCCATCCAGGAAGCTCTTGTTAATATTTAATTAATGGGATCAGCAGTTAGCATAATGGCTACGTCACTGGACTCGCATGTAGTCGACCGTGGTTCGCGTCCTGGAACCGGTGGCTTAGAACTCATGCCGGGCGTGTGTGCATGCGTGCCCAAGATCCCAAGAGGAGAATGGAAGAGAAGGGATTGTGGCATGGCCATCCCCCCTGGGGGGGGTGATTTCTTGCTTTCTGTCTCTCTCTGTCTGGCGAGCGCATGTGCCCTATAGCAAAAACCTCTCAAAAAAAAAATATTTAATTAGTCTTTAGTGCCCTGTGGACAATGCATTCCTCTCCACACTTTCCATACTGCAGAAGTCTTTCGCATGTGTTCTGAAGCAATCCCTCCTGCCTGAATTTATACCAAGCTCATTTTGTTTTATACTCTGTGGATATAAAAAATGGCTTCATTTTCCTTAAATAAAAACTTACCCACTTAAGAAGAGTCACGAGACCATTTCTCTTAGATCAAGTGACCCCACTTTATAACGTCCCTGCCACTCTGTGTCCTGTGTTCTGGGTGCTCTGTGTAGTCAAGAACTGGGAACCATCACTCCTTGAGCATGCAAAATATTCTTTAATTGGAGAGACGAAGATTTAAACAGACAGCGACTTTAAAATGGTACTTAAGAATATAAGCTACAACTCCAAGTATGCAATATATTTAAACAGTTTTAGGAATTCAGAGAACTGAAAAGTATCCTTAGGTCGTTAAAGAAAATTTAATGAGCAGATGAAATTTAAATAAGCTCAAAGCAAACTCAATCCCTTTAACATTCTTTTTGGAACTGTTATTGTATCCCTTGGGTCATTTCGGGCTCTCTTCTCAGGAACCCACAGGGAAAATGGAGTTATTTCACAACAAAGCTAGAGGATACCTTAAGGAGCTCACTGAGGAAATGCGAGACATCGGCCTCTCTCTGGGAGATCTGGCAGGGACCTGGAGGACAGGGTTTTCTGTTTGAGTTTGTGTTTGTCATCTTCCATTTACTTTCCCTGAAGCCACCATGTCATGGGAATAGCTTCCATTTTCTTTCTTTGAAGCCAGTATGTCATGGGAATATCAAGATCCTGGGAGCTGCAAAAGCAAGCTTTTATGTTGTGAATTTTCTTGGTAGATCCAACTGAAAGAAATGGAATGCCAACAAAGATGGCAAGGCTTCTAGGGAGAGAATATGCTAGAGGCACATCATGTTATGTTCTGTCTTCTACTCCACAGGCTCATTAAGCTTTTTGCCTATTATAATGAGAATAAAACAACTCTGAGAAGTTGGTCTGGGAAAATACACTCCTCCTCACAATACTACCTCATAGTAGTAATAGCTAATAGTTCTCTTCCCACTAACCGTGTTCCCCTCTGACACTTGTTTCCCTATACTGAAGCAGATATTTATAGTCAAACGGGTGTAGCTTCCGTTCACTTATTCTGAGCATAAAAACACCACATCTTCATGCAGCTGTGGGGGACGTAGGGTAGTGGAAGATAATTACTGTTGTTCTTGGCAAGGTTCACCTTGTTTGATAAGATAACCCCAAGTTTCTGAAGAATACAGGCTATCTAACACTTCTTCCAAATGGCCTAGTCTGGCATTCTTACAAAATCCCCCAAATTCCATTAGGGAATTAAGGAGACATTTACAGAAATCCAAAATTAGCTCTAAATATACTACCTTCAAGAAAATAACATGTTAAGTCTCTCTTTATCACAATTGATAAATTTGTCTTGGTGAAAAGAAAGAGTCGGAGAGAGAAGGTGAAATCTGCTTACTCTAACCCTGTACCTTTCCCCCCATAACCCTGTACCTGTCCATACCCATGCATGGACAAATTACCAGAGGTCAAACTGTTTAAGCACATGGACTTTAACATAGTTCAATAAAGTTGTTTAGGACTCTACTTAGAGATAGTGGTAGTGGCCATAGCTGTTCTTTTTCTTCTACTTCTTCTCTTCGTTGCTCTTTGCTAATTCCTGCTCTGCTAGTTACTTGTTGGTTTGTTTTGTTTTTCCTTTTAGACTCTGACTCTCATTTTTTCTAGCACCACTTTTACTCATAGGGATTGATGACAGACATTAGTTTCCTTGAATTTCTCCTTCTAACTTTCTAAAGAACAGGGTTATTGTCACTTTCCACTTTTCCTACTTTAAATATTTGAGACACGAATTCATGCCATTACAACTCTGGTTTCCAGCACCCAACTCAAAGGCCACTTCCTTTTCTGGCCTTTTTCTAAGTTGGAGAGGGAGGTACTTAAAACAGAGGTGAGGTAGCTTTGGAAGGTTTGGAGGGTATTGGCAAGAATAAGGTGTAACGTGTCACTGTCCAAGGGAAAACTGGGTTGTCAGGCCCATGAGAAGGGTGCAAAGGCAGACCAGGTCTGATATACTACATGGTTCAGGGTACCGTTGGATACTTAGGCTTTGTGACTCACAAAGGAAGAACTACTTTGACCTTTCACACTTTCCAAAGGTTTGCATACTAGTAACATACATGGAGTTTTGATGACTTCTCTGAGCATCTGAACCAGCTTGACTTCTAATCTCTAGTCTTTTACTACACTAAAAACAAACAAACAAACAAAACCGTCTGTTTTGTCAAGCCTCATACAACAGCCTCATTGGTCAAATTGCCATCTTTTATTCAAATGTAATTCCTAACTCATAAAAGTTAACATTCTATACCTAGCTAAACTGTAATTCACGAGAGGGAGTTAAGTAAATATATTCTCAGAGGAAAAAAAATGCAGAAATATTCATCATTCATGGATCATTTCTGAAAAAAATTATAATATTCTCCAGCAAGAGAATGTAAGAAGCAGCAGAATGCAGTTGAGTATCCTACATAATATGACAAATCGTATAAAAGTTATTAAATGCAAGGTAACTTACACTTTTGTCAAAATAGATCACCCAAACAATAAATGAGTTTTGCATGATATATATCATGAGAATGAACCTTTACCATTAAAAAAAAGTGAAATTTCATATAGGCATACATTGATTCAAAGTATTCTATCTTCCCAGAAATGAGTTCAGCTGGAGAAGTAGAGAGGAATGGAAAAAAAAGAAAACTGTAGGTCTGCAAAGCCATGAGATACTTCTCAGACTCATTCCACTCACGAAAAACCCAAGAGATATTTGAGAGACTAACAGGATTTAACATTCATTCATTTACCACTGCGAACAAGTCAGGAACACAAGATGTGATCTGGTATCCAGGCTGCAGGTTGGGGAGGTAAAGGTGAGGGAGAAGAGGACAGACAGAAGCTAAGAAAATGCATCCCGTGTTTACTGCATTCCCAGCCCTGTGCTCAGTGCTTTGCATGCACGATCTCAGTGTCTGTTTGGAGTCTTTCTCTGTGCTCTGCAGTTGAGAATTTGGGTCATTCGTGAGTCAACAGAGGTAGCATGTGAATTCAGCAACTCAGCAACAAGGCGAGGAGGACTGAGAGCCACCTCAACTATTCTTGCATTGGGGAAATTGCAAGACAGGAGCCTCACAGCTGCTGAGGCCACACATCTGAGCTCCTGCACTTCCCATTTGCTTTCATATCGTATGATAAATGGGTCTCTTTAAAACCTGGCCTCACACAGATCTTTAGCATCCATATTCTGTTTATCCTGGCTGACTGGAAAAGAAGAGAAAAGGGGAAAGATGTACAATTAGAAAAGTTCATTTACTTGCTTTCCTGAGAGAATCCAATGGAACAAAGCATCAGAACACGGTGGAGAAGAGAGCAGAAAGAGTAAAAGGGGAAGGAAAACATTTATTCATTTTTATCAGAGATTTCTATCCCCTCCATTAACCCACATGTTCACCACCTATCTTAATTGGGGTGTGCCGACCTCTCTGTGCTATGGTCTCTCACTTTCCTTTCTCTAAACTCTGCATACATAGCAGGCATTGGCAGTATCTACGTTTTCATGTCAGGGGTTAAGGAACTCCTTCTTTAACAGTCTAGTGGATTTCTTAGAGAGGTTACAGTTTAAGAATATGCAACAAGGGCTGGCTTTGGTCTGGTGGTTAGGGTGGCTGGATCCCATATGGTCAACTACATGGTTCAAGTCCTGAACTTGGTGGCTTGAAAAACATGCTGGTCCGAAATCTTGAATGGCAGGAAAGATGGAGAAGGCATTACAGCATGCATGACAATTCCCCATGGTGGGGAACAGGATGGTGCTTTCTCTTTCATATGTGTGACCTCTGGCAAAAATTAAATTAAAAAAAAAAAGGATATGTGACAGACTTATGGGCTCAGCTTTTCCCAGTTTAAAATTTAAATAGAAACTAATGATTTTATACCCTCGATACCTTTTTCTAAGATTTTCCAGTTCAATCCTTATTAGCCTAGCTCTTTCTCTGTTAAGCTATCGCACTAAGCTGGCCTCACCTCCCAGTTTCCTCTACTTTCACTTCTCAATCTAGCATCCTTTTCCCAGTCCTCCTGGAAGCCCAGGCAGCATGAATTTTTGAGCCCTGATTGAACATTTGAATTTGAGATGCTCATCATGTCTCCCAATGACAGAGAGCTCTCCTGGAGGTTTTTTTTTTTTTTTTTTTTTTTTTTTTTTTGGAGAGGTTTTTGCTATAGGGTGCATGGCTTGCCAGAAAGACTGAGAGAGACAGAGAGACAGAAAGCAAGAAATCACCCCCCAGGGGGGATGGCCACGCCGCAATCCCTTCTCCTCCATTCTTCTCTCGGGATCTTGGGCACACACGCACACGCGCCCGGTTTGAGGTTAAGCCACCAGGTCCAGGACTCGAACCATGGTCAGCTACACAGGAGTTCAGAAACATAGCTATTATGCTAACTGCTGGTCCCTCCCCTGGAATTTTTAAAAGTTCGTTTATTTTTTTCCTCCACAAGCAAGAGGGAGAGAGAGAATCTCCAGCAGGATCTTGACACCACACTTGACGCCCAGCTCTCAGCCAGCCATGGGAAGTGCATGCCCAGTGTACTCAGGGAGGTCTCCGGACTTGAACTGAGAATCTTGCCATGTGGGACTGTCTTCAGCGTGTCACCTTTATACTGCTGTGCCCCTCTCATGGATTTTTACTCCTTCTTATCTCCCCTTGAGTTATCATACGGACAATAGGAAAGCACTGAGTTTTAGGGACACCTGGGTTTAAAGCATGATTTTACCACACACTTGCCACATGAGTTTTAAAGTCATTTCGCTAATTGGGATAACTCACTGTACTGACTAATAATGAAGTTGGCAAAACATGGTATCTAAAGTGCCCTCCAATTGTGGCATCCTAGGGTAAGTGTGACTAGCTCTTTCTTTTTCTTTTTACTTTTCTTTGGTTTTTTCTTTTCTTTTTTTATTTTAGTTTTTTTGAGATTTTGTCTATAGGGTACATGTGCTTGACAAATACAGAGAGACAGGAAGTAAGAAATCACCCCCCAGGGGGAATGGCCACGTTGCAATTCCTTCTCTTCCATTCTCCTCCCAGGATCCTGGGCACGCACATATACATTTTAAGCTGCCAGATGCAGGCCTTGAACCATGGTTGACTACACGGGAGTCCAGTGCCATAACCATTATGCCATCTGCTGGTCCCAAATCTGACTAGTTCTTAACTTGTACTGGTCAGGTTGCTTCCATAAAAGAGGTTATGCAATGACCATTGTTTTGGAAATGAATTCGATATCAAATATATTGTTCTTGGAAGAAGGGTGGATATAACTAGAAACATAAGCATATAAGCAATTTAGAAGTCGTCCTTTAAAAAACACAGTACAATTTCTTTACAATTTGGTACGGTGTTAAAGATACGGCAAGGCGAGGAGATTATTACATCTCTTCTCCTCCCTGCTGAACGGTCAGTGCTGCAGAGACCTTGTACAACCTGGCCCATGGTTTGCGCATTATCTCTGCACCTAACACCTACTGCACCTTGGATATCCTTATATTTTGAGTCCACCCACAGCAGATGTGTTGGTATTTTTATGTTACAAGCAGAGAAAAAGAATGGGCTCTTTGTAGGACTGCATGGTGACAACTGTTAGCCAATTGATGGTCTGGTCTAAGAGCCACTTAAGCCAGCGCAGTGGCCTGTGATGGATGGACTCACTGTGTGAGCTGCGCACCCCATCGCCAGCGCTTGGACTCAGGTCCCTATGGGGTCACAGGCAGTCATTCTGCCCTGGAGAACTTTGCCCTGGCTGAGGAATCACTGCTGAGCCTGTCTCAGCAAGGAGTCTTGCTTCTCAGTTTTTTTTATTGGTCTGCTAACTAACGTTGACACTGTGTTATTTTTCAGGAAGTGGCACTTTTTCTGGACAGCATCATCATGACAGTAGGCATTGCACTTGTGGCAGTGACACAATGTGGTGGAAGGGGCAGCAGGCTCTTCCAGCTTGCCGGAGGTAGATACGGCTGGAGCTACAATGATCTGGGGGCGTGAGCCAGTGACCTGTCAGTGGCCATCAGCAACCCCCCCCCCCCATTATGTCTCAGAGCTTTGTTTTAGACAAGTTGCCTGTGGCAGTGGGTTGGGAAGATGACTCTGAAGGGGCTTCAGCCCACACAGGGACATGTGTGACAAATTATCCTGACAAGGCTGCCACTACAATATTAGCAGCTCGTTAGAAGGGATGGGTGAAATTCATCTCGGCTTTGATCAATTTTCTGCTAGTATTTCAGGCCTTAAAAAGAATTCCTTCTTCCCCACCCCTCCCACCCCCACCTCTAATTTCTCATAGATTTTTTTGCCGTTGAGGCCACACTTGGCAGGACTTCCCAAGGGCTCAGAGAATCTGGCAACAAACTGACCAAGTCTTACAAGTGTTTCTGCCCAGTTTTAGGAGACAGAAAAGGAACATGAGCCTGAGTTTTTACATGACGTCCTTGAAGAAATAAAGAGCTTGGGTGATATAATCTCTTAGGTTATGTCCAACTCTCACACTCCCTGATTCTGAGAAGAGTTGAAACAGAGAGTGGGGGAGAGAGGATGGTGTTTGCTCACACTGAGTTCTCTTCCCGGGGAATCTCGGAGCTGGAACAGCACACAAAGGATAACCAGGTCAGCCATGGTGGTGGCCGCACTCCCGGTAAGGAGGCACAGATGAGATAAAGATCTGGACTTCTGATGTCCGGTCCCTCCCAATTGACTATTGACTACATCACCACAAGAGAGAAAATAATTGAAATTAAATGTATGAGAGCTCTTCAGGAAAGTGGGACCAACAGGAGACATATGCGTGTACATGTGCATGCTTGCATGCATGCATCTATGTGCGGTGGGACTTGTTCTAAGGAATCGGCCTATATACTTGTGGGGACCGTCAAGGATGAAACCCACAGGGCAGGCTGGCAGGCTGGAAACCCAGCAGCAGCTGCGCTGCAGTCTAATGCAGATTTCTTCCTCAGGAAACCTTGGTACATGCATTTAGGGATTTCAATGGCAAGGATGTGGCCCACCCACATTACTGGGAATAATCTTTATTTAAAGTCAACTAATTGTAGATATTAATCATGTCTACAAAACAGCTTCTACTTAATCCAGTGCTTTTCACATTTTGGTGCTTCTTCTTGGTGGTTTTACTGCCTGAAATGGCCCCGAAACACAGTGGTGAAGTCTAAGTGTGTTCCTAAGCATAAGAAAGCGTGAGGCACCATATGAGAAAACGTGCTGGTCAGCTGATAAACGTATCAGCAAATCGATGTCATTCGGCATGAGATAGTGCTGATGGCAGTCAGGTCAATTTTAATGAAGCAACATGTATATTAGACAAGGCATCTTTAAATAGAAACACACAGGAAGGCCCTCTGCAGTAGCTCAGTCATAACACGGTGCTCTGCCACGCTGACCCACGCGGGGAATCCTGTGTTCACGTCCCAAAGGCCCCTGTACATGCCTGGCATGGCTGAGGCTGGGGGCGGATCATAGCATAAGGATCCTGTCTGGAGTGCTGGTCTCTCTTTCTCTCTCTCTCTCTTTGTCTCCATCTATCTCTCTCTCTCTTGCAGAAGAAATAGATAAATAAATGTTAAACACACACCATAAAACAAGGTGACGTTGACCAGTTGACAAAAATGATGAGCCTAGGGGCTCACAGCAGACAGCACTGCCTTTCTCCTAGAAGCGATGGTTCAGTCTTTGTTGACTTAATGTTCTCAGCAATTTTGTAGAGAACCTAAGTACCTAGGATCTTGAACGTCAACTATATAATCATGCTTAATCCTAGACCTTGTCATTTCTATCTCGGAAGTAAGAACTGAAGGTACAGAGAAGTTAAGTAAGTGGTGGGGTTCAGAGTTGAGTTGCTCTTCTTTCTTCTTCTTTCTTTTATTTGTATTGCCAGAGGGTGTGTGTGCTTCCCAGAGTAAGAGAGAGACAAAGTTAGAAAGAGAGACTCCCTCCCCTGTGCCCCCCGTGGAGCATGGTCACACCACAACTCCTTCTCCTCTAGTTCTCCGGCCCTTTAGATCTGGGGCATGCACACATGGGCACCCACCATAATTTCATGTCATCAGGCTGATTTTTGAACTGTGGTTGGCTGTGTGGGATCTGGCTCCCAGCCAGCACCATGGCCGGCCCCCTGATGATGACTCTTCTAACATTACATTTCAATGCATGCCTTTACCTTCTTTTTTTGTTGTTGTTTTTGTTTTTGCCAAAGGGCACATATGCTCACTAGAGAGAGGGAAAGTGAAGGATCACCCTCCCAGGGGGAATGAACATGCCTCAGCCCCTTCTTCTCTATCTCCTCTTGGGATTCTGGGCACACATGCACACAGCATAATTTTCAAGTGGCCCGGTCCGGGACTCAAATTGTGGTCGACCACATGGGAGTCCACCACCTTAACACCATGCTACCTACTGGCCCCTACGCCTTTTAACTTTGCCTGGCCCTTTATACGTTATATCCTGTCCCACTATCTTGAACGTTAGTGCTTTGCAGGTCTTCTTTGATGCTTTTTTATGTGTGTTGTAATGCACTTGCAAATGGGAACGTGTATAATAAATATTAGAAGAAAGAAGCAAAAAGAAATAGGAGAACTTGCTATTGCATCTTTGGGATTTTCGTAGAGTTCCAAGATCCAACGACTAGCCAGAAAGGCAATGAAGGCAGACATACATGACTGAGTTGGGGTGGCTAGTCGGAAGTACGGCAGGTCAAAATTTGTGTATGAAGATTCCCACAAGGCGTTTTACATGTTATATAAAACCCTTCATCTCCCTCTCTCCCATCAGGCACATTTCTGGATAATGTAAACTGGGCAAAATACAGCAAAGCACCGAACCTCCCAAAAGCGTGTGCTCACCTGTGCTGTGAGGCACAGTGCGGAGTTCCTGCTGCTGAGAACTTCATTGTGTTTGAGGAAATAGACGTGAACAATGGTTTTAATGCAGTAATGGTGATATTTCAGGCAGAGGGAACCTTGTAGACACAGATGCAGAGGCAGGGAAGCGGATGACTTGGTTCAGGAAAGGCACGTGATTAGGACATTGTGGTTGGAACAGGAAGGTGTGAGGGTCAGGCCATCGCTCTGCGTGATTCCAAAGGCATCAGCCCACCGCATTCTTGGTGAGTGGAGCCTCTGGATTGTCTCGGACACAGCCTGAGAGCTGAGCTGGGAGGCCTAGGTGAGGTCGGGAAGAAGATCCATAGTCACTTCTCTCCTTTTATATGGTGAAAAGAAGATTTGAAAGGGGAAATGACATTAGATTAGTCTCTTGGTTTATTTTTATTTTAAAAAGTTTCTTCCCCTTTGTTCATGATGGAGCATGTGCATGCACACATTAACGTGACAGAGATTGAAAGAGAGAGAGATGAGCACTCTCCCCAGGGTCTGGTTGGGCCGAGATCCCCTCCTTCAGTCCTCCAGCCCATTGGCCACTGGGCATTCACCGTGTGCCCAGTGGTTCAGGCTGTCCAGGGTAGGGACTAGAACCATAGTCACCATGTAGGATACAGTTTCTCTCGAGCAGCACATTTCTATGGCTCCACAAAGCCTGATTTTTGCCCATTATTAAAAGGAAAAAACACTGGGGGCCAGCAGATGGCATAGCAGTTATGTCATGGGACTCTTGCATGGTTGATTGTGGTTCGAGTCCTGGACCCAGTGGCTTGTAACTCACGCTGGGTGCATGTGCTTGCATACCCAAGATCTCAGGAGGAGAATGGAGGAAAAGGGACTGTGGCATGTCCATCCCCCCAGGGGATAATTTCTCACTTTTCCTCTTCACTGTCTCTCTCTCTGGTGAGCACACACTCTCTAAAGCAAAAACCTCTAAAAAAAAAAAAGAAAGAAAAAAAAGATGTATATTTTCCTGGATCAGCAAAACTGTCAGCTAGAGATAATATATTCGTAACTAATTTCCATAGTACCTGCTTAAAATACTAATATTGGTGTTCAAGTGAAAAGGCGTAATCAGAGAGTCTCCGTGAGCGGTAAGTGCTCTGACTTAAGAGCAACAGTCAGGTCAGAAAAAGAGTCTTCTCAGTCTGTAGGCGTTTTCAGACTGAAACACATTGGCCACCAGAGTATACTCCGCAAAAGCAGGGAAAGATCTTAGAAATAGTCCAGTTCCCTTTACAGACGAGGCAAAACATCTCTGCAAGTTTAACCTTACATAGAAACAGAGTAAGGGCTAGAACTCAGGTTTCTGAATTTAATATGGTGTTCTTCCCTGTCCACTAAGCTACCCCCAATATAAACGATAACAATAAACGTTCACACTCTTTTAGTAGAGATCCAGAATCCGGCCAATCTTTTCCTTGATGATATTTATTCTGTTTTCCATTGTGTTCTGTCGATCCCCCAGGTTTATGCTGGAGCTGAGTCCAAACAGGATAAAATACCCTGAAAAGCTTTGTTTAGATTATTGCAGGCAGACCAGAGGCAGGAAACGCTAGGAACCATGAGAAAGCGCCTGCTCCAACGTGAATTCCAGCAGAGTTTGGTTCCATTCAAGCAAGTCCCAAAACAAAAGAAAAATCCTTACATGATCCGCCAGCAGTTTTAGGGTACTCGGCCAAAACAAACAGAAATTCGCATCTTTCGAGAGCCCCCATGTGTAGAGCGGAGCCATTGCCCGTTTCCCTGGCAGCCTGTCCCCTCTGCACCAGAAGAAGGGCTTTGCGGGGAAGCCCGAGTGGCAGGCCCTTCCATGAGACTGCTGCCTGCCCTGGTCTCCTGGATCTCTCCAACAACAAGTGCTTTCCTCGGGCTGTGTTACAACACGGAAAACTATTGAGTTTCATTTTTCTTGTGCTGGATAATATGCCAACATTAATTGATATGATGCTGTCATTCTCTCACCCTGTAAAAGAAAATCACTACAAGTTCATGGCTTCATCTTGCTCATGGGAGACTTAATAAAAGCTGTAATTCCAAAAAAAGAGAGAGGTGAGCGTTGTTAATCACTCTGTCAGTGCTAAAAGAATGCTTTCTGCTGCACAGTGTTCACTGACCTAAGACAAATTCGAAGACGAGGTCCGACTCGCATTTATGCTCCGGAGGCCATATTGTTTTGCAGACAGTGGAATAAATAAAATATTTCCTGAAGAGTGAACACGTGCAGGAGAGAGCAGGGTAAGAACATGCTGCAATGAGACAGGCTAGCCAGATGTTCCCGCTGACCTCCACTCGCTGGAATCTGATTGACATCGGGGTTGGATTTCTCCAGCTGTTTGGAAGAGCTACATGGAAAGTCAAGTCTTTCCCAAGACTAAAGAGGCCACCTGCAAAACCTCCCCTTCATTGCCATTGGGATTTCCATTATATGTATTTCTGGGGTCTTGCATCCCTATTCTTCAACACACAAAAATGTTAGAAGAAGGATTAGAGATTTATCAGCAACCAGATCTCCTAAAGTAAGTGCTGTATTATTTCCTCCGTGATATATGCTTAGGATGTCAGCAGGACTTCACTGGGTCCATATTTAACATTTAGTTTCAGCATAGTTTAAAATGTGGACGGCAAATACTGAAGTCGACCAACTGACAAAAGGCACACACATATGTGTATGTGTGTGTTTACGAAAGAGGATGCGTGTCCTGAACAAGTTACTGCAAATGGAAACCATCTATAAAACTGTCGACTAGAGCCAATAGAACACTCACTAACTGGACTCATTTCTGGAAACTATTGTTTCAGGAAAGCAGCGATTCCAGGAAGCCTTGTAGATTTTATTTATTTATGTATTTATTTATGTAGATTTTTATCCCCACAGCCCAGACTAAAATTAGCATCATGAAGCAAGGATAGCAAGATTGCATATTTTAAACCCGCCTTAAAACCGAGCATTCATCAGCATAAAGCTCTAGATACTTCAGGATTCACAACCAGCTACTCTGGTAAAAACCACAGAAATTTGGACCCCAGGATAGATCAGTTAGCTGAAATGTACCTTTGCATTGTCTACAAAACAAGGGGCTTGGGAGTAAGTTGTGAATGCAAATGAAATTGCAGGCCAATGTTTAAAGAGAACGAAGCGGTTTCAAACAGGCCCTTAAGCATTTCAGAAGCAGCCATTTACATATAAGCAATTAATGCCTGAATTACAAATCATTCTTATTTGTTCATTAAAGCAAGCTCCCTGAGGACCTCTGTTAGACTTTTTTTTTTTAAAAAATGTAAAACTATAAATTGTATACATTTGAAAATAGGAGCACATTCCACTGTTCACCCTTCACTAACTCAGTGTTCTTTTTCAGTTACTCTGAGTGAGAAAGTCTCTTGGAGCAAGACCAGCCCTCGTCAGTGATAACATTGACATTGACCTTGGCCTTCGTGGGGATTCGGAAGGACCTGAAAGTGTAAGAGCAGATCGCATGTGTGTGTCCACAGAAGAGAAAGCCACAGACGTGTTGTGAGTTAAGGAATCCACCTGGCCCCCAAGTATCTCCCCACCGGTGTCTCCAGACTTGTTTGGAGGAAAGCAAATGACTTTCTTCCAGAGCCCCTATAAAAATGAAAACACCTTCTCGGAGCAGGGCAGTCCTAAACATAGTTGTGTTTGTGACACCAGGAGCAACTCTGAACTGAGAAGCACAGGAAGAGAAGGCGGTTGGGGAGGCAGCAGCCCACCACAGAGCCTCCACTCCCAGAGCGAAAGGGAGAACAGACATGAATATTGATGGCATTACGGTGTCAGCTGCCCGGCTGGGGAAAGGGAGAAGTTTAGAGCAAGGCAGGAATGATGAAGGAGGGAAGTAGAGAAAAACAACTTCCACTACTTCATAATCGTGCGGAAGGCCGGCCTTGCTTCCATCCCGCTAGATTGGCTGTATTGTCCCCTGGGGGTCGATTAGATAGTTCCTAACCTCTTAGCCTTCGCTCTGTCGAGACGGAAACCATGCTTCACCTCATGCCAATGCCCCCAGTGTGGCTTCCTCAAGTTTGTGATAAGCCCTTTAAAATCCGGAGAGCGGCCTTTAAACATCTGTGTGCTCTCATGGGGAATACTTGATCACCATGATCAAGCGTGGTCCTCACTTCTGCATAAATCTTCTGACTTCTGAAAGAAAGTTCCCGCCCCCCACCCCGCCCCGCAAAAAAAAAAAATTCAAAGCCAACAAAGCATTTATGGGATATAGTCTGGCAACTCTAACTTTCCACAGTCAGAGAAGTCAAATGCATAAAAAGCCATGCATTTACATGACCCACTGCACATTTACACATTGCCCACAGCTTTACTCCTCAATGTTATTTTAGCCTAAGCTGATGCACCTACTAACAGCCATATGGAAATAGCCCAGGTAGATGTTTCAGAACATAATTGCCTATTGACTTGTCATCTTTTCCACTTAAAAAAATAAAGTTAGAACATTCTTAAGGAAATCCTATTTTCCTTAGAGGAGGCAAGTGCGAATCCTCTTTTACATCCATTTCCAACAAGACTGGCCAGTCTTTTTTTTTTTTTTTTTTTGGAAAGGTTTTTTTGTTTTGTTTTGTTTTTGCTATAGGGCGCGTGTGCTCGCCAAGACAGACAGAGAGAGACAGAGAGACAGAAAGTGAGAAATCACCCCCCAGGGGAGATGGCCACACCACAATCCCTTCTCCTCCGTTCTCCTCTCGGGATCTTGGGCACACACGCACACGCGCCTGGCCTGAGTTCAAGCTACTGGGTCCAGGACTCAAACCATGGTCGACTACGTGGGAGTCCAGCTACATAGCCATTACGCTAACTGCTGGTCCCAGTGGCCAGTCTTGAAGAGCCTTTCTTGCTCTCTGGCAGTCATGCGTCAGGCAAATGGCAGGGTTTCTTTGCCTTCCCTCCCAACAGAGAACACCGGTAGAGCAGGGCAGATTTTCTATGTCTTCAACCCATCCCAGAGAGAAAGGTGCAAGAAATTTTGACCCTGCTAATCAGGCCCTTGGGACATGTAATTAAGACTGCGAGATGCTGGGGCCGGCAGGTGGTGTGGTGGTTAAGGGTGCTGGACTCCCACATGGCTGATCATGGTTTGAGTCCTGGACCTGGAGGCTTGCTTTCTCTTTTCCTCTCTTTCTCTCTCATTCTGTCCTTCTCTGATCAAATTGAAGTAAATAAATAAATGGATAAATAAAGTTAAATAATTCTTAAAAAAAACAAACGATCAAAAAAAGAAGACTATGAGATGCTTGGGCAAAAGGAAAAGTAGGAAATGCCCCAACTAGATAGGAGTGAAGGGGCTGAATTAGATCACCCTACAAAGCCACAAAGTTTTCACGTTGGGGGAGCAATTTGGAGCACATATGCCCCTTTCAGGATGTCAGCGCAGGGTCAGAGAAAAGCCTTCAGGTATGATTCAGCGGGAGCCGGTCTTTCTGTCCTCAGAACCACTGCTGAGTTCGCAGAACAGCGAGAGCTCCATCGGGGTGGGCCATGGCAGAGGGGCAGCAATGAGGAAACACAGTCCAGGCGCGGGGTCGCCTCAGGGGAAGACTCGCGGTTCCTAATGAAGAGGGCGGTGCCTCAGCGCCTCACACCACTGTGACGGTCCTCCAGGGTCGGGATGACTCCCAGACTGATCACCGGGGGTTAGACATCGCACATCTGTCTAAATCCGAACATAAATGTAACGCGATTAGACGTAAGCTGCTACTTTTGCCCGGGCTCTCCATCTTTTCTCTCGACGCCTTGAATCAGGCGAACCCCAAGGGGCAATCCATCGTCCCTAAGCAGAATTTTGCTTTCCACGCTCCTCCTGAAACTTTAAAATGGGCTTAATAGCTTGTTACTTAATCCACCTGCAGCTCTCAGTGCTAAGAAACAGCTGGCTGATCTGGGATTCCGAATGGAAAGCCGCTGGAGGGGAGAGTGTCAAGTGCCAGTCGGCGGGCTGGGTGAGAATATGCCTGTTCTAACACGGGGAGCCTTTCCTCTGACCTTTCTATTCCCATTGGCGTTGTGAACCAAAGCACCATCGATTCTGAAACGCAGTCTGAAATGACTGTGCCTCAGGAGCGAGATCTGTGCTCACACCCATCCACTCTTCCCTAACTCCCCAGCCCTCCCCGAGGGCCATGGCCAACTCTCAGACTTGTAGAAGATCTTGCCGCTGCTGATGCTCAGTCATTAGAACAATTATGCTTGGACTTTCAGGATGAAATTCAACATCAAGGTCAACAACTTTATTTTCTTTTGCTGAATGTTACAACTCACCCACACCACTCCCACCAAAAAGAGATTTTAAATTGATGACTGCAGGAAGGAAAAACAAATGTACCGGTTCTACCTCATGGACTCGTTGGAGAATTGCTAAAGTCAGTGTACGTGTTTGTAGTTCATGTCATTTTGAACCAAAATAATCTGTGAAAGATTTTGGGTAGACTGCCCCTTGTCCCTCTTCCTCTTTACCCTAAAGGTTGTTGGCCTTGTCTTCTCAGTTTTGTGATTTAATTCATCATGAGGTGGAAATTTTGCTCTAGAAATGATCATACGTTTAGTGAGAAGAGTGTCTTCTTCTGGTTCTGGGAAGCCTGAAGACAATCATGAAGAGAATACCTTGGCCTAAAGATACTTCTACAAGACTCCTCAGAAATTTTGCAAGCTAGTGAGTGATTAAGGCAGCCTCATCACAGAGATCAAATTAGACATGCCTCACTGACTCAGGGGCAGCAAGGGAGATACCAGGGCTGGACGTTCAATATGGCGCACGCTCAGGGAAGGACATAAACCTTGTGCGGATGTCAGCATCTGAGCAGGAACCAGATTTGCCTTCATGACGCTGTGCAGAGACATCGAAAGCCGGAGTCTCCAGCCAAAATGCCTTGGCCTTCGTTGTCAGCAGACCACATGTAAATACCAGATGAAAGGGAGAGCCTCGCGCCTGGCTCCCTTCCTGCGAGGTGTTGGAGGATCTGCTAACCTGAGAGGAAAATACTTAGCTGGGGCATAAAATGGTATGTTTATCTGTCAGTGTGGTCATGTTTTTATTGAGGAAATAGATTATCCAGAGAACTGTGTACTGTTTATAGTTCTGTCAGATGGAGGGGTTGTTTCTAGGTCACTGACTTCTCTGTTATCAAGTACTCAGCTTCAGCTGCCTGCCCTAAGAAGACAGCTCCGTCCTGAAGCCCAGGCTCTCAACTCACTCATTTACTCATTCATTCATTCCTCAGTAATGAGTAGAGAGCCAGTGGTGTACTAACACTTGATGATATCAACAGGAAACAATAGAGTTCTTACTCATAATCTGGCTGAAGATACAGACAGAAAAAACAGATCATGATTTGAGTCAGTTGAACTTGCCAATTTTTTTTTTAATGTCAAAACAGTTCATATTGGCAATTTCATATAGTGCAACTTATAGAAAATGACTTCTTTAGTGATGGGCACAGAGAGATTTGTTGTTGTTTATTTCTGTTTAGCATGTGAAGGGCACTTTGGCTAAAGAGGGTGCACTGGGCAGTGGGGAGGAGGGTGGTTATGTAGGTTTGCTGGAGGATACTTGATCACAAAAACTGAAGAAGATGCCAATTATACTTGGGATGTTAAGTTCAGTGCTCATGGAGCAGGAAGAGCCTCTGAACAGCCTGCCTTTAGAAACTTACTCTGAAGAGGCCTGTTTTACTCTTGAGATAACTAAATGCTGCTAAATGGGTAATTTATCAAGAATGAAAGTTTATTCTTATGGTTCTGGAAGTCCATGGTTGAGGGCCTATAGCCCATGAGGGTCTTCTTGCAAATGGACACTCTTTGCCAGGGTCCCAAGGCAGCATATTTAAGCCATCGCAAGGCCCTTGGTTGTTTAATCTGGAAAGTTGCCAGGAAGGAGAAGAACATAGAATAGAAGTGCCATCGTTCTAAGGTGCTGACCAAAGCCTACAAGTCTAACGCACCTTTCAATTTCTTTGCTCTTACTGGTAAAGTGAGAAACACGCTCACCCGTCTAATGGCAAAGAATGAACACAGACACACGAGATAAGGTGAAAAGAGACTTCAGTGGTAGTCTTGTAAGATCCGGTGTCTGGCGAGCAGACACACCCAACGTAGGTACAATTATTCCCTAGTGCACAAGTCCCTCCTTCAGCTCCTCTCATCCTGAGGGTGTACAGTGTTCCTAGATGTCACCTAAGGTTTATTATTTCCTTAGGTATTTATTGTCCCTGTCCCTCTCTTGTCTGATAAAACGGTTCAGGTTCAGGACAAGCCTGCACAAAAGGCCCACAAAATGTCCTGAGGGGGGAAAAGGACCAGGGAGTAAAAGGGAGCAAAGGGCTGGTGACCATCTTGACAAGTCATTTCTCAAGGTCAGCCTGATGTTTTCCGGTTTTATTTATTGAGAAACTTTCCAGAAATGTATCCTTTCTTGGGTTGTCACATCTGCAAGATGGTTAAGCAACTTTTGTTAAGCTATCCTTGAAAATGAATCACTTAAGGCTATTTATTTTTTGAGAGATATTTTCCTATAGGGCACACAAGCTCTCCAGAGAGACAGAGAGAGAGAGAGAGAGAGAGAGAGAGCAAGAAATTATCCCCAGGGAGGATGGTCACACTGCAATCCCTTCTCCTCCATTCTCTTGGGATTTTGGGCATGCACACACACACACACACACACACACACACACATGCCTGTTGTGAGTTTTCAGCCACAGGGTCCGAGACTCGAACAGTGGTGGACTATGTGGGAGTCCAGCAACGTAACCGTTACGCCTTCTGCTCGTCCCAAGGCTGTTCTTACACAGAGAAAGAAGTGTTCTACGGCCTCTATCTACCCAAGTCCTTGGACCTGGAACTCTGACCAGCAATCTCTATGGATGAAGGTAACGTCCTTACTGAGTGGCTGGCATCCGTGTAGGACGTCTACTGTTTTCTGAGAATGTGTGGGCTTTAACTCTTGTGAAATAGTTTTTATGCTATTATCTGTAGTCTGAGAATTGCTTGGTTGGTTCAAGGTTGATAACTCCAGGTCTAGAGCACTGACCTTGGCTGGGTTTAATACTGACCTTACCCTTGTAAAATTCTTTTGGTTTCCTTTCCTGACTTTCAAAATTCTCACTCTTAATCCACGTGGCTCCTGACACACATTCATTGGGGCTCATTCTCTGGCTCTGCTTTCTCTTCTGAGAGAGCACTCTCAAGTTTTGAAAAAAGTCATTTTGATGATCTAACACTAGAGCGAGGGACCCAACTATATTGAGTTTGACTCCAATAAAACCTGAGAGCAACTCAAGGTTCTCTTAAAATTCACTGAAAGTGTGTTACCACATCACTGTCTGGGAAGCCCTCGATGGCTTGGGCTGCCAATGGTTTCGCTTTATACTCTGTGGCTTACCACAGATGCTATTATAGGAGAGAAGAACAGGCTTTCAGCATAATAATTCACCAGGCCTGGAAAACTCACGGCTCATGAAGATAAAAGGTTGTATACGTACACGTATTTCCTGGTCTGCCTTGCCACGAAATGATGAGAGGGGGAATAAGATAGTTACACAGAATTGCATCCTGCAAGAATACTACAGGAGGCTCCCTGCTTTGCAAAGAAGTTGGACTGACTAAACATAGTACTTCTTAAGCCTACATCTGAGTCTATAATCCTATAACTTGAAAAAGACTCCGCGCTCCCCATGTGGGAGAAGACCTTTAGTTACCAGACATCACGAAGGTCATATGACGAATGGGTGCTATTGTGGTATGTTCTATAAAGTGTGTGTTGCATTTCTGGGGACATTCTAATGCATGTACTACCTCAAGCTTTTAATCATTCCAGGAAAGGCCTGTAACCCATCGGCGAGAACAAGAGAGTGTGTCTGAGAGGGTGGCCAGGGTCTTGGATGATGACGTGCTTTGAGGCACATTTAGGGATGCTATCTGGGACCACCCTTCTTGTATTTTTTCTGCTGTCAAGGAATAATCACTTTCTGGATGGGCAAACACATTTTGATGCCTCATTCTCACCTTTTTAGTAAAGTCCACCAGGAACTTGTTTTCTATGATGACAAGATGCATCCCAAATTACTCTAAAGATGATATTGATTTTCCAGCAAATAATAAGGCCTGCCGTGGGAGAACCATAAAACTCCAAGTTGTTGCTTCAGCGAGTGCTACCGTGTAATGTCAGTAGCTTTGGTTTTTATTTAATTTTGTGATTAAAGTTTTTATTGATTTCCCTGCAGGGTAGAATATATCAATACCTTTGGTTTCAAAGGAACACTCAGTAACAAGAAAACATAAAAGGACTCAACTACAGAAAAGCGGGGCTTTCTTTTAAAATTTAAGAAACGGCCTCTGTAAATCCCCAAGGTATGTCTTTGGGTACTAGTTTTGGATGGGTCCACTCAGCCTAGTACGTGTGGAGCTAATCCCTCAGGTAGCAGCTGGTTCATAGTTTGGTTGAGAAATGCTTGCCTAGCAGTTAGAGCTAATGCTGTTTTGCTAGAAGCTGCTACAACAGTAAGAGAATCATGCACCACATTACCATGGATCGTGTGTGCTTCTCTCTTCTCATCAGAAAAGGGGTAGCCGTATGCTATGTGCGGGTGGCTTTGGCTCTATATAGAAGGGATCGTTCCTTACAGAGGAATTGCATCACCAGGAAATGCAGTCAAGGCGGGGACTGACCCTCTGCCTCAGGATGGGCCCCTTGGTGATTCTAGAGTCTTTATAGAACTATCCAGGATGGCCATGGTTTCCTTTAAGATGAGAAAGGGCCCAAACTTCTCAAAGTCATCTCATTCTGTGAGCTAGCTTCTTCTCGAACCCTTCAGGCCTGAGAGCCCAACAAGATGATTTCCCTTTTGTGGGACAGGTTTAGTGACATTCCCTTAAGAATGACCTACTTCCTGTTACACAGATCCACTGGTTGTGTATCTTTAACATTTACAATTAAGATTAGTGTTTCAGGTGGCATAGTGGTTAAAGCACTGGACTTCCACATGGCTGACCACAGTTTGAATCCCACACCTGGCAGCTGCTTTCTCCTTTTCCCTTTCTCTCTCTATGATCAAATTTTTAAAACGATAATAATAATAACTAAAAAAGTTAAATAAATAAGTAATTCTTACCAAAAAAAAAAAAAAAAAAGTGTTTCAGGGGCCAGAGGGTGGCCCATCAGTAAAATATGACACTCTGGGAGACAATCCCACATGCAAAGGTTCCCAGTTCGAATCCAGAAAGTTGCCTGAGCATGTGAGACGCCTGCTGGCCACGCTCTGGAGCTGGCTGGCTGGAAGCTGGAGACAGACTGCAGTCAGGCCCTGTGGAGGGCGCTGTCTCTCTCACTCTCTCACTCGTGGAAGAAATTAAACAATAAACTGGAGGACAAAAAGATGACTTTCATAGGTGACACTGGGCCTGCTCGTCCTGACAGTACCGTGGAGGGAGATTTCCTAGCCTTTTCTTCGCGTACTGACTGCGATACTGGGAGCTGGAGAGAAGAGCCGAAGATGCGCTTTATGACCTATGGGCACCAAACGGCAGACTAGAAATGACACCTGGGTCTTTTGGCTACTGCCCTTCAATTCACTCTACCACGCTGAGGTCACGTTAACCAGCCAGCCCTCTCTGCAGCCGGGTTTTCCGTCTGAGTCAGCCGGTTCCAGCTGTCAGCCACCGGGGCCTGAGCAGAGCCACTGGCCCTTTTGCATGCACCCATCCCTGCAGCCTGTGTCTCCCCTGACTTGGACACGGTTCCACGGTTCCTCGGTTCCTCGGAGCAGTCGGCTCCAGCAGAGAGGCGGGGCATTCTTTAGGACTAGAGAGCCTGAACAGGGGGACAAGGGCACAGCCCGGCGCCTTTACAGGCTCACCAAACAGAAAGACAGCCATGCTAACTCCCCTGTCCTGCCTCCTTAAAAACATGTTTCCTTTTGTTTGAAATTCCAACCAGTTTCTGAAAGAAAAAGACAGAATGAGCTTTGTAACACACCGTCCTGAAAACAAAACCGAGTACACTGGAGCCGGGACAGAGCCAGGAAGTGGAGTTCGATGGCCGCTGGTCAATAAAAACAGTATTAAAGAGGAGGCCCCGTCCTCTGGCCTTGCGACAGTTCCCCTGCCTTTGCTTTTCCATCCTGCTTTGAGAAAAACAGAAGAGGAAGACCTCCGTTTATGTCCAAGAACAGGAGGACATTGTTGTGTGGTTCTCACTACTAAAAATTAAACCCACATTTAGGTTCTCGTCCGATCAGCCCGGCTGTTCTTTGACCGTTCGCCCTACCAGAGGAGGTCTTTGAGAGCAGAGCACATCTGAGCAGCTCTGGGGCTCTCAGTCCAAGAGCACTCTGCGCAGACAGCAGGGTCAGGGACTGCCTCACTGGAAGGCCTCTTCCCGGGTTCTGGTGCCACGAGAGCGATGCCAAGGATACACCAAACTGAGAAGCGGGGTGACGGAAATTATGTCCCTACTGTCTTAGTCTGGAGTTCCTGTGCCCGTAACTGTCTCAGGTTACGACAGTGATGCTCTTATAACAAACCATGAAGTGGTAGGGTTATTGCCTGGCGTGATTACCGCCCATCCGCCATGCCTGCTCGTTAGTTAGTCCTAACCATATTATTTCTGCCCCCGCCCCCAGGACTCACAGACTGGACACCAGAGGTGTGTGGTGGAGAAGGTTGTGCTCTTCGCTCACGCTGGCAGCGGTGAGGAGAAGGCGGGAGGACGGGCGGGACTGGAGGCCCCTGGGGCAGCGTTCACAATTCAGCTTGGGGCGAGTCCCCACGTGGGTAAATTTGGATTTCCCTAATTGGGCCAGGCTGGTCCTGTGTCCTGTAGCCGTTGTGAGCACAGAACTTCAGGAGCCCTTGGGCTTTTTGTCAAAATACTCCGTGAAGAGGCCAAGAATGGGGCAGAGAGTGGCGCTGCTGGGACAACTGCCAAGACAAAGAAACCTTCAGACTTCTGGGGACAAGAGGCCATGTGAAAGGAATTTTCCCTTCAAAATACACACACACACTCACACACACTCACACTTAGACTCACAGTCACACACACACACTCTGAAATGCAGCAGTGTGTGTATGTAGGTATGTGTCTGGCAGAAGTTTGATTAATTAGCTGAGCAGCACCAGCTTTAAATTAAAACAATTTAAAGTGTAGCTGGAGAAAACATGGCAGTGGGACACAATCTTAAAATGAGCACATGAACAGCAAATGGGGAATTAGAAGCAGAGCCGTTTCGGAAAGTGAATCCAGACCATATGGAGCAGAGAACTGGAGGAGTGGACCGAGTCTGCAAGCATCTGGGGCTGGAAGATTTTCCTCCTGTGGACCGGAGTCCGGGGGTGCAGTGCAGAGGTCGGAGTGGGAGGGCAGCCGGCCCCCCAGCTCTGACAGAGGCTGGCCTCCCACCAGAGGGCGTGGGGGTCCTGAGGTGGCAGCCGCAGGAGGGGCACAGAACAGCCCAAGACCCTGAAGACAATAGGGAGAAACAGACCCTGGGGCTGCTGGCTCCTGCCCCGCCTCTGGTCTGCAGATCAGATGCCAGGGCTCCCCGGACAGGAAATGAGTGAGACTCCACGGGGAATATTCGGGGATTCTAGAGGAAGCCATAGACCTGGCAACAATAGGAAGAAAGGAGGGTGGGGTGGAGGAAGGCGGTTGTTTACTTAATGTTGATCTCTTAAAGGTCAGTGATAAATGTTTGCAGAGTCCTCTGGCTATACACCATTTCAGAGGACTGAAGGGAGAGAACGCACCGCACCGGAGCTGGGATTGTTTCCATCTGAAAAAAAAACCCACTGTGATCCTCAACGGTGGCCTTGGTGCCCCTCTGCAGGGGAGGACCAAATGCGTGGCTTGGTTTTGTGACTCCGGGCACAACTTAAACTACTTTGGCCTCACCATCCCTTTACTTCTTAGCTCAGGCAAGGCAGCAAGCACTTGATTCCAATTCTCTTTCATTTGCTTGTTTTAAGTTGATTTTATTCACGATAGAGAGCACTTGCATTGAGAATGAGAAAGACAGGGAGAAGCTTGTTTGAAAGGACCTGGCCGTGCTGCGGCCGTCTTTCCCACCTTGGGGTCTTGGGCATACAGGAGTGTGTCCAGTGGAGTCCGAAAGAGTGGCCACGTCTGAATGCATTGAGGTTAACAGGACAAGAAATCCAAACAGCAGGTGGTTCTGGGGCTTCTAGCACTGCTGCTTTTACCTACTAACGCTGCCACTGAGGCTGAGCAAAATCTCGACTTTTTACAAAGGTTATGGGATGACAACGCGGCAAGCTATCTCAGTGCCTTCATTTCAAATTGGAAACACTACTGATAGTTCCTATCATCTTTAAAGCACTTAGCGCTTACCTAACGCTGTAACCGGTCAAGAAAGGGGAGCCATTTCTTACCATTATTACTGTTACCATGTGCTCCATTCCTTTCCACGTCTCACTGTTCAAAATAACACTCCCAGGCATGGCTCCGTATGTACATTTTTGTCCGGATCTCTGATTATTGCTCTAGTGTAAATTTCTGAAATGTGGTGGCCTGGGGGAAGAGCTATACACGTTTTAGGGGTGTCTGATAACGTCCTCACATTGTTTCTCATTGTGATCATCCCGGCATCCTTCCCCACTGTCCTTGAGTGTGAACACACACAGAGTAGCCTCGATGATAGCGGGATGTCCGTTTCTTTTAAAATGTTTTTGCCTGTTTTTAGAAGAATTATTTGACTTCATTGTATTCATCATCATCATTTTTTTTAAAATTTAACCAGGATGAGAGAAAGAATGCAAGCCACCAGGTCCGGAACTTGAACCATGATTGGCCATGTGGGAGTCCAGCACTTTAACCACCATGCCGCCTGCCAGCCTCCCGGCTGTCCACTTAAATTCCTCTCATCAGCTTGTATTTATTATGTGTTGGGTACTGCTCTGGGCACTTGGGACACAACCATGAGCAACCACAGAAAGGATTTCTTATACTCAAGGTGCTCCAATCCCGGGTGCAGGCACAGGAGGGCCAGTAAATGCGTGGTGTGACGCTGCACAGTGATAAGCCCACGGGGAGGAGAGAGCAGGGCAGGGTGCTGATGCTATTTTGGATGGGGTGTCATCCATTGAGTTTAGATAGGAAATGTCACCTGAGCAAGAACAGAATGGCACGAAGCCTTGCAAAGATCTAAGGAAACAGCATTCCAGGCAGTGGAAGGTCAAGTGCAAGGGCCCTGGGGTTGACACCAACCCATCATTTCAAGGGCCGGCAAGGATAGATGGAGCGGAGTACGGGGACAGGAGATACACTCCGGGAGAGGCGGTCAGAGGGGCAGATGATGGAGTGGCTTATTCTTAACAGGAAGGGAGCCCCAGAAGCTGTAGCCAGGGCAGAGGCTCAGCATGTCTCAGGGTTTATCAGGACCACCTAGGCCACTGTGTGCACAGAGCCCGTAGGGCAGCAAATGTGGAAGCAAAGCTGGTTTAGGAGCTATCTACTTGTTGCTAATTTAATAGTCCGGAAAAGTCATTCTCCTTTGAATCTCTAGTTTTGATTACATGTGGGGCTGCCTTTTTCATCCATGTATTGGATATTTGCGTTTTCTCTTCCAGGAGCAGCAGCGGTCAGCACAGAGGACACGCCCACTCAGTCTTCACTGGGGTAGACCCGTCAGCTCCCGCCCTGGAGAAAGACTTGGGTAGCAGGGCCTGGGCTGAGTTCCATCGAGTTGCTGTTCTGTGTAGTCCACAGTTTGGAGGCATTTGAGGGAATCCTGTGGTTCTGCTTCTGGTTTCTTTCACTGTTTTTAACAGCCTCCATTTAAAATATGTCCTTTATTAAGCTGTGAGTGTGCGCATTGGGGGATGGGATGGGTCTGGATGGATGACACTGAAAATTCTGGCTGGATAAATATTACATTGGAATTTACTCTTTTATTATGCTTTTAATCATTCTGTGAATGCTTTTTCAAGAACTGCTGGCATCTTAGGAATGGAGAATCATTCAGCCTCATGCTCTTTAAATGCAGAAAACGACTAGATAAACGGAATCTTTAAAATAACTAAAGCCAAGTGTGCGTTTGTTATGCAACATCACACAATCACTCCGTGGGTACACCTTCCTAATGGCTTCTTTATGCAAACCTTATCGCCTGTGTGCCGTCTCCTCCTTCTGCTGTTTCCAGTACATTTATTTCAATGAAAACTGCTGAAAATCTTTAAAGGCATTGGGGAGACTGGCCCTTTTCCTCATGTTTGAAAAGGTTCATTTACACGCGGAGTTTGCCTAAATTACCACGGGCGGAATCAGTGAAACTGGAGGAAGAAGCGCCTTCTCAAAGTGTGCAATTTCCACGCCTGCCAAAATGCCGAGCATATGCAATCCATTTCGGCATTTCAGATTCTTACACAGATAATTAAATGCATAGAACCAGGGCCTAAATGGAATCTGGTCTCAGGAAGAGCTTAACTTCAGGCCCCATTTATATATTTAGTAAATTTCTAGGGGGTAAGAATGCTCCACTGGTTAATCTCCGTAGTGGGGATGAACTGCTCCCCTCGCCCCATGTGGACTGTGTTTTGTTTCTGTGGTGATGGAGAGTTTTAGGAAGACGCGATGGCTTGGTTAGAGGTGTCCTTTGGGTTGCTGCATCTTCTCGCCATGTCTCACGTTTTAGCACACTCAGCGCAGCCTAATAAAGCCCTCCTTGTACAGCACAGACTGATTGTCCTTATCCTCATTTCACTGTTTTCACTAAGTCTTACTTGGACAGGGACACTAGCTTTGGAAGGCGAGGCATAGTGGTTTTGCAGTTGCACTGTGCTCTTTCCCTGCAAGCTCCCTGAAAGAATGGCCGCTAGGAGCATGTGGAACCTGAAAAAGTGAGCACACCTGCTTGTATTCTGTGAGTCCAGGCCTCTGCCACGCAGCTCAGACACATAGAAAATCAGCCCAGGAGCGAGCACACCTGCATGTGTTCTGTGAGTCCAGCCTCTGCCACGCAACCCAGACACGTAGAAAGTCAACCCATTATCACGGGCTCAGAAGAGCTAATTGCTTTAGTGCAGAGGTTCTACAACTTTTTTTTCATTCTTGACACCATTTACCTGACCAACATATTCCCATTAGGAACATCTCTCACTTCTGGAAGGCAGGATAACATAGAGGTCAGGAGGCAAGTTTCTATCAGCCATGGGAGATGAAAATGCAAAGAACTGCTCAGACCTTCAGCTCCTACTCAAGTGCATGCTGTCCTAGAGGTAGCATTTCCACAAATAGGTAAGAGTACACACACATACACATGTATGTGTACACATGCACACATGTACATGCACACATGTGTGCATCAATCACACACATGCACACAGACATGTATGCACACATAACAACACCTCCACATATGTATATGCATATCATGTGTGCACATGCATGTATATATACACTTGCACACATCACATATGTACATGCATATGCACGTAAATGTGTGTGCATATCACATGCACATATGTATACACCCATATAGGCACAAATACATATACATGTAAGCAAATATACATATATGCACAACACATACATATACACACATGTATAATATATATGTATGTTTCTAAACCATTCAGATTAAGTCTTATTTTATTTATAATTTAACATATTTATAGTACACATATACATATAAAAAATACATGCATGCTATGAACCCAAACAACATGCATGTACACATATTTAACATACTTATAATATAGAAGGAATTAAAGATAATATTTATATTTTGACAAATTAAATAAGGTTTGTTAATCGCATGAGAAATTCTAGCATCTGTACCATTCAGACCTTCACCCGTCAGCAGTTGGGTGTCCGCGTCCCTCGGCAATGGCACATTTAAAGTCTGCTTGCCCAGGACAGCCTGGCAGTATTCTCTACTTTCTCTAGGACAGCCCAGGAGAGCTGCTCGGCCGTGAGTGCACTGCCCCTGGGGCCCCAGCAGCCACAGATGCTGCAGCAGGAGCCAAGAGCCTGGAGCACGGTGAGCTCTCCACTGGAACTAGAACCGTGAAGTCCTTCTTATATGTAAGTCCGACGTCTCCATTATGCATCGTCTATGTTCTCTGGAAACTGCTACTTTTCACCTACAGCCCAAAGAACTTGTTCTGTTTTGCTAAATATCAAGAAAAGTACTCTTGGGACCAGCAGTTAGTGTAATGGCTATGTTGCTGGACTCCCATGTAGTCGACCGTGGTTTGAGTCCTGGACCCAATGGCTTAAACTCACACCGGGCGCGTGTGCGTGTGTGCCCAAGATCCTGGGAGGAGAATGGAGGAGAAGGGATTGCAGCATGGCCATCCCCCTTAGGGGGTGATTTCTCGCTTTCTGTCTCTCTGTCTCTGTCTGTCTGGCAAGCACATGCGCCCTATAGCAAAAACCTCTCCAAAAAAAAAAAGAAGTACTCTTTGCGGAGCCAGGGGTTCAGCGTGAATACAGTGCTCACCCACGGGTACAATCTCTCTGGTTTAAAGTGGACTTTGATGGACATTAAGAGAAACTTGGTCTTGTGACAAGTACTGGAGCTAAGAGGGGTGGGACAGAGCCAGGAGACCTAGGTTCTCCTCCCCTCTCCTGCACTTGCTCGCTGTGTGAGTCTGCGAAGGTCACCTTGAACCTGCATTTGCTCATCTGGAACTGTTTCTCCTCTAGAATGACAATGCCTCTCTTTTTCTGTTTTGTGTGAACTGGTTGAGAGGACAAAATGGGCTAAAAATCATAAATGTGTTGTGTAATGGCTGGAACTACTCCGCTATTTAGAACAAGAACTAACTAATTGTGATTCATGGAGTATAATGAGAAACTTTGTTCGGCAGGAATTGAGGCAGGTTCACGAGAGTGGGCACACTGGGACATTTAGAGACCTATGTAGAAGAACGATCAATTGGGATATGCAGTACAAGGCTCTGCAGAAGCTAGCTAACATGCAGGCTGGCCCACTAGCGAAGCCGGGTAATCTCCTGAACAGATCTGCAGGCCCTTTCTATTGAGTCAGTACTTACAGACCGGAAGGGGGAAGAGTTAGTCCCCTCACAAGAAGACTGCGGTCAGCAACCGGGGTAACAGAGCAGATACTACTTCTCAGTATTTAAGCCAAAGCGAAGCAAAGGGTGCTACTGACCACTTGAAACACCAGATGGTAGAACCAAGGATAGACTGACATGGGGGGTGATCAGGGGAGAGAGGGAAACACCATTTGTGAGACATCTTGGTGCCCCAAACCATTCCAGATCCCATCTCTGGGTGAGCTCAGGCATGACTTTGATCAGAACTGACTGCAGCTGTCTGAGAGGCCTTCCCAGGAAGCCCCTCACTCAAGTACAATTCCCTCTTTGGTTGACTCTTGTGTGGGACTATTCCAACACTCCCAACCTTTCTTTTGGCCAGAAACAGCTGAATGTTTCTGAGAGTTTGCCCATAAAAGGTAAATCACTGGGGAGATAGCACAGTAAACTATTAACTGCCATTCTTGCTTTAATATGAATTTACTTTATTGGGTTATTTCCTTCCACCATGCAAGCCCTGAGGAAATGAAATAGAGAATAGGGAACTTATAAAACACTAATGACAATCTTTGCCTGTTCTCACTTTGTGATTTGTCCTTGTGGTAAAGGCCATCAGAAATAGCGGTATAAGCTGGGTGCTATGCAAGCCTTTAGTGGATAGGCAGTAGCAGAGGTAGCCACGGTGAAAAGAAAGGGGTGCTTCTTGGAGGGGTGGCTAATTGGAACTCCTCTGTCTGGAGGAGACATCTTTTTCGAAGCCACACAAAGGCATCCTAAGTGCTTGAAAAGACCAGGGAAGCAGATTTGCCACAGGCCCCCTCGAGTGGTTCAGGCCAGTGAGGCCAGCTGCTCTCCAGACTGCGAGGTCTGAAGAATGCAGAGGAAATCTGGTTTTTACAGAGCTGTGGTCCCTGTGCAGAGAGCCGGGAGGTGGTTGGGGAGGCCTTCTCTTTTGCTGCCTGGAATTCATGAGGAAAGGAGACCAAGGCTGTCAGAAGGTCAGCTCAGTCAGGACTCGGCCAACCACTTTCAAAGACAGTCTTATTTTCAGTGAGAGTTTGCAAGTGATAATAACATCTCTCAGTATTGAAACTTCGAGAATGAATTCTCAGCTCCCCAGTGATGGATAAAACACCATCAGAAAGTGTGACAGTCCCCTGCCTACCCAACTCAGTCAGAGGAAAATGGATCACACTCACCGAGAAGAAAAATTGCAAAGGAAGCATCCCAGAATGCATTGCCATTGTAACCTGGGAAAATGGCCCGCCAAATTTCTGTTATCTGCAATGTGCTGGGCTAATTTTCTGCTGAAAGACAGTGTGCCTGTACTCAATTGGCTTCATTAACTCAATGGGAAAAATGATTTTGCAATTTGCATGGGGCTTAAGAGTGTAATTAATACAATTCATAAAAGGCCAGTGCCACTTTGTAGATATTAGCCTCATGGGGAATGTGGAGTGGTATGCTTTGGAGAGACATCTGCAGTACTATGTCCAACACTGCCCTGCCTTCTTGCTGGGCTGTTCTCATCTTGATGATCAATAAAACTAGACTCACATTGCATTTCTCATCAGAGTTCCTACCAGTGCCCACTCCCGAGTCATGCCACCCTCCAGGAATAGATGATCTCATGGGACAAAAACCAAAGAACGTACTCAGAATAGGGTTCTAGGACAAAGTCAGGAAAAAAATGGCGTCACCGTGCATCTCCCTTTTCATCCAGTTTTCCTGTGAAAAAACCTTAAGAGGTTACCTGAGCTGAGTTATGATGACCTAAGCTTCCCTTATCCCAAAGGGGTAACAGGGAGTACCTGTAATTCAGGGAGGGAAAAATGGTGGTTAGTGGGGTCTTCAGGCTTTGAGAATGAAAGGAGAGTGCTATGGCCCACAGTGACTGCCTACAGATGAGGAGAGGGGCAATTTGTGGGCGTGGAACCTGCTTGTTGTGAAGTGTCATCTGGTGAGAGACAAACATAACTCTCTCCCTCTTCTTTTAATACATTGACTTCAACCATGTTCTATCAAAAACGTTTACCCTGTCTCTTAAATTTGAAGCAGATACCATATTTCTCATATGTTTTCAGGCATTAAAAATTCACCCACTCACTCATCACTGGCCATTAGGAAGATGGGAATCTGAACCACAATGAGATACCACTTCATACTTGTTAAAGAAAAAAATATATATATGCTGACACTTGTTTAAAAGGTAAGAAGATGATTCCGGACTATTGCAATAGGTATCAAATGTCCATCCACAGATGAATGGATAAGTAAAATGTGATATAGACATACAATGAAATATTATTCAGCTTCAACAAGAATGAAATTCTGATACATACTCCCAAATGAATGAACCTAGACAACAGTTATGCTCAGTGGGATAAAGCAGACCACAAAGGGACAAACTAAGAGTCCAGTTACGTGAAGTACCTGATAGGGGCAAGTTCATAGGGATAGAAAGCAGAATGGGCATTGTAGGGGATTGTAAAACTTTTCCAAAGTAGTGTTACATTCATACTACCAGCAGATGAGTTCTCTACTGCTCCACATCCTTGCTAACGTTTATCACCGTTGGTCTTCTTCATTTTAGCAATGTGAGGGTGGAGGGGTGCTATTCTTTGAAGTTTTAATTTCTCTTGTGCCTACTGAACAGGGAATAGGGAGTTATTCAATGGGTACTGGGTTTCAGTTGGAGATAACCGAAAATCTTCTGGTAATGGTTGGATGGCAGAGTGAATGCACTTAATTACACTGATTGGATACTTAAAAATGGTTATGATTGTAAATTTTGTGTTATGTACAGATGACCACAATAATTAAAACAACCCATCCAGTTTAATGTTTCAACCTCTAACTCAGTCTCATCTCAGCACTTCCCCTTCCGTTAGTACAGACTTGGTGGGAGGCTCTGGGGACATGGCAACTACGGTGAGATCTTGTTTTATGTCCTGATCAGTTGTAAGTTTCTTGATGATCTTTCTGGAAGCTTCCATTAGAGTAGCAGAAGGAAAGAAATATAGACCTGGGCAAGATACTGGGTTGTCTGAAAAGTCATGACACATTTTTGCCATAGGAAAATACTCGTGACTTTTCTAACAGCACAATAATTAGCCGGGGCAATTGATAGATGTGGTCAGGGAAGACTTAGTGAAGGAATAGAATGGAGCTTGATGCCCAGATGTCTGGATTGGGAGATAGGTCCGTGACAGAGCCCATTACTGAAGTAAGGAATAAAGGAGGAGAAGGAGGAACTCTCTGAAAGGGCAACTGGGAGCAAAATTACTGTTTCAAGCAAGGTTCATCTCAGGGGTGAGCAGCTGAGCTACAGTCTTTACGACTTCGAGAATCTCCCTCAATCCCTGTACAGTTCCAGTGATTTCTGTGCTCCTTATTGGGATTTACAACACGACAGCTCCTGTTAAAACAGAAACACAGCCTTGGCCTGATTCTTCATGACCAGCGTTAGATGCCCGAGTTTGAACTAGTTTATCAGGTTGGCCTCTGTCAAGGAAAGCCCTGGGAATGGAAGGAAGGCGAGTAATATTTCCTGAGTGAGAGGCAGAGGTCAGTGCTGGTGAAGGCAGGTGGAAACACAGACGCTCTGGGGGACTTCATGATGAAATGATTGGGCAGACTCAGACTAGAGATGGAGGAATGGTAAGCTTGAAGCAAAACAGTCAATGTTCTGCTTCTTTCACTCTCAGAGTACGTGCAAATGGACAGGGTCCTGAGCTCAGCGTATGTGTCAAGTTTAGAAGAGTGACCACATCCTTAGACCGATTCCAAGGCCTGGTGGTTGAGGCAGCTGGATTCCTTCACAGTTGACCAGATTATTTGAGTCTTGGACCTGGTTTCTTGAAAAACACACTGGGCACTTGTGCATGCATGTGTGTGTGCCCAAAATCCCAAAAGGAGGAAGAAATGGAGAAGAAAATATTCGATGTCACCATGATTCATGGGGGAGGTGGGGATTACTTTCTCCTCTCTCTTTCTCTCAGTCTCTCTTGCAAGTACACATACTCTCTGGCAGAAAAAAAATCTCTATCTTTCTGTAATTCAGTCATTTTTATTTACTTATCCATTTAACTCTTTTTTCATTCATTTACTTCTATCTTCTTATGTATTTTCACCATCCATTTAATTATTTATTGATTGATTTTAAAGCAGTCACTAATTCTTTTTATCTATTCATTTTTATTTTTGCATTAACTTTTATCAATACATTAATTTCCTTTCATTATTTAGTGTTTTACTCATTCATTCTTTATGTTTTAATTTTATCTTATAATCCTTTTTTCATGCTTCCTACCATTTTCCTTCTTCCTCTTTACTCTATTTCTTTTTCTTAATTTTTTTTCAACAACTGGTTATTGCTAATCTACTAAAGTACCATCCAACAATATATCATTATTTGAAATAACACTGCTTACAGAGTAATTCTTTCTGTAAATAAGACATTGTGTATGTGTGTGTATGTGTATATATATTATATATATATATATACATTTTTATATGTATATATAATGTATATATGTATGTGTATATGTATATATACATATACACATACATATATATATAAATAAAACTGTATGGACCCCATTCACTCCACATAGGGAAAAGACATATTTCAAATTCAGGCACCATGATGCATGTCTAATAGAAACCCATTCTGTTTACATTTTTTTTAATTTACAAAGACCATAAGAAGTCTTATTTTAGCCACTAAAGAAACAAAATAATTTCTGGTGTTTCCTAGCCATAGAAAAGTTATTCAGTAGCTTTATAAAGAATATACTCCGATCAACTAAATATTTATAAATCCAAAACCAGATAAGTGCTCAACTGGAAATGCAAAATGGGATGCAATTGGAGCATTCTTTCTCCCAGGAGAAAATCTCGTTCTGGAAACTATCAAACAACCTTCCTATAAAAAGTATGACTTCTAAAGTAGTTTTACGGATGTATATTTATAATTAAATATGTGTTGATATATAATATGGTAATAAAAACAAATGTTTTCAAAGTTGAGCATTACAATCAAGAGGTTCACATCATTAAGGTTGTTCTTTATTCAATAGTTATTGAGTTGGTAAATTAGCAATTGAAGGTTTGCAATAAGTCGGCAACATGTAATCTCTATGTTGTATTTACACTCACACAGATTCCACAAGACTTAGTAGAACAAGGTACAATGTGTGTTTAATTTTAACAACCATCATAAAAATCTTACTAGTATTTCATAATACACATACAGAAAATTGCATAATATCTAAGTATACACCTCAGTCAATTATTATACAATAAACACCCTTATTATAATCATCATCCAGCTCAAAAAAGAGAACCTTACCAGGACCCCTGAACACCTTCAGGTTGTCATTCCCAGGCACACACTTCTTCTGCATTTAGAGTGATGTTTGTGGGAATTACCTCCTCACCTGCCTATACTGTGGTGACACCACAGAGCATGCATCACTAAACACCATGGTTTAGTTGCCTGTTTTCAAAATTCATATAAATGAAGTCATACATTTTTTATTCCTTTCCATTAGTCTCTTTAACTCAACATTATGTCTGTGAGATTTATCTGGCTTTTATGTGTACTTGTACACTGTTCACTTTGATTCTTATATAATATTCCATCACATGAATTTACCATGATTTATTTATTCTCCTTTCCATAGATATTTTATTTCTTTTTCCTGCAAGAACCTACACACTTCCCAGAGACAGTTAAGGCATGACATTTGATTTTTTCCCCCAGTATTTTTATAAAAACTTTTCCTGTGAACATTCCTGTATATATTATATATATATGTATAATTTGGAGGGCAAACACACAAGTTTCTTTAGGGAGTCTATAAGGTAAGATTGCTTGGGCATAGGGTATGAATATCATCAATCTTAGTAAATAACACCAAACTCTTTTCCAAAGTAGTTTTATATTCATACTGACAATAGATGAGATCTCTACTACACAATGTCCTTGCCAACATTTGTTACTGTCGGTCTTCTTAATTTTAGCAATGTGGAGGTGGAGGGGTGCTATTCATTGCAGTTTTAATTTGCCTTTTCCTGGTGACTACTGGAATTGGAATGCCTTCTATGATTTTATTTTGGTATTCATTTGAGTACCTCTGTAGTGAAGGACTCTTCAAGTAGTCTGGCTACTTCTCTATTAGATTTTGTCTCTTTAATTTGGTTCAAGGTATTTAAAAATATATACTCTGAATATATAACTTTTTAACATATAAGTGTTGCTTTTACAACAGTATTAATGTATTTCTAAAGCACAGAAATACATATCTAACAAATAATATGCAGCTCTTCCGTGTAGAAAATCATAACACATAATCGAGAAGAATTAAAGAAGGCCTAAATTGGGGCTGGCATGTGGCATGGTGGTTAGGGGCACTGGATTCTCACATGGAGGACTGTGGTTCAAGTCCTGGCAGGTTGCCTTCTCACTTTCTCACTCTCTCTGCCCCCCCCCACTCCGGTCAAATTAAGATAAATAAATTTAAATAAAATAATTCTTTAAAAATAAAACAAAGAAAGCCTTAATAAGTAGAGATTCAGAATGTACACATATTTTAAGATTAATGTTGTGAAGACATAAACTCTTCCAAAACTGTTCTATAGATGCAATATAATCCCAGTTCAAATATACCAGTAGTTTGTGTGTGTGCATGCATGTGTGTGTATGTATATATGTGTGTGTATTTGTAATTTGGTGACCTGAATATAAAACTTTTATGGAAATGCCAAGGCAAATAATAGCCAAAATATTGTTTTTGTTGGGCCAGGGGTCATGTGCACCCACTGGAGAGAGACAGAGATAAAGGGAGAGGGATAAAGCACCTCTCGACAGAGTGTGTTCAAACCACAATTTCTTCTTCAGTTCTCTATCCTGTTGGGGCACACACACACATGCCTGGTTTATCTTCCGATCATGCAGTCCACTGTGTGGAATCTGGCTCCCTTAACTACCAGGCCATAGGGCTGGCCTACCAAGATACTACTGAAGAAGAAAAAGAAGGTGAGGAAGAGGGGAACAGAGCATTACTCTACCAGATGCGAAGACTCATTGGAAACTAGAGCTGTAAGGCAGTGTGATATTGGTGCAAGGATGAACAGTTCAGAGGACTAGAATAGAAAAATCAAAACACAGAGCCACGCAGACTTTCTGTGTAGAAAATGTGACCCCGCAGGGCCACAGAGAAAGGGCCATCTTCTTTATAAACACTGTTGGGATAAATGGATATCCATATTAGAAAAAAATCAGTTCAGAGTGGATTCTTGATCTTAAATGTAAAAGCCCAAGCAATAGAAGATAATGTAGAGAATGTGGAAGAGAATATAGGAGGACATTTATATGACCTTAAGGTAGAGAAATATTTTTTAATAGGAAAAAGAAAGAACTAACTGCAACTATGCATCATTTCATGACAGGAACACATTCTGAGAAAGGCCTCACTAGGAGACTTTGTCACTGTGTGGCCACCACAGAGTACACTCACACAAACCGAGATGTTCTAGCCCGCTGCACACCAAGGCTGTGTGGTATGCCCTATTGTTCTGCCATCAAATATGTGGTTTAACATTGACCAAAATGTCATTGTATGGTACATCTCTGTATTTTAAAAAGATGGAAAGAAATGGACTACATTAAAATGAATAAATGAACTTCTGTTCACCAAAGGGCAACCTTACAAGAGTGAAAAGCTGGCCCGGCCCATGGCCAACCCAGTGGTGGTTAAAGGAGCTGGATCCCACATGGCCAACCCAGCAATTTGAGTCCTGGCCCTGGCTACCCATAAAATATACCACAGTGTGTGCTCAGAATCCCAACAGGATGGGGAAATGGAGGAGAAGGAATTGCCGTGTGCTTGTGCCCTATTAAAGGGTGCTTTCTCTCTCTCTCTCTCTCTCTCTCTCTGGCTCTTTGGAGGGTGCACATGCCCCCTGGCAAATATTAAAAAAAGAAAAGATGTGAAAAGCAAGTCCTAACATGGGGGGAAAATAGTAACTACTTTGATTGTAAATCTTCCTAAAAACCCTAACACATTTTCCTGTCTTTTAAAGATAAAGGTCCTGAATAAAATATTTTAGCCCCCTATGAAAGTGGGACTCATGGGTAATTCATGTACTCTTCAGACTCAGAAAAGCACCTCTAAGTGTTGTTGGATATACAGTCCTCCTTGAAGACTCTAGAAGGTACAAGTCACACTCAGTCCCTATTTCCTTCCTTTCCTATTTTTATATATATATTTTTATCTTTTCCTGCAGAATGAAACTTGCAAATCATCCGACAGCCTCGGTCCTCTGTAGAGACACTGACATGTACAGAGCCTTTGGATTTCAACCCAGAACCTGCCAGATTTTTCTGGCTTTCTCTTCTCATCAAGGTTGCAAGGTCTGGGTTCGGTTAGTCAGAAGAAAGGGAATTTCCTGACTATTCCTTTGATCGTTTGATTTTTATGAAAGCTAGTACACCTGATCGCTCATCAGACATCTCGGTCCCTGTTTTCACAAATTGATGATTGGGCAAGATGCCTTCAGTGTAATTTTGTTTGTATAAAGCCAAGCTGCAAAGCCGCCATCTTTTCTTTTCTGCACATCTGCACATGATAAATTATTTCTATTCCCTTTAATCCATTTTTTATTATTCTTCAAAAATATCTCGTGCTTTCTGTCCCTAGTGTTGTCGAAAATAAATCCCTGCCAAAACTCAGCTCTGTTGTCAGGAGGCCAGCAGCATGCAGGATGGCCGTTTCCTCAAGTTAATAAATTAGCAAATTAGCAAGTGGTGATTTGAAATCGGATAATTGCTTTAACTTAAAAATCTATGTATTCATAAAGCCCATTAATTGAAAAGAAAAAAAAAAAGATTGTTACTGACATATTCACACATTTGGTATTTCTGGGCTTTAGCATTGACTGTGTGAGGGGGACGGGGCATCTGTTTTTCGCTTGTGCCAGCCATGAGTCTATCAGCAACAGGCCCATTTAGGTTCCTCAGATAACCTTCCACCTGGAGCTAATATATGCTTATTTCAGCCTCGCACTGCTGGTTATTACAGTAAAGGCTGCCGCAATTCCCTGCTCTCCTGCAGCCGGCATTTTACTCTCAAGTACCCTGAGGAATTAAATGGATGTTTGTAATTTTTCCCCATTATAGAGAAAGTTCTCAAATTGCATTACAAATAAGTAATAATACTGAATGCTGATACAAAACCCTTCTCCAGACACTCTCCAAGCCTTAATTAATTAAACCTCACACCCACCCTGTCACCTCAGGTCTCAATTTAGGATGCTTTAACAAAATACCATAAGCTAGGTAGTTTATAAATAACAGAATTTCATATGCTGGGGACTGGAAAGTCCGAGACTAAGATGCCAGCAGAGTCAGTGTCTAGTGAGGGCCTGATCCTTGTAGATGGAACTCACATTGTGGAAGGGATGAATGAGTTTCCTCAAGCCCCTTTTATAAGAACACTAATTCCATTCATAAGGGCTCCACTTTTATGACCTGATCACCTCCCAAAAGGTCCCACTTCTTAATACTATCACATAGGAGGAGTACATTTCAACAGGGGAATCTTAGGGAAACATAAACATTAAAGCGTTAGCACCTTGGAAAATGTACCACCCCCACTTTGATGTGTCAGCCAGATAACTAGTCATTCTGAAAGGTTCAGGAAAGACTGTGTGGAATGAGAGTAGTGAAGCAGCATTTTCCAATCGACTAGAAGAGTGAAATGCTCAGCCTTTTGCTCTAAGAGACCAGACGGTGGACTATTTAGAAGAACTGAATGCCTCTCGGAGGACCACTGCTGACATAGCATGAGATGTCTCATCAGGTAGAGTATCGGCAGGTCGTTTCCAGTGCCATGAGCGACAGCAGTTTTTCGGACAACATCATTTTACTTCCAGAAAATGGATCTGTCCTTATGACTAGAACAACATTCTCTGGAGGAGATTAGCCATTGCCTGTCAACTTTAGTGTGCAAATAAACCCTGTTGGGCAACTTTGTGAAACTCCAACTTCTCGGACTCCACCTCCAGAGTTTCTATTGGGGCAGTCTAGGTTTAAGCCTAGAAATCTGCCTTTCTTTTTTTATAACCTGGCATTCAGGTAAATCTACTGCAAATGATCCCAGAGATATTGCTAAAACAAAGCAAATGTGATTGTAGCTTGGAATGTTTTGAGACTGGCATCCCCAGTATTTTCCCTTTCTGATACAGAACTAGGGAATTTACCGAGTACATCCACCAACAGGTCTGCTCAGCTGAGTTAAGCATAAAATGTTTTCTCAGGTCAGCTAAACAATTGATCTGTTAGACAGAGTTGTGTAGTACTTTGGAAAAGTCTGCCATAAACAGCAATTTCAATTTAGCGGAAATAATATTAGGTTATCCTTTGTCCTCAATTCACCAAGCATGAAGTTTTAGGCTACAGACCTGACAAAGCATCAGCTGTCCAGTTGGTGATAGTCGTGGACTGTCACGGGCATGAGACCTTTTCCAGATGCCACGCTTGGAGCTGACAGTCTGACTGGTGACACAGAAAATGCCTATTTGAAAAAGACATTAGAGACATTTAAAAAATGTAAATGCAGAAGAGTGTATGTCCCATGAAACATACAACAGATTTTGGACTAAAATGCTCTTTCTGACTCTCCTTCAGCAGAGACTCACAAAGGAAGCCATAATGAAACAAAATGGCAGATCGGGTCTGAGTTGCTATTTTCAGCACTACTGTGAAATGCATACTTATGGTACAGACCCAGACTAAATGTTGTGAATAAATTTGAATATGAAAACATCCAACCTGACACTAATGTGTAGTTGCATCATTAAATGTGTGTGTGCGTGTGTGTGGATTGGGAAAAGGGCCTTCAACTGCTCTTTCTGTGTATCGTAAACAAAGCCTTGCCTGACTCATGTTGGATCCAAGGTTTTTCTCTGTAAATAGGGATTGGATTATGATGCTTGCTTGTTTTGTTGGTTCAAGTAGCATTATTATTTTTAAAAATAAATCAGTGAGTATTTAAATATAGACTAGTGACTAAGTATATATATACCGTGTATAGTGTCTCTCACAGAGATACGTGAGACTTAGAATGTTTTATGTAGTCTTCTGTCTACATTTATTGACATCCTATATCTCAACATTCAAAAAATATCTTCCATTTGACTTGTTACAGTGCATCCAACCGTATTTTTTAAAAGAATTATTTATTTAAATTTATTTGTTGTTTGTTATTTTTAATTTGACCAGGGAGAGGAAGGAAAAGTGAGAAAGCAAGCCTCCAGGTCCTGGACTCAAACCATGATTAGCCACGTGGGAATCCAGTACCTTAACCTCCATGCCACCTGCTGGCCCTGAGACCCTAATTATTTTTTTAAAAAATCCATGTTGATTTAGTAAATCGTAATAAACTCCATTTTGCAGAATACAATTGACCTAACAATTAGTTTGAAACTATAAGTTTTTTTTTTTATTTTAGCAATTTCCTGAAATATTCTAATGCATTCAATCAATATAAAGTTATCACTTTAAATAGCAATCTTGGGATCAGCAGATGTAATAATGGTTAGGTTGGTGGACTCTCACATGAGTTGACTGCAGTTCGAGTCCTGAATCCAGTGGCTTAAAACTCAGGCTGGGCATGTATGCGTTTGTGCCCAAAATCCCTAGAGGAGATTGGAGAAGGGATTGCGGCATGGCCATACCCACTGGGATGAAACACAGCACCATGAAATTCGCTCATGTCATGTTGCTTTCTCATTTTCTGTCTCTCTGTCTCTCACTCTGTCTCCAACAAGAGCACATGCCCTATAGCAAAAATCTCTCTCTCAAAAAAAAAAAAAAAATATATATATATATATATCACAATGATTCTTAGGTCCACCATACTTCTCTAAATCTATTATTTTTTACAAAGCTCCCAAGAAAGGTAAGTTTGAGTCAGGTCAGAAGTAAAAAAGGCTCCAGCTCCAGCGGCAGTGAGAAACTCAGTGGACAAGGACCACCTCCTTCTACCCACACCCACCTCCTAGCGCTACCCCCGGGGGCATGCACATCACCACCATGGGGAAAGGAATCCTCACTCTGGTAGATCTTCCTGTCTCAGATGCTTCAGTTTTCCTCATCGACTCTCTTCCACTAACTCTGATCGCCTAAATTACCTTCTCCTCTCTCACCCACATGCCTACGTAACACTCAGATGCAGCACGAACGTCCTAAGTGGAAGAACTTCCCAGAGTTCCCATGATTTTCTCTTCGTTGGGTCTGTCCATGCCCAGGCTTCCCCAGCACCTACCACAGTCTGTGCCAAGATGTGATTACCCTCTTGGGGTTCCACTAGACAAAAAGCGTCTTCAGAGGACATCATCTAGCTTACTCATCTTGGGAGCGCCAGTACCAAGCATTTCTGGTGCTTGGTCGATGAAGGGGTCTACACTTGATGAACACATGAATAAATGGATTGAAGATGAAGAATATAAGGGAGCCAAGGTCATGCATATTTTCCACAGGCCTAAAGGAACGACACCATGAAATTCCCTCCTGTCGTGTTGTTTTCCTGAAGAGCAGCTAAGTGCCAGGTCATAAACCTCTGTCTCTGGATGCTGCACACTGGTCTAACTGAATTTTACAGAGGGCCTATATTTAAGATAGGCAAACTAAGGTGGAAAGACAGAATATCGCATTACCAGCAATCTTGGTCACAAACCACAAAACATATGGGACACAGAGTACTTAATGTTTCTAGGTTTTGAATTTCTACACACAAAGTACATGGTTACCACATATCTGTGGAGAGATGAGTGAATGACTAAATGAATGAATGAATAAGAAGAAATTGATTCCATTTGCAAACACGGGCTCTTACATAATATTAGTAACATTTGAGTTAAATTGAGATTCCTCATTTATGTGTGTGTGTGTGTGTGTGTGTGTGTTTGACCAGGGGGTATGTGTGCTCACCAGAGAGAGAGAGAGAAAGGGAGAATGAGAAAACACCCCCAACTAGGGCACGGTCAAGTTACAATCCCTTCTCCTCCAATTCTCCACTCCTTTGAGATCTGAGACATGCAGACGTGTGCCTAGTGCATTTTTCAAGCCGTTAGAGTGTGGATTCGAACAGATTCCCTTAACCACTAAAACGCTGACTGCCCATGCCCTGTCTATGTCTTTCATAGGACTCACTCTATGTAACCTTCAGGTTTCTTAATAAATTGTTGCCGATGGTTATTTGAGGGCTTCTCACCCCATATAGTTCTTCACGTTTACCACTTGCCTTGCCCTAGGAATAATGTAAGGGTGAAAGCGATTTTTTTTTTCTCTGTTACTTTTAATTTTCCTAAGCAGAAAGCAAAGATGTGAGTTTAAGAGAACGTTCTTTGTTCCTGCGTCTCAGGGGGAGGAGGATAGAAGAGGACGGCGATGTGTTTATGAATGTAATATAGTGTGGATTAAGGTATGAGGAGCTTTCTATCATGGATAGTCTCATTACAGATGTCGCCAGCACCTGTTGAGGATGAGCTGCATTAGAAAAATGTCTCCTTGGCCCATCTCACCTGGGGTTTCTCTTTGCATTACTAATCCAAACCCCATCTCTCAAGGGTTTCTCCTTCAGAGTGAAGCTCTGCTCTTTGTTGAAACTTGGCAAACAGAATCACAGCTTGGGAACAGTCTCTTCCCTCTGTAGCCTCATCTCCCCCCCTGCTGTTTATTAATTTCTTCCCAGAACTGCCCAACTGCATTTTATTGGGTACACATTATACCAAATCAAAAATACAACAATTAAATCTTGATCCCTCTTATTTTAGAATTCTTCTCATTAAAGAAATCTTTTGATTATTTCCCCTTTTAGCCCCCCAAATGAAAAAAAAAAAAAACTAGAAAACAAGTAGTGACATTCCAAATACCCTAGAATAAGTTCTTCTTGCAAGCTCAGAGTTGAGAGATGATCAAATCCCATCCCTGGTGTCATGCAAAAGGCCTTTTTTTGTTTGTTTGTTTTGGTTGAAAAGATTGAAATTGTTAAGCAGCTTCCAAAAATGCTCATGGTTGGGAACCAGCAGTTAGTGTAATGGCTATGTCGCTGGACTCCCACATAGTCGACTGCGGTTCGCGTCCCGGACCCGGTGGCTTAAAACTCATGCCGGGCGCATGTGCGTGCGTGCCCAAGATCCTGAGAGGAGAATGGAGGAGAAGGGATTGCGGCGTGACCATCCCCCCTGGGGGGTGACTTCTCGCTTTCTGTCTCTCTGTCTCTCTCTGTCTGTTTGGTGAGCGCATGTACCCTATAGCAAAAACCTCTCCAAAAAAAAAAAAAATGCTCATGGCCTGCATCCCAGGAGAGTCCTACTGCCCATGGTCAGTGCAACACGCACACACAATCCAGGCAGGGCAGGACAAGGTTTTTGCCTTGAGGGAGAAGGAGAAAACATCCCTCAGTGGATCCTGGGGATCCCTGCAACATCCTGTCCTGGGGAGCCCCTGGTACGGTGTCACCTTCTCCGAGGGCATGTTTCCTGTAGGCTGCTGTAAGTGCAGAGCTTCTGGCTGGAATGCCGTCACTCTGAAGGTATGGAAGCACAATGAGTGTCTCCCCAACACTGTGGCGTGTGCCTGCCCCACACTGCCTGCCTCACCCTTATCTAACCCTACTTCCTGAGCAGATGGCTCTGTCACTCCCGGCCGTGACCTTCCCTCTCCACCACTGTGAAATCATCTTGGACGTAGAGGATCTCGAAGCACTGTGGGCCCAGCCTTCTCCAAACCATAGTGTCTCAAGAGGAATATATGTGTCTTTCTCTTCCTCTCTGTCTCACTCTTTAGTTGGCCAACGTTTTTCACTCAATCTCCATCTACAGCATGAATAAACCATTGAAAATAGGTGCAAATAAACATGACTAACTCAAGGGCACACCCAAGAAGCTATCATCACTTCAAATCTCAATATTTAACATCCCACATTCCAATTATGACTTCTGTCTTTCCAACTTTCTCTCAGCCTCATTCTGATTAAATGTGTATTTCCAACTCCCCAAGCTTTTCACAATTTATCTATTTTATCTAATCAGCCAATCTCTTCCTATTTTTTTCTTTTTTTAAAGAATTTTTCATTTAATTATATTTATTATTGTTACTACTATTATTATTATTATTTTAAATTTGCTAGGCCACATGTGCTCACCAGAGAGAAGGAAAATGAGAAAGCAAATTGTCAGGTATGGGACTCGAACCACTATTGACCGTGTATAAGTCCAGCTTCCCAATCACAATGCCACCTGCTGGTCCTCTTCCTATTTTGATTGTTCACCCTATTTAGCCTAGAATTCATTATCTGTTATACTACTTCTCACCAGCATCTTCAGTTCTTCTGCCCTTATTTTCTGCTGCCCAGACTGAGAAAATTCCAAACCCTACATTTATCCACTTTCCTGTATTCAGGCCTGTGAGATCCCCAGAGGAAACTCCACAGCAGTAGGTCCATGTTTCTCAATTCCTAAGTCTCCTACCACAGCCAGGCCCTCCTGCGCTGTCAGGCAGCCCTTCTCTTTGAGATTAATTCCCTCTCCCATTTGGTACTAGGGCTCACTCAACATACCTTTCCCGTAATGCCTTCCCTGTTAATCTTAGCCGATGACTTTATTCCAACTGATGTCAGTGTCTACCTCCTGCCCCTACAAGGACACATTCATCTGCCTTCGGATGGACCCTTTGCTCTTTCCCTTTTTGCTTTCCACTTCACCAGAAGATGTGTCTTCCCCTCAGCTCCTTCAGCTTCCTGAGACCCGCAGTCCATCATTTATATTTCCACCTCTCCTTTCTCTCGAGTTCTGGTATTTACAAATACTTCTTCCACTGCCCTCATCTGCTTCCTCTCTCCTTCCCTACCCAGCCATGGTTCTTGGAGACCATCTCTGTTCACTGGCTTCACTACGTCACTTCCCATTCCCTGTTGAGCTTCCCAGCCCTCAGACTTCTAGAGCACTTCACAACTCCACTGAAAAATGTTTGCAACAAACTCATCAGTAATAGCTGAGTTGCTAAATCAAGCAGTAAAGTCTGGGTCCTTGCATTACTTAACCTTTCTAAGTCAGGGCTGCAGATCTTCCTGCATCCGTCTGCATCTCCTCCCCTTCTGCTCCATGCCCTGCGTGCTGGGACACTGAACTCTGCCAGTTGCATCACTGGGCTTCCTTGTCGTCTGGCTGCTGACTGGGTTTGGCCAGTGAGAAGCACTAGTGATGATAGAAGAGAAAAAGGAAGAGTCAGGATTGGGTAATTATTTCCCTCCCAGTGGACATCCATGGGTAGGCTGTTGCTCTTGACAGAAATCACAGCTCCTGTTAAGAGAGTCTGCCCATATACTTCTCAACTTTCTTCTCTCAGCATCTAAGCCTATCAGTGCTAAGCTCACTCTCAGTTCTCTGCTATTAACCTGCCCCCGGGTTGTTCACTTTCACTCTTGGGTTTCCTATACCTGTCCATACCTTTCTAAATCTATCCTCACATTCACCAGTTTTGGAGATGCCATCTCTCTCCTGCTGGGACCATGATTGCTAGATAGGCATACCTCAGGAAAATTGCAGATTCAGTTCCATATCTCCATAATAAAGAGAATATTTCAATAAAACCAGTCACACAAAATGTTTGATTTCCCAGTGTATACAAAAGTTATGTTTATTCTCTATTTAGTCAAATAAGGATGCAATAGCACTATGTCTAAAAAGCAATGTACATTCCTTAATTAAAAAATACTTTACAGGGACCAGCAGATGGCATAAAGGGTACTTCGCTGGACTCCCTCAGTTGACAGAGTTCTAGCCCCAGACCCACTATCTTAAAAATCACACTGGGCACATGTGCATATGTGCCCAAGATCCCGAGAAGAGAATGGAGGAGAAGGATAAGGGATTGTGGGGTGGCCATCCCCCCTGGGGGGTGATTGATTTCTTGCTTTCTCTCTCTCTCTCTCTCTCTCTCTCTCTCTCTCTCTCTCTCTCTGGTGAGCACGTGTGTCCTATAGCAAAACTCCAATCCTTCAGCAAGCTGTAATATTTTTTCCGGTGGAGGGTTTCGCCTTCATGCTGATAGAAGTTGACAGATTATGGTGGTGGTTGCTGAAGGCTGGGTTGGCTGAGACAATTTCCAAAAATAAGACAATGAATTTTGCCACATAAATTGACTTTTTTTCCATGAAAGATTTCCCTGTGATGCTGTTTGATAGAATTTTGCCCACAGTACAATTTTTTCTAAATTAGACTCAATCTTCTCAAAACCTGCCACTACTTTTTCAAGTAAGTTAATGTAATATTTTAAATGCTTTGTTGTCACTTCAACAATTTTCACAGCACCTGTACCCGGAGTCATTCCATTTCAAGAAACCACTTCTTTGCTTAGATATAAGAAGCAACTCCTCGTCTGTTCACGTTTGATCATGAGGTGACAGCAATTCAGTAACGTCTTCAGGTTTCACTTCTTTTTTAAAAAATTATTTTTTATTAATTTTTATTATTGGTTTTATTTTTATGTTCACTACAGAGTATCTTACCAGAGAGAAACAGAGAAGGAGGGAAAGTGAGAAAGCAAGCCACCATGTCTGGGACTTGAACAGAAGTCAGCCATGTGGGAATCCACCAAAATCCTGAGCCCCTCAAAGTCATCTATTAGGGTCGGGATTAACTTTTTCCAGTCTCCTGTCACTGTTGGTATTTTGGCCTCTACCATGAGTCATGATTATTCCTAGATGTATCTGGAATGGTGAATATTTACCAGAAGTTTTTCAATTTCCTTTGCCCGGATTCATCAGAGGAATCACTATCTGTGGGAACTATCCTTATAAAATGTATTTCTTCAATAATGGGCTTGAAAATCCAAATGCCTCCTAGATCTATGGGTTGCAGAATGGATGCTGTGTTAGCAGGTACGAAAACAACATGCATCTCTTGCACATCTCTTGGGTAACAAGGTGCCTTGTTAACAAAATGTAATATAATACACTTTTAAGTGTGTGTTCTATTTATTTCTTCTATGAGTGAGAGAGGCAGAGAGAGAGAGCTGCACCCTCAACAGGATCTTTCTTTCTTGGACAGGGTTAACAGCCAGGAATGGTTTAAGGATATCAGGTAGTTTAGGTTTGGGAAATGGGGAGTTGGAGACAATGCGGGTACAAAACTTTGAAGGGAATCAAGGATTGGGGGAAAAAAAAATCAAAACATACAGAAGACAAGAAATGGAAGATCATTTGCTGACAATAACATGTTTGTTGATGTGCTTGATTGAGACAATATATAGTGTACTCTGGATGGAAAATCTCATTTTGTATGCTGTAATGATGTTCAGTGAATGAATGCAAATAAATAAATTGAAATAAAAAAAAAAACTTTGAAGGGCTCTCTAGCTTCTGACAGGGTCTTGATGCCATACTCCTCCCCAGACTCAGAGAGCCCTGAGTCATAGGCACAGGAATGCTTCACACACTCAAGGAGCTCTCCAGAGGTGAACCCGGAACCTTCCCACGTGACTCAGCCTCACAGTGTGTCACCTTTTATCACAAGGTCAGCCTATGAGCTATTGTTAAAGGAATATCTAATTTTCCCCCAAGCACTAGATCTCAACAGTAGGCTTAAAATATCCAGTAAACCATGTAGCAAACAGAAGTGTTGTCATCCCGGCTTTGTTGTTCCACGTACAGAACACAGGCAGGGCCTTTAAGAATGATTTAGCATTTCGGACCAGCAGATGGTGTAATGGTTGTGTTTCTGGATTTCTACATAGCCGACAGTGGTTTGAGTCCTGGACCCTGCAGCTGAAAACTCACACCAGGAGCGTGAGTGCATATGCCCAAAATTCTGAGAAGAGAATAGAGGAGAAGAATTGTGGCATGGCCATCCCTTCCTGGAGGTGATTTCTTGCTTTCTGCTCTCTCTCTCTCTCTCTGTCTCTCTGGTGAGCACATATGCCCTACAGCAAAAATATCTCTTAAAAAAGAATAATTTAGCATTATTTTTAAGGGCCCTAGGATTTCAAGAATACTAAATTACCATTGATTTCAACTTTAAAGTCACTACATCATTCTCTAGTAAAGATAGCTAGTCTTTTGAGGCATTGAAGCCAAGCATTGGCTTCCTTCCCTAGCTACATCTAGTTTTTGATTTCAAGTAAGAGACTGGTGACTCTTTCTTTCACTTGAACACCTAGAAGCTATTGTAGGGTTATCAATGGTTCTAATTTCAATATCGCTGTGTCTCAGAGAACAGGGAGGCCAAGGAGAGGGAGGGGAAATGGCTGTCAGCCGAGCAGTCAAAGCACTCATAACATTCACCAGCTTACATGGGCATGGTTTATGGTGCCCCAAAACACAACAGTCCCAATAGTAACATCAAAGATCAATGAACAAAAATGACTGCAACAAGCATAATAATTAATAACAGGGAAAATGTTCAAAGTATCCTGAGAATTATCCAAAGGAGACAGAGACACAAAGTGAGCACAGGCTGTTGGGAAAATGGCACCGACAGACTCGCTTGATGCAGGGTTGTCACGGAACTTCAATTTGTGAAAAAGCCCAGGATCTGTGAAGCACAATAAAGTGAAGTGCAATGAAACAAGATACGCCTGTCCAGGGTAATTTAACATGGCCAGCTACTCAATCAACCCCTCCCTGGCCTTACAATACTGTCCCTGTCCTCCTCATTCTCCAGCTCTGTCAGTCCTCTCGGGGCAGTGACAGCGTGAGTTTGAGGAAATGGGGTTTGGAGCCAGGCTGTGGAGGTGACTCTGCCACTGAGCAGTTCCATCATCTTGGGCCAGTTAAGAAACCTCTCTGGGTCAGTCTTTTTATCTGTAAATGGAGGATGGATTGTTTCTCTCCCTTGAAGTGTTCTGAGGAAAAAACACGTTAAAGCATGTGAAACACTTAGACGGGGCCCGGCACACAGCACCCAAACCATCAATGCCGGCTGTCATCCTTACGGTGTTTCTGTTTTTGCTAAGGGTGACTTCCTTCTCTCTTCTCCCACCAGAAGCCATCTTTATTCCACTCTTTTCGGTGGGATGACCTGAAATGATAATGATGCTGGCTCACAGGGGTCGCATACTTGCCACACAGCAGGCGCTGTTGCCTGTCACCAAGTTCAGGGGTAACCCTAGAATAGGCTGTTTAAGGCACTTACCTCCTGACACCTCAATTTCCTCCTCTGTGAGATGGAGCTGATATTAGTAACTACTGGATGACTTTTCTGTAAGGGTGGTGATCCCACATTTAAAAAGCCCTTGTCTAATAGGGACAGTATTAACGCCAAGTTACAAAAGCCATGAGTCACAGGGAGGTGAAGTTGCATCCTCAGATCACAGAATGGGATGAAGCCAATGTCCCAGTCCTTCCATGCGACTCCAGACTCAGATGGGTGGAAAGGAATACCTTGGGTAGAGTCTGGTTCTTATCAGCAGGAAAAACATCAAGAAGTGGTAAGTACATGAGCCTTTGAAGCCAGCTCCACATTTTCCTAAAATGCTCATAAAAATATTTTTACTCTCTTAATTGATGAGTGCCTGAGTACCACCCGGCCACATCTGCTCTGGTCATACAGACGGAAAATCAAAAGACACAGCACGTGACAGACAGTAAGACTGCTCCATCATCTTCCAAACCAGTGAGATGACAAAAAGAAAAAAAAAAAAAAAGAAAAAAAGAACAAAAACCCCATGCAACAAATAGGCCAATATTCTTCAAGCATATCTCTCCCCTTTGGGCGAAGAGCTCACACTGACTTCAAAGGTAGCATCTGCTGAACCAGAGTTAAGGGAAACCATACCCGGAAGAATTGAGCTCGAAGAGCATAAATAATGACAAGAAATGGAGTCTGGGAAATTGGTTTGAATCATCTGCAGTGCTTTCTAGCAATATGCATGATTAACTTTGCCATGTAAATTGTGATTTTCTTTTATCTCACAAGTGTCTCCTTAAACAATGTTTTTAATTAGGACCCTTGTTTTCTTCTACTTCTTTATTAGGGAAGCTTCACACTTAGCCTGACATTAGAATGTTCTTAGAAATAAACAGTTTCCATAAAAGCAAAATTTCTTCATAAGATCATTACTATTATGTTGTGTGGGAAATGGAATAGCACCTCTGGGAATTTAATGCTGTCGAGAGTCTATTTCAGTAACCTGCGATGCTCTCCCCGGAATATGCTCCATCTCTGTCTGCTGCAACTTCTCGGGGAACCAGAGGGGAGAATCAGACCTTTGCCATGGACGAAAATCAGAGACATGTTCTTACATGAATAAATAAATGCTCTCTTAAAAAGCGAGCCCCTTTTTAAACATTAGAATCCCCTGGTACTTGTTGGTTGAGCCCTGTGGTCAAAATCTGCTATCATAGTAGAGAGAGAGAGACCACTAAAAATGAAAACCACTGCCACTCCTTTTTTTTTTTTTCCTTTTCTTTTTTTTTTGAGAGGTTTTGCTATAGGGCGCATGCGCTCACCAGAGAGAGACAGAGAGAGAAAGCAAGAAATCACTCTCCGGGGGGAATGGCCATGCCGCAATCCCTTCTCCTCCATTCTCCTCTCGGGATCTTGGGCACACATGCACACGCGCCTGGCGTGAGTTTAAGCCACCGGGTCCAGGACTCGAACCGCAGTCGGCTACGTGGGAGTCCAGCGACATAGCCATTATGCTACTGCTTGTCCCAAAACCACTCCCACTCTTTAAAATGGCATTCTAGATTTTCTTTTGCTTTTTGCTTTCGTTTGAGGATTGAGAAGAAGAAGAGAACCTATCAGATGAGACACCCTTTACACTGCACAGAATTTCAAATCTCTCTGGTGCATGTATTAATATTATTTCTTGGTTCACAGTTTTCCTGAGACCAGTCCTCCGAAAAGCCCAGGACTGCAAGCTCAGCTCTGCCAGGAGCAGGGTCCCTCCTGGTCTTCAGATAGAGCACCCCGCGCCCCAATGACTCATGCGTAATATAACATCTGAGTGTGAATGTAAGCATTTTAATATGAAGAGGATTGATTTTTGCCACTGACATGGGATTCTAATGATTGGAAACAATATATTGATTTTTTTTTTAATTAAAGCCATCTTCCCACTCATAATGGAAGGTCTTGCCCTTTGTGAAATTTATATCCATAGTCCTTGGGTGAAGTCTGCAATTACAGCTCCCAGTGCCTAACACCATACTTGGGAAGGAGAAAAGACTAACAGCAGAGAAATTATTCTCTCTCTCCTTGGTATCAGGCTTTTAGTGTTGGTCAAAGGTGGCTGATGGAGAGCTGGATGGATGTGGAAGTGTCTCGGCCCCCCCAGCAAGCCGCAGACAGACAATTCCCCCGGGCCTCGAGGCTGCTCCTGATTCATGGCCTCTGAATTCTCTTTATCCTCATCTTGTTCCTTGAAGCATCTGGAAGAGGCTCGTAAAACATCACACTTTGAGAATATGTTTAAATGTAGTCTCATCTGGTCAAAGTGTCTCTACCTATCACTGACATCACCCAAGAGCTAGCACTGGGACCAGGCCCCCCAGGTCCCAGGGGTCAGAGACCAGTTCTACCAAGGCTGGCTCAAGGCGGGTCACGGAATAGGCAATTGGGGAAGACTCACTGGGGAGCTTACGCTATCCCTCTCCCGCCGTCAGCACCACCTCAGACGTGCACACCGTGCAGGATCACAGCTAGGTGGGGCATCAAGATTGCCTGCGTCCAGCCCTTTGTCTTACATCTGAAGATGTTGCGGCCAGGGATGTTGAGTCACACCCTGGACTTGCTTTTGGCCAATAGGCTGTTTCTAGTCCATTGTCTTCTTTCCACTGGGGAATCTTGTAAGGCCCCAAGCATGACAGAAGGCGTTCCCAGATTCCTTTAGTGATTTCTATCTACATCTATGGTGGTCTTTCCTGCGGACCTTGGTGTTGCCTCCCGCTCCTTCATCTCTGGGTTATTCTTTCCATCTTCCGGTTTAGCTCCCTCTCCCCCTTGCCACCCTCCTGGGACCTGCAGATGCACACCCAGAAAGACGTTTCTGCCCCACCACCTCCTCAGTGTCCCACCTGGGCTTTCTGTCCCCACGCCTAACCCTTTGCTCCTCTCAGTATCCACACTTAGCTGTGAGCGATGAATGTGGAGAAGGCATCTTGAACCAGGAGCCTGGTTCATATGTGCTTATCTGTCAGGTTGCTGTGAAGATCACCTAAAGCAGGGTTTATGAAGAAGTCTGTGAACTAAGAAATACCCCCACACACTTCATTAGAAATCATTGTGAGTACTCCCTCTCAGCCTCATCAAGCACTAATAGATAATGGCTGTGAGTAGATCAGTGTTTACCCCCCACCCCGCCCCCATGGGTGGAGGATTTATCCCCTGGCCATATCTTCAGAAGGCGGTACCTTTTCTTCCTCCTCCTCCTCCTCCTCCTCCTCCTCCTCCTCCTTCTTCTTCTTCCCCTCCCCCTCCCCCCTCCCCCTTCTTCTTCTTCTTTTGGAGAGGATTTTGTTATAGGGCGCATGAGCTTGCCAGAAAGACAGAGAGAGACAGAGAGACAGAAAGCGAGAAATCACCCCCCAGGGGGGATGGTCACGCCGCAATCCCTTCTCCATTCTCCTCTCGGGATCTTGGGCACGCACGCACACGGGCCCGGTGTGAGTTTAAGCCACCGGGTCCAAGACTCGAACCACGGTCGACTACACGGGAGTCCTGTGACATAGCCATTACGCTAACTGCTGATCCCAGAAGGTGGTATCTTCTGATCCTGGTTCTGACACATACTAGCTGTCATGTGCTAGTGTTGCCCCCTAAATATGTATACAGAAATCCTAATCCCCAGTGAGACTATTTGGACATTTAACCTTTAGGGAGGTTAAGTGAACTCACAGGGTGGGGTCCTAACCCCACAGCGTCGTTGGTGAATTTCTAAGAGGATGAGATGCCAGCGAGCTCTCTCTTTCAGAGTTCGCAAGGAGGAAAGGCCGTAGCAAGAAGGCGGCCATCTGCAACCCAAGGAGAGACTCCCTCTGGCCCCCAACCCTGCTAGCACCTTTGTCTTGGCTCTCTCGCGGTCTCCAGAGCTGTGAGGAAACAAGTTCCTGTGGTCTCAGCCACCAGGCTGCAGTGCTCTGTGTGGCAGCCCAAGGCGACTAAAGCTTTATTATTTTTTTGAGTATTAGATTTCTCAACAGCAAAGAGAAACCACATGTGCTTATCTCTTGGGTTGTTGTGAAGACCATTTAAAACAGAGCTTATGAAAATGTACGTAAACTAAGAAATACTCCCCCAAACACTAGGCTTTACTGAGTGCATTTCCGCTCAGCCTTGCCAGCTCATCTGAGAACCGAAGGCCAGCGCTAATAGATAATGGCTGTGAGTAGGAGCAGTGTTTATCCCCGGAGGGTGGCATGGCGGGTGGCGTGTTTAACTCCTGGCTGTATCTTCTGAAGGCAAAAAGCTGCCCAGTGGAGAAGTCCAGTGACCAGAGGGTAGGTACTAGATGGAGACTTGGGGAGGAGATCGCTTCACATGTACTCTTCCAACCTTTCTAACAGTCCTCCCAGAGCACGCTTGTTCTGCTGAGGTTGGGGTAGACTATTTATTTAAGAAAAGAGAAAAAGAAAAAAGGATTGGCCTGAAGATTTGTAGTCCAAAAAAGGAGAGGGCTTTTTAAAAATAAAATGTGCCCACAGTAAAGAACCAAGGCAGAGCCAGGATCAATCACATGACCTCCAGGTCTAGGAGCAGGTTTCCTCTTCTCTAGGCCTAGTGACTGCAGGTACCTGAGCGGACAGGACAGTTGCTCAAACTGGCTTTCGCCTCCAACCCAGATCCCAGGCAGGCCAAGAACACGACCAGAGCCTGGAAAGGCCCTTACAATATCAGAAATACATCTGAAAATGGAATTACTTGTCAGGTATTTATCACTTGGTGTGACTGGGTTTGGTTTTTGTTTTTATTATTACATTATTTTTTAATGTCAGAGGTTGTAAGCTCCTGGGCAAGAAAAAGAGACAGAGAGGGAACACCTGCAAGGAGGCCTGGTCACACCACAGTCCTCTATGCCAGTCCTCCTGCGAGGGTCCTGGGTACATGTGCACAGTGGGAGCTGGGGCTCGAACCCTGACCTGCCACGTGGAATCTGGCTTCCTCTGCACAATGCTTAATTCCTACACTACAGGGGTGGCCTTGTTTTGTTTTTTTACTTGGCTTGATCTGACAGCTGTGTTGAAAGAACATTGGGTCCTCGGCAAACGAGGAGCTGAGCTGCTGATGCCTCTCACTTAAGGCAAGTTCCTCATCTTTTTATTTTATTTTTTTTTCTTTTCTTTGGAGAGGTTTTCACTATACAGTGTGTGAGCTCGCCAGAAAGACAGAGAGAGAGAGAGAGACAGAAAGTGATAAATCACCCCCCAGGGGGGATGGCCACGATGCAATCCCTTCTCCATTCTCCTCTCGGGATCTTGGGCACTCACGTACATGCGCCCGGCGTGAGTTTAAGCCACCGGGTCCAGGACTCAAACTGCGGTCGACTACACGGGAGTCCAGAGACATAGCCATTACGCTAACTGCTGGTCCCGAGTTCCTCTTTTGACGAGAGGTGTAAGTAAGCAGAAAAAGAGCCAACAAATGGCCTTCCTGGGTCTTCAGCCACTGAGGCCGACCCCGGCAGCCTTCTGTAAATGAGCTCTCCCTCCCTCACTCAGGGATCCATCAGATGGGCTGGGGAGCCAATGAGGATCTTCCAAGATTTGGAGAACTTGTGGTTAGGCCCACCTGCCTTCACAGCCCAGAGGCAGGGCCCAGGCCAGAGGTGTTCCCAGGGGCAGCTCACCCTCTCCCTGAAGCGTGGTCCACACTCTGCCCATTACTTCACTTTCTGTGCAGGGTACACCCGGCCAGTCCCCACCCTATTTCCCCTCTTTCTGCAGCTGCAGAAGTATCAGATCCCCGTGGTTTCTTCCTCTTCACTCTTGCTGAAACTCCGAGTGGCCTGCTGATGGGGACTTTGTGCTGACACAAGCACATCTGCCTCGTTTTACTGATTGAATGAATTCTGTTTCTACTGACAAAGCATGGGCACCAGCACAGGAGTGCCAGGACGCATGCAGGCTGGCTTCTGGAAGATTCCACGCATGCTGTTTAACGCGGGAGCATTTCCTGTCTTGGAAAATTTTTCTTCAAACCCAGACCACAAACCTCATTCCCACTCCCACTTACCACACCTCATGGGCCTTTGCACACGGCTCTGTTATAGAACAGCTCACTCGTGCTTTCACCATGTTCTTCCCCCCTTCTCAGCAGGTGCTCCGCTCACGTCCATCTCATGCACATTCTGATCCAGCGCTGCGCGGCCATCGCCTCGCTGATTCCTTCCAAAGCTGAGAAGTCCCCTCTACGTCTGGACAAGGACAGCTGAGACATCCGCTCCCCTGGGCAACGGGGCGTTTTACTGAGTGAGCTGGGTGCGCTTCCTCTGCCACCTACCGCTCTCGGGACAGGTGTGGCTGAGGGGAAGGGGCAGAGCTGCCGACTGGCCGGCCGGGAGACTAATACTGGGGGAGAAACTCTTCTCTTCCCTCCCTCTTCTTGGATCACACAGAACACTCACCGAAGCCCTGGGAGGTGAGCCAAGTCATCACCGTACCAGCAACTTTGTTTATAAAAGAAATGTCACATCCCAAGTCACTCTACTTCAAACTGTCGTGACCTTGATTCATTTCCAAAGGGGCGTCTTTGGATCTCTCTGTGTGTAACTGATAAACAAGTCTCTATGAGAACTTGAAGTTCCTCGGTACCACGGCCAGATCTCATCAAGACAGCCCACGGGAACGGGCTCACAGGGTGCTGTAGCTAATGCTTCTTTTTTTTCTTTTCTTTGGAGAGGTTTTTGCTATAGGGCGTGTGCGCTCGGCAGAAAGACAGAGAGAGACAGAGAGACAGAAAGCGAGAAATCACCCTCCAGGGGGAATGGCCATGCCATAATCCCTTCTTCTCCATTTTCCTCTCTGGATCTTGGGCACACACGCACAGACGCCTGGCGTGAGTTTAAGCCACTGGGTCCACGACTCAAACCACGGTCCACTTCATGGGAGTCCAGTGACATAGCCATTACGCCATCTGCTGGTCCCGCTAATGCTTCTTACTAGTGCTAAGAAGGCTACTCCCAGGATCACTTTCCAATGCACCACAATGCCTCGTCCCCCATCCCTACGTGGCTTTCTATGTACCCAAGTTTTGATGTGAGACTTATAGACAAGTGTGGGAAGACCACACACTCGTTCCTGAATTGGAAATGCCATTCGTACATGGTCACTACCATGAAAATCACATAGAATGAGCAATTCAGATACAATATCTTCTTCACTAAAACCTTGTTCATTAGACGAGAAGGTTATGCGTGGTTCACTAAGTGTTAAAACGAAGATGTGATTTGAGGAAAATGGGCATCTGGCAAGGGGAAAGCCCCAGTAGCTGTGATGGGGGCCGTTTCTGCACCTCTGATCACGGCGACCCCTATAAAAGTCGGCCGCCTCTAAAGGCCACCTTTGAGTGTCTCTCCCGCTCTTGCTCAAGGCAGACAGGCCTGGGCGGTCTTTTGATGTTTAATTCAAGCCTCTAGCAGTGAGTAGGCTCTGCTTATCGGAAAACGCTATATGGCGGTGGTTGAAAAGGGCCAGTCACGTGGGGGAACGACACGTGTACACGGCTAGAGGAAAGGGGCTGGGAGTAGGGGTCTGAAAGGGAACTCCCTTTGATCAGATTTTCAGATGATGGAGGTAACGTCCTGCTTAAATCCATGGTTTCCTCCCTAGTCGGGCCTTCGGTTTCTGAACCAGAAACAGTGCTACTAGGAGTCAGGTTCTCATAGGTTCTGACTGTGAGAAAAACGTGTTTCTCTGAGCGGACTGACAAAGGCTAACAGAAAGAGCTTTTATTATTGTTATTATTCATGAAATGGCATGTGGGAAAGACAGAGGGAGAGAGGGGGAGAGACAGGGGGAGAGAGAGGGAGAGACAGAGGAGAGAGAGGGAGAGACAAAGGGAGAAAGAGACAGAGGGAGAGACAGAGGGAGAGAGAGGGAGAGACAAAGGGGAGAGAGAGAGAGCGAGACAAAGGGAGAGAGAGAGAGGGAGAGACGCTCACCATGGATTCTGCTCTCACCATCATGTCTCCTCCCCGGTCCTCCAACTCATAGATCTTGGTCACCTAAGGGCTGCCCACGTGTGTCCGGCTGGCCAGGCAGGAGCTCAAGGCTTGGTTCCATGTGGAAGTGCTTCTTTTGAGCAGCGTGTTACAGCTCTGCCATGGAGCTGGGCCCCGGTAACGGGGAAGTTTAGGGGGGAGCGGGCGTTTGGAGGGTGTCTCTGAGGCTTTCAGAACACACCGAAACATTACGTCACTTCTGCCAGGGCTTTTGCCTCAGGCAGAACCTCATATTGAGCTTTTGGTGAATACTACGTTACATTATAAAGACTTGAGTTCTAACCCTGTATTAGATGTGAGGGCCCGGCTCCCTGCGCTGAGTCATGCCGAGCGTGGTGTAGACCACTGCAGTACGAAAGGGCGTGCTTTTCTGCCAGTGAGGAGAGCGAAAGAGGCTGCTGTAGAACCTGCCAGCTCTTGCTGAACTCGCGAACCCACGGTGCTGCCGCCACAAGCCTTCTGGGTAGAAAACAACCATTTGCTTAGAGACCGTGCAGGAGGCGAGCTGCCGTGCCCTTCTTAGGCTGAGACGAGTCTCGGGAGAGAACGATGCTTCAGGAAAGGAACACAGTCATGGAATCTGGGCTTTTATTTCTGCACGAAATGTTTTTGTATTATAGTCATTCTAAAATTAGGTCCCTCTCAAAAGGTGGTTTCTTAAAGAATGATAACAATTTAGCAATCAAAACTTGGCCGTGGTTTCTCTTCAACTTCTCGTGTGCTGATGTTCACGTGAGAGCCACCCCCATCTGCCATGCGGATCACAGGAACACAGGCAAGAAAGCAGGAGGAGCGGGGGCCAGATGGTGGCTCCGCGGTACAGCATGGTGTTCTGCAAGCCAGTCCCACACGAGAATTCCCAGTTCAAGTCTGGAGAACTTCCTGAGCACACCGGGCACTCGTTCGCCCATGAGCAGGGCCCACTGAAGGTGGGGTGTGGAATATGGTTTTGAGATCCTGGTGGGAGACCTGCCTGTCTCTGGCTTTTTTACTCATAAGGGGAAAAAAGAATGAATAAGCTTGAAAAAAAAAAAATGAAACTAGGAGAAACTTCCCTGGCATAGGCAAAACTACGCTGAGCTCACCTACATTCTGTGTTATTACATAATATAGCTACAGGGTCAAAAAAAAAGGAACAATAGCAACGCCTGGCATGGATGTGCCATCGCAACTGGCATCTCCTCTGGAAAGCAAGTCCAAGAATCCTTAGAAAGCAATGGTCTGGGAAACTGTTGCCCCACTCCTTTTCAGTAAACCCGGTCAGGTAACAATGGCGGACGTTGGCCCTCCCGTGCGGTTGAGGTGAAGTTGAGGACAGCTTAGATGCAGACCCCGTCCTGGCCCAGGAGAGTCATGATCTCAGCTGACAAGGCAGAATTCCAGAGCTACGGAAGGAATTCACCTCACACGTGATACAGGGAAGCTGACATTAATGAATTAAACATAAAATGGATTAGCGGCCTCGCTCTTCTTGACTTTGAGCTGTTACCATGGGCCCAGTCCAACCTCACTTCTACTATTTTTGCAATCCTTTTCTGTGCTCTGTGTCAGAATGTCTGTTTTCCAGATTTTTTGCCTATTTATATGAATGCCCAATTTTTACTTTGGGGCTAGACAGCAGAAGTCTTGTCTTTCTTTTTTTCTTCAGACTTTGCTATAGGGCAAATATACTCACCAGAGAGAGACAGGAAAAAAAAAAAAAAAAAGAGAGAAAGTGTGAAATTTCTCCCCAGGGTGGTGGCTATGCCACAATCTCTGCTTGCCTGGTGTGATTCTTGAGCCACTGGTTCTGGACTTGAACCACAAAGCTGGCCATGGGGGACTCACGCCTTAACCTCCATGCCACCTGCTGGTCCCATGGATGATAGGAGTCTTGAGGAAGAGCCCTGTCTGCTCCTTCTCTTACTCCTTAAAGCACAGAGCTGGCAAGCGAGTGCACACCGTACAGCTTAGCGGCTACTGTTGGGCCGTTGGGAAAACCATGGCGCATTTTACAGAGAAAAGCATAGAAAAATACGTCACGACTTTCCTGACAGCCTAATGAGTCAGCAAACCCTGCTGCCCTATTATCTTTCCCTGGACCAGTAGTTCTGCGACGTCAATCACCAGACTGGAGCCGTTCAAGTCGAAGTTTCTATTGATCTTCTGTGAAATGAGAAAAATAAGGGCAATGTCAATCACTTTTCATACAATCAAATCTATTCCATGTAAGAGCTGGTGTTTATTCTAGAACTGTGTCTGACTTCTACTTTGGGACTGAAATGCCCTTTCTTTCATGATCTTACCATGGTCGGAGTACATGGTAAGCCTGTGTTTGATATTTCGTAGTCTTAGTTGGCAAAATGAAAACCGCAGCAATGCTGTGCTTTACTCCCACCCATGTGATTTCCTCTTCAATGGTCCAAGTCCTCAGAGCTCCCAAGTCTGGGAGCCCTGCTCCGGAGGGCAGGACTCCGCTTTGGTGTTGGTTTGAAGCCATGCATAAGTACTGCATGGCTGGGTTGATTTTTCCAGTGATGGTCCCCATTGTTGCTGCCAGAATTCTTCCTTCTGAGCGTGATCCAAGTTTAACGAGTAGAAGTTCACAAGACCCACACCTTCAGGTAGGCCCATCTGACAGTGAGCCCGGGCTGGGCTGTGGCATGTGTGGAACCAACAGGATAACAGCATGCCTGACACGAATGGACATTGGCAAAGCGTTTGCACCTCGAGAATGCCCTCTAGTTAGTCCTGAGGCTGCTTCTGCCATGCTGAGGAGCCCGGGGCCCACCTGATGAATGAGGACAGGCACGTGGCCCCATCACTCCCTTGCCCTCGCTAACAGCCACCCAAGTGTCAACCCAGAGAATGAGGCCACCTGACCCAGCCAGGATCCTGCTGGTTTACCAAGTGAGCACAGACCTCTGAGCAGACAGCAGAGAGCATCGGCGCATGCAGGGACTGCCCAGCAGGATAACGAGGTAAAAGAGTGGCCGTTTTATGTCACCATGTTTGGGGCCATAAGCAACGATACGGTGACACGGTGCCTGGTCTTCAAACCATTTTACATGGGGCTCATGTGCGTGCCCATGATCTAAGGCTGGTTATCTCTCTGCCTATGTCTGGTGAGTCGTGGCATCAAGACCTGATTGTCTCTCTTTCTCTCTGTCTCTATCTCTCTCACTCGTGGAAGAAAGAAAAACTGAAAAATTATGAAGAATATCTGAGATGATATCAAATTCATGAAAAAAGGCAACATGATGGCAAAATCCAGTGGCTAGTAGTGAATTTGAACCTTCTAATTTTTTTAAGAGAGACTTTTGCTATAGGGTGTGTGGGCTCTCCAGAGAGAAAGAGAGAGAAACAGAAATTAAGAAATCAGCCCCGGGAACCAGCAGTTAGTGTAATGGCTATGTCGCTGGACTCCCACGTAGTCGACCGCGATTCGCGTCTCGAACCCGGTGGCTTACAACTCACGCCGGGCGCGTGTGCGTGCGTGCCCAAGATCCCGAGAGGAGAATGGAGGAGAAGGGATTGCGGCGTGACCATCCCCCCTGGGGGGTGATTTCTCGCTTTCTGTCTCTATGTCTCTCTCTGTCTGTCTGGCGAGCGCACGCGCCCTATAGCGAAAAACCTCTCCAAAAAAAAAAAAAAAGAAATCAGCCCCCAACGCATGGCCACACTGCAATCCCTTCTCCTCCATTCTGCTCTTAGTATTCTGGGCATGTGTGCACATATGCCCAATGTGAGTTTTAAGCTGCCGGGTCCAGGACTTGAACAGTGGTCAAGTACGTGGAAGTCCAGCGATGTAACCATTATGTCATCTGTCTTCTTCTCTGGTAAGAGCTTCTCTAGAATGGGAAACTAGTCCAGTGCTTGGTTTTATTTGGATTTTTTTCTCATTGTTTTGAGTGGTTTCCTTTCTTTCTTTCTTTTTTTCTTTCTTCCTTCCTTCCTTTCTTTCTTTCTTTCTTTCTTTCTTTCTTTCTTTCTTTCTTTCTTTCTTTCTTTCTTTTTAAGTTATTCTTTTCTCTCTTCCATGGGTGACAAGATGGAAAAGACAGACACAGCACCCCCAGCGGGGTATTTACACCCTTATCTACCCCCAGCTTCAGCCAGCCTCAGGTCATGAGCACGGGTGGACCTGGAGTGTTAGGGGAGGCTTCTGGGTGGGAACCCTATTATTGCCATGTGGGTTAGCCCTGCAGAGCTCGGTGTCACCACTCACCACCTTCTGGCCTGCAAGGCCTGGTTTTTAGGCTTCTTTCAAGTAATGTCTTTTGAATAAATCCAGTGTCTGTCTTCGAGCTGGCCTGGTAATGGGCCTGTCCCGCCAGCCAGGGTTGGAAGGTTGTAGGGAAGGCTTCTCTCCACACATCTCCTTGATTAATACTTGAAATTTCCACATCAGCAATTTGTCCTCCGTTCTGCAGTTTGCTCCCTGTGAGGCCTGTTAAAAATGCAGACACGCCAGGCTTGGTGTGTTTGCTGTCATCCTTCCTGTGAATGGACTCATCAGAAGTCTAGGTTGTCAAGGGGTCAAAGTTGGGTCAGAGAAAGGAGAAGTAAGGCTGTGAGGGGGAAAAGGGCCCCAGAGAGCCAACAGGGTGCTGAACGCAGCACTACTGAGCTAGCTCTGCTTCTGGGGAGAGCTGGACAGGGCTGCTGGGCTGGGCTGAGGGCCACGGAGAGCTGAGGGCCACAGACAGCTGAAGGCCCAGGGCTGATGCTTGTCCAGGAAGAGCTGAGGGCTCAGGGTTGATGCTTGTCTGTAGAAACCTGAGGGCCCCTTAATCGGAAAAGTGCTTGCACATCGATGTTTATTGCGGCACTTTTCACAATTGCTAAGTCATGGAAACAACCCAAATGCCCACGGACTGATGAATGGTTAGAAAAACTGTGGCACATATACTTAATGGAATACTATTCATCCATAAAAAACAACAAAACCATGGCTTTTGATAGGAAGTGGATGAATATGGGAGATTTACTGCTGAGTGAAGCAAGCCATGCTATGAAGGAGAGGCATTGTATGTCCCACTTGATATATACCGAGTGTTGCACTCTATGACTGAAACTAACTGTCTAAAGGATATAGAAATGCAGTATATAGGTAAATACCAGATATAGTGTGTGTGAAAGAGGAGGGTCTGAGGAAGGACATTTGGGGGAGGGACAGGGAGGAAAAGCATTAATGGCACAAAGAGGTGTGGTATTATCTGTTGAAGATGTTTCGTAGTTTTATCAACAGTACTAGGGAGAAATGTTCACCTGTTGAAATATCCATTTTGTAAGACAAATAATAATGTGATAGAATGTATGGAAGAAAATGAAATGAAATAAATAAATAAATAAATAAATAAAAAAGAAACCTGAGGGCCCGGGGCTGATGCTTGACCCTGGAGAGCTGAGAGCCCAGGGCTGATGCTGGTTCATGGATCACCTGTGCTTCAGACTCTGGCCTTGGGGGCAGGTATGGGGGTAGGGAAATATTCATCACTCCATGTATTAGCATTTCCTGGGAAGGCCTCACTTTTTCCTTTGTACCCCAATAGCCACTTTTTTTTTTTTTTTTTTTTTTTTTGGATATCTTCATAGAGTACACGTCAACCCTCTGTTCTTGGCTACACTTGGCACTGTGACACTGTGGGTATCTCTCTGCTTTTTTCTTAAAGCCTCCTTGGACATGAATGAATTCCACCAACGTGAGAACTACAGTGATGAAAGCCACAGAGGGGACAGGCCGACGGGATGCGTGGCTTGCTGCTGCCAAATTCCTTCCTTCTGAGCATTATCCGAGTTTAATGAGTTGAAACTCACAAGTGTAATTAGCATGAGGCTTAAGATATTACCCTCTGTACATAATTGAATTTAATTTACAGCTTCAACAATTGCATTTGCATGTTCAACCAAATGTTTGTCTTTGTTCTTCTAAAAGTCTTCCTCCATCTTTATCTAGGAAGTCACAGGAAGGCCAAGGGTTCCCTGCAAAGAGCTAGAGTGCTCTGGTATCTCTTTATTTGATTTGGAAAGGAAAGTGAGTTTGTAAACTGCAATCCTTGGAAATTACCTGAAAGACTTCGGGCTTTCTGATGTGAGACATGTTATCAGCTTTCTAAATGTATAGCCTGAAGCCTTAAAAGAATGCTGTTCTGTTGCTTAATACAGCAACCTGAAGCCTCCTGGGGTGAAAAGTGCTTAGCATAATTAAACTGCTGACTGTTCTTGAAGAGGGAAGGTGGGTTTTGTTTTAAGATTGTAAGTGGCATTCCCAGCGACTTTGAGTCGGGGCCATCTTGATAGTATAGGGTATCTTGCATCCTGCCATCCTTGAATTGCAGGCATAGCAAAGTAAAAGTGCTGGTAAGAGACAGTGTAATTCCATCCGCCAGCTCCCTAGGGTTCCCCAGACACAGATGAAAGTATCTCTTCCCTCCCTCCCTCCCTCTACTCCCTTCTTCCATAAGCTAACGCAGAGCATGAGCAGGACAATGTTTGCAAAGCTGAGCTCTTTTTACCCTAAAGACCTGTGATTTCATCCTCAAACCGCCTGGCACCCAGAGGAGCTGCGAGACTTGGCCCAGTGCAGATTGCTTCAGTTGCCACTTCCATGCTATTTGGCACCCTTTGTATTAGTGTTTCTCAAAATAGAATAATGTATTATATAACCTCTTCCCAGGAAAATAATCCATAGATTAGTGTTGAATTACAATGTTACTTAAGTTTGCACAAACATCAAAACTCTTACGACTTCAAAAAACCATTTCCAGATAAAACAAAAATAAACCTACAAAACTGGTAACATTCAGATGAACACCATTAAAGAGATGCTCGATCATGTTTTTGCCCAAACGCACGTATAAACCAGAACTACTGCCACATGCGTTCTCACCCCTTGGCCTGTCGAGGCTACAAGGGAGGGCGTGTGATGACTTACTCCCTGCGTCACTTTCCAGTGTCAGATTCAGAGGGATTTTTATTTCTGTAGCACACTGAGTCACTGGTCTTTCATCATGTGAATGTCCACTTACGTTATGAAGCTGGGCTGGGTTTATTCTGCAGTAATCAGTGACAATTAATGTCATGATACTTTAGCCTCAGGAGAAGAGAGAGCCGTGGTGAGAAAAGCTGTGGTCGCCCAGGCCAAGTGACCACTCCCCTGGGTGGCAGTGGTGCCCGAGGGAACAAGCTCTAGGCTCCAGGGGCTCCTTCAGAGAGGGCTGCAGGTTCAGAGAGAGAGGGGGAAGTGGCAGACAGATGTCCCCTTGGTCAGCTGAACTGTCACTGGCGCATATCTGAAAGCAGCCCAACTTCTCAACAGACCTGCCTATTCCTTGAGACTGCGAGGGCACGCAACAGTGTCAGAAACTGCTCTTTGCAAATGAATGACACCTGGCTTTCCCTTGGACATCCTTATTTCTGTGACCCTCTTAGAAGACAGTGCTCATTGAACCCCACACTCCACAGACCTGAGCCTTGGAAGACGGGGTCCTCACCCTTCCGGAGGCCCTAGGCCACCTCCAGAACTGCACTGGTCCTCTCTCCTGCTCCTTGAACATACATGCCCCGTTTGCCCATGTTCACTTGTTCTTTCTGTTGCTGACATTCACCCACTCTCTCCGGGTCTCTCAGCCGAATCCTCGGGAATCGTCGACACCTCTAATCCTATCAGCATTTGTTACAAGCTCATCTGGGATGCCAGTTCGTCCTCTGAACTTCACTGACGTTAGGCTCCCTCAGCACGGATGGCTTTTCAGTACCCTTCACTTAATTATCTACCCAGGTATCTGGCGTGTCCACCTTGCTACTGCTTAGAACTCTTCCCCTCATTTCCACATCTCACTCTCCAGCAGTAAACATCTTCCTTTGCCCTCACCAGCCAGAACCTTGGATCTCATATGGAAATCTCTGATTGCTCAATTTATTGTGTTCCGACACTGAAGATAACTTCACATCTTTGCAGCTGAGACGATACGGCCCGTGGCTTCAACCACTCATCTGCCAAAATTCTCAGTTCCTTTCATCTATGGTACTTCCGTTACACGTGCCCCATAAAGTTCCAAGTCAACTTAACTGTCTGGATTCCGTTTCCTCCTATCACAAACCTCTCATCTGATGGTGATTTATAACCTCAACTGGATTAAAGTTACTCGGTAATCCTTATATGTCTCTTGTATTCCCCTAAGTAGTAACTTCAGATCTCATCTCTTCTCAAGTTTTTTACTTCTGCCTGCTTTCGCATACTATTAGAAGCCAACTAAGCTTCTATTTTATTAAGACACTAAAATGCATTCTGCAGAAAACACCTTCCTTTTCCATTACCCAGCCTAAAACTTAGCACAGGGACAAACATTTTTGCTTCTGGATTCAATAAAAAGGAATTGACATACCTCCTATCACCCCCATCATACCGCTTCTAGTCTAGGGGTGATTTTTCCATCTCTGTTCCGCATCAGATCTCCTGCTGCTTCTCGAGAGACTGATGTACACCTGTTACCTCCTTTTGTCTTCTACAGCTTCAACAGCTTCGTGTCTCTTGACACCTCTCTGTGCACTGAAACACACTGAACTTTACATTATTTAAATAAAAAAATAGAAATATATTTGAAAAAATTAAACTCTCATTCTACCCCATGTCCCTTTTCACCTGCCACCCTTGCTTTCTCCTTCTCTTCACACTGAGATCCAGTGGAAGAGTTGTCTACTCACATTGTCCTCACTTAATCACCTCCCGTTTACGCCTTAATTCTTGGCCTGCTGGCCGCATACTTGCGCATGCATCAAAGCACCTCTTGCACTTTGCCTTCCGGTACCTGAGTCCAGTGCAGGCTTTCATTCCTCGCCTTTCATCCTCTCTGTTTTACTTGGCAGGATAGACCCTCCTACCTATTCAACATTCAGCTTTCTAGCTTCTTCATCGCTACGCTGTCCTGATGTTCTGCCTGCCTCCCTGTTGTTTCTCAGTCTGACTTTCTTGTTTCTTTAATCTTAGATGTTCTTGGAACTCTATCTTAGATCTTTTTCTCTTCTTACTATGTGTATCCTTAATGAGAAGTCTCAATAATTACCATGGTTTCAAGTTATTGAAGAGCTGGGAAGGAGGCATGGGTAAATTCGGATTCTGGCAGGGAAATGCCACTCAGAGGTGAGTGATCATCAGAAGGGTTTCAACTCTGGGAACATTTTCAGACTCTGGGTCCAGACTGAAGGTTATACTGAGGGACCCACACGAAAGCACTCTACAAAATAAATGAAACTAGTGAGAGTTCTGTGGATCATGAAGGGCGGAAGTGATGTGCTAGAAACTCAAGGAGAACCAAAGTGTAGCCTGTTTTCCTCATAGGGCATTCGCTGAAATTCAGGATAGCATGTGCATGGTTAAGATCATTATAAATTCTTTGTCATTTTTTTCATTAAGAGTTGGGATCTATTTCCCTTCGCCTTGAATCTGGGCAGACTCAGTGCCTGCTTTGACAATAAAATCTGACAGAAATAATGTTGTAACATATTCTAAGTCCAGGTTTTAAGTGATTGGCAGCTTCCCTTTCCTGCCTCTTACAACCCAAACTCCATGTTGTAAGAATATCCAAATAGCTACATGGAGAAGTCATGTGGGGAGGAATCTCAGCCAATATCCCCAACGAAGCTCCCAGCCAACAGCCAGCACCAACTTGCCAGACATGCGTGTAACCATCATGGAACCAGACCCTTTGGGCCCAGTTGAGTCACTCCAGTGATGTTCCTTGGAAAAGAGACGAGCATCAGCGTCAAAGCCTTTCACTGATTGCAGATTCACAACGAAAATAAACAATTTTCCTTTTGAAAACAAGTACATTTTGAGGCAGCAATAGATGCCTGGATTAACATAGGAGGCTTAAAACAACATTAAATGCTTCTCAAAGGCTCAATGAAATCTTTCTTAGTCTTGGGAGGCTAAGAGGAGAAAATTCCATTAGAGGAAGGTAGCTTGCTTCAATCACCCAGCTTGTTTTCTTCTCAAGAAATGTATTAATGTACTAAATTTCAGAGCCATTGGGAAGAATTAGAGGGGAAGGAGATCATTGGAAGGGGAAACAAGAGACAAAAGAGCTATGTACAAAACCTCTGAAGTGTATAATTAAATTTTTGCAGTTTTCCAGAACTGAAGAGACAGAAATCTATTGGACTCTTATGCTAGAACACCATGAGGGCCACCTGCCTGCACACACACACACACACACCTTCCCATAAGGATAGGATAAAAGATCAAGTTAGTCCACTAAGACAACTAAGCATCCCCTTTCCAGCTTAAACTATGACTGGATGAAGTAAAGTTTGTCTACTTAACAGGAAAGCATGAGAAAATAGTTACTGATCAAAGATACAGAGACCCAGACATAGACACAGAGATAAGAGCTTTTAAATCATTATGGTTAATACGTTAAGAAAATATAAGGGCCAGCCAGCAGATGACATGGAGATTAAGGCAGTTGAATCCTACATGAACAACTGAATGGTTTGGGTCCTGGACCCAGCAACTTGAAAATCAGACTAAATATGTTTTTGTGTGCCCAAAATCCCAAGAAGAGAATGGAGGAGAAGGGATTGCAGTGTGGCCATCACGCTGAGGTGGGGGTTGTGATTTCTCTCTCTCTCTGGTGAGCACACATGCCCTATAGCATACTTAAAACAGAGAAAAGAAAATATAGAAAAAAATGTACAAAAAAGAATGAAAATTAAAAATTTCAACAGAAGCTTGTAATCCACTAAGAAAGATTCAAATGAGATGGTTTAGAAATACAGTCTTAAATATAATTCATGATAAATATCTACAACTATAATCAACCTTATAAACAATTTCTATTATTTTTTAAAATTACGATTTTAAATTACAATGAATAAAGAATGCTACTGTCTCTATACAAAAAAGAAGTATAAAATATAGTATTTAAAATAAATATATTCTTGTATAGATTTAAAATCAGACCAGAAACATCAAAAGACAAGATTAATTACCTCAAAGATAGAACAATAAGAAGTAAAATGAGGCACAGAGGAAGGGAAGAGGAGAATGAAGAAAGCAAATAAAGTACAAGAAAAATATAAGACAGTCTAAATAGATAACATGCGTGAGTGGACTCTCAGACAGAGATAGAATGAGTTCAAAGAAATATTCGAAGTGATAATTGCTGAGGTTTTCACAATAATTAAAGACACAGACCAACAGTTATGAAACTCTGGATCCTGGTTATAATAAATACAAGAAAGTACCTTTGCATACATCACAAACTTCTAAAAACAAAAAGCATAGAAAGAAGAAGGTTTTAGAGAATAGACTGAGGAAAAAAGAAACATTATCTTATAATGAGAGGTATAAGACAGATGGCTGACTTTTCAACACAAACCATGAAAATCAGAAAACAATAGATTTAGCACTTTAAATACAAATAGTACTTTAAATAGAAGTGCTGCAAGTTAACAAAAAGGAAAACAGTTAAAATGTCTTAAGAATAAAGCAAACATCACAAAGACCAAACTTAAAGGGAAAAATTAAAGAAGGCATTTCTATACAAGCTAAAGTTAAGGAAATTTTCTCCAGACAACTAAAACTATAAAAAAATATTAAAGTTCACCACACTGAAGGAAAATGATTTGAGATGGACACACAGAACTGGATGAAAAATGAAGAACACTAAAACATGAAAATTGGGATAATACAAAAGAGTATTGATAATTATTAGCAAAATTGGGACTATTTTTGTGGGTTGTAGCATGTACAAGTAAAGTGTACTAAATAAATGGTATGGAGATAAAGAATGCTACTGGAGATGAACTGTTGTAAAAATCTTACATTGTTTGGGATCTAATAAAAAATAACTTAAGGTGGATTGTAAAAACGTAAAGCTAACCTAAAAACTTACAAATCATACAATGATATAAGATAAGAAATTCAAGAGAAAGAAGAAAGTATTAAAATCTGTTTGATTAGAGTTCTTGGAGTTTCTTCCTGGTGAGCAAGGAGGTCTTTTGAGTCTGGTGCCTGGACCTTCCTGGAAGCATGGCCCCTAAGAGACAGCCTTCCCTCATGCCTGTGACGAAGAAAACAAGACTTCCCCCTGCCGGGAGGCCTGAGGAAGCATCAGCCTCTCTGAACTTACCCTAGGGAGAGAAAGAGCAACAAGAAGCTGCTGAACATATCAATGAAGTACAAAATGAAACAAACAGACTTAATGAAGCCAGTGAGGAGATAGAAAGTAGAATGGAACTTTAACAAACGTCACCAACCATTTTTTCAGAAGAGGTCAGAATTGATCCCCAAAATGCCAAATTTGGGGGTAACAACTTTTGTCAACCATCCACAAGTGTCCACACTGCTTGGGGAGGAGGAGGAAGATGCCCTTGCATTATTTGACCAAGAGTGGAAGTGACAGAATTTGAAGATATTAAATCAGGTTACAGAATAGATTTTTATTTGACCATAATCCTTACTTCAAAAATAAAGTTCTTTCCAAGGAATTTCATCTGAATGAGAGTGGTGACCCACTTTTGAAGGAAATCTGGAAAGGATTTGACAAAACGTTCAAGTCAAATGCAGAACAGTCAGCAGTAAGAGGCCGCATGAGGAAGCAGAGAGCTTCTCTACGTGGTTTCCCGACCATTGTGATGCAGGAGCAGGTGAGTTAAGGGAGGTCGTCGAAGATGAGCTTGGCCAAACCCGTTACAGTACTGTTTGGTTCCCGTATAGATGAGGAAGAGGGGAAGGAGAAGAAAATGATGGTGGTGAAGAAGAGGGATTGGAAGGATATGAGGATGAAGGTGAAGAAGAAGTTGATGATGATGATGAAGGGGAGGAAGGAGAGGAGGATGAAGGAGAAGATGACCGATAGAACACTGATGGAGGCCTGTCCTTCTTTTACAAAAATTTTCTCCAGTCTCTTTTTTTCTTGGTTTTTTTTTTTTTTTTTTTTTTTTTTTTTTTTTTTTTGGTGGGGAGGCTGTTTACTGAGCTCTGGAGACAGTAAAAACTAGTTTCTCCATGGGAACACACACGAGCCGGGAGGCCAGACATGCCAAGGGGGCAGCCCTTCAGTTGGTCGGGGAGAGGGGTGGAATGTTTCTGGGGCCTTTGGAAGGGAGTGGGGGGCCTCAGCATTGGGGGCATAGGAGTTGGAGGGTGCACCCCGGGATTTGAGGGGTGAACTCCGGGGGACTGTGGGTGGATCCCAGGAGCTGGAGGATGTGCCCTGTTCTTGACGTCCCTTTTCTCTATACCATGGTGCTAAACTTATTTTAGGGGGAAAAACCTTGAGCAGAATACAATGGGAAAAGAACCTCTACCCTTTTCTGTTTCAAATTCATTTTTGTCCCTTCTTGTCTCACAAGAACTGTATGGACTCAACACCACCATGCTCTGTGGGAGAAAAGAAAAACCTGCTCCCTTCACTCTGCTGGGAGCTGAGGAGTTCAGAGCTCCTGTGTAGTAGTGCACAGAGTTCTAGCTTTTCCCTCCCTTCTCTGCATATTGGGCTCGGAGATTACCGTGCGTCTGTAAGAAAATAAACAGCACTTACCAACATGTATCTGTCTACTTCCTCTTGCTTAAAACAAGGGGAAAAACTTTAAAAAATGGGGCTATAGAAGGTCAGGGAAGAGTGGGTTTGAGATGTTGGGTGGCCTAAGTGGGCATTTTGACAACATGGCTCCTCCTTTGGCATGTTTAGTTGTGATGTTTAATGGACATCCTTGCAGTTCAAGATGACACTTCTAAAAATGAAATTCTCTCCTAATGATGACTCGAGCCCTGCCACTCAATGGGAGAATCCACAGAATCTGTAGGATCTTATTTGGAATTGACATTCTCTATTATCATTTTGTTCCTGTCTAGTTTTAAGTTCTCTTTTGTTTCACTGGAAAGGAAAGATGCTCAGTTTTAAATGTTAAAAGTGTACACGTTATTTTGTTACAATAAAACTAAATGTGTACACACACACACACACACAAATATGTTTGATTCATCTAAAAAATAAGAGAAAAGAAAAATAAAAGAATTTTTGAAAGAGGGTATAAAATGTGGAGAACAGGATTGAGTCACCCCCAGAAAATTCACAGTTAAGTAATTAAATCAAGCCATTGAACACGTGACAGACTGAGCTCAGTGGTCGCTCCAGTTGGACACACAGGTTGAAAACTGATCAATGCTTGTCTGAATTTTTTGGGTGAGGACCAATAAATGCAACTTGTACTCACTTTAGAATGCAAAGCTGCATGCATACTCCCTGCCCTGCCTGTTTGGACCTCTCCAGACTGGACAACCTGCCTAAAATCAGATTTCCCCTCACATCTTTCAAATATCCTACTGTGGGGTTTTTGTCCTACAAATATTGTTCCCTAGGCTGTCTGTTCTTTCTCTTCCTCCCAACCAGTTTTCAGAGGTCCCCCTTGCTGCTGGGCCCGTTCTTTGCCTAAGGAGTCCCCTTGCCTTGTACACAGTGAGTAACAATAAGCATTTAGATGATTGTCTTTGGTATGGACAGTTAACACCTTACAAAGGGCAGGGAGCAGCATGTCCAGCCACAGTGGGAGTGGTAGTACACAGCTTACGGTGGTGAGTCCAGGGCCAGCTCCTGGCCTGGTGGTTAAGGCGGTGGATCCCACATAATGAACTGTCCAATCAGAGTCCCAGACCCAGCAGTGTGTGTGTGTGTGTGTGTGTGTGTGTGTGTGTGTGTGTTGCCAAAATCCTGAAGGGAGGGGAAATAAAGGATTACAGTGTGACCATCCCGCATGGGGATACTGTCTTATTCTCTCTCTCTCTCTCTCTCTCTCTCTCTCCATTTGTCTCTGGCAAGCACATGCGCCGTGTGCCCTCTGGCAAAAAACAAAACCAACAACAAAACCACAAAACCTGACCACAACTATATCAGTAATTAGATTAAAGCAAAGATTGTCAAAGAGGACAAGAAGAGCAACTATTTGCTCTTTAAAATACAACAGGTTAACTATAAAGGCACAGGAAGGTTGAAATTTAAATGGATCAACAAAAAATAAACTATTTTGACGCCAACCAAAGAAAATTAAAATATATATATTGAAATCAGATAAAGAAGACAAGACATTTTATTTGAGGTGAAGATTAAAAGGTCAATTGAAGACGAAGATAAAACAGTTCTATTTTCCCCAATAATAAAGTTCCAAAATATACAAAGCAAATACTGAAAATTTAAAAAAAAGACATTCTCAATTGTAGTTGAAGATTTTCACACTTTTCTCTCTATAACTGATAAAGCTAGCAGACAAATATATAGATCAGTAAATACATAAAGAGATTTGAACAATGTGATTAATAAAGGTAAATAGGAAAACTAACTAAATAAAACAACTGTAAAAATCATGGTCTTTTCAAGTGAGTGTGGCATACTAACCAGAATTCACCGTGTGCTGGGTCATAAACAAAGTTTTCCAAAAACATCAAAGAACTAAAATCACAAAATGTATGCTTGGGATCACAGAAAAGATGAATTAAAAATGACTAACAGACAGATAAGTTGAAAATCACCAAATGTCAGGAAATTAAGAAACACATTTCTGAATAATTCATGGATATTGAAGAAGTAGTAATGGAAATTAGAAAGTATTTAAAGTTGAATGATAATAAAAGTATAAACTTGTAGGATACAGATAAAGCAGCACTCAGAGGAAGTTTTCTGGTTCTAAATTTACTTACTAGAAATGAAAACAGTTTGAAAATCTAGGTTTAAGTTGAATATCCTAATTAAGTTTAATTAAGTTTAAAAAGAAAGGAAGAAAGTTTAAAAAGAAAGGAAGAAAGTGTATATTGTATCCAAAGAAAAAAACACAGAAAAGAACAGACATTTTAAAAAATGATTCTTTGAGGCCAGTCCAGGAATGGTGGTTAAGGCAGCTGTATCTCACATGGTTCAAGTCCCAGACCTGGTGTCTTGAGAAACACTCCAGGTGTGTGTAAATGTGTTCCCAAAATTCTGACAGGAGAAATAAAGAAAGGATTGAGACATAATCATTCTCCAAGAGAGGAATTTTTTTTTGTTTTCTCTTTCTTCAAGCACACACATTTTTTAGCAAATTAAAAAAAAATATATATATATAGGCCAATATCCCTCATGAACATAAATGCAAAAATTCTAAATGAAATAATAGTAAACAGAATAATTAATATATAATGTGTATTATGGAGTTAATTTGAGAAATGTAAAATTGATTTACCATTAAAGAAGTCAAACAAAACAATTGACTATATTAATCGTATAAAGAAAACAAATCATATCATACAGTTATTTCAATAAATGCAACACGATTCATTCAATACCCAAACAAACACTCAGAAAATTAAGAATGGAAGAAAAATTTCTAATCTAATAGACATTTTCTACATAGAAGAAAAGTAAAGAAAGAAAACCCTGCAAGTCACATAATGCTCAACAGTGAACTAATGAATGTTTTCCCCCTGACTTTGGGAAGCAGATAAGGATGTCTGTTATTATCTCTTCCATTCAGAATTATGCTAGCTGTCCTGGTTAGTGCAGTAGGGTTAGATCAGATCAGCAGAGTGGTGTCCCATGATTGAATACTGGTGGATTTATAAGGAGAGAAAGAGAAACCAGGGCAGGGGCACACAATACACAGAGACAGACACAGACACACAGACACAAACTCCTACTCTTTCACCATCTAATGCTCTGCACCACCTAGACACTCTTCACAGAGTCCCCAGTAACAAGAAAACCCTTACCAGATGCAGTCTTTTGACCTCAAAACTATGAACTAAATAAACCTATATTCCTTGTGAATTAACTTAGCTGTGATAGTCGATTAAGTAACAGGGATTCTTCTGATCCATGAACATGGGATCTCTTTCCATTTACTTGTGTGTTCCAATCCAACCCTGGTGGCTTGAAAAAGGATAACAGGCATGTGTGACAGTATGCCCAATCTTGATGGGATGGAGAAAAAAAGGAAAAACGATTACAGTGTGACCATGCTCTGTTGGTAGATGCTTTCTTGCTCACTCTCTTTCTCTGGCAAGCAGACACACCATCTGTCAATTAAAAATATACATAAAAAAGAAAGAAAGACAACTAATGATCCATTTCGTTTTTAAAGACATTATCTTCCTTGTTCAGCCTCCTGTGTAGCTGGGACTAAAGACACAAGCCACCAAGCCCAGGTTTTTTTTTTTTTTTTTTTTTTTTTTTTTTTTTTTTTTTTTTTTTTTTTTTTTTTTTTTTTCCAGTGGTTGTTTAAACAGGGTCTTGCTACGCTGTCCAGGTCAACCCTAAGACCATGATCCTCTTACATCAATCCCAGAGTCACTGGGATTACAGGCACATGTCACCAGCCCATGTTTTGACTGGAACGAAAATTGAACCCAGGCCTCCTCAGCCTCAGACTGAGAACTCAGCCTGCAGACCACAGCATTGTAGTAGTGTGTGGCATCACAGCTGAGTCCACAAGTAAGTTTTTAAATGGATTTTATATTCTGAAACTACTGTTTTTACTCGCTAGTTCTAATAAATTTTTGGTGGTGTCTTAAGAGTTTTCTTTATACAGAATCACATCACCTGTAAACAAAGACAGTCTTATTTCTTCCTATTCATTTTGGGTGTCTTTCATTTCTTTTTCTTGCTTAATTATTTGTTCTGGCTAGAAGTTCCTGTACTATGCTGCATAGGAGTGGCAAGAATGAATATCCTTGTTTTGTTCCTGATCATAAAGGAAAGCTTTCTGCTTTTCACTAGTGAGTATGATGTTAGCTGTAGCCTTGTCATATGTAGCCTTTATTACGTTGAGAAACATTTCTTCTATACCTTAATTTCTTTAGAGCTGATTTTTTTTAATCAAGAAAGGATGTTAGGGAACCAGCAGTTAGCGTAATGGCTATGTTGCTGGACTCCCACATAGTCAACTGCGATTCACGTCCCGGACCCGGTGGCTTAAAACTCATGCTGGGCGTGTGTGCGTGCGTGCCCAAGATCCCAAGAGGAGAATGGAGGAGAAGGGATTGCGGCATGACCATCCCCCCTGGGGGGTGATTTCTTGCTTTCTGTCTCTATGTCTCTCTCTGTCTGGCAAGCGCACGCGCCCTATAGCGAAAACCTCTCCAAAAAAAAGAAAGGATGTTACAATTTGTCAAATGATTTTCCTGCAGTTATTGAGATGATCATATGATTTTTATCTTTCCTTCTGTTAATCTGCTATATTTTGTTTATTGAATTGGTGATGTAGAACCATACATGCATTCCAGGTAAAAACCCCATTTGATTGGGACTAGCAGGTGGTGTGGTTGAGATGCTAGAGTCACATGGTCAAACATGGTTACCTTCCTGCTTTTTTTCTCTCACTTTCTCTCGTGCACATGCCCTACAGTAAATTAAAAAATAACAACAATAATAAATAGAAGTAAACAAATAATTTTTTTAAAAAGTTGATCATGGTGTATTAAGTTTTTGATATGCCATTGTATTTGGCTTGCTAGTATTTTGTTGAGGATTTTGTCTCAAGGATTAATAGATATTGGCCTGAATTTCCTTTTCCTATGGCATGCTTATCTGACTTTAATATCAGAGTAATAACGCTGGCCTTATAAAATGGGTTTGGAAGTGTTCCCTTTTCTTTAATTTTTTGAAAGAGTCTGTGAGGAATTGCTATTAATCATTCTTTAAATGTTTGTTAGAATTCACCAGTAAAGTCTTCTGATTCTGAACTTTTCTTTCTGGTAAGATTTTATTTTTGTTATTGATTCAATCTAATATTTTACTCATTATTGGTCTGTTCAGGTTTTTCTATTTATTTATGATTTAGTCTTGCTAGGTTGTGTTTTTAGAAATTCATTCAGTTTTTCCTAGGCTGACTATTTTAGGAGTGTATAATTGTTTTTAGTAGTCTTTTATGATGCTATTTATTTCTGTTGTATGTTGTAATGTCTCTTCTTCCATTTATAATTTTGTTTCTTTTCTCTCTTTTTATTAAGTTCTTATAGCTAAAGACAGCAATTTTATATGACTTTTCAAAAAACAAACTCCATTTCAGTTGTTTTTTTTTTTCCTACTGTTTTTCTACTTTCTGTTTCATTTATTTGGGTTCTTATCTTTATTATTTTTTTCCTTCTGCCAATTTTGGGTTTACTTTGTTGTTATTTTTCTACTTCCTTGTATTGTTTGAGATATTTCTTTTCTTGTAACAGGCATTTATTGCTATAAACTTCTGTCTTAAAACTGCTTGTGTTGCATCCCATAAGTTTTGAATTGTTGCATTTCCATTTTCATTTGTCTTGAGATATTTTTATATTTCTCTTTTGACTTCTGCTTTAACTAATTTATTGTTTAAGAGTGTGCTGTTTCATTTTCACATATTTTAAATTTTTAAATTTTCCTCCTATTAGTGATTTCTATTTTTTATCATTAGGGTCAGAAAAAGATACATGATATCATTTCATCCTTCTTAAATTTAAGATTTGTTTTGTGACTAACATATCCTCTATCCTAGAGGATGTTTCATGTGTACTTGAGAAAAATATATATTCTGTTTCCATTGTATAAAATGTTCTGTATGTTTTGTAGATCCATTTGGTCTAATACGCTGTTCAAGTGTGCTATTTCCTTATTGATTTTCTGTCTGGATGATCTATCTATTGTTGAAAGTGGGGTATTGAAGTCCCCTTCTATTATTGTGTTGCTATTTCTCCCTTTAGTTCTGTAAATATCTGCTTTATATATTTTAGCTGCTCTAAATTTGGGTGCATATAAATTTATAATCATTATGTGTGCTTGACGAATTGACTGCTTTGTCATTATATAATTACCTTCTCTTCTCTTCTCTTTTTTTTACAGTTTTTGACTTAAAGTTAATTTTGTCTGATTGGTGCATGTCTATCTCTTCTCTCTTTTGCTTATATTTACTTGGAATATTTCTTTCTTTTCCTTCACTTTCAGTCTATGTTTGTCCTTAACACTAAAGTGATTCTCTTATAGGCAGAATACAGTTGGGTTTTCTAAAAAATCCATTCAGCCATGTTATGTCTGGATTGGATTTTTTTTTTTTTTTTTTTGAGAGGTTTTTGCTATAGGGCACGTGTGCTCACCAGAAAGACAGAGAGAGACAGAGAGATCCCCTGGGGATCCCTAGCGGGGATGGCCACACCGCAATCCCTTTTCCTCCATTCTCCTCTTGGGATCTTGGGCACGCATGCACACGCGCCCGGCGTGAGTTTAAGCCACCGGGTCCGGGACTTGAACTGAGATCAACTACGTGGGATTCCAGCGACATAGCCATTATGCCAACTGCTGGTCCCTGGATTAGATAATTTAACCTATTTACATCTAAAGTAATTATTGATAGGTGAGAACTTAATTGCCATTTCGTTTTTTGTTTTCTGATTATTTCATAGTTCATTTGTGCCTTTCTTTCTATCTTCATTTGCTATTTAAGTTTTTAAGATTTTTTGTTTGTTTGTTTGTTTTCGTGATAGGATGTGTGTACTCATGGAAAAGAGACAGAGAGAGAGGAAAAGTAAAAAATCATCACCAGGGGTGAGTGCCATACCCCACAATTCCTTCTCCTCCATTCTCCTTTTGGGGTTTTTAGCACACATACACACAAACACACACACACACACACACACAGTGTAATTTTCAAACTACCATGTTTGGGACTTGAACCAGGTAGTTGGCCATGTGGAATCAAGCCCTTTAACCACTACCCCACCTAGCTGGCCCAGTTCTTTGAGATTTTATATATATATATATATATATATATATATATATATATATATAATAGGCTTTACTTTCTCTCTTTTATGAATCTATTAGAGTTTGTTTTGTTTTGCTTGTAATTACCATGAGTCTTACTACATGGTATAATAGGTTTCTTTAAGCTAATAACCACTTATGTTTAGTCACATACAAAAACTTTATACTTTCATTCTCCTTTGCCTTTTATGCTATTAATGTTATAAATTATATCTTAAAAAATTATGTATCCATGAAAAATTATTGTAACTATATTTATTTTTAAATATGTTTTTATAGAGTTCTATTCCTTTTTTTAATTTAAATTTATTTGTTTACATTCATTCACTGTACATCATTACAGCATACAAAATGAGATTTTCCATCCAGAGTACACTGTATATTGTCTCAATCAAGCACATCAACATACATGTTATTGTCGACAAATAATTTTCCATTTCTTGTTTCCTGTATGTTTTGCTCCCCCCCCCCCCCATCCTTGGTTCCCTATCTCTTACCCTCAGCCATCTCCCACTCTCTTCCCACACTGTCTCTGGTATCTATGCTTACTTTCTATATTGTTTTCCCCCCATTTTTTGTTGAATTACTAAAGATCTTAATTAATCTAAATATTTTCATAGCAAACACAGGTGATATATACATTTCCATGAACACAAGTCTAACTTTAGGCATCCTATGAAGTAGCACCTAGCTGGGGCTATATATCTTAACTGCGGTCATCGAATGGATTTTTTTTCCTGAAACTTTTCTCTTTTTTTTTTTGTAACTTAATTTACATTCTTACCCTAAGCATCATCACAGCATACAAAATATGATTTCCCATCCAGAATATACTGCATAGTGACTTAATCATACATATTATTATTTTCCACTTATTTATTATTATTTTCCATTTCCAAAATTTTCCATCTATACTTCCTAGAATTTCTTACCCCTCTTTCTGACCCTCTGTCCTTTCCCACCCTCTTCTCCCACTGTCTCTGGTGTCTACAATTGTCTTCTATTCCTTTTCTACCCACATTGTATTGATCACACGATTTCTTAAATAATCTAACTACTTTCAATGGTAAGTTTACATAGTACTATTAAGAAAACCAGTTTTAACTTAAATTATAGAAATGCTAAGGAACTTTTCTTAAAGCCAGGAAACAAGTTAGGATTCTGTTCAAATGGTAGATGCATGAACCTATCAGTCTCATGTACTTTACCTTCTGTTCTGGTTCCATTTTTCCTATTAAATTCTGGGATATAATATTCAACTCCTGACTTGTCCCTATGATTAAGCTGGCCGCTTTCTTAGTTTTTGAACTCTTCTTTCCTTGTGTCTGTATTTAATTTTCCTGATATAACACAACCTTGAGAACTTCTTGGAGATCTGGTCTGGTGCTGGTAAATTCTTTTTTTTTTTTTTTCTTTTTTCTGTTTTTGGAGAGGTTTTTGCTATAGGGCGTGTGCGCTTGCCAGACAGACAGAGAGAGACAGAGAGATAGAAAGCGAGAAATCACCCCCCAGGGGGGATGGCCATGCCGCAATCCCTTCTCCTCCATTCTCTTCTCGGGATCTTTGGCACGCACGCACACGCGCCCGGCGTGAGTTTAAGCTGCCGGGCCCAGGACTCGAACCGCGGTCGACTACGTGGGAGTCCAGCGACATAGCCATTATGCTAACTGCTGGTCCCAAGGTGCTGGTAAATTCTTTCAGGTTTTGTTTATCTGAGAATGTTCCTGTCTTTTCTTCCCACCTGAAAGATAATCTCGCTGGGTACAGTATTCTCGGCTGCAATTGCTTTTCTCCTAACACTTTGAATATATTTTCCCATTCCTTCCTCGCCCGCATTGTTTCTGATGAGAAATCTGCTGTTAGCCTGATGGGATGTCCTTTGTAGGTAACTTGATGTTTTTCTCTTGCCAATCTTAGTATCTTGTCTTTGTCTGTGGTTTTGGTCAACCTGGCTATAATGTGTCTTGGAGAGATCTTCTTGGGTTGATTCTATTTGGGGTCCTTTGTATTTTTTGGGACTGGATCTTCGAATGCCTTTCTGGGTTTGGAAAGTTTTCTTGTAGGATTTCATGGAATAGATTATCAGTGCCCTTATGGGTCTCTTCACCTTCTGGAATGCCAATTTTCCGGATATTTGGATGTTTGATGGTAACCAGTACTTCTCGCATATTATTCTCAAATTTTTGTGCCATTTTCTCAGTCTTCATGGTGGATTTTTCTAGGCCAGCCATTTTCTCTTCTACGTCTGAGATTCTATTTTCTGTATGATCTAGTCTGCTTTTTATACTTTCAAGGGAGATTTTGACTTCCTGTATTATAGACTTCATTTCTAACAGTTCCGTTTGACTCTTTTGTAAAGCGTGTAATTCCTTTTATAGATCTTGCAAGAATTTCCTCACCTCCTGGAACTCGTCAACTTCTTTCTCCTTTCTCTTTAGCAGTTCATTGTCTCTCTTCTCTTCCATCTCAGTTAGCTTCACCATTATGAATGTTCTAAATTCTTTATCAGACATTTCCATGATTTGCATTGAACTGCTGGTGGATGAAGAGGAGTTATTCTTTTCCCTTGGAGGAGAGGTATTTTCTTGCTTTCCCATATTTCTTGTAGTCCTGCGGTGATTTCTTGTCATCTGATGGATGGTGTGTTTCTTTTGAATTCTTGAAGTTCAATCATGCTAGCTTTGTTTGCTGGAGGCTGAATTATCAGTAGAAAATCTTCATTTTTCCTGTCCCCTGAAATGACTACTTTGCAGGAGCCATGAGGAATCCACTTCTAGAGTTCTATTCCTTTTTTAGCACTTCGGTGAAATTTTGCATTTTCTTATGTGATATTTGATGAGGCTATAAGTTTCATGAAGGCACAGACTATGACATATTTATCAACTATTGCATTCCCAGCACTGAGTATAGCACTTAGTACAGAATAGCGCTTAATACATAACTATTGAATTGATAAAGCAAGTAATTACATTGTGTGTAACTGGCTACTTAATGTTTGCCTTTATAAGAGCAGTAGTACCTTTTTTTTTTTTTTTTTTTTTTTTTTTTTTTTTTTTTTAACCAAAGCGTTGTCAGTCCACGGAGCTAAGTAATGCTTCTGAAGATACATGGGTCGAATGAATAAAAGTGAATGATGAGTGCCTAACAATTGTGAGAAAAATTAAAAGGGAGTTCAGGGCAGTCGGCTTACATCGCGATGTGGCTTTGGTGCTTAACAGCCAAAGGCCAGCACACTCCCTGGCAGGGAGCTGCCCTCTCGGGTTCTCCAGAACTTCAAACAAAGCAGTAAGCCGGTCTATCATTTAGGAGCCCGGAGAAAGCCCAGAAGAAATGCAACCGAGAATGGCAGCAGTCTTCCGTTTGACCTTCAAATCACACACTTTCAGACAGCCACTTTCTTTACCCAGTCATAAGGTCAGTTCTGATTGGAGAAGGTCTGATATAAATTACACCCTGACTCCTCTGTGTGAGGTTTGCAACGGGTGTGGTTGAACCCAGAGAGGAGCCTGGAAGGAAAATAAAGGGAGAGGTGCTGAGAAAGGGTGAAGCAAACGGTCTGGAGAGGGCATTCTGGAGGGTGGGGGAGAGACGGCCCTCGTGCCATGTCTCATTAATGTTCAGGAACAACTCTACGATCTAACTGTATGTGGTCTTTGTTTTTAAACGATCTCTGTTGTTATTGTTCTGCTTTTGTTTTCAACAAAAAAGCCATCTCCTTGTCCTAGACATAGGAAAGTGACTAGAGCAGTGTTTTCAAAGGTTTTGCTGGTATGGTTTCCTAAATACACATCTCCATGTTGGATCACTGCAGCATCCCCCACTCCCTGCCCTGCACTGGTAGGCCCTCCTAGAAGTCTGTGTCCCCCTGAGTACCTATTTCACAGATTTTGTGGTGGAAGGTTTTGAGGTTCCTGATACAGGGATCTTACATTACAAATAGGAATCTTCCTTTTTCTCTGTTGGCATAGTCCAGTCATCGGCAGCTGTACAAAGGAAGGCCAGAAGGTGTTTGTGCTGGGTATGGCTCTATGTTACAGAGTGAGCAATTGTGTTAGGAAGGTGGAACCCCGGAGGCCAGTGAAATTCAGTAGCTGGTCAGGTTTCCCTAGTCAGTCACTTCCCCTTCTGTCCTTTGCAGTGATTCTCTTTATAGTGTCTGCATTTCGTTGTGCGAAGGGGACATACATTATGAATTGAAGAAGCACAGACTTTTTTGAAATGGAGGGTGTGTTTTATTGTTGTCTGTTTTGATAACTACTTGGAGAAACAGATTGAGGTGGGAATAATAATCAATCAAGAGAAGAACTGGGGCTTTTCAGCTACAGTCCTCACAGCTCTGTATAGTACCTGCCTTCCCTCTGAAGGTAGACCACCCTGAATCTTTCATCTTTCTGACTGAAAGGAGAAAAGTTTTCATGCAGATACCTTTTTTTGTCCTCTGACCTTCAAGGTTCCCTTGGGTAGTTTCCCTTGTAGTACACTGAGCACAGAGTAACACACGGAAATGATCTTCCTTAGGATCTCATAAAAATTTAGCCATTATCGCCCACGAGCAACTCCATTTAAATAAGGTTATCCAAACAGTTTTAATTTCTTAATGGGCTGAAACTCAGAATACCTCAACTTTTGTAGAAGTAAAATGAAGTTGATGGATTGACTTAAAGTGTTACTCCCCAAACCGAGAGAAGAGATTACGGTCCAGATCCCAGTGAGTGTGTGGTTTCCTAAATACACATCTCCATGTCATTATTTCACTACATGTGAAATGATACTCATCCCCCTAGTGAGGAGCTAATCTTCTCAACTGTCTTTCAATCCTTTTAATTAATAAAAGATAAATTCTTATTTCAGTTCTGGAAAATCTTAACACGTTTGTAACCTTAGTCTTTCTTATTTAACCAAAGAGGGGTCAGTCTTAGGCCGAAGACTATCATGTTATTGTACAATATTTTCTCCTTTCTTCTTATTCATTATTTCTTATTCATGTGTTTAGTGGCCAGTGGTGCTAGCTTTCTATTTACTCATTTAACTATGATTGCTACATTGTGCTAGGCTCACTTCGAGACACTAGTAATTCTGTGGTTAATAAAAATATTGTTACTGTGCTTGCAAAATTTACAATTTGGTGATAAGACACTTTTTGTTCAATTACATTTAAAATCTAAAAGGTGAGTTATTTAATTAGAGCAAAATAAGTAAATTCTGTTATAGGTGATTCATAAATGCGACAAAAATAATAAAGGTGGCATGATTGTATGATTCAAATTGGAAGAGCCTGAGGTAAGTTATATAATCAATATTAATTTCTTTTCTTTCTTCTTTAGATAAGGAAACATTTTTTTCTGTGTCTACTACTACTCCGGATAGCAAAGACATCCGGAACAAAGAGGTACTTGCTATTCTAAAAATGCTCGTGAATAAAGGAGAAAAAGAAGTCAATATTTAGCTAATGGTGTGAATATTTACCTGGAGCCCCTCGACCACACTGGTGTGTGTTAAGGGCAGCTTCCAGGCACAGTGCACCAGGGCGGGATGGGGCGGGTCTGGGGGAAGAGGCGAGCTGGGCATGGCGCTCCAGGGTTGGGGCTGAGGGCAGGAGAGACAGACCCGGGCACACCATGAAGCCCCACGTATGCCATGCTAAGGAATTTGCATTTCCCCCTGAAGACATCGGGACACCACCGTGAATTTTAAACAGAGGAATGGCACGACCAGATGTGCTCTTAGCAAAATGACTCTTGCTGCTTTTCTTTGGAGTTTTCATTAAAAAACAAAACCAAAAATAAATCTATTGAGGTGATCTGAAATTGATGAGAACTCACACAAAACAAAACAAAATCTTTCTCCTGCCCTCCTGTTACGTTCCAATAAAGTGCAGTTTTCTGTCTTCCTGTATTTTCAGCTCTGAACACATCAAGGGAGCCAGCAAATGGTGCGGACTCCCGAATGACTGGTTGAGGTTTTAGTTCTGAACCTGGGGCTTCAAATCACACAGGGCTCAGGTGCCTGCGTGCCCAAAATCCTAAGAGGAGAATGGAGGTGAAGGGACTGCAACTTGGCCATCCCCTCTAGGGGGGTAATTTCTCACTTTCTTTTTCTCTGGCTAGCACATGTGCCCTATGACAGAAAAAAAACTAATAACAAAACAAAACAAAACACATCAGGAAAGATCTCCCAAACTTAACGAGGGGAGTTCGAAGTCACAGTTGCTTGAGTACAACGTGAGTCACCGTAAAGCCACCTTCCCCCTTTGCAAAGCCAGCTCACACTTTGTCTCACGTGACTGCCAGGATGATCGTCTGCACTATCTGGGGCAGACAGTTGTTCCCACAGTGTGAACGAGATAATGCACTGCCATCGGGAGTGGGTGCCGGGGTTCAGCCTGCTGCACGGTCACTGTGGTAGTTTCCTAACCACTCGACCACAGTACTGGTTGAAGTAAATGGATACTTTTCTACCAGTGCTTGGAGCTGTGTAGGTCTGTCTTCACAGCAGGGCTTCCTCGGCGTCACATGACTGAGACCGCACTCCCCTTTGGGCAAGTCCTCTACCTGCCTCCCTTCATGACTACACTGTACCCTCTCACTCCACATCCACATTCAATACACATGTTTAAAAGACTGCTTTTGGTGCCTGTAGCCTGATAGTGAAGGCAGCTAGATCCCACATGACCCACTGTAGTTCAAATCCTGGCCCATGGGCTTAAAAACAGACCCCACCGGGCAGCGCGTGCATGTGTGTCCCAAATCCCAACAGGATGGAGAGAGTGAGCACCAGGGCTCATGGTGTGAGCATGCCCCACTCAGAGGCACTTTCTCCCTCTCCCTCTCTCTCTGTCTCTGTCTCTCTCTGGCCAGTGCGTATGTATGTCCCCAAGCAATTAAAAAATGAAAAGAGTACTTTCATTTTGCTTTTGCACTGAAGTGATTTTTGACATTGATTCTTCCTACCCCTTCTCAGGGTTTAATGATCATGTCAAATGTGGTTACAGGGACCAGCAGTTGGTAAGGTGGTTAAGGAGCTGGACTTCCACACAGTCGACCACAGCTCAAACCCCAGACCCGGTGGCTTGAAAATTATGCCGGGTGCGTGTCCGTGTGTGCCCAGAAATCTAGAGAAGAGAATGAAGAAGGAATTTAAGAAAGGCCATCCCCCTGGGGGTGATTTCTCACTTTCCCTTGCCCTGTCTCTCTCATACTCTCTCTGGCAAGTACTCTCACCCTAAGACAAAAACCTAAAATCTGCTCTGGTCAGGGAAATGTGTTTTTCCCCCAGGATCTTTGTCATTCCAGACCTGGCATTGGAAGGAGGCTGCTCTTTGCTCAATCTTTTCCCCTTTATTTTCCCTCCTCTGAGAAGCAGATTATTACTATACTGAATGCCTTCAGCAACACTTAATTCATTCCACTGCCTCACATCTGTAGAACAAGCACTGATGGGCAGAAGAGCTGCTTGAAATGAAGTAAGAACTGAAGCTCACACAGTTAAAAAATGAAAGGATAAAGGAAAAGAGATGGGCTGCCATCGTTCTCTCAGTGGGAAGGGATTAAGACGGTTTTAATTATCTCACCTGGCTTTTGTTATTATGCCATTCTCACTCCCTGCTGTTCCCTTTGTATGGCTGATACAGAGCCTGGGACCTGGTGGTGTGTCTGCACTTCCCCCTTTAGGAAAGCCAAGGAGCCCCAGGTTAAAAAGTAGAACTGTGTGGTTGAAAACGCTCCTGAATCTGTGATGACAGGAGAGGGCTGAAGTTCCTCTGCTCCGTCATGTTCCAGTGCCAACCACTGAGGACTGGACGGAGTATGTTACACTTTGCTGAATAAAGTAAACGGGTTTCTACTGTGATCTGGATGGGAAAAGAAGATGCAGATATTGGAGGTACTGATGCAAAATCACGGACGGTATTGCAGACACATTCTCCAGCTGGGGCCAAAGTGGGATGTGGGGCACGGCAGTTTCCTTTATTCAACTAAAACACATGCATGCGCAGTACAGAGATGCTTTCTGCTCCCTGGCCTTTATTCTAGAAGGATGGCCTACATCCCCTTAGCATTTGCTGTTGTTTCCTTGCAGGAATTCTTCAGCCTGGCTGGGAGCAGGGCATGGAGCGTTCCGTAGGTCTTCTTTTCTCTTAATTGCCAAACACCTGAAAATTCTCCTGTGGTAAAAATCCAGCCTTGTGCAAGGACTATACTAAGAGAACGCTTGAAGAAGAAGCAAGTCCATAATAAATATTTTGCAAAGGCAGACAGGTCCCGGGAACTAGAAAATTACTATTCTGACCTCTGGGGGTGGTAGAGGAAAGTGGCCCAAGGGAAATGGAGACACCTCACATGTGCCCCAGGAGTGCAGTGGGTAGGCAGGAGAGGAGAGCGTCCTCAGCCCTTAGGGACAGTGAGTCTGGCCACCAGGGAGCCAGCCAGCTGGCCAGCCCGCCAGGCCCTGCTATTCTGTTCTGGTCACCTCTGGGTGGGCATCTTTGGACTGCTGCTTTGTTCAGAATCAACAAGCATAGCAAGAAAAGGCAATGCGCTCAAAGTCAAAGCGCTTTAACCTCCATAGGAGAGGACTGGGGGGGTCTCATCCTGATCTCAGCCCCGAGGTCTCGGCGCAGCTGGAAACAGGATGACGTCCTTCAAGAGTCAGCCTGGGACTTGTGGCTGAGACACACCTCCCAAGGCCTGGGTGGCCAGAGCATTCTGGCTGGGCGGTCAAGTGATTAGTGACTAAAAATAGGCCCCCTGTACTCCTGCTGTGTCGGGCCTCTCCACATTGTCAGGGAGCACTCAGGGACACCATGGAGCTCCCCGCCCTTGGGAACATCAAAGGAAAAAAATCAAAGAAATTACTTTCAATCTGATCCTTATCACTGAATGCCCCACTGATCAGAATAAGCGAGGGACAAACACATTAGTGCCCACATAAAATGGCTTTTGGGAAAGTGAGATCTGATCCACTGAGCCGAATGATCATTACAAGCTGTAATCAGTAAAACCAAATTTCACAGTAAATGGGATACTTGCTATTGGTGCCCTGCTCGGGGAAACTGTGTGTGTGGACACGGTGTGACAGGAAGAAGAAACTCCACCCTGCAAAGAATGCCGCACCGGCATTGAGGCAGACAACTCTCCAACTCTTTGGGCAGCTTCCGTGCAGTCGGTCTTGTCTTCTCAGTGTCCTTTGTCCTGGGTCTTTCTGGTCGGGATGAGCCAACTGAGCAGCTTTATTTCTGGGCCTGACAGGAGCTTCTGGCTTCCAGCTGAAGTCAGGACAAGCAGATTGGGCCGGCTGCTGAGAGTCAGTCTGGACGTGTCCTTGTTATCTGGTGAACACGGGTAAACAGTGTGTATCAACAAGACGCAAACCCAGGAGGCGGCCCTGATCTGCAACCCTCCCAGAGGCAGCTTAGAGCAAATTCAGTGCTCCTAAATTCCCAAGCTGACCACCCAGAGGAGAGAAATCAGGGCTGTCAAATAAGTGGTGGGAGACAAGAAAGGAATTTGCGAGAATGTGCTGCACACTATTTAAGGGCTCCCAGGCTGAACTGAAAGATGCATTATTCCATGAAATTATTTCAGCTGGGGCCAAAGGACCCTCCTCGATTGCAGTGGAATATCCTTGTGTTTGATTTCTAAATATTGGCATCTGGGAAGAAAAAGAGACCATGCCTAGTGCCATGGCTAACAGAGCAAGCTTGCTCATCTGGGCCAGCTGGAGTTTGACGTCCGCCCCGCTCCTGTTCTACGGGAGTTGTAAGGAGAAAGCCAAGCTCCGTGGACTTTTTGGTCTTCGGTCTCTGAGAGGGTCTTTCAGAAAAGAAGCTCTCACACTGCCCAGGGTGGCCATCAGTCTACCTTCAGCAGCCCTGGTCATTAGGCAGTTTTTCTTTTGTAAAGCCCTGGTCAGCTATGCTGTGCCTCCCACGTCTTCTCAAAGGAGACATGAATTTTAAAATGTCTTTGCCCTGGAGCAAAAACAACTCAGGTATAAATACTGTATCTGTCAAATTCAGATGAAAGGTTGATATTCTGTGGCCATAGGAATTGAAGTGCCCCCATATTCATGTTCACATAACATGGCTTGAGCCAATGTGAGCATTATATCAAGTTGAACCAGACGAAATGAATGATTTTGTAGGTCACAGAGGATTGACAGTTGACTACCTTATGGGACTCAACCCACATAATGATTAAGGATGCTGGCTTTGGAGTCATCTCAGCCACTTACCAACTGTGATCTTGGGCAAGTTATTCAGACTTAATTTCTTCCTCTTTACCTCATAGTGAGTCTCCTCCAACATTTCTAAAACATGAATGAGTTCTCCAAGGTAAGGCATTGAGAAGAGTTATTGGCATATAGTAATCATTATTCTGTTTGCATAGGACTTTGCCGGCCCCAGTGAAATCTGTTTCCCTGGAGAGATAAGCTTATGTGGGTTGAGTGAGTGACTGAGAGGGACATTTGTCCAGGGGTTCATGCTGAAAGAGGGCTTCAAATGTAGACTTTTCATGTTATTTTTATTCATCTTATTCCCAGTTCCATTTTATATCCCCACCATTAATTTATTTTCTCTTACATTTTAAAAGCAGCCTGTCTGGATAATTATCTTTTGATGAAAATATATCTAGTATCTTCAGCTGTACCAATGTGAACTGTATTCATGTTGGGTAAATTCACTTTATAAGCTATAGCAATGTGTAGTGACTGAATGTATAAAAGAAATTTAAAAAAAGATGCAGCCTGTTAAGGTCTGACTCCACAGCTCAGCTCAGCTCTGTGCATAGGAGACTGGACCGCACATGGCTGACCATGGTTTGAATCAGGCCCAGTGGGAGAAATACTTTGGCACTTGCGTGTGCATGCTCAAAATCCTGACAGTGTAGAAAAATTGAGGACAAGGGGGACCAGCAGATGGGTACAGCAGTTACATTGCTGGATTCCAACATGGCCAACTGCTGTTCGAGTCCTGGACCTGGCACGTGTGCATGCATGCCCAAGATCCTGGGAGGAAAATAGAGGAGTAGGGATTGCTGTGTGGTTATCCCCCCAGGGGGTGATTTCTCTTTTTCCTTCTCACTTTCTCTGTTTCTCTCTCTGTCTGGCAAGTGGAAGATCTAAAGGCAAAAATCCTCTTAAAAAAAAAGAGAGAGAGAGAGAAAGAGAAATTGCAGAAAAGCATTGCGGCATGGTCAAGCCCCATTGGAGGAGGTTCTCTTTCTCTCTTTTTCCCTCTCTCTGGCAAGCACACATAGATTCTGAAAAAATAAAATAAAACATAACAACAAAAAAAAGCCCAGCCTATTAAAATATGATCTAAATAAACAAAATTCACCAAATTTAAGTGTCAAATTAAATGAGTTTTGACTGAAGCGTACATATGTAATTACCACCACCCTCATGATACATAGAACATTTCTATCACCCCCAAGCCCCCTGGTGTTCATGTGTCTTCAATCCCCTCTCCCTGTCTCCACACCCAAGAAGCCCCTCATCTGCTACTATAGTTTTACCTTCTCTAGAATTTCATAAACAGATGGTCTTCAACTTATGATGGTTTGACTTATCATTTTTCAACTTTAGATGGTGCAAAAGCGATCCATGTTCAGTGGAAATCATACTTCGAGTATCCATACTGTATGGAAAGTGAAAACAGCCATCTGGTTTTCACTTTGCATACAGAATTCAATAAATTACTTGAGAGAGTCAACACTTTATTATAAAATAGACTTTGTGTTACATGATTTTGCCCAACTATAGGCTAAAGTAAGTGTTCTGAGCACGTTTTAGGTAGACCAGACTGAACTGTTATGTTCTGTAAGTTAGGTCTACTAAATGCCTTTTGGACTTAACAGTATTTTCAATTTTGGATGGTTTTACCAGGACATAACACCATCATAAACCAAAGGGCATCTGTAGGTAGAATCAGTCATTTTATTTGATCTCTTTCACTTATGATAACCTTTATTTGCGTTGTTGGCTAGATATTTAGTTCCTTTTTGTTTTCTATTGCTGAGTGCAATTTTGTTGCATTAATATGTAGATATTCAAAATTTGGATTGATTCTAATTTAAGGTTATTAAAAATAAAGCTGCTGTGAACATTAATATATAAGTCTTCGTGTGAACATGTTTTACTTTATCTTGGGTAAACACCTAGGAGTGAGATTGTTAGATTATATGATGTCTGCCTGTTTATAAGAAACTTCCAAATAGTTTTCCCAAGTGGTTGTATCGTTTTGCATTCACCAACAATATGTGAACACTCCTGTTGTTCTACACCCTCTACAGCTCTTGGTATTGTCAGAGTTTAATTTCAGACCTTCTGATACATATGTAATAGTGTATCATTGTAGTTTTCTGTTTGTTTTTGGGGTTTCTGTTTGTCTGTTTGTTTACTACAGGGCATGGGTACTTGCTGGAGACAGAGAAAGAGGAAGTGAGAAATCACCGCCTTCCACCTCCTCCTCACCCCTGCTAGGGATGGCCGTGCTTCGAACCCCCTCTCCTCTACCTCTGGGGACTCTGGGCATGTCTACACATACACATCCAGCGTAATTTTTTTGTTTTCAGGTTTTTACCATGGGGTACGTGCGCTCACCAGAGTGAGTGAGAGACAGATAAAGGGAGAGGAAAAGTGAGAAATCACTCTCTGGGGGAATGCCACACTGCAATTCCTTCTCCTCCATTCTCTTTTCAGGATTTTGAGCATGCACGGGTAACCCAGTTTGAGTTTCAAGCCACGGGGTCCAGGACCCAGACTGCAGTTGGCCAGCCAGCGCCTTAGCCAACATAAAACATGCTGGCTTCCTCAGAGTGATTTTTAAGCCTCCAGGTCCAGGAATTGAACAAAGTAGTTAGCCATGTGGGATCCTGCTGCCTTAACCTCCATGCCATCTGCTGGCCCCAACTGTAGCTTTAATTTGTATTTCCATGGCCATGGCCATTAATGTTGAGCCTATTTTAATGCTTTGTGCAATTCATTTATCTTTTTTGGCAAAATATCTGGTCAAAATCTTTGCCCATTTTTTTTTTTAATTTTGCCAAAAAGTGCTCACCAGAGAGTAAAAGAGAGAGAAGGAGAGAACTCATTCTGTATGTGGCACGGTCAAGTTGTCGTCCTTGCTCCTCCATTTTCCCTCTTTTCAGGATTTCGGGCACACGTACCCAGCAGATCTTTCAAGCTGTTGAGTACGGAACTCGAACTGCATAGTTGGCCATATGAGATCTAGCCACCTTGACGGCCACTGACTGGCCTTGCCCTTTTTATTTATTTTTTTTAGAGGTTTTATCTTAGGGTACATGTGCTTACCAGAGAAAGAGAGAAACACAGTCATAGTGAGAGGGAAAATGAAAAATCACTCCCCAGGGGGGATGGCCACTCCACAATCCCTTCTCCTCCATTCTCTTCCCAGGATCTTGGGCATGCACGCATACACACCCAGCATGATTTTGAAGCCACCACGTCCAAGACCCAAACAGCAGTAGGCCATGTGAGAGTCCAGTGACGTAACTGCTATGCCATCTGCTGGTCCCTTACACATGTTTTTTTAAAAAATTGGATTGTTGGTTTTTGTATTGAGTTGAAGGAGTGCTTTGTAAGTCATTGTATGTCTCCACTTAGTACATACCAACTGTCAGTACTCTACAGTAGAGATTGAAAGATTGGAGGGCATAAAAGCAGTGAAAATAGTTATGGATGCTGGCGATAGTGTGGAAGGCAGGTGGGAGAAGGGAAGAGCATAGGGAAGGAAATTAGGGAGAAAAAATAGAGAAACAAGACATTTGTGGGACACAGAAATGGTTTGTTACCTGTTGATGATAACATGTATAGTATTCTCAACTGGACTGGTCCGAGATGTATTTCATGTTGGGTAAATTCTCTTTACAAGCCAAATGATGTATAGTAACTGATTGTCTAAAAAATAATAAGAATAATAGAAATAAAATAAGGGAAAAAAGAGCTCTTTGTGTTTATGCTGTATATATTCGGGATATATATTTTCTTTCCTTCTGTGTCTTCTCATTTTTTAACAACATATTGAAAAGTAAAAGTTTTAAATTTTGATAAACTCCAATTTATCAAATTTTCCTTTATAGTTTATGCTTTTACATCCTAGAAGGTTTTGTCTCACCTAAAGTTACAAAGTGATATCGTACACTCTTCTAGAAATGTTAGTGTTTGATTTTTTCATTTAGATCTATGATCCATTTTGAGTTAATTTTTGCATGACACAAGGGTCAAACCTTTTTTGTGTGTGCACATCAATATTTAATTTTGCTAGCATTACTCGTTAAAAGAAATATCCTTTTTTCATTAGGTGGTTCTTGCACCTCTGATAAAATGAATAGACAATACACGCGTAGGTCTATTCCTAGACTCCACACTGTTGGGCTGATTTCACTAACTTATATATGAGAGCTGTATTGTCATAAGTCTTGAAATTAGATTGAGTGAGTTGTCCAACTTTGTTCTTTTTCCAAATTGTCTTAGAAATTCTAGGTCCTTTACATTTTTATATACATTTTAAAATCAACTCTACAATTAAAATAAATCCTGGGGCTGGCAGGTGGCATGGTTGTTAATGCCCTGGACTCCCACATGGCCAACTGCAGTTCGAGTCTTGGACCTGGCAGTTTACTTTCTCACTTTCCTTCTCTCTCTCTCTCTCTCTCTCTATCTATCTATCTATCTCCCTCTGGTCAAATTAGAAAAGTAATAACAATGATGAATAAAATTAAATAAAACAATTCTTTTAAATCCTAATAAGGTTTTTGATTGAAATGACATTGAATCTTTATGGCACCCAGAAAGTATGCTTTGCAGACCTCCCTCTTCAGGAAGAGCCCCAGATGCTGTGTTTTGAAACCCATTGCTTCATGTGGGACAAGACCAGACCTCCCACTGGCCGCTCCCTTGTCAGGGACTGAGTGTGGTGGGGCTACTAAGGGGGATTAATTTCTGGAAGACATGGTACTTCTCTTTTGGGCAATCTAAACCTACAGGACTCCTGTCAGCTTTGCTGAATCTTCCTGAGGCCACACAACAGCGATCCCAGCCAGCCCTTCCTCCCTCTCTCCTCCACTGGACTCCATGCCTGCCCGAATCTGACATCAGGCCCAGCCTTTTCTAGTTCCCTCCCTAGTTCTTTTCTCACAGGCATCTTCCTTAATAAAATCCTGGCATTTTCAATCCTGTCTTGATGTCTGCTCCTCAGAGGAGCTGCATTAACTCAAGTGGTATTCAGATTGGCCTGAGAAATCAGACAGCAAGATAGGGCCATGAAATTAGCTCACCTATGAAATTAGCTCACCTACTCGGTACGAGGGGAGCGCAGGCAGAACCCCCAGACAAGATGCCATCCAATTTCTAATATTCCACTGGTGAGGACCCTTGAAAATGTCCCTGTGGAGGCAAGCGCTGTGATGGGTACAGTGATATAATCATTCAGAAATGCGGGGAGAGCAGGCCTGTGAGCTCTGCAGAACTGGCTGGCAACTGCTAAGCGCATCGACTCTGCTGAGGAAAGTGAGCCTGAGAGCTGTAAATAGGCACGCAATGGCTGAGCCTGGACCGTAGTGCCTCCAGGGATAATGGCAGCATGAAAAGAGCTCCTTATCACCTGCAGCAGAAGGACCAGCCCAATCAAAAGTAAGCTAATCTATCAAACGAAGAGGATCTCTGAGATCCAGAGACATCAAAGACCCCTTTAAGGAGAGAGATCTCACAGATGTCCTTGATGGTGTTGATACTCCTGCTCAGCCTCTGGGTTTGCACAGACGGCCAGCCCATGCTACAGTCTAAGGGTCCCCACGGGCACTTCTGTAGATGTTTGATTCCCAATGGGGCAGCACGGGGCCATGGGCCTGGTGGCAGGTGCTCAGAACATAGGGCAGGGGCCCTCGTGACTACATTAGGGCCGTCCTCTGGGAGGAAGAAGGTTCCCTAGGGAGCAGGGTGTGCAAGCAAGCCCAACCTACTGTGCTCTTCCCTTTGCACAAGCCTGCTGGCCTTCCGGCTTCTCCGCGCCACATCATGCCACACCACCAGAGGCCGGCCCCTGCTCTCAGGCTTCCTAGCTACTAGAATCATGAGCTGAATAAACCTCTTTTCTTTCTGCATCAGCCAATCCCAGATATTCTGTTACTACAACCCAGCGTGGACTAAGACACCCACCTTTCCCTCATGCGAGCCAGCACTTTGGACATGCTGAAAGACGCTGTAGAATCCTCTTCCCCCAAAGAAAAAGACCCCCCTTTGAGAATTGCCCTGTCTCCATTCCAGCTGCCGGCATGATAGTTAGAGTTAACTCCTGGGATAACCCAGCTGTGGTTACGGTGCGCTGAGAAGACAAGAGACTCCGCACCAAAAGAACTGAGGCAACCATCCGGCAGGTACTGGTGAGAGCCAGGAACATACTGCAGGGACTCGGTTCTGAGGGTGCCTGATTGAGGAGACTGCGACACAAAGCTGGGTAAACAAGGCTTCGCTGATTAGTGGGCATTCTCTTAGGAAGTGAGATTTATCACTTTAGCAAGGACCCAAGGGGTAGGCGAAACCCATTGGTGGGTGTGGCTCTTAAAAGCCTGGAAGAATTCATGGGCAACACCAGCAAAGCAGTGGTGCCTGGGCTTCCCTAGAAATGGGAAGAGAGAATGAAAACCCAAACATGGCTTGTCCTGATACAGTTTTATTTACAAAAGCTGATGGTGGCTGGTCTGCGTGTAGCCAGTTGACCACTGCCCTAGGCAGCAGCCAACCAAGGTGCCGCTTGGTGTCTGTAATTTAGAGAAGAAAGTGTCGATATAGAGGAGCAGAAGTCTGAGAAACATTGTCGCCATGAAAAGTCTCCACACCTAAGCCAATTTCAGGTCTGAAGAGCAAGAAATGGAAAATTATTTGTTGACGATAACACATGTTGATACACTGTACACTGTACACTGTATATGGCTTGTTTGAGCCAATATACAGTGTACTCTGGATGGAAAATCTCACTTTGTATGCTGTAATGATGTACAGTGAATGAATGTAAATAAATTTAATAAAAATTAAAAAGGTCACCAGGTGGGGACCAGCAGTTAGCATAATGGCTAGGTCGCTGGACTCCCACGTAGTTGACTGTGGTTCGAGTCCCAGACCCAGTGGCTTAAACTCATGCCAGGCACCTGAGCATGCGTGCCCAAGATCCTGAGAGAAGAATGGAGGAGAAGGGATTGTGGCATGGCCATTCCCTCTGGGCGGGGGGGTGGGGGAGGTGACTTCTCGCTTTCTGTCTCTCTGTCTTTCAGGTAAGCACACGTGCCCTACAGTGAAAACCTCTCCAAAAAAAAAAAAAAGGTCACTAGGTGCACCAGCAGATGGTGTAGTGGTTACGACACTGGACTCCCAGGTAGTTGACCTCAGTTTGAGTCCCGGACCCCGTGGCTTAAAATTTACTCTGGGTGCATGTGCATGCATACCCCAAATCCCAAGAGGAGATTGGAGAAGGGATTGCTCCGTGGCCATCCCCCATGGGGAGTGATTTCTCACATTGTCTCTCTGTGTCTTTGGTGAGTGCGTGCACCCAATAACAAAAATCTCTCTCAAAAAAAAAAAAAAAAAAGAAAAGAAAAGAAAAAGAAAAAGTCAGCAGATCCTACATGTATCTTCAGGACAAGTTCCCTTGTTTTTCCATAAAGTGAGTTTATCAGGTAACCACACACTGCGGAAAGAGAAAACAAACAGAAGTCATTGACTACAGAGTCTGCGTTGGGGTTGATGCCCTGAGGCCCACCCTACCCCCTGACTTGAGTGGGTGCTGTGGGAACCAGGTAATAACCACTGAAGCCCTGGCTGAAGTCCAGCTTGCAGTGGGTGCCCCATTTCCCAGTTCCTGAGTGCATAACCGGAATGGGTACACTTAATGCTTAGACTAGCCCCACGTTGTGTCTCTGGGCTGTGGAGTACGATTTATATAATGAGGAAGGCCACATGGAATTCTCTGTGACTGTAGGCCAATGGCAGAGATCAGGGGTGTTGGTCCCTATTTTATCTCAGTCTAATTGGCCAGTCTAGCCCCTGCAGGAACCACAGAGGTCCTGGAGAATGACTCAGAGCGTCGTGGCCCCATTGCTATTCTCATACCAATTACGGCCTCACTAACAACACAGGCTAACCAGGCCTCAGATGCACGGGATACAGCCATCGGCTTGGAAAATGTGTTCTTCTCCATTCCATTTAGAAAAAATAAAAAACAATAAGAAGAATTATCGAAGGATCAGAAGCCCTTCATGTTCATGTGAGGAGAACAGTACCACTTCAGATATTCTTTCGGGTTTATGTTAATCCACCTGCCCCATCACGACAGAAGCCGGAGTCAGGGACCATGCTGAAGCTGCCCAAATCCCCCTGTCACAGCAACGCCATGCTGCGGGGAGGACGAGGAGGTCTAGAGAGTGGGAGACAGACCCTCTGAAGATCACTGGATAATCCAGGGAAGGTTTTAGGGGCCTCTTGGTCAGGGCTATGCTAGAATAATCCTTGCAAAGAAAAATGCCAATTGTGAGATTTTGAATCCTTTCTGCAGGGAAAGAAGCATGGCACCTTGATGTGTCTTTAAGTTCTGGAGGCCTTGCGTTTCACACCTGGGAAAACTCCAGCTGTGTAGCGGGTGATGAGGAAGCCTGCCAGCTCGACTAGTGCCCAGAGAAAGAAAGGGCACTGCATCAGATCCAGGTCATGATGCCATCAGCCTCACTGGGTCTCTCACTGAGCAGATCCTATGGATTGGGAGAGTCCTCGGGGAAAGATGACAAGCTTCAGGAGGTTCACAATACAGGCCCCGGTGGTTCTGGAGCAGAGTCAGCCATCCTCAATATGGAACAGCAAGCTTTTGGAACAGTCCATGGTGCGTGGCTGGGCACTGACAGAATTGGAGCACTTAACTAGGGGACGCCACCTGGCCATATGTCCAGAACTTCCCATAACAAACGAGCCTCCGTCAAACCTTCCAAGACCTAAAGCCAAAGGCCCCGGAAAGTCCATCACGAGATGAAAATGGAACAGTCAGGATAGGATGAGAACAGGGCAGAGGTAACCCACACCCCTGCCAACCAGCACAAGTGCACAGGTGACCCACCCCGTATGACCAGCTGCAGAGGGAGAGAGAAATCAGGGTGGTCAGTGGATGGACCTGCTCAGTATGTGGATTCACGCAGAAAATGGACAGGGGCTGCATGACACATGCATTCGTGGGTTATGGAGAGATGATGGCAGGAGAAAAAGTTCTCAGCGAGCAGAGCTCTGAGCAGCGCACCCGAAGTCGCCCAAGGTGAGAATATCTCCGGATTACTGGACAGTGGCCTGGAGACAAGAAACGAGGGCCATTGAGACAGGAGCTCTGTGAGATGCGTGAGTGGGTGAGTAGAATGGGCACAGGTGTGAAGATGCGTATATCCTGCATTAATTCCCAGAAAGCATCTTCCCACCATGAGAGGGACACAGAATCACCAAGAGATCAGGTGACCCTGCCAGCGTTGTCAGTCCCTTAGAACTGGGATGGTGGGCTTCTGAACAGAGTGGCAGAGACAGAGGCTAGAGTGAGCCCAGCGGCGTAAACTCCCACATGCCAAGGCTTATTGCACTGTTACTTCCCTTGAATGTCCCTTTTGTCAGCTGGGGCACCACCGAGCCCCGTGCCTCAAGGAGGCCAACAGCTCTCAGAGTGGGGAGTTGACTGGCTCGACCTTTCCGGCCTCGGAAGGGCTGAAGGTCTGTCCGCGTGGGGGTAGACAGCTGCTCAGGGTATGCATTTGCCTGTCGGCCTGCAGAGCCTGCACTGGCTGCTGTGCGGGAGACGGACAGTAGGAACAAGGTCGAAACCAAGGAGACCACTCAGGGAGCTGTGGCAGTAGCCAGGTCGTAAGAAATGGCGGTCGTGTGGCAGTAGACATGATGAAGCAACAGAATTCAAATGGAAATGAATAATGAGAAGTTGAACAGTGTGCAAGGAGAAAAGCTAACTTTCTTCTAAGGAATCGCAGGCCCACCTTTTTACATGTTAATGGCTAGTATGGTCTCCCTGATTATCCTTTGACTCAATGAATCCTTTGATAAAATTGCAAACAATGTTTCAGGTTCCATAGTCAAAAAGAAAGCAGAGCAAATATCTAGTGGCTATGTGCCCAGAAAGGGTGTTCCTTTTGGCAAAATGAACCAGACCAATTTCCAAAGTGGTATTTATTCTTTTTAAAATTATGCACACAACAAATGTCCGGGTGAAGTGACTTCTTTAACCCGTTTACTAATGTGTAGGTAGGCTTATAATTTGGAGCACTCACTCAGGAAATCCTGAAATTAAGGTTCTTTTAGGAGTGTTGACTCATCTCCCCAGCACTTTCTGAATGTATCCATTTAACACACCAATTAGTCATTCTAAATTGCATTCTAAATTCTGCAGGTGATTTTCTGATGAAATGTTCCTTTGCTAATTCTAGTGGGTATTATATAGAATCTGGTTTTGCATTGAAAATAGCTTTGATTTTGCTTTTGACAAAAATGGAAACGGTTAGAAAAGGTCCATCCAACCAAATATTTCCTGGAGATGCCCCCATGATTCTGACACAGCCTACTGGTCTGAGAGGTTTGCATTCAAACACGGCATTTATGCATGGACACTTTTCACATTTGCTGAAACCAAGTTCTTTGCACAGGATGATCTAGGAGAAAACCCATTGCTTTTAGCCATCTATGTACTACTAGCTAGTTCTCGGGGCAAACTGTACAGCATGCATGTATTTATTTCACCATTTGTTATTTTTCTGAGACAGATGAATTTTCTGCCATAAATACCTACTGCTTGATGCCAAACAATTCTGATTTAAAACTAATGACTTCGAACCTTAAAGAAGAGTAAATGCTCCTCACTGGCAGTCATTTATATGGTAGGTCTTTAAGCGGTGCAAAGAAAAATGGTTTGGCTTTGCTTTATTTTTCAGATTTCTTCACTGGATGCATGCAGAAAGCTTCCATCCTGAAGCAGACTTTTCTACAAGCTGAGAAGAGGAGAACTAAGGTAAAGACATCGAGTTAGCACCCATCCTCACCATGTGTGTGTTGCCATGGTTTGGATGGTAGGGATAAACATTTAGTGTGGAAAAGGAGAGTTGGCAGTTAGTCTGGTGGTGGTATTAGAGGAAGGCCTTTTCTAAAGTTTGCTTTCTTAAAGAGCACTAGCTTCCCTGGCTTGGCCAATGGGATGCTTGCTCGCAATAGCTATAGCTTAAGGTGTTGAAAATAAAAATATTTACATCTCCTAAGTGTATTGAATGCAGTCTGAATGCACACTCATTGCAGTTTTTAGGTGTTGAGACTATGAGGGACGATGAGGCCTCGAATCTCATGGAAGGATGTCTAACGTGGCATTGGGGAAAGGAGGGAGGAGGAGCGAGGGTGAATTAGGACCTCTCGAAGGACCGAGTGAGGGCCCTATCGCACATGTCTGATGCAGGCTGTCTGCTCCTTGCTTTGTTTTCACACCAGAATCTCCCATTTGGAAATTTATGAAACAGGACATGAAGATTCGGCTTCAGGTTAAGATGACGTGACTATTAAGATCCATGCTAACCCTGGGTCCCGCCAAGTCACCCCCTCGACGCCTGTGGATGTGTTTCTGACATACGCTTCCCGACCGTGGTCCTTACATGCCACCTCGCCTCTTCACAGCGTACATGCAAAGGGATTATCAGACACTGCACTGTCTCCATTAACACGTATTATACCTGAATTACGGACATTCGGTAGTTAGAAGCTCCTTATCCAAGACCCACAATCTCCAAACTCATGGAATCAAGACACGTGTTTGGCATGTGGTGATCCACACACGCACGTGCACACATGCACACACGCACACGCACACACACACACCTTACATTTTACTCATTTTCTATCCTTTGGCATATCGATTCTCTCTCTTCTTCCTCCATTTCCTTTCTTCTCCTTTTGCTTTTCATTTTAAGATTGAGGCATCAGGATGAATCCTATGAATTCATTAAAGATGGGAAAGAGATTGGTGTTTAGTGTCCTCTGAGTAGGGAGACGTGGGTAATGTTGGTTTCAAGAAGTAAAGAAACAAAATATTTAAAAAGTACAAACATTTTTATTTTCCAGAAATTAAAGTATAAGTTAATTCTTGATGCATAGGGCTTTAGGAACTGGAGCTTAGGACACAGCTCCAAGGAACACAGATTTTAATTTTCAATAGACTTATTTATTACTAAGTTTATTTATAGGTACCATTTACTGAACAGCATAATAGAAAGAAAGATTTTTTTCTTAAAGTTTTTTGTATGTAAAAATTTTATTTAAATATATATATATATGTATATATATATATATATATATATGTATATAGCCAAAATTATAAATGTACAACACATTACATTTTCATAAAGCGAATGATCCATACCACCATCTAAGAGAAGAGGACATTACCAGCCCCTAGACTCTCAGCTGAATCCTTCCCAGCCATGAAGTCCCACCGAAAGGAAATAACCCCCTCACTCTCCTCGGCCAGCTTCTGAGCTTTACATACATAGAACTGCATGGTACATATTTTTCTTTGGTTTAACATTATCTCATGATATTCCTTTCATATTGTCAGTGTGTAGCAGTAGTTTATCCGTTTTTGTTGCTTTATTATAACCAATTACATGATTATCACAATTTATCCCCTCTACTGTGGATGGATATTTGGGTGGTTTCCAGTGTTTTTGTCATTATAAATAAAGCTGCTGCGAATAGTTTCCTATACATGCCTTGAGCGTACTCGTATATTTAGTTTTGCGAAGGCGTTTATCTAGGAATGGAGGTGCTGGGTCACAGAGGTGCAGTTCAGCTTGGGTAATGGCTGCCAAGTAAGTTTTGAAGGTGGCTGTGCGGTGAGGGAGCTTACACTCCCACCATCTGTAGGAGAATTCCACACCCTTGCGAGTACACGGCACAGTCTGATTGTTTCATTGTTCACTCTTCTGTTGGCAAAGTGAAGTCTTTCATCTTGCTTTTATTTCCCTCACGACTCAGTACCATTTCCTATGTTTATTGACAAATGAGATGTTTTCTTTTGTAAAGTGCTTGTTGGGTTCTTTGTCTATTTGTCTGTCATGTCTTTGATTTTTCTCGTGGAGCTGTGAGTGTGGCAGGCAGCCTCTAAAGTGGCCTCCCGTGACCTTCCCCGTCTACGCTCACACCCTGCGATCTCTCCTTTCAGTGTGGACTGAGCACAGTCGCTCACTTCTGATGGATACATGATGGCACAGGCAATACGGTGTCCTCTCTGACAGCGGGCTGTAAAAAGGCGGTGACTTGTGTTCTGCCGGTGTGCTCTCGCTCACTCTCTCGCACGCTCCCCCGTCTTCGCTTTAGGAAAAGCCAGCTGCCACGTACGAGCTGTCCTATGGAGAGGCCTGTGGCAAGAAACCGATGTCTGCAGCTGACAACCTGTGAGCACCCGAGGCCTGCCAGAGCCCGGTGAGTGATCTTGGCAGAACACCTCCCCTAGTGAGGCCTTAAGATGACCACCCCCCATACCTCATGGCACTCTGAGAGAGACCCAAAGCCAGAGACACTTAGCCGAGCCATGCTGGGGTTCCTGACCACAGAAACTGTGAGATGATAAATAATTTTTGTTTAAGGCCCTAAATTTGGGGGTAACTTGCTCAGCAGTAGATCGCTAGCAGAGGTGTTTGTAAATTCTGGACCGAAGTCCTTTGTCCTTGGTGTGTATGGCAAATTTCTTCCACTCTTGGCTATTCTTTTCATTCTTTTTCTTTCATTTTTTTTTTAAAGAGAGGTTTTTTTTTTTTTTTTTTTTTTTTTTTTTTTTTTCCCTATAAGGTGTGTGTGCTCGCCAGAGAGACAGAGAGAAATAAAGAGACAGAAAGTGAGAAATCACCCCCCAGAGGAGATGGCTATACCACAATCCCTTCTTCTCCATTCTCCTCTTGGGATTTTGGGTATGTACATGTACCTGGCAAGAGTTTCAAGCCACTAGGTCCAAGACTCCAACCGTGGTCAACTACATGGGAGTCCCATGATGTAACTATTATGAGTCTGCTGATCCCCATTCTTCGTTCTTTAGATAAACGAAAGTTCTTCATTTTTTTTTTTTTTTTTTGAGAGGTTTTTGCTATAGGGCGCGTGCACTCGCCAGACAGACAGAGAGAGACAGAGAGACAGAAAGCGAGAAATCACCCCCCCAGGGGGGATGGCCACACCGCAATCCCTTCTCCTCCATTCTCCTCTTGGTATCTTGGGCATACACGCACATGCACCCGGTGTGAGTTTTTTAAGCCACCGGGCCTGGGACGCGAACCGCAGTTGACTATGTGGGAGTCCAGCGACATAGCCATTACGCTATCTGGTGGTCCCAAAAGTTCTTTAGTTTTTAATGTATTTCAATTTATTGTATTTTTGTATTATGAGGACTGCCATTGTGTTCTGTTTAAGAAAGTTTCAGAAATCTTTGCTTATCCAAAAATTGTGATTGCTATCTTCAGTTACTATATCATCAAAAGAACAACTTGTGTATCAGAATAGAATGTAGATTTATTAATAATCATCATTTATAATGCATAACATTTATTGAGTAACTCCTAAGAGAAATAGCTACATAATATAATTCAGCCCTCACAGGTGCTATGTGTCAAGGGTAGGATTTCAAACCAGACCCGTATTAGTCTTTTAACATCTTTGCCATTTATTATTTAGTATTTATTGACTTATTACTTTCTGGACACAAGCTTGTCATTTGAGGTCCTGGTCTTTTCTGTTTCAGAAAGGGTGGAGATGAAATTGAGCAGTCTGGCTTCTGAAACTCATTGAGGTCCCTTTTTGTTCCTTTTGCCTTCTGTGCAGTAGTCTTAAAGTTGGAAGTACTAGAATGTGCACATTTTCAAAAAATTCATAGGAAATACATATTATGAAAAAAAAAAACATGCATGGACTTAAAAACTTCTTGCACACAGCTTCCATTTTCCATGAAGTTTTGAAGCCTCACTCACAGCGCTGGTGGTATCGAGGCCTCCTGTTCAGGGGCGAACATTGGTAGCTCACTGAACACGGAGAACTGTTACCCTCTCTGGGTGTGTTTTGGCATTTTCCCTTTCCTAAGCAGCCAATATGATATTTTTTTAATGGTGCGCAGATATTCCCAGGGGAGTTACCTTTCCTCCTGGACACAGCTGTGGGGAGCAGGTCCAGAACGCTGCCTCCAAGAGGATCTTCCTTCCAGATCCTTCTCCCTGCCACAGCACAGACGAGGCCAGACACAGCCCTACCCTTGGCTAATCAGCAAGTCACTCTGAGGAAATTCACTGCTTTCAGTTCATTCTCTGCAGTGGCGTTGACTGACACCGGGAGAGTTCTGCCCTGACCCCCCCTCAGTGACAGCGCCTCCTGAGGACTGAATTACGTAAGGCAGCTAAAGCAGCTGCCCGGCTCCCTCTCCTCAGTAATCGGTTATGCAGTATGTTGTGGTGATCAGGAAACATGTCTTCTGCTCCAGTTAATGAGTTGTTCTCTTGGAAGTGCAACAATAAGACACATTCTGCAGTTCAGGTTCTAGCTCCATAATATTTGTGTTTGGTAAACCAGGTCAACTCCTTCGGGTATCTGATTCGTGCTTCAATTCAGCTGCTTCATTTTATCGTGTCTCTCTAAGTGACCACGTATATGGAGAATGCAGAAAAGCTGCATGACTAGAAAGGGCTGCTGAGAAACTCACTTCCAGGACGCTGGTATGCAGATGTACGGTGTTGTCTTCTCATGAATTACAGTATTTAATGCCCGGTAACAGTTTGATACATATGTATCTAATAATTACATGTTCTTAGGAGCAGCAGATGGCATGATGGTTACATCTCTGGATTCCCACGTAGCGACGGCAGTTTGAGTCCCAGACCCAGAGCCTTGAAACTCATGTTAGATGCTTATGCGTGCGTGCCCAAAATCCCGGGAGGAGAATGGAGGAGAAGGGACTGCAGTGTGGCCATCTCCCCTGGGGAGTGATTTCTCGCTTTCTGTCTCTCTTATGAGTGCACATGCCCTATACCAAAAATCTCTAAAAAATAATAATAATGACATGTTCCCATTCTAAACATAAGTGTTAACCTCTTTGACTTAAATCTTTATAAATTTTCTGAATGAACAATTTCAAGGTGAGGACCATTACGCAGTCTGTGTGTATGTTTCCATGTGAATAGTTTTTGTACAAATTCTCTTAGGGAAATTATCTTTACTCTCTCTTTTTTTTTTTCCCCCAAAATATTTTTGTGAGTGGGAAGTGAAGAAGATAATGGACCTTCAAGGGAGGATGAGAAGAGATGGAGCCCGGGCAAGAAGAATCCTCATAGGATTTGTCCCAGTCCTGTGGCCTGCCCTCCGTGGCTGTCCACCTGGAACCACTCACTCCTATGCCAGAGCTGCCCACAGCAATAGGCTACCCAGGCTGCAGCTGGCCCAGGCTGAGTGCTACCTCCCAGGGCAGAGGTAGGGTGACCTTTAGGAAGGGCAGGGGAAGAGCTGAAGCCGCTGCACTCTACCAGGGAGGGATCTGGGGAAAGGTGGAGAGTCTGGGTACTCCTCAAAGCTCAGGCACTACCAAGAGAAGAAAATCTACCCTAACTACTTCGGAAATAAAATGCCACACAGTACAGTATAAAAAGCAACCATCAAGCCTTTGCAGGAGCAATAACTGTGCCATGGCTCCGCCTTTCCCTGGCTCTTTAATATGAGGTGTGATGATAAGGTCACCCGCCACACCTCACATCTCTGCAGAAAGCACCTCCTCTGAGGGCGTCAGTCTGTAGTTCATTTGGGGACTCCCAGTCTTGGGCTTTGGCACAACCTGAAGGAGATGCCAGGCTTTTCTTGTGACAAGGCAGCCCAGCTTTAGAAGCACAGAGCAGGTGTGAGGGCGTCTCTGGGCAGGAGGGGAGGAGCCGTCCTGCTTGTCATCTGCAGCTGTCTCTGCACTTTCCTGACTGTCCACCACCACGGGCCTGCTAAGCTGGGACTGCCTGGACCTGACCACAAGTCCGTCCTGTCCTGTTTAGACTTAGTTGCAAGTGTTCAGGCAAATTCTCTAGAAGAAAATAAGGACAAAATAGGAAATTTTCCTAAGAAAACAGATTAAGATCCTAATGTAATAAAAAAGCTTTCCCAAAGGGCACTGCCAACATGTAGAAATCAATGTTGCATATCTCAGGTTAATTACAATTTGACCACACGTTGGGCCAGCGGAGGAAGCCTGCACTTCCTCCCCTTGCGCACACGCGCTCTATCTCTCTCTCTCTCTCACACACACACACACACACACACCACATACTTCTCTGTCTTGAATGCTGAACTCAGATATTCCAAGCCTAAACCTCACACAGATGGAAGTTGTTCTGGTAACTTAGAACCTGCTTCATAATCACTTCTCCAGATCCAACTCCTGGTTATCCCTTTGGATTCCCTACCGTAGGGAGTATTTGCGTTGCAACCACCCTGGTCACAATGGCTTCAGCTCTGATTCTTGGCTCCCAAATGAGGTCCAAGTTCATTATCTTGATTCTAAGCCATCTTCATGGATCTTGGAGTTATTAATATATCACAAGTTTCTAAAGACCCAAAGACCTGTAACAAGCTACTCTTGGCTCAGTTCTTACTGTCCTGGTTAATTAGTCTAAGCAGAATCCTCCTGAGGACTTGTTAAAATACAGACTTCTTGGGCCAACTCCATAGCACTATAGTTAAGCCTTGTACATAGGGAACTGGATTCTACATGCCTTACATGCCTGACCACGGTTCGGATCCTTACCCCGATGGCTTGATAAACATGCCTGGCATACGTGCATACATGCCCCAAATCTCAAAAGGATAGAGAAATGGAGAAAGGATTTCAGTATGACCACACCCTATTAAGGGGTGCTTTCTTTTTCTTTTTTTGGAGAGGTTTATGCTATAGAGCGTGTGTGCTCACCAGAAAGACAGAGAGAGAAAGAGAGACAGAAAGAGAGAAATCACCTCCCAGGGAGGATGGCCATGCCACAATCCCTTCTCCTCCATTCTCCTCTCAGGATCTTGGGCACGAACACATGCACATCTGCCTGGAGTGAGTTTAAGCCACAGGGTCCGGGACTTGAACAGTGGTAGAATACATGGGAGTCCAGTAACATAGCCATTACGCCATCTGCTGGTCCCAAAGGATGCTTTCTGTCTCTCTCCGGTGACTACGTATGTCCTCTGGCAAAAAAGAGAAAAAAGTGTAGTAGTATCATTATTTGAACTAATAGAGGTTAAAAATAAATACAGATTCCTGGACTCCACACCAAGAGATTCTGATTCAGTAGATCTTCAGGGGTAGGGGTAGGGGAGAGGTTGAGAACTTGAATTTCTAGCAAGTTCCCAAGAGATGCCGAAGCTGCTGGTCAGGACCACCCTGTGGAGCCCACTGCTATATAGCCTCACTATGCAGAATGTGACTCACGGGCAGGTGCATAGCAGTAACCCGGGGGGAGGGCTCTTCGATGTGCAGGATTGAGCTCCCACCCTGCACCTACAGAATCAGAATCCGCATTTTAGTGAGGCCCCCAGGTGCTCTAGATAGGCCTAAACTCTGTCCTTTACTTTGTACTGATTAAACAGAGGCACTTACTATGCCAGTAATGTGCCAGGGATACACAGATGGCAATGTAAAACACTATTTTTAAATATTAAAATGAACATGGTTACATTACTGGGTGGAATACACAAGTCACAAAACTTTTAAAGTTAAAACAAGAAACTATGAAATAATTTCTGGTTTCTGAAAGGAGGTAATTCTGAACTACACCCACAAGGATTTTGGGCATGCAAAATGATCACCATCTCCCCTTGAGAGTCATCACATTGGATGGTCTGAGAAGCTGCATGTTTTTACCTGTTTCAGGATGTTGACATCTGGGCCTGATTCTGTTCATCCTAATGTGGCTTTAATAGCGCCTGGATCTTTCCTGAGGGACAACACATGCAATTTTCTTGTCATAACTAGCACAAGACTTCTCTTTTAGGTTGAACTTTGGAAATCTTACTGGACTGCTCCCTGTTTCCTGTGTCTACTCAGAATTTCTGGTAACGGTGTATTCCATCAGTTTGATGTTCCTCTCTCATGTTCTCCATTCTCCCATCTCCCGAGAACTGGCTTTGTTCAGGTTCTATTTTACTCAGGATTGCAATGTAGAGCATTTCTATGCGTGCAGTAATAATAATAGACAACGCTGTGAGAAGACCTGTCCTCTGTTCTCTCACAAGTAACTGATGTGTTTCCTTAGAGAATTTGGTAGAGTCTACTTTGTTGAATATCTGAAGAGCTATAGTAACTAGAAAAGAAGCCTTAGATATGAAACTGAAAGCGAGAGGGCTATCAATTTCTTATAAGACCCGAAAAGATGCAGAGCAGAAAAAAAGTGGAGTTATGTGTTGGAGGTAAATCCATGAAAAGTCATATTGAAACTTTGATGGTGAAATCTTACCTAATAAAATCCCACCAACAAACCATTTGAATCTCTTGAACTTCTGGTTCTCCAAGATAAGAGACAGTAGAAAGACTCCAATTGTTCTTGGCACTCTGATAAGATGATAGCCTTTTTAAAAAGTCATTATTATGGGAACCAGCAGTTAGCGTAATGGCTATGTCGCTGGACTCCCACGTAGTCGACCGCGGTTCGCGTCCTGGACCCGGTGGCTTAAAACTCACGCCGGGTGAGTGTGCATGCGTGCCCAAGATCCCAAGAGGATAACGGAGGAGAAGGGATTGCGGCGTGACCATCCCCCCTGGGGGGTGATTTCTCGCTTTCTGTCTCTATGTCTCTCTCTGTCTGTCTGGCGAGCACACGCGCCCTATAGCAAAAAAACCTCTCCAAAAAAAAAAAAAAGTCATTATTATTACTTCTCTTATAGATTAAAAATCTAAAACTGTACAGGGACGTCTTTTTGAACAGAACTGATACTGGTGACAAAGGAAAGAACTACGAGGGACCCGGACTGCAAATTCCATGCTTGTTCCTTTCTTGGTCTTGGTCTTGGTCTGAAACAGCTTGAATGGTAAAATCTCTCCCCAGTCACTAAGGAATTGTAGCAATGGGTAAGTAGCTATGAATTTGAGAAGGAAATGTTTTATAAAGACAGCATTTCACTGCATACCTGGATAATGGCCACAGTAGGCTGATTCAGTCACCTGGGTTTCATAAGCAGTTCTTTTTTTCTTTTTTCTTTTTTCTTTTTTCTTTTTTTTTTTTTTTTTTGGAGAGATTTTTGTAATAGGGCATGTGCGCTCTCCAGAAAGACAGAGAGAGACAGAGAGACAGAAAGCGAGAAATCACCCCCCAGGGGGATGGCCACACCGCAATCCCTTCTCCTCCATTCTCCTCTTGGGATCTTGGGCACACACGCAGACGTGCCTGGCGTGAGTTTAAGCCACCAGATCCGGGACTCGAACCGCGGTCGACTACATGGGAGTCCAGCGACATAGTCATTGCACTAACTGCTGATCCCCATAAGCAGTTCTTACACCCCAATCCAGGAAAGGACTGGAAGGTCTGAATAGCCATCCGTTGTCATTATCCCTGTCTTCTCCCTGCCTACATAAATTCTGCCCCTGAACCCTTTTGGCCCTTTTTTTCTGAGGACAGAATTCTGGCTACTTTTTCCTATTGCAGAGTTGTTTCCAGGGGCCTGGGAGAGTCAGCCTACAAACATCAACTGACCACTGATAGTGGGGTGCAACACCCCAGGCTTCTCTCTTAGAGTAAAACACAGGCATTCTTTTGCCGATTTCCTTCAGGAACGAGACTGGTGATTCTCTTTAACCAAGGACTAGTTTAAGAATTCCAAACTCACCTATAATCTGCAAACTTCCATTTCTAGAAGTTTCCCCCTTTTGGAGGCAGATCAATGTAAAAGACTCCTTACGCTAATTGACAATGCTCCCCTCCTCGGGATTATATGAAAAGAACCACTGTCTCTCAGCACCTGAGAAACTCACTTCTCTTTCTCTGGGTCTGGTCACTCAGTTTCGGGCTTAGTCATACACTGCATTAATTATTATTTCCACAACGTTGGTTATTTCTGTTGACAGTTCTGATGTAAGTATATGAATGAAATTGGAATTTTATGGTATATAAAGTAATTTACATTCTAGAAAACAAGCTCTGGTGTCAAAGCAACAGATGCAGATCATTTATAAGGAGCCGAGTAGAAATATGTACTGATAATTTTCTCTGCTCTTGAACTCAGGAAAATAAACATCGTCCTGAAAAAGTGATGGGGGATGCTTTCCCAAGCTTTGGATTTTCAACATGAGAACACAAATCCTGGCCAGATTTTGGGGGCTCAAAAAATGTTCAATATGAAGGACCAGCAGTTAGCGTAATGGCTGTGTCGCTGGACTCCCACGTAGTCGACCGCGGTTCACATCCCGGACCTGGGGGCTTAAACTCACGCCGGGCGCGTGTGCGTGTGTGCCCAAGATCCCGAGAGGAGAATGGAGGAGGAGGGATTGCGGCGTGACCATTCCCCCCTGGGGGGTGATTTCTTACTTTCTGTCTCTCTGTCTCTCTCTGTCTGGTGAGAGCACGCGCCCTATAGCAAAAACTTCTCAAAAGAAAAATGCTCAATAAGATAAAGTTTTGCAGGAAATAGCAGGTTTGGCACAGTCTTCCCCTTAGCACCTTTACTGTGCAGTTTGAAACTGTGTTACGGGTGTTCTTTCTCAAAGTTGGGTGAAATTCCATGTCATGCCCAGATCTAATAATAGATGCATAAAATTGTAACATCCTAAGGATTTTCACATGATTGTCAGGAGGCAAAAGATAGAAGATGATGTAAGTGTGGTGGGTATGAATTTTTAGAGTCTAATTTCAATGCTCTCTCTAATATATCAAATGAGATGCCTTCCTAAGGCTTTGTGTCCATTAGTTAGTAACAGAAACAGAAGAGTTCTGTGAAGAAAAACGGCTTGCGGTGATGAGCAAGCTAGAGCTGTCCGCTCACGCCCACTCCTGTAGGGAGGAAGAGCTCCACGGTCGATGAGACTGGGACATTAACCTGCGTCAGGGTCACTGTGGTGCCCGAAAGAGCTTGAGGAGGACGTTCAGGACAGCCTTTCTCTCTCAGAGGAGAGGTTTTATAAAGTGCTGGCAGAGGGCTTCAGGTACCCTGTGTTTATTGAAATAACAGCAGCACAGTCCCGCTGCTCCCTGTGGGAAGTGGAGGGGTGGCCGAGGTGGTCCTCCTGAGGAAGCGGGAGTGAGAGAAGAATCGCTGCCCTCGGCCTGCCTGCGTGCATGCCGCCTTTCGTCTCCGGATGTCTCGGGATCCTAAGTGCTGAGCACCAACAGGAGCGGCCCTGCTCCCTCGCCCCTGTTAGTTCTCGGTCTTTCTTCACGTGAAAACAAAGATCTGGGGACCTTTTTTGGTTTGGGTTGTTTGGTTGTTTAGAGAGCTATTTTGCTATAGGGCACCTGTAGGGCTCACTTAAGAGACAAGAGAGATAGAGAGACAGAAAGAGAAATCATCTCCCAGGAGGGATGGCCACCCCACAATCCTTTCTCCTTCATTCTCTTCTCAGGATTTTGGGCACGCATGCACACGCGCCCAGAGTGAGTTTTAAGCTGCTGGGTCCAGGACTCAAAAAATAGTCTGCTATGTGAGAGTTCAGTGACATAAACATTGCACCATCTGCTGGTCCCTTGTTGTTTTGTTTTGTTTTGTTGCTGTTGTTGTATTGTGTGTGTGTGTGAGTAAGCTTAGGTGAAGGGCCCTGGCAAGTTTATTTTCAAACACCCAGGAAATTCTTTCTAAGACTTAGAGAATATTTATACTATACAAAATAAAATCAAGTCATAAAATAATATTCCGTTTCATTAAACCAGGCCAGTTGTATCCTAGAGATACTAGTAACAATATCTGAGTGAGAAAATAGATTTTAAAAAATATATATATATGTCTTCTGTGAAACCCAGATCACACTAGACCCTCTTGATCTAATTAAAAAACCTTTCAGCCTGTCTTTGTTGGTTTGCTTTTCTGTGCTTTCTGGGGAGTATTTCCACCAGAATCCTGGGGTTCTGGGAAGCCCACAGCCCTGCATGATGTGCTGAGTGATACCGAGCTGCCTAATGTGGTTCCTGGAAGAGGCAGTGACTTCCTCTAGTGCTGCTCCTGCTCAGACTCACCTCAGAGCACTCAGCGTCCTCGTTATAGATCTCGGCTAAAAGCCATCCCAGGCCCTGAAGTGTGCCCATCACTCATGTGACTGTTTATTCTTGCAATGTATGAGATGCTGCTCCACTGTACCATATTTGATGGAGACCTTAGATTTCATTTGTGAATACTTTTTTCATGGAAAATGACACGTAACAATGTTAGAAATATTGAAAAATATACAATCTCATCCCAACACAACCGCTACCATTTTTGGTTCTTATGCACATTCGTGTTTTACGTAATGGCAGTCAGAGCCTCACTCGTAACCTGCTTTTTACTCAGTTAACACGTCGTTGCAGTTGTTGCATTGCCATTGGTTTTTCTTAGCTATGTTTTCTCTGTGATTGCATGTTTATTTATTGTGTGATATACCCACATTGTCCTATCGCTGGCCATTCTGATAGTCTTTATTATTATTATTATTATTATTATTATTATTATTTGTTCAGGTGGATAATGCTGTAGAGAATCATCTTCCTTCATAGAGCTTTGCTTCTACCAAACTGCTTTCTTAGAATAAAGTCTTAGGAATTGGATTTCTAGGTTAAAGTTCAGGATGATCTTTGTTGTGTTCATCGGCTCACCTAAAAAATGTCACCAATGCCATCAATAATAGAGCAGAGAATGTATTATGCAGATTTTCAGTAAGTTTCCTTTATTTTTTCCTAGGTTGATTTATGTTATTCCTGATAGAGAGCACTCTCTCACACACGAGGGAGAACAGAGCCCTGGGCAGGACCTCCCCAAGCTGCAATTCCCTTCCCTGGCACCAGCTCCTCGGGATCCTGGGTCTGTGCACACACTTCCCGGTGTGTTTTCAGGCTGCTCCAGGGATCAGATCCTGCAGTCAGCCACATGGCTTCCAGCTCTGCAGTTTGGTTCATTACCTACCCACGGCACACCATTAGGCTGGGCTTTTCATAAATTTCTTATACAGTTTTTGCTAATTCACATGAACATGGTTTCTCAAGTTTGCTTTAGTATGCACTTTTGTTATTGTATCTACAAAGACACCAATTATATCCCCATGTTTGTTGTTTGTATTTTCTCTTGTACCAATCATCAGAGTGACATATTTTGCAATCTCTCTGATGCACTGGCTTCATCAATTTTATAATGGGGTTTAGGAAACCTGCGTAGTCTATCAGGCCTCCATAGTCTGCCTGACTCCTCCATTATCCAGAGGAATAGCTTCACCATGACAGTCTTGACTCACAGACGTTACCGAACACACATTTAGACGAACTGTTGGTTGGGCTCCTTGCTTTACTTTTACTATCTCCTTATAGTTCATATTCTACTCCACTGCAGAAAAAATCATCAGCAACAACTGCCTTAAGCCAGTTATGCTAAGTGGAAAAAAAACTACTTCACCACACAGGTAAGCATTAAGAGAAGCATTAAGCTATTTAGGCACATGTCTTAGCAACAGAATCATTCTGTCTTTCCCAGCACGTGGTACATTATTTAAAGACCTCTCTGGGCCCGGCCACAGTGGCACACATTGCTAAGATGCTGTGCTCTGCAAGCTGAAGCCACACAGGAGGCCTGGGTTTGATTCTTAGTTCAGTCTCTGGGCTGGTAATGGGGGCGTGTGTCAATATCCCAGTGACTTGGTGAGGCTGAGGTAGAAGAATTGCAAGCTTGAGGGTGGCCTGGGTGACAGCAAGACCCTGTCTACAAAAAGAGGACCCAGGTACATGGCACAGAAATAATGCACTGCTCAAGAGGAGCTGAAACCTATGTAGTGACCATGGTTCAAATCCTGCCCTGGTCAGCCTGAAACATGCCAAGTATGCATATGATTGCCCAGAATCTGATGGGCTGGGGGATTAGAAGAAAGGGACTGTGGCATGACTAGACTCTGAGAAGGATGCTCATCTCTCCCTCTCCTGACCTTCCTCACTCACTTTCATGACTGTGCATATGTGCTCTGTCATGAATAAGGAAAATCTGTATTTACAGAAAGAGCTGGGAATGGTTGCCTGTGCTTGTAGTCCCAGATGGGAGAGTGAGGCAAGAGGAGTGTGACTGTGAGACCCTGCTTAAAAAAAAAAAAAAAAAAAAAAAAAGAAGAAGAAGACCCTTTCTGTCACAGTCTAAGCAGCCATTACTCCCCTGGACTAAAAGCCCGGTCACCTCCTTAAGTTTGAACAGTACCCTTGTAATCAGCCAGAACTGGTCTGGGTGGCAGAGACCTGGTGCTGACTGCTGACTCCTGCTCAGAAGGCACACGTGCTGGGAGAGCCGAGACCCGGGGCTGACCCCACTGCAAGGAGGCGTGTGGGTGCTGGCTGCCATGGGGGGACCGTCCGAATAGAATCAGGTTTCGGGATGGACCAAAGGGACCGAACTGACCGATCAGAGCTGCACAAGCTTCAATCATATATGGGCCTGGATGAAACTTTGGAAGAAAAATATTTTTATTTAAAAGCTTATCCGTGGGGCCAGCAGGTACCTTGGAGGTTGAGGCGGCTGGATCCCACACGGCCAACTGTGCAGTTTGAGCCTCAGACCCACGGGCTTAAAAAATAGCTCCAGGTGCATGTGCATACATGCTCCGGATCCCAAGAGGAGAATGAGAGAGAAGGGATTGTGGCATGGCCATCCTCTCTGGGGAGTGATTTCTCTCTCTCTCTCTTTCCCCCTCTGTCTCTGTCTCTCTCTGTGGTGAATGCACACACCCTGTAACAAAACAAACAACAACAAAAAGTTATCCCTGAACACATTTTGGGGAGACAGTCTTTTGGACAGTCCTCACTGTCTCCCAAACGACATCTCTAATAAAGCTTTGCTCCTCAGTAAACTTCGCAGGGCCAAGTTCAGTTGTTCAGTAACCAGCCTCTGTTCCCAGTTCACCACCTCCTCCACCCGTGGCTCAGCTACACACCGAGTGCCCAACACGAGAGCTCGTAGCAGGTGTTTGATAATTAGGTGTTGAAGAAATGAATATATTGGGTCATAGGAAAGGCCAGGAGGTATTTTTCTGTTTTTCTATGCAAAAATGTGCTATGACTTTTCTGACGACCCAGTGGTATGACCACAAAATTATTCTTACTGCAAGTAGGATGTATAAAGAGGGCATCGGTTCTTTGATACATAGCTGGCCAGATTTTTCTTATAAACTTAGAGCCTACCAGCTGGATAGTGGAGACCAAAGCTTTAGGTCAGCTTTAATCTTACTTGGAAGAAATAATTAATGCTCTTTTTTGAGGTTTAGCTCAGTCTTTCAGATTGTTCCCCTGCCTCCGGGATTGTCTCTGGGATGCTGTTCCAGGCACAGAGGAGGCTGACCTCGGCCTCACTGGCGAACAGGCCCCCACCTGGAGCTGACCCTGCTCTGCCTGGCAGGGCTGATCTGTGTCAGGCCATGCTCCGGGTCTCTGTGGCTGAGCAACGTGTGGTCTATTCCTGTTCAATGTGGTCAGGGCCCCAGAGATGTGGCCTTTTCTTGGGCATTGACAGTGCTGCTGACATGTCTCCCATCTGTCCTCTGGTCCAGTCTGAGGCCCTCGACTCAACTCTGTAGGAAGCTGGGAGCTTTGGAGCACCAACTAGCTACTGCTGCCTACGCACAGTGTTCTCACCTTGTCAGGAGCCAGCTGCCTCGTGTTGGACGTAGAAAAGCAAAAGGGAAGGGAAAGCTAGAAGTTTCTGAAATCTTATCCCTGTGCATGAGAGAATGAATGTTGAGAGATGGTCACAAAGAAGTGTCACACGAGATCCTTGACCTGAAAAACAGAGAGATTCATTTGGGAGGAGGCTTGGAGACACATCTTGATATTTTAATCCGATATCTCAAACAACCTGTAAAACTGAGATTCAAACGTGCTTGCCTTGTTCTGAGCCATTCGCTCTTTGTTCGATGGAGAGAGGAGTAAAGGGTTGAAAGGGAGAGGTCCAGAGTCTGGTGCAGCTGGAGGAGTAGTTCAGAGTGTGTGGAATAGGTGCTGTCCTTTCACACCTACTCCTGGGTGTCTCCTGCCCTGCCCAGGAAAGGACGAAGGAGCCAGGGAGCCGGGAAAGAGCAGCATCTGCTGTGGCCGGGATTTATCCTATCTACTCACTGATTGTCTCCCCTTTCTTCACGATAATCTCCCACCCAATGAAGCAACTCAGCCTAGATGAAGCTGCCCGAGGAGCCAGCCAGTAGGGGTGGTTAAGGGGCTGGACTCCCACATGGCCAATCACGGTTTAAGTCCCAAACCTGGTGGCTTAAAAATCATGCTGAGAGCATTTGTGTGCATGTCTAAAATCCCAGGAAGAGAATGGAAGAGAAGGGATCGCAGCATGGCCAACCCCCCACCCCGCCAGAGCAAGGGAGGCGGGTAATTCTTACTTTCCCTCTCACTGTCTCTGGCTCTTTGGCAAGCACATGTGCCTCATTATAGAAACCTTAAGAAAAAAAAAAAAAAAGCAGCCCGGTCTTTTTTCTCCCCAATTCTACCCTGCTTCTTTGCTGAAGAACCAACCAATCTCCATCTTTCAAACAAGGTCTCTTTGAAAGCATTGACTGCTTTAAAAGGCAATCACGATATTCACTTTCATGACATTTAACTTCAGAATGTCATTTCTTATTTACTTATTTGAATTGCTTTTTTTTTTTTTTTTTTTTTTTAGTCAAACAAACAAACAAACACACAACTGTTGTAATTACCTTTATTAAAATTAGGCTGCTGTTAAACTTGGTTTGCATTTCCGGAGCCTTTGCCAGCTGATTAACTCGAAGTAGAAAAAGTAGCTGGCTCAGAATCTGCCATCTTTAGGGAGCAAATCCTCACGCAGGGAGTCAGGAGTTGCAGGTTTTCAAGGAAGGCTACCAAATTCACTGGCTCTCAAAGAGCCTTGAGGGTGAAGCTAGGGTTCAAGAAAATCTTTCTGAATAAACCCCCTCCAAGGGAGCTGTGCGTGTTCAGGGGAACAGCAACTCGCTTTGCTTCCTAAGGGGCCAATCTCCGCTCAGGTGGCCTTGTGAACTCACTCGGAGGCCAGCGCCTGTGCCTGACAGACATAGCAAAATGGAAGCAGCTCCCTGGAGTCTGAGACAGCCGGGTGCCACTTCGCTTCCTCAGCTCGACACCCCTCCTCATTACATAATTTCCTCCTGAGCCCACACAATAGGCAAAATGTATGCTAGAGAGGCCTTCCTTCGCCAAAACATAATTTTCTGCACACCATGATTAACAAAACCATCTTCTCCTCACCAAGAGTGTGTGATTGGCCCTGATTACTCAACTGCGGGATGACAGGGATAGGTGACTTGGTTTCCTGTCGCATCCTCACCCTCTCCTCCCATCAAGTGATAATCATGATGATTCTCAAATGCTAAATTCACTAAGGGCTGATTTGCCGCACTTGCCACTTATCCAACCAATTTAGCAGCAAGGCACTCTTGGGAACTAATTTTTGGTTTGAATCGTCTTCATCTACACCTTGGCATAAATGAAGACTGTCTGGTCCAATGAGAAGGCAGGGTTCTCTGCTCCATCTCAGGTGAAGGTTAGATGTGGCGGTGGTCGACCCGGGCATCAGAGCATGGTGACACCTGTGGTCCTTCTGCACTTGCCGCCTTCTGAAGTGTCCCCTGGCCTGCTCCATGAACACGGAGCTGTGTGTGTAATGGCAGGCCGAGCACTGGAGAGCGGGCCACAGTGCACTTCTGCTCTGGAATAAGGAAGGCAGCCGAGACCCAGGGAATGGTAGTCCTGGACAGATGCAGAGGTCAGGGGCTCCATGTCCACTACCAGCCTCACACCGGTCTGAATTCCCCTGGGGGCCTTTCTGACCAGGACCAGAGCGAGGCTGCCCACCCAAGAACCATCACCTGGGTTTAGGATTTCAGAAACTTACCAGCAGGGTAAGTTGGTCTTCAGGATCCTCTTTTAGAATTTCATTTGTTTATTTTTAATTGGCCAGAAGTTGTATGTTGCTATGAAGGGAGAAGGAGAAAGCACCCCGATGGGACATGAGGATGCTGCAGTCCCTTCTCCATGTCTTCATTGTGTCGAGATTTTCGGCAAGCATGCACACATGCCTAGCGTGGCTTTCAAGCTGTCATATCTGGGATTTGAACTGTGTGCTTGGCCATGTGGGACCCAGCTCCCTTAATGACTGGTCCTTCAGCCCGCCCTGGATCTCTCTTTAGACCTCCCTCCCCTTTCACAGCTTCTCTATCGTAAGTATTTGGTGCTGCGTTGGCCACAACTGCCCAAACCATTCTTAATTATTTCCTGCAAGTATCTTAGCTGCAAGAGAACCATTTCTTTTTTTCTTGGCAAATCCTTTTTCTCCTGCTGACTCGTATCGACTCTGTGTGCCTCCCTGGGCCTTTCTCTGCCCTATCTGTTACTAAGCATCGAGTTCTCCTGCTGTGAATCTTCCCTCGATTCTCTTCTTAGACCCAAGTCTGCCTTCCTGTGTCCCATCCTTTCAGTTTTTTCCCAGACTACTGGCTATCTGGTTCCATGCACGGAAATAAGAGAATATAGGAAGTAACAATATCATGTATCTGTCGTAAACTGGTGAGATGATATCTTCACCCAGAGAACTGACACTCACGCCAGGCATCTTGAGCCTTCAGCAAGACAGCGGGAGGACAGGGCCGAATACCTGCACTTTTCAGAGCCCTTTAGCTCCCGCTCGCCCCCTCAGTGCTGCCTACTCTGATGACGCCTAGGGTAGCTTAGTCAACATGCTCACAGACTTGTTCCAGTCTTTTCTTTTTTAATTAATTAATTAATTTGGAGAGGTTTTCGCTATAGGGCGTGTGCGCTTGCCAGAGACAGACAGAGAGACAGAAAGTGAGAAATCACCCCCCGGGGGGATGGCCACGCCGCAATCCCTTCTCCTCCATTCTTCTCTCAGGATCTTGGGCACACATGCACACGAGCCTGGCGTGAGTTTTAAGCCACTGGGTCCGGGATGCGAACCGTGGTCAACTACATGGGAGTCCAGCAACATAGCCATTACGCTAACTGCTGGTCCCCCTGTTCCGGTCTTGTATGTAGGGCAAGTCTTTAAGGTGGCTATTTCTTCCAACCAGAAATTAAGGTACACAATCTAAACAAACAAAAAACGAAATGATTTCTTCTAGGTTGTACATTTATTGATAGTATAAAGAGAACTTTATAAGAAACACATTATTTAGGTATACAATGAAAATCATTTTTATTGCACCAATGGTAAGACCGTAGACGTTCCTTAGCGTAATGAAGCTATGTGGTCCCACGCTTGCCGTGTCAGAGCCTAAAGCCACAGCAGAGTGAGAGACTGAGGTCAGCATGGAGTTTTCGTTCACTAAGCTGTGTGATGCAGAGTGAGTCCTGAACACCCGCGCCTGCCCTTCGCCTCATTCTCTGACCAGGAGAGGCGTGCTATGGAAGAGTTGACCGTGTTGTCCTTGGCATCAGATGACCTCAGTTTCACTTTCAATCCTGGCTCCAGCGTGTACTCAGCACTGTGACTTCGGGCAAGTAAATTGTCACCTCTCTCCGCTGCACTTTGCTTACCTGTGAAGTAGAGACGGTAGCAGTAACCAGCTCGTTCAGCCATGGGTTGTACAACAACCAGTCTTAAGTGTTCAGTAAACAGTGACCATAATTATAAGATTAATAAAGCATATGATTAGATTAAGAGAGTTCAGAATTCTTTTTAACATCGCTCTATTTACTGCGAAAGAAGGACAGAAGGACTAGAAGGGATACTGTACAGGTTCTGCCCGCACCCTCAGTAGCCTCCTCATTTTCCTCAAGTCCTCTCGAACAGTCCCACACAATTTCCAGACCCACATGACTGAGTTGGTGCCCTTCTCATCCACCCCAAGCAAGAGCTTTTCTGGGGAAGAAGGAGACTGTGTGTCTTAAGTATAAGTTCTCAGTTTCATTTCCCAAATGAGTTCTGTTGGGATCCAGGATCTGCTTCTCTAATAATGACCTTTCCCAGGGAAAATTAAAGACTCATTCATCTAAGGACCACTGAATGTAAAATTGCACTTGTAAAATATCACCAGCTAATCATCATCCTTCAACTTTGTGGCAAATAGGAAGCTTTTACCCTCAGAACACTTAAGAATTTGGGTTTTAAGAAGCCATAACCCAAAGGTAATACATGAATCTTTCTCAAGGAAACTTCCTGCCAAGCTCTTTTGCTGTGGTTTTCTTCCCACCCACCTAAACCTCATGAAAGTAAAAATAATGATCAATCATATGAAGTGGGACTTGTCCAAAATAACTGAAATGCTACAGAAGATGAGTGCGAGAGATGCATAGCAGCAGACCCTGCTTATCAAGCCGGGGGATGAGTCATTCATGTTTGGCGCTGGTTGATAGAAGGTCAGAGACAAACCCCATATGCAGAGCCTCTGCCCTGTGTCCTACCAGCCCGGCATCCACTTCTGCCCGTCAGCAGCCCGTCAGCGAGAGTGGCCTGGCTGTTGTTGTGAACCTGAAGCTTCAGCCTGCAGAGACAGCGTGCCCAGATCTGTGCTCATGGGCCCAAAGAAATGAGGGTGGTGATCATTAGGAAAACCCACCTCATTTGTTTTCTCTGCTCTTTTCCTTAAACAAGAATGCTAGGGGACCAGCAGTTAGCATAATGGCTATGTCGCTGGACTCCCATGTAGTCGACCGTGGTTCACGTCTTGGACCTGGTGGCTTAAAACTCACGCCGGGTGCGTGTGCGTGCGTGCCCAAGATCCCGAGAGGAGAATGGAGGAGAAGGGATTGCTGCCTGGCCATCCCCCCAAGGGGTGATTTCTCGCTTTCTGTCTCTCTATCTCTCTCTGTCTGTCTGGCGAGCACACGCGCCCTATAGCAAAAACCTCTCCAAAAAAAAAAAAATAATAAGAATGCTATAAAAAAAAATTCACATGTGCCTTTCCCACCTCCTTTTAAAGTAAAAAGTCTTTCTTTCAAGCCTGTGTGTTGATGGATGACGCTTTTGCAGTGTAAAGCTAGAGCGGGGCAGGGGTAACTTTGAGGACGAGGGATTAACTTCAGCCTCTGATTCTGGCAAATGCAGTAATCAGAATGGCACTGCCCAGTCAAGGCATGAGACGAAGCCAGGAATGTGTGCAGTTCTACTTTCCCTCTTCTCTAGGTTGCTTTGACTAAGTCGTTAAACTTGTTGACTTATTTATAAACCACAGACTAGGTACCTGACATGGAAAGATGAAGAGGTCATAGCCCTCGACCTCAAGAAGCTCGCAGTTTCCTGGGAGTGGTGAAAGAGAAAACAAGTGGGGCCAGCCCTGTAGTGAAGAGCTTGAGGGACCTGAATCTCACATGGCCAACCACAGTTTAAATCTTGGACCCTACAGCCTGAAAAACAGGTTCGGTGTATATGTCCAAAATCCTGAAGGACGGAGCAATGGAGGAGAAGGGCTTGCATCATGACCCATTGGGGAGGGGGTGCTCTGTGTGTGTCTCTCTGTATATATTGCTATCACTTTCTGGTGAGCGGTGAGCACACACACCTTTTGGAAATAAAGAGAAAGAGAGAAAATAAATTATTACACTGCTACATTTGGGTGACCAGAAGGTGCCATGGGAGCCCCAGAAAAAGCACCCAACTTGAAGAACTCCAAAAGGATCCTGAAAGAATCGATGTCTAAGACAGAGTCTGAAAACAAACTCGATTGGTCCTACTATACACTCCCAACTCAGATCACATCTGTGATGCCAAAATGTGTGCTTCCTCCCCCCCAGCAGCCAATAAGCAGTTCTGTCTTGGACACCCGTAAGGCGTCCTCTGATCCAGCTCAGCTCTGATGCCATCTGCCTGGAGACAGTGTCAGAGTCCACAGGCCAAGGGCTCAGTCCCACAAGAGGACCCTCCACTTCAGACTCCAGCCACAAGCCCAGACCTCGGGAACTTCTGTCCAGCTGACTACAAGTGGAGGATCCCATGAGCCCTTCTTTGGGTTCAATTAGTTTTCTAGAGTGATTCATGTAACTCAGGGAAACACTTATTTACAGTTACTGGTTCATTATAAAGGACATTTTAAAGGACACAAGTAAACAGCCCAATGAAGAGACACACAGGGCAAGGTCTGGAAGTGTCCCGAGTGCAGGATCTCCTGTCCCCATGGAATCCCGATGGGGAGAGTCCTGGTTCATCTTCCTGCAAGCCTCTATGTGTTCAGCTGTCTGGGAACTTCCCACAGCCTGGCCTTTGGGGTGTTAGGGCTAATAGGCATGGCCTTGCTGTGCAGTGTTCCTTCCTCCTGGCGATGGGGTAGGGCCCTCTGGAATGAGGCCCTCTGTGATTGATGAGAAAGGCAGGGAGAGACTGGGGTTGCTGTGGCTTGTCTTGGGGAGAAGGAAGAGCAGGCCAAAGGAAGGCAGCAGAAAGCCAGACTGTCTTTCACCTTTCTCTCTCTGAAGCTGCTTCAGGAACCAAGGACAGAAGGCCACAGACCTCCGAGCCAAGAACCAGGCAGGAAGCCCCATACATACATGCATGTCCTACTGTCACAGAGACAGAAGGAAACACGGACTCCAGAGAGGGGCTGGCATTAACGAGGAGTGGCAATCTCAATGGGAAGTTTAATCTAAATCATAAAAGGTCTCTTAAAAAAATCCACCTACTCTGAAAAGTTTCACCTCTGAAGTTTAGTGAGAAGTCAGAAACGGAAGAGGCATTGTTCCTGCTGTCTAAGGCCCTTACGGACTGCAAGTGTGGGCCTGCACAAGAAGGCTGTGTTGGAACCAGCAGTTAGCGTAATGGCCATGTTGCTGGTCTCCCACGTAGTCGACTGTGGTTCGCGTCCTGGACCCGGTGGCTTGGGACTCACACCAGGCATGTGTGCGTGTGTGCCCAAGATCCCGAGAGGAGAATGGAGGAGAAGGGATTATGGCGTGGCCATCCCCCCTGGGGGGTGATTTCTCGCTTTCTGTCTCTATGTCTGCTCTCTGTCTGTCTGGCGAGCACACGCGCCCTATAGCGAAAACCTCTCCAAAAAAAAAAGAAGGCCGTGTTACTGATGCTCCTCCAGACTGACACTGAAGTTCTACACTCAGGAACCAGCACCCCCAAGAGAACTTCTCACTGTGTCCGGTGGTGAACAGGACAGGTGGGGGCAGTGAGGTCAAATGGGCGAGGGAGCGAGGGAAGCTGGGTAGGCCACAGCTTCTCTCCCAGAGTTACCGCGGGATAGGGCGGCCTGGAGCTACGGTGGTAAGCCAGTGAACCATTGTCCTACCCTGCCACACCTGAGCCTAACAAGTCCTCCGTTCACACTCTGCTTTGGGAAGCAAACACACTGTGGTGAGGGATGCCCTGGTGTAACCCAGGGAGTATTCAAGCCACTGACAGGAGAGGTGAGCCACTCCGGCCTCCTGAACAAAGGACGCTCACTGTCACCTCTCCTGACCGCTTTGCCATCAGCAAGCAGGACACCTTGGCTTTTGTGCTGGGGTGCTTTCAACCACGGTTATGTGCAGGAGTTGCTATTACCATCCTTGCTGGGTAATTGAGGATATTAAGTGAAAGTGCTTTATGAACTAGAAAGTACCATCTAAACGCAGATTATTTGTGTTATTGTGTAATTGTCAGTCCTCACAGAACACTGTGAAGCAAGCATTATTAACTCTCATGTTGGGGTTGAAGAAACAGAGAAGGCAGAGAAGAAAATGTAATGCCCAGGCAAGAAAAAACAAGGGCGGTTTTCTTTCTAAAAAAATCAAAAAAGAAAGGGGGGATTGAAACACTCAATTTTACAAACTCTCTTCTAATCTAACCGTTTCAGGTTTAAATAACGCTTTCATTTAAGCCTTTTTTTTGAGTGCATACTCAGAAAGAGCTATTTCCCCTCTACGCTTTACATTCTAAACAGTACATTTCATCTCTCACTGAGAACAAAGAAGAGCTCAATAAACTGCAGGTTTTTTATGTTTGTTGGTGAAATCAACTTTTAGAAAATGGGAGCTCGTGTTCGGGAGGGCGGGCGGGCAGGCTGGGCGTCGACCACCGCCAAGCACTGCCCTCCCTCACCTCTGCCCGGAGGAGGGGGCAGCTTCTGAACACCAGCGCGTCTTTGTTCTTGCCTGCTCTCAAGTGGCTTTGCTCTAACCTGACATCGATCCCTTCAGTGAAGTGTCTTTGTCATTTGTAGCTCTAAGTGCTGCAGCAGCCACAGCGGGTGGAGAGGCTGCGCTGGGGCGGCTAGGAGTGCTTCCATGGCTAGAATTCCCTCCTGACGAGGGCCTTATCTTGATGAAAGGAGCCAGTGGCCAGACACCACGGATGGGTTTGCCCTTTGCATTAGCTCGAGGACACTGTGACACGTAGGGCCTGCTCCCTGTCAGCGGGCCAGTCCCAGCTTCCCTGGGTGGGGCCAGTGGAGAAGGGTGCAGCGTGGGTGCAGTTCAGCCAGGCCCCTGAGCCAGGGAAGGCCGCTCACAGTAGAAGCCCTTTCATATAGAAGGAGAGGGAGGTGTTTCCAAGGGCTTAGGATGTGTGAAGTAGGACACGATTTAGTGAGGATGACCCAGTTTACGCGTTTAGCTTACCGTAATTACTCTCAAGTGCCCTTCTATGTTTTTTCCGAGGCTTCGTCTCCATCTCGCCATGTTCTGGCACTGGTCGCCATGACACTCTCCCAGTTAATGCTTACCTACCACGCACTGTGTGGCTGAAATGGCAGACCCCAAAATTTCAGATGCATCTCTTGAGTGTATATCCGAATTTAACCAGATAGAGAGGTTATCAGTTCTGAGGTCTCCAGTGAAGCGCAGCTTCCCTGAGGCCTGCAGCAGATCCAGGGAAAACCTTGGTGGCTTCTCAGAGAAAACCCAGTGACCCCCAAAATGGCGGCCACAGGCCATGGTGCTTAAAGGTCTGCATCTTCTCAGGTGGGAGCAGGTGCAGGTGGGACTGGGAACAAGATCTGAGAATGGGAATTCAGGAGTGAAAAAGCCACTTTTCTCTGAATTTTTTTATTACTACTGTTGAAGGAAAAAATGATTACTGACTATAACACAAAGTGGGTTTTCTTTTTACATTGCCTAAAATAGTATTTTTATACAAAAACTTTTGTTAAGAATATAATTATGGACATAATTACAATACCATAGTTATCTAGAGACTCTATGAGATAGATAAAATTAAAATTCTGCTTTTAAAAATAGAACAAAACCAATTTCTTCTCTTGGTATCAAGACGGAGGCTTACCTTATCTGCTGATACTAAGAATCTATTCCAACTATTTTAAAGGCTTGCTCCTCCAACGCTTTCTTCCGGTATTCCAAGTGGGTGGTTGTCCTTTTTAATTCTTCGTTGTTTCACCTGCCATCTGCAGGTTAGGTGGTATTTAAGTTCTCTTAAGGAGTTTATATAAAATTTCCTTTGCATCGCTTTTGTTTTTGCTTGTCAGAAGGCATGTGTGCTCTCCCAGGGACTGACACGGAGAGAAAGGTATGGAGAAAGCATTACCCCAATGGGACATGGTCGCACCATAACCCCTTTTCTTCCATTCTCCATCCTTTGTCCAGGTCGAGATTTGGGGCATGCATGCACAAGCTTCTGGGTGGGGATTTGAACTCTGTGGTTGACCGTGGGGGATCTGGCTCCTTTAGCCACTATGTTATTGAACAAGCCCAAGTATTTCTAAGAAAATAAACATTTGAGTTTTTGTTTGTTTGGTTTTGCCCTGAGTCTCTGAAACCAGGACATACATTGGGTGGTCCTAACCAACATCTTCTGCATTTCTGATTCAAGCGAGGCCTTGTGGATATCTTGATTGGTGACAGTTCGATGAAATGAACAGGGGAAGAAAGGAAAGCACGTTCACTCCCTTACTGTGGTGTCGGGAAGGCCTTGGATTGCGGTTCTTTACTCAATCTCTACTTCTTTTTTTCAAGATTACAAAATTTGAAGGACATCTCTTCAACAACAAAAACCTGTACCTGCATTAGCAATTAACACTAACCCTCTTTTACAATCATTCCATTTTCTCCCCTGCTGTTTCAGGAAAGTCTGAATTAAAAAGCCTGGTGCTGCTCAAGGGCAATTAATACTACTGAGATGACAGAAGATCTTAGAGCAGCTGACAAAGTGGCCCTGGGAGGGAACTGGGCCCTAGCTCAAAGTCACGGTGGGAAGTGTGTGTCCCATGTAGCACGAGCTTTATGCGTGGAGAATGAAAAGATTTTCATCACCCAGGATAATGCAATTAAAAAGCACACCACCAGAACCACCCCATGCAAGCTTGTTCAAAATTGGGCCTCAGACCCAGGGCCCGATTGAAATTTGAAGCTTGAACATCCTGATCTGCAGAGAGGGAGGAAAAGGGGGGTGGGCTGCCTCCTTGTGCAGACAGGTGCCTGTTGGTGGAATGGAGGGACATTATGTTCGTTGCCCATGGTAAGAAATGATTAGAGGACCTCGGATGGCTGGACAGAGGGACGCATGCCTAATGTCAGCAGAGAAGCTAATTAAAAGCAGGGTCTCAGGCACCGTGTTCTCCTTTCCTCTCGGTGTTTCTGCAGTGTGCTGTGCACACACAATTTAACATGCATGGACAAAGGAGAGCGAGCGTCTCTAATTGCCCGAAAATGACACAGTGTTTGTTGTCCCGAATGCCGCTTTGCCCAGGTGGAAATTGTTTTCCTGATTAGCTGCTCACACAGCCTCTGCTGCTGTCCACCCTACGGTTGGGAATTTTTTCTAATCTTATTGAGATGAGCACAATTCAAGCTGTTGATTGCTGAAACAACAGGAGCAATCATTCTAGACAATTGCTATGACACTGGATTGGCAAGCACCAAGGAGACAGAAAGCCTCCTCACCCTCCCCCCTCTAACCAGAGCCCCATGAAATGAAACAGCACAAGGGAGGAAGGCCTGGCCAGCTTCCGGTCTTGGATCCTCCTGTTTCCAAGGCATGAGGCACACCCCACAAGGTTTTCACTTCTTATCCTGAGTCCCCACCCCCACCCCCGTCATTGGTAAGGACACTCCCGTTCCAAGTTGAGCTAACCCGGTTGAGTTCAAACCAGTACACGTTGGGCTACTTTTGACGGTGAAGGATTCACATTGTTTTGTTCCCATGAAAGCTTCAGTGCAAAGAGACAATTTTCACAGCAGTCCTCTGTTTAATTACAAATTCTTGTTGTAGAATATCTGGTGGGAAAGAGTAGAGGAATAACAAAAAGCTGGGGAACACACACAGACGCACGCTCGTACAGGTGTGCGTGCAACAGAGAGGGTAGCGAGGAGGTTTGGCAGCAATAACAAAGATGGCTGCAGCGTACTGGCTGCGTTCTCTGTGCAGGTCCTGAGCTAAGCCTTCCTATGCGTGCTCCTCTTAATGTTCACAATAGGCCTGCCTGGGAGGGGTTCCTTCTATGGCGTCTGCTTCATAGATGAGAAAACGGAGGTTTAACACAGTTCAAGACACAGAGCTGGAAAGTGGGAGGGCCAGAATTCAAATTAGAATGGGACCCAACTTCTTAACCAAAACCCCCCAAGCAGGGTGTCCAAGGTGCACAAAAAGAACCAAAGTCTTAATGATGGGCCCATCTCCAGGTGATTAAGCTGTTAACAAATTTTAATTTATTCCCAAACATGGGATCTTTCACCATTTGGCGTTGCAGAGCCTATATAGGAAACAAGAACTGAGTGTCATGGCACCAGCTTCATTCAAGGGCCAAGGAATAGCGAAGCGAGACACAAAGTTGCAAATTGTCTTCTTGTGCATCTTCTACCAGGGAATTTAAGACATATCAAATCTGAGAAGTGAGAGACCAAGCAGGGTAACAGAAGGGAATTTTTCCTGGAAAAGGCAGAGATTTCTTGCACTTCCAAAACCTACTTCCTTTTCTCTCCTTACAAGGTCATTCTGAGGATTGCCCACTGTCCTAGCATTGGTAGGTGTGTCATCTAGCATGTAAATGACATTATGACGTCTGGGGTCTTCCAAAGGTCATTGTGGTAGCCAACCTCGTACTCCACCTGTGTAGGCTGGATTTTCTTTGTGGGAGCCCAATCTTCATTGTTGACTTGCATTCTATTCTATTGTGTAAAAGAGGGGGTACGGTTAGGGAGGGGCTGGGGCCTGATAAGCCCACGGACTGTATGGCGGGTGCAGACACCTTTGGGGAGGGGTTAAGGTATGATATGAGTGTGGGCTATATAGAGAGTGACAAAATGAGATTTAAAAATGGCAATTTGGGGGACCGGCAGGAGGTGTGGTGGTTAAAGATGCTGGATTCCCACATAGCCGACCGCAGTTCAAGTCCCGACCTTATAGCTCGCTTTCTCACTTTCCTTTTCTCTCTCTTTCTGGCCAAACAATAATAATAATAACAACAACAACAACCACAAATGGAATTAAATAAATAATTACTTCTTTTTTAAAAAGGCAAGTTTTAGAACAGACCCTTGGTCTGGTGTTTAAAGGAGCTGGATCCCAGATGGCTGACCACGTGGTTCTAATCCCAGCTCTGGCACCTTGGAAAACAGTCCACATACATGTATGTGTGTGCCCAAATCCTGATAGGATGAAAAGATGGAGGAAATGGGATCGTGGCATGGCCATGATCCCGGGAGGTGGTGGGGGGAGTTTCTCCCAATCATTCTCTTTTTGTCTTTGTCTGACACGTGCACACACCCTCTGACCAAATAATAGAGGGCGGGGGAGGGGGAGGACGGCAGCTCCTGCAATTTGTTGTAAATGAGCTGTCTAGGCAGACCAAATCGTGAGTACTCCCGAGCAGTAGCCATTCCTACCTATACCTGCTTCCTGCTTAGAACGCTGCAGCGCCACAGAGCCTCTGTTTTGACAGTGATTCACACACACCACAGCTTCTTTTTTTTTTTTGGAGAGGTTTTTGCCATAGGGCACGTGAGTTCGCCAGACAGACAGAGAGAGACAGAGAGACAGAAAGCGAGAAATCACCCCCCAGGGGGGATGGCCACTCCACAATCCCTTCTCCTCCATTCTCCTCTCAGGATCTTGGGCACGCATGCACACGTGCCCGGCGTGAGTTTAAGCCACCGGGTCTGGGACGTGAACCGCGGTCGACTACATACATGAGAGTCCAGCGACATAGCCATTACGCTAACTGCTGGTCCCCACACACAGCTTCTTAAGAAAGACAGAGAATTACAACCTGAAACCTAGAGCATGAGAAGGTGGTTGTATCCATGATTCACAACTCAAAATATGCTTGGGAAGGTGGAGAGGGCAGAGAGGAGATGCAAGAAGGAGGATTGTGAGAAGTGTTTCTTAAATGTGGATATTCCTTAGGGAATAATTTGCATATCTATAAATGGGAGTTGGTGGAGAAAGAAAAGCCCTTCTAAAAGCTGAAATCTCTCTTCAGAATGAATAGCTCTACTTGTCTCTGTCTGTTGGCCATTAACATGCACCGTCACATAACACCTCCTTCATTACCTCCTTTACTCCTGTCTGTACGATTGTATTCAGCCAATTCTCTCTGCATTGTTTACCTGCCTTCCTGGCTTGATGACAAGCTCTTTCAAAGAAGTAAAATGAAGTTCTGAAATGACTTTTCAGCCCATAGTCCCTAACAGAGTTCCTCGTCTGTATTTATTGGTTGATAAGATGCTTGTGCTCATTTTTTTTCTCCTTGCTTAAAGTAACAAAGGGAATTTAATCTAAGATGTACAAGAAGGGCTCAGAAATGAAGACTAGAAAGTGCTTTTTCTCTACAACCCCAGCTACTTTATTCGTGCATCCACCTACCTACTGATCCATTATTCAATGCTCTTAGAATGATGCCAACAAGACAGGTACAAAGAATAGATAAATGGCCACATCCTTTAGGATCTCACTGCCTGCAGGATGGAGCTGCTAACCACACCCTTGCATGCTTGTGTGTCAACTTGCTGAGCACTTACTGAAAGCTGGGATATATCTGTGAATAGAACAGGTACAGTCTTAATCTCATAAAGCTTGCATTCTACTGGGTGAGGCAGACATTCACAAAATCACTTGTAAAAAAAAAAAAAGCACACGATTCCATGGGTATATACAATGGGGTGGGGGTGGGACTAACTTAGATTAGGTCAAGAGTGGTGGTGGTCCGACTTCTCACACAAGGTTCCTTGTAGGATTAGAAGGCTGAAGAGGGATTAGCCAAAAGAGGAAGAAGAGAATCCCAAGGATCCCAGTTGGGTGGCCTTGAGGAGAAAGAGTTTGCCATAAATAAAGATGTGGAATAAAACTAGCGATTCTACGGTGTGGTTGGGGCTAGTTCTTGGTGCTGCCAGATGGCTGAGTGAAGCGGGGCAAAGTTAGGCAGGAGGTTGTGGGTATGTGTTTGCTTTTATCTTGGTGTCACTGTCTAACATCCAAGCCCTTTGTTATTTGGAAGCCTCTTCTGCTTTGGTAGCCATAGCTATGGACTCCCTGTGTGGAAGATGAAGAAGAGAGCTCCTCTTATCCTCTAGCACTATGAGGCATTGCCATGAGACCTACATTTGGCCAATCATTCACCTCTCTGGGTTCCTGAATCTGGAGCAAAAAAGGCAAAGTCAAAGGAAGAATTCGGAATTCCTTCATGGCGGTGGCACCCTGCAGCAGCGAGGGGTGGCAGTAGCACCATCTGAGGCTGTGTCCTAGACAGTCCCTTCCCCCTGATCTCGGAGACCCCCATCCTCACTTCCCAAGCCACCTCATTTCTGTGAGCCTGCTGTAGTCTTCCCAAAGCTCCCTCTTTCTGAGATCAGCAGAACTAGTTCTAGTGGCTCACAACCCCAACCTAGACTGGTGAACACTGATGAGGCCGTTGACTTTAACTTTAGAACATCAGAAGCTGTGAAGGGTTCTACGCAGGGAGTAAGGAGAATGAATTTAGATTTCAACATCATTAAAAGTCCTTAAATTACTTTCGCATAGCTTATTATTATTTTTTTTCTAGCAACTAGAGTGATAAATACTATCATCTCTCTTGTTGGCAAAAAGAAAGAGAATGGAATTGGAAGAAGCCAAGTGAGTCTTCCAATGTGAAACAGCTAATTAATGGCAGAATAAGTACCAGACTTGAGGTATTCTGATTTCTTATATGCTGTTCCTTCCATTGCCCCACACAATGAGTGGAAAACGTGTAGCATAGGTAGCTCAGAAAGATATTTCATGATTTCTATGTCAGAAGCAATAGTAATTGTTTAAGCTGTATACATGAAAGCACCTGCAGGGATTCCTTCAACTTTACAGAGAATACTCAGACCCTCTCCTATCCAAATTGGTTAGGAGATCCACATGCAAAGGTAGCAGATCCAGCGCACAGTGAGTCTGGAAATACCTCCCACCTGCAGCTAGGACCATGCGCATTCACCAATGTGTGCAGCTGCGAGACCTGTGCTCTCGCTGGAGAAAAAGTCCAAGTTTGGAATCACAAGATGCCAAAAGACAGGAGAAAAAGTCCATTATTGAGAAGATCAAGCACGGTATGTTGGAACTTGCTAGGAAGTAGCAAAGCTTCAGAGTCAAACGTAAGTTGTCACTTCAGACCCCAGTAATATAATACTTTGTGGGACTTTGGGAAGGACTAACTGAGGTAGCCCATGGGAGGTTCTTAGCACAAAAACCAGCGTAGATCAGATGCTCCGTGAGTGTTCTTTTCCTTACTGTGTTTTCAGAGAGGTTAGAGGGCAAGTGGGATTTGTCCTCTGGATTGATGAGGTGGGTCAAAGAGGATCGTAGCACAGAAGTCGTGTTTAAGTCCAGATCAGGCCGTGAGAGGCTGTGCAGAGACTCCAGAGGGGACCCCGGCAGCAGGAGGAGGGTGGCAGCAATCTCATCCTCCCTTTCCCATCCAATTATGTTGCTGTGATTTTCTTTCTAATAACTTATCAGGAACTTAGATGACCTATTCGACCTTCAGGGGTGTTAGAAGAAAGAAATAGTCATTTGAAATGAAAGACACAGACATTATTCTGTTTTTATTTCTTTTTAAGTCTTCGATTTTTTTCTAAAAACCAACTGATAAGAAAAGTTGTTTTTAGGGTCCCTCGCCTCCCACCCAGGGAAAGAACCAACATAATTTTTTGATGAAGAATAGTTTCTTTTCTATGAAAACAAAATATTTTTCTGAAAGCAAATTTTATTTTCCCAAATATTTGACAAGAGCAAGCTGTAAAATTCTGAAGGAGTTTAGTCAGCTGTGCAGATTGACTTTTGAAGTGTAAAATAAACCTTTACTTAACAGATGTCAGGACTGTGACTTTGAAAGATAATGACAGTTTTTATAGTAGGTTGGTGTTAGAATTTCTGAAGAGAATGAATAAAGTTTTGGTGCCAAGTCTGGAAAGAAATGACAACATGATTATTAACAATTGTCTGAATTGAGGAAAGCAAAAATAAATGTTTTAATTTGTTTGATTAGACAGCATAAATTATTCCATAAATATCAGTAAAATGCATTTCACAGAAGTCTAGGCTGTACCTGCAGGTAGAAATTAGAATAACTCAAAGGCCCTGCTTCCCTCCGAAATCATTATGAATGAAGTTGATTTAAAAGGCATTCAAAAGTTTTAGAAAAGAAGTCAAACAGCTATGGAAGGCTCCTTTTAAAATAAACTTCTCTCTCTTGTTCTCTTTAATGCCAGAGAGCAAGTACATGTGCATGACAGAGAGAGAGAGACAGAAAATACCAGCCAATGGGGCCTGGTCATGCCTCCATTTTTCTTTCATGTCTTCATCCCCTGAGATCCTAGTAGGCAGGTATATGGCCAGTATGTTTTTCAAGCTTCCAGGTCTGGGCCTTGAAATGTGATCAGCCACATGAGATGAGCTTCCTCTACACAGTGCTTAAGTGTTGTGCTATAGAACCAGCCTCATGTTGAAATCTTAAGTTCAAATTACTCTTCTAACAGCTATAGCAAATAGAGAAGACTCCACAACACTTACAAATACATTCCAAAGGGACGATGAAGGGTTAGCAGCCACTGCAATGTCTAGTAGAATTCCAATTATTCTATAAAAAGTTTAGCCAACATCAGATACCCCTGGACCGTATTCCAGTGTCCCCCACTCTCCCTACTCAATCCAGCCTGCCTACAATCGAGGAACTTTGGGATACAACCAAAGGCCTGTCCCTCTGCAAAGTCTTTTCAGACTCTTCTGTCCTCCAGGGAGGTCTCTCTTCTCTGAAGGTCTTTACATAATTTCCCCTGCAGTATTTAGTGTCGGTCATTGGTAGTCTTGTTGAGCTGAAATTCCCCCAAAATCTTGAATTCTACTCTAGGCAACTTGAGTGCACTGTGTGGCGCTTCCCAGAACGATACACAGGGTTGCCAGCTGATATCTCCCCAGATTCAGAGTCCTTTGCCCTGGCGTATTAGTTATTTAAAGGACTCAAGAAAGCTCATTTGTTTTCTGTTTGTTCTGTTTCTTTTTGTTGTTGTTTGTTTGTTTTTTAATTCTAAGGATGGTAGCAATAATCGCTCTAACTCTCTACATGTCTTAAGTAGACCCAGAAAAACTATGTATTGGTTTTTAATACTGAACTAAACTTGCATTCCTGGGATCAACTCCATGTGGTCATAGCAGTCATTCATTTTATATATAGTTAAATTCACTTTGCTAATACTTTGTAAGAGATTTTTTTTTTAACATCTATGCTCATGAGGGAAATTTTTTTCATAAATTTCTTTTCTAACAATTTTTTTATAGGGGTTATTTTAGCCTTTTAAAATGAGTTGGAAGGGGAACCCTCTTTCACTTTCTGAAAGACTTTGTCTGTCTGGCAAGCACACGTGCCTTACAGCAAAAACCTCTCAAAAAAAAAAAAGAAGTTCAATTTCTCTAATAATACAAGACAATTCACATTTTCAAATTCATTTTTTTTCTTTTGGGGAGGGTGGATGTACTTTCCAGAGAGAGACAGTAGAGGAAAAATGAGAACTCACCCCCTACGAGGGGATGGCAACATTGCAATCCTTCTCCTCCATTCTTTTCTCAGAATCTTGGGCATGCATGCACTCATGCCTGGCATGATTTTCAAGCCACCGGATCTGGGACTCAAACCGAGTGGTCACCCATGTGGGACTAGAGCTCCTTAACCACCACAGATTTTCAAATTCTTTTAAAATCAGTTTTGAAAAGTCATGTTTGTCACTAACTTGAACACATCTTCTGAATTATTTAATTTATTTATAAAATTTTGCCTTAGTTTGCTATTATCCTTACAATGTTGTAGGACCTATAAACAAACAAACAAAAAATAAAAAATCTCTCTCTCTCTCTTTTTTGTATGAGATGGTGGTGGGGAGGGAGGTCAGTGATAAGCATTTTTGACAAGGTCTGGCTGTGTCAGAATCCTGCCCTAACCTCCTTACCCAGGATTATAGACACATACAACCATGCCCAATGTGTTCAGGTTGACCCAGGAAATGAATCCAGGCCTTCCATGTGGCTTCCAGATTCCCAAGTGTTGGCACTACCTCTGTACCACCATGGTTGGACCTTCCTCTTCTTTTAATCCCTCTATTGGCAGTTTCTGTTTCTCTTTATTTCTTTATTAGTTCTGGTAGGAATTTTATTAATTCTGTTGACCTTTTGAAGAACCAACATTTGCCTTTGTCAGTATCTCTTACTTCTCTTGAGTCCATTAAGTTGTTTTTTATTATTATTCTTTCTTTTATTCTACTTACTTTCAGTTAAGTTTTCTCTTCTTTTTTCCCCCTAACTTAGGTAGAAATTTAATTATTAATTTTAAACTTTATTTTTACTTCCTGGGAAGGCATTTAATTTGGCTATAGAGCCAGCCTCATGTTGAATGTTCAGACTATTCCTCTTGTAGCAGTAGCAGATAGAGAAGATTCCACAACACTGACAAATACATTCCAAAGGGTCAATGAAGGGTTAGCGGCCACTGCAATGTCTAGTAGAATTCAAATTATTCTACAAAAGTTTTAGCCACATCAAATACCCATAGACCCTATTCTATCTTGAGCAAGTCACAGTTGAAAAAAACGTGCATTATAAACTTATTTATAATGTTTTATAAAATGTTAACTAAGTAAGAACGGTTGAAAGTGTTCAGATCTTCTGTATCTTTAATGACTTTTTAAATATATGACTTAATAATTACTATAAGAAAGTATTAGAACCTCCAACTATAGTTGTGGATTTGTCCATTTTTATCTTTACTTCTTTCAGGTACTGTTTTATGTATTTTGAAGGTCTATTATTAAGTCTACTATTAAAGGCATGTAGAAATATTACAATTCTGATAAATTATTTTTTAATGACTATGAGCTAATCACTTTTTATCTTTACTATTCTTTCTAAAGCCAACTTTGTCTCACATAAATAAAATCAAGCCTGTTTTTATTTTCCATATAGTTTTTATGATCTATTGTTTCTGACCTTTTAGTTTCAACCTTATCTGTAGATTTTCATGTAAGGTATATCTCACATAGTAGTATACAGTTGGGTCTTGCATTTTTAAAATTCATTTTCAACATTTTTATTTGACCATTTAGATTATTTGCATTTCTATAATTACGATGATGAGATTTTATTTGTTTTTTTTGTGTGTGTGATTACTGTGAGAGCAATATATCCCAAACTTATCAAAGTTCATTTGAAACTGTATTATATCACTTTATACTTAGTTCATGCTACTTACAACTTTCTAATTCACACTTCACATCTCGTTTTTCACATTTCACAGTTTGCAAATAATACACATACACTCAGATGATACACTTGCAATGATATTCCATCTGATTCCTAACCTTCGTGCTGATGTTTTTGCATTTCACTTCGATATTCTGAATAAATTCTATTTTACAATATCATTATTTTTATTTCAAACCGACAGCTGTCATTTAGTATTTTAGACATCGACTATTATTTATTTATCTACTGTTTTTTAGTGGTCTTCATTCTTTTTTATAGACACAAATTTTGAAGTGGTATCATTTCCCTTCAGCCCTAGGAATATCCATTACAATGTTTTTTAATAATTCAGAATTGCTGGAATAACTCTTTTAGCTTTCATTTATCTGAAATTGTCTTTGTTTCAGACTCACTTTCATAACATATATATATGTGTGTGTGTGTGTGTGTGTGTGTGTGTGTGTGAGTGTATTATGTATATTTGAATTTTTGCATGGAAAAAATGTGTCATGACTTTTCTGACAACCCAATGTATCGGGCAAGTGCACTCACCAGAAGAAGACAGACAGAGAGACAGAGAGAAAGTGACTTCTTAGGGAGGTGGAGCCACCACAATCCCTTCTCTCTTCTCCTCTCTAGATTTTGGGCACTCACAGGCATGCGTGTTTTTCAAGCTGCAGGGTCTGGGACTCAAACCACACAGTTGGCCATGTGGGATCCAGCTGCCTTAACCACCATGCCCCTGCTGACCCTGAACTCACTTTTTTTTTTTTTTTTTTTTTTTTTTTTTGGAGAGGTTTTTGCTATAGGGCGCGTGCGCTCGCCAGACAGACAGAGAGAGACAGAGAGACAGAAAGCAGGAAATCACCCCCCAGGGGGGATGGCCACGCCGCAATCCCTTCTCCTCCATTCTCCTCTCGGGATCTTGGGCACGCACGCACACGCGCCCGGCGTGAGTTTAAGCCACCGGGTCCGGGACTCGAACCGCGGTCGACTACGTGGGAGTCCAGCGACATAGCCATTACACTAACTGCTGGTCCCGACCCTGAACTCACTTTTGAAGAATATTCTTTCTTTATGTTCTTTATGAATCTGAGATTGACATGCGTTTTGTTTTTCAGCATTTAAAAATTGTGTTCCATTGTTTTCTAGACGCTACTATTTCAGATGAGAAATCAGTCATTATTCATGTTGTTTTTTATCCTGTATTTAACTTTTAGTCAATTTCATCTTGGGTATTGCAAGTTTCCTGCAATGGGCCTAGCATGCAGGACTTTGTATTAATCTTGTTTATGGTTCACCGAGCTCCCTGGATATATAAGTTGATAGTTTCCACCAAGTCTAGAAGCAATTAAGCCATTATTGCTTAAAATTTTACCATTCTCTTCTCCTTCTGGGAGTCCAGTTACATGTAAATTAGATATCTTGTATTGTGCTACAGATTTAGGAGTGGCTTCATTTTCGAACTTCACTAATTCCCTCTGATAAGTTGATAAAATCTAAGTTATTGTAGTCTTTTGTGCAAGAATTTCCATTTTCCTTCCATTTTTTTCACTTCCTTTTCTGCTTCTGTTCTTTCTTCCTCCCGTCTCTTCTATTCCTTCTATTTACAAAAAGCACCTGAAAGATCAAAATTTTAACATCATTTTAGGTAGTTCATTTAAGCTCAATTCTTTCCTAACTACCATGGCAGAACAATTTCCAAAGTTCTACCATCTTTCTAGGAGCACAAGTTTTTTTTTTTTTTTGTTGTTGTTGTTGCTTGTTCTTTTTTGTTATAGGGGATATGCACTCACCAGAGACACAGAGAGAGACAGAGAGAGAGAAAGTGAGAAGTCACCCCCTTCACCCCAGAGGGGCTGGCCATGCTCCAATCCCCTCTTCTCCATTCTCCTCTCAGAATTTTGGGCACCCACGCACTCATACTATGTGAGTTTCAAGCCACCAGGCCCAGGACTTGAAGCATAGTCATCCATGTGGAAATCCAGTGCCTTAAGCACTATGCCACCTGCAGGCCTTAGGAGCACAGGTGTTAACAACAACATTGGATGTCTTCTTGTCTCTGATCTGACTAATCAAAGAAGATATTTTGCTTCTTACTAAAGGATTTCAATAAACAATTCCATAAATGACCTGTATAAATAAAGAAAACTATTGAGAGGCCAATCCAAGAGAAATGACAAGTTAAGAATTTCTTTGTTCATTCAGGGACATTTCTTTCGTTTAAGTATGCACTGTATTTAATTTAATTTTGTTTTTGTTTTCATCTTCCTATGGCAAAAATTTCTACTGAAAACATTTTAGAATGGATTTAATTTGCTAAGGAATGATGTAAAATTCTCAAGACAATATTAATTTTTAGAGTTGAAGACACATGGGATTGTATGTTATTTGTTTTGTTTTCTTTTTGGTTTTGTATTTTTTTCATACTGAGTATTAACCCAAAATAATTTATGGTGATCGTAGTAAAGGTCTAGAAATAACATAGTGTTTTCTCATATAAGAGATTACTTCTTTTTAAAGTTTTTTGCTTTCTTAACTTTTTACCATAGGCACGTGTACTTGCCTGAGAGAGAGAGAGGGAAAGTGAGAAATCTGTTCCCCCCCTCCCCCGAGGATGCCTGGGATGATTTCTAGCCACCAGGCTGGGACTCAACTTGCAGTGGGCTATGTGAGGGTCCAGTACCTTAACCACCACTCCACTCCATTTTCTTCCTTTTAATAATTAAAAAAAAAAAATCATACTTGAATATAAGCTTTCTGTAAAACAACAACAACAAAAAACACACACACACATTCCATAATCAGAGTTAAAAATACAACTTTTCTCTAACTTCCAATCTCAATGGACTGAACTCCCAATGCCTTTCTTTTATAATTTATTTATAATCTATATAAGAGGATGTATGTGGTGTGTATACATATTTCGTTTGAATACAGTCTGATTATTTTTAAGAGGTTTTTGCTGGGGACCAGCAATTAGCTTAATGGCTATGTCGCTGAACTCCCATGTAGTCAATCATGGTTCGAGTCCCGGACCAGGTGGCTTAAACTTACACCGGGCACATGTGCATGCATGCCCAAGATCCTGAGAGGAGAATGGAGAAGGGATTGTGACGTGGCCATCCCCCCTGGAGGCTGATTTCTTGCTTACTATCTCTCTGTCTCTCTCTGTCTTTTTGGCGAGCACATGCACCCTATAACCAAAAAACTCTCCAAAAAAAAAAAAGAGGTTTTTGCCTTAGGATTCGTGTACTTGCCTGAGAGAGAGAGACAGAGACAGTGAGAAGGAAAGTGAAAAATCACGCTAGGCCACGTGGAAGTCCAGCAACGTAATCATTACACCATTTGCTGCCTCCCAATCTGATTTCTGTAATGTGTTAAACAACTTTTTTCAGTATGAGAGAAACATCTAAAATTTAAATTAATGGGATTCATAACCCATTTTCGAGATCCCTGACCTGTACTTTCAAACCTTGATTCCTAGAAAGCACTCAATACGAAGTGGTGACGAAGGTTACGCTATGAGTCTCCACCCAGAAAAGCTGCTTCTAATTGGTAGCAGCCTAGTTCCCGCTCAGTTTCACAACCATGAAGGATTTGGTCTACAGAACTTCTCTCTGTCAAGTGAATCCGCTGTGTCGCTGGTGCAGGACTCGCCTGCTGGGCACAAGGGCAGTGTGTCTGGTGGGCTGGTGCCCAGCTGCTGCAGAGCTGCCGTGTAAACTGTGGCAGACATCAGCATGGGGATGGTCATTTTCCCACTTCTCTTCACATAAAGATTCCACAGCAAACCTTTCATGGAGTTTAGAGATCCAGGTTATAAGTAGGAAGAACAGGTTTGTCATTGACAAGACATTTCTCTTACGACACAATATATAATCTGAGGTCAGGCCTGTGGAGTTTATTTCTGATTTCACTCTCTTAATTGACATTCTTGTCAATGACGATTGGCCTAATTTGCCTTATTTTATGGATGGAAGCTAAGAATAAAAATAAAAGGAAGGAGAAATAGAGAAATCCCTTTAGAAATACTGAACATTAAGAAAAAATATAAAACTCTGTTGAAGTATTTGACTCTTCTAGACACTGTTCCTACATTCACAAAGCCAGAAGTGACCCACTTTGAATGTTTAAATTCAATCAGACCAGTTATTTAATGTCATGTAATTAAGGAAAGGAAAAAGATGAGCTGCATTAAAGCATAAATAATGGAAAAAAAATATATCAACTGACAATTTATTTGTTTAAAAGAGATTTTTTGCTATAGGGCACATGTGCTCACCAGAGAGACAAAGATACAGAAAGTAAGAAATCACCTCCCCACCCCCCAGCCCCGGGCAGGATGGCCATGCCACAATCTCTTCTCCTCCATTCTCCTCTCAGGATTTGCTGGTCCTGACAATTTATTTTTCTGAACTAGTTCATGCAATTAGAAACAGACATTGACTTGGGGACCAGATGGTGGTGTGGTGGTAGGATGCAATGCCATGTGAGGCTGACCCATATGGGAAAGTTCGAGGCTGGTGTCCAGAGACTTCCCTAAGCACACGAAGCACATGTGTGCCCAGGATCTGGGGCTGGCTCAGCTGGTGGTAGATCTTCGTGTTAACCTATTAGGCATTCTGTTTCTGTTTCACTTGTACATGCTTTCTCTCTCTTTCTTTTTCTCTGTCTCCTCACTCATGGGAGAAATAAATAAGTTTTGAAAAACAGAGAAAAGTGGAACAGATATTGTCCCTCCATGAACTTCTTAAAAACCAGAATGTTATATCTTCTATAGATTCCTATTTCATTTTTTTTAATTTTGAGGATTAAAAATCCATGAAATTTCAACTTCTCATTGATGAAATAAAGGGCAGAAATCTTATATTTGTCTTGAGGTTAACACCTCATTTAAACTAAATATATAGGGTCCAGCAGGTGGCATGGTAGTTGAGTTACTGGACTCCCATGCAGCCAACATTGGTTGGAGTCCTGGACTTGGTGGCTTGCACTCTCTCTCTGGTGAGTTCACATGCCCTGTAGCAAACTTAAAAATAATAATAATAAATAAAATTAAATAAATAATTCATTTGAAAATGAAATATATATGTAATATGTATATTTAGAATAAATTTAAAAAATATATATATGTTAAAATAATCAGTTAAGACTAACCCTAACTTGATCATTGCAAATTAATTCCCCTTTTCCAGGGAATTTTTTAAAACATTTTTATTGTGGCAATATACCCTAAAGCCCTGGGAAGAATGAATTTAGTATGTTAAGTAGATGAATTCCTACAACTTGGAATTTTTTTTAACTTGGAGAAATATGAAAGCTAGAATATAAAGTGTGAGCTCATGTGAGAACAAGCAGAACCAAAAGAGAATTCAAAGAAGGGATAAGAAAAAGAAAAAGCATTAAATGGTATACACATGCACACACACACACACACACACACACCCCAGCAGGTTGCCTACGGGGGGGGGGGGGGGAATAACACTCAAATTGTAAGACTCTCATGCCATTTTCAGAAGTAACAGCAGTCATGTGAAAGGTTTCTGAGATGCTAGTTTTTAAAAGTTGTAGTTTGAATTTTGTTCAGGAATATACATAAAACCACAGTATTTCTGGAAAGTTCCATGCTATTTAGTTCTGGCACTCTCGCCCTACGAAGAAATGTTAAATCAGCAATGTTTGCTGTCGCTTCTAGCATTGCACATGGTTGAAATGTTGTGAAGAAAAACCACCCATCAGGACCAACAGGTCCATCAGCCTACGGCACTCTGCTACCACTGCTAGTGGTGGCCTGCACGTTTTCCTGACATTTTAACCTCCACAAATGAGCACCACCGTTCTCCAGCCCCCAGGACATCTGTTGTACAAGCTTCAGATCAGAGCGTAGAAGTAGGGACAAGTGCCACCCACTCGCGTGCACTCGCTGCTCCACCAACTGTTAGCAATTGTGTGGCATGTTTTCCACTTTCCCAGTCTTGTGCTTCTGGAAGGTAGCTGACAGGTAAAGAGTATGATTTTCCTGCCAAAATCTACCCTCCTCACACAGTGCAAGAAGCTATTTGCCATTTTCTAGAAGTAGAGAACATAAAGAAAAACAGGAAAAAAATGTATCCTGGCTCTTGAGGCTTGAAAATGAAATGGAGAGACCATCTCATACCCACTTCAGCCATTCATTCACTTTTCCATTCAACAGATATCTGTTGACTAGACTGCATGCAGACCTGACGTTTAAATTGTAAAGTATCAATGAAGAAATAATGAATATTAAGGCACAGTGGAATAGACAACAATCAGTGGCTAGTTCCACTATATTGAAGGATTCTACTAGGGGACTAAATCATACATGTTGTTTGTTCAAATTTGATATTCTGCGTCACTTCCTGCAATGAGTATTCCAGCACGAATATGAAAGATTAGACATGTAGCCACCTCATGACACACAGTTGAAAAGAGAAGAGGGGGCATGGGAAGAGATCACATCCTTACACCGTAATAGCAAAGGCAGGATAAAACACAGTGTCGGGTGGGCTAAGATGAGTGAGTGAGCCTTGGCAAAGAGAAGGAGATAGCCTTGGAGAAAGCAGGCCTGCCCCTACCTTATGAAGAATCAGTCAAGAAGCCTCTCTCATGGAGAGGTCAAGATCCCAGTCAGTCCCCGGGGAAGCATTAAAAACTTCTTACCTTCTCTCTGGGAGGTGATGGCTTCTATGTCAGAAACCCTGGCCATTGACACTCAATTCATGACCTGCACTGGAGGTGATTTTTGGACTAAATTGCACTCCGAGTACAGAAATGGAAGAGAAGCTCTCTCTCAGGTATAAAATATGCTTATTTTACAGTGACATCCCAGGCCACAGAATTATGTGCTCCTCACCCCGGTCATGCAGCAGGCAAGGAACAGCTGATGTTAAAATAAAAACTTCTGAAGCCCTGCCTTTCTCCCAATAGCTTCTTCACAAAGGCATCCTGAAAAGATGACCCCACACCTTCTCCCCATTTGGGATGAAAGTTGGGTACTATGGTTTAGACAACGGTTTGTCCGCAAAGGTTCATGTTCTGGAAACCTGGTTCTCAGTGTAATGGCTTTGGGAGGAGGTGAGACCTTGAAGAGGTGTGGTCTAATAGAAGGACAGCATCCAATTGGCTGTGGGGTGGGATGGACAAACAGAGGAAGTGAACTTTCTGTTTCCTGTATTCTTGCACGCACCCATTCCTGTCTGCTTCTGTTGGCCATATTGAGACCTAGCACTGGGGGCCAACCTGATAGTGGCCTGCACTTTGGGGCTTTTCAGCCACCAACATTGTAAGCCATATAAACCTCTATTCTTTTTGAATCACTCAGTTTCAGATATTTCTGTTTAGCAACACAAAAATGGACTAATGCAGTTGGCAACAAAGTAAGCATTTAGGTGTATGGCCTAAGATTATTTTTTTGAATCCAGTTGTAGGCAGAACCATTATTTCCTTTTATTTTTTAAAGCTTACGTCACATCCAGTTGCGTGCTGGAACAGCTTGTATTGTGTGCTGGAACAGCTTGTATGGAGCCAGTTGTTGAGTTTCCAACAGTTGTGGCAGCTAGATGACATCATATTGGTAAGTTGATATCAGCCATTGAGGGATGGTCTACACCATGAAAATCAGCCAACGCTATAAACCAGTGCTGGAAAGCCAGTCGTTAAACACTGACCAGCACGCCACTGATTACATCCACTGCAGATTTCTTAACTGGAGAAAAGATTCACTGCTCCATAAAAATTGAACACTCATTCAATGGACCAACTCTCTCAAGCGATGGTATACCTGGATATGATAACTGCACAATAAATATGAAAAATATGAGCAGGGCTAGTCTTTTTTCTCCTTGACTCACTTCAAACATCCTATGAACTATCCACTTGAACAACAAGTTAACCTCAGCATATTTGAAAATGAAGTGCCTACTCAGTATCTGAATACTGTAAACACATACAATTATGACGTTTAGAATCATAGATATTCATCCCAATGCTAGTCCCCTGTCTTTCTGCACACCTGAATCTATGAACCATTTCAGGATGGAAGAAAATCCTGGAAGAAGAGAGAAGCCATGTGTTTCTTCCTGCATGTGCCTCAGTACACACAGCGAAATCGACAATTTCAGAAAAGCCCAGCCCCTGATTCACATAAAAACCTTCTACCAGGGACCAGCAGTTAGCGTAATGGCTATGTCGCTGGACTCCCATGTAGTCGACCGCGGTTCGAGTCCTGGACCCGGTGGCTTAAAACTCATTTCTCGCCTCCTGTCTCTCTGTCTCTCTCTGTCTGTCTGGTGAGAGCATGCGTCCTATAGCAAAAACCTCTCTCAAAAAAAAAAAAAAAAAAAAAAGAAGCCTTCTACTAGTCTCTGCTTTCTTGCTATTTAACATATTTTTTGTCTGACAATGATAAATTCTAAGTGATTTTGAATCACTGCATCAGCTAAATCAGATGATCTAGTCATTTTCTTCTACATAGAGTGAACAAACAGTTTGAATCCACCATGAAATAGAAGCCTCACAGACAAGTGGTTGGTACTGGTGGGTGGCTTTTTAAGTCTAAATGGTTTTTCCTATTTGATTTACTTAATTGAGCTAATGGGTTCTATGATCAGCTGAATAGCCCAGTAGCTAAAGTCATCATTAGCTATTTTCTTGGCTAACACAATAATGACCCTTAAATTGCCTCCAGTATTTCCAATTACCTTTGAAAACATGTGGAATGTCAGATGCCCTAATAGGAAACATATATGATATGATGTTTATGGGAAATCTTCTCTCATCCTAGGTTTCACAAAGTCCTTTTAAGTGTCGAGAGAAAATGGCGAAACCAATTACAAAATAAACAGTAGAGAATCTGGAAGAGAAGATTTTGTCTTGAGAAATACTGGAATCAACGAATACCAAAATATTTAGAATTCTGTAAGCCAAACATTTCATTTTATGGTTGAGATAACGGAGGCTTGAAGATGTTAATTACCCTATAAAGACAACACAGCTAATGAGTGACAGCCAAAATTAGAACCCATGTTTTCCATTGAAAGGTGTATTTTTATTTTTTTTTTTGGTACCAGCCTATTAAAAATATGCTTTACTTAAGGGGCACTTGAAGACACTAAATTCCCAGTAATTTAAACCTTTCTCTCTCGCTTGTTCTCTGTCTCCCTCCCCCATACCAGTTGTCATAAATACAAATGGCAATTATTTGCAAAGCGCCGAACTATGCGCTAAGGATCAGAGGGATGACAGAATAAAAGTATGACCAGGATTCAATTAGCCCTGGACTCAGGTACTAGCAGCCTGATGAAGCTACTATGCTGTATTACAGAAAACACAAGACCGTCAACACAGAAAGGGGCGACCCAGAGTAAGATCACTGAGCGCAGGTTGGGTATTAAAGTAACTGCCCTTCAAGTTCTCAAGTGGGGTCATTAGTGTTACGACACTGGTGAGAATCTCACACCCGGCAGCTCGGCATGAGAGTAATCAGTTTAGGGTCCAATCCTATGGTTTTATCATTTTTTTCTCAATTAGTCAAAAGTCAGGAATAGTAAGTACTGTTAAGCAATTCACAGGGGAGTGCCTGGCTGCACCGAACGTTAGTTTGTTAAATCACAGTGTAGAAAATCAGTACCACGGGGCCTGGAATGCCTGTCAGGCGGCCATCACATTCTCTCTCCAGCAGCCAGACCTCTGAGGAGGGAGGAGCAGCGTGCTCCCAGCAGTGCACATGCATTATTTATCCTTGTGTGTCCAGCACCTCGTGGCACGGCTGTCACACAGAAGGTGCTTGAGGAATGTGCAGAGAATGAATGTATAAAACGAGAGCTACCAGAGACGGCTTGGCCAGGCACCCGGGCAGAGGGAGTTGGATACCTTTCACAGAGAGCATCGGTCACAGCTTTAAGTGTGCATGGAAGATACTTAGGGTCTCCAGTACATACTCGACCACTGATCAGCTAGCGCCAATGACAAAGTCAAATCTCGGGACCGCGAAGAGGGTGAAGGTCAGTCTCTGGATCATGGTGAATTCATTACGATGATTCCATCTTGTGAGGATGCTTGAAAACCTGGCAGCTGTGGGGCCAGCAGTTGGTTGTAATGGCTATGTTGCTGGACTCCCATGTAGTTGACCGCAGTTCAAGTCCCGGACCTGGTGGCTTAAACCTCACGCTGGGCGCGTGTGTGTGCATGCCCAAGATCCCAAGAGGGGAATGGAGGAGAAGGGAGTATGGTGTAGCCCATCCCCCCTAGGGTGATTTCTGGCTTTCTGTCTCTCTCTGTTTTTCTGGCGAGCACATGTGCCCTATAGCAAAAGGGAACTATCAAAAACAAAAACAAAAACAAAAACTTGGCAGCTGGTCCTCCATGGCACCTCCCCACCTTTACCACCTGTCCTGTACACAAAACAGGTCCGACCTTTCTAACCTGATGGGGACCCTCTCTTCTGAAGGAGCCATTGTCATAGCCATGAAAGCTTCCTCTAGGGCAAGCAAGTTGCTAGAATGATCATTTCCAGCAACCCACCAGGGCATCAGGGCACTTGTGTATTCTGGGCTGACTGTCAGACTTCTGCTAATAGATGTTTTCTCCAAACTACCTGAAGTCACATGGTGACAAAATGAATTGCATCTATGTCCTAGCGGCTGATCCTCATTCAGTTATTCTTTTGAACTTTCTGTCTTCCCATTTAGGAGTTTAAATTACAATAAATTGCAGTTAACTTTTTTTCTTGATTTTTCTTTTAATTTAATATTTAAGGTACATACACTAAAAGTAACTTTTTAAATGTGCACTCTATGAATTTGGGCCCATGTTTTGTAATCCTGGAGCTATGACGGGGGAAAAACCGAGGTAGGAGAGAATTACTCTCCAAACGGCTTTGTGCCATAACTTCACAGCCTGACCTAAGCAGCCCCAGCCCCAGCCACTGCTGAGATTTTTCCCTGTCACTAGAAATTCGTCATTTCCAGAAAGTTATCCAAATGGAATAATATAGAATGCAACTTTGTAGAACAGGCTTTTCACTCAGCATAATGCCTTAACTAGGCAGCTAGGGACCAGCAGGTCATGTGGTGGCTAAAGCGCTCGATTTCCACGTGGCCGACTGTGGTTCAAGTCTCAGACCTGGCGGCTTGAAAAATCACACAGGGCGCGTGAGGAGCCAAAGTCCTGGGAGGAGAATGGAGGGAGAAGGGATTGCGTGGTGGCCTACCTCTGAGAGATTATTTCTCACTTTCCCTCTTTCTTTCGCTCTGGTAAGTGCACTCGCCCTGTGGCAAAAAACCTTAAAAAAAAAAAAAAAAAAAAAAAAAAAAGGTATCTAAGTTGTTGCATGTATCAGTAGTTCACTTTTTCCTATTGCTTAGTGATATTCCATTATGTAGATGTACCACTGCTTATTTTTCAGTTTTCCTGGTGAAGGCCATATGAGCTCTTTGCAGTAGATGGCAATTATAAATACAACTGTTGTCAACACAGGGTTTGTGGGACCAGCAGTTAGCGTAATGGCTATGTCGTTGGACTCCCACGTAGTCGACCGCGGTTTGCGTCCCGGACCCGGTGGCTTAAAACTCATGCCGGGCGCATATGCATGCGTGCCCAAGATCCCGAGAGGAGAGTGGAAGAGAAGGGATTGCAGCGTGGCCATCCCCCAGGGGAGGTGATTTCTCACTTTCTGTCTCTCTGTCTCTGTCTGTCTGGCGAGCACACACGCCCTATTGCAAAAACCTCTCAAAAAAAAAAAAAAATCACAGGTTTTGTGTGAACATGTTTTCCTCATCTTTTCTATCTTATTTCTGTTGCTCAAATTGGATAATATTTATTCATTTATCATCATGTCTGCTGAATCTTTTCTCTGGCATGTCCATTCTGCTATTGAGCCCATCCAATGGATTTTTTATCTTGGTCATTGTTTTAACAGTTATAAAATTCCATGAGGTTATTTCTACACATCTCTTTCTTTCTCTCTTTCTTTCTCTTTCTCTTTCTTTCTTTCCTTATTTCTTTCTCTTTTATTTTTAAATTTTTTTCATGAGAGTGAGAGACAGAGAAAGAAAGAAAGAGACAGAGAAAGAAAGAAAGAAAGAAAGAAAGAAAAGAAAGAAAGAAAGAAAGAAAGAAAGAAAGAAAGGAAGGAAGGAAGGAAGGAAGGAAGGAAGGAAGGAAGGAAAGAAAGAGAAAGAAAGAAAGAAAGAAAGAAAGAAAGAAAGAAGAAGAAGAAAGAAAGAAAGAAAGAAAGAAAGAAAGAAAGAAAGACACTCCTAGCACATACCTAATGTGTGCAGGTCAACCTGGAATTAAATCCGGGACCTTCCGTATGGATCCAGCTTCTCTTGAGCAATGTATTTTTGCCATGCCACCAAGCTGACCATATACCTTCTCTCTTTGATTATACCTTCCATTTTAACTTCATTGAAAGAATCTTCACAATTGCTCGTTTAAGACACTTTATAACGGTCGTTTTAAAGTCTTCATCAGAGAATCCAACATCCGTATCATCTCAACTTTGGCATCTGTTGATTGACTTTTTCCAAGTCAGTTAATATGTTCCTGGTTCTTTGAATGCCATGTAATTCTGAATTTTATCACAGACACTGTGGATATTAGATGATGAGATATTAGATGGTGATTAAATGCTGTGGAGAATGTTGATGTTTTCATGTCAGCAAACAATGTCTCTTGGGTTCAGTCCTGATCATACCTACTAGAGTTATCAGTTTGGTTTTTAAAATCTCTGCAGTTCTCGTCAGACACGTCCCACACATCTACCACCCAGAGACCAGCCTGGAACATGGCTGGTGGTCTATCCCTTAGTTTGTCTTCCAAAGTTTGCCAGTGTAGAGATGCACAGCTAGAGGGGGAGCCCAGAAATCCACACAACTTGAAAGTTTGCTTTTGCTTAACCTTTTTCTCCCCATGAGCAATCCAGTAACTTTTCAAGTCCACAGGACTCCCCCTTGTAGGCCTTGTATTAGTCAGGGTTCTCCGGGGAGACAGAACCGATAAGCTATGTATGGATATAGAAGAAAAGATCTATTGACAGAATTGGCTCAAATGATTACAGCAACTGAGCCATCTCACCGTGGGCCAGCTGCAGATCCTGGGGTTCTGGTGGTATGGCTCAGTCTGAATCCAAAGGTTTCAGAGTCAGGAAGCCAATGACATAACTCAGAGTCCAAGGCCAAAGCCTGAGAACCTGGGGGGTGGGGGTGCTGGGGTAAGCACTAGAGCCTAAACACAGAAGTCTTGAGTTCTGGTGCCCAAAGCAGCAAGTATCTTTATTGTTCTCTGTCCCCACCCGGTTCGGGCACCACGTGTCCCGACCTGGGGGGGACAGTCGAACAGGTTTCCTGAGGGAAGGAGTGAGAGCCGGAACAAGCGGCACAGTGTCACAGCACAGAGACGACACAGTGTTGTTTGTTTATTGTGGGCAGCACGTACAGCACGGAGACAACGCAGTGCCACAGCTCTTTAGGGTCGCGTTGTCTGTTGTGAGCAGCACGGAGACGATGCGGTGTCACAACTCTTCACGGTTGTCTGGAGACGATGTAGTGTTACAACTCTTCAGGCTCTCCAGAGTTGTCGTCTTCCTGGTCTTCTGTGTCATCTTCGCTGTCTTCCTGGTCGTCTGGCTATTGTGTGCCAGGCATGGTGGTTACATACACGTTGGTGGATCATAAAAGGTGGGTTATGATTGGTTGTAAATGGTGGGCCGTGATTGGTTGTAAATGGTGGGTTATGATTGGTTGCTTTTGGACCAATCATGAGGTGCCGGATATGCAAATCTGAGGGATTCTAGTGGCCAATCAGAGCAAGGTTTCGAAGGTCAGGTTTTATGAAGAGAACCAATCATGGCAATTGTTTGCTCTCTGAGAAACCTCGGCAGACTTGCTGGTGCGCAGCCTCCCACAGTTCTCCCAAGAGCCTACCCATCTTCTGCATGTTCTCTTTAGGCCCTTTGTTGGCTGGATAGCATTCCACCCAACTGAGGGTGGGTCTTCCCCAGCCAATTTATTCACTTACATGCTATTCTTGTCTGGAAATACCCCCATAAACACACCCAGAGCCATGCTTCACCTGGCTTCTAGGTTTTCCTAGTTCAATCAAGTTGACAGCCAAAACTAACCATCACAGTCCTCAGGCCAGAAAAGGGGAGTTTGTCCCTTTTGTCCCCATTTGTCCCACTGAGCCTTGTACTTTCTGTCACTGTGCCTATATCCCAGGCCAAGCAGCAAGGACAGAGAGATAAAAGTGCTATCCAGATTACCCACCCTCTTGGGACCGTAGTCCCTTCCCAGAGAGTTTTAGGTTCTTGCATGACTCCACTGCTGCCACCACCACTAACCATATAGCTTTAGAACTAGTGTGCATGGGAATAGAGAAAAAATAAAAATCAAACAAGATAAAAAGAACAATAGGTTTCCCCCACTCTGTCTCTGATAGTTAAGAGTTCCCCCTCATGTCCTAGAGGCTGTCTCTAGTCTGTTTGTGTGCTGAGGCCGGCTTCCAGGCTGAAGGCCATGTTGAGACTGGGCCAGGGACATACCAGAGGACAAGCAAAATGACAAACTTGCCACTCAGTCATGGTACTTGGAATTCACACGTCCTCCCCAATCTATCTGCTGCTGTCCACTTCTGAGTTTTTGAGCAGCTGCTCCATGGGTTCTGCCCAAGGATGGGACAGGGTGAAGGCTGCTTCTTTCTCGAAGCTGCTGGAAATGTGCTGGCTGATTTTTAATTTTTGTTTTTGAAGAAAAAGCTGTAACTATGGTCCTGGTTAGGTTTGGTATTGGGGACATATTTTTATCATGACATACCTGCAAACTTCTAGAAAAGTTGCAAGAATAGTATAAGAAATTCCCTTCCTTATATCATTTTTACAGACTTACCAATTTTTTACATTTTGTCCCATTTGCTACATTTCCCTCATTTTTTTTTCTCTCTCTCTAGGTAGATAGGCACAGATAGGTAATTTTTTCTTGAATCATTGAAGATTGATTTGAGAACATTGTGTCCACTTACCAATAACTACAGCATTGTATGTGTCCTAACAGCAGAGAACATTCTTCTCTGTCATATAGTACAGTTATGAAACTTAATAATAATAATATTTAATACATATCTTGCCATTATCTACTCCATAGTCCAGATTCAAATTTCATCAGTTGTATAATGTACAATTCTATAGCTGAAGGATGCAATTTGAGATCATACATTTCACTTAGTTGTTAGGGCTCTTTAATCTCCTTCATCAGGAATGGTTTGTCAAGCTTGACCTTGACCTTTGGAAGAATGCAGGTCCATTGTCTTGTTGAATGTCCTTCAGTCTGAGTTTGCTGATATTTCCTCATGCTTAGACCCTGACTAGCGTTTTTTTTGGCAGGAGTACAATGGAAGTAATGTGGTGCTCTCGTCCATGAATCTGATCGAGACTCTTTGCGTGTCAGTTTGTCCAAATGTTGATGATGTAAACTTTGATAAGCTGGCTAAGGTGGCGTTTGCTAAACTCACCTATCAAAACCGAGGCCCGTTTCTGCCCGGGAACAAGCTGAGGGGAATTGTGGCTGTTTGCTCTTGTGTAACTTCTTTCTCTAGTTTCCTTTTGGTTGGTGGTGGTTTTGACCTAACCTCTAGGGAGTGCGTTATTTGCATTCTGCCTGGAATTGAAACAAGCCTTGGTTATTCTTTAGCTGCTCGCTTGCTCCACAGGCTGGGAATTGTGCGGATGCCTGGGTGGCAGTTGGCCTCTCCCAGTCACTGGCGGGCAACCACCGGGCATTCTGCATGCCTGTGGTGTCCCAGTGAATGGAGACTGACCAGCTCTGTGGGTGGGAAGGAAAAGATTTGCAGGATGACAGAGCGCACATTTTCATGGGAAAAAGTTTATCTTAGACCTTGCTTCTGGTTCTTGAAATAGTCGAGTGAGAAAACACTATTCAAAGCGAATTTCAACCCCAGAGCCGGGTTAGGGAGTGTGGTTCCTGCAAACACTCCCACCTCCCCACTGCCTGGGCTCCCAGCGGCTATGGGGAAGGAGCCGGTGCGCTCTCCACAGGCCGTGGATGAGCAGAAATGAGTAATCAATATTTCATTTCTATATTTATAACTCCACCGTAATGCACGTCTGATGAAGCAAATGTCCATTAAGGAGAAAGATAAACGAGACAGAACCGCGCGCCAGATGTCACGTGACTTCCTGCGGTACCGAAGGAGGCCACACCCTCTGAAGCGCCCTGGGCCGGGTGAGTCCTATTCGAACCTGGTTCCATTTCCCTGTGACCTCAGCCATTGGTTCCCAACGTCCAAAGTGACCAACTTGGGCTAAGACAGCCAGTTGAGTACTGAGCCCAGGCCAGGTGAAGGACTGTTGTCTCGAGTTTCCTGTCCTCCAGCAGTTTAAAACATTTACAGGATGAATTATAGATTAATCCTTCATTTTGATTTACTGGTCTCAGTACTTCAGCATGCCCTTTTCAGAGGCTGGAGGGCTCCTTGTCAACAGTGAGACCAAGAGCCCTGAGTAGCTTGTCCTTCTGGAGTTTTTCTAGGTTTCCTTTTCTATAGTGTTCAGAGACATTTTGAAAAGAGAAAAAAAATGGGGCACATGGAAATTGGGATGGAAAATGGCCCAGGGTTAGAGAGTAATTCCTCCAGTTCCCATTACTCAAGAGAGGCCAGAAGGCATCCAGGACACACATGGAAGTCTATGCAGACACACACTGTTTCCGGTTCGCTAATGACCGGAATTGTATCATGCGATGTGTGGCCTGGACAAGGCCCTGTAGAGGCTTTCCTGTCCAGAGTGGGGAAGTTTATGGCTTTTTGTTGACATTCCCAGCTTTACCTACACTTCTACACCCTGATCTACTCGAATCATGAAGAAACCTTTTTTCTCTTTTTTTGCAAGAGAGATTTTTGCTATAGACACATGCACTCACCAGAGACATGGAAAGACAGAAAGTAAGAAATCACCCCGCGCCCAAGGAGGATGACCACATTGTAATCCCTTCTCCTCCATTCTCCTCTTGGGATTTTGAGCACACATGCACACACACGTGATGTGAGGTTCAAGTCACCAGGTCTGGGACTTGAACCACAGTCGATTATGTTGGAGTACAGTGATGAAAACACTACACCACCTACTGATACCAAATGTTTACTTTTTTTTTTTTTTTTGGAGAGGTTTTTGCTATAGTGTGTGTGTGTGTACTCGCCAGAAAGACAGAGACAGAGAGACAGAAAGCAAGAAATCACCCCCCAGGATGGATGGCCACGCTGCAATCCCTTCTCCTCCATTCTCCTCTTGGGATCTTGGGCATGCACACACACGCACCTGGTGTGAGTTTAAGCCACCGAGTCTGGGACTTGAACTATGGTTGACTACATGGGAGTCCAACAACATAGCCATTACACTAACTGCTGGTCCCATCAAATATTTAATTTTTAACATATTTATAAAAGTATATAGAAATATAGGCTGGCCCAATAGCATAGTGGTTAAAAGAGACAGATTCCACATGACTGACCAGAGGTCAAGTCCTGGCTCCAGTGGCTTGTGTGCCTGCCTGACGGGAAGGACAAATGGAGAAGAAAAGATCGTGGCATGGCCATGCCCTATGGGGGAGAGTGCTTCCTCTTTCTCTTTTTCTGGCAAGTGTATGTGCAATAAAACAAAAGAAATTTAAGAAGTTTATAGAAATACACTTAAAAAAAATACTTTGGTGGGACCAGCAGTTAGCGTAATGGCTGTGTCGCTGGACTCCCATATAGTCAACTGTGGTTCGCTTCCTGGACCTGGTGGCTTAAAACTCACGCCGGGCACGTGTGTGTGCGTGCCCAAGATCCCGAGAGGAGAATGGAGGAGAAGGGATTGCTGCGTGGCCATCCCCCTAGGGGGTGATTTCTCGCTTTCTGTCTCTCTGTCTCTCTCTGTCTGTCTGGCGAGCACATGGGCCCTGTGGCAAAAACCTCTCCAAAAATAAATAAATAAATAAATACTTTGGTTTACTTAAGATGATTTCTTTTCTATGCCTCCCCTTTTTTTGTAAGTTCAAGATTCATTTTTTCCTTATGTTTACATTATTAATTTATTTCTTCCATAAGTAAAAAAGAGAGGAGAGACAGCGAGAGAGAGAACACCCTGCACAGGGTCTCGTCATGCCACAATCGCTTCCCCAGCCCTGCAGGTCCTCAGTAGCCCGGGTGCCTGTGCTCGTGCCTGGTGTGTTTTCAAGCCAACCTGTGGATCTGAGGCCGTGTTCGGCCATGTGGCTTCCAGCCTTCAGGGCACGTGTGTTACCACTGTGCCACAGCAGCAGGGCCCCCGTGAGAATTTCCTTTTCTTCCCATCCATACGCTGGGAATATAATACATGCTCAAAGCAAGGCTCCAGTGACCCATGGCCATGCCTGTTTTGGAAAGGCCCTTCAATGTCAACCAGTCCTGAGCGACTCTGGACGACAGTGGCAGTAGACCTGGAAGGAGAAGCTCTACCTCCCAGGGCAGTCCTGGAAACCGCCCAGCTTGTTCCTGGATGAGAAAGGTGGCCAGGAAGGGGGTCTGAGTTGCTTTTATTCTGCGTTGGAATTCCTCCTTATCTTCCAGATCTCCAGCTTCCTGCTTTGTCCTCAAGTACCTGTTCTGTTTCCTTTTTCTTCTCTGTATTTAGAGTGATAGGCTGACAGTACCTTGGAGTTAAGTAGAGCTTATCTAGTCTAGCCCTCTATTTTGGTAGATGAGAAACAAACACCGAAAGAGGATGGGACCGCAAGAAAAGCAGGGCGTTTGAAGTCAGAAGGAAGGGGTTCCCTTCTGGCTCCATTTGCTCAATTCCTCTGATTCCTAGTTTCCCTCAGCAAGGATTTGGTCAGTTGGATTTCTGGAGGACTAAATGAGATAACAGGGCAGAGTCCCTAGTGCAAAGCAGATGGTCGAAACTATTCATTTTTTCCCTCTTCTCTCAGCACCTTCTCCAGTCTTGTCTTTGAATCTCTCGTTCTCTCCCCAGCACTTTTCTCATAAGTGATTTGCTCTCGTCTTGCTTTCCCCTACCTGGTTCTGTCTCTCTCTTTCTTTCTTTCTTTTTTTTTTTTTTTTTTTTAGTGAATCTACGAACCACCCAAAGCTCCCTGCAGGCTTTCGATTTTGTCCAGCTACCAGAATCCTCTCTGTCAAAGGCAACTTCTGGAAGCATTCCTTGTTTCCTGCAGCCCTCAGACGCCCACCCCAGTGAACTTCCATCCTACTTCCTGTCTCCATCACTCACGTGGATTGCCAGACTGCCTGGTGTTATCTCTACATGTGTGGAGGTAGCAAACCGCCTTAGCTACAAGAGAAGACTCTCGGGAGCTGGAAACACCCACATGTTGCTTACTTATTTCTTAACAGGTCTCATACTAATCTCTTTCACATGGTAGACATGCAGTAAGTATTGCTAAGTAGGTGTAAGGATTCTTGTTGCCTTTTCCCCAAGTCCGCTTTTGTTGTAGGTTCATCATGAATGGACACACATGAACGTGGTGGAATACCGGGCTGCATGCTGTAGCTAATGGGACGTCTCCACAATGGCATGTGAAGTAAAGGGTGCGGCCCTTCCTTGGCCTGCAAACTCACTGACGCAGCCCCTGCCTGGTGGCTCTTCTGTGCATGTGTCAGGAAAGCTCAGAGGCTTGTGTCTGCAGTGACGAACTCTCCCTTCCCTTCTTGGAATGCAAAACCATTTCATATTTACCTGTGGGCTCTCTTGGAGACCCATCCATCAGGGCTGGAGAGGCCCTATTAAGCCATCCCAGCTGTCCCACCAAGGGGCCAGCCATTCCCCACTGTGCATTTTCCAGTCCTGCGTCCCTTTCGCTTGAAGCCCTTCACACTGAACTTACAAATGGGGTGTTAAACCAGATCACCTCAAGATGAATTTCTGTGCTCAGTCAGATGTTAGCAATGCATTATTTGGGTTGTGTAACATGGGAGTTTAGTGAGGTTAATTTCTCTCTCCTCCCCACCTTAGGCTAATTATTGAAGAAAGTGTTTGCAAACCTGGAACTTCTCATAATTCATCCTGCCTTCTGTTTCTTCTGAATCGGGGCTCATAAATCTCTGTTTGTGATGACATAATCGGTTACGAGAGGAATGCCGTGGTGCTGCCAGCTGAGGGTTACAGCTGCAGGCTCCCCGGAAACCGGAGGCGGCTCATTCGGAGAGATCCCCCTGCCCTTTGCTTCCTCCACCTGCAAGGGTTGGTCAGGCCAAGCCCTCTGTGAGCAATGGGAGCCCCGACATATCCAGTTAAGACAACTCGCTGCTTATGTAGAAGTACGAACTCAAAACTGCAAGAAGGAAATAGGAAACAAACGTCCTTGGAGGGGAACTGGGCACCTCAGGATTTATCGTCTATTAAAAGACACAACCTGAAGAAGTAGCGAATTAGCATCTAACTCCTTCGAGATCACTTACCTTTGAAATATAATCAAATGCAATGCCATCTTCCATTTCTAATTTCTGCTTCCTTCCTCTCTTTATAGTGCCTGCAAATTTATATATCGATGACATATGTGTGTATTATGTATTCGGAAAACGTATATGAGGAAAGTGAGAATTGTGGCACATTAGAACTCTAAGAACGCTTAAAAGATTTAGTCCAATCCCATACTGAAAGGAAAAAACACTGAGGTCTAAAAACACATCTGAGATCCATTTACTGGAAGCAGAGTTAGAGTCACAGAGGGGCAGGTTCCAGGCTCCTCACCCCAGCCCAGCATTCCTAAGACCTCATTGAGCAGCCTACACATTATCTAGACACTAGAGAGACAGCTCCATTCATCTTGGCCTTCTCCCATTAGTGGTTATGAGAATTCTATTATTAGAAAACTGCTAGTATAAGTATTTTCATTCCAAACTCAGGAAATGGAGATAAAACTGGAAAGTATTTAAGTTTATGAAATACAACATTGAAATGGTTCTAACGTCACCATCCTCATCTTTAAAATGAGGAGGTTAACAAGATGATCCTTGGTTGTTCCCCAACCAACAGACTCGAGAATCCTAAATCTTGCCGAGTTTTCTATGTGAGATGTACACTTACCTTTTCTTGAAATATTTGTCCTTATACCTTATCTAATCATCCTAAATTTTTTATCTTACCAAATATAAAATAGTGCTAATAAAAATGATCAAACAGTGGTGATAGTAAATAAGATGATATGCATAAAACACATTTAATTCTTCTAGGAAAAAAGGCAATGTGAACATGGACAGTGAAATAGTTACAGCAGCTCACAAATAGCAAAAAGTTAAATATAATAATCTTCACATTAAGAGCATCTGAGTTATTATTTATTTGTGGATTTTTTTTCTATAAAATGTTCAATTTCCAGTTGACTTCCCTGCCATTCCAGAATACATCAAGGTCAGTCAGAATGAACTCAAGGAAACCACTAGTCACTAAAACATATGTATCGTTTTTTTTTTTCTTTTATGAGAGAGAGAAAGTTCTTTAGACAGGGTCTCACCATCTCCAGTCCTCCCTACCTCCCAGCTAGAGGGATATACCACATCTCTGTTGGATATGAGAGAACCCAACATGTTCAAGTTGATTCAGGATTCAAACCCAGGCCAGCCATGTGGCTGCAGTACCACATAATGGCCACCACAGTTGGGCCACTAGTCACTTTTAATATTTAACAAAGTCCTAAATTACTAGAGATGTAACTGCTATTGCTTTAGAAATGTGAATTTTGATGCATTCCAGAACAGAATTGCATTCTGCTTGTTGTCTTAGACTCCTTATATAACAGTGTCTTCCACAGCCGAGGAAGTTAAAGGCCAATTATAATACATTTTTTAAAAAATTTAGACAGTGCTTTTCATGTATTACAGCCTTTTGCCTTCATCATCTCATGTGCAAATGTATCTGTAAGAATTCTTAAGATTGGTTCACAGCCTCAGGCGAATGAGCTGTGGCCTGACCTGAGTGTCTGTTAAGTAGATATGTTAGTTGTCACGGTGGAATGGCTTGAGCAGAGCAACCTAAATCCAGCTTAATTTATCCCTGCGGTCAGCCGATTTCTGCCTTCGAATTGAGATATCCTTCTGGAGAGCCTATGCGGGTCTTCAGAAAGTTCACACACACACACACACACACACACACACAATGCATATTATGAAAAAAGTATGCTTGGATTTCAAGATTTCTTTGTACCAAAATAAATTTGTGCTTTAATTCTATTTTCTCATGAATGTTCTGAAGTGCCATCATGTACAGCTAATGGCAAAGAGCAAAAGCTTACTGCAGGAAGGACCTCTTACTGTCAGAACACTGGGGTGATGTTGACAGTGTAGGGAATTCTCACCCACCCACCCCCCTTTTTTAAAGTTTTTGACATAGGGCTTGTGTGCTTACTGGAGAGACACAGAGAGATCTGAAAGGGAAAGTGAGAAATCACCCCCTGGTGAGGGGCACGCTGCCGTCCTTTCTCCTCCATTCTCCTGGAATTTTAGACATTTACGCACATACACCCAGCATGATTTTCAAGCCACTGGGTCTAGGACTCGAACCACAGTCAGCCACGTGGGAATCCAGCGCTTTAACCACTGTGCCACCTGCTGGCCCTGGAAATTCCTTTCTTTTAAAAAAGATTGATTTCTCCCAGGAATGAGAGAGAGACAGAGGCAGAGAGATGGCACCCCCAAAATGTCTTGAGGCTACAATCCACTTCCAGCTTCAGCCAGCCCCGAGTCATGGGCACACGTGAGCCTAGTGCTCAGGGAGCTCCTCAGACATGAACCCAGAACCTTCCCACGTGGGTCAGCCTCTCAGAACACTGTGTTTGACTGCTTTGCCACTATCTGGTTCCCCAGAATTCCTTTGGAGAAACAGTAAAGTGTGTGAATGTGTTTTTGTCTGTGTGGGAGACCCCAGTCTGTAGTTGATAGTATTCTACTGTTCTTCTCTGGTGTTCCGTTCCCTGCCCACCGTAAGAGAGTTAATATGATATTTTATAAGGAATGGAAGTTTAAAAGGCTTAATAAATGAATTAAAGTATTATTGGAGTATTATGTTCAATTCTGCACTTGGTCTCTAGAGGGGATAAAAATAAACTGTAGTATTTTTGGAGAAAAAACAAAGAGCCTGAAGAAACCAGGCTGTCTGAGAAATAGTTAGGAAAATAGGAGGTACTGTGTCTGGAGATGATACCCACAGTAAGAATGTGCTCAGTGTCTCCAAGTGTTTGACGCACTGTCATGTGGAAGAATGACGTTAGTTACTCTATTTGGCTCCTAGGGATGTGGAGGGACAGAGTTTAACTTGTTATAAAGAGATATTTTCTTTTCTTTCTTTCTTTCTTTCTTTCTTTCTTTCTTTCTTTCTTTCTTTCTTTCTTTCTTTCTTTCTTTTTCTTTCTTTTAAATTGACAGAGAGCCTGTACACTCTCCAGAGAAAGAGAGAAAGAGAGAGAGAGCCCTCTAACAAGGCATGGCCATGTGCAGTCCTTTTCTCCATTCTGTAGAGATTCGGGGCATGGAGACACATGTGCTCAGAGTGATTTTTGAGCCACTGGGGCTGGGATTGCCAACTGAGGTTGACAATGTGAAATCCACCACCTTGTGTATAACACTTAACTATCACGTGTGAGGTCACCCCAATAAGAAGATATGAAGATTTAGTGGACTATGGGCCCCCAATGCTGGAGGATTTGGGGCACAATGTGAACAACTACAGGCAGATGGCTGGTCTAGGTGATCCCCGTGGGCACGCCCAGCTCAGAGAGGTGAGGAGTTTCACAGAGCGGCTGGCTATTGCTGTCTGGGCCTCTGTTTTCTTCTGTAGAAGTAACAGATCTAGCCTAACTCTGCTATGCTTCTACTTTTTTCACAATGTCCCTCTCTCACCTCCTGCAACCCAAGTGAAATCTTACGTGGAACTCCAGTATGAAAAAGAGTGGAGGGAAGTGTCTGCCCCGGAACGAGGAAACTGAACGTCCTAAGCTCTTCCTCGTCATCCTCCCGACTTCCACTCTCTTTCTGCTTCCCCTTGGGCAGCCTCGGAGTGAAACTGCAGAATCTGAGGATGGCAGTTTGGAAGCCACAGGTGACATGCTTTCTAGCATTCCAGGTCTACACTCTCGTGGTCATCATATAGTTCTAAAACCATCTTCAGTCAGGCTAATGAACACCAAAAATTTATTTTTCAACCTATTTAGGGTTTGAAGTTTACAGAAAGGAAACTATAGCATAGTATTTATGATTACAAATTTCAGAACCAGAGAGATGTGGGTTCAAGCCTTAGTCGGTATCTTAGTAGTTTTGTGACTCGGGGCAATCAGCTTAGCCTCTCCAATCTTCAGGTGGTAGATAACAGAGCAAATCCTCCCTTCTTATGGAGTTTGGGAGAGAATAAAAATGATCATTTATGAAGATTTTATATTATGCTTGAGATGTGAAATAAGCACTCAACGAGGTGGCTATTTTATTAATAAAAAGAATAAATAAAAGGAAGCAAACAGTTTTTCACACAGAGTCACAATGTCTTATCACTGGTAGTAAAAGTTAAAAGTCAAAAATCTTATAATTACCTTCCAAAACTTGGCATAAGCAAAGCCATCTAGGGGTTCAAACCCCAGCGGTGTTGCTCTCAGTCCCGGCATCCCCGCTCACCCGCCCTGTGGCCGTAACAAAGCCCTCAGCCACTTTAGAACGCTTCTCCGTTAATAAAATGAAACTGCAATGCAAGAAGTTGCCCTTAACAAGGAGTGGGGTTCAGGTTACCTAAGAGACCACTGGCTTTTGGGACAACTTTTCCAAAGCCGAAAGTTTCCTTGGAGAGGTCTCCGAGTTACCTCGTATTCCTGTCTCAGGGTCTTGTCGGTCCTCGCCCCATGTTTTACGTCTAGGTATCACCTATTCTCTTCACCTAAAGCAGACATGGACTTGCTCAGCCAGCATTCCCTGGACACCTCACTTCATAGAGCCTTGGAGGGAAACAAGCGAACTGAACATATTCCTTTATGACGTGTGCAGCTTATTCAGACTTGCAGCCACGAGTGGCTCTCCTCAGGACCTGCGGTGGCCCGTGGTCACCCTCCCTGGCCGCGTGTTTCTCTGCACTTCCCTCCCTCGCATGTCTTCGGACTGCCATGCTCCCAAATCAGCTGTCCTGTGTTTGTCCGTATCTCCACGAGGATTCCCTGTCTACAGGATTTGATCTTTAACCTTTGGGGGAAAGAGCCTACTAGGTGAGTAAGGGGAGTGAGATGATAGGATGAATTATCTCCTTTCCCACCTCTCATTTGGGCAGGATTTATGTTTAAAATAACCTTTATAAATTCAAATGAATCTAAAACACTAGTTGATGGGGTATGTAAGAAAGACACCTGAATACAGCATTCTTATCTGAAACTTTGCTGACCTTGGTTACAAATTGTGACACCACACATTAATACGAACCGGGTTAGCAGTTACACAGAGGACTGTATCCATAAAAGAAAAAAATACATATAATTCACACCGATTCGTCCCATTCGAGGGGAAGCAAAATACACGAAAACAAATCAAGGACAAGGGTGTGTTAGGCAAGGCTCCCTGGGGGACCTCTGTTTTCATTTTGCTTTGAAGGACGTAGTAGGCATATGCAAACTGGCCCCATTCCCCCACTCTTCTTAGGAATTCTGAAAGAAAGATGAGGACACAGATATGGATTAGGATAGTCTGCCTACGGATAATACAGAAGGTAAATGTGCTGTAGGGTTTTAAATACTTGCTGGAAGCTATTTACTGACTGGTTACTAGGAGACAGCATGACTCATTGCTTACTTCCCCTCTGTGGCCAACTTCCAGTCATTCATCACTTAGCACATTGGATCAAGACTGATAGGATCTTCAGCAAAAATTATGGAGTGCTCTGTTCTAGTAAGAAGGCACTAAACTGGAAATGAAATGCTCCCTGAAGATGAGGTCCTGCCGGGGAGGCATCTCACTTGGGTCCACTGTGTATTATTAACCCAAGGATTTGCTGAGGGTAGAGAGATATACCAAGATACAATATAAACAATATAAATGTTCAAACCGTCACAAGGCAATGTTGAAACCAATGGGAATTGTGAATGCTGTATCTTCCTTAGAAGGTTCTCCTCCCCCATTTTCTTTTCTGTGTTTTGTTTGTTTGTTTGTTTCATTTTAAATTTTGCTAGAAGGCACATGCACTCTCTGGAGAGCAAGACAGAGAGAGGGAAAGCACAAAAGCACACACACCCCCCCCAGAGAGATGGTCACAGTGGTCACGGCACGGCCCTTTCTCTTCCCTCTCGCCCTGCTTTTGGACTTTTGAGCACGCGTTCATACTCGCCTGGCATGCTTCTCAAGCAGGGACTCGAACTGTACAGTTGGCCGTCTGGGATCCAGCTGCGTTAACCACCAGGCCACAGGCTGGTCCTTCTCCCCACCCCCCAGTTTTCTGAATGAATATAGTTACATTATAACCCAGTATTCCTAACTTCCATAAAATGAGACAAATATTCCTTTGATGATCTTTCTAAAGATTCAGATAACTTGAATAGATTAGGATAAATTCCAAACTATCAGCTCTTCTGAGATAACTCATAAATTAAATGTAAATGATAAGATGAATAATAAGTATCGACTTATAGAAAAACATCAGTCAAATCATCTACATGTTGTGTGTTCACTAGCACATGGATATCACATGTAATGTACAATTTATTGAGAATTTTAATTAAGAAATGTTTTAATGTGTTTCCGTAACAACATCAGTGTTGTCAGAGACAAAGTTAGATAATGTCAGCCTTACCTGCTAGCGGAAGAAAAATATTATTAAAAGATCAAAAGAATGGGAAATTCTGTTCATGAAGATATGTGTGAGTGTGAGGGTGAGGGCCAGCAGTGGGAGGACATATGCCATCCACGTGGAAATAAAGAAGGGTTACGTGGCAGGAGCATATTTGCAATATTTATCTAAGTTTTCCCTCTGGATTCTGCCTTAACCTTCGCCTGTTCTGGCCAATATTAAGATCTGTACTGCTGGGGATTTGTGGCAGAGTTCTCTTTGCGAGAGTTGTCAAAATTCTAGGCTTATTAAGAAGAGTGGTAGCAGGACCAGCAGTTAGCATAATGGGTACGTCGCTGGATTCCCATGTAGTTGACCGCGGTTCGAGTCCCAGAACCGGTGGCTTAAACTCATGCTAGGCGTGTGTGCATGCGTGCCCAAGACTCCAAGAGGAGAAAGAAGGAGAAGGGATTGTGGCATGGCCGTCCCCCCTGGGGGATGATTTCTTACTTTCTGTCTCTCTGTCTTTCCGGCAAGATCATGCGCCCTATAGCAAAATCCTAAAAAGAAAAGAAGAGTGGTAGCTCGAAAAATGGCAACGCAGTGCAAATACCTTGAGGGGGAGAGCGAGAAAGCCAGAGGAGGAGAGAGGGATGCAGGGCGGGAGAAGAAAGGAGCCCGATCTCCCTCGGAGCGGTGGCTTCCCTGGTCCAGCAGCTCTGAGAGCCTGATGACCTGCTCTCTGCTCCTTGGCAACATCCAAGGTGGAGGAAGGACCTCCGGGGAGGCAGGCACCTCCAGGCTCTCAGCCCCAAGTTTGCCACCGTAGCCACAGAGCCCAGATTACTGTGGGGGCTGGAACCAGGTGCCTCTCAAGGTCGAGGTAGACAGAAGGACTGGGCCTGCCTTACGTTTGAGGATCAATAGATCCTCAAACCTGCTCCAATCTGCCCAAAGTGATGATGAAAGAGCTCCAAGAATGGATCTTGTTTCCTCCAGCCCAGTGGGAAATGGACTTGGAGATGATATTAAGCTGATTTATGAAAAACAAGCCACCCGAGTTTATAGACTAAGATTTATAAGTACACACACACACACACACACACACACAGAAGAGCACATATTCCTGGGACAGCTTGTGATTCCCCACCACTAACAATGTGTGTGTGATCCTCCTAGCTTTCTTTTGTTTCCTTTTTTTTTATTGCCAGAGGGCTTGTGTGCAAGAGCGAGGTGGTGGGCAGGGGGAGAAAGCACCTCCCAGTGAGGCATGGTCATGCAACAATCTCTTTTCCCTTCCATTTCTGCAATTCTTCAGGATCTGTTTTTCAAACACTGGGGCTGGGACTGGAATCATGGTTGGCCATGTGGAAAGCAGCTCCATATGCACAGGACTTAACCACTGAGCAGCAGGGCCAGCCCAGCAGGGTTCTTAATTAACCTCACTAACCTCAGTTTCTCCTTCTGAAAAACCAGAATTAACAAGCGCATGTTTCACCTGGCTATTGCAAGGATGAGATTGAGATAGTCTGTCTTCGGCATGAATAAAAGACTCAATAATCATGAGCTATTAGAAGCTTTGATATTATTATTTATTTTTCTTCTTTAACTCATTACCTAAGTGGGAGGGGAGATCTGTTCCTGAGAAAATGTTTCCACAGGTAGCCCTAGTTATTCATAAATTTCCTTTGCCATTGCCTTAAGAAGTAAACAAATATACAAAAATCTCTTTGTGCAACAAAACATCTTCAGGGGAAAAATTCCTGGGAGGAAGGGATTTTTCCTAGATCTTCAATAGCTAATTGCTTGAATCCTAAGTAGAGGTAATACCACCCTCCCGCCAAGCAGGAAGTCAATGGCGCGGCAGGATGTCCCGCCAACCCTGTGTTCTCTCAGCAGCTGAGAATTGGCTGTGTTTCTGATGCTGAAGGACCCAGAGGGCTCCTCGGGATCGTGAACATGTGATAGACAAGGAGAGTGGAGACAGGGAATTATCATCAGCATATACTAGAGTGTCCCATAGTTGCCTAACTTGAGTTCTGTGGGAATTCAGTGTGCAAAGTTGGGGCAGAAGCTGTGCTGGGAGGGCAGTTTATGAAATGCATGTTAATGTACTCTTAAATTGCTGGGGCAGTTGGTAATGGCCAATGCGGTATAATATGAAGTAAATTTAGTCTTTGTCCATAGTTCCCATCATACAGCTCCTAAAGCCTCTGGAATTACCTGAGTGATAGGAGCATCTTCTTTTTAGTTATAACAAAAGCCCTCTTGAAACTCCAGAGTTTATGCAAATAAGGTGACTTCTGTGAGCCCCCTAGTAGCTCAGGATGGGGCCAGTCACCAGGAAGACCAAGTGGTCAGAAGACAGAAAGCTGGAACTCTCAGTCTCACTCACTGACCCCTGGGAAGGGCGGGAGAGCACTGGAGATCGAGTTCTAGACAAACTCTTGAACAACAAGGTTTGATGAGCGTCCAGCCTGCTGAACAGGTGGGGGTGCTGGGAGCACCATGCACCCAGAAAGGGCATGGATGCTCCATGTCATCTCCCACCTCCCACTCTCCATGTCTTCATCTGGCTGTTCTTCTGTAGCCTTCACTGTACCCTTATAATAAACTGGTAAACATAAGTATTTCCCTGAGTTCTGTGACCATCTTTGCAAATTAACAGAGCCCAAGGAGGAGAAATGGGACCCGGGTAGAGACCATGTTGGTCTGAACTGGGAGCAGACTTGTGGAGAGGAACCCTTAGCCTGTGGGATCTGACCCTGTCTGCAGGTACATAGCATCAGAATTGAAATGAAGTAGCGGACACCCAGTTGGCATCTGCAGGAGACCAACTTGGCATATGAGGAAAAACCCTCATACATCTGATCTCGAAGTTTCTGTATTTAATGTGAGAGTGGACAGGGGAAATAAGTTTATTGTTTCCTCTGTAGCCATGAGTGTAGCTATCAGGTGGTTTGTCTGAGGACTGTGTGAGCGGGCTGGAGGCGACCGTAGATAACCCTCGGCAAATCACAGTCCAGATCTGCCCGTTAGCCCTGAAGTGAGTGCGCCCCTCACGGGCTCTGTGCAGGGAGGCCATGGCCTTCCCGGGAGATGTGTGCAGGGTGAGGGAGGAGCAAGGGCGACTACACCATCCAGGCAATGGAACATGCTAGGTGTTCACTGATGCTAACTCACTCTTGGTCTTTTTTGACCCCATTTCTTCTCAAACTTTTAAAAGTTTATTTATTTCTTCCACTTGCGAGAGACAGAGGGAGAGAGAAAGAGACAGGCACCTCCTATAAGGCCTTTACGCCACAATCCAGCCCCAGCCTCAGCCAGCCTGGGTCCTGAACACTTGCATACACTCCGTATATACAAGGAGGCCCAGGATATGAACCTGGGACCTTCCCTTGTGGGTCTGGTTATACTGCTGCTGTACAACCTATGGCCTCTGACCCCATTTCTTTCTATTTTTTCTTTCTTTCTTTTCTTTTTTTTTTTTTAGAGGTTTTCGCTATAGGGCTTGTGTGCTCGCCAGACAGACAGAGAGAGACAGAGAGACTGAAAGTGAGAAATCACCCCCCAGGGGGAATGGTCACGCCGCAATCCCTTCTTCTCCATTCTCCTCTCAGGATCGTGGGCACGCACGCACACGTGCCTGGCGTAAGTTTTAAGCCACCCCGTCCGGGACACAAACCCCAGTCAACTACGTGGGAGTCCAGCGACATAGCCATTACACTAACTGCCGGTCCCTCTAGTTTTTCTTTAGAGGTTTTTGCTTAGGGTGCGTGCACTCACTAAAGAGAGAGAGACAGTGAGAGGGAAAGTGAGAAATCACCCTCTGGGGGGATGGTCACACCACACTCCCTTCTCCATTCTCTTCCTGGGCTCCTGGGCACACACGCACACATGCCTATCATGATTTTGAATCCGTGGGGTCTGGGACTCAAACCATGGTCAGCCATGTGGGAGCCCATCTGCTGGCCCCTCTAGCCCTATTTCTTTAAGTGACTATTTCCAGCCCATATCTTCTGTGGGCTGCCAAACCTGCTTGCAGCCATCGGGACCCTCTTTGCTGGACTCTCCCTCACTGCGTTTCTTTAGTTTCTGCCTGCTTCATGATTTCATAGCTTCTCCCACTTGGCCTCTGTTAGAAATATTGGGCTTAATGTCTCACAGCTTTGGCCAACAGCTTTGGTCTACAGTCATCCTTCCCCATCACACAGCATACTCCAAAACCATCCCACCTGTCCTGAATAGTGCTTATATTCTTTAGTCAACAAAAATCCAGTCAAAGAAATATTACAAGACCAGCCCCATGGCCAAATGGTTAAGGGAGCCAGATCCCACATGGCCAACTGCAGTTTCAGTCCCAGTCCCAGCAACTCAAAAAACACATTGGGCACCTGTGTGCATGTCCAAAAGTCCAAGGTGGAGATACGGAGGAGGAGCCATTGCAGCGTGATCATGCCCCACTGGGCGGGGGGGGGGGGTACTTTCTTCCTCTCCCTTTCTCTTTCCATCCCTCTGTCTCTCTGTGGCAAGTACATGTACCCTTTGACAATTAAGAAAGAAAAAAAAAAGAAACACTAACTTTAAGGTTTGAAGCAGGGTCCAGACACGTTGGCAAACACAAAAGTGATAAGGTTCTTTCCTCATAGCAGTCAGGTCCTAACCAGAGATTTGGCCACAATGTGAACTTTAAATAGTTCATGGAAAATACGTACTATGAAAAAACTAAGCATGGGTTTCAAAAATACTTTTGGCCTAATAAACGTGTACTTTAATTCCATTTTTCTACAAACTTTTTGATGTCCCCTCATGATTCTGCAACAATAGCACAACAAAGTGAAACCGGAGTGGTGTAGGTAGTCTGAGGGAGGTGGTCTCTTCCAGGCAAGTCTCACAGAGGCCTCTCTGACAGAAGTGGACCTGGAAAAAGGAGGGTTTGGGTTCTGTGAGCCAGGGCACGAATGTGAGGAAAGGTGTGGGATGACAAAAGGAGTGTTCATGAGTTTCCTGTGACCACTACATCTTAGATGGTTATTGTAGTGCTAACAGAAACACCCAAGACTGTTGGATTTAGGGAGTAGAGGTTTATTGACTCATGATTCTAGCTTCAGTAAAATGGCTGAGGGCAGGATCATGGGCATGGAAGTTGCCCATAGATTTCCGCCTGCTCTGGTCTCCTTTCCCTGCTTATAAACACACTAGAACTCAAACACAGGGTCTACCCCTAAGAACCTTGTAACACCCAAAGGCCCCACCCTGGGACACCATGAAGGGATTCAGTTTCACTTAATACCTTACCAGACAACCAACTCCAACACACACGATTTTTTGGGGGGGAGATCTAAACTATAACATACTCCCAACATGTAACAGTTGGGAGTATCTAAACTATAACATACTCCCAACATATAACAGTTGGGAGGCTTTAAGGAAAATTGATTTTCACATATTTAAAGGCCAGAAGTCTGAAATCGGCATCACTGGGCCGAATTCAAGGTGTCAGCCAGACTGTTCTTCCTCCTGAGGCACTAGGGGAGATTCATTCCTTGCCTCGTCTAGCTTCTAGAAGCTGCCAGCACTCCCTGGCCTGTGGTCACATCACTCCAATCTTTGCCTCTCTGGTCATATCACCTTCTTCTTGGTGTGTCTGTGTGTAGAATATTTCCATGTCTCTCTCTTATAAGGGAACATGGAATTGCATTTAGGGCCCACATGGTCAACCCAGAATGGAACTAGCTTCCATTCTCAATATCTTTAACTTAATCCCAATGCTGCCACAGAAGGTGAGATCTTAGGTTTTTGCTATTAGGATAGGTAGATGTTCTGGGGGACCATTTTTTGCCTACCACAGGGCTTGTCTTCACACAGACTGTCTTCAGCTTCTCAGCAGATACTTAATAGTCCTTTACTACTCTAAAGGCATTACTCTCCTCTCCCAGCAACTCTGTCCTGTTCAGACCCCTGGTCCTATTCTAAAACCTGGACGATATATCCCTGCTGGCCACAGCCTTGGCAAAATTATCTTCTGCAACAAAACCAAATAGTTCTTCCAGGTCTTATCAACTTCATACAAAAACGTAGGGAAATTGATCAGGCTCTGCCTGTGCACTGGCAAGCAGTAAGCTTTCTAAAGGAATCGCCACTTGGAAATGCCTTTAGAAATGCAAATACAAAGACTTATGATTGTCTGACATTGATTTCATACCCCCATCTACCAATTCCCACTTACATCTGTGTTCATTGTTTTCTTTATTTTAATGTATTCCATCCCATGATTGTAATAAGGTGCCCAAGCTGTGCATTTCAGCGTCATTATTGCACTTCTTAGGAAGTTAAAGCCCCCATCCTTTGACCTTATGCTTTCTAATACCACCTAAGGTGTGCCGTAATTGCCCACAAATGCACGGTCTGTCATGTCTTATTGCTCAAATGAAACCCACTTCCATGGTGGGACGAGAAGAGAGGGGGGTAGATCTCCTGCTATTTGCATCAGCACTTGTCCCCGGGAAATGCTGAATCTTGGCATTGAGAGAAAGTGTAAAAATGATAAATTTGTCCCCTAATATGGACCACTGCACTCACAAAACTGCAACTCCTTACATTAATGGAGATTAGGATATAACTTTTTTAATTTGGAGCCTCATTACACAGTATAAATAAAAATAGAGCCCCAACTATATCATCTTTAATTGCCCCTAGACAGAATGCTGATTATCTGCGGAGGTCTTGGCCATGTGTTCCTTGGGAACCAGCAGAGCTTGTTCCCTGCTTTGAAAGCAAAGTCAGAAAAGATATGTGAGTATCATTAACAGAGGGCAGGAAGCTGGGTGTCTGCAGTCCTTCCAGCTAATACCGTAACAGAACAAGAGTGAGCGTAGACATGGTGGTATTGTCGAAGCAATGAGTGCGTGTATGAGAAGTTAGAAGAGTGACGTGCATCACTCATCTAGATGGAAAGAACCATCAATCCACTTCTAGTTGGTGTTCTTCTTACCAGGAGTTTGAAAATAGGTGCGGTTTTCACTCCCAGTCTGGCCGAGACCCAGAGAGAGATGCTGATACTCAAAGCTCTGATTGCTAAGTCTCTTAGCATCCCTTGGTACAACCGATTAAAGCAGTTGATCAATACCAAACTTTGAGAAGAACTAGTGGGGGTATGTTACAGACGACATCCCATGAATAAATAACTCAGATAATGGCATTTGTCTTACTACCAAGCTCATCTATAATTGAACAAGTACAATACCCATTAAAAGAACACCTAGATGATCTCTGCAAAAACAAAGAATTCATGGGTTTCTAGCTTCTGGGAAGTCTTTCCAATAAGAGAGGTGCGGGAGAGTGGCTACCCAGTGGAATAGTGGTTATAAAATCAGTCCTAAACCATAATCCTCTCAGCAGGGAGAGTTCCCTTCTATTGAGCACTTCAGATCACCACTTTTGGATCCAACTTCTACAACGCAATAGAAGCTTTTAGAGAAGTCTTTTCCTCTTCTATGTAGAGATCAAATCTTTATCATAAAAATAGAATTCATTGCTTTAAATTAATTAATTAATGGAGCACGAGTGGAGAGAGTATAAATCAATTCCTCCTGAGGTTGCCATGTTTTTGTAATATAAATGCAGCTTTCTGTTCACAAGGCACTCATCTCCAGTCTGGCTGGTACCGGCTTCAGTTACAGAGGGACAACCGTACCTCACTGTGGCACGGATCCATGAACAGAAAAGTTCAGGATCCACACGAGAGTGAGAACAGAGACAAGGCTGCACCAGAAAAGACAGGGCAAATAGAAACGCTGTGATTATCACCTAAACTACCCCTCTGAAGAAGAAATGACTGCTTTACAGCTAAACCAACTAGACTAAATTAAAGAGATTTGAACAAGGTGCACTTCTCTGGGGCCGGACAGTGGCACAGTGAAGATGCGACTGTGCCCACTTGGGAAGGTTCCAGGGTTCATGTCCTGGGATCTCCCTGTACACACAGGCACATGTGCACATGATTTGGGCTGGATGGGGCTGGGAGCGAATTGTGATGTGAGCACCCTATTGGGGGTGCCTGTCTGTCTGTCTGTCTCGCTCTCTGACAAAAGAAGTATAGAAAATAAACCTTTTAAAAAAGTTTTGCTTTGTGATCCCAGGCAGCAAGTTTGTGATGAGTTGACTTCATCGTTTCTGCATTTTGAAGAGATAATGCTGGTTATAGGCCATGCATTTGAAGCTGAGAAGCTTATTACAGGATAAAAAAAAAAATGACATCCTTGTCAGAGTATCGATTGGCATCAGCTTCTGCCTGACTCGTTGATCTGTCATCGGATTCCTTTGAGCACTTGGAGTCACATGGGTAAAGTTGGAGTGTACAAAAATCATTGCTGAACATCATCATCTACAGAGACGTATTTGAGGGAATATAGTGTCTTTCCAATAATGTCCATGCTTATAGTGAATCAGTAATTGCGGTATAAAATAAACTTGAGTATGTTCCTAATGTCCTCTAGAACTGCTGTAAGTACCGTTTGCTGGTATTTATGGGCTGCAATCAAACAGGAGTCGAAGCCATAAATCATTACCCTGAATATAATATTTTTGTTTCATGAAAGTCTGAGCTTTCAACCCCAAAGCAACAAATCAGTCCACTCCTTATTGAGCCTGTCACGGCCCCATCCTTGAGTATGGCCACATTTATTACCATTGTCAGCCGCCTGTGTGAAAGAACAGGAAGGGGGGAAGGAGAATATAAATATAAATTGAAAAGCAGTGCTTTGGGGGGATGGCCTGGCTGGGGGGAGAGGTAACACAACATGGAGACTTTCACCCCAGGGTCACATATTTGATGGCCCATGTACTGATGTGGTGATCAAGTTTCCACGTCACCAAGAATCCGGCTGTTAACAGTCACCGTAGCTGAGAGGCCCGACGCAGAGGCCAAGTGCTCAGGGGAGTTGGAGGCTGAACTTTCAGCCTCGGGACTGACCCCTGAAGCACTGTGGGCTTCTCTGAGGACAGGCCTCTTTCTTAAGGAGCTGCATGATGTCGTCTTCCAAGGGAAGTTTAAGATATCAGTGACGGGAGACGTTAGCTTGCTTTCTGAGGAAGGATTTCACCTCTATGGCTTTATCTTTGACAGATTTGATGAAACCCTAAACATGCTAAAATGAGAAACTGCTGCTTCCCTCTTCTAGAAAAGCACCATCAGAATACACCTTTCCGTGGAGGAATGGCATCGAAGCAGAGAGAAGCCAGATCTGCAAGAGCACAAGCGAAGTCTGGGCAGAGCTCCGACGGCACCAACCTGGATGACGGTGAGCAATTATAACAGACGCTCATGCCGGAGACCCAGGGGGAAGCTCATCGAGGTGCAGAGCTTCTCTCGGAGCCCTCAGTGAAAACAGTCTTTTAGGATATCTTCTTCATACTGGGAACATTTGTAAGATCAGAAAAAGGCCAAGGCCTTTGCTGATGCCATCTATGTAGATAAGAAGGAAAATATTTTTATCTTCCTTACTCAAAAATAAATCTAGAGCCAGCTGTGACACACAGGGTAAGGCACTAGATCCCATAGAGCCAATTCAGCAGTTCAAGTCCTAGACCTGGTGGCTTGAAAATTATGTCAGGAATGTGTGCTTGCGTGCCCAAAATCCTGAGAGGAGAATGGAGGAGAAGGGATTGTGGTGTGGCCATCTCCCCTGGGGGGTGATTTCTCTCACACACACTCTCTCTCTTTCTGTCTCTATATCTCTCTCTGTCAAGTGCATGCACCCGATAACAAAAACTAAAAAAAAAAAAAAAAAAAAAATAGAACTGGACATTTTGCACCAACACAGTCAACACCAGAATGCAGTAAATAGACATAATATAAGTCATTAAGGAATTCATGAAGAGAGACTTCCAGAATCCTTTAGAGTGCTCACTTTTTGTCCTTTGCTCAACATAAACAGTTCTCAACATAACATAGCTAAGGAATGAATCTCCTTTTATTCTGTTTTAAGTTGTTTTAATAATATTGATTTAAAAGTTCCAAATGAACCAGAAAACAGTGCTCACCAAAAACTTGAACTGAGTGGTTTTACTTGCAAAATACCATCTGTACTTATGTTTGCTTCAATGTGGTTCTGATCATTACACTTATACCACTCTGCCCAAGGCCGGTCTAGCCTCTGCTATATAAAAATCCAAATACCATTTACGTACTTATAAAACAAAAAGCCAATATCTTACTCACTCTAATCTTCTGAGGAGCATGTTGCTGTTGTTTCCTCAAGAAAACAAGTAGAGACAGAGTATTGCTGTTTAATGAAAATTGGATTGGAGAAGGCAAAGCTAAATTGCTGCTGGGTTTGTGTGCAAGGCATTTATCTTCTCTGTACCTCAGCTTCTCCACTCGAAATTGAGGGCAAAGTATTTTACGGGGCTGTGCTAAGGATTAGAGCATAGGTGTATGGCACATAAAAAGCACATGCTAATCCCTCTCTTTAACTCAACTCAAGACAGGCCCTTATTAGGGAGCTGTGTTTTGCTTGGAGCTGAACTAAAATGAATTATGGAGAATTTGGACATGATTCAGAAAGAACAGTGAAGATGATTCAGGGTGTTGGAAGTGAGCTCCATGAGAAAAGAAGGCTGAGAAAGCTCTGGTAGTAAACAGCATTCACGCGTAGTACAGGGGGGCTTCAGAAAGGTTGTAGAGAAACAGAATTAAAGTATGAGTTCATTTTGCTGCAATTAAAAAAAGTTTATGCATAGTTTTTATTCATAATATGCATTTTTCCAGAACTTTTTTGAAGACCCCTTGTATAAAGTCATACATAGAAATCCAGTATGCATGATTGCTCATTTGTAAAGTTACCTTCGGAAATTATCAGATGAGACTAGTCTGGTGGTACCGAAAATAACAAACTGAACTGCTGTTCTGGAAGCCACATGGCGGACCGTGGGTTCAGATTCCAGGGTTGGCCTAAAACACACATGGGAGTCCAGTGTCGTAACTATTATGCTATCAGCTGGTCCCAACTTATGTAAGTAATTTTTTTTTTTTTTTTTTTTGGAGAGGTTTTTCGCTATAGGGCGCGTGCGCTCGCCAGACAGACAGAGAGAGACATAGAGACAGAAAGCGAGAAATCACCCCCCAGGGGGGATGGTCACGCCGCAATCCCTTCTCCTCCATTCTCCTCTCGGGATCTTGGGCACGCACGCACACGCGCCCGGCATGAGTTGTAAGCCACCGGGTCCGAGACGCGAACCGCGGTCGACTACGTGGGAGTCCAGCGACATAGCCATTACGCTAACTGCTGGTTCCCAGTAATTTTTAAAAAGTTCTCTCTGAGGCCAACAGGTTGTGTGGTGGTTTAGGCACTGGATTCCCACATGGTCAATAACTGTTTGAGTTCTAGACCTGGGGACTTGAAAATCACACCAGGCATGTAAGCGTGCATGCCCAAAATCCCATAAGGAAAATGGAGGAGAAGGGATTGCTCAGTAGCCTTGCCCCACAGGGGGTGCGGCGGGGAGGGTGACTTCTCACTTTCCCTCTCTTTGTCTCTCTCCCATGAGCACGTGTCTTGTGGCAAAATCTAAAATAAATAAATACAATTAAATGAATAAAAGTTCCTCTCTGTGTGTTTGTTTGTGTGTGTGTATGCATGTATATATGAGGAAGTCTTCAAAACATTCATGGAAAATTTGTAAAATGAAAAAACAATGTATGAATTTAATTTGTGTGTGTGTGTGTGTGTGTGTGTGTGTGTGTCAAAAGAAGCTTACACGTTCCTTCCATTTTTTTAGGCAGACATGTACATATTTGATATTTTCTGGAATATTCCTTAGGAAGCATGTCAACTAGAGAACTCTAATCACATATTATAAAAACCTGATATGAACACAAAATAAGGTCTTCAAAGAGCTCAGGTCTCCATACCATCTCTGTATTCTGTCACTATGGGCATATTTTGAGCAATGGATAAGATTTCCCTGATTCGGCAGATGAAATCAAACAATAAGAGTAATTATTCTCAAGGTTAAGATTGTTTAGGAAGTGAAGAGAAGATAGTTTCTTAGCTAACCAGGATCCAGACAACTAAGAATCTTCCAGATTCAAATTGCAATAACCAGTAAGTCTGAGAGCCAAAGAGAAGACGCTGAAAGATCACGAGACAGTCTGCTACTCCAAGACTGCCAGTGTTAGAGAAGTACAGCCAGAGAAGCTGCAGGAGGCTGTCAGTGGAAGGCTGAATGTGTTCCCCGAAAAGACAGCACTTCTACAGCTCCATTTAAAATTCACATTAGTGGATCTCATTCCTTTGAGGATTGCCAGTATCCAAAAATAGAGCATGGGGCTGGACAGTGGTACAGTAGAAAATGTGATGCTCTGTAAGGTAATCCTGCAGAGAGGTTCCCAGTGTAAGTCTGGAGACCTCCCTGAGTAGGCCAGACCTGTGTGTGCCCAGAATCTAGGGCTGTTGGAGGCCCAGGGTGGACTGTGGCTTCAACATGCTCTGGAAAGTGCTGTCTTTCTCTCTTCTCTCTCTCACTCTCTTGCTCATGGATGCACGTGTGTGTGTGTGTGTGTGTGTGTGTGTGTTTGTATCTATTTGGGTACCCGCATATGAAAACCACAAAGGTTGGGAATTTCAAGGAGAATATCGTGATACTCAGCTACTCTAGAATTCTCCTTTTTACCTCATGTCTGTTCTGTAGCTAACTCTCATGTCCATATCTAAGCAATGGCGAAGTCTACCAAGTGACAACACAATAGATCAATTTGCTCAATCGATTCAATCATTTGAAAGTTCAATGGGAACTGACACATGAATTGAATTCACCTGTAAATTAAGTCGAAATGTTCAAAAACGTACACATCTTTTTTGAGGCTCTGTCTTAATAAACGAATGTCAAGGCTGGATCCCAATGTTAGTTCGCTTCTAAGCGAGGGCTGGTGCTCTTCGGACATTAGGTGATAGTCATTATTGAGATTGTTGTAATTATTATTTGCAAGGTTTCAAAGTCAGAAGAGTACCATTTTATTTGCTAAATAGTGTTGCTTTATTCTACATGTTTACATTTTCCAGAGCAAATACACAGAACTTTGATGGTACCTGTTATCTCTTGGGATGCCCATAGAAAATGAGGTGCCGTGTCTCATAAGACATTCTTGGCAAATGCAGTATGTAAACCAAAAAGAAAAAAAATCCATATGGCTCACAACATCTCTCAAATGAAAAATAAGGCTTCTCAAGGAAGGAGCCTTGGGGGATTCTGAAGTCAAACTGCAAGGAACAAATATGCTATTTTAATTTTGGCCTTCAAACTTCCTCTCCTGGAATGGTCTCAATATCGCAATCTCTGCTCAACAGCACACTCTGAACTAGAAACTCCTGTTGTTTTCTGCTTTTCTTTCCTTCGGTAGAAATCATCAGAGTGCTCCATGAGATTTGCAACTCTTCCTACACCTAGGAAGCCCCAGAAGATTTTTATAACCTAATTCCCAAACTAGCCACATTGCAGACAAAATTCTCTGTGAGAAAAGACTTCCTTTTCTTCCTTCCCCTCCCCCTCCTCTGCTTTAATTTCAGAGGCGTTCCCTGGGCTTCCCACTGCAGAGATAGGTTGTGGTTCCTCCCAATTCCCTTCCCAGTTCCTTCACTGAGACACCTGCTTCCGCCCAGGAGGAGGCCCTACCCAGCAGCTTCCAGTGCAACTCTGTGGTCTTCCCACACCTGGGAAATGTGTGTCTCCCGATGCCCCTGTGGCCAAGGCCACGAGGGGAGCACATTGAAAGCCTACATCCAGCTAAGACAATTTGTCAGTCTTCATTATCTCAAGCTGTGTGGCAGCACCGCTGGAGTTAAGGGTCAGTGTGGCTTCCAATTAAAACTCCCTATTGAAGACGGATTTATGTTTGGTCCATTTCAAAACACATTGGGCTGCAACTTATCATTTAAGTTGTCAAGCTGGAAGCACTTTCCTTTTTCAGTGCAAAGGGTTTAAAAGCCATTAATTCATTTTGTTTAAGATGTAAAGACATAAATAAATTTTTTTTTTCTTTTTGAGGGGGGAAAAAAAAACCCTACAAAACCTTAGTCCATATGGCTTTTGAGTACATTAAAACATTTCATGTGAGTCAAATTTGCAGGGTTTTTGTTCTATAGATTGGACATTTCTGTTTTTAGTGCATTTTGGGGTGGAAATGTTATGGTGAAAGAAAAGGATAGAATCTCTTAAATGATCTTCAAAGTAAGATGTTGAGAATTTCAAACACAACCCAAGTCTGTCAGGGGTAAGTTCCTTCAATAAAAGAAAAACAGGACTCCGTTTTTAAGGATAAGACATATGTATTTTTAATCATCTTGGACATGAAATCAAATTCATGTTGAGACATTTTGATGATGTCAGCACAAATAAATCAATTACTTGCAGGAATAAAATATCTATTACATACCTGTGGTCTAAAACATTCAAGAAAAGGGAAGAAGTGAAAGGGGCAAATGTTTTAGGAGAGTATCCTGGCAAAACAGATTCGGGTCTGGGAGTAATCTTTGCTGATAATAAATGAGAGCTGAAAGGAGGAAGGAGACAATAGCAAGACGAGAGTGGGTCTCTTGCCAAGAGAGATCCAAACGTTTCCAGTATGACATGTCTTGACCATTTATCTTTGGTGAAATTCACCCTTTGGCCTTCTTCTCATCTCATTTGGTTGCTCTTTTGCAGAGGAGGTCCTAACTGAAGACTTGTTTAGTGAACGATGAGGTGTCTTACTCGTTCTGATAGCCTTAAGTTCACTCTTTTCTACTGTTCTTGCTCCTTCACCCCACCATGACTTGGAAAAAATAAATGAAGTTCACTTATTCAAACTCTATAGCCATATCCATCAAGCGTTAAATGCAGTCTTCGTCAGGAACCTTGAGACGGAAGTGGAAGGACATGGCTAATATAGACGTTAACCATACAGACATGGCTAATGCACACAGGAGGCCTTGGGACATGAACTGGAAAACTACAGGGGCTGGCCCTGTGGCCTAGTGGCTGAGGGAACTCCATCCCACCTGGCCAGCCATGGTTTGAATCTCTGCCCCAGTGGCTTGAGAAACATACCAAGGGCACGTGTGGGTACCCCGAATCTCAATGGGATGAAGAAATGGATGAAATGGAACTGTGACCTGACCCCACCGCATTGGGAGTGCTTTCTTCCTCTCTTTCTGTCTCTCTCTGGCAAGCACACATGCCCTCTGACAATTAAAAAAGGAGACAGTCACATCATCGTTCAGCACTTTTGTGCCAGGAGAACCTTAAGCAGGTCAAAGTGGTCTAGGTATGAGCCTATACCAGTTCCCTCAAACTAGTGCAGGATCTTGACATCATGCCAGCAGATTCTGGTATTATGAAGAATCTCAGTTTTTACACTCTACTTGGAGTTTGCAGATGATTTCCTTTGTGTTAAGAAAACTAGGCAATTGCCCCAAAGCCTCAGAGAAGCAACCCTAAGTCATATTGAGAATTGAGACGCTTCCTTTGAAATCTGATTTAATTCCAAAAATACCACCGAGTTTTGCAGTATCCTCTCAAGATGAAGCACATGTAGGAATAAAAATAAAATGATATAAAGGCTAATCTGTATTGAATGAAGTTTACCAGATGCAACACAGAATGCTAGCTTCCTGGCAGTGCACAGCTCACTGAAATCATCATAGGAAGATGATTCGATAATTCCTTTACGTATTTTAAAGGTTTTTTTTTTCCAGTTTGTTTTGTTCATCCATGACAAAGAGACAGGCACAAAAGAGTCCCCATGCTGTGATCCACCCTCAGCCTCGGCCAGCCCCAAACACGTGCACACATGTGTGCCCACACACACAGGAGGCCTCAGGACGTGAGGTCCCCTACGGGGCCAGTTGCATTACCACCCTGCCACCAATTGGCCTCGAAGTTTATTTTATGTCTTGCATAAGAGAGATGGCAAGAGATGTAGAGAGAGACACCACCAACAGGATCTCCTCACACTGCAATCTTCTTTCAGCAGTTCCCCAGTCGGTCAGGATTTGGGGTGCACATGCATGGCTGGTGGGTTTCAGGTCTCCCCGGGATTTAAGCCCCAGCACAGCAGAGTAGAATGCTACTGCCTGCACCACTGTGGCTGGGCTGTATTTTACAATTACTTTAAAAATGAAGTAATAAAGGTTTTGAGAGGTTATCTAATTTGCACACAGACATAGAACAGTGAAGCAGAGATTGGGGTAACTGAGGTCACATTCCTGAGTCTACAGACCTAATGACTTCACTTGAAGTGCAGCAGTAGAACACCAGAGAATAAATATATGCAGAGAAACTGGTTGTTTTATTTTCAGTGCACTGAATACATGAGACTACTATTTATTTTGTGAGTGGATGTAGTAAAGTAAATACTCAGGTGTTTAGTGTATGACGAAGAGTGGGAGATAGATTTCAGTGGGTTAGTAAATCCATTATGTCTTTTACATAATGGAAAAAATCAAGTTTAAAGAAAATAACTTTTACATACCTTTGCTTGTTTTCTGGTGCTGTTGACCTGCAAGAGAATATACTTTTGCACATACAGGAAAAAGTTTGCAATTTATCTATACAAAAAATTGTAGGCATTAAAAATATTTTCTTGATATTTTTCCTGGTGTGCATAAAAATATGAATAATTAGATATTCATATAAGTATCCCAAATATGACTTGCAAATGTCCCAACTGCAATTTCTGATCAGATTTTCCTGTCCCCAAGGGATACGGTTCACTCTACTTCAAACAAAAATGGCAATAGGTTTAATCCCTAAAGAACAAGAGAACGTGATGTGTGGTCAACGGCCAAGCGAGTTTTTAGCATAGAGTGTCCATCTAGACAGGAGATAAACCCACCAAAGCAGCTCTTGGGATCAGCGTGGTGTCGCTATTCAACCCAGTACATGAATTCACAGCCAGAGAAGAGCTGCTGCTAACTGCTGAGCTTTTCCAGTAACTGGGTAAGCTGCTCAGAGACGGCATATCCCTACGAGGAGATCTAGTTTCTGTAGAACTCTGCGCAGGCTTTCCAGATACTTTGCCAAGTGTGCAAATATTAAAAATATTTTATTCAGTTAATACATACTGAATAAAATCAGGACCACATGCATATTGGGGGGGGGTGAGGTTACACCCCTGCTTGGGCCCCATTAGTGAACAGCACTGGTAAACGCCGTGCGAGGTCTTGGTCCACCACCCTGTGTGTATGTTAGTTTATTTGTTTGTTAGTTTATTTGTTTATTTTTGCTGAAGTCATTGTGATTGTTTTTTACATTAGCCACGTCTTTGGAATGAAACTCAGACTGTACCTGAAGGTCTGGGGTGAAAGAATTTCATCTGAGAACAGGTTTTTGGGTTTCTCACTAAAGAAGCTCCACAGAATCTGGAGAATGGCCTGGTTCATTGGCCACGAAGGACAAATACTTTGTCCAAGGAGACATTGTTTCTCCTCTGTGTGGAGGAAATGAGTCAGCCTTTCCAAGGGGCTGAAATGGAGTGCATTGGCCAAGTTACCCTGCAAGATACAAGGGCCCAGGACAGTGATCGTGTTTTTGCCTGATCGGCACCAACACTGCTCCTCAGTCCAGATTTTCTCACAGACTGCAGGACTAGGCTGCAAAAAGGCAGGAGGATCTTCTGGGGTCCCAGCTCCCCAGTCCTCACCAGCTCCTCCTGCAGTCAGGCTGTGGTAGCTAAGAAAGCCAGAGTTTGATAGCGAAGCAAGTTCATAGGGCTGTGGTGCAAACTTGATGCCCACTAGCAACAGCCTCCGATTCAGAACCTGCCTGTGAGGGCTGTCACCTTAGCGCCTGGGAAGGTGCACAGGCACTTTGCCAACTGCAGTGTGGCGTTCAGTGTCTTTAAGGGTTCCTGAGAACTGCAGAGGCTTCCCATGTAAGATACTAAAGACTGTCTCCATCTGTGGCTTGTGTTTTTATCTCCAAAAAAATGTTTAGACTATTGGGGTGCAACCTCTGAGCAGCAGAGGCTCAGCCTGAATGGGAGAGCTTCCCTAACGTCCACATCCTTGAGCCAAACTTCTCTGATCCAGCAACCTAGCTGGAAGCTTTGCAGAATTCCGTGGGAAGGCTGTTTGAAATAGTTTTAAATCATTCCTTATTTTAATCAGGCTAAAAATACCCGAACAGTCTTTCGGTATCCTGCCATTGGTCTCTGTCTCCTCTGTCAGCACAAACACATCAACAATAAGGAAGAATTCATTTCCCCCTAACTATCTGGCCTCTTCCGTATATATCATGGCTTGGATCTGGGTTGGTTCCAGTTTTAGAGAATGATTCAGATTAATGATTTAGTTACTTTGATCCAAACCAGATTTCTCTAGTTGGAACTTGATTTTCTAAGATTTATATTTTACCAGGGAGAACCTGAGAGGGTTCTTTTTCATTCTAACTTGGAGAAACACAGTTCAGGATATCGCACAGCCACGAGAGAACGAGAGGAAGTGTCACCCAGAGAAATGAGCTGGTCTCCAGCTCGTGTTGAACGAGGGGGCTGAGGGACTTGCTGCCTGCCTGCTGGCTACTGTGCAGGTGTCTAGAAGCCCTCTTCTCATGGACTTCGGCGCCCAAGCAAATCTTTACATTAGCTAAACAAGCAAGGTGCCAATGAATGCTCGCTTACATTTTAAATGAGTGGGTAATTATCCCGAGGACTCTGTTTTGTTTTGTTTAAGTAAGGCAGTTATCCTCAAGCCCAGGTGACATTAGAACTAACTAGAGGTCTCTCTCTCTCTCTCTCTCTCTCTCTCTCTCTCTCTTTTTTATGAGGTTTTTGCTATAGGGTGTATGCACTTGCCAGAAAGACAGAGAGAGACAGAGAAGGATAGAAAGTGAGAAATCACCCCCCAAGGGGGATGGCCATGCCGCAATCCCTTCTCCTCCATTCTCCTCTTGGGATCTTGGGCATGCACGCACACACACCTGGCATGAGTTTAAGCCACCAGGTCCGGGACTTGAACTGCAATCAACTTCATGGTAGTCCAGCGACACAGCCATTACGCCAACTGCTGGTCACTAGAGGTCTTTAAAAAAAAAAAAATACTGATTCATGAGCCCTTCCCTAATAAATTCTCATAGAATTGGTCTGGTGTGATGCGCTGATGGGCTTAGGGTTTGAACTGGGTTCAAATCCCAGGTCTGCCCCTTATATGCCTATGACCTTGGACAAGGTGCTCAATCATTTTTGCACCAGTCTTCTAGCCGGTAAAATAACCACAAAACAACCGTTCCCTTGCAAGACTGCCATGGAAACATGTATACAAAGATCTCAGAGCACTGTCGGGACATGAAGTGCTCGGTAAATACTTCTGAAGGGATAACTGAAACGCCAGAAACCTCATGCCGACCCTTGGTGCTTAGTCGCCAAATCAGACCCCTCTGAGGTACCCCGTCAGAGCTTGTCCTCACCTGTTTCTCGTCCCGCTCTCCGTGGAGTGTCATCCTTTCCTGCTCTGCTCTGGCTTCCCCGGGTACAGGGACGCTCTGCCCAGAGCCCACACGTGCACACTGTATGCGTGGAAGGGTTCACACGCCCTGGGGCTTTGACTAGAGGCGAGGGAGATGGGAGCTCACATCCTCCCCCGTGCACCATCCCTCAGACGCTCGGTGCTGCTTACTGAAGGGCAGACCCAGCAGCCGGTCACACCCGGCAGACACCAACTTTGGGATGCGCCATCCGCTCACCCACCTCCTTCCTCGGCTTCTCTCTCATTCTTCTGCTCCCCCACAATCTGAGTCATACCCCTTAAAACAAATATGCTTTTCCTCAGGCTCTGGTGTCTGCCGAACGCAGGCTGAAACAATGATGCTCTTGACAAAGGTGCACCCTCCGTCACACGGGGTGACCGCTGTCAGCCGTCTGTCACCTGCTCTCCAGTGCCCATTCCCCTTAAAGTGCCTGAAATGAGAGTTCGTTGCAGAGTACTGAAGCTGACACCGCCTTAGAGGCCTTCTTATCCAGCTCTGTCTCCGCAGGTTTCTCATTCTCCAGAAGCCTCTAAGAGTGAGGCTGGAAGGTGGCACTGTGGGAGCACAATTGGACCCACATGACCCAGGGGATCCCTGGTTCACCTCCCAGGGCCTCCTTACACAGGCAGGGTGGTCCAGGCCAGCTGCAGCTGGGAGTGTCTTGAAGCATGAAGGTCTGTTGGGGGTGCCTCTCTCTCCGTCATGGAAGAAAGACATAAATTAAGTTCTGGTTTTTATTTTTTGTTTTTGTATTTGTTTATTTATTTATTTATTTTACAGAATTTAGGGCTGGCCTATAGTTAAACACTACCCACAGGGACCAGCAGGTAGCGTAATGGCTATGTTGCTGGACTCCCACGTAGTCGACCATGGTTCGAGTCCCGGACCCAGAGGCTTAAACTCACACCAGGTGCATGTGCGTGCGTGCCCAAGATCCCGGGAGGAAAATGGAGGAGAAGGGATTTCAGCATGGCCATCCCCCCCTGGGGATGATTTTTTGCTTTCTATCTCTGTGTCTTTCTCTGTCTTTCTGGCGAGCACACACGCCCTCTGCAAAAAAGAAAATAAAACAAAAACAAAACACTACCCCGAAGTTAGAACTCACATGGCTGACCAGAGTATAAGTTCCAGCCCTCATAGCTAGAAAAATGTACCAAGCAAATGTGTGTGTGCATATCCTGACAGGACAGAGAACAGGAGCAAAAGGGGCTGTGGCATAACCAGGCCCTGCTGGGGGCCCTTCCTTACTTTCCCTCCCGTGCATGAATACCAACCTCTGGCACTGAAAAGAAAAAGGGGGTGGGGATGGAGGGAGAGAATTTATTTTTTTTTAATTTATTCATTCATTTATTTTAATTTGACTGGAGAGAAATGCAGAAAGAGAGAGAGAGAGAATACGAGAAAGCCACCAGGTCCAGGACTTGCAGCATGGTTGGCCATGTGGGAGTGTCCAGCGCCTTAACCACCACGCCACCTGCTGGTCCCTGATAATTTATTTAAAAAAATAAATAAATAAAATATAGAAAGGTTGTTCTGCAGGATCTCTCCTGGACGTTCTCCTCTTTGAACTCTACGTGAATCCATGGCAGTCCCATCTACCCTTGCAGCGGCAGCTTTTACCCAGATGTTGATGACTTCCAAGTCAACACGCCCAGCTCAGGCCTTTGTCTGACTTACCAGGACTGCTGGTGTCTCCAGTCTCAATCCTCCACGCGCTTCTATGTTCATAACGACAGCTCCTTCTTCCTTCTTGCTGGGCTTTGAGCCATCCACGCTGTTGTCAGGGTAAGTGTGAAGAAACTGAAAACTGATAATATATATGCCCCCTAACTAGGGACCCGGTGGTTTCCACTGCCTGCAGGATAAAATCTAACTGCCCATGTCCCTCTGATCTGCCCTCGACCCGGCTCTCGCCTCACTCTTCAGCCCAGACTCACACCGCGCCCTCCGCACGCACAGTCCTCGGCCACATTACGCGAGTCACAGGGCAAGGACTGTCCCTTCTGTTCTTTAAGTATACACAACACTTCCGATTAAGCACCTAATAACTGTCCGTTACAGAACCCTCCTTCTCTCCGGACAGCATATTCCACTCCAGTTTCCCTCCACGTCTTTGCTAAGGGCAGCATTGTTTCTTTGGGCCTCAAACTTAGGGCTCATGTTTTTTCCCCTTCTCTTCTTCCTGCTCCCTACATTTAGTCGCCATGGTAGAAAGTGGTATTCCAGGTACACCCACCATTTCTCGCCATCTCCACCGTGACGTCCTAGGTAAGGTGACAGTCATTCTCATCCACACTGTGGTGCCAACACTGTCCGCGGGGTGCTCGCCCTTGCCTGCCCTCACCTCCAGCTTCCCCCACCCAGTCTACCGCCCAACAATGGTCTAGTTTCCTTTTTTAGAGAGAGATTTTTAATATAGCGCATGTGCACTTGCTGGAGAAACAGAAAGAGAGAGGGAAAGTGAGAAATTACCTCCCCCCTCCAGGGAGCGGGCCACACCACAGTCCCTTCTCCTCCTTTCTCCTCTTGGGAATTGGGGCACTCACACACACGTGCCCATCGTGATTTTCAAGCCACCGGGTCTGGGACTCAAACCACACAATTGACTATTGTGGGATCCAGCAGCCTTAATCAATTTACTTATTTATTTATTTTAAGGTTGTAGCCACAGGGCACATACACTCACTGGAGAGAGACAAAGAGAGGGAAAGGGAAAAATAACCCCCCAGGGGGAGGGCCACTTCGCAATCCCTTCTCCTCTTAGGATTTTGAACACACACACACATACACCCAGAATGAGTTTCAAACCTCCGAGTCTGGGACTTGAACCACAGTTGGACATGTGGAAGTCTAGCATCTTAACCACTTTGCCACCTGCTGGGTCCCATCAATGATCTTTTAAGAACATTGATCATATTGTGTCATTCACTTGCTTAAACTGTCCGTCAGCTCTCTCTGCCCAGCTTTTTACCAGGTTTACAAGATACTGTCAGATCTGACCTCATTTTCTGGCTTTATCTCCACCTTTCCCTCGCTCAGTGTGTGCTCCTACATGGTCCACCTTGGTTTCTTGACACATGCCGACTTCCCCCTGCCTGGACCTTCTCCAGATCTCCTCATGGCTGGCTCCTTCTGGCCTTCTAGGTCTTTGTTCAAACACTGCCTCTCACCGACTGTCCAGTCTGACGCAGCTGCCGCTTGTGCCCGCATTGCCCATTACCCCACCCTGCTCAGCTTTCCCACCATAGCACTGAACATAGCTTAAAATGTTTAAAAGAATTATTCATTGATATATTTATTTATTTATTTATTTTTAATTTGTATTTTTTAGAGAGATTTTTGCTATAGGGCGTGTGCTCTTGCCAGAGAGACAGAAAGAGAGAGCGAGAAATTAGCCTCCATGGGGGATGGCCACACCACAATCCTTTCTCCATTCTCCTCTCAGGAGTTTGGGCATGCACACATGTGAGCCTGGCATGCGTTTTAAGCCACTGGGTCTGGAACTCAAACTGTGGTTGTTTATGTGAGAACCCAGTGATGTAACCATTATGCCATCTTCTTAGTCGCTACTTAAAGTTATTTATTATTATTATTTAATTTGTTATAGGCCATGTGTGCACACCAGAGAGAGAGACAGAAAGAAAGAGAGGGAAAGTGAGGAAGCACGCCACCAGATCTGGGACTCAAACCACAGGTGGCCATGTGGGAGTCCAGCACCCCAACCACCACATCACCTGCTGACACCTGCTTGAAATTTTGTTATTATATAGCATAGTATTTAATGATAATCATGTGTTTTACTTCTCCTTTTATCTTTCTCTCTTGCTAGATTATAGACTTAGAAGACAGAGATATAGTCTGTTTTGTGTATTGCTGTATTCCAGCATCTAGAACAGCATTAGCTAATAGAACTAATAATACAGCAACTTATGATTAGTTCATTAATAATAAATTCTCACTAAATGTCTGTTGAATGAATGAATGAGTGAACAGAAGAATTTCTCAGGACTTTGATAAATGCTGTTTCTTCTGTCCTCTGCCAGAAATATCCGACTTGCTACCCCTGTTAGCCGGAAAATTTTGGCCCACTGTCCAGGCCCCACTCGGACACCTGTGGAGCTGCTCTGATCCCTCTCCCAGGCTGAGCCGACCTCTCTGTCCTGCAGGCCACCCTCACCTCATTCGCGGCTCTAGAACACCTAGGAACCCTAGGTACCTTCACAGTGATGACGTCCTCCCACTGAGCGTCGGAGGTGGAGACTGAGAGCCAGCAAAATTGATAGACTTGCTTAAACCGATAAAACTAACACCACCTCCACGCCGTAATCCAGTGCTCCGTCCATGTGAGCATGTGCGTCCTGAAGCACTGGGCGTAGAAGGCCCCACCGTCTAAACCTGCCCAGGTCTGTCTAGGAGTCTCCACTTCCCCCAGAGCTTTCTTATCCTCTCAGTGCAGGGTTTAGAGGCTGCCAACATTGCCCCCCTTAAATCTCTTTGGTATTAGGTTATTTATAAACATCCATAAATGTTTGAATAGGTACATCCATATACTATTGTCTGTTTTAAATCTAATTTTCTGTTTTCATATCACTGAAACAGTTTCTCCATTACTGCCTACCTCTTCTTTCTTTCTTTCTTTTCTGTTTGAGTTACAGAATATCTCCCTGTCTCTGCTATGCTTTTTATTTTTAATTTACCAGAGGGCCTATGCACTTACTAGAAAGAGACAGAGAGACAGAGAGAGAGAGTGAGACAGCACCGCCCATGAGGCATGGTTACATCAAAATCCCTTCTCCCCCATCTCTCCCTCCTTTCGGCACTTCGGGCACACACGTACCCACACTCGGCGTATCACCAGCTGCTGGGTCTGAACTTGCAGGTGGCCATGTGAACCCAGCCATCTTTTTGGGGGGGTGTTGCTAGAGAGAGGCAGAGAGAGGGAGCAGAAGTCACCTCCCTAGAGGGATGACTAGGCAGCAATCCCTTCTCCTCCATTCTCCTCTTGGCATACGTGCATGTGCCAGCATGACTTTTAAGCCCTCAGGTCTGGGACTCGTGGTAGGCAGCACTTTAACCACATGCCACCTGCTGATCCAGATCCAGGCATCTGAACTCCTACACTACCAGCAGCTCACTCTGCTATGACTTTGTTTCAGTTCATTCTGTTGCTAATAACAGAAAATACTTGAAACTGAGTAGTTTATAAGAATAGGACTTGGGACCGGCAGTTAGCATAACGGCTATGTCGCTGGACTCCCACGTAGTCGACCGTGGTTCGTGTCCCAGACCCGGTGACTAAAAACTCACGCCGGGCGCGTGTGCGTGCGTGCCCAAGATCCCGAGAGGAGAATGGAGGAGAAAGGATTGTGGCGTGGCCATCCCCCCCGGGGGGTGATTTCTCGCTTTCTGTCTCTCTGTTTCTCTCTGTCTGTCTGGCGAGCGCATGAGCCCTATAGCAAAAACCTCTCCAAAAAAAAAAAAAAAGAATAGGGGTTTACTGGGACCAGCAGTTGGCATAATGGCTACGTCGCTGAACTCCCATGTCGTTGACTGCGGTTCGAGTCCCGGACCCCATGACTTAAACTCATGCTGAGTGCATGTGCGTGTGTGCCAAGGTCCTGAGAGGAGAATGGAGTAGAAGGGATTGAGGCGTGGCCAACCCCCGGGGGGTGATTTCTCATTTTCTGTCTCTCTGTCTCTCTCTGTCTTTCTGGCGAGTGTGCACACCCTATAGCATAAACCTCTTCAAAAAAAAAAAAAAGAATAGGGGTTTATTCAGTTCATGCTTTGGAGATCTGAGGTTCAAGGTCAAGGTCAGGGCCACATCCAGTGGGGACTTGAAGAGTCCTGAGGCAGGCGTGAGGACAAACGTAGAGACGGAGGGAGACAGACAGACTGTGACACACTCCAGGAATTCATGAGTGCACCCATCAGTGAACTCATTCCTAATCTCTTCCCCAACTTTTCTTTTTTTCTGGAGAAGTTTTTGCTATAGGGCACGTGCGCTCACCAGACAGACAGAGAGAGAGACAGAGAGACAGAAAGTGAGAAATCACCCCCCAGGGGGGATGGCCATGCCACAATCCCTTCTCCATTCTCCTCTCGGGATCTTGGGCACGCACGCACATGCACCCGGCATGAGTTTAAGCCACCGGGTCTGGGACTCAAACCACGGTCGACTACATGGGAGTCCAGTGACATAGCCATTATGCTTACTGCTGGTCCTTTCTCCCACTTTTCAATGCCATGAAGTTAAGTTTCCTTAACACCTTCATAAAACATCTGAGTTCTAACACATGAATTTGTTAGGGTCACTAGGACCATAGCAGGTTAGGGTATATTTCCCAAAAATTCATGGGTTAAAATTTGGTGAGCTATTGAAACAATGTTGAATGGGTGGAAACTGAATCTGATTAAAGAATTAAGAGCTAGGGCTTTGGGGAGATAACAGCTTCAGTAAGACCGTCTTGATGGGTTCCCTGTGACTGAGGACGGGGATGAGAGAGATGCATCCTTGCTCTGTCTTATGTGATGCTGTGGGCTGCCTTGGGAGCCCACCAACAGGGAGACCATCACTAGTTGTATCCCCTTTACCTTGAACCTTCAAAACCATGAGCTAAATAAACCTCCATTCCTTACTATGACTGATAATGTATTTCTGTTACTAGTAGCATAGACTAGAATATTCTTTTAGCTCACTCCTTTTTTTTTTTTTTTTAAGAGATTTTTGCTACAGGGTGCATGCATTTGTCATAGAGACAGGGAGAAACAGAGAGACAGAAAGTGAAAAATCACCCCCCAGGGGGATGGCCACGCCACAATCCCTTCTTCTCAATTCTCCTCTCAGGATTTGGGGCATGTGCACACATGTGCCTGGTATGAGTTTTACGCCACTTGGTCCAGGACTCAAATAGCAGTCGACTACGTAGGAGTCCAGCAACATAGCCATTACATCCTCTGTTGATCCCTAAGCTCACTCTTTTAGACAAGAAGGAAGGGCTGTTGTAATACCGGTAACTGACAAGGAAAGCTTTGGAGAGGGAGTAGCCATTTTTTTTCCAAAGATATAAGTTGAGCACTCTTTTTTTTTTTTCTTTTGGAGATGTTTTTTGCTATAGGGCACATGTGCAGAAAGATAGAGAGAGACAAAGAGACAGAAAGCAAGAAATCACCCCCCGGGGGGATGGCCACACCACAATCCCTTCTCCTTCATTCTCCTCTCAGGATCTTGGACACACACGCACACGTGCCCCGCATGAATTTAAGCCACCGGGTCCAGGACTTGAACCACAGTTGTCTACATGGGAGTCCAGCGACATAGCGACATACCCATTATGCCAACTGCTGGTCCCAGGTTGAGCATTCTTAATTTGAAAATCTAAAATCCAAAAGTTTTTGAGTGCCAATGTGATGTCACAGGTGGAAAATTCCACACAATGATTCATTGACTACAAACATTGCTACATACACAAAATAATTTAACAAATGCATAAAAACTTCCTTCAGACAATGTGTATAAGATGTACATGAAACAGAAATGAATTTTGCCTTCAGACTTGTTTCATCCCCAAAATATTTCACTGTGTTTATGCACGTAGTCCAATGTTTGAAAAATCCGAAATGTGAAATACTTCTGGTCCCAAGCATTTTAGACCAGGGATACTCAACTTGTATTGAGAATAGCCTATTACTTGAAGCTCAGAAGGAACTGAAGAAAAGCAGCACCTCCTTCTTGATATGGTAATATGAATGATATGCTTTAAGATTAGATATGCCTTCTATCCAAAGCTTCCAGATGGCCTTAAAGATCTCTGAAAGTTGGAAACCCTGCAGTGATCTATTCTAGGCATTAAAAAAAAAAAAAAGAACAAATAACAGGAAGAGGTCTATATTAGGTAATGAAGATCATGAGAAATATACTTAGTGTGTGTATATGTGTGTGCGTGTGTGTGTGTGTACTTAGGCTAAAATAGAGCCATTTTAGCACTCCATTATGTCTCCATTACCATCAGTCTTATTTTCAGGGCCTGGGCTGAAGAAACACTGAGCATGACTCACAGGGTGGAGTTGTAAGCTTTGTCCCACCACTTCATGCGTGGAGTTAGCTGTCCAACAGATTTGTGACCCTTTGTTTCTCATTGACCGTAGAACTTGTGGTGCAGGTCTTTGGAGCTCTTCCCAGGCTGCTGAGCATAGAACTTGTGGTGCGGGTCTTCGGAGCTCTTCCTGGGCTGCTGAGCCTCTGTGCTACTCCACCTCCATGCCTTTGCATTCTGACTCCTGACTTCTCATCTGTGAAGATTCCATGTCTTTCTGAAGACTCTGCTTCTGCAGATTTCAGGTTCTAGCTTCCCCTTCGGTCTACGAGGCACACCGTGACCCAGTGTTTACAACTGTATCGATGAACATGAAAAGGAAGCTGCATCGAACTGCCCGGGAGTAGTCAGAGAATTCAGAAGTCAGAGGCTTCACTGGGAAAGAATAAATGTCACTGTCTTATTGGAGGAGAGAACACTTACTTTTTTGTTATTTTGGAGAAATTTTCCCTGGATGATCATCTTCATGTTGCTCTCAGTTGAGACTCAGTGAATGTTTTCTTTTACCTACATCCTAAGTTAGTCAGACTCAGAAAATGACAATCGTAGAACAAATGTGGTATTTCCAGAAAATACCAGGGCTTTCTCAATTCATTACCCAGAACTGCCACTGATGAGGGGCATTAACAGGATTATTGTATAGTTGGTGTATCAGTCCCAAGGAGATCAATAAGAATAAACAGGATTGGATAACATAGTCTTAGAGCATAGTTAAGGCAGTTTAAACTGAAGAGCAGGAGTAGAGGATTATTTCCTAAAGAAAATGGATGGCTTCCCATCAGGGCATGGTGTTCTCCTGGAGAATGCATCATTCCAGGCAGAAAACTAAAAGAGACCAAGCTTGTCCATGGGCATCATTAAACTGAGCCTGGAATATGCCCAACATCACTGGAAAAAATCACTCAATGAGCAGATAAACACCATGAGAAACAAAGGGTAGGTGCTTGCCCAACTATACTGAATGAACCACAGGAAAGCGTTGAAGTAGCAATAAGTTAATCAGGTAATAAGGACTGTAGTGGTGACCCTGAGTTATGATATCTAATTTTTCTTCTAATAAGAGAACCAATTACATAAGCATCTTGATTGTATTTCAATCATGGTTTTCGTGTTCACTCTGGGATCCATGATGCTCATCTGGTCTTAAACAAATGGTCTATTTTCTTTAAAAAGAAAAAAAAATGGACATTCGATATTCCCTAAACAAAGACACAGATCCAGAGCAGTATCACAAACACACAAAAACCAGGGCCAGTTCCGTGGTGTGGAGGTAATGCACTACTCAAGAGAAACCAGATCTTGTGTAGACCACAGTTAGGACCACAGTTCAAATTGGTGGCCTGGTCAGCCCACATATTTCATTGGAGAAAGAGCATGCAGTCACTCGGCATCTAGGTAGCGGACACGGAGCCTACCCACAGAGCACTGCCTCGGCAGGGGCACAGGGCAACGGCTGCTGAATTTCCACTGGGAGAGTCAAGAAAACACAAAACATAACAATACTGGGATTTGCAGGACTTAGTTCCCCAGAGTAGACATAGAGTAGACACACACACTCGTGTGTGCCCAGGATCAGATGGGTTGGGGGACTTGAGAAAGGGGTTGGCGAAATAACCAGACCCTGTAGAGAATGCTCATCTTTCTCTCTCCTCCTTCTCTCTCACTCTCACGTGTGTGCACACACTCTCTCTCATGAAAAAAGAAGAAAAGAAAAACAAGCTGATCCTCCCAAGAAGAGATGTTACTCAGGAGCAACTTCATTTCTTCTTCCACTAGGCCCCGCGTGAATCATTTCTCAAGTGCTCAGATGCTCTCTGTACTGAACGCACTTTCTCCAGATCACACTGTAAAAACACCTGCTCTAAGGTGCAGAACTAGAATGTTCTACACTGCACATGGCTGGACTTGCTAAGTGTCCAGGGTGCAGTTACTCCCCATGCCCCAGAATCCTAGGCAAATACGTCCAGGAGACTACTCTGGGAACTAAGTCCTGCAAATCCCAGGGTTGTTATGTTTTGTGTTTTCTTGACTCTCCCAGGGGAAATTCGGCAGCCGTTGCCCTGTGCTCCTGCCGAGGCAGTGCTCTGTGAGTAGGCTCCGTGTCCACTACCTAGATGCCGAGTGGCTGCATGCTCTTTCTCCAGTGAAATACGTGGGCACCTGCTTTCCCTGAACTTGCGTCTTTTTCTGACAGTCTGGGGGCCTAACTGCTCTTCACTCTAACCAAGGGGTGCTCCTAACTCTCTGCCATGTCTGCTTGAGATTAAGGTAGAGTGGTAAGGCTGGAACGCAGTGGGCTTCCACTGGCCATTGTGCCCACTCCCCTCTGAATTCTGCAGCCTGCAGGCAGCAATAAAGAAGTCTCCAGAACCATTCTCTAATAGAGGGTCTTCAGCTGGCATACAGCAGCACCTCATTCTCATTCAAATTAAACAATGAGAATGAGTCTTCTGGCAGCTTTGTTAGAAGTAGAATCACTCAGGCATGGCATTCAAGTTGGGTCCAAAATGAGCTGTCTCAAATGGAGTAGTTCACTTCAGCATGGTAAACAATGACCACCTGCTATTCTTTCGCTGCATCTTGAGGATGAGGAGCACTTTATTCCTTTAACTAGCACGCAGCCTCGGGAGGCTGTCCTGGTAGACATCAATCACCAGATTTACAGCTTGTAATGATATCTCGGAGGATGTGGGAATGCAACGTCTTTAAGAGTGCCTTTTGCAAAATACGGAGTCAAATTGAACTTTAATCTTTAGAGCAAAGAAAATACATCCTTTCCCCCCAGGGAATTAAAAAAAATGTGAGCAAATTGTAAGTGACTTTTCAAATATACAATAAGACTGCCAGTCCTATTCATGGGGAAAAATAATTGGCACTTTATGTCAGTATTTTCCATGAATTAGTTGAAAAACAGATAAAATGTGTCATTTATATGAAACCATGTCCCACTGTTCTTTAAAGCTCCGTTCTACTGAATAAGTAATCACCTTTCACTGGTGATTGGCACATGTGCCTACCTCCAACCTGGGCAAAATATGTCAGAAAAGCCGTAAGTTGGTTGTATGTGCAAAATAGCCAGAGTCCTCGAGGGGAAGAAAGGAATCCGAAAAACAAAAGATGACGTGAAACCCTGTCACCCTAGGGTTACACACAGACGTGTCTTTTCTTCCTCTGGGCACTGAGAGAGGAGGGTGTGCAGACAAAGGCCCCGTGCCTGCAGGAGTTAAAACTGCACTTCTTGTCTGTGTGGAGCATTTTAGCTTCTTAGTCTCAATGTAGTGAAATACTTCTGTGACATTTACCCTTAAATTAGATGAAAAATAGTCTCAGAGCAAGCTCATTTGTGGGAGACTGGTGTGTGTTCCTGTTTCTCATCTGTGAGAAAGGCCAAAATCCTAAGCAAAAAGACTGCCGTCCTCCATGGAGGAGAAAGGGACGTTCCTTCAAGCCTGCCAATGCGAGGTGCGGCGACCGTGTGTGGAAGGGAGGTTAACTATCCCAGAGACAAATATTTTGTAACTTCTTGGCAAGCGCACCAGGAGTGGGCGTTTGAAGTTAAAGCCCCGAGTCCTGCTTCTAAATGTTTCCATGTCCTTCTGGCAGCCATGTGACGTTGAAATCTTCAGCAAATTGAGCAAATGAGTAAAACATGAACCACACTGAGACGTGGACAGGCTCAATGTACGATTCCCTCTATGCGTGAAAAATACCACAAGGTGCTGTGTAAGAACATCTCTTGAAATTGCTTCCTGAAATCTTTCTTTAGAAGTCTTTATAAACCCTGAGACTACGTTGAGCCAAAGTATGATCTTGAAGGGTATCTCCAGTTCGCGTTAGTGCATGTTCAGAGAACACAGGTTTTCATCACATCGCTCTTCTCGTTCAGTTACTGGAGCCCTATATTTTCCTCTCAGGTCACTCATTCTCGTAAGAAGGGTCGAGAGAAATACCATCACTGAGTAGGACTGAGGGGGAGACACCCCCTCCCCACAAGTGTCATTTAGGGTGAATGGGAATTTCTAATAACCCCTCTGGTTCTCTCCTAGCAGAGGCCATCCCCGGAGCTTCTCCAACTCCTGCAGGCTCCTGTAGCTCCCACTCTCAGAAGAAATCCTACACTGGGAGGAGGTGGGGAGGACTGTGGCAGTAGCTCACGGAATGTACTACCCCAACCGTCCAGCTGCTCTTTCTCCTCCCCTAGAGCTCAGCTGGGCTCGAAATGGGGCTTCTGTCTATTTCAAGGCCACTCTCCTGGTTTCTAGCTTCTCCAAGATGGGGCTCTGTTCTACCCTTGCTTGCAGGACCTAGAGCTTGGACCCAGGACCCTAGCTGGCAGTTAGGGCCAGGAACTTGCAGAATCTCTGCTGCTCACATCTGCTTCCTCGGGCTGCCTGCCTCGGCTTTCCATCCCGTGCTTACCTGGAGTCTTGGCTTCCAGTCTCTCCCCAGGGTCTTCTCACATGGAACAGCGATGTCTTTGCGTCACTGGCCACTAGGAGTCATGGTTCCCAGGATCCTGCTGAGGTACCCTGTCTGATTAATTAAATCTTCCACAGTTCTGTTGGCCACCAAGTTCCTGTCCTGGTCCAGTATATGTGCGTGTCCACTTTCAGCACGTTATGTCGGTAGTTTTCAAGCAACTGGGTAACCTGGCCAGCCCCTGCTCTCTGGGACCCATACACAACCACGTGCCCGCTATACAACCCTGTGTGTCTCTTCCTTATGGTCCCACCCTACCTTCCCCTCACCTCCATCATAGCTGATGGGCCCTACCCAGAATCTTTCTCCTTGCAATTTAGAAGTGTATGTGTGTCTGGGACCAGCAGATGATGTAAATGGCTATGTCGCTGGACTCTTATATCGTCGACCACAGTTCAAGTCCCAGGCCCAGTGGCTTAAACTCATGCCGGGCGTATGTGCATGCGTGTGTGCGTGCCCAAGATCCTGAGAAGAGAATGAAGGAGAAGAGAATGCGGCATGGCCATCCCCCCTGGGGGGATGATTTCTGGCTTTCTGCCTCTCTCTCTCTCTGTCTTTCTGGCGAGCACACGTGTCCTATAGCAAAAACCTCTCAAAAAAAAAAAAAAAAAAAAAAAAAAAGAAGTGTATGTGTGTTTAACAGAAGCAAGACAGCGAGAGAGCAAGGTCTCTGATGACTGCTACCCCAGGGCCAGTGCTTTTCTTCCAGCTGTGTTGCATCTTTGAATTGATGAGACTGGTACCAACACCATCGTTATTTTGCTGGATCTCTTTCTTACTCAAACAAATTCTGTACTTTGCAACCAGAAAAACCCTAACTTATGCAGTTCCCCACACGTCTAAGCATCAGATAAGGCCCCACAGAAAATCTGCGGCAGAGTTGGAGTGCAGGGCCATGCAGATGGAAGCTTTACTCCGCCTTCTCGGCCTTCAATCCACCTGTCTCCATTCTATGGGTCTTATTTACTGGAGTTTCATACATTACTTTTCTAAAGCAAGTTCGATTCATTTTCTGTGCTAACAAATAAACGCTGTTTCCTGTGGACCTTCGGGCAGTTCCATCTTATCAGATTCTACCCATTTCTATGGCTGGAGAAATTGGATTCCACGGCTTCAGGCCTCACCTCTTCTGTGACTGGGAGAAATGGTCCGGCCTAGATAACTCCTGAGGTCGTGTTAAATGTTAAGATTCTCTGAGTGACTGTGCCCAAGTCTAAATTTTCTCATTTTCAGCTCATCCTTTCTGCCTCAGACCTGCAGCAAACCTCTAGCATTTCAAGAGTCTGCAACCAAGTGTTAGGTATTTGGTAGAAACTATAATGTCTTTCTACAATTGCTCAGACTTCCTAAAGCAAATATTACATTTATCTCATAATTATGCAGTTTGACAAACACAGTGATTAAAGGCATCACAGAATAAATTCTCTTATAATAAACTGTAAAGTCTTGCAAGAATTATTTTTGTAATGATATGTTTTTCCACATGAGATTCAAAAAAGGAATAACCTACTGCCTGTTTTAGAAAGGAACGTTTTTCATATTAAAAATTTTTATTCTAGGGAACCAGCAGTTAGCATAATGGCTATGTCGCTGGACTCCCACGTAGTCGACCGCGGTTCGCGTCTTGGACCCAGTGGCTTACGACTCACGCTGGGCGCGTGTGCGTGCGTGCCCAAGATCCCGAGAGGAGAATGGAGGAGAAGGGATTGCGGCGTGACCATCCCCCCTGGGGGGTGATTTCTCGCTTTCTGTCTCTATGTCTCTCTCTGTCTGTCTGGCGAGCGCACGCGCCCTATAGCGAAAAACCTCTCAAAAAAAAAAAAAATTTTTATTCTATACAGTTTGAATGGAACTTGTTGCTAAACAAAATTAATGGGCATGTAAGAAATAGCCTCCAATGTTCTGGAAGATGAGAAAGACGTCCAGATTTTGTTTCCCTGATATTATCCTTGCAAAAGTCGAGGACTGAGTTGCCATTCACAGAGTGCTGTTAGAATCCAGCAATCTCATTTACAGCACTGGAGCTTACCCATTAGCCTTGGAATTTGGAAAAAGTTCATTATAATTGGGGTTGGAGGGTTAGTTCATGCACTTCATTAACTCCTGTGCCAAAACTCTTTTCACATTAATGATATCTCCACCCAAGTTATTACATTTTTCTCTGAAAATTATTGGGCAATAAATGTTTGAACATAACTCACGTGATACAATAATGGAATTAATGTAAGTAGAGACGTAATGGCTTATTTGATGAATGGATTCTTGGACAACACAGTCGACTGATAATATAATATCTTTTAATTAGAAGCAAGAACAATCTTCTCTTTCAAATATTGGTACTGCTTACAGGGTTTATACATAACCACAGGTGAGAATTATTTACAGTCTAAATGAAAGTACTTATTTGGTGAACTGAAAACTGAATTTTGATCCATTCCTTTTATCCATGGCATAATTTGTTTGCTTTTTCTTATCTTATTTAAAGAAATGCTCCCCTACCTCACCCCCAAGTCCGTGGCTCTCTGTGTGAAACAGCAGATTCTCACTCCTACTTTTTAGATGGCCCATTCTTCTTCATTTCATCTTTACGTTTAAGTAATCACTATAACCACAGCTTTTCATCTGATGGATTGGTTTTACAGAAACTGCTCATGGGATTTTGCTAATTCTAAACTCACTGATTTCCTGCTCTCGGCTTAAACATAGATATTGGTAAATACTTTCAGATTTTTATCTCTCTCATTTTCCAGACCAGTTCATTGAAGGAATTTGGCATTGTGATCTCCATCTGACAGATGTGGAATCAGAGGAACCCAGAAGTAATCATCTTATCCAAGGAACACAGGGCTCAATGGCAAAGAATTAATTAAAACTATCATGCCTTCTCTTTAGTCATTCAGCTGTGAGTGTGGTTAATGACCTGGTGTCTGCCATTGGACACAGTCCTGGAAATGCGTGAAGAGGAGAGGAACATTCTCCCTGAGTAGAGCCGCGGGGTCAAGCATCTAGGGACACAAAGAGGCAGTTCTGCGTGGCTGCAGACTTGGAGCGGCCAGCATGGCGAGAGCTGGTGGACAAGAAATGTCTGTGAAGCTCAAACCTGATTACTCAGCACAGTTCATTGAACCCTGCAGGAGACAAGGACAAACTGCTTATAAACTCAAGAGCCGATGTGCATCCATAGAAGCAGGGGAAACTGGGTTTCTGTTATTCTTCCAGACCCAGCACTGACCTGGCATGGTCACCCCCACACTCCACAGTCCCTTTCCTCTAAACAGGACAGAGGCATGGGCAACAACCCAGCCTGCTGTACCCCACAATAGCCAGTAAACTCCCACAAGGATATCCTCAAGTCTACTGGCCTTTTGGGGGTGATTCTATAGTTTTGCTGGTTTCTCTGGAATCAAGGTTCTGTAGCTCTTAGTCATGGTAGTGGTAACAGCCATTGTAGATCCTCTTGTTGCTACAGTTAGTTGGCCTCCGGGGTGAGCATCTCCTCGAGGTGCCCACAGGTCAAGGCAGGAGGCTCCTCCAGCCACTTCTTAGGACGGGTAGCCTTGGACTCTCCTGTCTTTTAGGCAAGCTAGGGGAATTCAGTATTCAAATCAAAGCCCACTAGAAATAGGAAAGTTATTGCTCATGCTAATTGAGGTCCCTTCTTGGACATGCAAAAAAAATAAGGAAAGCAGGGATAGGGCGGTAATAAGTATCAAACTTAGATAAACTGGAATATTAGTGCTCAGTTTTATTCTGCTCTTCATATTTCTCTGAACCAGGTCACCCTTTCCTAATTATGACCAAAAACTACTCAAGCGTGGAATTATCACAGCATTTAAAGACTGCTGTGTTTAGGGGCTGCCATTGTCCTGTAAAAATCTGCATGTAGAATTGAGCTCTAAGCCAAGGCTATTTGACCTCTGCTGTGTCAAGGGCTCCATTCGCAACCTCCCAGCAGCCCAGTGACTGTGCCTAATTTGCATGGATATTTACATAAATCTCCATATGTACGGCTTGCAGGTTTGGCAAGAGTTGATTATGCCTTGTTTGCTCTAAAAGTTTAGGATTAAATGTAGGAGTGAAGGTTATAGCTATTCAATGAGGAAAGCATTTGCTGTCCAAGAAATTTCTTTTAAGAGTCTCTTCCTGAATGTATCTTGTACAAATGTGGATGTAAGCCCACATTGAAGTTCCTTGGGAACTGAAAGCCCCTGAACAGTAACTATAGTCAGTCCTATTCCCGTAATGGCACCCCCCATCTTAGAGGAATAAGAAGCTATTGGTTAAATGATAAATATCCTCAAATAAATATTTTCATAGTCTGAGCTCTTACCCTCAATGTGAGAACTTAGAACTAGATTTCATGACACACATTCAATGATTAGAAAAAGAACGTAAGAGAGACTGGTTTCCGACTCATCTCAATTGCTCAGAAATCCAAGGCTGAACTTCTTTCTTCTTTCTCTCTCTCTTTTTGTTTGTTTGTTTCTTTTTTTGCTTTGTTTTGTTTTGTTTTTGCCATAGGGCACATGCACTTGCTGGAGAGAGACAGAGAGAGGGAAAGTGAGAAGTCAGCCCCCAGGGAGAATGGCCACACTATAATCCCTTCTCCAAGGAATCTGGGCATGCATGCACACGTGCCTGATGTGATTTTTCAGGTCGTCAGATCTGGGACTCGAACTACAGTCATCCATGTGGGAATCCAGGTCTTTAATCACCACACCACCTGCTGGCCCTGGGCTCCTTCTAATCAAAGTTAAACCTGGAGAGTCTTATGTCTTAACTCACCAGGTTCTCACTCTACCTCTGCCATCGAGTGGCCAATTTTTTTTTTTTTTAAATTTGTCAGAGGGCACAAGTGCTCACTAGAAAGGGAGAGAGAGAAAGGGAAAGTGAGAAAGCAACCCCCATGGGGTATGGCCCATACCGCAATCCCTTTTTCTTTTAGGATTTTGGGCATGTGTTCACACATGCCTAGTGCGTTCTTCAAGCTGCTGGCTCTGGGACTTGAACTGAGCTGTTGGCCATGTAGGATCCAGTCACCTTTACCACCATGCCACCAGCTGATCCTAGGTGGCCTGTTTTAAGTCTTCTCTTATATGGGAGATTTACAAGAATTTGTTCTTTAATACAAGAGCATTCCTCTTGTATTATTATGAGCACAACAATTTAAAATGCAAGCTTTGAAATTGCTCAGGTGTAAACTTGAATTCTGACCCTCCCACTTACAACTGTGTGAGATTCCTACTTGATGAGTTGCTTAGACTCTCTATGCCCTGGTTTCCTGCTCTGTAAAATGGCTTAATTATACCCTCCTCAAACAGCAGTTACAAAGATTAAATGAGATGATCTATATACGGGTGATCACAGAGAAAACTCAGCCAGTGAGGAGTATTAGCACTATTCCTTTATTATTAACGCTTGGCATTTTTATCAATTCAGTCTTTTTGCAGAATTAGTCAGTTTTATCCTAAGTCTGAGAATGAATCTTCTACTACTCATCTATTTCTTGGCAACATCTATCTTGCCAGCAAGTCTTGGGGCCTCTGAATAGCAATCTTAGATTACAGGATTATGGAAATTTCTGTGACATGACCCCACCTCTCCTCCCGGGGTTTCTCCATGACCTCAGGGGGAATCTGCTTCCACTGGCTCTTTCTGATCTCTGCTGAGGTGGATCCTTCACACTGTACTGATGTTACCGAACTCAAATCAGGTTCACTCGCCCAAGCGCTATAAAACCAAGCCATAGGCACAAGGTGTGATGAAGGAAAGGACAGCTTTATTGCAAAGCGCAAAGCAAGGAGAGTGGGCAGCTCATGCTGAAAAGACCCGGTCTCCCCGAGACGTTCCCCATGTGCGTTTTTAAGGGCAAAATTAGGGGCAGAGGTCCCAGGCGCATGATCAAGTCAGTGATTGGTTCAAGAGGGCGTGATCATCTCCTGGACATTCTTGATTGGTGAGGAATTGATTGATAATCAAATTCCTCTTCAGGTGTCTGGAGCCATTCAGCCTGGAGTCTGAGCTCACAACCAGCAGTTTCCAGTCTATAAAACATCTTACACACTGAAATGAAAACCTTCTTTCCTTTAAGTGAGAGTTTTAGAGGTCAAATGGCCCTCACTCATGGTCCACGTTGGTCATTATCATAACCAAAGTCTGAAGACTTATTCCTTACTCTGGGCCATTACAGTGCAAATAGACTTTTTACTTCAGGAACCCTAGAAAATATATTAGGGGGTTCTTGCTCGGTTTCAGTGAGAGGCACTCAATGTGTTGTCTGCATTTTTTTGTAGTTATTAAATTCATCATTGTGTTCAAACCCTAAACTCCCCCAAACCAGTTTTTTCCTGAAAAGTTTTTGTTTTAAATAGACAGGAATCGCAGACATTTTTTTTTTTTTTTTTGGAGAGGTTTTTCGCTATAGGGCGCGTGCGCTCGCCAGACAGACAGAGAGAGACATAGAGACAGAAAGCAAGAAATCACCCCCCAGGGGGGATGGTCACGCCGCAATCCCTTCTCCTCCATTCTCCTCTCGGGATCTTGGGCACGCACGCACACGCGCCCGGCGTGAGTTGTAAGCCACCGGGTCCGAGACACGAACCGCAGTCGACCACGTGGGAGTCAAATGACACAGCCATTATGCTAACTGCTGGTTCCCACATTTTAACGCAGTCTCACTGGCTGAGACAATTCTACATGTACATGCAAGAAACAGAAGCATCCCATGATATTCCTAAGGAGGCATATTCAAATGCGACCCCCGCTCCCACCCAGACTGAGTTACGCTATAGAATATGGACTTTAGGTACATTGATCCTTGAGATCTGCCAGAGATACAAACAGAAACTTAGATTCCATGTTCAGAAGTTACTGAATGTACAGAGATTAAAAGAGAACAAGCCTCACTGAGCTGCGGATGTTTAATGGTGGCCCAGTGGCCCACAGTAGCAAGTGATTCCACCTGCTCACCATGATGGAATCCACGCCCGGCAACAGTGAGGACTGCGATCCCTGGCACGCCGTTAAAGCCTGGATATTACATGTACAAATTCCAAAGTTAGGCTTTATTTCAGGGGCTCATAAAAGGTGAAAGTCATTGAGTTTCAATGTGATAGGATTTGAACTATGCTTTTTAAATATTGTATCATGGAATCCTCAGAAGTCATGGCACATTTTTGCATAGAAAAAAAACATAAAAAAATACATCATGACTTTTCCAATGACCTAATAAAACTTTCTTTTTTTAAGTGCTAGGAGGCATGCACACTTGCTGGAGAGAGAAAGCACGTCCCAGTGGGGCTGGTGGTACTATAATCCATTTTCCTTTATTTCTCCATCCCATCAGGATTTCAGGGACACATGCACATGTATCCAGCATCTTTTTCAAACTGCCGGGGCTGAGATTTGAACCATAGTCGGCAGTTTGTGACCTGCCTTTCCGTGCACAGGGCTTAACTACTGACCACACTACCAGGCCAGTCCAACTCTGCTTTATAATAGCTTAGGCTTGAAAACAGAAGTAAAAGGAAATGGTACGTAGGTCAATGTGAGGGGACTTCAGAAAGTTCATGGAAAAATGGAAGTACAAGCTTATTTTGGTGCAAAATTAATGTGAAATCCATGTATTGTCTTTTTATAATATGTAATTTCCATAAATGGTTTGAAGGCCCTTTGTATATCCAATGACAGAGATAAGAAAATGACAGGATAGAGAACACTGCAGAAGTGGACCTCAGAGCAATAGACAGTGTGCCTTTGGAAGCCCTCATTGGTGAAACACATTCTAGACTTCAACAGTTGTTCTACTGGCCAGACATTTTAGAGTTAACTCCCCACACGTTCCAGTAAGGAAGTCTGAAGGCACTGCCTGTGTTCACAGTGGCGCGCGGTCAGCACAAAGCCCCGGGCTGGGGGACGGTCATTAGGTTTGTAGGTTGCTGCAGACTTATCCGCCAGCCTCCGTCCCCCAGAAATAAGCATTTCCAACCTGTTCATCTGCTCTCCTGGGTTTCATTTTCTACTTCTTCACTTACTTGTCTTCTTATTGAACTATCTATGAACAGTAAATCTTCAAATGGCTAGCGGTGATAAGACAAAAATACATGGTGTCTACAGAACGGACGATTTATTTGTATGTGTGCGTGCGCGCATGTGTGCTATGTATATATGCTGCTTTAAAACTTCCTCTTTTTGGCAAATAAGCATTTTTTTCCCTTTTCATTCCATTTTCCCTGCCAGGAAACTCATGTTGCTAAGTGCCGCAACATGAAAAAGGGAAAAGACTCCACGACGCAGACATGTGTTTGGTGATCGGGCCCTGGACGTGGAGCCAGACATGGAGATGTGAGGACAAATCTGGCATTCTAGAATCGACAGTGATTATTCTCTCCTCTGCATGCTTCACTTTCCTACGCATAAGTTGAGATAAAAATCCCAGCTCTTCTTTCACCATGGTGGAATGAGATGGTGGAAAGTGGTCTGTTTGTAAGGAAGTTCAGACGTTCTCTGTGCTTTCCCAATTTTCTTGAATGGCTCCTTATTAAACAACAGTATTCCTTTCTCTACATGAATACCTCCTGGAAATTCCAACACTGGATGTTTAAGTAGCTTTTCTAGACTGCCAACCATGTACAGAAACACCACGGAAATCTTTTCTCTGGCCATCCCCACTTGATGTTTGGTGTTAAGACTATGATACATTAGTAAACATTTCAATGGAGTATTTTATTATTGTGTGTGTTCCTTTCTCTCAGTTCTCTGGGAGGGTACAGAATGGCCCAGCAAGTCAAAATCGCCACGTGGTTGTCTTTTGTTCTTGCCCATCTGCAAAGACACCCTTTTCCCCCAATCAGGTGCCTTCATTTGCTTCACATGATTGCCTCATTGTTTTTGGATGTTGTTGTTGTTTTTGTTTTTTAAATGTTAGTAGCTTATATAAAGTCCTTATAGTTTAAGTAAGCTTCATAAAAAAGAGAAAAACGTACATTTAAAACCTAACTGTATAAGATATGTCTACAGAATGCTTTTGTTTGACTTTTTAAAGTTTATTTCTTTCTTCCATGAAAGAGAAAGACAGGGGGTGGGCACTCCCAAGGAGGTCTTCACACCACAATCTCACCCCTAGCCTCAGCCCGCCGGGTCAGGGGCACATGCACACACTTCAGCATGTACAGGGAGATGCTGGACATGAACTGAGGACCTTCCCATGTGACCTCAGCGTCCTAGTGCTGTGTTACCCTGTGTCCCTGCTGCTGGCCTGTTAGAGATTCTTATTTCTGAGACTGAGTACTGCAGTTCAGGGGTACAACCTATAAGGGAATTTCATGCCAGTCAAAAACAGAGGAAGCAGTTTCTAATAATCTTATTTGTTGACACCTTTGTTATCTTCACCATCATTCTTTGCTTACCTGAACTGTTGAAAATGCCTTGAACCAGTTCTCAGTTTTCTCTCTTTCCTCATAAAATAACAATGATGATGTAGTTCCCCATCAGTCTTCAAGGCCTTGCCATTGCACTTAGGATAAAATGAAAACTTCAGGGGCCAGCAGGTGGTGTAATACTTATGCCACAGGACTCCCACATGGCTGACCATGGTTCAGGTCTGGGACCTGGTGGCTTCAAAATCACACTGGGCACATGTACATGAGTGCCCAAAATCCCAGGAGGAGAATAGAAGAGAAGGGATTGTGGCATAGCCATCCCCCTGGGGGGAGATTTCTCATCTTCCCTCTCCCTGCCTCTCTCTCTCTTTCTCTCTCTCCAGTGAGTGCACAAGCTCAAAAAAAAAAAAAAAAAAAAAAAAAAAAAAAAAAAAGGCACAAAAAGGGTACAGAAGATATCTATAGTTGGGAGAGGTTTAGGACTGCCACAGCAACTGGCCCAGGCATGTAGAGATCTAGAGTTTCTGATCTTCGGAAGGTGATTGCTAACTTTCTGAGAGGTGGCCACTGGAGAGAGTATAGAGCAGAGTTCAGAAACTGTTGCAATCCATCCTGCTTGGACTTACGGTGTCATTTCATGATTCATGAATGCAGTTTCCATGAGGGAGTCTACTGTGTGTATGCACACTCTTGAATCACTGAGTGGCCAGAGCAAAAGCTGGTTTTGTCCTCAAAGGATGTATACATTACATTCTGAAGCACACGTACTCACAGTGTTTTCTTTCCCCAGATGGAGGCACTTCATTTTGGCCACATTTATGACTGAGAAGGAGCTTTAAAAGAGACCATTCTACCCAATCCCTTTGAATGTCCAAGGCCACATAGTTCTAGCAGAACTGAACCAGAACACAGAGCTCTTAGGCTCCAGACCACTCCCTTTGGATGAGGCCTAAAATGCTCACCAAGCCACACTCACTGCCCACTCGCCACATCATGGACATCAGGACTTCACATACGGTCTTTATTTCCTACAGCTCATCTGAGGCCTTGAAGAAAGGTTTTCATTACCTAAGTCATGGTGGAATCTAATACTTTAATTTGCTTAAGCCCCATGAAGTTCAAAGGTTATAAGTAGAAGAGGGTTTGAAGGGTTAAGAGAGGGCTCTCTTCTCAATCCTCTTAAGTAGTTCGAGTTTACATAGGAGAAGACACACAGTGATCTTCCATGGAGCCATGCTGCCACTCAGCAGCTCGGGGCTTATTAGGAATCTTGTGTTCAGGAAAAAACGAAAATAGTTTGGAATCAAGAGTGAAGTCTTTCTCTCAAAAGTGAGGTGAATCGTTACGTTCAGACTGGATTACGATAGCAGATATTCTTTCTTGAGGCTGCCAAAACAAATGGATATTCTCCAAGGGTAAGAAATAGGCATTTTGGGTAACCAGCAGTTAGCACAATGGCTATGTCGCTGGACTCCCATGAAGTCGACCGCGGTTCGCGTCCTGGACCCAGTGGCTTAAAACTCACGCCGGGTGCGTGTGCGTGCGTGCCCAAGATCCTGAGAGGAGAATGGAGGAGAAGGGACTGTGGCGTGACCATCCCCCCTGAGGGGTGATTTCTCACTTTCTGTCTCTAATGTCTCTCTCTGTCTGGCGAGCGCTCGTGCCCTATAGTGAAAAAATCTCTCAAAAAAAAAAAAAAAAAAAAAAAAAAGAAAAAGAAATAGGCATTTTGCTTTTGAAGGGTTCCTTGACAGCAAGGTCAGGAACACGTGTTGCCTCCCGTAGCTATCATGAAGCCAGGGAGAGCAGGGTTCAGTCACTTGAATTCTGCTATGTATTTTGTGCTTGCTTTTTTGTTAACAAAGAGGTCTATGAGTGGAGTCTCTGAGTTTCTGATAAGAAAGCATAGAAACAGTTATTTTATCTGATAGTTCTCTGAGAGACCTGCAGCCCATTCTGGGCAGGGTTTGTATAGATAAAGAAAAAGGCAGGCCATATTGACAGGAGCGTACCTGCAGGACAATGGATGTGTGGAACTGTTTCTGGATCTCAGTGTGAAGAAAGAATTAGTCTGGAAGCCCTTTTTGTCCCCACAGTTCTCAGCTGTCTCCTCTTTCATCTATACCATTTTCACTTCTGTCTCAGGGAAAAGGACACCCATTCCTTTTGCCAAGGCCAGTTTATTCTCTGGGCAATCTTGAGTCAATCCTTTCTAGGAAACCCATTTCTATGGATTAATCCTCTTCTCACATCACTATTTCTCTGTCTCACGGTCCCTTCTCTTCTGCCTACATTCATGTTTAAACTTGATTTGAAAGGCAATAAGTTGTCAGGTAGCTAGGTCTGAATATTTCTGTCATTTCACTGCTATGTGTCCTCAGATAAATCACTAATCTCTCTGAGCTTCAGCTTCCTCATTGTGAAATGAGGGCTATCATAGGATCTCTGCTTTAAAGGTTATTTTTAAAAAGATGAATGATGACAGTCGCTTCCTGTTTTCGGTAGAGCTGTTGCTGGAACCGCAGTGGCTATGAAGATGGCATCTACCAGCCGTTTGGATGCTCTTCCAAGAGTCGCATGTCCAAACCATTCAGATGCGATTTTAGTGGAGGACTACAGAGCTGGAGATATGATCTGTCCTGAATGTGGCCTGGTTGTAGGTGACCAGGTTATTGATGTAGGATCTGAATGGAGAACTTTCAGCAATGACAAAGCAACAAAAGATCCATCTCAAGTTGGAGATTCTCAGAATCCTCTTCTGAGGGGTGGAGATTTGTCTACCATGATTGGCAAGGGTACAGGAGCTGCAAGTTTTGATGAATCTGGCAATTCTAAGTACCAAAATCGGAGAATAATCAGTAGTTCTCATCAGGCAATGATGAATACATTCAAGGAAATCACTCCCATGGCAGACAGAATCAACCTCCTCTCAAAATATAATTGATCAAACAAATAATTTATTCAAGCAAGTATATGAACAGAAGAGTTTGGAAGGAGGAGCTAATGATGCCATGGATTCTGCTTGTCTCTAAATCACCTGTAGACAAGAAGGGGCTCCTAGGACATTTAAAGAAATATGTACCATATCACACATTTCAAAGAAAGAAATTGATCGATGTTTTAAACTTATTTTTTTTTTTTTGAGAGGTTTTTTGCTATAGGGCGCGTGCGCTCGCCAGACAGAGAGAGACATAGAGACAGAAAGCGAGAAATCACCCCCCAGGGGGGATGGCCACGCCGCAATCCCTTCTCCTCCATTCTCCTCTCGGGATCTTGGGCACGCACGCACACGCGCCCGGCGTGAGTTTTAAGCCACCGGGTCCGGGACGTGAATCACGGTCGACTACATGGGAGTCCAGCGACACAGCCATTACGCCAACTGCTGGTTCCCTTAAACTTATTTTGAAAGCTTTAGAAACCACTGTGGATTTGATAACAACTGGGGGCTTCATGTCCACGTTCTGTTCCAATCTTTGTCTTCCTAAACAAGTTCAGATGGCAGCTACACATATTGCCCACAAAACTGTGGCACTGGACTTGGTTCCTGGAAGGAGCCCCATCTCTGTGGCAGAAGCAGCTATTTACATGGCCTCTCAGGCATCAGCTGAGAAGAGGACCCAAAAAGAAATTGGAGATATTGCTGGTGTGGCTGATCTTACAGTCGGACAGTCCTACAGACTGATCTATCCTCGAGCTCCAGATCTGTCTCCTACAGACTTCAAACTTGACACCCCAGTGGACAAACTACCGCAAATATAAATTGAGTTGGCTAATACCAAACTATGAACACAGAACTTTGCCTGTTGTATATAGTCATAAAAAGTGCTGGGCTGAGCCTTTGATGAAGAAAAACACAAGACATGGTATGGATTCCAGGGCTAAATATTATTGCTTGGCATTCTGTATGTATATACTAGTAAAGCATATCTAATGTTTTAAATTGCTTTTTGAATTTGCTTTCTTTTGTAGCAATCTCGGAAACTGTATTTTAGAAAATATTTGAAATTATGTAATTCTTGAATAAAACATTTTTCAAACAAAACTTTTTGTTATAATTACATGTTCTATGTAATTTATAATATATAATTGCAAATAATGCATATTGTTGCAGCTAGTAAAGCTGATAGAGGTACTTGTTTCCCATTTTTCTTTTATATACTTTGGAGGTTTTTTTTTTAATCTTAATAAAGTCACAAAAATAGCAAAAAAAAAATGAAAGATGAATGATAATGGATTATAGAGTACCTGCCACATAGTAGCTATAATAGATAGTGGTCATTATTTTTTGCTGTTATTATACAATATATAACCAATTCTTTTAAAAATATTTATTGTAATTTATGATTTACATATACTCATTACACATCTTTGTAGGGCACAGAATGGTATTTAAAAGTATGTATACAGTATGTAATAAACAAATCAGGGATATAAACATACTCACCACCTTCAACATTCAACATTATATTATGCTGTGAACATTTGAAACCCACTCCTCTGGTTTTTTGGAAGTATATCCTGAATTGTCTGTGACATTCTTTACTGTGAAATAGTCCTAAAGAAAAGCAAATTGATAAAAGATATGACCACAAAAAGTTTCATAAAATAATGAGACTGGGTCTTGGAAAACAAAGATAATCTTAACATAGCCAATGAAAGAAGAATTTGTAATCTCCATGTAGAGGACTGTAGGAGATAAGAGTTTATAATCGGAAAAGATCTGTGGTATCAATCATTGGACCAATTAGAGATAGGTAAAATTGCACATAGCAGTAGCTTATTAGGGAAGGATAGAAAAAAAGAAAACTTTTACTCACTCACTGTGAGTTCTTGTAAGACCATAGTACTGTAATATGCATAAAGAAATAAGTTCTTGAAAAGGCAAAAACAAACCAAAATCAGAAAGAGATGTTTAGAAGTGAAGGCATGGTAAAGTCATTGATTTGATGACTTATAGGTGCTACAAAGTTCTTGATTTTAGCCTTCTTAAAATTCATTCCAAAGAAATACTCAGATACTTGTAACATTTTGGACTTTTCCTCTGTTGTCTAGTTTTATGCAATGAATAATGGTTATAACAAATATATAAAATATATTAACAAGTACAAATTCACCAATTATTTCATAGTCTGCTATCTCCAACTGTCTATGAAATAATTGGTGAATTTGTATTTAAACGTGTCTGTGTAAAATAGTTGAATCTGGACTTTTAGTCTTTTAAACAGGAGATTTAATCCTGCATTTAATGATATTATTGATACATAAGAACTTATTCTTTTTTTTTAAGTTATTTTGTGTTCTCTAACTCCTATTTATCTTTCTTTAGTTTTCCTGGCGTATTCTCTTAAGTATTTTATGAAGAGTTGGTTTTGTTTTGATGACTTCTTTCAGCATTTGATTATCTGGGAATTATTTTATTGCTCCTTCCCATTTGAAGGATTATTTTGCTGCATAAGAGAGAATTATTTTTTCCTTTGTTCTGTTTGTTTGTTTTGTTATTGTTTTATTTTTGTTTTTCTCTTGGGTTTTTGACATAAGGAGCTTGTGCTGACCAAAGAGACAGAAAGAGAGAAACTGAAAATCACTCCCCAGGAGGGATGACCCTAGCTCAATCCCTTCTCTTTATTTTCCTCTCAGGATTTGGAGTATGCGTGCACACACACATGCCTGGTTTAACTTTCAGGCCATTGGCTCCAGGACTCAATATGCAGTCATGTGGGAGTCTAGCATCTTAGCTATCATACTACCTGCTGGCCTGGGAAAGGATCGTCTTACGTTATATCTATTTGGTATCCTTTGGATTTCCTGGATATGAATGTCTACATGCCTCTCTAAATTTGGAAAGTTTTTAACTAATATAGTACGAAAGGGATTTTCTATGCCTTTACCCATCTCTTTGCCTTCTGGAATACCTATAATGCTGCTATTCAGTCATTTAATGGTATCTAGGATTTCCCATATGATTTTTAATGATTATTCCTCCTTGTTTTTGGTTGCTTGAACTACGTAGGAGGTTTTAGCTTCAAGATCCAAGATTCTTTCTTCTGCATTTTCTAATCAGCTGTTGATACTTTCAAGAGTAGTTTTGACTTCTTACATTGTATTCTTTATCTCCAGAAGTTCTGTTTGATTCTTTTTCATTGTGTTTATCTCCTTACAAGTTCCTCCTTAAAGCCATAAAAGGATTTTCTCATCTCCTGGAATTGGTTGTTTACTCTTCCATTGCATTGAATTTTGTTTACAATGAATATTCTGAATTCTGTTTCTGATATTTCTGTGATGGTTTGTCTTTTATCCACAACTGGTGAGGAGGCAGGTATTTTCTGATTTTCTCCTATTTCTTGGAGCTCTGTTTTGATTTTCAGTCATCTGGTGATAAAATCAGTTCTTTCTACTTCTTTAGAGTTTGTTTCTATAGCTGTGTTCTCCTGCACTTCTCTATGATATGCATAAGCTCTATGCCAATTTCCCTTCTCCACTATGAATGAAAACGTGCAAACCACAGTAGGAGTTTTAGGTTCAGGTTTTCAGAGCGATATGTCTCTCCTTTTATTGCTAGGAGGGGTTGTAGGGATAGAATTCCTCCAGAGTCTCCTCTCTTCAGGTGTTTGGATTCTGTATACACAAACCTTTCTACTCCCAGTTTGGCTGGAGATTGAGCTGGACAGGCAGAATATAAGGTGGTGAGACACTTCAAGAAGCATATTAGGCCATAGCAGCCTGTCCTCCACAGCAGGCTGGGCAGAGGTCCTCCTGAAGAGCTCAGGCTGAGTGGACTAGCCTTCCCTGTTTCTCCTGGATAGATAAGCAGCTCAGCACATGTTGGGTAGCAGCTCCTATCTTCTATCTCTGGGACTGAAGGAACTGGGTGATGGTCCTTAAAAGATGGAGCAATCTGCTCTCCTCCATAGCAGGCTGGGTGGGGTTCCCTGCTAATGAGCCTAGGTCAAGCAGACTGGGCCTCCCTATTGATCCTGGATGGGTTGGGAGAAGCTCTAATTATTTCTTATATAATATTATATCTCACCTCCTGCTAGACAAAATGCTACTTTATATGAGCATTTCTTTTTTTATTTATTTAGCGTATCTATCATACTTATGCAATATAACATCGCCATTTGAATGTCCAGGGCTTTAGTCATTTGTCCTATTTGTGTTTTTGAAATATGTTTAGTAATAAAGGAAGCATAACCTAACAGTGGTGATTTGCTGGTGAAAAGAAGTGTGGTCTTCAGTGTGTACATGAAGTTTATGAGTTTCGGTGTTCATGGAAACTAAAAAAGTGTGAATAATAAAATTGTATTAAGAAAAATAATGGGAATTTAATGCATACATAAGATTCTAATTTTGTTCTCCAAAGAAGAATGAGACTTGGCTTCTCATTGTCTTGCCTTGAACTACAAAAACAGCAAAATGTGGATTCTGGAGCACCCTATAGGTCATATGACCAGCATCTCCCAAAGTGTGCTCCAGATGTGATTTGTTGCATATTAAGGAAACAGAGGAAGAGGTCTGTAGCCAAATTGGTTTGGGAAATTTTACCATAAATAAAGATAAACAGGTTCTTTCACTGCAGCATTCTTACTCTTAATGTACCAGTGTGCATCTTAAGTATCCCATGGGGAATAGAATGTACAGTGACTTCCAAATTTACTTGACTAAGGAATATTTATTTTGAAGAGCATATCTCAGGATTATTGTCAAGAATGAGCTACTTCTAATTTCTTTACTTTATAGATGTAGAAATCAAGTCCCAGAAAATTAAAGTCACTTGCCAAAGACTGCATAGTGGCAGAGCAAAAAGACATATATGCCTGTATCCTTGTCTGAAATTTGTCTTTCTGCTTATTTTTACTTTCATGGAGCGATATAAAATTCATATAATAATGATATCATTTTGCTTTTCCAAGCGTGCTTACATTAAAAATACCACAACTAACTTTCGAGAATTAAACACATTAATAATAATGAAATGATTTCCCCATAAAATTGGGAGTACAATTATTTCCAAAGTTCTATTAGGAAAATTACTAGCTTTTTTTTAAAGTAAAATTCCCTAAACAAATTTTTTTGATGTTCTACTCATTATTTTTATAATTAGGCACAAAATGATTCATACTTTATCCATAATTTAACAGATCTTTGTGGTTATTTTCAAATAAGGTTAGTATTTTGCATATTATAGAAGAGCAGTCAGTCATATGTAACATAAAGCTCTTCTTAAAAATAATTAGGTTAGCAATGTGATGCACAGAATTTCTCAAACTCTCTGATAGGAAAGAATAATAAAAATTTATAAGAAATATAAAAAGCTATTGTTGATGTAATGAAATAAAGGAGTGTGAAAGTGAAATCATATCATCTCCATCACTAAAAATCTATTTGTACAACTGCAAGGTTTTCATACTTAATGGCCAATGTCTACTACTTTCTTGCTAGGTTAAACAAATAAACAAACAAAGATAGTTCAAAATCTGAGCCCCAGACGATCTTTAAAAAAAATCGTTGTGTTATTGTTGATATTCTAAACACATTGATTTCACACCATTGGAGCAGATGATAACATAACACCTAATGACTAGAAAACCATAAGCTGGACAATCAAGTTCTAAAAGCTACTTGTGCATTTGCTATTGCAGCAGGAAGTGAATTTTTATTACCTTTTTTCTATGTTTATTATGGTCGACAATTTTCATTCATACAGTTAGAAGGGCATAAGAAACTTTTCCAACTAATTTGATGCTAAAGACCATAATGGAGGGACAAAGGGCTCCCCTTCGACATCGTGCAGGAAATACAGAGGCTGTTACTCTAGGACGTCTTCATTCTTTCCTAGGAAATTGTACTATTACTGGCCAGATGAGGAGTAATCCAATGACTAAGCTAAAGAGTATCTCTTAAGTTTTAAAACAAATGTTTGTTAATAAGAAGAAACTTTTCTATCTGTGCCATTGACTAGGAAAAAGTACTTAGACGCTGTTGGGTTTCCAACGATCCTTTAGCAATGACATTGTTCAGAGATATTTTAAAGCAAATGTGCCAGAAAATGTGTTTCTAAAAACAGCTTAAGACTGAGACAGAAGAAGGTTATGAACCTTGTAATTCAATATATTGGCCACTGACTTCAATGATCTACCTTATCCTTATATTAGGTCCCCTTCCAAATGTGCAGCCTAGTGTGCCATGTGGATTCTTTGGCCACAGTAATCCTGTTTAGGCTATTACTAAATTTCCAAATGAACTAAAGGCAGATACGCACCCCAGTTGGACACTCGCCATGTATGGATACTGTGGTATCAGGTATCTAGTATGTTTGCAATAGGTGCTTGTTAATTGGGTGATGGATAAGCTTCTGACTTCACCCTTTAGCCTCAATTGTTACGCTTCTCTCTTAATTTTCAGTGCTCTTTCTAAACTCTGCATAGTCTTCATATTTAGCATTCATCTGATGTCTCTTCAAGCCACTCTATTATTTCAGATACTGCTAAGCAAAATTTCTAAGTGCCACAAGAGTCTTAAAAAAAAAAAACTTAGAAGGGAGATTGAGAATCATAAGTATGCTGCCAGCCCTGGAACGTTTGCCTAGTGATCTCATTTCATGGGAATTTGCCAGGCCTGCTCTGCAGAAGAAATCCAGGCCTATTTCTCAGTCCCTGTGGGTTATTCAGCTGATAGTCCTCACTGCCAGGCTTTTCACATTGTTATGATCTTCAAGGGACTGTGTCCTAATACTGCTCTATTCTAATTTTACTACATAAAATCAATCTAAGAATTGAAGATGTGGTCTTTTTGTGACTTCTGTGAATTGATACAATGTGAAGATCTTACCTCAAATGGTATTTCTTATACTGATTATGACATGAACTTTTTTCTTATTAGTCTAGACTTCTGTCACATGCATTTTCTTAATGCAGTGGATCTAATATGTTATCAAGTCCTGTTCTCTAAGAGACAAGTTGCTTATTGCCTGACATGGACCTTCATGTAACTTGTTTTCTCTTTTTCTACTAGTTCCTTCTAAAGCCAAATCTAAAGTTATTTTAGACAGCATAGTCAATTTGACATGGTGGAGTATTGATTTGACATTCTCTTCAGAAAACCAACATTGAAATAGTGTGTGCTGGTAGGCTCAGAATTGGACTTTCATTCTGTTCTGTCTACAAGCTTATGACCTTCTCTGAAGAATACTTTGTACCTGTTTGTGCCTCATCTGAAAGTACTTCAATGGCCTTTGGCCAAAAGCAGTGAAGCTATGACTCTCTAACTCCTAAACAGTCTGTGCAGGTACAGGAATTAAAGAAAAACAAAACTACTCTATTATCCCAAAGGGCTTTTGAAATAATTAGGATATTTTAATCATAGTGTCTGACTAATGCTTACAGTTTCCCAAAGGCATACCAACTGAAATGTCATAGTTGCAATTTTTGAATTGGACACCATTTTCTGGAGCTATCTTTAAGAATAGCAGTGATTCAAAATTTTAAAGAGGTTGAGATTTTTTACAAAGTTAGAGTTTTGGCATTTCAATCTTTTCCAAGCTAGTTCCAATTCACTGAGTCACCTTTGACTTCTTCTCTGTGTAGATGGAAAAAAATATATGCCAAGACCCTAGGGACCCTCGAAGGACTAAAGGAATGATGCAAAAATAGCTCCCAAATGAGTAAATCTCTAAAGCCTTAAAAAATATAGAGTCTTATATCTTGCAACTACACTACTAAGTTTATTCTCAGTAGCAATAATCAATAATGTATTTATATGGAGCCAGCAGGTGATGTGGTGGTTCAGGTGCTGGATTCTCACATGAGTGACCACGGTTCAAGACCCAGACCCAGTGACTTAAAAACTACACTGGGTACATATGTGTGGATGCAATCCTGAGAGGAGAAAGGAGGAGAAGGGATTGCAATGTGGCCATCCACCCTTGGGGGTGGGGGTGTGATTTCTCACTTTTCCTCTCTATCTCTCTCTGGCAAGTGCACATGCCCTATAGAAAAACAGAAATAAATAAATAAATAAAGTGGTTTTTAAAAATAACGCATACACATATTTAAATATAAAAGTAATTGGGGGCCAGTCAGTGACATGGTGGTTGAGATGCTTAATTCCCATATGGCCAGCCACGGCTCAAGTCCTGGACCTGGTGGCTTGAAAATCATGCCAGGCACATGTGTGTGTGGGTGTGCCTAAAATCCCAGGAGGAGAAAGGAGGAGAAGGGATTGTAGCATGGCCATCCCTCCCACGGAGTAATTTCTCACTCTTCCTCTCACTTTTATTAAGAAAGTAATTAAAACAATGTTTTACACAAAACTAAAATTTCTAAACAAATATCTAGCAGTTGGGAAATGATTAAATGATGGAATATACTGTAGCCATAAAACATGTTATAGCAAAAGTATATTTGTTGACCTTCACAATATTTTATTTGAAATATAAAAGTAGGTTGTAAAACTACTTCTATCATGAGATTCTATTTTTAAGCAAAAATAACATTAACATAGTTGATGTATCAAAGATAGTATTTTAAATTTTTACCTATGTTTTCTATCTATGCAATAGAAAATATGCAGTGTTTTTTATAATAAAAAGGAAAAGGGACCAGCAGTTAGCGTAATGGACTCCCATGTAGTCGACCGCGGTTCGAGTCCCGGACCCGGTGGCTTAAACTCACGCCGGGTGCGTGTGCGTGCATGCCCAAGATCCCGAGAGGAGAATGGAGGAGAAGGGATTGCAGTGTGACCATGCCCCCTGGGGGGTGATTCCTGCTTTCTGTCTCTCTGTCTCTGTCTGTCTGGCGAGCACACATGCCCTAAAGCAAAACCCTCTCCAAAAAAAAAAAGGAAAGGAGAAAAGAAAGGCATTAACATGCATGTTAAAATATATTTTAAAAAAATTTTTATTGCCAGAGGGTGTGAAAAGAGAGATGGGGAGGAGAAAGACCCGCCCAGTGGGAGTGGTCACTTTGTAATTCCCTCTCCTTCATTTCTCCATTCTGTTAGAAGTTAGAGCATGCACACACATGTGCCCAGTGTTATTTGAGTCATCAGGCCAGTGACCCCAACTGTGTGATGTCCAGCTTTCTTAACCAGTAGGCTACAGGTCTGGTCCCACATCTTTCTTTTAAAGAAAACTTTGAAAGTGGAGTGAAGTTATTAGAAGGGTGGGAAAGGATGCCTTGATCAGCCTCTTGTGTTCTAACATGATAGAATAGGGAAGAAATTGCTACTTTGGGGAGAAAAAGGTGGCAAGTGAGGCAATCTCTTGGGAGTGTGTTTGGAGAAGAGCAACACTCCTGTGGATTTGTTCAGTCCCGAGCCACAAAGGGGTGGAAAGATGCCTAAGTGCAGGGAAAATGCATGGACCAGCATGTTCTGCACACCACACCAGAGCAAATGTCCAGGATGCTGGCTTTTAGAATAGTTTCCAGAAAGAATACCAAGGCCCCATCTTCTCACGAAGACATACAATGCACACACATGGTGATGGCCTCCCAGTTCCTACTCAAAGAGAAAACAGAAACCAACAGATGGGAGTTTTATCAACTTGCTCCTTCACCTCTTCTTAGTTCTATTCTGTACAAAGGGGAAGAGTCTTCTCCCCATTGAAGGGTGTCTCTTCACCTCTGCTTTTTACCCCATCTCCTCCTACCACCTCAAGAACTTTGTTCTTTAGACCATTAAGATACACATAAATCGCCTGGAATTTGTGAACTATTCAAATACCTACAAACATTTTTGCATTCAAAAAAAAATGTGCTGAATTCAAAATATAGTGAAAATCAAATGTAATAAGCAGTAGAGTAATATTATGTCAGCATTGTAAACTCAGTATTCTTAAACATTTCACTACATTTGAAAACAATTTGTGAGTTGGATGGTCTCAATTTTCCCAAGTTCCCGAGTATGTACATTGATTGCTGATAAGTCATATTGAATCATAAACTGAGTTATCCATAGCCAACTAATCTGAAAGTGAAGTTATAAAAAACCCTTTAAATATTTTCATTATAAAAATATGTAGTTAATGTGAACTGGGGGTACGTTTTAATGTTTAATGGAGATCAGGTCGGGCCTCTCGCACTAAGTCTGCTGGTGCTCGGTCCTGCTTGCTCCACCCACTGCGTGTTCTCCCTCCTAGGCCTCTCTTCTCTCTCTCTCCTGCTCCTTCTCTAGGCAGTGAAGCATGCGCAACTTTCTACCATAGAATTCCCAGCTCTGTCCTCTCACCTTCTAGATATGAGCCTATTCCTCCCCTCCTCTTTCTCAGAAGTGGTCTACTCGTATTGTCTGTTTTTCTCACTTTTTGTCTGTCCATTGTTGTTGTTGAGAGATTTTTGCTATAAGGTGCACATGCTCACTGGAGAGACAGAGAGACAGAAGGTGAGAAATCACCCCCCACGCCCTCCCCATGGGAGGATGGCCATGCCACAATTCCTTTATGCATGCACACAAACCAGACATGACTTTCAAGCTACTGAATCCTGGACTTGAACCACCATCGAGCATGTGGGGAGTTCAGCACCTTAACCACTAAGCCACCCGCTGGCCCCACCCTGTCTTACAGATAACCATTCCACTAAGATAGAAAATCCTTTTTAGAGACACCAACAGCCTGGTCCCTAAATCCAATTCATACATTAACCATTCCATTAGAGACACCAACAACCTTGCTCCTAAATCCAATTCATACATTTCTGTTCCCTTTTTTACTTACTTCTCCTTCTAGAAGCACAGTTGCCTTGGCTTTTGTCATTTTTCCTCTCCTGGTTGTCATCTTACTTCTTTGGCCACTTCTTGGTCTTTCTTGCAGGATCCTCTTTGTGCCTCATATGACGATGCTCTTCAGGGTTTTTATTCTAGGCTCTCTTTTTCCCTCGTCCATCTACCATAAATATGGTAATAAATATCCAACCTATATCCCCAGTCTGTGTCCCTCAACTACAGTTCAGCCATATATACAGCTGTCTACTGGTCACCTACGGTAGTCAGTTTACAATTAAATTATCAAAGGGAACTTCCCTTTCTCATCAGTGCTCTCCACTCCTATCTACTAACTCTTGTACCTCTACTACCAACATCACTCAGCTGGAAACTGGGAACCAGCTTTGACTCCTCATCCTCCCTTACCTGCCACATTCAACAATCGGAAGTCCCAACTCCTGTATCTGCGATCCATCCACCCTCTTTTCTCCATCCATGGTGCTGCTCCCCCGATCCAGGCCGCCATCACCACATGTCTGGATGACTGCAGCAGCTCCTCAGTGGCCTCTGCCTCAGATCTGATCCCTACCAATCATTTCTTCACTCGCTCTACAACTGATGCATGGCATTGCTTAAAATCCCTCAGCGTTTCCCCCTTCATCTCAGGGAAGTCTAAAGTCCTTAACATGGCTTACAAAGCCAGCAAAACCACCACATGAGGCACAGCCCCGTCTCCTGTTTCCTCTCCTACCCTCGTTCTGCGGGAGTGAAATTCTTTTCCCTCTGCAATCTCTTCACACTCTGCTTGTTGCCGCCTTCATGCTTACTCCTCCGTTGGCCTGCAGCACCTTCCCCTGTGTCTCCACGCAGCTGCAGACCCCTGCCTGCGCACAGATCTCAGCTCAGAGGTCCGTTGTTGCCCCGTGCCCTTCCCTGATGCTCCAGGTCAGAAGGGGGCGACTCTCTTAAGCGTTGCCACAGGATACTGCATCCTCACGGGGCGTTTCACACGTTGTTTATGATCATTTGGTGATGTAGCCATCCCCAGTAGGCAGTACACTCAAGGAGGGCAGGGATTAGGTCTGTAGCATGTAGCATAATAAATACTTGATAGATATTTATTGAATGTGTAAATGAACAAGCACCAGGCCCACATCTGATTGGCTGCTAATTAAGCTGACCTTGGTAGGAGATTTGCTGAGACAGTCCTCCCATATAACAACTTCTTGGGGTTTTTTTAGATTTATTTCTTTCCTGAGAGAGAGGAACAAGGACCCCAACAGGACCTTGTCATGTCACGATCCTCTCTCTAGCTTACAGCCAGCCAGGGTCACAGGTACACCATGTGGGCCCCGTGCTCACATCAAGATGGGATCCGAACTCTGAGACTGGGCCTATCGCTTCCTACACCACAAGTAGCCACAACATTGTGTTGTTTTTGTTTTTGTTTTCTTTCAGTTTGCCAGAGAGTATATGCACTTGCCAGAGGGAGAGAGAGAGAAAGTGAGAAAGAGCCTTCCATGAGGTACAGTCACACCACAATCCCTTCTCCCTCTGCAATTTCTCCTCTAAGGATTTGGGGCACACACACAAGGCACCAGGTCCAGGATTCAAACATGGTAGTCAGCCGTGTGGGATCCAGCCATTTTAACCACCTAGCCATTGGCTGGCCCACAACTTCGCTGTTAACCACGGTTCTAATGCCCTCAGAAACCTTGAGAAAGTTTTCTAATGCAAGAGGTCTTCAAACATTTGTAGAAAATACATATCGTGAAAAAAAATCTGTGTCTACTTTTCGAATTGGTTGTACCTCACATGTGACCTGTACCTGCAGTCCACTTTTCTCCATGAACTTATTGAAGTCCCCGCTATTTACCAAGCACTTCGCAGTAGTGGGAGAAAGGCTCCCAGGGCGAGTGGCCTACTTTAAGTAGATGTGATCTGGCTGCACAGCACAAAATGGGCTCCCTTTCCTGCAGTGATGTTATTAAAGGCCATTTGTCAAAAGCATTGAAATTGACTACTACGGGGAGGGAAGCCACCAAGCGCATTCAAGGCCGGATCCAGACAAGTGCCTGCTGCTGTTTGCAAGAATCCACGGATATCTCTGTTCTGGTGCCTTATTCTGACTAACTCTGAGTGCGACTTTCCCTGGACTTGTAAAAGTAAGTTCGTGCAAGAGATGTATCAGATTTCCTTCCTGGTTACCACAAGCTCATGACTGAACAGGTTGGCAGATCCTCTCTATGGATCGAGAAGAAGTATTATTTAGGAACTTTGCAGAAGGGCAGTAGCACTGGTGATTGCCGGGTTAATTCATAAAGCAGCCAGCAAAAGTGAAGGACAGTTTGAATTATTAGTCAGTTAATTTGGATCAGGGGAATATTAAATTTAGGCTTAACAAATAAAAGGTCCTTTGGCAGAATTTAATCAAGCATTCAGATAGCCTCCATTTCTCATTGTGCAGATGATCCACGTCCGAAGCAATGAGGACAGCCTGCAGCTAGCCACTGGCCGGCGCCGCTATCTTCATGCCGCTCCTCGCTGGCATCATCGTGACCTGGGCACACGCGTTCTCGTTTTAGCATAAGTCGTAGGAGAAGCCTCTTTAGGAGGTTAATACCATCTAAGTGTGACTCAAGAACTGGAGGTTAATTCTTTGGCTAGAAGGGAATACAAAGCACAAAGTTTCAGTAACTCATAAAAAGAACTTCTCTCACTTTCAAACAACCACATTTATAATGCACAAAGACTTTTTTGCATAGGGCGCGTGTATTTACAGGAGAGAAAGAGAGACAGAGAGAGAAAGTGAGAAATCATCCTCGAGGGAGGATGGCCACACTGCAATCCTTTCTCCTCTATTCTCCTCCTGGGATTTGGCACTCGTGCCTGGCATGACTTTCAGGACACCAGATTCTAGACTTGAACAGCAGTTGACCACGTGGGAGTCCAGCCTTAACTACCAAGCCAAATGCTGGCCCCTGTAATGCACATTTCTTAGAAGAGAAACTAGGTTCATGATTTTGGAGAAGTGCTCTGGTGGAGGTATTCGCCCACGCCCATGTCAATGCAACTGGTTCTGGGTTTGACTCCCACAGTGCCTTGCTTTAACTTAATGTGCTATAAACTTTTATTTTTTTCTTTGTTTTTCATTTTAAAAATGGGATGGTAATATTTTCTCCAGAGCAGGATCTGAGGGCTAATTAGTCAATGTCTGTTGAGCACTTTAAAAGATGAAACTGTCTATATTAAGTCCAGAAATATGACTATTCTTATCACAAAACTCAGTTGAGCTTGGAAACTTAAGAATGACAATTCAAGAGCACACATTTAGAATTCCATGAGATGGGAACAGCAGTTAGCGTAATGGCTATGTCGCTGGACTCCCATGTAGTTGACCGCAGTTCGAGTCCCGGACCCGGTGGCTTAAACTCACGCCAGGCGCGTGGGCGTGCATGCCCAAGATCCCGAGAGGAGAATGGAGGAGAAGGGATTGTGGGGTGGCCATCTCCCCTGGGGGATGATTTCTCGCTTTCTGATTCTCTCTCTCTCTGTCTGTCTGGCGAGCGCATGCGCCCTATAGCAAAAACCTCTCCAAAAAAAGAAAAAAAAATAGAATTCCATGAGATAAATTCTGAAAACAGTCCAAGCAATTCTTGCAATGATTCAGACTCTAAGGATTTATGGGGCTCAGCATGACTGTATCCCTAGTCATGCATGACAATAAAAATTAAATTGTACTCCTACTAATCATTTGGAAAACAATTGCTAAAAGAAATCCCAAGGAGTCTTGTGGCTGTGTTACTTCTGAGGCCAAGTCCTGAGACAGCCAGCCTGATGAGAGACAGCCATCAGCCAGCCTACGTAGGGGGTGCAGACTGAAGACGAATGGTGCAGGCCAGCAGCAGGAACTGCCGATTGCACCAGATAAAGCATTTTATAAATGACTCTGCTAGGAACTAAAACGTTTAGTAGGGAAGAAACCAAATCAGGCAACTGACCTTAGCTCTGCTTCCTCAAAGGTCCTGGGACCACTGCTCTCACTGATCTCATTATTTTTCTGAACATTTATTGGAGGGAGATACAAGCTATAGGTTTCTCATAAATGTCCTTTATTAGGTTAAGTCCTTTCTATTCTTAATGTCCTTCTATTTCTAGGAAGTTATTTGTTTTTTAACCTTGGAATAGATGTTGGATTTTGTCAAGCGCTTTTCCTATGTCCACTGAGATGATTATGTTTTATCTTTTTGTATTTATTAATGGAATAAATCACATTGATTGATTTTTGAATGTCTACTCAACCTAGCATTCCTGAGATAAACTCCACTTGGTCATAATCTATTATGCTTTTATGTGTCATTGTATTTGCTTTGCTAAAATTTCATTTAGAATTTTGCATGTATATACTTCAGGAATATTGTATTGCACTTATCTTTCCTTACAATGTTTGCTTTTGCTTTTGGTATCAGGATAATGTTGGCTTCTTAAAATTAGTTCAGAGCTATTCTCTTCTTTTCTGAAAGACTTTGTGTAGAATTGGTATTATTTCTTCCTTACATATTTGGCAGAAATCACACATAAAATTATCTGAGACTAGAGTTTTTTTTTTTTTTTTTCTTTCTTTTTAAGAGAGATTTTTGCATTAGGGTGCATGTGCTTGCCAGGGAAAGAAAGAGAGACAGAGACAGTGAGAGGGAAAGTGAGAAATCATCCCCCAAGGGGATGGTCGTGCAACAATCCCTTCTCCTCCATTCTCTTCCCGGGATCTTGGGCACGCACACTCACATGCCTGGCATAATTTTGAAGCCACAGGGTCTAGGACTGGAACCACAGTTGGCCATGTGGGAATTCAGCTACGTAACTGCTGATCCCAGGACTGGAGATTCCTTTATGGAAGGTTTTTAACAAGTACTTTGTTTAATAGATACATGTAATTTCTAATTATTTATTTTCCAAACATCTTTTTGTTATTGATTTCTAATTTAAACATGATCAGAGTGCATATCTTATATTTCCTGAATCCTTTGAAGTTTGTTGAGACTTTTTAAAAAATGACACAGAATATGTTCTATCTTGGTAAATATTCCATGTGCACTTGAAAAAAATACTTGTTCTATGTTGTCTGGAGTGTTCTATAGATGTCAATTAGGTCAAGTTTGTGGTAGTGTTGTTCAAATTTTCTCTATCCTAACTGATTTTCTGTCTACTTATTCAAATGACTAACAAAGCAGTATTAAAATCTCAAACTGTAATTGCAGATATATCTGTTTCCTTGTAGCTCTACCATATTTTCTCCCTCATGTGTTTTTTTAATTATTGTTATTTTAGAGAGATTTCTGCTATAAAGCTCATGCACTTGCCAGAGAAATAGAAAGCAAGAAATCACCCCCTGGGGAAATGGCCATGCCACAATCCCTTCTCCTCAATTCTCCTCTCGGGATGTTGGGCACACACGCACATGTGCCTGGCATGAGTTTTAACCTGCTGGGTCCGGGACTTGAACCACGGTCGACCTCGTAGGAGTCCAGCAATGTAGTCATTATGCCATCTTCGTGTGTTTTGAGACTTTTTTTTTCCATGCATTAATGGGTAAGATTGTTATTTCCTCTTAACTGATCCCTTTATCACCAGGAAATGATCTTTCTTATTCCTATTAATATTTTTTTTACTTTGAAATTTACTTGGTCTAATACTAATATAGCCACTTGAGGTTTTTAAAAGTTAGTTTTAGCAAAATCTGCTTTTGCCATGCCTTTTTTTTTTTTTTTTTTTTTTAGAGGTTTTTGCTATAGGGCGCGTGCGCTCACCAGATAGAGAGAGGCAGAGAGACAGAAAGCAAGAAATCACCCCCCGAGGAGATGGCCACGCCGCAATCCCTTCTCCTCCATTCTCCTCTCGGGATCTTGGGCACGCATGCACACATGCCTGGCGTGAGTTTAAGCCACTGGGTCCAGGTCTCAAACCATAGTTAACTACATGGGTGTCCAGTGACACAGCCATTACGCCAGCTGCTGGTCCCAGTCATGCTTTTACTTTTAAACTATTTGTGTCTTTACAGGTAAAGTGTGTTTCTTCTAAGCAGCATATAGTTGTGTTCTTTTTTTTTTTTTTTTTTTTTTGGTCAAATATGAAGACCTCTATTTTATAACTAGGACATTTAAACCATTTATGTTTAATATAATTATCTATTGTTTAAATGTAAATCTATTGGGACCAGCAGTTAGTGTAATGGCTATATCGCTGGACTCACATGTAGTCGACCGTGGTTCAATTCCCGGACCCGGTAGCTTAAACTCACTCCGGGCGCGTGTGCGTGCGTGCCCAAGATCCCCAGAGGAGAATGGAGGAGAAGGGATTGCGGCGTGGCCATCCCCCCGGGGGGTGATTTCTCGCTTTCTGTCTCTATGTCTCTCTCTGTCTGTCTGGCGAGCGCACGCGCCCTATAGCGAAAACCTCTCCAAAAAAAAATGTAAATCTATTATCTTACTATTTGTTTTCTAGTTGGCCTATATGTTTTTTTGTTTCTTTTTTCTCATTTCATGACTTGTTTTTCATCAGCTGAACATTTTTATGATTTCTTTTCTTTTTTTTTTTATTTGCCAGAGGGCACATATGCTTGCTAGAGAGAGAGAAAGTGAGAACATACTTCCCATGGGAGACGGTCAGGCCACAATCCCTTCTCCTCCATTTCTCCCTTCTTTGGGGATTTTGGGCATGTTCTCACATGCTTTCAGTATGTTTTTCAAGTTGCTAGGTACAGGACTCAAACCATGTAGTCATCTATGTGAGATCCAGGTGCCTTAACCACCATACCACTGGCTGATCCTTTTTATGATTTCATTGCCTATCTTCTAATCCTTTCAAGCAATTTCTCCCCAGCTTCAGGTAGTTTCTTCATATGTATGATGTGGTCACTACTCAGGTAAAATCTGAGGGGACTGAAGAGCTCCAGTTTATCCTGCCCCTCTGTTCGGCTCTCTCCTCTCTGACATGCCATCTCCTAGACTCTAGACGCCCTGGTCTCCTTGGACTCTCAGCTCCATTTTCCCAACTCAGTGAGATTCTCAGACTCTGTCTCAGTTCTCCCACCTACAGGTGAATTGTGAGTTGGGGTAGTAACAGAGCCCATCACAGGCCCTACCTCATTTGTCTACCACCTCCCAAGGATTATTGTCCTTTGTTTTATGATGTCCACTTGTTTTTTCATATGTTTTGTCCATTCGTTTTTGGTTTTGTTTGTACTATGGTCTAAATGTGTGTGTCTCTGAAACATATACAGTTAGCGGGATAGTGTTGGGAGGTGGGGGCTTTTCGGAGATGATTAAGTCATAAGGGTGGAGCCTTCCAGAATGGAATTAGTGTCCTTATAAAAGAAGCCTGAGGAAACTGTTCACACCTTCTACCATGTTAGAATACTTGAATGCACTGCACCTACGCCGCGCTGCACCACCAGGGGCTGCGCCAGCCCTGCAGAGGCGATCCAAAGCCAAGAGGGCCGGCCGTACTCTTGAAGGAATACAGTTTTGTGGTCCAGACGGGTGCTGCCGGCTTTGTGATGGTCCCCCATCTAGTCATCAACATCTCCAAGGCCCACAGGAAGTATAAGGTTAAGTATCCTGCCATATATAGCTTCGATCCTGAAAACCCACATCTCTTCAACTGCATCCCGCGAGTCCACCAGAACACATTGGAGGTGTACCCTCCCTTTGTGTTTTCTCCTAGTTCTTGGTGGTGTTTACCGCCCACCTATAGCTTCTGGCCTGGGTTTGGCCTAGATTATCCGACAAGTGTTTTATCCTTAGGGCTATTACACGGGAGAACCTAGCAAGTGGAGCTGAGGGGCCCTGGGCTCCATCTCCCTCATTGCCTTATGGGTATGACTGTGTGCTCTGCCTTCCAGCATCTTGGTTGGATTTAACCAGCTTGGTTGGGTCCAAGTGCTGCCACTAAAGAATGACAGGGGCATAACATTCTTGTTCATTTTGGACAACTCATTTTCACGTCCAGTTACTTTTTCCCCCCTAAATATAATAAAACTTTACATGGCATCAGCCTCATATTAAATAAATAAATAAAATAAAAGGTACCATTTATTAGGAGTAGGCTCTCACCAGACACCAAATCGGATGCATTTTTATCTTGGGCTTTCTATCTCACATCTTGGAATTGTGAGCAATAGATTTCTGCTGTTTATAAATTACCCAGTCTAACGTATTTTGTTAAAGTAGCCCAAATAGACTAAGACATGTTGTTTCAGAAAGGAAGGTAAATCCAGTTCCTTTCATTCTACCTCGGTTAGAAGTTATTCTTGGTGGAAGATAATGTTACTGGCAATTATGAGTTATTCTGATGCAAATTGGACACATTATAAAACATGAGTTGGAAGACTGAAACTTTTCATAGAATGAAATAAAATATTTAATAAAACTGGTTGGAACTTTTTTATGTTAATTAGCTCTGAAATTTATAGTGTCATTAAAATATTAAAGTAAAATATACCAGAAACAAATTGCTAATTCTTGCTCTTGTTTAACAATTTCTGCAAACACTAGTGTAACCTCTCTCTCAAGGGCTTAGTTAAAAGGAATGCCTGTTAGATTTATTTCATTTTCAAGAAAGAGAGGTCATTAGGGGTTAACAATTACTCAGGTCTCTCCTCGATTTAATTTTAATCTATAAACAGAAGTCTGTGTTTTGAAGACCAGTATATTCATTCAAAGAAACTTATTGATATTGGTGGCTAAATGTTTACCCCAATGTCTGCAAAATACAAACATGAAGCTAATTTACCTCTGTGCATTAATATCTAAAAATATATGTCTTTTATGAAGTGTGATCTAAAAATACTCCCTTAGTACTCTAAATTAATCATTTTTATAAGAAAACTACATCACTGTTTATATATTTTCCAAACATTTTGAAAGGGCAGTTTTTTTAATTTGTATTTCTTCCTGATTCTGTAAGCTCTTTATCATCGATCAGCTATTTGCCCTTACTTTCTTTCCCCAAACTCTTCATTTTTCAAGAGCATCTGATACGCACAATGTCAGTGCCATATATTTCTGTGTTAATGGTAGTGTCTGAATATTCTCTGTAGGAAATTACTTAATGATCATCCAGCTTGTTATTTTTCTGGTTATTTTCTGTCCTTGCTTTAAAATTTGTTTTATTTTCCTTTATTTCTTTCCCAAATTCTTACATGCACGTGCGCATGTGGGTACATCGCCTAAGGTTAATTCCCTAGAATTAGGGGAAACATAAGTTTGTCAGATATTGGGTTCCTTCTGTTTTACTCTTTTGAAAGCAAAGAGACACTCTGTAAGTGATGACAAAGGGGCTTTCCTAATTCACTGACTGTCTCTGTCCATGTCTTTCTGCAAACCTGAATAGAATGCAATCCTCTAGGGGCCAGCAGGCGGCATAGTGGCTAAGGTGCTAAACTCCCACATGGCTGACCGCTGTTCCAGGCCTGGACCTGGCAGCTTGAAACTCATGCCAGGTGTATGTGCATGCGTGCCCAAAAAAGCCCAAGAGGAGAATGGGGGAAAAAGGATTGCAGTGTGACTCTACCCCTTGGGAGTGTGTGTGAGGGGGTACTTCTGTCTTTCTGTCTCTCTGTCTCTCTGGCTTTCTCTCTTTGTCTCTACAGCAAGTGTGTGCACCCTATAGCAAAAATCTCTAAAAAAAAAAAAAAAAAAAAAGAATACAGTTTCCCAAATTAGTCCTTTTTGCTTATATCCAAATGCTCAGGGCTCTCACAATGCCCCTCCCTGGGGACAGTCTCTGGTCTGGCTAACCCTGGTCTTTGCACTTGGCTTCCTTGTACCTTGTATCCCTCTAGTTGCACTTGGCGTGGCCAACTCTTCCTTTACCAGACTCTGAGGGCTGACATTAGCTGCTGTGCCTTGTCACTGTGTGTGGACACTGGGGTGTGTGTGTGGAAATTCACCATCATAACAATGTGTTTATCAGTTTCCCGAATTCCTTCTCCTGCTTTGCTTTTTCACTTTCCCATTTCCCATTCATACTCTGGGCAGTGACGCTCAAGTTACGCCCACTTTTTTTCCATGCGTCGTACCCACTTGGTGAGGTGGACAGGTGTAAGGAAATGGCTAAGGAGGTGGGGAGAAACAAAAAAGAAAAATGGAAGCATTCCCAGATTGAAGTTGCCTTCTTACTAACTGCGGTGCCTTTTTCTGTGGCCTTCTGCAAATCAGCAGGGGGAGAGAGGGAGCCAGGGCAGGGAAAACAGTGTAGAAATCGAGTTGGGGGAGGAATTAGGAGAAGCCAGAGGACGGATCTAATCATTGCAGAGAAGTACTAGGAAACTGAAAGCTGAGTCAGTTGAAGGGGAGGAGATGGGGAACTGATGAGGAATGAAAGAAGCTACATTACAAAGGGAACTGGGGAACTGGGAGCTACAGGGTTTTTTCACAGAAAGAAATCATGTCTTGCTGGGAGCAGATTTTGTCCGTATTGGCTGCACTGTGGCACTGAGTTCTGTGAAATGTCTGTGTCTGGCGGTCTTTTCTTCTTTTCTTTTTCCTGTGTTTCTGTAGGTACATAGGTTTGCTATAAACTGCTTTCACAATTTTTCCTACAAAACTTTCCAAGGTACCACATTTCAAAACTCTCTGTGTAAAAACCCCATAAACATAGGACATTGCAGAAAGGTACCTTAGAGGGCAGAGCAAAGGCGGCAGAGACGGGTGCAGGAAGTTAAGCACAGACGTCGCACACGCCATCAGTTCTAACCGCGATACCTTTCAGGAGCAGAGCATGCCCATAAAGGAAGATCCCTGTACTGACGCGTGTGCGAACTCACACAGATCAAGCTTGATCTTGCAGTTCCAATGTCTGCAAAACGTCTATCAAAATGATGGGAGTCTGGCTTCTATAGACACGGCAAGATGGCACAACTGATCTTTATTTGGCTCCTTCCCTGCCTCGTAAACAGGACACATTGCAGTCAGCTGTGGCTTCCTGTGGCACTTCTCTGACTTCCCAGCTTCACTCTTCCGACTACCCCTCTTCCACTCCGCCTTGCCAGCCCGTTCACGAGAAAATGGGTGGATCACGCTTGCGTTACGAACTGTACCCTTGCTATTTATTTACACCCTTTCTTCAGGAATCAAGTCACTGAGTCACCACCGTGTTTAAGAGTTTATATCATCTATCTATGTTAATGTTCATTTCCTTTGTAAGGAAAAAGGTATTGATCTTTACCAGGACAATAATGGAGTCACTTAAAAATTATTTTTCCCCAAAATAGTGAACTGTGATTCTTTTGCCAATATGAAGGCAGATGAGGAAGGGTAAGACTTATTAGCCATGAGCAAAATAGCAATGATTAATTCAATTTATTAATTCAATTCTAAAGAAAGTTCCATAGGCCTATGATTGTCCTAGTTTTCTGTTGGAGATACAGCCAGGGAAAAAAAAAATTAAACATAGTTAATGCCAATTCCATGGTTTAGCATCTAAATTTTTTTTTTTTTTAGTTTTGTCACAGGGCACATGCACTCACCAGAGAGGTGTGTGTGTACATATATATATATATATGTATATATATATGTACACACACATACACACATACATATATACATATATATACATATACAGATATATCTATATATATATGTGTGTATGTGTGCATGTATATAGATAGATAGATAGATAGATATAGATATATAAGAGAGAGAGAAGGAAATGAAGAAATCACCCCCTAGGGTGGATGGCCACACCACAATCCCTTCTCCATTCTCCTCTCGGGATTCTGGGAACACTTGCACACACACTCGGTGTCTTTTCCAAGCTGCTGCGTCCTGAACTCAAACCACAAAGCTCGGCCCTGTGGGATCCAGCCACTTTAATCACCATGCCATCGGCTGGTCCACTTTGACCTTTCTTTTAAAAGACCTTATGGGAAATTTGCTTATCGATCCTTTCCAAGTACAGTCACACACCACGTAATGATGCTTACGTCAAAGACAGACAGACATCTGACAGTGGGCCCCTAGGAGTGTGAGGGAACTTTGGAAACCTGCTGGAGCCAGCCTCTGCGGTGCAGCTAGTAGCACAGCAAGCTGTGGAGCAGGAAGCCACGAGACGACCACAGTAAGGGTCACCAGTCTGGTCAGCTGGAAATCACTGAAGGTTTGAGCCCAGGTGCCCAGAATCCTGGTGGGCTGGAGGGCTGGAGGGAGTGATCACAGCCCAGCCACGCCCTGTGGAGGGTGCTTCTGTTTCTCTCGCTCTCCCTTTATCTGCGTACGTAGACTCTACTGTGATTTTTAAACATTTTTTTTTATATTTATGGAAAAATAAAATTTAAGTATGAATTTATTTTAGTGCAAAAGATTTTGTAAATCCATGCATCATTTTTTTCATAATACACATTTTGAATAAACTTTCTGAATGTCCTTCATAGAATAGGCCATACCATGAGCCTGTGAACAGATCAGTAGCAGGTAGGTCGTAGCCTACACCATCTAGGATTGTGGAAATGCACTCTGATATTCACACAGAAATGAAATTGTCTAACACACTTTGCAGAATGAAACCCCTCATTAGGGGAGGCATGGCTGTGCTTCTCACACGCACCAATCATCCCATGAGAAGGGGCCATCTCTGCAGACGTCCTGTTTGGTTTTTATCTGTACTTGTCACCCCATGAAATGTATATGGGGGCCCCAACCACAACTTGTCTTCAGTTGGACTTAAAATAATGAACATCTAGGGCCAGCAGATGATTAAGGCACTAGACTCCCATAGGGCTGAGGGTGGTTTGAGTCCCCGACCTGGAGGCTTAAAACTCATGCTGGGTTGGGAACCAGCAGTTGGCGTAATGGCTATGTCACTGGACTCCCACGTAGTCGACCGCGGTTCGCGTCCCAGACCCGGTGGCTTAAAACTCACGCCGGGCGCGTGTGCGTGCGTGCCCAAGATCCCGAGAGGAGAATGGAGGAGAGGGGATTGTGGCGTGACCATCCCCCCTGAGGGGGTGATTTCTTGCTTTCTGTCTCTATGTCTCTCTCTGTCTGGTGAGCGCATGCGCCCTATAGCGAAAATCTCTAAAAAAAAAAAAAAAAAAAAAAAAACTCATGCTGGGCACATATGCATTAGTACCCAAGATCCCAGAAGAAGAGATTGCAGCGTGGCCATCCTCCCTGGGATGATTTCTCACTTTTCCTCTTACTGTCTCTCTCTGTCTCTCTCCAGCAAGTATCCCCACCCTATGATAAAAAACTAAAACTAAACGAAAAAATAAATGAACATCTAGCCACTTTACAGACTTTCTGGGACATAGGGACCTCTAGAACAATAATTCACTTCTAAAATTCCAAAGATACTGTTTTCTGAGACATTTACGTCTCAAAGGAAAGGTAAACATTTTTTCTAGTATTTGAAGGTTAAGTGAAAGAGTTTAGGTACATTTGGTTATATTTTGTCTTGATCTCACTGCCTCTGTTGAGTCTAAATGCAGACTAATTTTCAAATAAATGCAGAGTACTAAAACTGACCACATGCCTTAACACTCGTATCTAGAAAACATCAGCTCTTACCTGGATTGTTGCTGCTGACATACGCTCTCTCGTTTTTCTCCTTCTCTGGTAGTGGTGTCTTTGGTCGAGTCTGTATTTATCTCTGTATGAAGCTGGATTTCACTTTCCTTTCTCTTTATGGTCTTATCACATCGTTTACAAACACTTTATCTCTGTTACAGAAAATAAATGAAATTCCGGGCTTTCGATGAAATGTCACGCTGAAATGGATGGTCTAAAAATCTATATTTAGATGACTGACTCCTGCTTGAGGAAGACATGATAAATGCTCCATGCATATATACTGAAGGATGATGGATTTAATGATCATACCCTAACTGGGAAATGCTATTTTGGAATAATTAAATGTGCCATCATTTGCAAGTCTAAATAGTCCATTGTTAGTTCCTGTTTTTGTCTGTCAACAGATTCTTCCGTTTTCTGAAGGAAATTTATCATTAAAACAATTGAACTGATAGCAACATACCAGCAGAGTGTATTAGCAATAGCACTTTTCACAGGATTCTAATTCATAGCTACAGTTTAGCAAAACTTAATTTATGTATGAGCCTGCTTCATCAATGATAAACATGACAAGCATTGTTTCAAAGCTGCTGGTAGATATTTATCTTCAGGTGTTGAAGAGAGCCTCTGCTTTGAGAAGTGGTTAAGCTTCTGTCAGATGAGAAGTCTCATGGCATGAAAAAGCATTCGGAAAGTACTTTACAATTAAGTAATAATTTAAAATGTATTTTTCTGATTCTTGCATGTCAGAGGTTTATTACACCATCAGTTCCTTTTTAAATCTTTATTATTTTCAAGGTATTTCAAGATAATTTTCTCTAAGCATCTGATTATATTGTATGTGTATATTAATACATATTTTAACATTGAACTCCTGTAGGGCTTTGTCTTTGTGGCTTCAAAATGGTGGTGGAAAGAATGAGTGGAACTGGAAAGTCTATCGTTATTTATATATGCTATTTTATGAGACAGTGTAGTTATCACATTGGTAATACAGTGTGTATGTATATATATATATATATACACATACACACACCTATGGGGGCCAGCAGGCGGCGTGGAGGTTAAGGCACTGGATCCCATGCCGCCAGCTACATGATTTGAGGCCCGGGTCTGGCGACTTGAATATTGTACTGAGCATGTGTATATACATGCCCAAAATCCTGAGAGGAGAATGGAGGAGAAAGGATTGTAGCATGGCCTTATCTCCACTGGGGTTGGGGAGCTTTCTCACTTTCTCTCTCTCTCCCTCTCTGGTAAGCATATGTACCCTATGGCAAAAAATCTATAAAAAAAGAAGAAAAAAACTTATGTAGTTATAGATATAAACATATATACATATATATGACTAAATGTAGCTTCTTTCTCATGAAAATATTTTTCTTATTTATAAAATGAGGAGACCTAAACTGCCCAAGCTCTATCAAATTGTTTATGTTCATATTTAAAAAAATTTTAAAGAGTTTTTTGCTTTAGGGCATGTGCATTGAAGGAGAGAGACAGAGATAGTGAGGGGAAAAGTGAGAAATCACCCTCCCAGTGGGGATGGCCACACCACAATCCCTTCTCCTCTGTCCCCCTCCTGCCATCTCAGGCACACACACATGCACAACCAGGGTGATTTTGAAGCCACTGAGTCTAGGACTCAAACCACATTCAGCCACGTAGGAGTCCAGCAACATATCCGCTATGCCATCTGCTGGTCCCCATATTTAAAATACTCATATGCTACTCTACGTGTGTATATCGACGTAACAACCTTTCATGAGATAATGTAGTTATCATATTGGTAATACAGTTAAAAATATGAATAACAAATCCCTCACTTGTTGAGCTAATGACTGGCTCCCCATTCTTGTCACTGGCACAGTTGTGTTCACGTGAATTCTTTCCATATAGCTGTGTCGTACGCATAGTTATGAGAACTTAGTAAAACTTCACTATGTCTTTGACTAGGTTCTAGAAATCAAAACAACTAGACCAACCATCAGGACAGCCTGGACACATTATTGAACAAATTGGATCAGGGAATTATTGATTCAGATGCTACCCAATTAATAATTAAGATGATTGAAAATACCAGACAGAGCATCCCACGACTAACAGATTGTGATCGCCTTGCATGTGCTGTGTGGTCCATATGCTGAAGCCTGAGCATTTGCACATGGATAGGTCTGGCTGGGCAAGATGGAAACCCTGAGGCCGTTCCCAAGTTACCATGTATCAGTGCAGAGGCTGTGGCGTGTTGGTGAGCTATGACTAAATGGTTTCTGATTATGGTGAGTACTTCATTATCTAACTATGGCCAGAAGACTTCATTAGAAGCTCCATTTTGTTTTTAAGAATTTTGAAGCCAGCCCCAAGTGCTGTGCATAGAGATAGATTCCACACAGCTACCAGTGGTTCAAATCCTGGCCCTGACAGCTTGAAAAACATACCAGGCATCATGTGTGTGTGTGTGTGTGTGTGTGTGTCTGTGTATGTGTGTATGCCAAAATTCTGGGGATGGAAAAACAATGGAGTAGGAATTGTGGAATGCTTATCTTTTCTCTCTCATTCTCTCTCCCTGGTGAAAGTACATGCTCCTGGCAATATAAACAAACAAACAAACAAACTCTGTGTTGAAGGTTTTCACACTATACTTGGCTAGGAATTCTTGCAAATCTTGTTGATTTATTTTACTTAATACAAGTATAACCAGCCCATTTTACTGACTCAGAGTGGCCCCAAACAGTCCCACACACTTGAACGAGATACATTTCTGTGTAAAGGCCGTAATGACACAGGGCAATCCAATCTCATCAACTCTGACCTAGTTAATTTGGAATTTTCAGACTCCCTAATAGCCAAAACTATCACAATGCTCAAAATTATATTTTGGATTTTTAAACCCAATTTATATGTGAGTTCTATCATTAGAGATATATTGAAGCTAAATCATCTGCAATTTAATAGATTTCATAAAGAGAAATATCAGTAATTCCACAATTTGCCCCTGAAAAGATTAGGTCTTTATGAGAAATAAGCTTGTATCTGTGGACATAGATGAAAGGAAAAATATCTTTAAGGAATGTTTCAGTAAATATTTTGAAAATAATTTAAACAAGATAAAAGAAAATGCATAATCATCAAATCAGAAGGATAAGACATCGCATAAGTTATAGAAAGTTTGGTTGTTGATTTACTCTAAGCTGTATGTAAGCATTTTCAAATATTTATTAACCAAGGTCATACTGTAAACACTAAGTCATCAGAGGAGGAACAAATATGAAAATCATGCCATGACTCCACGTATTATAAAGAAAAAGTCAATCCAATGTTATGGTCAGTGACTCACATGGATTTATTGCAGTACTTGTCTGATCAGCCAGAAGTTGGTTATGAAAAAAATAATAAAAGTAAAATGTACCCTCGAAATTTTTGATTTAGTGAATCAGTGGCGGCTTTATCAGAGATTAATTGCACTTTAATCATAATCCTAACCATAAATGAACACTAAATCATAATTCAAAGTTACAGGATGCTCACAAAGAGAGCTGATTTAGAGGAATGGAAAGGCAGAGCTGCTTTCATCCAACAGTGCCATGTTTGGGTTGCAGGAAATACCACGCATGCCAATGTCAGTTTTTTTGTGGAGAGAAAACATGTCCCATTTGTCTTTTCATTCACTCAGTAGAACTCTTCTTCACACCTTATAGACTTAATGATTCTTAATGTTATTTAACGATTTCAACAAAACAAAACAGAAAAAGGAAAATCCACTAACCAATTGTTTTTTTAAATGAGTTGCATTACTGACTCCGGTATTTGATATTTGTTGTTTTTGTTGCCAAATCACTTAACCTCTTACTCCTGTATGAAATGAGAGCTAGATTTTCTCTGTTGACTTATTAAGATTGTTGAAATGAAAAAAAAATATGCAAATGCAAGTATTTCAAATATGGCGAGATACTCAAAAAATGCACTGATAATTTCATTATTTCTATCTGTATTTCAAATTAGATAAGTTTGATTAGATAGCAAAAAGATAATTTAGTGGATTAAACGCTAACATTGGCCACCCAGGAGGCCTTTAGTTGGAATCACCATTCCAGATGTCTTTAAAAGAGATCCATCTCTACAGGATGGTATAGATTGAGGAGGAAAAAACCAGACAAGAAATATTATACAGTTTTTGACAGTTGTATAAATTCAAAATTTGCTATTTTTAAGAGAAAACAAAGCATCAAAAAATTATGCTAGCATTCTGAATGCTAATGTTAAAATAAAACAAACTGGGGGCTGGCAGGTGGCCTGGTGGTTAAAGCTCTGAACTCCCATATGACTGACCATAGTTCAAGTCCTAGATCTGACAGCTTGCTTTACCACTTTCTCTCTCTCTATCTCTCTGTCTCTCTCTGGTCAATTAAAAAAATAATAAATAAAAGAAATAAAACAAACTGTAAACATATTAAAGGGATGCTATGGGCTGAATTATATCCCTCTAAAATGCATATATATTTAAAAGCTCTATAACCCCAATGGAAATAAATAAGGTTGAATATAGTCACAAGGGTAGGTCCTTGATCTAATAGGATTGGTGTCCTTACAAGAAGAAAGAAGAGACTGCAGTTCTTGCTCAACCATGAGCAGGCACCTAGGAAAGGCCACTTGAGGACACAGTGAGAAATAGCCATCAACAACAGGAAGAGAGCCCATGGCAGAAATCAGTCACGCTGGCACCCTGATCTCAGCCAGCCTCCAGAAATGTAAGAAAATATTCTGTTGTCTAAGATATCTGGTCTATAGTATTTTGTTACAGCAGTCCTACCAAACCAATATAGGTGTCATAAAATTAAAGAATGCCAACAAACTGGGTAATTAATTTTGAAGGCTTACATTGAAGCTATCAAGATTACACTGACATTCTGTATTGTCAGCCATTATGGTGCTTTGAAATGAAGTGCTCGGGCGTCTGCTTGCCTTTGGTTTGGTTTTGTTCTCTGGACTCCAAGAAAGTTAAGGGAGAGCAAAACTGCTCATTTCTATTCCTTATTTGACCTTCCTGAGCAACACACGTCCATTAATAAGTGGACAAACACATTTTATCTAAGATATTTAGAGTCAATGGTAGAGACATTGAAGGAGAAGTTGGGACTTGGCTTGGGAATCTAGGAAATAATATTCCTATTAATCATTGCTATCTTCCAATAAGCACCTTTTCAGTGAAAGATACTGTCCTGGGACCAGCAGTAGGTGTAATGGCTATGTTGCTGGACTCCCATGTAGTTGACCATGGTTCAAGTCCTGGACCTGGTGGCTTAAACTCACACCAGGCACGTGTGTGTGCTCAAGATCCCAAGAGGAGAATGGAGGAGAAGGGATTGTGGCATGGCTGTCCCCCTGGAGGATGATTTCTCACTTTCTGTCTCTCTATCTCTGTCTTTCTGGCATCCTATAGCAAAAATCTATCAAAAAAAAAAAAAGATACTGTCCTAAAAAATTGATGTGTAATATCTCATTTTTCTGAGGCCACTGAATAAACTAGATATTTTATTTAGGTATTTTGCTCACCTTCCTCAGGCCTTTTACTTCAGTTTTTAGATTAATGGCCTCATTTGAGTTTTTTTGTTTGTTTGTTTCTTTCAAGTGGAACATGATAGTTATTTAAGAACTGAGAAATTATATATAAAGATTAAGAGGAAAGAGAAAAAAAAATATTCTATCCAGAACAAACCTTCCAAATGCCATTTTAAACATGCATGTACAGTCATAGATGATCAATACACAGATATATACATGTAACAGATGTACATACTTTCATAAATACTAACAGAAAAATGGTAGTTATGTATACAACTATTTTTAAAAAATAATTGTTTTATTTTATCTTCTATTATCATTATTATTATTATTTTTAATTTGACCAGAGAGAGACAGAGAAAAAAAGAGAAAGTGAGAAAGAAAGCCACCAAGTCCAGGACTCAAACTGTGGTGGCCCTTGTGGGAGTTCAGCACCTTAACCACTGAGCCACCTGCTGGCCCAACAACTATTTTTTTAAGAGAGATTTTTGTTATAGGGCATGCATGCTCACCAGAGAAACAGAGACAGACAGAGACACAGAAAGTGAGAAATAACCCCTGAGGGGATGGCCACACTTCAGTCCCTTCTCCTTCATTCTCCTCTTGGGATTTTGGGAACACACACATGCACCTGGCATGAGTTTTAAGCTGCTGGGTCTGAGACTTGAACTGCGATATACTATGTGAGTCCAGTGACATAACTACTAAGCCATCTGCTGGTACCATGTATGCAACTATTAAACTTCACTAAAATGTATAGAGGAAAAGTAAATTGAAATAAAACTGAAAGAACTGGTGAACTTCAGGTCTATCACCCAAAGACATTAGTTCTTTAATGTTCTACAAAAAAATTACACTAAAATAGAAATATTTTTAAAAATAGATTGAAAAGTTGGAGTCACATTTATTACTTAGTTTCCTACTTTAAAAGTGTGAATGTTAGGCTCAGCCTTGGTGGCAGAAGTGCGAGCATACTGAACTGTAATATGGCTATGGCTGACTATGGGTTCAGATTCCTGGTTGATCTGGAAACAGGCATGGTGCAGGTGCGCCCAAGATCCTGATAAGCTGGAAGGCTGGGGTTGTGGGGATCATGGAGTGATGAGACCTTATTGAGTGTTTTTTCTCTCTCTCTTTCTCGCTCATACATTTGTACATTCTTTCCATCATGAATAAAATAAATAAACTTTAAAGAGGTGGGGAAATTAATGCACTTATATCCCTCCTCTCTTCTTTTCCTCCTCACCAGTGACAAAGTATTATAACATTTACATTCTTGTTTGCATCTGTAATTTGCATAGTAGCCCAGATGTTATTCTACATTTAAATATAATGAATGCTAACACCTAGAATGATTTTGGTTTTATTTTGTTTTGTTTGTGTGTTGTTACTACAGTTTCTTTATTCTCTAACTCCATCTTGCCCATCCTTCTTGGCTAGATTCCATCTTTACACAGACTTTTCAAGAAGAGCTTATGTGAGATGTAGTCCCTAAATTCTTGAAATTTTGAAGGTGACTCTCTCTTGACTTTATTCTCAAAGGATAATTTTCCTGGGTATAAAATTTTTCACTTTCTTGGGTCACATTTTTTTTCTTCAGATCTTTTGTTAAATATTGCTTCACAATTTTTTACATGAAGTGTCACTGTGATCAAGTCTGATCCAAATGATTTGCTTGCCTTTTACATGACCTTTTTTCCCCCTCTCTAATTCTATCCACTCTGCTGCATTCTCTGCTCAGAAGCTGAAGAGATCTTTTGAAACTGTAAATCAAATCACGTCATCCCCTGCTGAATATTCTCCTATTACTTCCTATCTTATTTAAAAACAGATTCCAAATCCTTCCCTATCTTCCAGTAAGCACCTTTTCAGTGAAAGATACTGTCTTTCCCGGTGGTCTTCAAGTTCCCTCATGATTCCATGTGGAATCCTTGTCACTAATCTGTCAAGCCTCATTCTCCACTATGAATCACCCAGACCTGTTCTTCTGCTCCTCATGCTTCATCACACCTCTCTGTTCCTGTCTTGGGGCCTTCACTGTCTGCCTGGAATTTATTTCCTCAAGGTCATTGCATAGCTGCTGTAATTCTTCTCATCCTTCATGTTCAGTTTACAGATCTCATCATCATCAAGGTCTTCCTGATCACCCTGTTTCTCCCCACTATATAACCCATGCTCTTTCTTTTATCTTCTTTCTGAACCTGCTTTGCCTGACTCTCCTCCTCACCCCATCAATTTCTGACTCAGAGCTGGAGATGCACACAGTTGCAAGTGAGTTGGTGATCATCTACCATCACTAATTCATTCATATGCTCTCTTTTATTTGATTGTTATTTTTTGTTTCCTTTCCCATCCTTAAGTTTTTCATAGGCATTCATTCACTTTTGTGGTATATTCCCTTTGTATATATATTTCTTCTTCCCTTTTTTTGTGTATTCATTCATTTGATTTTGTACACATTACACTTTGACACTTGAACTTGAAGACACATATGGATCTAGTCCATTAATTTTAACCACTGTGTAGTATACTGTGTTGTTTGTAGGTCTTACATGTTTAAGCATTCTCTTATTCATAGACATTACAGTTTTATTCTACTTTTGAGATATGAAACAACATCCCAATAAACAACCAAATGTATGTATCTTTGTGAATCTCTGTGAGGGCTTTATGGAGTTGTGTACTTAGAAGTGAAATCTCTGGATGGAACAATCTGTTGATACACTCAAACTCATAGAACACTTTCAAATTGCTCTCCAAGGTCAGCGCCAATTTGCATCTGGCCAGCAAACAGGATGAGGTTCATATCTATCTTCCCTTAATCCTCTTTAACACTTGATATTGTTCATATTGTTCAGGATATATATAAATTTAGTGCTTACTGATTAGATCTTACTATTATAATTTTATTCCTCTTTTTTATAATGAGCATGAGTATCTCATTAGCCATTAAGCTTTCTTCTTACATTTGATTCAGTTCTTTGGCTTTGACTTGGAGAATTTCATGGATATTTTCTATATTAGCCATTTAGCAGTAATGTAAATTGGAAACATTCTTGTTCAATCTGTTTCCTAGCCATTACCTTCACTGAATAGAAATTGTATTTATTTAATAAATTTCATTAATTTCCCTTTATGATTTATGATTTTTGTGTGTTATTAAAGAAATTCTGTCCCAACACGATGTCACAAAAATTGCCCCTACATTGCTTTTTAATACATACATATTTTTTGCCTTTGATGTTTAAAGCTTAAATCCAACTGGAATTTGTTTTGGTGTATGGTATGAGATAGAAATCAAATTTTATTTTTTTACATATGATAAAATAGTTTTCCCAACACAATTTATTTAAAAGTTGGTATTTTCCACTGGTTTGTAATTTCTCTACTGTCATATATTATGTTTGTTTATGTATAGGTATATCTCGGTTTCATTGTCCTAGTGGTCTGATAATTTTCTAGCACTAAATTCTTTAATGTTATGGAGTTGAGATGTGTATTAATATATGGTAGACTGATATCTCCACAAAGATCTTCTTTTTATGAATATTCTTAGCTATCTGTGAGCTTTTAAAAATTTATTTATTTATTTATTTATTTATTGAAAGAGATTTTTACTATAGGGTGTTTGTGCTCACTGGAAAGACAGAAAGTGAGAAATCACACCCTGAGGGGAATGGCCACACTGCAATCCCTTCTCCATTCTCCTGTCAGGATTTTGGACATGCATGCACACATGCCCAGAGTGAGTTTTAAGCCACCAGGTCCAGGACTAGAACTGCATTTGACTACATGGGAGTCAAGCAACATAACCATTACATCATCTGCTGATCCCTATTTGTGAGCTTTTATTTGAAATAGTTGGCCAAGTTCAACCAAAACTCCTACTGGAATATTGATAGGAAGTAATATTGAATATGTACATTAATTTGGGAGAAAGTATCTTTTTAATGTATATCTTCCCATCTTAAAATATGTTATATTTATCTAATTAGTTAGGTATTACTTAATATTCTTCCATAGAGTTTAAAATTGTTCTGCATAAATGTCTTGTGTATCTTTTTGCTACTCAATTTAGTCTGCTTACTGCTTTGGTTTCATATTGACAGGATATACACTTTTGTTTTCTTTCTTTCCCTCCCTTCTTTTTCCCTTCTTTCCTTCTTTCTCCTTCCTTCATTCCTTTTTTCTTTCCTTCTTTCCTTCCTCCCTCGTGCCTTCCTTTCTCTTTTTGGCAGAGAGAGAAAGGGAGGGAGAGGACAAAGCACCTTCCATGGGCATGGTCATGCCACAATCCCTTCTCCTCCATTCCTGTCTTGTTTGGGGATTTTGAGCATCTATGCACATGCACTCTGCTCATTTCTCAAATCACATGGTCTAGTACTCAAACCCTGTGGCTGACAATATGGAATCTGGTTGCCTTAACCACCAGACCATGGAATCAACCCCTATATTTTTCTTTAACATTGTTATTTACTTCATCAATACTAAACTTAAACTTTTATACTTGCCTAGTTGCCATTGTCTCGTTGCTATCTCCTTGATTCATTTCTCTACTTGGTTTAAACATTTTTCCAAAATTCTTCCAGAATGAATCTTTTTTGTGTTAAACATTTAGACTTCTAGAATATCTAGCAATTTTCTTATCTCACCTTTGTATTTAAACATAAGTGCAGCCAGATTTACAAAAAGAAAAAAACATACCTAGGTTTTGGGCCAGTAGGTGGCAAGGTGGTTAAGGCGGTTGGATCCCACATAGTCAACTATGTGGTTTGAGTCCCAGACCTGGCAGCTTAAAAAACATGCCAGGTACCTCTGTGTGTGCACCCAAAAAATCTCAAAAGGAGAATGGAGGAGAAGGGATTGTAGTGTGGCCATTCCTTCTGGAGGGGTGATTTCTCACTTTCTCTTTCTCTCTGACTCTTTCCAGTGAGTACATACACACTATAGACAAAAAAAAATTCTAGGATTGAATTATTTTTCTTTACATTGTGAAACTCTTACTCTATTTCTATTTTTCTTCTAATTTGACTATTGAAAGTCTGATGTCAATATAATTCTTGCTTATTTCCAGTAATCCTCTTTTTATTTTGAAAGCTTAGATTTTTTTGAATTTTCTTGAATTATTCTACATTGTATTTTAAGTATATATTTTTCTCTCATTTGTCTTACACGGTACTGCATATGATATTTCAACATACATTCTTGTATTTTTCTTTAAATCTGAGAATCCTAACCTACACTTCAAAAAATTTTCTAGACTTTGTTCATTAATTCTATTGGTCATCTTTCAAGAATCTTGAGCTTTGTATTCACCTTGGAAATACTTCGTGGTTACCTTTCTTATTCTGAGACTGTCATTTGCCTCTGTGAAGGCTGTTCATGATGTTCAAGGCTTGTCACTGCAAAGTAAGTTTGAAAAACAGCCGAGACACTCCCTGCTAATTTTTATTATCTAAACGTACCTTGTTTATTTGTTTGCTTGTTCGTTTTATGACCTCCTCACTAAAATATAAACCCCATGTAAGAGGGAACTTTGTCCATCCCCAGTGCTATTTATTGATCCAAAAATATCTGACATATAATACACACTCAAGACATATGTATTATATGGAGTAATATGTAAATGATTCTGGGCCAGCCCCAGTAATTAAGCCTAGTAATTAAGAAACACAGATCCCACATGACTTACTGCAGTTTAAATCCTGGCCCTAGTGACTTGAAAAACACATTGTGTGTGTGTGTGTGTGTGTGTGTGTGTGCGCACGCATGTGTATGCACAAGCCCCAAATTCGAATAGGATGGAGAAGTGGAGAGGGGATTTCAGTGTGACTATGCTTCATTGGGGGGTGCTTTCTCCCACTCCCTGTCTCCAGCAAGCACATGTGCCCTCTGACGATTAAAAATATATCTCCTCTGTTGGGTTGTTTGGAAAATTATGGTGTATTTTTGCATAGAAAAATATGTTGAGACTTTCCTGATAACCTAATACACATCATATACATCAACGATTCTCTATACCAACTAAAACAGGCTAAGTTATGCTGCTTGTTATGTAGAGAGAATCTTGACTTTTTTTAATGTATTAATTTATTTTAGAGGTTTTTTTTTTTTTGCCTTAGGGTGTGTGCACTTGCAGGAGGGAGAGAGAGAGAGAGAGAGAGAGAGAGAGAGAGAGAGAGAGACTGACAGACAAACAGTGAAAGGGAAAGTGAGAAATCATCCACAGGAGGATGGCCATGCTGCAATTCCTTCTCCTCTATTCTCTCAGAATTTTGGGCATGCACGTACATGTGCCTGGTGTGAGTTTCAGGCAACTGTGTCTAGGACTTGAACGGTGGTTGGCTATGTGGGAGTCCAGTGACATAACCACTTGGCCATCTGCTGGCCCCAATCTCAAATCTTAGTAGCTTAAAACATGTCTACCATGGGGCATCTAGGGGCTTTGCTCCACTCTGTTCTCACTTGTGTGCCTGGGCTAAAGGAGCCCCTACCACCAGGACAGTGGAGATGAGAGGGTGCAAGATGAGTTTATAAAGGGAGACAGGTGCCAGATCAGGTGACCTTCAAAAGTGCAGAGCTTGAGTTTTATTTTCAGTACAAGGAAGTCCAATGGAGAATTTGAGAAAGGGACATGAGATGATCTGGTTTCTGGGTGCTGTGTAAAGAATGAACTGTAGGAGGATAAGAACAGAACTAGGAAGACCGCTGACAAGGCTCCAGCAGCAGTTCAGGTGAGAGAGATGATGGCTCTTAGAGATAGGAGTTGTGTCAGGAGGAAGACAGAAGTAGGTCTGGGATATGTTCTGGAAGTAGAGTTGTCAGAAATGTGAGGGACTGAAATTAGGGAGTGAGGGAAGAAAAGCAGTCAAGGATGACCATTCAGGTTCTTGGCTTGTGGAACTGGGTAGATGCCAGAATATTTTGCTGGTGAGAGGCAGACTGGGAATAAATCGGTGAAAAGAACTTAAGAATTCTGTTTGGAATACCCAGCTGAGAGCTATGAGTCATGTAAACATCGAAGGCCTATCACCAGTGGAGGTCAGATAGGCATTATAAATCTGGTATTGATTATCACTAGAAGATAGAGCAATGGGTCTTGACAAGATTACCTGGGGAAGAAGCAAACACATGGAAGAGAAGGATCCTGAGATTGTAATTTAAATATGGGTCAGAGGAAAAGGAGTTAGCAAAAACAACTTAGAAGAGGTTGTCAAAGAAGGGAGGGTAGGATGGTGTCAAGGAAACAGAGAACAGTGTTTTGCCAAATAGTGAGTCTTTCAGTGTTTTGAAAGAAACTAAGAAGTCAAGTAAGCAATAAAAAAAGAAAAAAATGACCATGGGTACTTGGAAAAGAGCAATTTCAGAAGACGACGGGCATAGAAGCCTGACTAGAGAGAGGGCTGCATGCTGAAATGGGAGAAGTGGAGATCCACTAGAGAAGATTCTTGCAAGAAGGCTGTAAAGGGGGATGGGGAAATGAGACAGAAATGCTGAATGCACTGTGTTTTCTGCTATTGTCATAGAGGAGATCAAGAGTTCGACTCATGGGAAAGAAAGGGACAAAGAAGAAAAATCAAGGCAAAGGGAAATTTTCACAAAATCAGATGAAAGGAACAAAGCACTTGGTTTTCTTAGAGTTTTTATGTAAAAATTAATGGCTTATGGGGGAAAAGGTTTATCTGTTTTGCAAAAGAGTTGAAAAATTATGTACCAATCAGATTTGAGCATTCATACATTATTTTATATTGCTGCCAAAATGCTATAGGTAATTTTATGTATATAAAGAACTAGTGGGGTGACTATAATTTTATAATTGAAAAATTGTAACTTGCCAATAAAACTATTAAATTACAATTTTAGGCTATGAAAATGAATAATTTAAAGGCTATGAGGAAAGCTTTCACTTTAATAAGTTCATAAGGTGTCAAACTTTGCAATTTATTACAGATTCTCTAACTAATTTGCTATAATTAATTTGAATGAAAAATATTTCCTTGCTTAAATATCCTGTTTATATATTCCTTTCTAATGATGAAACAAAAGGCCTAATTTGTTAAAGATGTTCTTTAATTGATTCCGAAGGGAATACTTAGAATATAATTTGCTGACTGGCTTTGTGCAATTCCTGATTCCTAGCACTCAATGACGTCCATAATTTTATAATGACAAAGCAGTATAATCAGACGATAATGTGATTTCCAAGCCTTCCTCAGCCCTGAACCAGTTAGACGATCTCGGTTTTTTAGTTAGGTTATAAACAAATTTTTTATTTCTGGATATGGAGATTAAAAAGCAAAGTTTCTCCAGCAAAGTAGGACCTTCTCCCAAGGAAAAAGACCTTGGCGTATATATACATATGTATGTATAACATGTTTTATACATATATATGTATATTATATATAAAACTTCTTTATATGTAAGTATATATATATAACTTTTATATAGAACTATATATGTAACTTTTATATATATAACTCTATATATAACTTTTCAGAGAAGACTTTATATATATGTAATTCATATATATGTATATATAACTTACTGCAAGATGTATTGCCATTTGGGGAGAAGGGAAGTTCCCCTAGTTCAAAGGAGAGTGGGGTATGCAGATGTCTTCATTTAGTACGAAGAATGACACACACACAAAATCAGGTATTAAAGGGACAGGATTCTGCCACCCAAGAGAACTCAGAGAAATGGGCTGGCTTTACCTGACCAGGGAAAGGTAACAATTCTTTAGGTGCCGTCCTCTATGGTGCAAGCTAAGTGGCCTCTCGTTTAGGTGTTTGCTGCCTGGGCAATAGATGCATTAAAAAGGGGGGGGGGACCAGTAGTTGGCATAATGGCTATGTCACTGGACTCCCATGTAGTTGATCACAGTTCGAATCCCGGACCCAGTGGTTTAAACTCACACCAGGTGTGTGTGCGCACGTGCCCAAGACCCCAAGAGGAGAATGGAGGAGAAGGGATTGCAGCGTGGCCATCCCCCCAGGGGGGTGATTTCTCGCTTTCTGTCTCTCTGTCTCTCTCTGTCTTTTTGGCGAGTGCACACGCCCTACAGCAAAAACCTCTAAAAAAAAAAAATCCACAAACAAACCAAGGAAACACCATACCAGTTTTTCTGTTATATCCCAATAATGGAAGTGGAGCAGTTGTGGCTAAAATGTAGCTACTTTGCTACAATTAAATTTAATGACTGTGTCCTTTCTCATTAGTTATTTAGAGTTTATATGCTTCAGTAACAGGAGAGAATCTGGAGGCACAGCATTTGTTTGAAGAGGCAGGTCCCGTAGGAATTGGTTAGTTTAGATTAAATTTGTAGAAGTTTGTGCTACAATTTTCTTACCTTCATAAATTGCCGTATCTAAACCTTAGTTTGCTCAATGATAAAAATGATAATATTATTCAGAATCCTCTAACCTCCCTCAGCAGGTTGTCTCTGATACCATCAAAGATAACAGCTAAAGAGGTTTCTCAGGGAAGCTCATACCACTTCATACCAAGCCTGTTTCATTTTCAGTGTTTTGCCCCAATACAACCCCTTTGAAGGGTAATAACTCCTAAATTTTAAGACCACCAAGAGAAGTTTAGTGAGCTTTTCACAGAGCCAAGACTCCTCTGGAAGGCTAAACAGGCAGGACAAGTGTGAGCCCGCCATACAGGACTGACCTTAGAAAGGAGGCATCACATGATTTCACGTGTGTGGAATATAAAACGTGAAAGCCAATCATTCTTTAACCCTACCTGTCATATGTAGGGCCTTTTATTAATGTGTTCTGCCAAGATGGGGTCTCTACTGCTAAAGAGACATAGACAATTTGGACTGGGTCCAGAGGAGAACATGACAATTACTAATGATTTAGAGTGGAGACCTATGAAGAAAGGTCAAAGAAACTCAGAACTTTTCAGAGAAGACTTATGTATCTTCCCAATTTAACAGTGGGTAATTAACCATCAGGAAACGTGAAATCACAACCAGCCAAGTCTGGCTATTAAAGTTGTCAAACACAGAAGACCTTCCCAAGGGCCCATGTGGAATCTTATCTAGAGGTTATGAAGGGCTCGGTGGTCTTTGGCCTGAATGGTTTCAATCTCACGCTATCTCGTCATGGGCTTAAACTCTGGACCTTCTGAGATCATTTTAGAAAGAGCTCATCAGGCTTATCTAAAAGGAGATGTTTATTCCCTGAGTCGCACTTAGAGCTGCAAACGAAGGATGGAGACTGAAGTCCACTTTTTCATTCCGGACGCCAAAACCGTGGTTAGTTGGTAGAGTTTGTTGAAGTAACAACCCACTTCATACAAAAACTAAATATTCAGTTTTAGTTTCAATTCGTCCTAGGTAGTACCCTGTTTGATGCTCACACATACTTGTGGAACACACCATGAGTTCACCCGATTCCTCCTCATCTCTGAACCTTTTCTTACGCTTTATACCCCAGAAAGGTCTGTCCACTCTTTTCCCTTGTTAAAATACTACTATTTTTTTTTTTTCCTATTCCTCAAGGCCAATTCAACTGGCATTTCCTCCAAGTAAAATGTCTTTCTCTCCCATTCCTCTTCTGTTGGAACTAATCTCTCCCATATGTACATTTGGAAGTATAGCTTCTGCAGCATTTTGTACCTCCATTTTATGTCTGCTTTTTGGAATAGATGCTCAATTATTTATTTGCCCTCTCATCTAGGGATAAAGTTGCTTGAAAACAGGAAAAATTATTCATTTTTTTCTACTTCCCGTAGTGATGTGCGTAAGTAAATTCTCAGGAAGCATTGTCTACAATGATTGACATCGTAAACTCTTGCACATTCTTTTCTTCATAACTGGAATCTGCTCTCTCTCATCCGGGAAGGAATAATCTGTTCTCCTTCTTCAAAACTCTGCCAAGGATGTATATCCTCAATTATAATTTTCTAAGTAAATCCTACTCAGACATTGGTTCGTATTATTCTAGATTCTAGACTAAAATCTGTATTCATTATTTCACTTTAAGCCCCAAAGTTGGTGGCTTAAAATTCTTATTAGAGTATAATTTCTGTGGACCGGGCACCAAGGCACGGCTTTGCTGGCCCTCTGCTTCGTGGTCTCTCACAGGCTGCAATCACGGTGCAGGCCCAGTGTCTACATGTCACTGCAGTATCACCGAGAAAGGGTCAGCTCAGTCTCCTGAGGCCTGTGTTTCGGGGTCCTCCTCTCCCTTCTGGCTCTTGATGAGAAGCTGCTCTCAGTACTGGATTACATGGGTTCTCCAACACGGCGTGTGCTTCATCAAAGCCACTTACACAGGGAATGTCTAGAATTTGGACCGTAAGATTACGTAGGCTACACGAGTCTGACAAAATCAACTCCTCTCTTGCAACTCCAGTGCTGTAATTCCATAATTCCAGTGCCCAAGGCATGTTTGACTGAAAATATTCCTTGACAAGAGTCAAGTTTGGCAAACACAACAAACAAGGCTTGAGAAGATTCATGAAATGAATAAGTATATTAAAAGTCCCTTAATAAAATGTCTATAATGAGGAAACTGTTTAGCTTTATTTTCTAGGGTTTCCCAAATTTGTTTGCCAAGAGATCCCTCTGCCAACCTGTTCTGTAGAACGAGACCATTAATGAGTTGTTATTAATTAACATGATGATAAGTAATTACTTCTAAGAATGAAAGGGGAACTAAAAGTCCTCAGGTTTTTCATCTACGTTATGGAGAAGAATGGGACGGAAGGCTGAGCTTTATAGTTAGGAGCAGGCCACGTTGTCCAAACTCCACGAAGGAGCTTGTCCTGCAGGGGTCTGTGTGAGTTCGACACACAGGGGAGGAAAAGGAATCAAATATTTATCAAGGATCTCCTGTGGGCAAGATTTAGTACTAGCCCACCAACTGTGGAGAATGCAAATCTAACCAAGACACCAACTTACAGGTCTTGCTTGTGGAACCCACTTCACAAAGGTAGGTCACTGACATACCTCTTGCAAATCTGAGGAATCAGCCTCCTTTTCGTCCTGCCCTCCCCCTCAGTCCTAGGAAGGTCAGTGGATACTAAGGGAGAGACGGAAAGAGAAAGAGGTCAGATTGTAGTGACATCGACACCATGGGGTACATCTCTGTCACATACAGAGAATCGAAGATCAGGACGTGTTTCTCTGATGCAAACAATCCCGGTACAAAGTGGGGGCGGGGCGGGGCGGGGCGGGGGAGGACACGGAGCCATCAGGTACTTCTAGCGGAGGACCTAGACGTGTTTCAGGCAGCTCTGAAATCTGCTGAGCCATGACCGACTGCCCAACGACCGCTGATTGTATTCTCTAGCGAGACTTCATCCTTTATTCCTCCAAAGTACGGCATTAATAAATTGTTCTGGAAAACATCAACGTTATTTGAAAAGGTCCATTATGGCGTATTATTTCTTTATGCAAAATGGCTGTTTAACAAGATTGCCTCCTTGAACTTTTCACATGAATAGGAAAGCCAATCTCATTTGCTAATGGAGGCTTTACAGCAGATCCTTTCCCTGCCCTTGTCTCTCTTTACCATTATTTTATGGATAATAATTTACAATTTGTGTAAGCCATGGGGAAAAATCCCCTAGAGCATAGGGTGACATTCACAGAGCTGCCATATGGTGTGAACATCCCAGAGGTACAGTCGAAGGAAGCCAGGCCCGCTCGGGTCCGCAGCTGACAGGGACGTAGGAAGGGGTGACAGTGGCCACTGAGGCAAGACCAGCGCTGACTTCAAACACTCTCAGCCTGTGCTCAAGCGATTCCACTCCAAAGGCAGTTCTTAGGAGTTCCCGTTAGGAAGACGATGAATTCATTAGGAACGAATTCACCCTTCTCCGTGATTTCAGCGCTGCGAGGATGATGTGGATAATTAGGCTGCCGCTGCTGCTATTGATTATTCAAGTGAATAAGGGAGAGACAAGGGAATTAACAGTAGAAATATCTTAGCAGGAAAAAACCGTGCTGAAAGGGGTGCTCTCCCAGCGTGCCATCACCACCCACCCCACCCTCCGCGCGTGGGCGCACTGGGCCAGGATGGCTGTCCTTCACTGAGCTCTCCGTCAGGAAACACTCTTTTCATGTCACAGAAAATGTTTTGTGTCCCCTATTTGGGAAATTCCTGTACAATTTCATGTTAAGTGGATAGATTCCCTCTGGGCATCAAGTTAAGACGTTTTCAAATGCTTTTCAGAAGGGGAAAGTTGCAGGATGCAGCCCAGGTTCCCTGGATAGGAGGGAAAAGAAAAAGAGTTAATAAACAACACAGGACATACAAAGAGAAAACGTGGGAGGAGAAAGTTAAGGAGTTCAGGAACTTAATTATTTCAACAGTGGCATTGTATTTAAATGATCTCTAGGAGACCAGCAGATGGTGTAATGGTTATGTCACTGGATTCCCACGTAGCTGATCTTGGTTTGAGTCCCGGACCCGGCGGCTTAAACTCATGTCAGATGTGAGTGCATTTGTGCCCAAAATCCTGAAAGGAGAATGGAAGAAAAGGATTTGCAGCATGGCCATCCCCCCGGGGGGGTGATTTCTCACTTTCTGTCTCTTTGTCTCTCCAGCGAGCGCATACACCCTATAGTGATCATCTCTCTGAAATAAAATAAAATAAGATAAATGGTCTTTGAGGTGTGATTTTAGGGGAAGTGAATAATAAAAAGGGTAAGTAATTGAGGATTTCCGTTGGTTTTTAATTTTTCTAGGCACAAACGTAGAGTGGCCAAAAACATTTTGAAGGACAAAGCGGTTGCAACATTATTAGTTTGTCAAGATTTTCATTAGAGTAGTAAAGAGTAATTATTTCTGCTGCAAAACTCCCTTTTATTGATGGACGACCATAACGCTATGGAAGAAAGGCAGTTAAGTCTGCTGACTCCACCCTTCCGGTATCGGAACAATTGTGAGCTCACCTCTCGAGCGGCCAGTTTCCGTGACCGTAGCCCTTCCGCAAAGGCTGCTCTACTCATATAAGGAATTGTAGCACGTCTGAGATTGCGACCCTCCAGAAGGACCCAAAGAGACAGGACATATATCTTTGCTACAATTTATCCTGGAGAGGTTGGTATTTCTTCAAGATTAGCATGATGTCAGAATACCAAATCAAAAAAATCTAAAGGAAAAATGTCTTTCCTTCTTCAGTCAACCTTTACCTTGTGTAGGCTCTCTTGAATTAGGAATTAAAGCTGAAATTAGTGTATGTGTGTGTTTACCCAAAGCCCCTTGTAGCAGACAGACAAAGATGGGATTAGGGAAGAGTGGGAAATGCACCCTTGGAAGACTGTGGGGATAGGAGACCAGTCCCTGGTAGTGATAGACAAACCCATCGGAATGTGGTGGATAGCAGGTACCATCAGGTGGGTGATCAAGATGATTGCAAATCTGCATCAGAGAGGCGAGCTGCCTGTGTTTAACCTGGCAGGCAAATGTTTACTGAGGTTTACTAGCAAAACAGAAAAATCACCAGGCCATCCTATTGCTTTTTGCATTTTGTTTACCTAAGATTTTAATCAAAAAGTATCAAATTGCTGGGGCCAGCAGTTAGCGTAATGACTATGTCACTGGACTCCCACGTAGTTGCCGCGGTTCGAGTCCCGGACCCAGTGGCTTAAACTCGTGTCAGGCATGTGTGCATATGTGCCCAAGATTCTGAGAGGAGAATGGAGGAGAAGGGATTGCGGTGTGGCCATCCCCCTGGGAGGTGATTTCTCGCTTTCTGTCTCCCTGTCTCTGTCTTTCTGGTGAGCACACGTGCCCTATAGCAAAACATCTCCAAAAAAAAAAAAAGAAAAAAAAAGTATCAAATTGCTAATCTCATTGGTCAGCCATAGTCCAAGTAAAATGTTTGTCACACACGTCTTGCATGTGTAAGGCTTAGTACTAACCAACCACTGCAGGGAATGCAAAACTGAGTCAAGTCCCACTTCTGGTGATTTAAACGATACGTACATGTCGATAAGGCAACAATTCAAAGCGTATTCCCATGGTGGGAGCATGAATTACATAATGGGGAAACTCTCGAGAATGTGTGTGTACATATTCACAAACAGGATTGCATTTTGAATGCTCCAGAAACATTTGCTACTTTAAGAAAATCATAAGCTGTCCTTTACAAGGCAAAGAGTAGGGCAGAGGAAGAAAGAAAAAGACAAGAGAAAAACTTCTGTTAGTTCTAATAGTCTATGTGACCTATAACTTAAATTTTATATTAGAAGAAGACGCATCTGTTATCGTGCACCAGAATATTATTTTTTAAACAAACAGCATAATGTAGCCAATTCTTCTTTTTATTTAATTGTATTTATTTCTCTTTTTAACATTTAATTACTGTATATCTTTACGGCGTATAAAATGAGTTTTCCCAGCACGAACACATTGTATATTGGTCCAGTCAAAGGTATTGCCATACACATTATCAGCAGATCATTTTCCATTTGTGTGTCCCCTGATTCCGTCTCCGTCCCCCACTGCCCAGACCCTTCCCACGCCATCTCTAATACCCACAGTTGCTCCCCATGCTGCCCAATTCTTTAAAAAAAAAAAAAAAAAAAAAAAAAAAAAAAAAAAAAAAGTGCAACACAAACATTGTCTTTTCACAAATGGCAAACTACAGTCTCTTACAGTATTTGCCACAAAGCCACCTCAAGAAAATAAAAAGGGTTTCTTCCACATAAAAGATAGTTGGGAGAGCATTGTGTGGTACAGAAAATGTCTAGGACTTTGCCCACTTAAAGGAAATGGGTTTTGCTCATTACATTGGGTCATCCTTTCACCTGCATTGTCCAAAGATAAAGCCATCAGAATCATTTACATTCTTATCTAAGAGAGGATGTTTGTTTAAAACATAATTTTTTTCTTTAGAAAATGGAGATGAGGACATTGAAATTGTAACGCAGATGACTTCCTGAGCAGTAATCTAACGCACGTCCGTGGCGTAGAGCTTATTTCTACCGTGACAGACCAGAAGACACGGAAAGAACAGGCCAACGCTCACTGGTTACCGCTGAGACGTACACGTATGCCCACGCTCCACATCCAACCACAGACTGAAAATAGCTGGAAAAAAAGAAGAAATACAATGAAAAATAGTACATATTTGAAAACAATATACTGTAACAACTGTTCATGCAGCACTTACAGGGTATCAGGTACGGTACTGAGGAATCTGGAGGTGGTTAAAGTATATGGGAAGACTTTGTAAGTTACGTGTGAATACTATGCCGTTCTAGGTGAGCGACTTGAGCATCTGCAAATTTGGTCTCCAGGGGTGGCAGATACCAAGGGATGTCTATGCACAGATAGGAAGGCTCATGTAAAAGTTCTAATGTGAAAAAATACTGGAAAGTTTTCCTTTCATTTATTCTGATTGGCTGTGAAGGTCAAAGGGAGATCAATCCACAGAGACCAGTAAAGTTAGGAGTAATTTAATTAGGGTTGTCTAGATCTAAAATATCATCTAATCCACTTATTGCTAGCGGGGAAATATGTGTATCTGTATTTGTCAAAAGCGATTATGTGCTTTTAAAACCTGCAAAGTATTATACCACAAAATCCATGAAGAAGACATCCCTATAGAAAAGATTAAGCTGACAGCATTTAGTGTCATGCTTCACTTTTTTTTAAAGAATGGTGGCTTTATTTTTTCCTGTTTGAAAACTACTCATCATAGCAACCATGAAGGGTCAGTGAAGTTTGTCCACAGAGCCCCTCATAGAAACGGGCCTGTGCTCATGCAGAGAACATGGACTGGGCTCTGGGTCCCTTCCTGCAGGTTCTGTCTCAAAGATGTGTCATAGAACCCACACAGCTGGAGAAAGACCAGTGCAATCTATCATCACCAACCACCCTTCTCAGGGCAGATCAAGAAACAGGTTTTTCATGGGACCAGCAGTTAGCATAATGGCTATGTTGCTGAACTCCCATGTAGTCGACCACAGTTCAAGTCTTAGAACCGGTGGCTTAAACTCATACAGGGCATGTGTGCGTGCATGCCCAAGATCCCGAGAGGAGAATGGAGGAGAAGGGATTGCGGTGTGGCCATCCCCCCGGGGGTCATTTCTTGCTTTCTGTCTCTCCAACTCTCTCTGTCTCTCTGGCAAGCGCACACACCCTATAGCAAAAACCTCTCCAAAAAAAAAGAAAAAAGAAACAGGCTTTTCAGGTCAAATGAAATTCACAGGCTCAATACCGGACACAGAAGCTGGGACTCCATGGCAGCCTGCCGGTGTGCTGGAGCCAGCAGGTAAAACAAAGCTCTCATTGGCCATTTCCATAGCAGCAAATGGAAATAGCAGCTCTAAAGGACTGAGCAATTCACCTGGGTGTCTTGCCCTAAGGTGCGATGCAAATACAGTGGGCAAAACCATCTGCTTTGTTACTCCACGCAGGACTTTCAAATGCTACCGCTCGCAGGGCAGTTAGCTGCATTCTGCTTTATAAAAGCCCTTACAATTATTTCCCCTCAGTCTTTCTTTTTAGACAGCAAATCCACCGAGAAGCTGATAAGAGAAATTATAATTAACAATTAATAAATAAGGCTTCTTAGCTAGGAAAGCCCCTTATTCCCAAAGGCCTCGAGATGCATTTAGTGACTAATTGCATAAGCAGTTTGGTCACCTGTGACCTTGCATCAAGGCCTCCCATTATAAAGAAACCTTCACAAAGTTAGTCAATTTGTTCCAGGAAAATAGAGTTTATATAAAAATCTCAATTCTGCCTGTACGAGTTTTCAAAGTCCAAGTATGTATTATATATTGCTTCCAGTTGAACTCCAATGAGAGTGGAGGTTTTCTATTAAATTATCCCCATTTCACCAAGTGTTTTCCTAAATTCTGCAAACTTTTTTTTTCTTTTCTTTTTTTGAGAAGTTTTTGCTATAGGGCACATGCGCTAGCCAGAAAAACAGAGAGAGACAGAGAGACAGAAAGTGAGAAGTCACCCCCCAGGGGGGATGGTCATGCCGCAATCCCTTCTCCTCCATTCTCCTCTCAGGATCTAGGGTACACACACACACACATGCACCCGGCGTGAGTTTAAGCAACCGGGTCCGGAACTCGAACTGCAATCAACTACATGGGAGTCCAGTCACATGGCCATTATGCCAACTGCTGGTCCCAATCCTGCCAACTTCTAAGTGAATATAATGTGAGTGTTGCCTTTTGTTTTTTCCCCCAGGCCTGTGGGGAGCAGAAAGGGAAAGCAGATTGGGAGCTGTGTTTATTGGAAAGAACCTTCTGAGCGGATCTCACTGTGGAGAAAGGCTTCAGCTCACAGGACGATAGGATGGCCACATTTCTAATCCGCTGTTCTTTCCCCTTGCAATCCTGAGTCCCAGATAGCGAAGTTTGTAAGGGTATAGAATTCTTGTAAAAGTTTAGAACTTTCTTTAAAAAAAAAAGGACGAAGAAGACAGCATTTAAATGTCAACAAAGCAGAGAAGTTGCTAAGCAGTTCCCACGGCTGGCTTCAAATGGAGCAAGCAGAGCTGAACAGAACTTGGGGGTTTCATATGGAGTCCCAGATTACCATATGGGTTCAAATGAAAGTTAAAGTCAATGAGCTGGCCACTTTTCAAATCAGAGACATGACAGTTTGGTAGGAACACAGGGGTAGGTTGAAAAAATATACTTTAATTAAAGATCACCGCATGTTTTCCACAGCTTTCCTGTGTTTCAGATTGGCAAGCCTGGGACGAGTCCGCACTAATGACCACAGACAGAAAGAAAAATACTTATTTCTCCCATTTTTGTAACACTATTTATAGACTTCCCTTTTGATGCTTATAATTTTACGAAAAAAGATCTTGTGATTTGGCATCAAACAAAGCCAGTTTGGAATCCCAGCCCTGTACTCCCTGTCTGACATTGGTCAAGTTGTCTGATGTCAAAATATCCTTAGTGTTCCAGTCATCCCCTGCCTCGTAACAAACCGCCCCCAAACTTAATGACAGACAACATTCATTTTATTATGCTTATGGTTCTGAGGATCCGGAATTCAGTCAGGCCCCCATGGGGACGGCTTGTTCCTGCTTCACGGTGCCTGGGACCTCCACTCTACCAGGTGCTAGAATCACCTGGAACTTCCCCTCCCAGCTGGTGGCACCTGGATTGAGATGAGCCCACTGCAGGCCACTGAGACCAGCCTTGAGCTTCCTCATAGAATCCAGCCCCTTTCTAAGATTCAGGGCCCGGAGAGCAAATGTGCCCAAGGCCAAGTTGAAAGATACTTAGCCTTTTAAGACATCTTGGACTGCAGATGGTGTAATGGTGATGTTGTTGAACTCCCACGTAGTCGCCCACGGTTCAAGTCCCAGACCTGGTAGCTTAAAACTCATGCCAGGCACGTGTGTGTGCATGCCAAAAATCCTAAGAGCAGAATGGAGGAGGAGGGATTGCAGCCTGGCCATACCTCTAGGGGGTGATTTATGGCTTTCTGTCTCTCTGGTGAACACACACACATTCTATAACAAAAATAGCTTGCTTAAAAAAAAAAAAAAAAAAAAAGACATCTTGGAAGTCACAGCATGTCACTTGTGCTGACTCTGCAGGTGAAAGCAGTCACAAGTCTGCCCACGTTCACGGGGAAGACACAGACCCCATCAGGTGCACGTGTCAGAGACCAGGTTTTAAAACAACCAATGTGATCATCTGTTTTTCTTCTTTTTATGGGCGGGGTGGGGGGAGGTTTTTGCTATAGGGCGCGTGCACTCACCAGAAAGACAGAGACAGAAAGCAGAAATCACCCCCCAGGAGAGATGGCCATGCTGCAATCCCTTCTCCTCCATTCTCCTCTTGGGATCTTGGGCACGCACGCACACGTGCCCGGCATGAGTTTAAGCCACTAGGTCCGGGATTTGAACCACAGTCGACTACATGGGAGTCCAGTGAGATAGCCATTATGCCAACTGCTGGTCCCCAATGTGATAATCTTATGGGAATGCTGAGGCTTCCATAAGGAAGAAAGGTATGAAACACTGATGTCCCTCGAAACATGGAGGTATGCTTAGCCAAGCATTTACTGGTCTGTCATCGGTTACAGGCTTGAGATGATAAATTAATGTACTTTTTGGAATCTTGTAAGGGGCAGTCATCCCTAAGGTAAGTTATTAAGTAATATTGTTTATGCCCCCAACGCTCTTAAGGACAGTGTTTTGGAGTTGCTGACAGATTATAATTTAGACACTGATATTGACAAATGTACAAAAGTAACGATTTAGTTTCTTGAATATATAACTGCATAATTCTCGTCTAAAGCCCTAGGCTCCCTGATTGTCATTTATCAGTGTAATTTACTTAGAGTCTAGAGAACACACAACTTTTCCTTAAGTTTTTTAATTAAAAAAAATGTTATTGTTGTTGTTATATCCACACTGCCTGAGATTATGCAAACCAGTGAAAGGAGAGGTTAGACAGGAGAATTCTGCCGGCCAAAATGAGTTTGCACAGCTGTGAGCGATAGAATACAGCAGCCATGGCAACCCTCTCCAGTGTCTCGATAACACATCTGAAATGAGGTTATTAGAATTATTAATCACATTAGTGGCTATTAAAATTACTACCTGCAAACTCGCAGCCTGAAAACCCTTTTTTGTGTGTGTCAGAAGAAAGCCTTGTTTCCATAGGGCTCGGGAACCTTAAATAGATGCAGTCTCTTGTACGTGAGGCTTCAGAGGAAGACCAGCGGTTAATAAAGCTCGCAGTGCGATTGGGATGGCCGCCTTGTGAGCAAGGGAGGCAGCTGCAAGGCTTTGTTCTCCGATGATGGCAAAGAACCAGCCAGCCTCTGAAGGCAGGCATGGTATCTGGTCCTGAGTCCCCTGAAAGGTATTACTTAAAATCCAGCCCAGTGTGGACTGCTTTATGAAATTCTGGGTAGCATCTATAAAATATTCTACCTTGGTGAGGCATAAACAAAATCAAAAGAAATCGGCTGAAAATGTAAGCCATTTATACGGGGGCTAGGAGGATTCGGAGAGAGCCCGCGGAGACTTGGCTAACTCCCTTCCACCCCCCATTAACTCAACTCAAAAAGCAGATACCTGCTGTTTCAAGCAAAAGAAGAAACACCATTCCGGAGAGGCCACGGTAGGAATTAATCAGGAAAACTGCGATACAGCCGAGAAAGAACATCTTATTTATGGAAATGAGCAGGAAAACACACACACAAGGGCGAGAAAGCACACAGGTGCAGAAGCGGACCCATGGTAGGGAGGCCGGAGCAGCTGCCCTTCCTCTGGGTCCTGAGTGTCACGTGGTATTTGGAGAAACTGGCATCCTCATGGACACCCGCCTGGGACCATGGTCTCCCACTCCACTCGAAGAGCAAGGACCCCAGTTGGGCATGTGCAGGGTACACGAAAGAGACATGAGCTAGAGGGCTGGGGCCATGTGAACCCTCTGCATGGTGAGGACCCCCACCTCCGCCCGTGGGAGCCAGCTCCTCTGAGCTTTCCACCCGCTCACCAGCAGTCAGCTGTGCCCTGTGTCGATGGTGGCCGGCCAGAAGTGACAGCTTCCTGCACATTAGCAACCTAAAGAGGGACATCTTCTGTTCTCCCTGAGTGACGCTTCAGGGTAGACTGCAGAGGCTGCCAACCAGCCCCACTCTGAGTGCAGAGGAAGCAGATGACCACGCTGGGCTGACCGGGGCAGAACCGAGTGTAATGTGGAACTCCAGCTCCATGTTTTCCGTGGAACTTCACCCATGTGACCCACAGAGAAGTTGGATGACACTTTCAAATGCTCACAGCAATCTGAGTCATACAGTTCAAAGTCAGAAATGCTGAGACGGCCGGGACATTCCTATGGCTTGTGGGCTGACTTGGTAATGCAGCTGAGACAGTCTGGTCTAGAAAACCAGAAGGGATGTGTGCCCAGGAGGTCAGGAGACCATCCTGAACAGGAGTTTGTCATGGACCCGAACCTCAAAGAATTGCTCATTCCCACCCAAGGAGAAGGATTCCCTTGAGATTTTCTCGTGGTAGAGGCCAGATCTTTCCTCTCTGTGGGATGTCTCTGCATACCTCAGCTCTATTCAGTTTCACTCTACCCAAGAATCTCCTTAGTAACACTTTGCCCCGAACCTATGCAACCTAAGTTGGGGAAAACTTATTTTAATAAGTGGTAATTATTCTTAGTATTTTGAAATCATAATGCCTTAAAGTTCTTACCTCCCGGCAAAAATGCCACACCTCTCATGGAACTACATTAAAACGATTTCTTATGGGATTAGCTGCTTAAAAATTTGGGCATTAAGGGGTTTTAACACTTCCTTTGGCTTAATTTTCAAAGTTATCTGGATTTCTTAATGACTTCAAGTTTTTTTTTCATGATTACAAAGTAATCCGAACTTAAAATAACGCAAGGGGAAAAAAAAAAAAAAAAAAAAAAACAGAAAATAAACATTAGTCAAGAAATTACCACTTTAGGGGGACCAGCATTTGGCATAATGGCTATGTCGCTGTACTCCCATGTAGTTGACCACCGTTCGAGTCCCGGACCCGGTGCCTTAAACTCACACTGGGCGCGTGTGTGTGTGTGTGTGTGTGCCCAAGATCCCAAGAGGAGAATGGTGGAGAAGGGATTGAGAAGTGGCCATCCCCCTGGGGGGATGATTTCTCGCTTTCTATCTCTCTGTCTCTCTGTGTCTTTCTGGAGAGCGCATGCGCCCTCTAGCAAAAACCTGTCAGGAAAAAAAAAAAAAAAGAAATGACCACTTGTGGGTAACTAGTGTACCTTCAAGTCTTTTTCCTTTTATATACTGGCTGGGGGGTAAGCGAGAAGAGGGAATAGAAGGAGGTTAATAGATTAGTGTATCTGGGTACAAATCTTGCTTCCCAACCGTGCCACAGGGCCACAGGCAGGAGGTGCCAAACTGAGGGAGGAAGGGGCAGCCTGGGAGGTTCAGGTTCAGTCCTCTGCCCAAGCTAAGAACAGCGCACACTCCTGACCCACACGTGGTCCCAGCTAGCTGCAGGCTGGGGAGGAAAGGACCAAGATGTGGTGAGATTCTGTCAAAAATACTGGGTTGTCGGAAAGATCATGATGTATTTTTTTTTCCTCTTGCAAAACGCATCACGACTTTTCCGACAACCCAATACCTATCTTGGGGCTGGCAACTGGAGTGGTGGTAAAGGCGCTCGACTCCCACAGTGGCTGATGTGGTTTGAGCCCCAGGCCTGCGGGTTGCTTTCTCACTTTCCCTTTGTCTCCCTCTGGTCAAATTTAAAAATAACAGTACATTAAATTAATAATTCTTTAAAAAACTGACCTATCTTTCTCTCTCGCCCTCCTGTCCCCTCTCTCACTAAACACACACACGGGCATGCATGCACGCCTCTCTGACTCTGGGTCAGAGTCCATGACATCCACTGAAATCCCAGGCTCCCTCCCCAGCCCTCACCAGAGTCCTGGTGATACTTTTCCTGAATCTTGAAAATGTCAAATGCAGCTTTAGCAATCGCTCTCTGCCTCTTGTGTTCATGTATTATAATCACTTCTAGATTATCGATGACTTTCCTTATCAGCCCTTATCAGTTCCTGCTCCCGTTCCCCCGACCCTCACGCATGGACCAGCAGCAGAAACTTCCCTTCCCGTGGCATCTCCGTCCTGCCTTCAGCCGCTGGCAGGACCAGGGCGGATGCCGCCTTTGCTTCTTGGGAAAAGACTGGCGGCCCGGACACCCGGCCGGTTGACTCGACCCCTGCTCTGTCCTGAACACGTCTCCTCCGGGGCCCTTCCGAGCCCTCCTCTCTTCCTTCTCATCATTTCCGCCTGGTCGCCTTGCTTTGGCCACTTCTTTTGTTCCGTCACAAACAGCCTTGTGTCTGTCTTCTCAGGTCTCATCAGCCTTCTCATTCAGCGGTTCTTCCAGTTACTTTTAAAGTTTCATTCACTTCGATCCATGAGAATTCTGGCTTTCGTGGGACCAGCAGTTAGCGTAACGGCTATGTTGCTGGATTCCCACGTAGTCGACCACGGTTCGCGTCCCGGACCCGATGGCTTAAAAAACTCACGCAGGGCGCGTGTGCGTGCGTGCCCAAGATCCCAGGAGGAGAATGGAGGAGAAGGGATTGCGGCGTGGCCATCCCCCCTGGGGGGTGGTTTCTCGCTTTCTGTCTCTCTGTTTCTCCCTGGCTGGCTGGCGAGCGCACGCGCCCTATAGCAAAAACCTCTCCAAAAAAAAAAAAAAAAAAAAAATTCTGACTTTCGTCCTTTGCTTTATTTATCAACTTTCTTTATCCCCCTCTCTGGCCATCATCATCAAAGACTTATTTCGGCGATTTATAAAGAGCAGATTCAACAAGCCTCATGAATCAGCTGACCGCGGGCAGAGGTGCCCACCTGGGACGGGCTGAGAGCAGAGTCCCACCAAGCAGCCTCCAGGAGCTCTCGGGCTGAGCTCACATCCCATGTTCTCACCTCCTGTGAGATGTGGTCCTGACGACGCTCCTGCTGCACTCGGAGTAAATGGAGGCAGCCCCTGGGGACAGCATCCCCTCTGCCCCCCAGTTCCTGGACACATCCTCCTCCAAGTCTAAATGTTTCTCCTCAGACATCAAACACCCAACCTAAAAGTGAACCCTGTTTGTTTCCTTTTTAAAACACCTTCTTGCCCTTCTGGACTGTCAACAACGCCCCTGCCCCCAGCCTGTTTCCAAAACTCCGGCCTTCACAGCCTCTTACTCCCCCACTTCCTCCGCTGGCCACACGCGTTCCCACGGGACCCTCACTCCACTTCCTGACAGGACTCGCAGCGAGCGGGGCTTTCTTCTCACTTCCACTGTGTCTCCAGTTTAGGCTGGAACAATTTCCTGCTGAACCTGTAGCAGCCCAGCTTGTGACTCCGAAGGCCCCTGCTTATCTCTCCCCATGCTTAGGAATCTGGAATCTAGAATTTTACTGTCAAAATACGTTGTTTTCTCAGCCCTCCCCCCTCCCACATTCCCCACCCTCTTGAGTGTTTTTCCTTTTAGATTTCCAGATTGCTCTTTTCCTCTTAATATAAAATTCAGTATTTGTTGATACCTGAGAATGTTTTATCTGTTTGTTTGCTGTAGGGTGTGTGTACTCTCCAGACAGAGACGGAAGAGGGAGAGAAGTGAGGAAGCATCCCTCAGGGGGAGGGCCACACCACAATCCCTCTCTTCCACATTCCTCCAAGGATTTCAGGCACACACAGGTGACCTGTGTGTTTTTCAACTACCGGGTCTGGGACTCGAACACCCTGCATAGTCAGCCATGTAGGATCTAGCTGCCTTAACCATCACACTACCAGGTAGTCCAGAGAAATATTTTTATCTTGTCTTCTGACACTCTTTGTCCTCTATGTCTGTCTGCCATTAGCAACTGGCTCTCAGAAGCACCCTTGAACCACATCCTCTCGTTCAAGTTCAACACATTCCACCTAAAGCTTAAGTGCTACGTGAAGCGTATCCTATGTACTTAATTCTTCTGGGCACAGTTCGGTTACAGGTAACAAGGACGCATTGCATTTTGTTACTGCACAGCAAAGTATTTCTAAACACTTGTTGTTTTGAGTAACAAGGCAGAGCCCGGAGACATCATTGTTTCTATTTCTTTAGGAATACTTCAAGACCCTGGGCAGGAAATGGGAAGTGGGACGGTCCTAGAATAGCCTGGAGGAAATGCTGTGCTGGGAACCGGCTATGGGGGCACATGCACCAGTTCCTAAGACCCAGGTAAAAGCAGAAGCAAGAGGAAACCTGCCCCGGGAGTCTTCATGTACTGCGCCCGCTTCATGGACACAATTCGTGAGACCCTGGAACCAGGGCGTCTAACTGATGAGTTCCGCGGACTGGATAGCCTTTCTGACCGCCCTCCGTCCTGGAGCCCTCCTCTGTGCTGGTCTGCCAGGAGGCTTCCCGGGTCCACCCACCCATAATCAACGCAGCTCGCTTTCTCCCCAGTCAGATACCACCCGGAGTCCTTCAGTGCAGAGATGCACCGGCATGGCTGCTGACCCTCGCTCCAATGTTCCTTTCTGCGAGTTCACTCTTGCTCTCCTGCTGCCCCAAGCTGGCCCCATCAGGCCACTCCTGGGAACCCTGTCACAGTTGCTGGCACCGTTTCACCTCTTAGATTTTAATACACACGAGCAAAATCTAAATGAGATTTTTCATTGAGGTAATTTCGATTTCTTCCCAAAGATAGGCGGGGAGAGCAGCGTGGGGCTTGCCAGCTGCAGCTTTAGTGCTTTGATGGAGGGACGCGAGCTCGCTCTTTATCTCTTTATGGATCACAAAGGCCTGAACTAATTAGTACTTATTAGAAAGCCAATTAGAAATACATTTTATTTCTCCATGTGGTGTAAATGGAACACACCGAGGTTGATCGTGGATGGAGATACGCTCTGCAGCGTTGCGCCGACACGGGGCTGGAGAGGCCACGCGTGCTGCGGGGCTGTCCGCCTGTGGGCCTGAGCCGCAGTCCTCTTAGCCCACGCGGGCTGGGCCCAGTGCTTTGCGAATGCTCACACCGGTACCCCGTGGGCGGTGAGTCCTTTCCCGTTGAGCCCAATACCCTAGCACTCCAATGGGCTTCCCTCCTATGCTATTTCTTTTTCACTCGCATTTTCTTCCCTCTTGACCTTGTTATCCGGATTTTGTTTAACTGACGTTAGACACACGTCACCTGTGTTTGAGAACCCTCCAGCTTCGCCCACCGTCTTTGTCAGCTATCGAAGGTCCCCGGTCAGGGCGGACATAGCTCTTCCACCCCGGCAAGCATTCTATCCCGTACTGACTGAAAATCACATGTGTTCTGGTTTTTCTCTAAGGGGTCTTTTGCCAATGAACCTAGCTGATGTATGCAAGGAATTCAGTCATGAAGTATTCCTAAAGAAATAGAAACAATGGGATCAGCAGATGGCGTGATGGCTATGTCGCTGGACTCCCATGTAGTCAACTGCGGTTCAAGTCCTGGACCCAGTGGCTTAAACTCATGCTGGGGGCGTGTGCGTGCGTGCCCAAGATCCCGAGAGGAGAATGGAGGAGAAGGAATTGTGGCGTGACCATCCCCCCTGGGGGGTGATTTCTCTCTTTCTGTCTCTCTGTCTCTCTCTGTCTTTCTGGTAAGCACAAAAACCTCTCCAAAAAAAAAAAAAAAAAAAAAAAAAAAGGAAACAGAAACAATAATGTCTCTGCTCTGGTTTGTTGTTATTCAAAACAACAAGTGTTTAGAAACTCTTTGCAATGTAGTAACAAAACGCAATTCCTGGTACCAATTTTTTTATAAGTACAAATATATCTTTCTTTCATCTAGAAATTTCCCAGCCACCCTTAGTATTAGAATGGCAATGACTATTTATTGAACATAAAATTCATTGTGTCCCACATGTAGGTATGTAGATGGAAACACAGATGCCTACGTAGGGAGGAGGGGTGTGTCAGTCTATCTACCCTTGTATTTCTCCTGTGTACATGTGCTCATTCAGCTTGAGAGGTGGGTAGGGAGAAACCTTGGAGGTGGGTAGGAAGACACATTGGAGGTGGGTGGGGAGATACCTTGGGAGGTGGGTAGGGAGATACCTTGGCAGGTAGGTAGGGAGATACCTGGGAGGTGGGTAGGGAGATCCCTGGGAGGTGGGTAGGGAGATCCCTTGGCAGGTAGGTAGGGAGATACCTGGGAGGTGGGTAGGGAGATCCCTGGGAGGTGGGTAGGGAGATCCCTTGGAGGTGGGTAGGGAGATGCCTTGGAGGTGGGTAGGGAGAGGCCTGGGAGGTGGGTAGGGAGACGCCTGGGAGGTGGGTAGGGAGATCCTGGGAGATGGGTAGGGAGATCCTGGGAGGTGGGTAGGGAGATACCTGGGAGGTGGGTAGGGAGATGCCTGGGAGGTGGGTAGGGAGACGCCTTGGAGGTGGGTAGGGAGATCCTGGGAGGTGGGTAGGGAGATCCTTGGAGGTGGGTAGGGAGAAGTGGGTAGGGAGATCCTGGGACCTTGGGTAGGGAGACACCTTGGAGGTAGGGAGATCCTGGGAGGTGGGTAGGGAGACACCTTGGAGAGGTGGGAGGTAGGGAGATCCTGGGAGGTGGGTATGGGAGACACCTTAGAGGTGGGTAGGGAGATGGGAGGTAGGGAGATCCTTGGGTAAGGAGATGGGAGGTGGGTAGGGAGATGGGAGGTGCGTAGGGAGATCCTGGGAGGTGGGTAGGGAGATCCTTGGGTAGGGAGATGGGAGGTAGGGAGATCACCTTGGAGGTGGGTAGGGAGACACCTTGGAGGTGGGTAGGGAGATCCTTGGAGGTGGGTAGGGAGACACCTTGGAGGTGGGTAGGGAGATCCTGGGAGGTGGAGGTGGGTAGGGAGATCCTGGGAGGTGGGTAGGGAGATACCTGGGAGGTGGGTAGATCCTGGGAGGTGGGTAGGGAGACACCTTAGAGGTGGGTAGGGAGACACCTTGGAGGTGGGTAGGGAGATCCTGGGAGGTGGGTAAGGAGATCCTGGGAGGTGGGTAGGGAGATCCTTGGGAGGTGGGTAGGGAGATCCTTAGGTGGGTAGGGAGATCCTGGGAGGTGGGTAGGGAGATCCTGGAGGTGGGTAGGGAGATACCTTGGAGGTGGGTAGGGAGATCCTGGGAGGTGGGTAGGGAGATCCTTGGGAGGTGGGTAGGGAGATCCTTGGAGGTAGGTAGGGAGATCCTGGGAGGTGGGTAGGGAGATCCTGGGAGGTGGGTAGGGAGACACCTTGGAGGTGGGTAGGGAGATCCTGGGAGGTGCGTAGGGAGACACCTTGGAGGTGGGTATGGAGATACACCTTGGGAGGTGGGTATGGAGACACCTTGGAGGTGGGTAGGGAGATCCTGGGAGGTGGGTAGGGAGACACCTTGGAGGTGGGTAGGGAGATCCTTGGGAGGTGGGTAGGGAGATCCTTGGAGGTGGGTAGGGAGATACCTGGGAGGTGGGTAGGGAGATCCTTGGGAGGTGGGTAGGGAGATCCTTGGAGGTGGGTATGGAGACACCTTGGAGGTGGGTAGGGAGATCCTGGGAGGTGGGTAGGGAGATCCTGGGAGGTGGGTAGGGAGATCCTGGGAGGTGGGTAGGGAGATACCTGGGAGGTGGGTAGGGAGATCCTGGGAGGTGGGTAGGGAGATCCTGGGAGGTGGGTAGGGAGATCCTGGGAGGTTGGGGTAGGGAGATACCTGGGAGGTGGGTAGGGAGATCCTGGGAGGTGGGTAGGGAGATCCTGGGAGGTGGGTAGGGAGATCCTGGGAGGTGGGTAGGGAGATACCTTGGAGGTGGGTAGGGAGATCAGGTGGGTAGGGAGATACCTGGGAGGTGGGTAGGGAGATACCTGGGAGGTGGGTAGGGAGATCCTTGGAGGTGGGTAGGGAGATCCTGGGAGGTGGGTAGGGAGATACCTGGGAGGTGGGTAGGGAGATACCTGGGAGGTGGGTAGGGAGACCCTTGGAGGTGGGTAGGGAGACACCTTGGAGGTGGGTAGGGAGACACCTTGGAGGTGGGTAGGGAGACACCTTGGAGGTGGGTATGGAGACACCTTGGAGGTGGGTAGGGAGATCCTGGGAGGTGGGTAGGGAGATCCTGGGAGGTGGGTAGGGAGATCCTTGGAGGTGGGTAGCGAGACACCTTGGAGGTGGGAGGTGGGTAGGGAGATTGGAGGTGGGTAGGGAGATCCTGGGAGGTTGGGGTAGGGAGACCCTTGGAGGTGGGTAGGGAGATCCTTGGAGGTGGGTATGGAGAGGGAGACACCTTGGAGGTGGGTAGGGAGATCCTGGGAGGTGGGTAGGGAGACACCTTGGAGGTGGGTAGGGAGATCCTGGGAGGTGGGTAGGGAGATCCTTGGAGGTGGGTAGGGAGATCCTGGGACCTGGGAGGTGGGTAGGGAGATCCTGGGAGGTGGGTAGGGAGATCCTTGGGAGGTGGGTAGGGAGATCCTTGGGAGGTGGGTAGGGAGATACCTGGGAGGTGGGTAGGGAGACACCTGGGAGGTGGGTAGGGAGATCCTGGGAGGTGGGTATGGAGACAGATCCTGGGAGGTAGAGGGGAGGTGGGTAGGGAGATCCTTGGAGGTACCTGGGAGGTGGGTAGGAGACCTGGAGGTGGTAGGGAGATGGGACCTTGGAGGTGGGTAGGGAGATCCTGGGAGGTGGGTAGGGAGATCCTGGGAGGTGGGTAGGGAGACACCTTGGAGGTGGGTAGGGAGACCTGGGAGGTGGGTAGGGAAATCCTGGGAGGTGGGTAGGGAGATCCTGGGAGGTGGGTAGGGAGATCCTGGGAGGTGGGTAGGGAGATCCTGGGAGGTGGGTAGGGAGATCCTGGGAGGTGGGTAGGGAGATACCTGGGAGGTGGGTAGGGAGATCCTGGGAGGTGGGTAGGGAGATCCTTGGAGGTGGGTAGGGAGATCCTGGGAGGTGGGTAGGGAGATACCTGGGAGGTGGGTAGGGAGATCCTTGGAGGTGGGTAGGGAGATCCTGGGAGGTGGGTAGGGAGATCCTGGGAGGTGGGTAGGGAGATACCTGGGAGGTGGGTAGGGACACCTTGGATCACCTTGGAGGTGGGTAGGGAGACACCTTGGAGGTGGGTAGGGAGATCCTGGGAGGTGGGTAGGGAGACACCTGGGAGGTGGGTAGGGAGATCCTGGGAGGTGGGTAGGGAGATCCTGGGAGGTGGGTAGGGAGATCCTGGGAGGTGGGTAGGGAGATACCTGGGAGGTGGGTAGGGAGATCCTTGGGAGGTGGGTAGGGAGATCCTGGGAGGTGGGTAGGGAGATCCTGGGAGGTGGGTAGGGAGATCCTGGGAGGTGGGTAGGGAGATCCTGGGAGGTGGGTAGGGAGATCCTGGGAGGTGGGTAGGGAGATCCTGGGAGGTGGGTAGGGAGATCCTTGGGAGGTGGGTAGGGAGATCCTTGGAGGTGGGTAGGGAGATCCTTGGAGGTGGGTAGGGAGATACCTGGGAGGTGGGTAGGGAGATCCTGGGAGGTGGGTAGGGAGATCCTAGGAGGTGGGTAGGGAGATCCTAGGAGGTGGGTAGGGAGATCCTGGGAGGTTGGTAGGGAGATACCTGGGAGGTGGGTAGGGAGACACCTTGGAGGTGGGTAGGGAGATCCTGGGAGGTGGGTAGGGAGATCCTTGGAGGTGGGTAGGGAGACACCTTGAGTGCTTTCTGTAGATTCAGACAAGGTGAACAAGCCATTCCTGGTCCTCCACTCATGTTGCAGATTTGCACACACTCTGTGGTGTGTCCCCTCAATCCTCATTAGACCGAGTGCTCCTCACTAGCCAGCACTGTGTCCATTTTGAAATGGATCTCATACACTCAGTAATCTCCATGTGGACCAAAGATATTTGCTAATTATGAGAAGTACTTGCTCAGGACTCAGTCCGTCCCACTGCTGGGCCGAGCTGACTAAGCCATCTGCTGGCCTGCGCTCTCAGTCTCCAGTCCGGGCCTCCCGTGTGCATTCCGAAAGCTGCCGCTGCAACTCCCTGATTGCTTTCCCCGCTCATAGTCTTTATTGCCTCCCTCTCCTTTTGGACTCGTACATTGTTCCCATCCTTCACCTGCCTTTGAGCGTAAACAAAATTGGCCTCCTCATATAGGCCACTCTTTATGGTTATTTAAAATTAAATGAAACCTTTAGCACAGAAAGGTCTTATAAAGACATTTACTTATTTTATTCTGCAATATCACTGCTTTGTTGGTGTATGTGGTAAGGACAGAATTTCAAGGTTTGTGACTCTAAACAAAAATGCCCATAAAGTACAAAATAAACAGATGTCCACAGAAAGGGCACATTCTTTATTTTCCCGATATTGCCTTCAATGCACTGGCTACCTGGGTGACATTTACACTGGTATTTTCTTCTAGTTTTTCCATGAGATTTGCTTCATCTTTTCTTTTCATAAGCATCTTTCTGGTATCAATTTTTTTTTTTATAAATAGAAATGTATCACATTTTCTTTTAATATCAGTAATATATGCCAAGTAATAGGTGGAATCTCGTCTGTTCTCAAAATCAACTCTCCCTTTTCACTTCAGGACACTATGACATACTTTTTTCAGTCTTCTTCACTTATCTTTCTTTTAGCCAATCAAAGATTTTTCATCTAGCCAGTGTTGTCTCATGAGCCTGGGTCTAGATTTCTGAGTCAAGGCTTTCTGAACATTTCCCTAGTCTCAATGTTCTATCTAATGTAAAGAAAGTTACAATAGGATGTGGGTTTATTTAACACAAATTAAGAGTACTTTTTTCTATTTTTCAAAGACTCTCAGGCCTTTGGGCATCAGAAAGCTCAACAATGAGGTCCCCAAATGTGAAAAATATTTCATATCACTCTTCAATACTACATATTACTCATTTTTTTGAGAGAGATATTTCTTTCTTTCTAGAGGGCATGTGTGCTCACTGGAGAGACAAAGAGAGACAGATAAACAGAAAGCAAGAAATCATCCCCCAGGGAAGATGGCCACCCTGCAATCTCTTCTCCTCCATTCTCCTTCTGGGATCTTGGGCATGCACTCACGCACACCCAGCATGAGTTTGAAGTCAGCAGGTCTGGAACTTGAACCGCGGTCAGGCATATGGGAGTCCAGCAACCTAACTGCTATGCCCTCTGCTGGTCTCATCATTCTTTTTTACTTTATTCCCAGCCAAGAGGTATACCAGATACCCTGCTGGAATGCTGCTGCTACTTCCCATATATACTTCTCCAGCCTTGTCCTCAGGTTGTCTTCCAGGTTAAAGCCCTGCCTGCCTCTTTGAGTCCCCTTTTGGTCATGTCCATGCATACCTAACTGTTTTCACCATCCTTCAGTCTTCAGGATCTATGAGTGTCATGCCAGTTACTTTCCCACTTTCCTTTGTAGAGTGGCTAGAGGGGTGTTCAGGATTTGTTACCCTCTCCCCTGAAATTCTGCCTAGGCCATGGAGATCCAAGTTGTCTCTGAAGCTGGGATGGAATTAGCTCCTGACTTAACTCTGATTAACTAGTGCTTGCCCTTGCAGGGTGAGCAAAGCAGGGATATGTCGTTAGAGGTCTGCATGGCCTCCTGGGAGCTAGGACTACTGGGGTGCTATCATTTTCTATGGCTAAAGTTACATGTTGTTGTTTATCAGATGTACAGAACATGATTTAAACGTCCCGGTTATCATTTTGATATCTAGAAATGATGCATATATTTGGTTGTCAGAAGAATCATGATATATTCTTTCAATGTGAAGATATGTCATGACTTTCCCAACAACTATACACACACACACACACACACACACACACACACACACATAGTATAAATTTGGAGGTTTTGCCTTAGGGCATGTGCACTTGCCCGAGAGAGAAAGAGAGAGAGAGAGAGAGAGAGAGAGAGACAGAGAGAGTAAGAGGGAAAGTGAGAAATCATCCCCCAGGGGAAATGGCCACGCTACAACCTCTTCTCCTCCATTCTCCTGCCAGGACCTTGGACATGCATGTACATGTGCCCAGTGTGATTTTCAAGCCACTGGGTCAGGGACTCAAACTGTGGTTGGCCATGTGGGAGTCCAGTGACTTAACTGCTACACCATCTACTGGCCACCCCACAACCTGATATATTCATACATTTTTTTCATTGCTTTTTTGAGAGGTTTTTGCTATAGGGTGCATGCATTCGCCAGAAAGACAGAGAGACAGAGAGACAGAAAGAGAGAAATCACCACCCAGGGGGGATGGCCACGCTGCAATCCCTTCTCCTCCATTCTCCTCTCGGGATCTTCGGCATGCACACACACGCGCCTGGTGTGAGTTTAAGCCACTGGGTCCGGAACTAGAACCGCGGTCGACTACATGGGAGTCCAGCGACATAGCCATTACCCCAACTGCTGGTCCCAATACATTTTTTATAATTATTAGTGGATGCACAATTTTTAGAATTTGACAGTCCTGAGGAAGCGAGGCTACTTCTCAGAAAGATTGGTCTTAGTTGTCCCCCCAGTCCCTAGGTAATTCCCCACGTGCCTAGCCTCTTCCGACTCATGTCAGTGGAAATCAACCCTACCTTCCCTGCCTGCCGACTCAGCAGTGCCACTTCTCCAGGTCACCACACTGAAAACATGTGAGTCTGAGTGTCCCAGCCCAGGGGACAGTCGAACAGGTTTCCTGAGGGAAGGAGTGAGAGACGGGACGAACGATGCAGTGTCACAGCACGGAGACGACACAGTGTTACAACTCTTCAGGGTCGTCCGGAGACGATGCGGTGTCACAACTCTTCAGGGTCTTCAGGGTCGTCTGGCGATTGTGGGCCAGGGATTGCCATTATATACATGTTGGTGGGCCATGATTAGTTGAATGAAGGATAGTAAAAAGGTGGGTTATGATTGGTTGCTTTTGTGGACCAATCATGAGGTGCGGGATATGCAAATCTGAGGGATTCTAAGCTCACCGATTTGCTATGGGAAGTGGCCAATCAGAGTATGGTTTAGCCAATTGTGGCCTTTGTAATTGTTTGCTCTCTGAGCCTAAGATGGCAATAGTAAGAGACTCATGAAGATGGCCTCGGCAGACTCGCTGGTGCGCAGCCTCCCACATCTGAGAAAATAACATGTTCCCAGAGGCACACAGGGTTCCTGCGTAGTTACACAACCTAGCTGTAGGCAGGTCTCTCTACTTCCCTACAGTCGGCTTCAGAAGGAAGGCGTATTCCCGCTGCCTCCTGTCATGCACGTTCTCAGTCCCACATCACATCGGGGCCGGAATCGGCATCAAAGCCCTCCTTCTGTCCACCCGACCGTGTCACCTCCAGTCCACCTGACTGCTCAGTAACACGCTAACAGCTTTCATCCTGGCCGATTGACCAGGTTGACCCCCAGCTCTCCTTGCAGACGATGGCAGAAGCTTCCTCTGTACTCGCTCTGCTGCGGAGTGTGAGTCACGACCGAAACGTCTGTGACTCACAGCCAGAGTCAGAAGAACGAAAGTTCCCACGGCCAACGCACCAGAGTGAGCGAGCATCTCCAACTTCTGTAGCATGTGACAGCCACCTTGTGCTCCGTCCTCTCCCTCCTCATCGATTCTTGACGGAGCTCCCCTCCCTCAGCCCGCTAGTTTCTTCCTCTGGAACCTCAGAGGAGTTAACTGATTATACTCATGTCAGGCTCTTCAGCTTCTTTTTCTTTTTTTGAAGAGATTTTCGCTATAGGGCGCGTGCGCTCGCCAGACAGACAGAGAGAGACAGAGAGAGAGAAAGCAAGAAATCACCACCTGGGGGGATGGCCATGCTGCAATCCCTTCTCCTCCATTCTCCTCTCAGGATCTTGGGCACGCATGCACACACGCCCAGCGTGAGTTTAAATCGCCTGGTCTGGGACTCGAACCATGGTCGACTACATGGGAGTCCAGAGACATAGCCATTACGCTAACTGCTGGTCTCTTCAGCTTCTTAAATCAATGTTTCCCAGGCTTGTTAGTTCTTCAAGCAGCGATGGTGGAAGGCTGCATATTAGATCTTGCACATGAACAACTGTTTGTCCATTTTGTTCCCTTACCCTAACGTGGCTGTCTGCTTCTGTAAACCTGCTTGCTCTTCCCATGAGAAAATAGCTTGTGCTAGCTCTACAGAAAACTGCATCAGGGTGACATCCTGTACTAGCCCAAAACCTTTTTGTTTAGCAGTGTAACGGCTTGCATGGAAACCCCACTCCCCTTGGAAATAGTTAACCTGCTTAATTCAGTTTCTGTAACTGCTTGCATAGAAACCCCTGGTAACTGACCCCTATAAAAAGACTACTCAAACTTCTGTCGGGGCTTCAGTTCTGACTCTTGGTCCCCCCACCCAACCTCAGCCTATAGTCACTGGCCAGCTAATAAAGACTCCCTTAAACTTAATCTGACTTTGGTGGTTGTTCATTTGTGGCACTCTACAACACGATTACCCTTATTTGATCTCTGACGTGTCTTCTTCCTGGCTTTCACCCACTCTGCTGGTGTCTATCCTTTTTTTTTTTTAAAGTTTATTGATTTCTTCTACGAGAGAGAGAGAGAGAGAAAGAGAGAGAGAGAGAGAGAAAGCGCTCATGGCAGGGCCTCGGTGCCACACTTCGCCCCTAGCCTAGCACCCTGGTTATGGGCACATGCATGCCCTGTGTACTCAGGGAGGTCTCTGGACTGGAACTAGAAACTTCCTACGTGGCTCAGCTCACAGAGCGTTGTGTTTTACCACTGTGCCACCATCTGGCCCCGGCACATTTGCATTTCTCTGTGGCATTCTTTACAAGTCCCCACGTCACCTGGCTCTCTCGCCGGACCCACTGCTGCTCTCTATGGTGACCGGGGCTGTCTCTCACTTTCCTCGTAGGGAGTGGCCACCCAGGTTAGCCCACGTGTCTCACAGAGTGTCAGAAATTTGCAGAGCAGTATAAAATGTCCATGTCATGGGTGGACTTTTGTGAAAAACAGTTCTTCTCATCCGCCCAGAAGTATCACTTCTAGAAGGGAGAGAAATTTTAAAATAGTAAACACGGGTGATAAAAATATTTAGAACAAAAAACAAATTCTATAATCAAGACTTTAAGTTACAGTGGGAGGAAATGAACGGTGACACAGCAGAAAAATATGACATTCTGTGAGGCGGATACACAAGGAAGGTTCTGGGTTTTGTCCCGAGATCTCCCTGAGGACAGTGAGCATGAGTGAGATCATATCCAGGGCTGGTGAAGCTGGGGGTGGATCCCAGATCAAGCCCTATTGGGGGACCAGCAGGTAATGGCTGTGTCGCTGGACTCCCACGTAGTTGACCGCAGTTCGAGTCCCAGACCTGGTAGCTTAAACTCACACTGGGCACGTGTATGTGCATGCCCAAGATCCCGAGAGGAGAATGGAGGAGAAGGGATTGCGGCGTGACCATCCCCCCTGGGGGGTGATTTCTCGCTTTCTGTCTCTCTGTCTCTCTCTGTCTATCTGGCAAGCGCACATGCCCTATAGCAAAAACCTCTCCAAAAAAAAAAAAAAAAAAAAAAGAAAAGAAAGGACCCTGTTGGGAGTGTTGCTTTTCTGTCACGGTCTCTTCCCTTCTCTGCCTCTCACTCATGGAAGAAAGGAAAAATGAATAAAGACAACTGTATAATACAAGGAGAAATGAGTGACGGTGAGCCGAGAGCTGCTTTGGTGGACGGATAAACAAGTACCCTAGCCATCTCGTACCTCACCCTCCCCAGGAGGAGAGCTAGGCTCTTCAGGGTGTAAAGCCATGGACTATGAGCATTTCCCCTTCTTTCTTGACCCATGTGTGCACTCTCAGCTCTGTAACGGAGGGTGGACAAGGATTTCTGCCTCTCCAGAGCATTAAGAGGATACCCAGAGATATGAGGAGACAGCTGCGAAGGAATACGATCGGCTTGCTGGGTCTACCGCCGTGCAAACAGCCGGCCAGTTGTCCATGTCCCGTGAACAGTAATCTCAGGCATATGACCTAAAACCCAATCAACCAAAACCTGAGCTTACCACCTTCCCCTAAAGCTGGCTCCCTTTCTAGCTACCCTGGCCCCCACCCCACCGGCCCCTGTGCTACCACCATTCTTCAGTTTGCTGAGAACTTCAGAATATTCTCGCTTCCTACCCTTGAGAGCCAGTCTACCACTGCTTTTCTGACCCCTTCCCCCCCACCCCCTTTTTTTAATCATTTCATCTTTGGCCACCCAGTGCTCATCAGCTTCCTTCCAAATCACCACACTGATCTTGTGGGTGGAAGCCACTGCAGTTAGTGTTTCCTGACTCCTGCCTGTATTCACGGAAAACGCATGTTATGAGAAAACTATGCACGAACTTCAAAATTTTTTGCACCAAAATAAACAAATTCCATTTTCCTGCAAACATTTGGAAATGCCCTAGTATTGCTTCAGACAATTCATCTGCCTTTAACCCCAGCTCTCAGTGCACCCTCTCTTGCTCAAGGACACCCCATAGCTCTATTGTATGTTACACTCGAAACAGACCACTGGGCTCTGAATTCCGAGGTGCGTCACTAGTCCTGTCAGTCCGTGAGTATCCTTGGGGGCCATTTTGTCGGTGTCCACAGGAGCACGACTGCTCTGGTCCTTTGATCTTTTTTTTTTCTTTTGAGAGATTTTTGCAATAGGGCGCATGTACTCGCCAGAGACACAGAGACCGAGAGACAGAAAGTGAGAAATCACCTCCCGGGGAGATGGCCATGCTGCAACCTGTTCTCCTCCATTCTCCTCTTGGGATTTTGGGCATGCACGCACATATGCCCAGCATGAGATTTAAGCCACTGGGTCCGGGACTCGAACCATGGTTGACTATGTGGGAGTCCAGCAATGTAACCATTACGCCATCGACTGATCCCACTCCTTTGGTCTCTTAAGTATTATGTAAGGTTCTTTTTTTTTTCCCCTTGTCCCTTAGAATGTTTCTACCTTAAATTCTAATTTGTCTGAATAATACTACCAAACTAAATTTCTTTTGGTAAATATTTTCATGATGTGTCTTTTTACTACTGTTTACTTTTAATCTGCCTATGTGGATTTAAATCTCTTTTAAGGAATATAAACCTAGATTTTTATTAAGTTATCCAACTTAATGATCCCTCTCTTCCTCTACTGAGTTTAATTCATTACATTTATTATGATTAGCCATGTAGTTGGACTAATTTTGCCGTCTTTGTTATCATTCTCCTTGACATTTTCATACTTTCGCTCTTTCCTGCGATGCGCCGTTCCTGTGTTTTCCTTTATGTTTCCTCGTGCTCCTCTGCTCCTTTGACCACTGTAGGTTGTGCGTCCATTCTTTCAGTGACCATGCTTTCTTTGAAATGCACATAGGTTATCCTTAAATACTTATATCTCCCCTGGACCATGACAACCAAGTCAGTGTGATTTAACAATCTACTGAAGAATGACTCCTGGGGAACCAGCAGTTAGCGTAATGGCTATGTCGCCGGACTCCCATGTAGTCGACCGCGGTTTGCGTCCTGGACCCGGTGGCTTAAAACTCACGCTGGGCGCGTGTGCGTGTGTGCCCAAGATCCCGAGAGGAGAATGGAGGAGAAGGGATTGCGGCGTGACCATCCCCCCTGGGGGGTGATTTCTCGCTTTCTGTCTCTATGTCTCTCTCTGTCTGTCTGGAGAGCGTGCGCGCCCTATAGCGAAAAAAACCTCCCCCCCCCCCCCAAAAAAAAAAAAAGAATGACTCCTTATGTTCTTATTTAGATTGTTTGACACTTTCAAACATTATTTTATGATTAAAAATAATTAAGTTTACTCTTTGACTCAAATTCTGTGTTACGATTGCTTTTGACTTATTTATGCATTTATACCTCCTTGGACTATTTCATTCCCCTACTACAGTTCTTAATTTCTTTTCGTAGCTTTACTTTTATCTCACTCCCAAATGATAGTTTGGTAAGTTTTAAAAATCACATTGAGAGGGCCAGTCAGGGGTGTGGGGGTTAAAGTGGCTGGAACCCACATGGCTAACTGCATAGTTCGAGTCCTGTTCTTGGTGGCTTGAAAAACATGCCAAGTGGGACCAGCAGTTAGCATAATGGCGATGTCACTGGACTCCCATGTAGTCGACCGTGGTTCGCGTCCTGGAACCGGTGGCTTAAAACTCACGCCGGGTGCGTATGCGTGCCTGCCCAAGATCCCGAGAGGAGAATGGAGGAGAAGGGATTGCGGCGTGGCCATCCCCCTTGGGGGGTGATTTCTTGCTTTCTGTCTCTCTGTCTCTCTCTGTGTATCTGGCGAGCACACGCGCCCTGTAGTGAAAATCTCTCAAAAAAAAAAAAAAAAATGCCGAGTGTGTGTGCATGCGTGCCCAAAATCCCTAGAGGAGAATAACAGAGAGGAGGTGATCTCTCAGTTTCTCTCCCTCTCTGTCTCCCTCCAGTGAAAGCACATGCATTAGAGCAAAGCTGAAAAAAAAAAAATCACGTTGATGTTGATGGTCCTTCAGCTGTCTGTTTGGCTGCCATTCTGTTCTGGATAACCCACCTTCTCTGTGTTCTAGAATCTAAAGCGCACTCCTTATCTGTGAGAGCTGCAGCTGTGCTGTGGATTGCACAGGGATGCGTTTGTTTTCACTTCTCTTTCTGCATCTGCAGGAGTCACTTTCAGTCTAAGTACCGTGGCTTCCCGTCCCCCGCACGCTCCTCCACCGGCTCCTCTGGAACCCTCAGACACACACTGGAGCTCCTAGACGCCCTCCGCCCTCCGTGTGCCTCGGCTGTCCTTTCGTATGTGTTTAGTCTCTCGTCTCCCTCTTTCCACTTCATCTGTCTCTGTCTCTCTGCTGCACACTGAACACATCGTGTCCCATCGCTCCTGCATTCTTCTACAGTACTGAGTACAGAACTCCACCTGTTTTAAGTTTTCCATTCCCACTTCAATGACTCTATTCATTCCTCAGTTCCAACATGTGAGAGTCGGTTCTTTCCCGTGTCTATCCATTCTAGGTCTGCGTCTGCCTGCTTTTGTTTCTAAATTACTTTCCTTCCGAGCCTCTTGCAGCACCGTGCCGAGGGCCTTGGTCCAGACCTCATCCGGCGGACGTCTCGTCCTGCTCAGGGCGCCGGCCGCGTTTCTCAGCGTTAGGTTTCTCCCTGTGCTTTGGCATTTTGCTTCGCAGGTTCCTTCTGTCTGATAGGTTTTTCCCTCTGTTCTGTCTTCCTCTCCCAAATCCTCTCCCTTCCTGGTCAGCAAGTGCACAGCTGTTGCTTCTCCACCTGAGTTCAAGCCCACAACCAGACCTCCAGATGGTCCCGAGGGGCCCTGGTACTTTAGGGGCGGGGGGGGGGGGGGGGGGGGGGGGGGGGGGGGGGGTCACCAACCTGAGATGAAAGTGGGGGGGTTTTCAGTGCCCACACCTGAGGCCGTGCCCACTCTCCCGCCTCCCTGGATTGCCAAGTGCTGTCATCTGTAGCCCCCGGAGCAGAGGTGATAATGTTTTTGTGTGTTTTCCCCCATCCTTGATTACTATTTATTCATTTATTTTGTTTAAGCTTTTGCCATAGGGTTGTGTGCTTGCCAAGGAGGAAGAGTGATGGAGAGAGAGAGAGAACTCGCACCCCCCAGGGGCATTGGAGAGCCCCTTCCTGGTGCCGACTTCGGCCCCCATCTCCTCTGGAATATCTTCTGTCTTATCCTGCGGGCGCGCGCCTGCGCCTGACCTCGCCCACACCTCACCCGTGCTGCTGACTCTGCTTCCCGCTTGGCATTTCTGTTTCTTTTTCAGTCCGCAGAAGTGCTTAGTGGTGCTTCAAGCTGGCATTGGGATTTCCTCTTTTGATATTTAATCTCTCATTTCCTCATGTTTGGAGCCAGTGGAAGGCACGTCCGGCCTTCCCTACTGCACTCGCCTGGGTGCAGTCCCAACCTCCTTCCACACCTTTCACCAAAGTGACACGTGGGGTTCAGTTAGGAAGCTAGACCATGTTACTTATTTCTGCTGCCATGTCTGTGCCCTGCTGTGACCCCCTGGCTGGAATATCTTCTTCTTGCCTTTGTCAGTCCTCTAAGGGCCTAACCCAACGCCCTCCTCCCTGGAAAGGGCGACTCCACTGCTCTAGCCCACACTCGTTCTGTTCCCTCCGCATCTCTCGAGCACCGTAGGTCCTTGGCAAATGGAAGCTGACCATTCACAGTTCATCGTGAACGACAGTCACGATCGCTCCCTGACAGATACACATCCTGGTGTGTCCTTAGGTGACCTCGTCCTTGTGGGACATCAGAGTGCACTTACACCAGCCCGGATTGCGCAGCCTATACCCACCTAGGCTGTACGGCAGTCTGACAGGACCACCGCCACCTCTGTGTCTGTCACTGCCCCAGACACAGCTGTGCAGCCCGTGACCGTGACGGGTGTGCGTGGTTCACAGTGCCTTGTCATTTGGTTGAGGCATAGCTTAATTTATTAGTAAAATCAGATGACCCCTCAGAAGCTAATTTTATTGTTCTTTAGTTATCCATATTTATCACATTTACCACCAAAATGTGACAAAAACTTGCCTTTCAGATTTAGATAGGTTTATAAGTGTTACTATTATATATGTATATATATATATATATATATATATATATATACATACAATTCAATTTTTAAAAAAGTCATTTTAATTGCAGGATTAATTTGGATGTCAGATAGTTTTTAGTTCTGCCCTTACATAGTTTTGAAGTTTTGAATGAAGGGACCAGCAAATGGTATAATGGTTACACCATTGGACTCCCACATAGTCAAACACAGTTTGAGTCCTGGACCTGTGGCTTAAAATTCACACAGGGTGTGTGTGTGTGCGTGCCCATGATCCTGAAAGGAGGACGGAGGAGAATGGAGGAGAAGGGACTGAGGCGTGGCCATCCCCCCGGGGGTGATTTCTTGCTTTCTGTCTGTCTCTTTCTGGTGAGTGCACATGCCCTATGGCAAAAATCTCTCTTTAGGAAAAAAAAAAGTTTTGAATGAGAGCATTATACTTTTCTATATTTTATGGAACTTTAGTAAAGACAGGAAATAAGGAGAATTTTCGAATTTGGGGGATTTATGAAGACCTAGAGTCATTATTCGTCAATGTTAACAGTCTATTCATAAAACACTCCATTCAGTACCTATAGCTTTTAAATACTTACAGTTTCACTCGTATCTCTGATGTCCCAGCTGGATCCCATGGGAGCAGAGAATGTCCAGCAGGGTCTTGAAGACAAGGACCCTGTTTCATTTATCCATACCGCAAACCCAGGGCTTGATGGGGGGTGGCACACCTAACAAGCTCAACTCATGTGTTTTTGTATATTTGTCTTATTTTATCACTCAATCAGAGTATTTTTGTATTTTTATTGCTTTATTGCTGAGTGTGTTTGCACTTGGCAGAGAGAGAGAAAGAGAATAGACCGCTCCCCACGGGGTGTGGTCAGACCACAATGCTTTTTCCTCCGTTCTCCATCCCACCAGGATTTGGAGCACCTGGGAACATGCTCCCTGCCTGTTTTTCAAGCCACCAGGGTGGAGGCTCAGACGATGCTGGCCTTGTAGGTTCAGCTCCGTGTGCAGAGCATGGACTGTGCCAGAGGGTCAGCCCACTGCGTTCTGATTTTCTTCAGCCTTATCTTTAGCACACACGTGCAACAACTGGCAACACATACCTGCTATTTGTGGACAGTTTGGTTCAAGTAAACTAAAAGCAGGAGTAGAGTCTTGGACACAGAGACCGAAGGAGTGTCCTGAGCTGTTACTGTCTGGATTGTTGCTGGGAGCTTTTTGTGTATCTTAAAGTCCTTCAGGGACAGGGCCTCATCTTCTACTTATTTTGCATCTTTCTCACTGCCTTACATGGCCATGTATGCCTGCTTAGATACTCGACAAATCCCTATTGCATGAATGCTACTTCCAGAGTCCCCTACACGGGGAATGTGAGAAGTCAAATGTTTTCCTGGGGAAGCCAGGCAGAAGCAGGCATTGACAGGAGGGATACTTTATTATCGGGTGTTGGACTCGGAGGCGTGCTACTTTTGCCAGTTGGATTATCTGTGCGGCAAACCCCATTTCTACTGCTAATATGAAAATCTCTATCTCTAGGTACTCCCTTCTCCAGGTCCCCTAAGCCCAATGGCTTGACGGGTTTGGATAATGCAAAAACAATGGCAGTGCTTGGTCTTTGTCTGATTCGTGATGAGTTTTTCTTGGTTAGTTTTGCCTTTTAGCATTTCGCCTGCCTCCTGAGACTTCAAGGCTGGGCACATGTTTTATTTATCTGAATTGTGAAATGCTACCATCCGTTGTGAGGAAAGATAACGTAGAGTGGCTCTTCCTGTCCCCCCATGGAGCTGTTCTTTGTTTTATCAGTAATGCCTGTGCTGAAGAACAACTTTAATAGAATCTGTTCTGAGGGTCTGAAGGACATATGCAGATTAGAATTCCTCCTGTAAGTGAATTTTCCTAAATCCGGGCAGACTTCACCATCCCAGCTCTGTTCACAGTTTAGCTTTTTCATGTTGCAGTAAGCTGAATCCAGAGTCCCCCAAATAAGTCCATGTCTGAATTCCTAGAACCTGTGAATGATTCTATTATACCTCCATGGGAAATGGACCTGAGCAGACATGATAAATATCTTGACATGGGAAGACCACCCTGGATTATCCAGAGGCCCAGTACAATCACAAGAGTCCTTACAGGAGGGCGGTAAAGGAAGACAAGACAACATAAAAGGAAAGGGTGACATGGTGACGGATGCTGAGACTAGGGTGATATAATCTGAAGAGCGAGGAAGGTCACAAGCCGAGGACACAGGCAGCCACTGGAAGTGGCTTTTTCATGGACACAGATGTTTCCCTCAGAGCTTCCCGGAGGGACAGGCATGCTGACACCTGTAGTCATCCCAGCGGGTGTGGGCTTCTGGGGAATAGAATGTGTTGCTTCAGTCACTGGATCCATGGCAATGTGAGAGCAGAAATAGGAAACTAAGACACGTGCCATAGATCGCAAGCATCCAACTCGCTTATAAAATGGCATGGACCTTAGAAACTGTGCTTTAACTCAGGCCTTGAAGGCCAACAGCCCACCTGATGTTGGAGTCCTCATTGCAATTTCCATGGCGGTGATCGCCTAGTGGAGAGGGAGCTATCAGCCCATTTCACCTCCATTCAGTGGGGAAACACATCATAGAACAGTTCATTTCAGGACAACCTCGATGCAATTAAAAAAGAGTCTGAAACAAAGGTTTGAATCCTGAACACACTCGAGGGGTCTCCCCACTGCATGTGCACAGTCAGGATAGAAACATGCACCTTACAGGGTTGTTGAGGGATTAAGATCCTAGTACCACCAAAAATAGGCACCATAATTTCTATTGTGAAATTCAACCAAGTCACCTGTTCCTAGAGCTTCACCCAATTGGACGATCTATACTTTATGACCGCAGAGCAAAAGTCTAATCTCACCTCTTGCATACAGAAGCCTTCAAGTTTAGAAACAGCAGTGTCATCTATGGGACTCTGTCCCCCAGGTTCTTCAGTCAAAGCTCATGTGTCCTGGTTGAAAGCGCCTTCCTTGTTTTCCAATCTTAAACGCGATCCCACCCCTCGTGGAGAAATAAGCGACATGGATGGGGACAGGATTCATTTGAGAGATCCATGGCACTTGTGAATGGGGAGAACAAGATGTCAGCACCCATTTTCTCCACCACCCTCCTCACTCGCCACGTGCCCAGGTGTGCGGCAATGGATGCCGGGAGGTGACATGCCAGGTAATAACCTCTGTCAGCTGTCACTGAACGGATGGCCTCTTCTGCATCTCTGTTGGAAAATAAGCAAGGCAATAGAGGAACAATTTGATGGGTTAAAAAATACACACACACACACACACACACACACACACACACTCTTTGTAACAGTCTTTGAAACAATCCGTGACTCCTGATTTCACTTTCTCAGAGAACAGGTCACCGGTCTCAGCATCCAGCAGCACTCTTGCCCTCGGTCCACACTTCTGACATCACCGCCCTGCATCGCGCCAACAGTAACTGCCCCTCTTCGCTGTCCTTTCCCCGTACATGCACCTGCTATGCTCCCACCACGGCCGACTACTGGCAGCTCTACAAAGTGCCACTGTGCTCTCACACTTCCACCCACCTGCCACAGTCCACTTCTCCCCCACATCTGCCAAGCAAATTCCTACTTCACTCCCAAGACTCATCTCATACTCACTTTATTTAGGCCCTTCCTCTACCCGTATCTTCCCAACTTCACCACCGGGAGGGATCAGATCTCTGACCTTGAGCACCGCCCTGTACTGCCATAATGCTGGTGCACATCCTCCTGTATCGACAGTCATTTATCCCTCCCCCATGTCAGTTTCTGAACTCGTTGAGAGCACAGACATTTTCTTCCTATATTGTGGTAGGTGGCACGGAGCTAGACTATCGATAGTGCTGAGTGTGCAGACAAAGGCTCCCCGACTCTCTAGCACTATGTCTGTGCCTTTGCTTACCCTCTCTTTACTGGATATCGGACATATTATGTCACCAAGAGAGCTTGTCCCACACCCCTCCAACAGGTGCTGCTCAGCACTCTACACTGGGCCCCAGAGTGCCAACCTGCTCTGGGTGCTTGGGTCCAGCTGAGGGCGGCGTCTCCATGAGCAAGTGCCCCGTAGATCCTGCAACCCTGAAGCTTCCCCAACCAGAAATGATTTACCAGAACCACCCTCTGAGCTCTTCAGACCGTTTGCACCTCACAAGCAAGAATTTGGTCTGATGGATGTTGAGTGTCTGAATTACTTAACCCTGTCTACCCTTTAATCAATTAATCTTTTACCAAAAAAAGGAAATAATATAAATGATTATTTATTTATTGCTTTGATTCCCTTCTTCACATATTCTCTGGACTAGTCCATATTTCAGGGCATGTCAGCTCTCTTCAATCATCTCTTCTTGACGCAAGCCGATTTCTGAATTGAGTATTTATTGCCAGCCACTTAATGTGTTGCTCTGTGGGGTGCTTTTTCCTGATTGCACTTAAAAATATGAGTTTATTCTTCCACAAGAATTGTCACTAACTTTTTGATGCATATTTATTTGATTATGTTTGTTACAAAAAAAAATGACAAAGCTTTACACATTTCTTTTGGTAATATCCTACACTGTGGAGAACATCTGTACAAAAGGATTTTCCTTCAAGTTAGTGTGGGAAAAGGGAGAAGATTTTCTCTCATAATTTCTAACGAGAATCTCAGGAATTCTCCCTACTCCCCTAAATTAGCAAATTAGTAAGACTTGGTTGTAGTGTCAGTTAGAAATTTGTATAAACATGTCGAGAACATTTGTTTTTTAAGATGTGATGATGTACAGTGATTAAATGTATGAAATAAATTTTAAAAAAGAAAAAGGAAATGTGTATAAATAATGATTCAGCAGTTATAATTTATGAACAGAGATAAAATCGAGGTCTGTCTCTTGAACTCGTTGAATTAAAAATGCAAAGAGGAAATTTGGGAAGTGATTAAGAGAGTACACCAGAGGAGGTAAAGATTATCAGGAGCCCACAGTTGCTTTTTCTGGAGATTTTTCCACTTACAAATTGAACACAGACAGCTGTCTGATGACACTCCATTGGTCCAGACATGCTGTGCCCTCAAAATGCTCAGAAATGGACACATAAGCTTTAGATGAGCTTAAAACCAAATGGATTTGCTTCAGCACAGGTGTAGCAGTTTCAACGAAAGCGGATAACTGCTCTTTAGTACCTGCACCCACTAGAAGAGACGAGGACACGAACAGCGGCCTTGTGGAGAGGGCCAACGGGCAGGACCCACTGCATCTGCTTCACGATGGAAGATGGCGGCCTGTGCGGCGCGAGTACGTACCTAAATAGAAGCACTGGAGGGTTACTGGGACTTCTCATTCTCTTCAGTGGAGCCTTTCAAGGACGAGTTTGCTTAGTACACATGTAAGATGAGGGCCGGCTCCGGCACGGGGCTAGTGCACTACTCCAGAGAAGCTGGATCCCACATGGTGACCACGCTCGTTCCCCAGTCTGTCCTCCTGAAACACATCACGCGTGCGTGCGAGTGCCCAGGCTCTGACGGGCTGCAGGCCTGGTGGGGAGGCCAGACCCTGTGGCGGGTGCTTCCCTCCCTCTCACTCACTCACCCCTGCTCTTTCCTTCTTATGTGTGTACACGTGTGTTCTATCATGAATCAAAGTAACTTTTAAAATATGGACTAAAACATCAGGTAAGATTTAGACTACTTTGTAACCAGGTGAACACACAGGAGGCCAGGAGTAAAAAGCCTGCTAAAAGCTAACAATGAAACTAAATAACGGGTAAAAAATAGAAAATATGCAGGTGACAAATAAGCACTAAAGATATTCCACGTCTTTAACCATTAGAGAAATGCAAATTAAAAGCACATTAGAGGTGCCAGCGCCAAGGCCTGGTGGGTAAGAGGCCCAGATCCCAGGTGGCCAACTCTGCAATTTGAATCTCAGACCCAGTGGCTTGAAAAACATGCTGGGCACGTGTGCATGTGTACCCAAAATGTGGGAAGAAGAAAACGATGGAAGAGAAGGGATTGCGGCGGGACCACTCCCTACTGGAGTAGTGCTTTCTCCCTCTCCTTCTTTCTGTCTCTCTGGCAAACACGTGTACCCACAGGCAAAAAGAAGAAAAGGACAACAGCAAAGACACATTAGGTATCACTGCACGTCGATTAAAATGGCTAACCTAAAAAATATCAAATACTGATTCAGGGTTACTCCTACATCGCTGGTAGAGAATATAAAATGGCACTGTCACTCTGGCAAAGGAAAAGGGGGGTTTTCTAAAGCTAAATACATGTTTATTATAAGACCCGGCAGTTGTGCTTCTGGACACTTCTAGAGAAATTAAAACTTATTTTCACACAAAAACCTGTGAACAATGGTCCTGCGGCGTTGTCCCTAATGACTAAAACCTGAAAACAGCCCAGGTGGCCTTCAGTGCACACGTGTGGGCCACCAATACCGTGCTACCACGTGGCAGTGGAAAAGAACTCTCAACTACTGATAACACGGCAACGCGGATGGATCTCAGGGGAGTTGTTCAAATGAGGGAAGATAATATCAAAAGGTTATAGATTGCATGATTTCATTTATAAGGCATTCCCAAAATAACCAAGTTATGAAAATGAGACATATTGGGACCAGCAGTTAGCGTAATGGCTATGTCGCTGGACTCCCACGTAGTCGACCGCGGTTCGAGTCCCGGACCCACTGACTTAAACTCACGCCGGGCACGTGTGCGTGTGTGCCCAAGATCCTGAGAGGAGAATGGAGGAGAAGGGATTGTGGCATGGCCATCTCCCCTGGGGGGTGATTTCTAACTTTCTATCTCTCTGTCTCTGTCTGTCTGGCGAGTGCACGCACCCTATAGCAAAAACCTCTCCAAAAAAAAAAAAAAAATGAGACATATTAATAGTTGCTAGAGGCTCAGGATTGGAAGAGGGAAGCAGTCGCTATAATTACAAAAGGTAGCCTGGTGTGTCCTTGTGATAGAATTTTTTTTCTTTTTTTGAGAGACTTCTTATTATAAAGAGTGTGCACTAGCCTGAAAGAGAGAGAGAGAAAGAGCAAAAGAAAGCGAGAAACCACCCCCCAGGGGGGATGGCCATGCCATAATCCCTTCTCTATTCTCTTCCTGGGATTCTGGGCATGTACACACATGCACCCGCCATGAATTTCAAGCTGCCAGTTCTGGGACTCGAACCATAGTTAACCAACCACCTGGGAGTTCAGCTCCTTAACCACCATGCCACTTATTGGCCCCATGGTAGAATTTTTCTGTCCCTCAGCCACAGCAGTGGTCACACAAATGTACACATAGGATAACATTGCACATAACTAATATATGCAAACATAATTAAGTCCATGTGAAACTGTTGAAATTGGAATAAATATTTCAATACCAATTTCTTGATTTTATGGTGAAGTTGTGGGAGATATTAACATGATGGGGAACTGTGTGAGAGGTATGAAGCATCGCTTGGTCTTATTTCTTACAATTACCTGCAAATCTGCAGTTACTTAAGAATAAAAAAGTTTGGGGGACCAGCAGGTGGTGAGGTGGTTATGGGTGCTAGACTCCCACATGGTAGACCATGGTTTGAGTACCGGATCTGGTAGCTTGCTTTCTCATTTTCTTCTCTCTTGCTCTGTCCCTCTCTGGTCAAATAAAATAAATAAATAAAGCTAAATAAAATAAATTTTAAGAATGTTTGGGGCTAGTAGGTGGTGGTTAAGGGCACTGGACTCCCACATGTCCAACTGTGGTTCGAGTCCCAGACCTAGTGGCTTTTCTCACTTTCTCTCTCTCTCTCTCTCTCTCTCTCTCTCTCTGCCCCTCTCTGATCAAATTGAAATAGAGTTAAATAAAATAATTTTAAAAAGTAAATGAAGTTCAAGAAAAATCTTGCAATGTTACAATAACACTTATAGTATTGATTGATAGTGTTGAAGTTCTAATTGATAAATTTGCTCTTCCAAGCAATAGTCACCCTAGAAATATGTAACAGGTTTAACCATAACTCGAAGTACCAGGGTAATGGATAAGAGACTGGTACATCATCCTTTTTATAAAAAAAACTTGCCAAATATGGTGTCTGCTGGCTGTAGAGAGACAGAGAAAGGAAAAAAAAAAAAAAGAAAGAAGAAGAAATCACTCCCCAGAGCTGGGGGTGGGAACACCACAATCCCTTCTCTTCCACTTTCCTCCCAGGATTTTGGACACACGTGCACACACACCCAGCGAGTTTTTTAAGTCGCTGAGTCCGAGACTTGAACAACATGGCCAGCCATGTGGGATCCAGACACCCTAACCATCACACCACTGGTTGGCTCTACTTTCCATTCATTTCTCAAATCTTATCTTTTCCCTGTTCTCACCTCCACCAGCTTGGCACAGGTCATCACCGATTACTAGATGAACTACTCCAACAGCCTCTTGACTAGTCTCTGTGTCTATGTTCTCTTCTTCCTTCTAGTTCATTATAAAAAATGCCATAGGTTAGTCATCTACTATTATAAGGAAACTTGAAAATGCCTTTCATCGGCTTCACCGACTTCCAATTACCTCGGGTAGATAACAGATCCTCGCACCTGAGACAGAGAAGTCCCTCCAGGGGACCATACGTTATCTGGTATGATGGTTAATTTATATGTCAGTTTGACTGGACCATGGGGTGCCCAGCCGTTTGGTTAAACATCTTGGGTGTGTCTGTGAGGGCCTTTCTGGATTACAGTAACATCCGAGTCAGTAGATCGAGTAAGGCAGATGGCTTTCCCCGTGGATCTGGGACCTCACTCAATCCACCGGAGGTCCGAAAACAAAAGGTGGGGAAAGGGGGAAGTCGCTCTCTCTCTGTTTTGAGGTGGGTTATTAGTCTCGCACTCGGCATGAACTTGCCAGCTCTCCTGGTTCTCGGGTTTTCAGGCTTGAATTGAAAGTGTGTCACTAGCTTTGTGGGCCTCCAGCTTGCAGACAACTGATTGCGGAGCTTCTTAGCCTCCATCATCGGGTGAATTAGTTCTTATAGTAAATCCATTGATAGAAAGATATATGTAGATACATAGATATCACACACACACACAACTGGTGTATAACTGACACGCTTACCCACACACATACGTATATCAGCTCCACTTCTTTGGAGAAGCCTAATGGGTGTTTTGTCCACTTCCAGCTTTATCTCTGCTTTCTCCCTACAAGCACGGGTGCTTCAAGAACTCTGAAGTATTAAAATCCTACTCACACCCTAAGCATTTATACTTCCATAACTCTGTCCATATTCTCTCTCCTTTTTGATTGATCCATGCTACCCTCTTCTGTTCTGGGAAACCTCCAAGTCCCCTGAAAAGACTCAACTTAGATATAATCTTTTTTTAATGAAACTTTCCTTGAAACCCCTAATGCAAAGGATCACTTCATTTTCAGTTTTGAACATACAGTTCAATTTATAACATTACTTTGTACTTGTGATTTACATGTCTATTCCCTTCTTAGACTTTAAACTCCTTGAGGACAGGTCACATGTCCTTTGCTGTTTATCTCCTTCAGGACACACCTGTTGCTTACTGAAAAGTAGACACTTAATGAAAGTTTGCTGAATTGAGTTGGAGAAAACTATAGAACGCCAGCGGTCTGATTGAATGGGCCGGGGTTACACAGGATCGGTAATTAGAACAGCCATAATTGACTGCAAAGATGGCTCCAATTAACCACTTCCCTTTACAATGAGAATTTGCAGCTCTTCTCATCCTGAGGAGGGTCTATTTCCCCATCTATCTGAATCTGGCCTTGTGATTTGCTTTGGAAAACAGAGGGTGGCAAAAGTGTCGCTGCTTCAGTTCTGAGCCTAGGTCTAAAATGGCCTATGCACTTCTGTCTCGGGACTGCTCAGTCACTCCAAATGAGCCGGGCTGGCCTACTGGAAAACAAAGATCCCATGAGGGAGATCCTGGTTGCCTCAGTGAGGCTGTGTCAGATAGGCTGATAGCAAGTTGACCCCCAGCAGAGGCTGACAGAACTATGATGCGAAGTTGACCTCGGTTACATAAATGAGCCAGTTGCCAACAGAAGGCCCACCCAACAGACCGGTAGATTCGTGAAGAAACCTTAATGCCTATTATCACACGCTGCTGAAGTTTGGTTGTATTTTCATACAACATTGTTTGGATAATAAATAATGATGTGGAAATTGGTACCAGAAGTGGAAGGTTGATATAAACAGAGTTGAGAATGTGCAGCACTGACTTTAGAACCAGCCAGAAGGTGGAGGATGGAAGAGTGGTAGGCACACCGTTAAGCAAAGGCTGGAGAAATGGTGAGGACGTTGTTCTCAAAGCTAGAAAAATGGCAAACTGTGTTATTTAGCAGCAAAAGTACTTGCAAAATGATTCCCCCTGCACACTATGCTAAGTGAGAGAAGCCAGTCACAACAGGTTACTATTACAGAACTTGGTTAATATGAAGTGGTCAGAGCTGGCCAACACATAGAGATAAGAAAATGGATTAATGTTTGCCAGAGGCTGGAGGGAGGGAGGAATAGGAAGTGACTACTAATGGATTCGGGGTTTCTTTGTGATGAAATGTTCCCGAATTAGATAGTAGGGATGATTGCACAACCATTGAGTTATGTCATTTAAGTGGTGAGTTTTATACTATGTGAATGATTTCTCAATAATGCTCTTATTTAAAAACAACTCACCTGCAGCAAGATAAAAGATTTATCTAGACATAAATATAAGGTGACAAAAAGATACCTAACTAAGGGTTGGATTTGGTGAAGGAGATCTCCAGGCAGAAGTGGAACACGCTAGCTGGTGGATTCTGGTTGCACACAACAAGGAACGTCAGAAAGACAGGAGATAAAGAACCTTAAGCATAATGACTTGCTGACCTGGAAACTGTAATAGCTTCGTGTCCAGGTATTTCAGCCAACAGAAGATTCCCAGGATAACACAGACTGAAGGCATGCGTTACAGCCTCTTGTCAATCAATACCCCTGAAATAGTTAAGGGAGACCATTTTGAATGCACCAAAGACGTCTTTAAAATTAATGTCATAGAAACCTCTCATAAAAGCCTAATCCCCAACTAGCAGTTAGTAAATCTAGAAAGTCAAGTCCAGAAAGAAAGTACAGTGTTGGCTTCTGTCCAGTGAAGTAGATAAAATAAGCAGATTAGTAGGAAACCCACTACATTTTTCAGAAAGTTGTATGAGCAAAAGTGACGACAGCTGGACTAAAAGGGACTGAAGTTGTGCAAAATTGCTAAGGGGAGCTTTCTACAGGCAGAAGTAGGTTAAGAAAGTCATTCATTTGCCAACCTGGGCTTTTTTTTTTTCTTTGAAGTAAATTGCTTGAAGTTTATTATCAAATTAAAATTCATTCAGTTTGTTAAGATATCTAGATAGATAGATAGATAGGTCATTAAAGAACTTTAAATAAAATAAAATTAAATTAAAAAATAAAAAAACCTGGGCAATTTCTTTAGACCAAGAAGAGTGGTAAAAGAAAAACTTTTCAGAAGGCAGAATAGGGAACCAGAAGCTAGAATGAAACCTTAGAAGAAAAACAGGCCAGGGAACTCTTCTCAAGAACTAGAATCAAAGTCTAATAAGGGAGCACATCTCACCCTTAGAGGCTGGGGAACTGGCAACATTTATCTAATGAGATTTCAGAATTGCTACGAGCCAGTTACCATTCTTCCTCTTTTTCAATAGGAGTATTTAATTGCTCACCTCATCCACATTATATGCTGAATCTCTTGGGCAAGTACCTCGTGTCTATATTCTGCAAGTCCCCAGATCCAGAGATACCACATTCGCAGAGCCAGAACTGGTCTTGAGCTCCGTGCTGTGTGATTCGATGAGTGAGGTACTCAGGAGAGTGAAGTATAGTTACATGTCGGAGGGATGTGAGCAAGTAAAACTAGAGGACAGACTGTGGCAAGCCGATTGCACTAATAGCCCAGTTTTATCCTGTATCCATACTTTTCATAGTGATCAGTGTGATTTTGCTACTCCTCTCACTGAGAAACAGAGGCTGAGGTCAGCCCCATAATGTGGCAGTTAAACATGGTGTGCAGAGAGTGGGATCCCACAGGGCCAAGTGAGGTTCAAATCCCAGCCCTGGTGGCTTCAAAAACACACTGGACACATGTGCTTGTGCCTCAACTCCTGATGAGATGGAGACATGGAACCAAAGGAAATGTGGTGTGGCCACACTCCATTGTTGGGTGTTTCCTCCTCCTCTCTGTCTCTGTCTGATATGTGCACATGCCTTCTGCCACCCCCCCCCTCCAAAAAAAAGAAAAGAAAAGGAAAAGAAAAAGAAAGAAAGAAAAGAAGAGAGGAAATAGAGGCTAGTTCTCTTTACCTATCGGCTTTGGCTGAACTTGCTACTTGCTTTGACCAATGGTAGATGGTGGAAATAATACTTTGCCAGTTCTCTGCCTTGAGAGCTTTTCCACTTTCTTTCTCCGAGAATCCTGCCTTCCCCATGAATACAGGCTTGAATAGCCTATTGGAACACAAGAGATAAATGGCTCAGTGGCCACTGTCATCCCTTAGCCTATGACTGTAGAAGGTACTAACCCCCAGAAACAGAGCCACCTAGCCAAGCTGGAGCTGACTGTAGATGCAGAGGGGACAGAAGGGACAGCACCCGAGACCAGATGAATCACACAGCTGAGCCCAGCCTCAACCGCCCAGCCTGAAGAATTGTGAACTAAATAAATGCTTGTTGCTGTAAGTTAGCAAGTTCATGGTGATTTACTGTGTAGCAATAGCTAACATAAACACTTAATGTCAGGCACTGTCTTACCCACTTTGCAGGTATTGGCTCACTTACACGTTATAAGTACCCTATGAAGTAAGTGTTATTATTTCAGAGAATGAAACAGAATTGAAAAGAGGTGAAATAGTTTGATCACTAACTAGTAAGTAGTGAGGCTAGGATTCAAAAGCAGGCAGGCTGGGACTAATGTCCAAGCTTTTAAGTATATAATGATTGCATTGACCAAGAAACTCCTTGCTTTATTTAACTTTGTTTTCTCAATGCTTGGCATCAAATAGAGGCTCAATAAATATTGAATTTCCATTTGTATCAAAATGCATGGCATATTCTCAATGCCTGCATGTTCTTAGCCGTGGGGAGCCACTATGTGAAGAATAAGGTTAAATCCTTGAACATCTATCTGCAATGTAGCTTCTGCTACTCCCCCCACACAAACAAACAAACAAAAAAATAGCTTTGCAATTCTGTCCTTCAGCAGTGTAATCTGATCAGAATGTTTAGGTACTCAGATTAAGTGTTTATGATCTGTTCGGTACCAGATATGGTGCTTTCTAGTGCATTAGAGAGGGCTCAGTCCTCTATGAAGTAAATATTTTATTCCTGTTTATAAATGTGCCAAGAGTAGTATTAATTACGATATAAGCACAGTTACACTAAGAGAAGGAACCAAGATGTCAGAGGCTTAAACAATAGGGAAGTTTATTTCTCTCATGTGGTTAGAAACCCCGTACAGAAACGAATTCAGGCAGTTCCTGAAGTTACCCTCGGTCTACAACTTCTGCACAGCCCAGGATAGATGAATCCGCCCCAGTCATCATATCTGGATTCCAGTCATCAGGAAAGAGAAAGATAGAGGGCGACCAGGAAGCATGTTCTTTCCTTTTAAGAACATGACCCAGAACTTGCCCAGAACCCTTTTTCCCCTGTCCCATAGGTCAAAACTGTCACCTGCTCACATCACCGGGGGGGCTGGGAATTATAATCTTTAGCAGAGAAGCCGTGTGCCTAGCTTAAAAAAAACATCATGCACAATGTGCGAATTACAGGGTGGGTATAGAGGACCGCTTGCAGTCTGCCTGCCGGTCACAGGGAGGGAGGGAAGGGCTGACTCGACTGTGGTGCCTGGGCCTGGTCTGCCATGCGGCGGGCTCCCCTCTTCTTTCTTGCTCCCTTCCCGAGTCATTTCTACTCCCAGGGAGCACTGATGCTGCCTGATATTAAGTCCTGGGTGTGTTCACCTCAACCACTGGGCCGCAGGCCCCCAGGGCACAAAGCGACTCAGTTCTGGCTCTCACTCCTAAAGCTAAGATACAATCTTTGTAACACCAGCGGGCCAGGCAGTAGGCCAGACTATTGCATTCACTCCCTCCTTGCCTAAAGAATATCAGTGTGCTGGGACCAGGAGTTAGCGTAATGGCTAAGTCGCTGGACTCCCACGTAGTCAACCACGATTCGAGTCCTGGACCCGGTGGCTTAAACTCACGCCGGGCGCGTGTATATGCGTGCCCAAGATCCCGAGAGGAGAGTGGAGGAGAAGGGATAGTGGCGTGGCCATCCCCCCTGGGGGGTGATTTCTCACTTTCTGTCTCTCTGTCTCTCTCTGTCTGTCTGGCGAGCGCACGCACCCTATAGCGAAAACCTCTCCAAAAAAAGAAGAAAAAATATATATATCAGTGTGCCGACACACCCATTTTAGAGGCCAGGAGCTGGCCCTGAGAGAGAAGTGATGCCCAAGATCAAGCAACTAGGAAGCACCCACACTGAGCTTTGCACCTGGACTCTGACCCCAGAGCCTTTCTTCATGCTGCTCGTCCCAGACCGCACTCTGCTGAGTCATGATGTGGGGAAGGGCCTCCCTCCCATTCGCTCAGGAAGCACTGACACCACTGAAACGTACCTTTGGGAATTAGACACAAGACGTCCTGCTCTTTCTTGTCCTCTAGGATTTCTGGGTTGTTTCTCTCCCCTGGCCTCCTTTTCATATTCATCCTCGCTCAGCCTAAAGCTGGGGTTTCCTCTGAGCGGACGCTTCTCTCTCTCCACAGCCCCTTTCCCTCTGCAGAGCAAAGGCAGGTGTCCAGGAGCACTTTGATCTCACCTGGCCAGATTCCGGCCCTCTCCCTTGAAACCTCACCTGTCACTGGCCTGGTGGGTAAGGCGGCTGGATTCCACACACCCAACAGCACAGCCCAAGCCCTGGACCCAGTCGTTCAAGAAACACACCTGGCTTGTGTGCGTGCGTACCCAAAATTCCGAGAGGAGAAGGGAGGAGAAGGGATTGCGGTGTGGCCACCCCACCAGGGGTGCTTTCTTGTCTTCTCTCTCTCCCTCTCCTTCTGGTGCACACGCACACCCTATGAAATATTAAAAGGAGAAATGAAACGCCCTCCACTCTGCCATGGGTGCTGTGCTCTGAGTCTGCATCTCAGCCTTGCCTTCTCCCGAGTTCCCGGTGTCAGGCCCCTGCTCCTGCCACCAAGCTCCACACCTGCACTGGGCTTGTCCAGGTGGAACACCTGTCTTTGCCCCTCCTCCAACTCTGCCTCCAAACTCCGAGGAAAACTCAAACTACGCTTTCCGTTTTCTGTCAGGCTGCTCTGCTTTCAATACTACCCAGGCTCCAAATTCAACAGTTGCCCCTGACGTCTTTCTCTCCGCGGTCCACAGTGGGGGGACCCTGTCAGAGCTTGTCCTTTCCCACTTCTCTACTACCCTCATGTGGACCGGCCACCACTTCTCTACTACCCTCTCATGGACCGGCCACCACTTCTCTACTACCCTCTCATGGACCGGCCACCACTTCTCTACTACCCTCATGTGGACCGGCCACCACTTCTCTACTACCGTCTCGTGGACCGGCCACCACTTCTCTACTACCCTCTCGTGGACCAGCCACCACTTCTCTACTACCCTCTCGTGGACCGGCCACCACTTCTCTACTACCCTCTTGTGGACCGGCCACCACTTCTCTACTACCGTCTCATGGACTGGCCACCACTTCTCTACTACCCTCTCGTGGACCGGCCACCACTTTTCTACTACCGTCTCGTGGACCGGCCACCACTTATCTACTACCGTCTTGTGGACCGGCCACCACTTCTCTACTACCCTCTCGTGGACTGGCCACCACTTCTCTACTACCCTCTCGTGGACCGGCCACCACTTTTCTACTACCGTCTCGTGGACCGGCCACCACTTATCTACTACCGTCTTGTGGACCGGCCACCACTTCTCTACTACCCTCACGAGGACCGGCCACCACTTCTCTACTACCCTCTCGTGGACCGGCCACCTGGGACGCCCACACCTGCATCCATCCAACTCCACCTGCTGGGCCTCTGGAATCCCACCTCCGCGGAGTCCCGTTGGCTGCCAGGAATGATGCTCTCTCTCCTTTGAATGTCTGCATCACTCCCACATGTTTGGTGATTTTATTTCTGCTTAGTTCTCTCTTTTTAGTTATCTTCTATACATTTTATTTTATCATTTTTAAGGAAATGTTAAAGCTTTGAAGGAAGTGCCTGGGTCTTAGAGACCCTCAGATTCTCTGCGTGTCCCGCAGAGCCCTCTGCGCGGGGCTAGTGTGTGGTGAGCAGTGCCACCGGCTGTTGGAGTCTGGACAGACAGGCGGGACAGGCAGAGCAGGTGGGGCCAGCAGGGTATGTGAAGGCGTGGAGGTGGGAGTGAAGGAGGTGAAAGGAAAGAAGTGGGAGGCCAAGAGGGTGACTTCTTGATGGGAGCCAGGAAGTTCTGGCTAAGAAATGGCATTAAAAAGGAAAAAAAAAAATAAATTAAAAAAAAAGGTCACATTTCACTGTATCTAACCACCATGTCTGATCCGTTCTTGAGTCCTCAGCACACTTTTGCATTCCCAGTTCAGTAGCCTCAGGTGTTATTTCCGTACATTGATTTTCCTAATTGTATCCCCCTGCGCCTTTGAAAACGTGATTTGCAAATGTAGCCCACTGCTTCAGGGTCTGGGCACTGCCTGGCCTGTGAGGAGATTCGCTGCCCCGCCCCCACCACCTTGCTGGGCTCTGCAGCAAGATCTGTCTCTTAGAGAGGCCTTCATGCCACTGTTCTACGACAATATTTTGGGTAAAATGTTCAGTTTCCTCTTTGTGGGTCCAGCCAGACAGGAAAGATCTGAGCTCCGTGTGCGAGGAAGAGCGGAGAACCTGTAATTCTCCTTAAAACGGCTCTGGGCCAGGGCCCCCGTCTCATTTGTGTGACGCATTGCTCCCCAAGGTTGCGAGACACCATGCTGGCCTACGAGGCTAATTCATGGAAATTACAAGCCTGCGTGGACTGGACTCTTTTTGATGTTATAGAACAGTTTGACGGTTTGAATTTTTGTTGGCTTTTTAAAGTCTCTGAGGGCTGAGTGAGCCACGGACTTCCTGGCAGGCCTGGACCTCAGAACCCTGCTAGTCTTTTGGTGGCGTTGGGTCCAAAGGCAGCTGAGCCTTTGAAAATGCCTCCCGTGTCTGTCCCACATTGTATGTCACTGTTCCTTTCTGATGGTTATATTTTTGTGAAGCCTTCAGAATACTGTTTGTGAGTTGGCTGTTTAGTTCACCTGGCTCGGTATTTCCCTAGCATCTCAATAGTACTTTTAGCTGAAAGTACCCTGAACGTGGATGCCAATGAAATCCTTAATGAAAGTACTCTAAAATCAGCCTTCAGGGCCCGACTTAGATCACTGGAAACACATTTGCACTGTTAAAAAAAATTTAATTGAAAGGATTTGCTTTCTTCCTTAAAAAAATGTAGTATATATAGTCAGCTGATCCTGAGGTCTCAATGTATTCAACACCACCAAATCCAGGTAATCGTCATCACAAAGCAAATTGCTACTGGTGTGCTTAACTTCGATGATAAATTCTATTTCTTCTAGGTACAAAGAAAACTACTAAAAGTTTGTCTTTTATAAAGCCAGTATGCCATAGTGGGTTTGTCTTGATTTAGTATGTAGGTAATTGGTATTTGAGATCATGTTTCAATGAGTCCTAGATTACTCTTATTATTCCAAGAAAGGTAGTGTATCATTAGGCTTTGTCAAGTCAAAAAGATTACCAAATAATAATAAAAGAAGTATTTCTTTAATAAATTTCTTCTCTAATCTTAGAAACTATAGAAACAAAAAAATATATTTCTTCAAATCATCTGTTATGCTCATCTTTTTGTTAAAACCTTCAGTCAGTTCCTTTTCTTTGTAATTAAACACGAAATAGCTTTTTTTTTATTAATTCACTCATATAACAGACATGTTTTCTAAAAATTCTCATTTCTCTATTCCCATTTTGGCTTTGTAAGCAAGCGTGCTATTTATTTCTGGGACTGAAAGATGACTCTTGGTTTAATCCTCAAGTAATTATGCTCAAACACCCAAAGAGCACAAATGTACCAGGTATAACTATTTAATTCAAATTCGAAATCACTAGTTATTCATGTTAATGGTTATAACGAGGTATTTTTTTTTCCCTTTTTTGCTATAGGGCGCGTGTGCTCACTGGAGAGAGGCAGAGAGATAGAAATAGAGAGGAAAAGTGAGAAATCACCCCCCCCCAGTGTGGAATGGCCACACTGCAATCACTTCTTGGTTTTCCTCTTAGGATTGTCGACATGCCTGCGCATGCGCCCAGCATGTTTTTTAAGCCATCAGGTCTGGGACTCAAACCACAGAGTCAGCCCTGTGGGATCCAGCTGCCTTAAGGACCATACCTCTGGCTGGTCTTATCATGAGTTTTATAGCACATATTATCATTATTTTACATGCCAGAGAAGGAGTTTGGCATTTCTTCTCCTCACTAAACTCCAAACATCACTGAGGTCAAACTTGCACAGCCCCTCTGGTGGGCCTGTGGCTTTTGTAGGGCAGGTGCCTTTTCCTTTCATGCCTCCTTGCCTCCTTTCTTCTCGCACATCCCCTGGTGTAGAGAGGAAACAGCAACAGAGGATCGAGTGGGCTGTGTACTTTTTCCATGTTTTTCACATCTTGTCCACACACTTGCACACGTTTAATTGGCAAGAGAATAAAGGAGGTCATTTTCTGAGAGGTGAGCTATGACAGTGTGGATTTGCTCTGTGGCCTTACACACACACACACATGCATGCACACATGCACACACCCAGGCATTGTTACTGCTCCCTGTCCTCACACCCTTATGAACTAAACCCAGCTCTCTGTTCTGGGAAGAGTGAGGATACGTGTGAGTTTACTCAGCAGCAAGGCAGCTCGTTCAGGCAGTGGAAGTGGAAGTGAGGACTTGGTACTGGCTTTGTGCTCCTCCATAAGAGTATGCTAACAGCAGCTCTGTCACCGGGCTCTGGACCCTCCCGCTGCAATTTTAAACTTATTCCCAAAGATTGGATCCTTCACCTTTGGAGTCACAGAGCCGACTTATCAAACTGAAACTCAGCCTCACAGCACAAGCTTTATTCAGTAGCCAAGGAATGGAAAAGCCGGAGCCAAGCTTACAAATCGACTTCTCGCCTGTCCGGAGCTGGGGAGTTTAAGATATAGCAGATGGGAATGAGAGAGCGGGGTAACGGTAATAGAAGGGAGCAATATTAAGAGCTTTTCCCGGAAAAGGTGGGCATTTTCCAGAATTCCAAAACCTGCCTCTTTTTTCTCCTTATAAGGTTAATTCCAGAGGTATTTCTGGTGATGGTAAACTGTCAAGGTGCTAGTAGGTGTGTCACTTAGCATGTAAATGACAGTATGATGAGATCTGGGGTCATTCAGAGGTCATCGTGGCGGCCATCTTGGATCTTACTGGTCCAGACTGGTTCTTAGAGGGGGAGCACTATTTTATCCATAAGCGTGCACCCTGTTCCCTAAACCCCACCACCAGTTAGGGAGGATCCGGGCTATATGGTGGGGGACTACACTACTCTTCTGCACTCTGGCCCACCTCATCCAGGTCACTGCCAAATCCACACCATCAGGACACAGAGGAGAGGAGCCACAAACACTGGGGAGCTGGCTCAGGCCACTGGAGGAGCCACAGGGGCAGAGGACTTACGGCACCGTTCCAAGGGGACTCCCTTTACCTGCCCTGTCTGCCTCAGAATCTCTCTTGCTTCCTCTCCAAAGGGAAGCCCAGAACCGGCTTTAGAGAGTCACCCTCTGTCAGCGTCCTCTCCAACGTTTCAGTGCCCAGGGTGGTAACTACACCTGTGCCTTGGAAAGACCCTCCTCATAGGTGTTAGCTATTAGCTTCACTGGGGATGGTAGCAAAGGAAGGCCATTTGGTAAGGGGGCCCTTGTGAGGATTCTCTAGCTGCGAGAGCTCAGCTATCTAGTTGTCCCCTTCTGTCTGACTCTAGCCCCATATTTGAAGAAAATCGAAAAAGACAATCTTCCTAGTCCTCGTTCTTCTGCTAAGGGCCAACTGGATTAGCAGGCAAATGCTCGGGCTTTATCCGTATCAGCCTTCCCTTTGGCTCAGTGCTACCTAAGCCAACACTGTAAATGAGATTTCTGTTCATTCAGAATTAACTGAACTGTTTGCCTGACCACCAGTGATTCAGTCGGAAGTTCTCTCTTCGACATCAGAAGGTCCTTGGGCTGTTCTTTGGCTGGTTCCAGTGTCATTCCCAAAACATCCCTTTGGCACTGTAACGGAGGCCAGATTTGGTATTCAACAGCACAAAGACTTCCCTCTCCTTTCTGCCAACACGAGGCATCTCTGTAGCTGCAAAGGACAAGATGATTCAGTAACTGCCAAGACTCAGAATCCGTCTCCAAAAGCTGTAGTAAAAATTATGAAGGAAATAATTGGCCAAGAACACCCAGTGCAAAAACAATGGTCATTTTAAGTGCAAATGCTATGGCTTTTACGTTACAAAAGAAGCAAATTAGTAGAGACTTCAGTCCCAGACATCAGTTTGAACTGTAGAGAGAAAGTGTGACAAAAAGGTTTAAAGATTTTAACAAAAATTGGCATTTTTATCCAAAGCACAAGTCTTGCATTTCATCAAACTTCTCCTTAGAAGATCATAAAATGCTCCATTATGAGTTGAGTGGAAACTCGATGAACTATTGTTTTTGGCTTGTTTGCAAGAAAGCAATAAAGTTGCCTTTTCTTGGCCGTTATCTAGATTGTTGTCATTATCCATGACATGCATGCAGCTATATTATCTTTAATTTTGTTTTTGCAAACTGATATTCGTAAGAAAATCTCCCCTTTTCCACTTAGCGAATTACTTTGTTTTCCATCTCTCCTTTGGAATGAGCTCAGCCCTAAGGGAAAAGCCATTGAGAAGCTCATAGGAGATGGACAAAGGTCAAAGTTAGCAGAGAGAGACGCCATTCAGCCCTTTTCTATAAAGAATTATTAATTTAAAATCTTTAAGAATTATTAGTTCAAATGTCTGAGAACCATTATCAGCCAACCCAATAGATGGCAGTTAGGGGGCCTGGATCTGGGTCTCACAGGGGTGTCAGTCAACCCAACCCTGGCAGCCTGAAAAACACAAAGCGAGAGAGAGAGAGAGAGAGAGAGAGAGAGAGAGAGAACTTGCACCAATCACAACAGGATGGATAAATGGAGGAGGAGAGATTGTGGATTGTGGTGTGATCACGCTCCATTGGAAGGTGCTTTCTCCCTCTTCTCTCTCTGACTCTTTCTAATGAGCCTGGACACCCTTTGGCAATTAAAAAAAAAAGTATACATCATTTAAAATCTGCCCTGATGTAAGTGCTAATGATGACAGAATGCCAGACTGCTGGACAGCTCAGTGGGCATCCCCTCCTTTGGTCCCCCAGCGCCACAGGGCAGCCACACCTGGGAGGCCAATGTACCATGTGACCGAGCGCGTGACAGGCACGTGATGGCTGCTCTTCAGAGGGAGGGAGAAGCTTGGTCCAAGTGGCCACATGAGCTCTCATTAGGACAACAACTTAGACCCCAAGACAAGCCCTCTGGTATCTTGACCTACCCTGGGATCCCATGGCTGGCCACTGCAGAGTCCTGCCTCATTGCCTGTGTTCGAGGCCTCCTTCACAGAACAAGGCTTGTGGTGGCAACAAAGGAGAAAATAATGAAAATATTTCAAGAATTCACAAGCCGTGCAAGATAAGATGATAACTATCCAGGAGGCACAAGGAGAGGGTGTCCTGGCTGTCAGAGAAACGCATCCGGGTCAAGTAGAAACTTCACATAGTTAAGACAAAACAAAAACAAAAACAAACAGAACCCCAGACAGTCCCCAGATTCTACAGGGATCTTTGAAAAGATGTTGTTGATCAAAGAGGGAGACAGGGAAAGGAATCCGGAAAATACCACCAGCCCGAAGAGTATCCTGGGAGCTCCAGGTCTGTCCGTCCTAAGAGCCGGGTCCTCTCATTCGCACTCCCCTTCTCCAACTGTCAGGAACCTCTTTAAGAAAGACTTCAGTTAAAACTTTAAACTGTTCACAATGTACCTAACGGAGCCCTTTCATGCCACGAGAAGGGATAGTGGGGCCTAAACACTGAGACACGTGTTTACAGGGCCGGAGAGATTGGAGTGGAGATTTGAGACCCTGGGGTGGAGGTGGGAGTACCCCAGGAATCACGTAGTGGGGCTCCAATTGCACAAGAAGGAAGGAGGTTCCTTCAGGATGGGCCCGGGACTTGGCATCTTCACTTCTGCTGCGCCGCGCCCCTCCCAGGACCCACGTTGCTAAGGGGCAATGAGGCTAATGGGATTAGGCAACTCTAACCCGATTTCTTGTTTCTCAATGAGATCAGGAAAGGGAATATGAAGTCAGGATGTGCGTGACCAGGAGACAGGGCAGCGCGGAGGAGACTGAGGGGAGACAGGGGCTTGCGATGACATCTGTCAGGCGGGAGACTTCTGCAGGGTCCAGGAACCTGCGGAGATGGCATGAAGAGATCGGGGCGACAGGCAGGTGAGCAGGGCAAGGGCGAAGGGCCCCTGCGGCAGGCTCAGAGCAGGGGCTCAGGCTGGGCTGCTCACCATCAGGTCCCAGCTCTTGGCACCCCAGTTTGATGGGGTTCCTGCTGTGCTCTCTACAAGGCTGCCCTAGTTGGGTCTGTCTCAGCGACAGTGCCTCCCAGGTGCTGCTCAATGCCACACAGCTGATACGGGGTAGGTGCGTATGACCCAGAATGTGAAAACTCCAGGAGACGTCACTCATAACCAGTGGCTCTAGGTTTTGTTACTGAGACGAATGTACGTTCATGGCAGCCGGGCCTCTGGGTACAACTACCGAAACTAACCAGAGCTAGTTGTTGTTTTGTTTTTTGTTTTGTTTTGTTTTAAGTTCTAATTATTTATTTTTTCCAGGAGAGAGACGAGGTGCACCCCTAGTAGAGTCCTCGGGCTGCCCCCCACTTTTTCCTCCAAGAAGCGTGGGGCACAGGAAATTTGCTGTCTGCAGCAAGGCACCCAGTGGAAGCCACGGCTGGGGCCCCTCGGGACTCAGCCAGGGACTGGGATTTGCTGGAACTGGCTGCCCACTAGGTCGGCTCTACCTCACAGATTGTTCCATTTCTTTTCTTTTTTTTTTTTTTTTGAGAAGTTTTTCGCTACAGGGCGCGTGCGCTCGCCAGACAGACAGAGAGAGACATAGAGACAGAAAGCGAGAAATCACCCCCCAGGGGGGATGGTCACGCCGCAATCCCCTCTCCTCCATTCTCCTCTCGGGATCTTGGGCACGCACGCACACGCGCCCGGCGTGAGTTGTAAGCCACCGGGTCCGAGACGCGAACCGCGGTCAACTACGTGGGAGTCCAGCGACATAGCCATTACGCTAACTGCTGGTTCCCCATTTCTTTTTTTTTTTGAAGAGGTTTTTGCTATAGGGCGCGTGCACTCGCCAGATAGACAGACAGAGACAGAGAGACAGAAAGCGAGAAATCATCCCCCAGGGGGGATGGCCACGCCACAATCCCTTCTCCTCCATTCCCCTCTCGGGATCTTGGGCACACATGCACACACGCCCAGTGTGAGTTTTAAGCCACCGGGTCCGGGACGCGAACCACTGTCGACTACATGGGAGTCCAGCTACATAGCCATTATGCCAGCTACTGGTCCTTGTTCCATTCCTCTCTCTGTGCATTCCGGCTGTCTCTGCCTGGCCCTCCATGCTGGGACTGGGCAAGCAGCAGCCACCTCTCAGTTCCCAAAGCCACAGTTACAGCAGTCACAAGCAGATTCTGACGAACGGGTCCTCAGGCCTAACACTGAATACCTGGAAAACAATGCTCGTGCCGGCTGGATTTGGGGTCCACCTCTGGGCTGAGTAGCTGTGTCTAGGGACAGTTGTGCTGTTGAGCAAGATGGAGTTGGGGGTGAGCAGACAGTTCCCAGAAAGCAGGTGGTGGGAGAGCCCTGGGACAGCTATCATACAGCGCCCTTCGAAAAGTTCATTGTAAATGCAGACTACGAAAAAACAATGCATGATTCAAAACTTTTTGGGGGCCAGCCAGGTGGTGTAGTTATTACAAGAAGAAATGACCTGTCTTCCAAAACTAAGCCTTCTACTTGTGCCTAAGATTTCAAAACTTTCCACAACTCAGGCCAGTCAGGTGGTGATAGTTAAGGTGGCTGAAGCCCACATGGCTGACTCTGAGTCCCAGACGTGGCAGCCTGAAACACACACTATGCACATGTGTGTGTGTGTGTGTGTGTGTGTGCACATCCAAAATCCCTATAGGAGAATGGATTATGGTGTGGCCATCCCCCACCATGAGTGATTTCTCACTTTCCCTCTCTCTATCTCTCTGGCAAGTGCACATGCTCTATAGCAAAACTAAACACAAAAACACACACACAAAAAGACTTTTTTGCACCCCCAAAATGTCATTCTTTACTTCTATTCTCTGTGAACCTTTGGAAGTACCCGTGTACACACGCATGTAAGGAATTTAAGGCTGGGGACCCTGTAGAGCCTCCAAGGCAAAGCTACCATCTTGGAAATAAAGAATATAAAGCTCTAAAAAGCAAAACACTTGTTCGAGCTCACCATACTCGTAAATTATGGAGCCAGAATTAATCTGAGGTCCGTCTCCAGCTCCAGCCATTCCATCGACTTGTGCCAACCTGTGACCTGCCCGCTTACCACCTTCCCAGGGACAGCGAATAGCAGTGCGCTCAGTCCAGACGGGATCGCCACCTTTTGTGGAGTGTCCAGACATGTGGAAATATCTCACAAATTCATAATGAAATTGTAATGCTTATCCGTGTTGAGAAAGCCAGATCACGCCCCCTCCCATTCCGTGGGCTAGTGCCCGTGGCAAGCTCGGGAGAGTAGGTCACCGCACCGGGCCCTCAGAAGTAGATCCCAAATATGCTTTGGCACTTTACGCCTTGCATCTATAGGCATAGTTTTGATTTGTTTTAAAGAATTATTTATTTCATTTCATTTACTGTTATTAGTATTTTTAAAATTTGCTACAGGGCATGTGCACTCACCAGAGAGAAAAAGAGAGAGAGCGAGAGGGAAAGTGAGAGAGCAAACTGCTGGGTCCGGGCCTCAAACCGCAGCTGGCCATCTGAGAGTCCCGCACCTTAACCACAACCTGCTGGTCCCTATCAGCATAGCTTTAGAATCTTGAAAAGAGGGTAGAAAGCACCCCTAACTGCGGCTCAGCCCTCAACGGTGCCGTTGTTCACCAGCTAACATAATTTTATCAACAGATCTTTATTTTGTCTCGTTGGCATTGCCTGAGCATTGGAAAACAGTGGAGCCTCTCTTACCTCAAATACAGTGTGTTTTTCGAGGATTCTCATAGTTCAAACATCCTAGATATTTCTTTCAGACATTTGTGGCTCCTCAAACAAAGATGTTGTCATCAGAGATGTAAAAGCCTATGACAAATTAAAATGACTTTGGTATAGCTGAGGCCCTCAGCTGGAATAATATCACCACTTGTCTTCACTTCTCTTATATGTATGGAATTGTACTTTGGGGACTTTTTTGCCTTCTCTTTTCTTCTCTTTTTCTTTTTGGCTGAAACCACGTCAATTTCAAAGTATCCAGCTGTCTTTCTTCTTAAGGAAGTCCTCTGGATTTTTGTGTGTCATTGTTCTCTGCCATTATAATGTGGCTCCTTCTCTAAACATTCCTCATCTTTTCTTCCATTCCATGGAACACAAACTGAATTGGGAAAAAAAAAAAGTCCAAAATAGCATCCTTCTATTTTTGCAGTTTTATATGATTATAACATGCTAGAAATGTCACTATAATTATAGCAACAAATTATTTCAACAATCCTCACAAGCGATGCTATTTATAGACAATCGGAAAAGTATAGAGACGATGAATCCTCCCTGGCAGAAAACCTGCTAAAGGCTGTGCCTCAGCCTGGGGCTGGGACCACCTGGCACCGTGCGATTATACGTGGCAGCGCGGGGCTCCGTGGGTCTGCATTCAAACACAGCACATGAGAGATAACATAAATAAAAGGGGACGCTTAGATCACAGCATAGCATTTACCCTGCATTCCTAGTGTGTGAGGTACTGCGTATAAAAAATCACAATCACTGCTTAACTCTCTTTCAAGATGTAAAAGTAGGCAGGCCCTATTGCCTAGTGGTTAAGCCAACCACAGTTTGAAACCCGGCCCTGGAGCTTGAAAACCATGCTGGGTACATATATGTGGGTGCCCAAAAACGCTAACGGGAAGGAGTCATGAAGGAGAAGGGATTGCAGCGTGACCACACCCCATTCGGGGCTGCTTTCCCCCACTGCCTTTCTGTCTCTCCATGTGCATATACCCACTGGAAATTAATTAAAAACCAGGGCCAGCCTATGGCATGGTAGTTAGGGTGGCTGGATCCCACATGGCCAACTGCACGGTTCAAGGCTCTACCCTGTGGCTTCACACCCAGCACACGGGCATGTGTGCCCAAAATCCCAAAAGGAGGGGGAAGTGGAGGGGGGATTGCGGCATCACCATTCCCCATGAGGAGCACTTTCTTGCCTTTTATCTCTCTCATAGATCCTCTGGCCAAAGTAAATATCCAAGTTGATCACCCTATGGGAGAGACCTGTCAGTTCAGAAGAATTGTGGGAATGAAGGGCAAATTGTAGGTCAAGGGAGAAGTGAGGGAGAGCTGCGAGCCCTTGTCCATGCTCGGCCCCAGACTATTCAGACTGGGGAGCCACGTGGTGTACGCGCCACGCTCGCTTCTCCATCGCCTCTCAAGCAGGAGAAACAATCTGGCTGGAATTGCTTGTTTGTTATTGGCTTTCCCTTTTTACTTTTAGCCTCTTTCATTTTATGGCTTTTATATAGTTTTGCTTAACAAAGCTGTACATTCAGGGATGAAATAAATTTCCCAGTGGCTCTTTAACCTCCACGGCTAGGGTGCATTTGCAGAAACTTCACCAGGGTTCAGAGAACTCATCTTGGGATGGGGCTCAGAAAAGAGGGGAGAAACATTTCACCAGAAGTAATCTCTCAGTAAATCTCGGCCTGCTCCCGTATATCTGTGTTTTTTTTGTGTATTGGTTACTGTGGCTCCCTTTCTGGGTCACTGAGCAGAGCTAACAGCACTGTCATTCTGAGTGTGCCTGGTAAGAAGCTTACCATGCTGCCCAAGAACTTGACCGAGCTGCCCTGGACACCTCCCAGGGAAGTGTGAGCCCCAGCTGCAGGAGCTGATAAGGACAACCCTGTGCCTTTTTTTTTTTAATTGCCAAAGGGCAAGTGCACTCACTAAAGACAGAGACTAAGGGAAAAGATGAGGGAGAAGCACCCCCCAATGGGGCGTGGTCACACCAACATCCCTTCTCTTCCATTTCTCCATCCCATCAGGATATTGGACAGGCACGCACATGTGTCAGTGTGTTTTATCAAGCTGCCTGGAGTCCACGATTGAAACCTCGGTGGGCCATGTGGGATCTGGCTCCCTCGACCAGGCTGGCCCTCTGTGACTTTTCTCGCTAATATGAACTATGTCCTTAATTTTCCCAGCCTCTTGGAGAACGTCATCCTTCGTGGCATTAAATGCTCACTGCCATATTTTAGACTCAATCAAAGAGTGCTTTCATGCCATGCGTATTGTTCTGGTGTGCAAAACTGCCTCAAGTCCATCCGGGCACATTCGGCAGTAGATGGCTGTCATGGAATCGTGGGAGCATACACACTGAGAAAATGGTCTGGTGACCACTGCCTGGTGCCCAGCAAGTGCCAGGGCACCAGTCTGGGACACACCTCGTGGGTAAATACAAGGGCAGAACAGTGCGTCTACAACCGAGGACAAAGATCCGAGGCGTTCATTGCCCATCGTCTTCTGATCCATGAGAGGAACCAACCTGGAGAGGACAAACAGCGACAGCACAGCCACCCCCAGTAACATGTGTGCAGCAGAGACCGCAGCCGCAGCTCGCTCGGATGAATAAACATGTGTTAATCATTAGAGTTTGAAACTGGTCCCAGAGTATGCTGCATTATAGCTGCAGACGTGAAAAATGAATCGTCACACAGACAATAACTATGCACGCTTAGATGGCAACAAAGCCACCCCTCGGAGTGTGGGGCTCAGGATGGGCTGGGGAGGACGTGATGTCATGGGTCACGTTTACAGAACAAGGAGATGAATTGTCTTAGGAGGCAGCAGGACGTTCGCTGGCTCACGACCCACCCGCTTTGTGAGAGAGCTCCAGATGGATGCTGAGAGTAAGATAGCGAACACGGCAGCGACGCGCTGGTTGGACAGCTACCTGACAGCCCTGGAAGAAGGCTGCAGAAAGGGTCCCTTCATTCAGCTAATAATACACGGGCTTATGTGGTTAACTGAAGCCAAGGGCTGGGAGAATTTCACAGAAAGGAAGAAATTGAGCTGCCATGGTAACCTGGACAGCGACAGATCTTCTGGCTGTGACAAGATTCCAGTCTGAATTACACAAAGTCGCCATAAAGCCCAGAGAGCAAAGTGGATTTAATTAGTTGGTTAAGTCTGCAGCACAAGAAGGGTGGCAACAGTCGTCCGCTTTTCTCTTTCCCAACTAACAACGCGTCACCGGCGTGAGCATTCCTAGAAGAGGAACGATTTTAGCTAAGCACGTGATTGCGAACTGATGCTTCACATGGGAAATCCCCAAATTTAAATTCCCTCAAAATTCTACCTCCAATTTAGCCGCGACTGCTTGAAGGATGCATAGGGAACGGGCTTCATCATGTGTCATCTCTCGACATCAAGTCTTCGAATACTCCTCCCCAGAGTCACGGATGCCAAGATTAGCACCTTCTAATTTTAACAGTCTAATAAGATAACTTTAGCATAGGATCCTTCTTCATCTTATTAATCAAAACATAGTTGCTAAGTGCATATGGTATTGTATTGAATATTAAAGCAAATTTCAGCAGAGCACGTTCCCATGGACTGGAATTTTACTACCCAAGATAACATCCGTGTTATCGCAGCCAGATCTGGGAAGCCATATTTAGAAAACTTTCCGAAAAGGGAAGGATTTAGAGGGCTCTTGCACACATAGTTTTTGCTTTCCCGTAATCCTCATTTCCTTGGTCTCTCAGCTGTGTTTTAGACTATTATCTAGATAGGCATTTTAAACATTTCCGTCACTCCTGCTTTGACCACTTCGAGTTTCATTCATAATTCCTAATCCTGGAGTTCTCTTTCTCCACCTCTCTGATGTGAGTGAAGACGCCTGAACTCACCTTTCCCCAATTTACCATTCGACGTTTGCTTGTTTTGCGAAGCCTCTTCTCATGTCGAAAACGGAATGCTCTTCTCCCCCGTCCTTCATTTCCCTAGCTTTCTATCAACACGATATCATTCTTCTGGGGCTGCCAAGCTCAGAACTTCAGATGTGGTGATCTTTATGTCCCACGTCTTCTCAGCCACCAAGACGTATCGGTTCTTCTTTTACCCTTCCCTCAGCCATACCACCTATTTTATTCTTGTCGATAGCAAATGAATTATAGTTCTCTAAATAGACTGCAGGGGGACCAGCAAGTGGCGTGGTGGTTAAAGGGCTGAACTCCCACATGGCCGCCTGCAGGTAGAGTTCCAGAACTGGTGGCTAGCTTTTTCACTCTCTCTCTCTGGCAAACGCACATGCCCAATGGCAGATTTTAAAAGTAATAATAATAATAAATAAAATTAAACAATTCTTTAAAGTAAATCAATAAGCAGGTTGCAGTTTCTCAGGTGTGATGTCTGAGGATGCATACTTTATTCAAACGTCATTAGACAATTCATAATAAAAACTCAAAACAGTTTACACGAAAGGAATATTGATTGTCAAGATTCAGAGAAACGTGGACACCAAGGCAGGGAGCAAAGATCAGCTTGCGGGAGTGGAGCTGAGGGCAGGAGAAGTGTCAGAACCAAGGTGGCCTTTCCCTTGTACACACACACACACACACACACACACACACACACACGCTTCGCCTCAAGGACAACTCCGCTCATTCATTCATCGGCTCTGGCTCGCAGACAACCGCCAGGCGTTAGGCCTACCAGCCCCACTTCCCGTTCCCACCTGGAACCTACCTTGGTCTTAGTTCAAATTCTCAAGGGAAACTACAGGTCAGACCTAACTCACCTGTTAAACCAAGACCGCACAGGTGTAGGGTTGCCAGACTATTGATCAGGGTTGCCTCTGTCAGGTCCCTGCTGCTCACCCCCAGACAATCAGCCAAGGCTCAGGAGGCAGGAGGGTAAATGCCTGTGGCTCTAAGAGGCTGTGGGTAGAGATGGCCTTCAGCAGGGGCCCTGGGAAGACAGGCAAAGAAACATTCTTGTCAAAAGTACTGTTTGCTTGAATACCCTTTCCCCACCCACCCACTCAGAAAACTCCTCTTACTCATTCTTGGAAACCAAGGAAGGGTCATTCTTTCTTCTCATGTTCAGCTCTTTCGCTCAGCTCCCCCGCCCCGCAAGGACGGTCAGGTCCAGCTCTGTGATGTAACGACCAACAACCTTCCTGTGCCCGCTCCTGTCCTGCACGTAAATCATCGACTGTCATTATTTACCTGCAGGACTGGGTGCCCCACTGGAGAGCCTTTCAAGGTTGGGTTTTGAACTTTATTCATTTCAATATTTTCAACATGGAACACCGTATCTGGTAGTAAGTGCTCAACAGTTGTTTTTTTTTTTTTTTTGCTTTAGTATGCTAATTGGTTAATTAATATTTATACATGGGTCTCCCAAGTCTGCCCCTTCCTTTAGGGAATTAATTGTATGTAATTGAAAGGGCAGAAGTTGGTTAGAAGCAATGAATTAGAAGCATCCACAGAAATATGAATAAGTCTTTTTTTAAAAGTCCTTAGTGGAGAAAAGTAAAGAAGAAAAGAAGATGTATAATTAGCCTCATTTATATAAATTAAAAATATATGCACACGAAATAATGGTACTCATTTTTCAAGAACACACGCACACAACAAATACACATCAAACACACTGAAGTTTTTGACTATGGAAAGAGGGAAATGTAAACAGAGAAAAGGGATCTTTTTAAAAACTTAAAAAGAAAGAAATAATAAAGGGGCTTTGCACAGATCAGAGATGATCATGTGTCTGGAGCTGAGGAAAATGATCGGCTCAATCAAATCTGCTTTTGACTTAAAGAATAAAGAAAGAAAGGATGAGCTTCAATATTACAGAGGTCTGGGTTCATGCCCTGGCTCTTATTTGCTAGCTGGGAAAGTTACTTAAATCTCAATGTGCCTTCTCTTTCCTGTTTATGAAATTAGAATATTATTGTCAATCTCATAGATTAGTCTTAAAATTAGAGAGTCCAGATGGTGGTGCGGCAGCGGAGCACGGGGCTCTGTGAGACCGACTCACACGAGGAAGCTCCTGTATGTTCTGAGACCTCCCTGAGGATGCAGGGCACACGCAAGCCAATGAGCTGGGTGGGGCTCATGCCATGGAGACCCTGCTAGGGGGCTGTCTCTCTCTCTCTCTCTCTCACTCTCTCTGTTTGAGTCACTTGAAAGAAAAAGAAGAAAGAGAGAGAAAGAGAAGGAAAGAAAGGAGAAAAAGAAAAGAAGAAAGAAGAAAGAAAAAGTCAAAAAATTAAAGTAGGGCCCAGCGGCTGGCACAGTGGTTAAGGCACTGGAGTCACACGTGGCTGACTCAGCCCTTTGAGTCCTAGACCTGGTGGTTTGACGGACACACCAGGCGTATGTGGATGCATGCCCGAAATCCCAAGAGGAGAATGGAGGAGAAGAGATTGCAACGTGGCCATGCCCCTGGGGACTGCTTTCTCATTTCTCTCTCTCTCTCTCTCTCTTTTCTTTTTTCTCTCTGGCAAATACATACACCGTATCTCAAAACTAAAAAATAACAACAAAATTTCAATTCGATTAGAAAATAGACATAGAACACATGAAAGGGGTCACTCAAGAAATGTTCTTATAGGGCTGGCAGGAACAGCCTGTTCAAAAGGAGCCAGATCACATATGGTGAGCATGGTTCAAATCCCCGGACTGGTCAAGCTGAAACACGCCAGGCTGTGTGTGAGGGTCAAGGAGCTAACTGGAGGACAAAGAGAAGGGGACCACCGCAGGTCAGGCCCCGGGAAGGTGCGATCTCGCTCTCGCTCTCCCTCTCTCTCACACACACTTTATCATGAATAGAGATACAAAAGAAATGTCATCTAAATGAATTCCTATAAAGACATCCTGACAGCACTTCCTATGGGCTCTTTTAGTTCAAATATACTTGCTAGCAAATCTACCCTTCAAAGACACCATGTCCCTACTCAAAAGTTTTTATTATTTTCTGCTTACTACATTACTTCTTTCCACTTTCTTGGGATTTGGGTGGACCGTGGTGGCAAAGTCAGGGCGCCAGAAATGATGTCTTATTACCCATGTGTTTAATACAGTGCGGAGAAGAGGTGGCTGAGAATGATGGCATCAGGGGACAGAGAAGGATGGCTCGTATGCCACCATGGAGCTCATTGGAACACCGTTCCCTCTTCCTTCTGCTATAACGTGAGGGGTCTCAGCTGTCACTTGATGACACACTAGCTGGTACTCAACCAGTCAAGGCCATGTCCACCTCCTTTCAGCTCTAGGTACACAGATTTTATTACTATTCTCTCTGTAGGAGACCTGAGGTTTCCTAGTACTGTGACTTTGCTGAAAACATTGCACATTTAGAATACCTTGTCCTCTGGTCTTCTATTTCAATATTAGCCATTCGTTAGGTACTAACTGAAACCCCAGCTCCTGTGCTACACATCCCTAGATCACTCTGGCTTTAAAGAAACCCCTCCTTTTGAGGAGGTCGTGCTTTGGCACTGTACTGCTTTCTCATACATTCCGTCATCTACTCGATCCGAGGTGTAGGCACCTGAGTGTAGAGAGTTCTGTCTTGATGCAGTCTCTGATTGTCGCTAGGCAGTAGAACACCCCCAAAAGACACCGTCGAATGAAGCATCTGCTTCTGTAACTTAAAATTCAGGTGATTTAAGGGAAGACTAAAATCCCAACCTATTCAATCAATGAGGAGAGGGTGGGGAGAGGAGTAACTACTGTATCCGTGAGGTGATGTCTGTGAGTCAGGCCCATTCTCTGAGATTTTAGTTTCCCTCTCTGCCTTTTTGCTAACCTTAAAACTTGTGGGCATATTCCCTGGGATGAGTCACAACCACAACAGGACTCAGTTTTGTTATTTGTAAAATGAGCGTGCTTGATTAGAACATTTGTCAATCCAAACCTTAAATGGAAATTGGATCAGTAACAGAGAAAAAATGTAGCTGCTGTGGGTGAAATTGGGGAGAAGCTGGGACCCCCATCTTTTTTTCTGTAATGCCATTCACTTGTCTCTCCAAAGCCGAGCTTGAAAACCCCCGGATGAAGCAGCCTCACAAGCTCTGAGAGTCACAGAGTTGCTGGTTCTATGAATGCAGGACACTGAACACACTCCTACTCCTTCCGGAGTGCTTTCCCCAGGCTGGCTTTCGGCATGGGACAGTTAGTCGGCTGTTCAAGGTAGTGGTTTCCCCTTACCCTGCCAGGATTCTAAGAGGGTCAAACACAATAACATAGGTCAGAGTGCTTGCCAGCAATAAATCCTAGTGGAGATGCATAACACATTATTTGTATCCAGCTGGTGATTTTTTTAAATTATATATATATATATATATATAAAAAACCATAGGGCACATATCCAGCCAAATAGACATAGAGAGTCAGAGAGAGGGAAAGTGAGAAATCACCATCCGCCAGAGGGATGGCCATACTGCAATCCCTTCTCTTCTATTCTCCTCTCGGGTTTTGTTCACGCACGCACAAGCGCCTGGTGTGATTTTTTTAAGCCACTAGATCCAGGACTCGAACCATAATCAGCCATGTGGATGTGGGATCCTAACACCGTAGCCACCACACCACAGTGCTGATCCCTTAAAAATATCTTTGTTATCACTTTGTACCACTATTTAAACATAAGGAAATACAGGCTCAAAGAGAACCAATCAGGCAAATATGAATAGTAACTGAATAGTAATTCTAGTTGCAATGTATTTTTTTTAATTACAAAATACCAAGCTACTTTGAATGTATAGTCCTGCCTCAAGCTGACTTAAGGAAACTGCCTGGCCTTTGAGAAACCCCTGAAATAAAAGGTGAGTTTGGAGACATTCGTTTAAAGCAACACACCTATGTGTCCTCCATAATGATAACTGACTAGCATTTCGGAAGAGTTTTGAGTAAACTCTGACTCAGAAAACCCTGAGTCGGGGCAGTGCCGAGGGGATGGGATGAGGGACTTGAGCTTGGACCGCAAAAAGGATGTCATCCAGGTTCAAAGACTGACCAGGGAAATTCCGCAGTGGCCACGGGCTGCGGCTCCTGTGGGCCTGTTCCTAGCTCCTGATCCTCCCCGTCCTCTCCGGGGGATGGCGTGACGCCCGCCGTGCTGGTTTCTAGGCACTCCCTCCCCTCAGCCCTCACTCTAGGGGCGCTCACAGCGCGGGGGAGGCCTGCACACGCACGCACTCACGCTTCCTCGCCACTTCTCCGGATCACACCGTGTGCTTTTGATTCTGCCGGCTCAGGACCCATCGGTCATGACGGGTAGAACAATGATGCCACTGACATTGCTGAGATGGAGGGACTTGCCCAAGACCACGCAGACAGTGGCAAATTCAGTGTCCAAATCCCACCCACTGCACAGCGCGGGGATGAGCATCATGGACCGGCCTGCATATCACTGCGCTGTCGTCTGACCCATTGGTGGCATATGGCTTGTATGAATCTCAGCACGTCCCCTCCAGGGCCATCTGATTCTTATGAAACCAAACACTGAAAATGGATGTTGCATGTCCTCATGCTCAATATGCACTTTGATGGGAAAGCAGCATGATAGACTGGTTTTTTTGTTTTGGTTTTTTAAAAGGTTTTTGCCTTAGGGCATGTGTGCTCACCAGAGGGAGAGACAGAGACAGTAAGAGGGAAAGTGAGAAATCACCCCCCAGGAGGATGGCCACGCTGCAATCCCCTCTCCTCCATTCTCCTACTGGGATCTTGGCACACATACACATATGCCTGGTGTGATTTTCAAGCCACTGGGTCCGGGACTCAAACCGGACTGAAACCGCAGTCAGCAATGTGGGAGTTCAGCGATCTAACTGTTACGCCATTTGCTGGCCTTGACAGCCTGTTTTGTTCCAAGAAATTTCTACACAAGAGATGAAAGAGGGCGGTGCAGGCCCTTCTTCACCTGTTTGGCCCCCTGGTTTCTTTTATCTTGCGAGTGATTCTTCATCACGCCCAGTGAATGGGCCTTTCTTTTCTCTTTTCTCCACTTTCCACACCTATCTCCCGACGGGTCCCAAAGATGTCATTCAGAAAAGAAGACCTCAGGGGTATGGCACTGTCACTGGAGAAGGCTTCCAAGACATGCGTTGTCACAGAGCACCAAGTTGTCCACGAACTCTTCAAACGGTGAGACAGCCTCGCTTCCATGAGCCACTAGAACTCAAATTCAAACCCAGACAGAGATTCCAAATTCTCTACCTACAAACTGTCTACTTCCGGTAAATCTAGATCTTCTATTGACGGCTTCATTCTTAGCCTCTGTGCTTCGAAAAGGATGCATCTTAATCCAATTTTTAAAAGTAACTACATTGGTAAATTATTAGAAAAAATAAAGTAACTAAACTGAAGTTCAACAAAATTTGAACCCAATATTATTAGGTAGCTTTCACTGAGATTTTCTAAAAGATACTTGCTAGTCACCAAACTTTAAATCTTGCATTTTAATTTAGTAGGAGAAACGGGGGATGAAAAAAAAGATGACATTATGACAGTTCTAAATCTCTAAAAACACTCAATCTTCATTTGTTTTGTTTGGGAAAAAAAAGAACTTGGTTTTCAATTCATTCAAATCCGTGTAGGCACTGCAAATAAAATTTTAGAAGACAGAAGGTCTGCAAAGCATAAATTATAGGTGCTTTCCCAACTGGTTTGTATGAGGGACTTGCTAGATCATAAAAGTTTTATTCACTAAAACTCAGTTCTTTTGAAAAATAAACTAACATGGCCTGAAGAATCACATTTATTCACTTAAGGGATTTGTTCTGTGTGCATACGACATGCCAGACATTGTACTTTGCATTATAGAAAATGCTTATAGTCGTGGAAACCTAATCTCTGTCATTAACAGGTATATGACCCAGAAAGTCGGTTGCCATTATTTGAAGAAAAAGGAAGATAATGGAATGATATATCTACCGCATTGAAGCTGTTGGGAAATCCAGTCTTTATAAACATGGATTGCATGCTAAATTCCCTTGCCCCATTTTGATTTACTGTACCTTATTTATAGAACATATACTATCCAGTGTTTAAGCACTAGTGCAGATACCAGAAGGCATAACAAATAGTCCCTGCCCTTAGAAAATTCACAATCTTATAACCATTTTCATGAGTAGATAATTTTCAAAGAAAAGAGGGGAGGTGTTTTTTTTTTTTTTTCCTCTGAAGCAAAAGTAGGTTCTAATAATGTTAAAAAGATTGAACACTGATTTTTGAGACAAGCTTAACACAGAAGAACAATGGACTGCCCAGAACCAATTCCAGTTCCTGGGCCAACAACTGACTTGGTTTGGAAGGATGGCCCAGACCCAAAGGGACCGAGGACAATGGCCTCTCTATCTATACAAAGCTGTATACTTATCTACTCTATGGAATACTATTCAGCCATAAAAACCAACAAAACCCTGGCTTTTGACAGAAAGTGGAAGAATATGGAAGATTTACTGCTGAGTGAAGCAAGCCAGATTATGAAGGAGAGACATTGTATGTCTCCACTTAATACATACCGAGTGTCTGCACTCTATGACTGAAACTGATTAACTAAAGGTTGTATAAACACAAGAGATGAGTGTGAATGCCAGATGTGGTGTGTGTGGAGGAGTGGGGCCTAAGGAAGGACATTTGGAGGAGGGATACGGAGGCAGAGCATTGACGGGATGAGGAGGTGTGGTGTTATCAGTTGAAGATATTTTGATCAACTGGACTGGGGAGAAATGTTCACATATTGAAATGTTCACATTGTAAGCTAAATAATGTGACTGAATGTATATAAAAAATATTTTTAAAAAAAGGAGCAAACTCCAGATTGAATGATCTTTATAATCTACCAGTTTGTAGGTGGGGGCTGTGGAGGCAGTTCCATTCAGAGAATTTTGTGCACACTTATAGTTGACCAGTTAAAAAGAGAATGTAATAGTAATGAATAAAGTGCAGTTTAAAATCCTTATCCTAAAAAAAATTAAAATTAAAAAAAGAAACTGCATGTTTCTATCGATAAGGAATTAGTACCTTTACCTGGCTATAGTAAGTTTACCCCCACACACAAGAAATTCAGAAGTGGAAGATTGATGCCTAGAAGCTGAAACTGGTGGCTACACACCCATCCCACCTGCTCGCACCCCACGCCTCCCCCTCGACCACTGTAGCACTAGCCTTTTGCTCAGCATCGTCAGCAGAGCAAGGCCACTGGAAGGACAAGGTCACTGCCCACAGTAACTTAAACCCTAAGTAACAATCAGCTTAGACCCTGAGTGACAGTCCGTCTACATGTGTTCATTATGCAGAATATACCTCAAAGATGAGGTATGTGAGGATTTGTAATAGAAAACACGGATTTTAAGACTCTACTTTAGTGCAACCTTCAAACTTAGTACTGAAGGTAGTCTATATATTATATATTATAAAAATTAAGGTACAAGTAAAACTTTAAAAAAAAATCTATATCAAGAGACCAACAGGTGATGGTTAGGGTGCTGGACTCCTACATGGCTGACCGTGTTTCAAGTCTCAGACCCAGTGGCTTGAAAATCCATGCTGGGCATGTGTGCATGTGTGTCAGAATCCCAAGGAGAGAATGGAGGAGAAGGGATTGCGGAGTGGCCATCCACCTGAGGGGCGATTTCTCACTTTCCCTGTCTTTGGTAAGTGCATGAACCCTATGACAACAACCTAAAAAAAGAAAAATCTATATCAAAAAATTTTTCATCTAAGTGGAATTGGCAGATTTGAAATACCATCTATGACAGAGTGCCCTCATAAAAAACCCTTGAATTAATTTAAAAATACAACTTGAGTAGAAACTCAAGTTGAAGAGGACTTGAGAAGTAATAGCCATAACTGATTAGTGGATTCTTCTGGGAATTCTCCATGTGGGCGTTCTATACCCAGGTACTGGTAATTCTGTACTGGGGACTGAGGGTTACCATCCTTCTATACCCCAGCCCCCAACATCATATCTACCTATGTAAGAAGCTACACTCATCTCAGTTCTTCAGCTAATTTACAAATGGGGGTAAATGCTTGCCACCAAAAGAGAGGACAAGTTTGTTTGTTTGTTTTTAATTGCCAGGGGGTGTGTACACTTGTCAGAGAGAGAGTATCACAATTCCTTTTCTTCTATTTCTCCATTCCATCAGGTTTGGGGCATGCATGCCCAGCATAGTTTTTAAGCCACTGGGGCAGGGATTTGAACCATGTTCAGTCATGTTAAATCCAGCTCCCTTTGCATAGCTCTTAACTGTAGTGCTATAGGGCTGGCCCAGTAATTTCAACAAGAAAACGCATTTGAATTTGAACTAGGAAACACATGAGAGAGTCTTTCCATTCAAAGCAGTACAAGGGATGGGACTTTTCTCTTTTCTGCACTTTTCTTGACCACCTGAACTTCTAAGATGATCTCTGTTCATTTGTTCACGTTCCAACCCCTACATTGTCTGTTCCCAACTTTGACGTTTTCCTTAGTGTCCTATTCTCCTTATTAAAAGCCAAACACAACATTATTTTTATTTTTAAGTCATATTTTTTAAAGAGAGATAAAATGTGGAGGGTCTATGCAGACATAAATCCTACATTTTATAAATTATAAATCTGAGGCATAAAGAATTTAGTGACTTGCTTAAGGTCATATAGTGAGTATATCAAAAGACCAGAGTCTCAGCATCTAGGAAGATTATAGGCAGATAGATGTTGAGGCTGAGGACAGCAGGATAAGGACGTGATGTTTATTAAGTACTTTGTTCCAAACCTGGCGCATAGTAATACCTAGAAAAGATTATGATAATAAGCTTTTGTCTTCAACCATCTCATGATACGTGTCACGGAGAGGACGTGGCAGGGAGAGGAGAGTGCTCAGAGTGAGAAGGCCTGTGAAGTTCCTGCAGGGGAAATCCTGCATAAATTCTTCATAACCCTACCTCCTGCCCCCTCCGCAGTCCCCTTTTATCCTGGCTCTTTGATTTAAGTCTGTCTTTGGTCTTATTTCTTTTGCTTCCTCCACTTCTCTGAACACCAAACTTTGAGTATTCATTACCATAAAAAATGTCAACTGTGCGTTAAATACGTGGGAGGTGAATGACATGGATACAAAACACAACCTCGACAGATTTCATAGAACTTAGTGGAATTTTTGTCAAATGCAAAAGGCAAGAATGTTTCCAAGCTTCAAAAAGAAAAACAAAATACACCAAACAACTAAACTTTTTTCAAAAGTTTTATTTATTTATTCCATCAGTGAGAGACAGAGGCAGAGAGAGAGGAAAGGACCTGGGTTCGGCACCTGCAGCAGGTCTTGAGGCCATGCTGAACCCCTGCCCCCAGCCTCAGTGAGCTCCAGATCATGGGCATATGTGTGCCCGGCAAACTGAGGGAGGTGCCCAGGCGCGAACAGGCAACCCATCCACATAGGTCTGCCTCACAGAACATCAGGTATTACCGCTGCACCGCAGTCCATCCCAGAACAAGTAAACTTGGCTGGAGATTCATTAGGCTACCTTCTTTGTCCCGGTAGAGCTCTGAGTTGGCAAAATCCACTCAAACGAGGTGACCCCTGGGACCAGCAGATGGCATAGCGGTTACGTCACTGGACTCCTACATGGACAACCGTGGTTTGGGTCTGGACCGGTGGCTTCATAATCATGCCAGGCACGTATACATTCATGCCCAAGATCCCACGAGGAGAATGGAGGAGAATGGATTGTGATGTGGTCACCCTCCCGGGGGGAGGGGTGATTTTTTACTTTTCTCACTGTGACTGTCTCTCTCTGGCAAGCTCATGCACTCCAAGGCAAAAGCCTTTAAAAACAAAAACTAAAAGAAAAGATGAACCCTAAAACCGTTTTCAGAGAAGCATATTTCCACTAGACCCCTCTAGACCCAATGCTTCATTCACCTATTTTATTCTCTTGAGGATTTATTGAATATGAGACTCCACACACAGAGAAAGTAAAAAGGAATTTAAGACAGAGTCACCAAATAATTTACTCATAACTTTGTTTTTTTTTTTGAGAGAGATTTTCGCTATAGGGCGCGTGCGCTCGCCAGACAGACAGAGACATAGAGACAGAAAGCGAGAAATCACCCCCCAGAGGGGATGGTCACGCCGCAATCCCTTCTCCTCCATTCTCCTCTCGGGATCTTGGGCACACACGCACACGCACCCGGCGTGAGTTTTAAGCCACCGGGTCCGGGACACGAACCACGGTCGACTACGTGGGAGTCCAGCGACATAGCCATTACGCTAACTGCTGGTTCCCCAGAACTTTTAAACATTTGGCATCTATCAGTAAAATAATTTCACATGTGGGATAAAACTAAAGTGCTTTATGGGCATCTACCATCTTAAAAACCTTTATCTTCTTTTCTTTTTTCTCTTTTTTAATTGCCAGAGAGCTTGCACATGTGAGAGAGAGAGAGAGAGAGAGTTTCCCAGTGGGACATGGCCATACCACAATCTCTTTCTTAGCTCCACTGTATCGGGATTTGGGACATGCACATACATGTACCTGGCTTGTTTCTCAAGATACCAGGGCAGAGACTCAAACCACATGAGATCTGGGTCCCTTAACCACTGTGCCATGGGGCCAACCTATCTTTTTTAAAAAATTGTAATTTTTTTATCATTTCTATTTCATGAAATAGAGAAGAGAATAGATACACAATACTTTTTGGTTTTCAACAAGGAGAGTTATGAGGAAAACAAACCTTTAAAAGACATTTTAACTTCATTCTGGAAGTGATTTCATCAAGTCTAAGATGACTGCATGAAGTGGGGAGAAAATCTTTGCCCTGAGACACTGGAGGGAAAAACCAACAAGGGTTTCTAGTACCAGATCTGTCGGAATTTTCTACATGGTCTTCTAAAAAATGAAATTCCTCCATTTTTCCAGGTCTCGGTTTTCTCTTCTATAAAGTACTGGGTTTATGTCAACTGCCTCTAAGTTCAGCTTTACAATTGTGGGAGGCGATGTAGTTGGTTTCATTTCCTAATGGTGTCTCTGCTTTTCTTTCTTCCCCAAGTCTATCAGTGTTACCTCTCTCTCTCTCTCTCTCTCTCTCTCTCTCTCTCTCTCTCTCTCTCTCTCTCTCTCTCCCTCCCTCCCTCCCTCCCTTTTGTTCTTTTAGAATTATTTATTTAATTTTATTTATTATTTTTTTAATTTCACCAGAGAGAGACAAAGAGAAAGAGAAAGTAAGAAAGCAAGCTGCCAGGTTCAGGACTCAAACTGCAGTTGGCCATGTGGGACTCCAGCGCCTTAACCACCTCACCACCTGCCAGTCTATTATCTATTTCTTAACTGGCATGCAGCCCATGTGGATAGTCAGACTGAGAACCGAGAAAGCACCCTTCACGCCTTCCTTGTTTTCACAGCCCACCTTTAGGCCATTGGTCCTGATTACAGATTACAAAGTCCAGATTACAAAGCACCTCGAGGGTGACCTGAAATGCCACCTCTACTCCTCTCCTCAGAACAAGGCCCTGAGAATGTTCTCTCGGGCTAAGCAATACATCTGTCTGTGAACCACGAAGTCGTTCATTCACACGGTCATTAATTTGGCAAGAACGTACTCAGGATATACTCAACACCACCCAGCATATATTTGACCTGTTGCTCGAAGTGGTGGGATTGCAGCAACAACAAAACCATGGAGTTTACAGTCCACTGGAAAGGTAACGGTAACAAAATAATAACATGGGCGCTATAGTGGTCATATTTTGGTATATATTAAACAGTCACCCTGGCCCAAGTGGCTTAAAGCAATTTTCCACCCATTTTTGCATTGCTACCAGAAATACTTGAGATGAGGTGAATTTAAGAGAAAGGGGGTTTGACTCTCAGTCCTAAAGGCTGGAAAGTGCCAAGGTGGAGGTGGCATTTCAGGTCTTTTCTCATAATTGCACTTGTTTGAGTATGGAAGTGTCCTTCTGAGAATCACTGTAAACCTGAGACCTGCACATTCCGGTGTCAGTCCTGATGTTTGCAGTACACTCTGCTGCCCGCCAGTGACTCCTTGGCTGGACCGGTAACTTGGAGGTGGGCGGATGCAAGTACCTGGCTGACCCGCAGGACTACGTGTCAGTAGTGCTCCATGAGCCATGGAGCGAGCCAGGATGGAGACACTCCAGCGAGGACAGCAAAGGTCCCCAAGAAGGTGAGCCTGACCAGAATAAGGGCCGGGCATCTTCAGTGTCGTAGGATGGTTTCTTCTCACAGGATCTCCAAGACCAAAGCCTACTGCCCAGCCTGTCATCCTGGTAAATCCAAATCTCTGTGAGCTTGTGCTGCATCGGCTGAACAGTTGCCTCACTATGTTATTGATTTCCAAACGTGCCCATCTCTGACCATGTTCAAAACAACACCCCTTTTAAGTAACAGTTATTTTCTGGAGGGTATAATTACAGTTATAAACCTGCCATTTCTCCCGCTGCATTAGAAAAGTGCCCTCCCGACACGCTAGCAGCCTCAGGCCCTGATGAAGGAAGAAGGCCCTCCACATGGAAGAGCTCAATAAATTTTATGGATGGCAGAGGCGTGCAGATCTGGAGAGGCCAGGTCCGGCACCCTGTCCCTGGGCTGGAACTGGTTAGACCAGGACTGGGGGAACCAAGCAGAAACGTGAGGTACCGAGCTTTCCATAGCAACTTGAGTCTACACAGACAGTGGACAGCAGATGCCATGTCCCAAGAGGTGGGCCTGAGAACTGGGGGGTGGCCTGCCTGGGAAGTCACTCTTGCCTCTGTGCCACTGGTTGAGTGACCTGGGGTGTTATTCAGCTATCTGGGTTTCGCAGATTGACTTTGTACTAAATGAGCTCTAAGGTTCTTTCACACTCGGGTTATTATAGGACTAAATGAGTAATCCTGAAGATGTCTTGTTCTACCCCACCTCAAGAGGTGAGCCATGAGGGACCAGCAGTTAGCGTAATGGCTATGTCGCTGGACTCCCACGTAGTCGACCGCGGTTCATGTCCCAGACCCAGTGGCTTAAAACTCACGCCGGGCGCGTGTGTGTGCGTGCCCAAGATCCCGAGAGGAGAATGGAGGAGAAGGGATTGCGGTGTGCCCATCCCCCCTGGGGGATGATTTCTCACTTTCTGTCTCTCTGTCTCTCTCTCTCTGTGTCTGGCAAGCGCACGCGCCCTATAGCAAAAACCTCTTCAAAAAAAAAAAAAAAAAAAAGAGGTGATCTATGAAATCACATCTAACTGTCTATATCGATATATACACACACATACACACCCACACACACTCTCACACACATAGTTTTGCTATAGGGTGTGTGTGCTCACTGGAGTGAGAGAGAGAGAGAGAGAGAGAGAGAGAGAGAGAAATCACCTGCTGGAAGAATGGCCACGTTGCAGTTTCTTCTTCTCCATTCTCTTCTCAGGATTTTGAGCTCACACACAGATTCTGCATGTTTTTCAAGCCATTGAATGGAGGACTTGATTTGCACAGTCAGCCATATGGGATCCAGCCACTTTAACCACCACACCTGAAATCAATATTTTTATAAATTACTAAGCAATGAATTACTCACCATGAATAGTCCTATAAAGCAAATCGTGTGTATGAAGCTGCCTCTGAGATACTGTGCTGTTTGTCTCTACAGCAAACACCGTGAATTGCTTGCTTCTGTAAACAGGTACCAAATACTGCTGCCTGTCGGGCTGGGAGCAAAGCGCAGGACCACACAGAGCACGAGCAGCAGAGGGCTGTGCCCATGGAAGGTAGTGGCCCTGTTGTACAGGATCCAAAGGAGTCCGGAATCTGAGTCTGCAGCGGACAAGCCCAAAGGCTTAAAAGCAGGGACTTACTGGTGCATATGGCTCAGGGCAGGATCACTCTGGCAGCAGGGGTACTGGAAGGAGAAAAGCCAAGTTTGGGGGAGGCCAGCAAAAGGGCACTAGAGTAGTGTACATGAAAGAGGGGACAACTCTCTGGGTCGCCAAGCAGGCTAATTGTTGAAATGAATAGACCCAGACCCGTCACGGGTCAATGCAAGAGGTGTTGCTCTGGGCGGACAGTTGGAAACATGGCACAGCTATCCTCCAACACATCCATCTGGTGGCCTGGGCTCGGCCACATGCAGTTCCAGCATCCACAGGCCCAGTCACCAGGAGACTCAGCCAGTGGGAGATGAAAGCACCCAGAGGAACGGATGTGGCAGGTTCTTAAAGTGCCTGGAAGGGGACCTGCCATCTCCCTTCTCTTTCCACTGGCATGGCCAGGCTGACTTGATGAAGCCAGCAAAACAATGTACCATGTAAAGCACCCAGGAAGACATGGAGAATAGATTTTGGAGAACTTTTGGAAATGTCTGCTCTAAGACCTGAGCTAAAAAAAGCCAGTAAAAGGGGCTGACCTAGGGACTGATATTAAGGGAGCCAGATCCCACATTGCTGACTAGGTTGTTTGAATCCAGCACCCAGCAGACTGAAAAACATGTGCGTGTGTGTGTTATGGGGGGTGGTGAGAAGGGCCCAAATCCTAACAGGCTAGAGAAATGAAGGAGAAAAGATTAAAGTGTGACTATCCCCCACTGTGGGATACTTTCTCTCTCTCCCTCTCAAAAACAAAAGCAGCTAAGAGTATGAGGATGGGGAATGGAATTAGACCATTTCAGCAGTACAATCTCAGAATGTGGTGACCATTTGAAAGGAAGGTGGAAAATAGGAGGGACAACTTTGGCAATGACCCGAAGTTTTTAGCTTCAAAAACAAATGAAAAATATATAAATGATACAATCATTTTGAAGGGTAACTTGGTGTAATTTATCAAAATTTCAATGGAGCATACCTTTCATACAAACATCCTACCTGAAAAACTTATCTTACAGAAAAATTGACACAAAGGTATCACTGCAGCATTCCTTGTATTCACTGAAAAAAGGAGAACTACATAAATGTCCATTAAAAAGAAGAGCTAAAATAAATCATAATATTGCCACCTGAGTGTGCAATCATTAAAAAAAAGCAAGGCTGATCTATATGTATTGACACTAAAAGATGTCTAAACCCTATTGTCATATTTAAGAAGCAAGTCACAGAAGGATATGTTACAAATGTGTTTTGAGAGGGGGGAAATGAATGTGTACATTCATTGAAGAAAAATTCTAAAAGAATATGCCAAAATTATTAGTTGCTATTTTGACAGTTTTATATTGTATTATTTAAATTTCTTTTTAAAGAGTGTCTATTTTGGACTAACAAGTGGTGTGGAGGTTAAGGCACTAGATCCCACAAAACTGGCTTTGCAGTTCGAATCCCAATGTGGTGACTTGCAAATCATTCCAGGTATGTGTGCATGTGTGCCCAAAAACAGGAGACTGGAGGAAAAGGGGTTATGGCATGGCCATCCCCCTAGGGGATGATTTCTCACTTTCCCTCTCTTGTGAATGCACACACCCTACAGCAAAAACAAACAAACAAACAAGTGTTTATTTTTACTTAAGTAATTGGAAAAAAAAATCATTTGGTGTTTTTAATTTTTTTTTTTTTTTTTTGGAGAGGTTTTTTTGCTATAGGGCGCGTGGGCTCACCAGGCAGACAGAGAGAGACAGAGAGATAGAAAGCTAGAAATCACCCCTCACGGGGGATGGCCACGCCGCAATCCCTTCTCCTCCATTCTCCTCTGGGATCTTGGACACGCATGCACACGCGCCCAGCGTGAGTTCAAGCCACCAGGTCCGGGACTCGAACCGTGGTCGACTACGTGGGTGTCCAGCGACATAGCCATTATGCTAACTGCTGGTCCCTTTAAATTTTTTTTTAAAGAATAGATAAGACCATTCATATTTAAGCGCAAGGGAAGGGGGCAGATGTGAGTTCCATGTATGTAAGAGGGTCTTCGAAAAGTACATCCAAAATATATAGTAAGTAAAAGCTACACATAGATTTCAGAATTTTATTGCACCAAAATAAACTCATACTTTAAGTCCACTTTTTTCCATAAATTTTCTGAAGTCCCCTTGTGTATGTATTGAGTGGTGACATGGTGGGCCAAGAGGTGGGGTGGGGAGAGCAGGGAGCCAAAGGCAATGGGCAAAATAAAGTGACTGTGTTTTTTTCAAATAACATGTGAAATGTCTTCTAAACCCTGCACCTATTTGCACTTTGCCCAGTTTCTCTTATTTTTCTTTCTTCTTCTTACTCCTTCTTTCCCTTGATTCTTCCACTTATTTTTTTCCTCCCTCTCTCTCCTAACAAAAGAAATAAGACTAGGAGATAGATGATGAAAAGAGATGTAAAACTCAAAAACCTTCCCATTGTTTTCTATATTTCACAAACATAGACATAGGATTTTTTGTTTGTTTTGCTTATGTTTTTAGGTTTATAATCACAAGCTCTTAGAAGACATGAATAAGCACTTAAGAGTATTTAGTTCTCTGCTTCTTATTAGGACACAGTCATATCTATAAAACTCTATTATTAACTTTTGATCACAGGTACCACTGGAAACATAAATTTAATTATTCATAGAATATTAATCAAATAATTAAATATAATTTTTAAAATTGTATACTGATGTTTGCAAATAATTTAAGCTTTCCTTCTCTTTCTTACAAATCCAGTCATCTTTTGCAAATATATTGATGAAGCAAACAATGAGGAGTATATTTGGCTTCAAATTATTTGCCTAGTTTTTGATGAGTCATAAATGAATTCATACTAACAAATATAAAGGTATTTTTTAAGTGTAAGATATATCATAAAGAGTGAACCTAAAGCATCACTCATATTTGTATAAGCTCACAGAAACTTATTTCTATGCAACAAGACATTTCATAAGCTACATATGAAATCTGTTACTCAGCTTCATAGTGACTAAACACACACACACGCAGAAATTGATTAGCAAATATCCCTTAGAGTCAGAGTCAGTATTGTTGCAACTTCATCTTTATTGTTTTACATCAAATAAATTCCAGGATATATTTAAGTAAAACGAACGTTTTTGCATTTAATGAAATGATGAGTTTGTTATAAAGGTAATTATTATAATGTAGATGGTGATACTTTTTCTAAAGTTAGTAATAAATATTGAAAGTGGTTTATTAGGTTCTTTTTAAAATAAATGTAAATAAGCTTCAACACTCTGGGATTTTTTGAGCACACAGACTGCTTCAAAGTTATTGCAGGGTATTCAGATAAGGAGAAAGTAGATATAATATTTTTAATTTGTAATAAAAATCCATGTAATATGGTCTACAAAAAATATTATTGTGTGCAACTGTCTTAAATGGTTATCATTTCTAGGAGACTTCTTCAGCTTTCTCTGCCCTCAAGAAAATCAAATAAATTAGACTAGACCGAGCATTAATTGGTTGCCAAGATTCATTTTTGTAAAATCATTTTGGAGTTGTAGATGTTCATAAAAAGGCTAATTGCAAAGTGGTTTAAATTATTATTATGCTGATTTAATTGTTCAAAACAATTTTCCCTTAGGATTATTTTTTCCAAGTCATTTATTTCATTTTACCAAATGACCTTTTAAGAAGTTCCATCATCAGCATACTCTGTCAAGCCAAAGTAGGAGACACCCAGATACTCGGGCACCGTTAGCTTTCGTTTCTTTTCATCTTCTCTCTCTTTCTCCTTCCTTCCTCCTCTCTCATTTCTGATAGACATGTACCTCCTTATGAGAACAAAAAAGAAAGACACACATAAAGTAAAACAAAAACCCACCTGAATTCCATTAGGATAATCTAGCTTTATGTGAAAATATTTCTAAATGATATACTCAGTATTTACTATGAAAAGAGGACCAGTCCCATAGCCTAGTGGTCAGATCCCACATGGCCAGCTGCAGTTTCAATCTCAGTAAATGGGGCTTCAAAAATACACCAAGTGTGTGTGTGTACGTGTGCGTGTGTGTGTGTGCATAACATCTCAACAGGATGGAAATATGGAGAAGAAAGGATTATGTCATGACCATGCCTCACTGGGGGGGGGGGGGGTGCTTTCTCCTTCCATCCCCCTTTGGAGAGTACACATGCCCACTGGCGATAAAAAAGAAAAGAATATCAAAGGGTTTAAAGATGTCTATATGTAAAGTATTAATATATAATCTAAAATATAGTACATAACACCTTAAACATATGACTATATATCTTTATGTTTCTTTTGCACAAATCTTAATTTTCAATTAAGCATTATTTTTAATTTGCATTTAATCGTCACAACTTGTTTTTTCCCCATCATGTATGCAGTGCATGCCAATCAAGTCAAAGATATTATCATACACACTATCATCAACAGATAATTTCCACTCCTGTGTCTCTTAAATTTTTTTTCTAAGCCTTGTCCTCTCTTCCACTACTTACCCCCTCCTCTACAGTCTCTGTACCTACACTTGCCCTCCTGCTATTACATTATACCTTCCATTCTTTTCATTTCTGCCACAGAGTGCAGACATTCCATATGTGTTGAGTGGAGACATACAATGTCTGCCTTTCATAGTCTAGCTTGCTTTGCTTTATGCTAAATCTTTTTTACTAAGCCACTTTATATCAAATGAAAGGTTTTTTTGTTTTGGTTTGGTTTGTTTGTTTGTCTGTTTGTATTTTAATGGCTGAGTAGTATTCTACACTGTATCTGTGCCACATTTTTTTTAATCCAGTCATCCACCCTTGGGCATTTGGGATGATTCCATGTCTTAGCAATTGTGAATACTGCTGCAATAAACATGAATGTGCAGGTGCCTTTCTGACTAAGTGTTTTCCTACCTTTGGGTAAGTATCTAGGAGTGGTATTACTGGGCCTATGGTAAGTCTATTTATAGGTTTTTGAGGAACATTCACATTGTTCTCCACAGCAGCTGTACTAATTTACATTCCCATCAACAGTGTTGGAGAGTTCCCGTTTCACCACAGCCTTACCAGCACTTATCATTGTTTTTTTAATCTTAGCTATTCTGACTGGGATTAGATGATATCTCATTGTAGTTTTGACTGGCATCTTCCTTATGGTAAGAAATGTTGAGCATTTTTTCATGTGTTTTTTAGCTGTTCATATCTCTTCCTTGGAGAGTTGCCTGTTCATTTGTTCCTTTTTAATAGGATTGCTTGTTTTTTTTGCAGGTAAGCAGCTTGAGTTCCCTATATACTCTGATAATCATTCTCTTATCTGAAGCATAGTTTGCAAATATTTCCTCCCATTCTGAGGATTGTCTCTTTACTCTAATTATTGTTTCCTTTAAAAATATGGAACACTTCATGAATTTGTATGTCATCTTTGCATAAATCTTCTTTGCATTGTTCCAATTTTAGTATATGTGCTGCTGAAATGAGCACAAACATAGTATCTTTAATTTAAAGTTTCTCTTATCAAGCATCTTTAAAAGCCTTGAAAGTTGTTCCTCCTTTCCACGGAGTACAATATAGTACAGTTTCCTCTCTGTATACTGATAATACCAAAATGTGTCAATCACCAAACTACATACAGGGGGAAGAAAATTCAACCTTGTGTATTTGCATTTGCTTAAAAAAGGCTCTATTACTTGATATCTGACTGCCCAAAGTAGAAATGAGGCTTAAATACGGGCAGTCTGCCTTGCTGTTCCCTCTCCATCCACACATAGAGTAAGAGTCCACGTCAATATGAAGGCAGAGACTCCCTGACCTTCCCATCTTAATGAGGCCCTGAAAAGAGTAGGAAAGGTGGGACACAGACTAGGATGTATTTACAGATGATCAAACTCACCATTCCTTAATGGCTAAAACCTGGGTATCTCTAAAATATCATTAGCTCTCAATGATGTGCAGGTTCAGTCCTGGGCCAGGCAGCTTGAAAAACACACCTGGCCTGTGTGCACATGTGCCTATAAATGCCCGAAGGAGAAGGGACTGCGGGGCGGCCATCCCCCGAGGAAGTAATTTCTCACTTTCTCTGCCACCTACCCTCCCCCAGTCACCCACCCTCCCCCAGTCACCCAGCCTCCCCCGCACACATGCCCTACGGCAAAACTAAAACGAACAAAAACTTCCCACAGCCCGAAGATCTCTTTGACTCATTCTCTTCATTACCTCGTATCTCTCTCCTTGAGTTCTATCTCCCGCCAGTACTCAGAACCTACATACCCTGTGCATGGCCAGCATTTTCTGTAATAACCTTGTAAAACATTTCCCTTCAAAATTTGTCATGAGGGGCCAGCAGGTGGTGTGGTGGTTAAGGTGCTGGATTCCCACATGGCCAACTGCAGTTGAAGCCCCAGACCTGGCGGCCTGAAAATCATACCAGGCACATGTGTGTGTTGTCCAGAATCCCAGGAGAAGAATGGAGGAGAAAGGACTGTAGTATGACCATCCCCCCTGGGGATAATTTCTCACTTTTCCCTCTCTCCATCTCGCTCCAGTGAGTGTATGTACCCTATTGCAAAAACCTAATAAAAAAGAAAATTGTCATGATCTGAAATGAAATAATTTTAAGTTAAAAGAGATTTTTTTAATTTTAGATCACTATATTAATAAAGAGTATATTATAAAATTAATTTACTATAATATTCTATAATGTCAATTCTATGTATAAAAATGTTTAGCTTTTTGGGAACCAGCAGTTAGCGTAATGGCTATGTCGCTGGACTACCACGTAGTCGACCACGGTTTGCATCCCGGACCCGGTGACTTAAAACTCACACCGGGCGCATGTGCGTGCGTGCCCAAGATCCCGAGAGGAGAATGGTGGAGAAGGGATTGCAGCGTGACCATCCCCCCTGGGGGGCGATTTCTCGCTTTCTGTCTCTCTCTCTCTGTCTGGCGAGCACACGCGCCCTATAGCAAAAATCTCTCCAAAAAAAAAAATGTTTAGCTTTTCTCATTTATTATGTGACACATGCCATTTGCTTTAGTTTAATTATGGAAGAAAAAAGGATGGTTTAGTAATAAATTTCAAAATGATACTGTATGTGATTTGGGGACTGATGTATATTAAAATGTAGATTAAATTTTAATTACATGTTACATCATCAGGATTTGACTACTTCAGTAACTGGTGTTTAGAATTCCTGCATTTTGTCATTTAAAAAGCAACTGGTTCATTTTTATCATTGTGAAGTCCTAATGATGATAAGAAAGGAATGTATAGGCTGCTATTTGCAAGCACTTTGCAAGTAACACATTTGTATTAGATGGAAGCCAAACTAGACATAATTGTTCCTACACATTTTCTTTTTCTGTTATTAAGTATCTGAGACATCTTGATGAGCTTTATAAGAATTTTGGTATCTGGCTAACACTCTGGTGAAGAGTATCTGGAGTCAGATTTACAGAAATATTATTACTTGTTTCTCAATCACCTACATTCTAACACTAGTGTTCCTTACGTGGTGTTAAACCAAAGAACCCTTCCACAGCCCCAGTGTGCAGCTGGAAAAATTCATTGAAAATGAAGTGAAGATTGAAACCAATGGTGTTCGGCCAAGTCTTAATCACGCTTATTCTGAACTCTGACCACGGTCACGCTCGCACTCTTGGTGTGTGGAGAGGCCTGGAACTGCTGTCCTTCTCACTCAGTCCTGTGAAATACCTTCATGGTGTTCTAGGTGTTCACAGACCACTGGCTAGGACACAGTGCTGTCCACCAATGGTTCTCATGCCTTAGGGAGCACCAGCATCAACTGGAGAGGTAGCTGAAGCAGATCCCCGTGTCCCACCTCCAGAACCAGCTCATTCGGTGTACCTGGGGGTGGGGGAGAGGGGGCCAACAGCTTGCGCCTCCGACAGTTCTCAGATGACGCTGACGCCTCTGGTTCCACATCCTCACTGGAAGGCCCACAGCCCCCCACTGCCAACTGAGCTCTCCATTCACTGCCTGATTCCAGTCTCCTATTCTTGCCTCTTTTCGGAATACCTGTCACTCCACACTCCATCCCCTGAGTTCTACTTGTGGAAACCCTGCCTATCTTCAAGGCAAACTGCCCTGCCCCTTCCTGGAGCTGACCTGTTCTCTCCAGAGCTCCCTGGTCATCCTGTGAGAGAGCAGGCTGGCCACTCCTTCAGCTACACAAGTCAAGCGCAAGCTCTGGACAAGGCTCCCAGGAAAGTGCCTAAGCATGAAAGTGGAGGAACTGAAGAGCTTCTCTGTGTGGAGGTCAGATTTGTGTCTCTCTGTCATTTGCTGAGTTAAAAATTCCCTAATTGTAGAAACTCTATCTTATTCATTGCATACCTTCTAAAAGAACTAGTGCCCAAGTAAGCATTTAATAAGGTTACTTCTCATTTTAATTGGCTCAAGAAAAGCATTATTTATGTATTCAACAAATATTATTGGATATGCTATGATGAATGAGGCAGACGTAATCCAGCCCTCATAATAATGACGACAATCATAATGATTTATGGTGTATTTATTATCTGCCAGGCTCTGTTCTAAGTATGTTATATTTATTAACTCATTTAAACTTCAAAACCAGTCTATATGGTAGGTACCCTAACTCTCTTCATTTTACAGAGAGAACATCTGAATAATCTGCTTAGGCTCATACAGCTAAGAAAAGGAGCCAGGATTTAGAAGCCAGATGACCTGGGCCAGAGCCATTTACCATGACGTTAACATATTCTAGCGAAAAGGAGAATGAATTAAATCCAACCCTGATGCGTGCTAGGAGTGAGAAGTAAAGGATGCTATGACACTGTGCAGGTGACAGGAGTAAATTTCTGAGGTGGTCAGGAAAGGCTCTGTACAGAAAATGGTTTCTAAGCCAAGACTGAAAGGAGTCAGGACAGCAAAGGGAGAGGGTACAGTTAGTGTCATAAGTCACAGGAAAAGCCCATGTGTAGTTGGAAAGGGACACAGAAGAACACGTGTGTATTAGAAGGTGCCGCTAAAAGGCAACTTCGGGAACAGGATATTCAGGGTGGTCGAGATCTCACTGAAATCCACCTCAGAGCCACGGGAAGCCATGGCGCTGTCTCAGCAGGGCGGCCGCATCGTTGGACGGGCACCGATGGGAAGGGGACAAGCACAGACGTGGAGGGGTGGCCGAGAGGCAAGGACGACAGTCCGGGCAGAAGAGGACGGTGGCTGTTGTTAGGACGATGGCAGTGGGAACAGAGGAATGGATGGATTTCAGCAAGATTTAGGAGGAAAAATAAAACTTGTTGATTAACTGAATGTGATCACAGAGGGAGAAGTGCCAAGAAAGATTCTGATCACTGCCTCACAGCAGGTTATAATGGAGAGCAACTGAAGGGGTGACTTTTTCTTTTTAATTATTTATCATTATCATCATAATTATTATTATTTAAGGTTCCTAGAGGCATGTGTGCTCACCAGAGAGAGAGGGGGAAAGTGAGAAAGCAAGCTGCCAGGTCTGGGACTTGAACCACGGCCAATCATGTGGGAGTCTAGCACCTTAACCACCATGCCACCTGCTGGCCCCGGAAGGGGTGACTTTTGTATTAAAACAGTGGAAAGACCCAGCCCTGTGAAGATCTAGGAGGTGAAATCAGAGGCAGGGGTTACCGCAAGTTCCAAAGCCCTGGTGGCACTGAGCTTGAGGGGTGCCAAAAAGAGGAAGAAGGCAGCATGTCTGGGAGAGGGATGGCATGGGGGAGGACAGAACGCAGAGACTGTGTGACAGGACCCGGTCATCAGAGCCTCACGGGCCAGCGCAAAGTTCAGAATTAGTCCAAGTGAACTAGGAGCCTCTGGGCAGTTTGGGACAGGACAGAGTCATGTGTGGTCGTGTTTAAATTCAGAGAATCAGTGAGAGCAAAGCAAGAAGGCACCGAGGAAGGCATGTGGAGGCTGTTGTGATGGTTTGGAGGGCCGGAGGCTTCGGCTAGGGCAGTAGAAGGAAATGGAATCAGGACGCATTTGGACATGGTGATAGCAGGATTACTGATGGGTGCCACTGACAATGACGGGACTGAGGGGGCCAGACTTTGTCTTGAACAACGTTGGCAGGTGGAGCTTGCTGTTACTAGGAGAACACGAGGGAGGAACAGCTCAGTCAGACGAGTGAACATGGTTCTGTTCCGCTGTGTTGTTTAAGGGGCAGGCTCAGGTAGAACGTTGTCACTCATGTACCTGATTGTCAGAGAGTTATACTGATAATCGGGTATATGAATGCAGAGCACAACGCCAAGGCTGGGGGTGTATGTTTAAAGTCTTAAACTACCCGACTGGATAAGAGTCTCTCTTAAAGTGAGGGGAAGGCGGGTAGCCCTGAGCTCTGGGACAACCCAACTTGTAGAGGTTGGACAGGCCAGTGGATGTGAGAAGAAGTAACCAGAAAAAAATTAGGATTGTCACAGAAGCCAAAAGAAGAAAATGGTTCTAGGAGAAAGAGGTCAAATGCGGGACAACTATAAGGTCAAGACGAGGCTACAGAAGTGGCCTGTGACCCCCTGTGGGCCACTGGGGACCTCGGCAGGGGCGATGTCAGTGGTGTGGTGGCTGCAGCCACAGCCTGGGAGGTCGAGATGAGGAGAGCAGCAGAGGGAGTGATGCCGACCACATCCATCCTGACGTGTGGGGTGTAAACCAAGAAGGGGGTGAGGTCTGAAGGGATCGGGGTGACGCTGCAGGTAGAAAGGAGGTGGGGCTAAAAGGGAGGGGCCCAGAGAGAGAAAACAGCTGTAACCTGCCTCGAAGGCCAGAGGAGACAACAGAGGTGGGGGGGGGGGGGCAGCTTCAGATGGAAGCAGAGATCGTGCACCTACCAAAACGGGAGGGAGGAATACCACGGAGGTGCAGATGCAGTCGGCTGGTGGGTTTGGTAGGAGGAAGATGAATCAGTTCATTTCCATTTTCTAGTTATTATTTTCAATGAAGAATGAGTTGGAAAAGCTGAGCATGATGGGTGATTGAATACAGCCATTGTAAAAGGCAGTAAGACGGTGTGACAGAGTCACATACGCATGCAAACTCCAGGGAAGCCAAGCGGGGCTCGACGGCAGTACTCAGAGACTGTGGTCGGGCATTTCAGTGAGACCAGTCGGCACAGTTAGGACTTTTTCCCCACCAAGTTCCAGCTGCCTTGGAGAAGGCGTGGAGTGACAGGAACGGTTGAAAGAGAAATGGAGGCATGCCAGGCAAGTGTGACAAAGGGAGAAACACACACGAGGCCGAAAGAAGTGATCCCGATGACAGGTTCTGGGATGAGGAAGGTGTGGTGGGGCGAGTCCATAGATTTGAGATCTTGATAACCTGTAGGAATCACTGATGTTGGGCATTAAAGTATATGAGTCATTTTATTTTTACTTTTTATGTTGTTTGGCCAGAGGGCATGTGTATTTGCCAGAGAGGAAGGGAGAGGGACAAAGCACTCCTCAGTAGGGTGTGGTCATACTACAATCCCTTCTCCTCCATTTCTCTGCCCTGTCAGGAGTTTGGACACATGCGCTCAGGACCTTTGTCAAGCCACCAGAGCTGGGATTGGAACCACACAGTCGTCTCTGTAGGCACTAGGCCACAGAGGGCCAGCCTTAGGGTATACGAATAGAGGGAAGTAACATGTAGGGAGGGATATTTACAACCACATCTCTATTAGTATAGAGAAGGCCATGAATGCAATCCTTTCCTTGATTTGATTACTGCACATGGCATGCATGCTATGAAAAACCATTTTGTATCCTGCAAAGGTGTACAGCAATTAAATGTACATATGAAATTATAACATAAAAAATTTAAAACGGAAATACATAAAAGAAAATAAAGGTCATGTGCTTGCATCATGGGTCAGAAACAGTAACTTAAAAACCCTGTGGCCAGATGCATTTCCTGTTCAGATTTTTTTGCATTTCACAAAAGAAATATGGCGTACACGGGGTGTATTATGTAACACCCCGGTGAGATCCAGGGCAGCACCTTCTAATCAAACACATGAATATTTCTGTAGCGACACCATTCATTTTCACACCAAGTGAGATAAAAAAAGATTATTAACAGGCTTGGGACAAGCCAGGTCAAGTCATCTTGCCAAGTGAGTTAAGGCACGGTCGGGTTTAGCCTCTGCATGAGTGGCACTGCGTGAGTAAACAGAGGTGTCGGGGCTGTTTAAAACCTGGGACTGCAGATAAGAGATTGTGAATACAACAACCCTCTGTGCCCTGAGTCATTTGATTTTTGTCTGTTCTCTTCTTTTCTCTTTTTCTCCTGAGAGATTTCATCGTCCCCAAGGAAAAGAGTCACAATGTCCAAGTCGGCACATTTTGCTGTATCGTTTCCCTGATTATCAAACGAATTTACCACTCCTCATCTAGAGGAATAAAAGCCCACTACCGAGTTTTACACTCAACCCATGAAAAACTTAATCTTCTGTACAACATGTGAACAAAACTAGACTCACTTCTGTAGGAATGGGAGGAGCAGGGGAAATTATCCCAAAGAATAATCCGCACTAGAGTCACCCATCCTCTGCTGTACATTGTAGGGAGGGTCCACCCAACAGCTGTGCTTCAGTCATCCTTAGAGACCCTCTCTCCCACTCTGCCATAAGTTAGAGAACTGTAATCAGAAAGCAGCGTTGAATGTGCCGGGAGATATACATTATGCTTCATTGTGTCCCTGTGTAATTACTGTCCTCCACTTGTGGACCAGAGACTCACTGGAAACTGGAAAATTACACAAAGTTGTGGCTAAGCCTGGACCAGATCCAGCAGGCAGATGAATGGGAATTCTGGAATCTTGCCAGGGCCCGAATCTCAGAGAACCGCACCGGGCCAGCGGTTAGCCAGAGTTAGCTGAGTGGAAGTTTCGATTAGGAAGTTGATGAGTTTGGAAGTTTGTTTGGAATGATCAGCTAGGACAGTTAGTATGTGTTTGTTTGAATTTGCCAAGAGGTACATGTGTTCACTGGAGAGAAAGAGAGACAGAGAGAGAAAAAGAGAGAGAGAGAAAGTGAGAAAGTGCCTCCCTTGGGGGATGGTCATGCTGCAATCCCTTCTCCGTCTCTGCTTCCCTTTCATGACCTCGGTCATATACGTGCATGTACACCAGGCCCAGAATTTGAACCACAGGATCAGCTGTGCAGGATCCAGCCACCCTGACCACCAGGCCATGGGCTGATCCTGGGATAATTTTGTTGTTGTTTTGTTTTAACATCCAATTACTGTATATCATTATAGCATACAAAATGAATTTTGCCAGCATGAATACACTGTGTATTAGTCCAAAGATATTACCATGCCGATTATTATCAACAGATAATTTCCCATGGTTTTGTCCCTTAAAAAAAAAACAAACAGCAACAACAAATTTTCTGTATCCTGAAGTTTTAGTGGTATTTCCAAAGAGTTGATAAAAGGGCTAATCTTCTTTTTATTATTTTTAAATTTACCAGGATGACTTAAGTTTTTCTTTAAGAGGATTTTTCTAGTTTAAAATCCTGAACCCGTAGCAAACCACAGAGTTTGCAATGGAAGGCTGGGAAAAGGGAATCACACCACGGTGAGACCCTGCCAAGGCTGTTTCTCTCTCTGTCCCTCTCCTTCCCTCTCTCTCTCCTTTGTCCTTACAAATGGACCATCTGTCATAAATAAAATAAATAAAGTTACATTTTTATTTTTTCTAAAAGCTTAACAAAGCCATATATTGGGGGCAGCAGGTGACATGATGGTTAAGGTGCTGGACTTCCACAAGGCCAACAGTGCTTCGAATCTCATACCCGGTGGCTTGAAAATCATACTGGGCATGTATGCATGTGTGCCCAAAATCCTAGGAGGAGAATGAGGTGTGATGTGGAATGGCCATCACCCCCCCCCCCCCCGACCCCGACACACACACACACACTGGGAGTGATTTCTCACTTTCCCTGGCTGTCTTTCTCTGGCAAGTGCATACGCCCTATAACAAAAATCTTAGAAAGAAAATAAAAGGCCAAATATTTAACTAAGATAAGGCTAGTTTATAAGCCAATTAGCATAGCAAATCTATTCCTGAGGAAGCATATTTCAGCTCAGATTAAGAGAGTGGGCAAAGGTAGAAAGAGAGGAAGATGTGTGTGTGCGTTGAGTTCAGCCCAGCTGGACCGAGTCTTTGGTACGAGAGTAAAGAACGGAAGTGAATAACCCCACTCAGGTTTTAGGCTCTTAATCCTAGGCTGAAGAACAGAAATGTCGTTTGTTTGCAAAGACAATGTTATCGACGGGTTTTTGAATAAAGAAATGGTATTATCATATTTAGACAGCTTTTCCCGGAGAAGTCAAACCACTTCACATTCTTCTGAGTCATTAAATATGTCTATGGCTTTAGGGTAACACCAAGTTAATGTGAGTCCTTGTCCTAGTTTCCATTGACTTCCAAGACCTGGAATCTATAAATTAGAGTCTGCCTGTGACTCAGAGTCTCTGAACTTCATTTTACTCCTGCGTAAGTGGGGATAATAATACGAGCCTTATAAAGTCGCTGCAAGGATCAAATGAGAAAATATGTGAACCACGCCGAGCAGGAGACAGTACAAAGTAGATGCTCATTATAAATCAGTTATCCTCCCAGGCTTTCCGTGTCTTCCAATAGTTAGAATGATAGCATCTGAAAGAAAATATCCCCCATGCAAACCTTTTCATTATTTCTTTATTAAATTTAACAGAATTTTATATGGCAGCTTGCTAAGCCCTAGGATAAAAGATGAATAAGATAATGTCTCTCTTCTCAAGGATCCTGCAGCCTTATGAAGAAGGCAGAAACCACATCAGTAGCCAGAATACCAAGGAAGGAAAATTAACAAAATGCAGGAGACTAGAGAGGGTAGGGGACTAATATTAGCCAGTGGGTCTGGGAAAACTTCCCAAAAGAACCGATATTTCAGCCAGGCTTGGTCGAATGAGGAGGATGAAGTGTGAGCAAGTCACAGAGGCACAAATGGGGGACTTCCTAAAGGAAGAGGTTCGCCAGGGTGGGCTGGCACCACCTGACTGCTGAAGGAACCTGAACTGGCTTATGAAGGAACATAGTCACCCTAGTATGAGTGTGAATTTCATCTTACACACGAGGAGAGGCACAGGAGATGTTCAAGCAGATTTGATATTTTAGTCAATGGTATATACTAAGCTGTGTTAGACACGGGAGGAGAGGAGGGGAGAGCGGACCAAGAAAGTTCAGAGACCTAGAGTTCCCTGCTTGAAAGTGGCTTGAGGAGTGAGATGTGGTTATTTGGAACCCCTTCGATTTGATTGGATTGTGGTCCATCTGGATGAAATTATGGGCCTGCAGTTCAGCAGAACAAGCACAGTGGATTCAAGGAATCAGAGTACAGATGAGAGTCGAAGCCCTGAAGGTGACCACATGACCAGGAAGACTTAGGGTGTGAAGGAAAGAGGGCTATGGGTGGAATTATAGGGATCAGAGTATGAAACATAGCATTAAAAAATTTAAAAAAAGGAAAGCAGTGATTTCAATAATACAGATGGGGAAAAAAACCAACAAGGAAGAAGAATGTCCTGGAAGCGAATGGAGAAATCTGGAAAAGTCCTGCTGTGCTTTAAAGCAGGAAGAACTTAAACCATATTTAGAAGGTTAAAAAAATTATTTCATAGCCATTTAAAAAAGAAAGTGATGGAACCAACAGATGATATAATGGTTACGTCACTGGACTCCCATGTAGTCCACTGCAGTTCGAGTCCTGAATCCACCGGCTTAAAACTCACACTGGGTGTATGTGCATATGTGCCCAAAATCCTGAGAAGAGAATGGAGGAGAAGGGATTGAGGTGTGGTCATTCCCCCCGGGGAGGGAGAGGTGATTTCTCACTTTCTGTCATTCTGTCTTGTCTCTCCAGCGAACGCACAGGTCCTATAGCAAAAATCTCTCTAAAAAATAAAAAGGAGAGTCAGGGGCTGGACCGTGGCAGATGGGTAAAACACAATGCTCTGCATGGCTGACCCACAATGAAAGATCCCAGGCTCATGTCTGGGGACTTCCCTGAGTGCCCTGGCACACATATGTCTATGCTCCAAGCTGGAGGAAGCTGGGGGATAACTGCATCAAGACCCTGTGGGGATTGCTGTTTCTCTGTCTGTCTGTCTCCCTCTGTCTCTCTCACTCGTGGAAGAAACAAGTAAGCTTGAATCAAAAGAAAGATAAAACAATGTGAAATGTTTCTGAATATTTTTCTCTATATCTTATTATGTAATGTTTCAAATAAAAATAATACTGGTTTTCTTAATTCTTAGGTAATTTCAGTGGTATCATTTAACCTTCCTGTGTTCACTGTTTTTATAACATAATCAGTCCAAGATACACTGCATTGTCGCAATGAAATGACACCAGATACATTTGCCTGAAATTATTAAACATGTGAATCTCCTACTCAGAGAACCTGGGTTATTCCTCATCATGTACAGGATAAAGCATAAGATCCCTTTTCTGACAGTAAAAGCCCTTCGTATACAAATTACAACTAATATTCTATACCCTCTTACACAAATCTTCTTTCTCTTGACTACTCATAGTCATCAAACAAATCTTACAGTTATGCCTCTAATAGTTTGTTGATACTTGACATAATTCCCTCTGCCCTAGAAATAGAAGTGAACAGAAACTCTACCATCTTTCCTTCATATCCTGGAGGTTCAACTCAAGCCCCTTTCCTTCTAGACCTTCCACAGTTCTTATTTGGAATCTATCAGATCAGAGGCCAGTAGGTCTAAGCCAGACGCCTAAATGACTGTGTGAACTTTGGCAACATCTCTGGACTTCTTCAGCAAGTTGAGATGATTTTTAGGTTTTTCGAACTCCCCAAATCATCTGATGTTATAGGATGTAATACATGCACAGCTAAAGAGATATAAATCTCAAAAACAGGACAGAACAAACCACAATGTTGTGTGTACATGTGCATGCTCACATGTATGCACACACAAACACACTGTTCCAGCAAAGAAAGAAACTGGGTATCTCTTGAAGAACTTCAAATGCTAACGCTAGACTTCACCAACAACCAGGAACTTGGGGAAGAGCATACACGGGGACAGAACAATGATCACACGTTCACAGGCCAATTCAAGCATTTCACAACACCAGAAGCTGCAGTCCGGAACAAACTTAGGTTTTTGAAAAACACTATCAGTAAAATGGACTGAAGGTGCCTATCATCTGATTTCGGTGAATTCTTGAGAATCATTTCATGTCACTTTCATCTTGTGCTCAAGGCCCAGCATGAGGTGCAATATCTACTCAAGCCTCCCTGAATTTATCAATCAGTTTCTGAGGGTACTTTAGAGCTCTTTTTCCTCCATGAAGTATGTCTCTTTCCTTAGGGGTCAGTTTTTCTTTCTGGTGTTTCTCTTTCATGCTGAAGGCTTTCCCTGATGCATTTCACATGTAATGAAGAAATAAGAAAGTTGCTTACATGGCTGTCTTTCCTGCTGGACAGTAAGATTCTTGAGGGAGAGGGATGTATTTTGTTTACCGTTTTTGCTGAAACCCTCTTGCAAACTTGGGATGTGACATTAGAAGTATAGTACTTAGAACATCATAGCTGACTCGCATTTATTCTATTCATACCATATGGGGAGTAAGGTTCATGTTAAGAACCAACAATGAGGGTCAGACAGTGGAGTGGTTGTTAGGCACTGAATCCCACATGGCCAGTTTCACAGTTCAAGTCCCAGACCCAGTGGCTTGCAAAACATAAGAGGCACATGCGCATGTATACCCAAAATCTGAAGAGAAGAATGGTAGAGAAGGGATTGAGGCATGGCCATGCCCCGGGGGGGGGGGGGGGGGGGGGGGGGGGGGAATTCTTACTTTCCCTCTTTCTGCGCTTCTCTCTGACTCTCCTATAAGAGCACATGCCTCCTAACAAAACTAACTAACTAACTAACTAAAAAGGAATAAATAAATAAATAAATAAAAGAACCAACAAGGAGTCAGTTAAGGACCCATATTCTGTGAACAATAGTTGAATAATTACATCATCAATCACACAAATGGAGACATTTCACCTGGAAAAAAACAGACAGAAGGACAGGGGAAAATGGAACATTAAAGGTGAAATCAAATATTCAGATGACTGTTGTACAGAGTATTTAACGTGATTACACTACCCTACATCAGACACTATGGGATCTCAAACTCTCATCCAGTCCTGTGATGAAGATACTATTATCTCCCTCTGTTTACACACATAAAACTGAAAGACCAACATATTAAATAACCTACCCAAGACCACACTGCTAATAATGGGTAAAGCCAAAATTTGTATCTGAATTTATTATTTCTAGAATAGTCATCCAGTGTCTGCAAACCAGAAAGGCTTTAGAATTTAAAGTGAGTGGAGTCTATTAGCAGTTAGAACATCTCAGTAATTAACTGATAGGATCAAATGTCAGGGATATCAAGAGTGCATATTTGCAATGGTCATGAAGTTAGATCTTCTCAACCCAATTAAAAGATGAGAAAGTGAACTGAACAAACAACTCTCTAAGGATGACATACGAACAGTCAAAAAGCACATGAAAAAAAAAAAATGCTCTACATCTCTCATCAGAAGGGAGATACAGATTAAAACCACAATAAGATACCACTTGACCCTGGTCAGAATGGCAAAGATCAACAACAACAACAACAACAAATGGTAAGTGCTGGCGAGGCTGTCGTGGAAGAACTCTCCTACACTGTTGGTGGGTGGGAATGTAAATTGCTCCAGCCACTGTGGAAAACAATATGGAGATTTCTCAAGGATCCACAAACAGAACTACCATATGATACATCAATTCCACTCCTGGGTATCTACCCAAAGGATAGGAGGATACTCAGTCAGAAAAGTGCTAGTTTATCTATGTTTATTGTGGCATTATTCAAAACTGCCAAGACATGGAAACAACCCAAATGTCCACGAATAGATGAACAGATTGAAAAGTGTGGCACATATATTCTATGAAATACTATTTTGCCATAAAAATAACAAGATCCTGGCATTTGATATAAAATGGACAAATATGGAAGATTTACTACTGAGTGAAGTAAACCAGGCTATGAAAGAAAGACATTGTATGTCTCTATCTGCATTATATGGAAAAAACTGAAAGACTAGAGGATATAGAAACATGAGGTGAAGGATACTGAAGACAGTGTGGGAAGAGGGTGGGAGAAGGGGGAGAGTATGAGTAAATAAATAAAGGAGAAAAATAGAGAGGCAAGACATTTATGGGACAGAGAAATGGATTATTTTCTGTTGATGATAACCTGTATAGTATCTTGAACTGGACTGGCGTGAATTGTATTCATGCTGGGAAAATTCACTTTGCAAGCTAAGTGATGTATACTGATTGTGTAAAATAAATTAAAAACAAACAAACAAAAAAGTAGCTAGATCTTCAAGATCTACTGCAAATTCAGAAGACTTTGATGGTAGTTTTGTGTACATATACCCATCTATTCTCTTTAAACAAAAGGTAAGATTCTTGGGTGTATGTAATGTCTCATAGTTTTTCATGGTCTTTTTTCTATACCGTTTCATGTACATAGTAGGCACAAATATTTGTTGGTTAATTCTGAAACACTTCCCACTGGCTGGTCTTTCAAACAGGGTCAATTATCTCTCCTCTATAATGTTGAACATGAAGGTAACAGAACAGATTGATGACTTCTAAAGCTCCCTTCTAGGGCTATGATTTGGTAAGGGACAAAAATAGACAGGAAAAAGCATGAACATCCTTGTGTCCTTCTGTGGCACAGTTGGAGGGTGCAATGCCAGTATTTCTGATTTTAAAGGTTGTTTTTTTCAAAAAAAAAAAAAAAAGATAAAATGGAGTAGTTCTGAGCAATTCTCAGAACGCCTTATTGATCATGTCACCCAGGTCTCTTACACTCCATCCTGGACATAGAAGAAATATCAAATCGGCGTTGGGAAAAGGAGCTGGGCTTTCTGATGGCCTCGAGGGTGTATCAGGCCTAACAGCAAGCTGTCTAGATATTTCTGGACAACAGCATTCCAAGACAAGATGAGAGGGACAATCATAAAGATTTTACAGAACAGTTGTCAGCAATAAGAACGCGCCTCAAAAGATGATAGAGAATTGGGGGCAATACTTCTTAAATATCTCTATAGATTGTGGAAAACACTTTGAAATGATCGCTTTTGCCTCCCAACAATAGTAATTTTATATTATAAACTGTGCAAGAAAATATTTTCGAAGCAAAAACTGTAAGGATCACCTTGCAATTGACTTTTTATTTATATTTGGATGCGTTATTGTTCTGTTTTATTTAAGGCTAAGTGAAAGTGCACAAGTATTATTGAGTCATGAAAGGAAGAAGCCAGGATAATGATAATAGCCCTCCAAATCTGCCCTTGACAATTTAAAAATAGTATATTGTACATTATCATTTTCATCCGAAACATAAAAACATGATTTGAGTAAAGGGAAAAATGTGCCCTTGCTTCAATAGGAAAATGATGACAGTGTATCAAGTCTTTGGAAGGCATCAAATGATATTATAACAGTGAAATATAGTTTAGTTTGGATTTTTTTTTTTTTTTTTTGGTATTTTGCCAAAAAGGCTTGTACTCACCACAGACAGAGAGACAGAGAAAGGGAAAGTAAAAAGTCACTTCCCCCAGGGGAGATGGCCGTGCCACATGCCCTCTTGTGATTTTAGGCATGCACACACATGTGCCCAGGCTGATTTTCAAGCTGCTGAGCACAAGACTCCAACCAGGTCAGCCATATAGAAGTCCAACACCTTAACCACCACACCACCTGCTGGCCTAAAATACGGTTGACTTTAAAGTCATAATTATGCCCTTACTGAATAAGACCAGTCCTAACTTCCTAATAAGCCCTGTACAAATAAAAAGCTATTGCTGTTTACTTAGTACCCTCCTGCAGTCTCAAAAGCCACTACAGACCACAGAAGACACTCACTTTCTACAACCCTCTTAGTCAAATTGATGTGCTCAGTAGTCAGGGCTCTCCCTGGCAGGAGCTATCATGTGGTTAGGCCACCAATCTAGCCACCTCACCACCACTCCGGAGCCCCACTGCAAGACAGTCCCCCTTGCAATACCATGATAGCAGTCCAGTTGCCAATGCTGGCTCTTCATAGCCTACCCCTCTGAGAATCCCGCCAACTTGCCTTCCTTGCCCCTTTGAAAAATAACCAGAGTCAAGGTCGTGAGGCAGCTCATAGCTCAGAGCTGTCAGTGATGTATATTCAGCTCTGTGTGTGTTTAAAATGGCATGTGGACTGTCCTGTGGCCTATCCTTCGTGACTTTCTTTCTGTGGGGAGCCATGTAGAATTCTAATCGACAAATTTTGAAACAGATTTCTAGACCCATTCCTAGGCTAGGGACCACACATTGTAATAATCACCCAAAATAAGCAGCAGGAGTTGAAATTACACAATTGAAAATATTCCACAAGGAAAAGAGGAGGAACTACAATATTGAGGATGTATATTTAACAGTTGTCACTATAGAAAGTCCATTGGCCCTAAGAAAATAAGCAAATTAAGAAGGTTTTTAGGTGAAACTACTTGCTAATAATGCTGTCATGGGAACCCCCAAAAATGCTTTCATTGCAGTCTAGCAGGCCCCAGAATCATCCGTGTAGGGGAATCCAGTTATCGGAAATATAGTTTCTTCTGCATTTAGAATATTCCTCTGTTGTAGGCTCAAAAAGTGTGTCAACACTACATGTTGGCAATAATCTAAAAGAAAAGAAAGCAAGCAAACAAAATCACTCTTAGTTCTTCTTTTTTAAAAAAGAAAGCACTAGAAAAACAGAAAAATAACAAGGCCAGGGCTCTGCACTCATCTAGCTACAATGAAAGAGACGTAGTAAAGGTCGCGATTGCACGGAACACATGAACTCAACTTCAGGAGGATTGGGAAGCCATTTGGCTTGACTTCGTACTGTAATAGTGTTTGTGCTTAATTATGGAAGCCCGTGGGGGCTCCTCCTTCTCCCCTTAAAATGTGGGAAGTCATCAGTGATGGAAATTACCTGGTTGTGAGATTAAGAAGACAATGCACTAGACACCAACGGGGGCCAGCATAGTTCTGACAAATTACACCGAGCCTCTACTTAGGGCCGCAGGATATCTCTCTGGGGGATTTTTCCATCAGCCAAAGTACACCTACCTGGACCTTTGTAGATGTGACCTTCAATTAAGGCAGCCATTTCCTCATTACCCATTTTCCACAGGCTTATTTCACAGATACTCCCAGGGAGCATGAAATGGGAACACTCTGAAAGAATAAGAAAAGGGATTGAAAAACCAGGATAGTCATCATAGCCTCAGGAGGAAAGAGGGAATGTTCAGGAGCCTGTCTAAAACTTTATTTTATTTATGTTGTTTTCCAAGATGCCTTTTACTAAGGGATGATGCAGTTGTCAAAATTGTAGCAAATAGATGCTTTGTTAGATGGTTGACGAAGAGCTCCTCTCTCCTCATGCTTTGAACCAGCATGTAGCTGAGGAATATTTTTATTAGCCACTGAAGTTCCCTCCAGGATGTCACAACACTGGGATTGTTTGCTGTAACCATGGCTTAATCAGTGTGAGCCCATCCGGATAGCTCTATGAAGAACTGACGATGGCCCAGGGGCCTTCTCTATCAAAAGCATGATGCTCTGTATGGAGAGCTTCCACCCTCATGAGCAAGTTAGCAATTCAGCTCAAGATGGGTCTAAAAATAATATACCCTTGGTACAGAAATGAGATTTAACACCAAAAGAGCTCCACAACCAAACTGTGTCATTATCTGTCTTCCACTTGACAAAGTGCCAGCGGGGCACCGTTCCTGCTCTTCTGATTAGAATCGAGGATGGAGAAGCAGATACCAGTTCACGGCTATCCTATTTCCATTGGCCAAGGTTTCCAGAAAGGCAGGGTTTTCCAGAGCATGACAGCACATGTTCAGGGAAACATAAAGAGAAATCGCCAAGCTTTGACCCATATTTTCTCAACAAGTATCTTCCTCACATTTTTTTTAAATTTTCTTTTTTAGAGAGAGATCTTTTGCTATAGAGTGTGTGCACTCACCAGAGAGACGGGGAAACAGAAAGCAAGAATCACCCCCCAGGGGGCATGGCCACACCACAATCCGTTCTCCTCCATTCTCCTCTCGGGATCTTGGGCATGCATACATTTGTGCATGTGTTGTAAGTTGCCAGGTCCAAGACTCGAACTGCAGTCAACTGTGTGGGAGTCCAGTGACGTAACCATTATGCCATCTACTGGTCCCTCTTTCTCACATTTTTAATTGTATAATATTAACTTCCCAAGATCCTTCATGAAATCAATACTCTTGTTTTCAGCTGACTAGGAATACTGCCCATATACTTAAGAGTAATTGGTCAAGAAGAGTTACGTGTTATGGCTGTGTGAGTTTGGTGGTTTCTGTGTTTGGTGGTTTCTGTGTTTTGTTTTATCATGTGGTTTTGGCCATCCCCTGCCATTCCTCTGACGGTACTTTGTCATCGTATTTCCTGTTGAGATCTGACACTATGTACAATTAGACATGGGTGTGGTCTCTATGCTCGCTTCAGAGCTTCACAGTCCAGTTATAAATGCAATGCAGACAGAAAACCCACCAAACTTTCACACACAGGGTGTAGGAAGGAGGCAGGTGCTGCCTGAGCACCCCATGAGCTGTTCTGAGACAGTACTTCACACTGTCAAGGCCCCCATTATGTGAGATGATGGCAAGTCAATGCTAGTGTTTTCTTTAAAAAAAAAAACGAAATGCCCACGAGACAGTGGAATCATTAAGTTTTGCAACTGATAAGGTCCTGAAAAATCCCGTCACTCAACACCTCTCTCTTACAGATGAAAATGCTGGAACCTTGGCAAAATGAAGCAGGTCAAGTCTGTACTTTCCTGTTGCTTTGACATCCATTTTGAATATAAGTTTAACTTTCTCACACCAGAAGCAGAGTTCAGTCACTCTGGACACAGGCTTTAGCTCTCTGCCTCTTGCCAGTTCTTCAAGGCAGTGCACCCAGATGCCCACGTTAGATGATCATTATGTGGTGACCACCACCCTGGGAACAGCTGGGTAGGGCCTGCTTGACTTGCCTCCCCAACCTAGACACCTCACGGATACAGTGCCCAGCTGTGCTGCAGGGACCACCCCTCGGGGACAGCGTTACTCCTCAGAGCGCAGGCCGTGCGCTCTAACCACACCAAGGAGAACTTCTATGGGAAATCCTGGATCCCAGTAAAGGCTTGGTCCACAGGGCCCCGCCCACAACGCTCTAGTTTCCTGCCCACTGTTGAGCGTGTGTGCCCTGGGGCTCCCTCCCTCCTGGTGGCCCCATGAGGTGGGCTCCCCACTACTCTCGAGGATCTGTAGGTTATGTTTTGCATTTTGTGGAGTGGCTCTTCTGTCTTCCCTGACTGACCCACCTGAACCTACCTTTGTTTCTGGTTAGAGCTTCCCTGCACAGAGAGGCTATCTTGGTCGGACAGGAGCCACTGGCATGGGTGTTCCTATGTGTTCCTATGACAGGGACACCTGGTCGTAGGTCAGAGACTCAGGCACTATGCTCTCCAGAGGACGAAGAAGTAGCCCATGAAGGCCATCACAGATCTCCACAGCTACCTCCCCTGAGCCCACCAGGCCAGGGCTGGTTTAGAATTGCTCTCCAGAGAGACCTGAAGGCCAAACTGGAGGGAACTAGAACACAGCGATGAGTCTGCAACTGCGGGGAGTGCTGCCCTGGAGCTGGGCGGGAGGCACAGTGCAGAGCTCCAGAGTAGTTGTGCTTTCTGATTACACTTTCACGGGGAGACGCTCCTTGGTGCTGTTCGCGTCCTCATGTAAGCGTGTAACTGACAATCTCTATAAAAGGTGACACTTCGTAAAGGGATAAACTGGCATGACATGTATAGCTCAGTATAGTCAAGTAATTTTTTGTTCCAAAAGTCTTACCATACCTCAAGAAAACAGGGGCTGGCTAGTGGAATGGTGGTTAAGGGTGCTGGACTCCCACATGGTCAACCGTGGTTCAAGTCCCAGACCTAGTGGCTTACTTTCTTGCTTTCTTTCTCTCTCTCTCTCTCACTCTCGCTGTTTCACTCTGTCTCTCTCTGGTCAAATTGAAATAAATAAATAAATAAATAAAGTTAAATAAAATAATTCTTAAAAAAAAAAAAAAAGAAAGCAGATTACCCATGGTTTGCAGAATACTCTTTCAAGCCTTTCTTTAGTGACACTGTTGCTGTTATTTTGCAGATATCACACCCAGAGCTCACCAATCATGTCCTCTTAATAACTTTCCTTGGTTGAAGAAAACTTACTATTTTATAAGGGATTCTTAGGCCACGTCTTCATGGCAATCCCCCCAGAGTAAATATGCCCTCATTCCCCTTCCAAAGGCAGCTTCGAGTTGGAATCCAGTGCTATGCTCTGAAGCACCAGGAGGCAAAGTTCCTTAGTCAGGAACCTTATGAGGATATCCTGAAAGTGTCATTGCCTCTAAAAGTCTCCCGCACTTGGCTCATGGTGGTGCTGATACGTCACCACTCTATGAGGTAGTATTGTGCTCTTCCGGTGACGTTTGTGAGGGGTCCAGGCAGCGGCACAGCAGTGACACAACCGGACCCACAGGGTCCCACAGCCTCCTGTATGCTGGGTGTGTGCACCCACCACCCAGGCTGACTGTGACTTGAGGTGGATGGCAGTGTGAGGACCTTGGTGGGAGAGCCAGTCTCTCTGCCTGCCTGTCTGTCTGTCTCTCTCATCTCTCTCTCAGTCTCCCTCTAATGAAAGAAAGGCACTTTTAAAAGATCTCTTCTTTATGAGGGACCAGGGAAGAGAGGATAAACATTAGGGGCACACCACAGAAAGGAGATGGGGTTACGAACGAATGCCTTCGCCTGCTTCTCATTTTACCCACAGCTGACTGAACGAAGCGCTGGCCCCAGATTTTGAGATGAAAACTACAGATTCGTGATAACTGCCACAGCTGGCTATTTACATAAAAAGCTAAACACAAAGCAAAGCAAAAGAAACACCACACCAACAACCGTAATAGAAACGAAGACCTGAAAGTTCCATGCATTCTCACTTGAAAACAACGGATGATGAGAGTGGCCTGAAGAGCGAACCCCGAGCCTGTTCGCAGCCTGGCCCTGCTCCCCCTTTCTCTGGGGATGGAATCCGAGGCTCTCTCGTCCCCACAGAGATGGGTCTGCCTTCTGCCTACCACGCGTCCGCACGCTCTCAGCCTGGGGGGCGCAGAGAGGAGCCCATCTCCCTTGACAACTGACAGTTCCAGGCGCAGGCACATAATCCAGCTGGAGCAAACCAGAATTTTATTAGAGATAATTATATGCTCTAGGGAAGAAAGCACCCTGCTCCCAAATCATCCTTCATGCTCACGACCTGAAAGCCCTCCAAAGCACAGAGCTGCCGTTACCACACTGGACACTGTGGGCTTGTGCCGGCCTCAGAACAAAGCTAACTCAGATGGAAACGCGGCTACGTCCCGCTGTGGGCACCGATTGAACTTTGACTCAAGTAATGCCGACAGTCAAGTCCTTGATTTCCCAGTTCTGATCATTGAATTGCTCTCTAGTTAAGCTAACCTGGGCTGTGGTTCTCGATATGCGATTGCAAATCTCTGATCGCCACTCGCTTGTGTGCTCTGGAATTGGTGAGACAGTTCCTCTGACGTGTGACATCCAAGTTGCTGTCTTAGGTCTACATGAAGAAGGATAACCACTAGGCATGATCAGACTAATAGCAAGCACATTCTTGATCTACTTAAATAGGTAACAATTTTGAGATCCCACACAAATCCAGGTCCAAATTCTCAAATCAAGATCCAAAAACTCTTGAAAATCAATGAGCTAGGAGTCTGACAGCCAACATTACATCTGAGCATGAGTTAAATTGGAGTGTGATTGTCCAGGCCGGGCTCCAAACGTAATTACTAAATCCGTGAAGTCACAAGCAGGCTTAAAAATTAAGCAAAAGAACAGCAGTGGAGAAATGTGCCTTTCCACACCAGAATAGATATAAGAGCATAGTATGAATTTAAGGAAGCCATTGACCTTGTAAAATACAAAGTAATGGAAATTCCCATGAATTTACAAAAGGATAGACCAACCATATTTATCCTTATTTTATTATAAAATTGTACTTTCCCTTAAGATACAGGTCATAGTTCAAAACATCCATTTTGCACATTTTTTAAAAAAGTTTTTGTTATATGGTACATGCACTCACCAGAGGCAGAGTCAGTGAGAGAGAAAGTGAGAAATTACTCCCCAGAGGGCATGGCCACGCCACAATCCCTTCTCCTCCATTCTCTACTGGGATTTTTGGCACATGAGCACACGCTCCCAGCATAATTTTCAAGCCACTGGTCTGGGACTCAAACCACAGTCAGCCATGTGGGAGTCTAGTGCCTAACCACCATGCCACCTGCTGCTATCATTTTGCACATTTTATTTCTCACAGAATTACTACATAACTTTGTCACATTCGAACCGTCAAGGATCCTCAGTCCCTCCACTATGAGAGGAGAGGGGAAAACATTAATAGCTTTCGGAGGATGGAAATACCTACGTCAGATTTGAACTCTGTGAATGCAGCTTATGATTAGAAAGTTCCCATGTGTCAGACCAGCGGATGGCACAGTGTTTAAGTCACTGGATTCCCACATGGTCAACCGTAGTTTGAGGCTTGAAACTCACACTGGGTGTATGTGTGTGTGTGTGCCCAAGATCCCAGAAGGAGAATGGAGCAGAAGAGATTGTAGTGTGGCCATTCCCCCTGGGGGATGATTTCTCACTGTCCCTCTCGCTGTCTCTGTCTCTCTCTCTCTCCCTAGCAAACACATGTGCCCTAAAGCAAAAAAATTATAAAAAAGGGAAAGAAAATTCCCTCGTGCACTTGTTTCTTGACTTACATTTCAAAATACAAACCAATATATTTTGTTTTATCACCTGTCATTTGATGATTTTGCTGTCTCAACTTTTACATTTCTATTAGTTCTCGTTTCTGCAACTAAAACTTGCCATGGAAAAATCAAGAAGAGAAAGTGCAGGAGTAGCTCTTACCAAATATTTCTCTTGCTGTCTGCATTGCTATTTATCACGCATGCATGGGGTATTTATAGCATGTGAGCAAGAGGAAAAGGTGCCTGCCCAAAGGTAACCTGTTGTACTAATAGACTAAAAACGTCTTAAAATATAAAAGTTCCAAAAAGGTCTATTCTGTTGTGCATGACTTCCTCATGTCAGACAAGCTTTGTGTGGCATTAAAGCAAGTCCTTTCAGGCAGTCAGTTCATTCTGTAGCTGAAAAATCAACCAACAGGTGTTAATTTGTCAAGACACTTTAACAATCTAATGGTTTACTGTAACAAATGAAAGGAAAAAGGCTTTGTCAAAAACAATACTCACTGATAATCTACTCGGTACACTTGACAGGACTATCAAGGCAGGAAATTGTGTAACCCTTCAAAAAATTTCAAATATGGGTCCAGCAGGTGGCAGGGTGGTAAAGGCACTGGACTCCCTCATGGGCGACACCACAGTTCAAGTCCTGGACATGGCGACCTGAAAAATATTCTGGGTGCATGTGCATGCATGCCTAAAATGCTGAGCGGATAATGGAGGGGAAGAGATGGTGGTCTGGCAATTCTCCCAGGGGGTAATTTCTTGCTTTCTCTCTCTCTGTGTCTCTATCTCTCTTCAGCAAACATACATGTCCTATGGCAAAAAAAATATCTACTAAAAACATTCATATACATATGAAAAACTTGTGCAATGTTGATATTTAGACTTTACAAAACTGAAGGAACATTTTCTTTTTTTTTTTTTTTTTTTTTTTTTCCGAGAGGTTTTTTGCCATAGGGCGTGTGCGCTCACCAGACAGACAGAGAGAGACAGAGAGACAGAAAGCAAGAAATCACCCCCCAGGGGGGATGGCCACGCCGCAATCCCTTCTCCTCTATTCTCCTCTCGGGATCTTGGGCACGCACGCACATGCGCCCGGTGTGAGTTTTAAGCCACCGGGTCCAGGACAAGAACCGCGGTCGACTACGTGGGAGTCCAGCGACATAGCCATTACGCTAACTGCTGGTCCCAGGAACATTTTCGTTGTATCTTACATGAATTAGCCAAATAAGGTAGTTTGTGGATGTCTGGTATAGGCTATAAACAAAAATTTAAATTTTTCCTTTGACTATCTCTGGGAAGATAAAGGACAAAGAAGAAAGTGGTGACAAAAAGGAAATATGTTATTATTGCAAAGGGTTATTTGGGGTGGGTGACACTTCCTTTGTGTCAACGGATGTATTTATTCATTTGTTGTAAAATAAATAATGATTAGAAAAACTCCTTTTAAAAATAGTATTTGTTGAGCACCTACACTGAGTCACCAAAGCTGAAATAACAACAATATTATCATTACTCTTCATTATGAGTTAAGCAGGTTTTTGTATTTCAGAAAAAGCCAATCTCTTTTCCTAGGAATGTCTTCTATGGAAAATGCACTCCTAGCTCCAAGTTTGACTTACAAAATTATCAAAACAATAGCAATGACAGCTTCTCTGATCAGCTTGGTTTTCCACTTCAATGTTCATCGTTCTCTGGAGACTCTCAGTACCTCTCCCACACCCCTACTTTCACCACACGATTCTTCACCAGGAAGTGGAAGGGAGAAGAGAGAAACCGCCCTTCTCTGCTGACGACCCTTCCTGCCATCACACCGGTCGAACCCTCTTTCCTCACTGCTGTTACACAGCAGCGGTCCCTCTTCAGTTGAGGTCTCTCTGTCCATCCAAACTGGCTTCTAATCTCTCCTACCTTCTCAGGCAATTTACGCTCTGATTATCTTTTCTGTGCTTTAATCTCAACATTTTTGCCAATGCTAGATTCTATTCATCACCATCTAAGAATGTCCAAGAGTAGCCCATTTTAGTAGCAAACAAAATAGAAAATTAAAACAATTTGGGGCCAGGAACCAGCAGTTAGTGTAATGGCTATGTCGCTGGACTCCCACGTAGTCGACGCGGTTCGCGTCCCGGACCCGGTGGCTTAAAACTCACGCCGGACGCGTGTGCGTGCATGCCCATGATCCCGAGAGGAAAATGGAGGAGAAGAGATTGTGGCGTGGCCATCCCCCCTGGGGGGTGATTTCTCGCTTTCTGTCTCTATGTCTCTCTCTGTCTGTCTGGCGAGCGCACACAACCTATAGCGAAAAAAAATAAAACCTCTCCAAAAAAAAAAAAAATAATAATAACCATTGGGGCCAGCCATTGGCATAATGGCTATGTCACTGGACTCCCATGTAGTCGATCACAGTTCGAGTCCCGGACCCAGTTTAAACTCACACCGGCTGCATGTGCGTGCGTGCCCAAGATCCTGAGAGAATGGAGGAGAAGGGATTGCGGCGTGGTCATCTCCCCAGGGGGTGATTTCTCACTTTCTGTCTCTCTGTCTCTCTCAGGCTTTCTGGCAAGAGAGGGAGAGTATGAGAGAAAGAGAAAACACCCCCCCATGGGGGTGTGGTCATACCACTATCCTTTTCCTCCATTGTTCCCGTCCCATCAGAATTGGGGGCACACATACATGATCCTGGTGCGTTTTCAAGTGGCCAGGGCCAAGACTTGAGCTGTGAATCTGACTCCCTGTCAACAGCACTTAACCGCTGAGCTGTGGGCTAGCCCTTAACAACTGTTAACTGTGTTTTGGTGGGCTGATATTTTAAAGTTACTTTTATTGATTCCTTTTAAAAATCCTTTAAATTTTTAGTTTTCTATCTATATAAAACTGTAATTAAATTTTAAGAGGTAGCCACTTTTCTATTTTGATCATTCAAATTACATTTTAAAGATCATTCTATTTAAAGACAGTCCTTTAGAAAATCTGAATATGTTCTCTCTAATGATGTCTTCACTGGTTTGATGAGCATTTCTGTTGGTTATTATTTCAGACAAACAATATATAGTTTTCAAACTCCAGTCTATCTTTTCTATTTTTGCTTTATATCATCCATTTTATAACCCACCATAGCAGAATACCCAAAACTGGGTAATTTATAGATAATAGAAATTTACTTCTCACAATTCTGGAGCCTGAGAAGTTCAAGATCAAGACGCCAACAGGTCACGTGTCTGATACACCTGTTCTCTGCTTCCAAGATGGTGCCTTGTTGCCTCTCCAAATGAAAGAAGAACAAAAGAGACCAAGAGAGGCCCTAACTTGTCCTTTATAATGAACCCACTCCTGAGAGAGAAGCATTCGTCCATTCATGAGGGCTCCACCCTCATGACTTAATCGCCTCTTAAAGGTCCCACCTGTCTGTTTTGTTTTTAAATGTGAGAGGGACAGGCATTTTTGACAAGGCCTTATGACGTCATGACCCTCTCACCCCACTCTCCAAGTCGGCTAGAAACCCAGGTATGTGCCCAACCTGTTTTAGATTGGGCTGGAAATCTAACCCAAATGAATCCCACATCGTAAATGAGTCCCACATCTTAATAGTGTTATAATGGCAATTAAATTTCAGTGTGAGTTCCAAAGGGGACAAATATTTAAATATTTAAACCATAGAATAGCCCTAACCTTTACCATCTGCAAATGTTTTGAATCTACACATATGTTTCAAATTTTATAAGTCTCCCATCTTACTCATTATCAAACTGCTATGTTCAATATACTATATTATTGAATATACAAAAACTTTGCATTTTTGTTTTAAAATTTTAGATAGTAGATGTTTTACCAATATTTGAAGAATTTTAAGGTTAACTTTTTTCCTTCAGTTTTTGCCATAGGGTACATGTGCTCACTAGAGAGAGACAGTGAGAGACAGTGAGAGAGGCAAAGTGAGAAATCACTCCCCGGGGGGGTAGGCCATGACGTGATCCCCTCTTCTCTCAGGATTTTGGGCACACACGCCCACATGCCCAGGGTCATTTTCAAGTCACTGGGTTCAGGACTTGAACCACCATCTGCCATGTGCAAGTTCAGTGCCCTAACTACTGTGCCACCTGCTGGCCCCTAAGGTAACTTTTAAAAGGTTAAAGGTCGGCCCAGCCCTGACGGTGCAGGCATTAAGGGTACTTCTTGATGCTGGAAAATAAGTAGGAAAATTCCTCCCAGGCCACCAGGGAACACCTGTGCAGCCATAGCTGCAGCAGAGATCCTAAAGACCAGATTGAGAATGTTCTTCTCTCACCCTTAAGGGTAATTACCTTTTTTATTTTTGAAAAGGTTTTTGCTATAGGTTGTGCGCTTGCCAGAAAGACAGAAAGAGACAGAGAGACAGAAAGCGAGAAATCACCCCCCAGGGGGGATGGCCATTCTGCAATCCCTTCTCCTCCATTCTCCTTTAGGGATCTTGGGCATACACGCACACATGCCCGGAGTGAGTTTAAGCCACTGGGTCCAGGACTCGAACTGCAGTCAACTACACGAGAGTCCAGCAACATAGCCATTACTCCAACTGCTTGTCCCAAGATAATTACATTTTTAAAAAAAGGTATTTTGGGGACTAGCAGTTAATGTAATGGCTATACCTCTGGATTTCCATGTAGTCGATCGCCGTTCAAGTCCTGGACTCGGTGGCTTAAGCTTACACCAGGCGCATGTGCCTGTGTGCCCAAGATCCCGAGAGGAGGATGGAGGAGAAGGGATTGTGGCGTGGCCATCCCCCCTGGGGGGTGATTTCTTGCTTTCTGTCTCTCTGTTTCTCTCTGTCTTTCTGGCAAGCGCACGCGCCCTATAGCAAAAATCTCTCCTATATATATATATATATATATATATATATATATATATATATATATATATATTGCCGTAGGGCACATGTACTCATTGAAAAGAGACAGAGACAGAGAGAAAGTGAGAAATCACTGTCCACCCCTGGGGGGTGCCAGGGATGGCCAGGCCACAGTCCCTTCTCCTCCATTTTCCTCTGGGGACTTTGGGTACGCACATACACATGTCCAGTGTGATTTTCAAGCTACCGGAACTGGGACTTGAACTGTGGTTGGCCATGGTGTACTCCAGTGCCTTAGCCACCATGACAAATGCTGGCCCCAATAGATAAACTTAATTTTTATTTACTTTTTATTTATTTTTTTTTATCAGAGGGTGTCTGTGCTTGCTGGATAGAGACAGGGATTGGAGGGAATAAGAAAGCACCCCTCTGGAGACGGCCACACTGCAGTTCCCTCTCCTCCGTTCTCCTCTTGGGATTTTGGACATGCACACGTACACACCTGGCATGTTTTTCAGGCCACTGGGTCTGTGACTCGAACCCAGAAGTAGGTCATGTGGGATCCAGCAGGCATAACCACCACACCATGGGCTGGTCCTAAACATTGTTTTAAAAAGGTTAACAATGACAATCAGAATGTAAAGATACATTTGTTTACTTTTTTCCTTCTCTGCCCGTAGAAATTTAAAAGATAGCTCAAAATGAGGTCCACAGGACGCTTCTGCAATGATAGTATCATTTGGCCAAAAGGGCCATTTTTAATTACATTTATTTTAAATAATAGTACATTTAAATTCTAACTCTTCATTTCTCAATTTTACTTTTTTCCATTTTTACATTTTAAATGTAGGTTAGCACCTACTAAAAATACGTTGTTTGATTGCTTTTCTGGAGTGCGAGTCCGATGTTTTAGAAAGCTTACCTAGACCTGATAGTCTCTAGTTCCAGCCCGAATCTCCCTACTGATTCAACATGGAATACCTGAGGAAGTTGGCACAAGCCGCCTTCTGGGAGCCACAGATTGCATCCTATTTCGGACAAACCGATGAGACCTTGATGAAAGGAACAAACCATTTTTTATCCAGTCTATTTTTTCTTTTAAGTTAATTTTATTGACAGAGAGAAAGAGGTGACCCTCACCAGGGTCTCCTTGCACCCCAATTTATCACCACCACCACCACCACCATCCCGCCACCCCTAGCCGTCCCGTCGGCCAGGATCATGGAAGGCCATCTGTTGTCACCCTGTTTCTGGTAGACGGGATCCAAACCCTTGTCTCCCACACAGCTCGAGCTCCAGAGCAGCACCAGCCACCTCAGCCAGGCTCTAGTCTATTCTCTGGGTTTGTTTTTCTCTTAGGGTGCTTGTGCTCACCAAGAGACACAGACAGAGTCAGAGCGAGGGAACATAAGAAATCACCCCGGGGGGGGGGGGGGGGGGACGGCCGCACTGCAATCCCATCTCATGGGATTTGGGGCACCACACACATGTGCTGTGTGTGATTTTCAAGCTGCAGGGTCCAGGAACTGAACCACAGTCACCACACCACCTGCTGCCTCCCTAGCCTATTCTTATTTATTTATTTATTTAGAGAGATTTTTGCTATAGGGTGTGTTTGCTCCCTGGAGGGAAAGAGAGACAGAAAAGTGAGAAATCATCCCCTCCCCAAGATGGCCACATTGCAATCTCTTCTCCCGTCTCCTCCTAGGATTTTGGGCATGCGAGCCTGGCATGAATATCTAGCCTCTGGGTCTGGGACTTGAACCATGGTCAAACATATGGGAGTCCAGTGCCTTAACCACCACACTTACACCACTTTTTGGCCCTTAGTTTTTTTTGTTTTTTTTTGTTTGTTTGTTTGTTTTTTTAGTTTTTTGCCTTAGGGCACCTGCACTGGAGGGGGGGGGGGGATGGAGAGGAAGAAACAAGAGAGAGAAAGTGAGAAATCATCACCACCACCATCCCACTCCCCCCTCCCTGAGGATGGTCACTCCGCCACCCCTTCTCCTCCATTCTCCTCTGGAGATCTTGGGCACACAAGAGCCCCCATGAGTTTCGAGCCACTGGGTCTGGGACTGGAACTGCCATAGGCCAAGTGGGAGTCCAGTCACGTGACAGATACGCCATCTGCTGCCCTCACCCCCTAGTCTGTTCATTATTTATTTATTTATTTATTTATTTATTTATTTATTTATTTATTTAACATTCACTCACTGAACGTCATCACAGCATACAAAATGTGATTTCCTATCCAGAATGTACGGCATAGTGGCTTAATCATACATGTTATCAACAATTTTCCATTTCTTGTTTCATACATATATATTCCCCCCCATTTCTCACCCTCTGCCATTTCCCACCCTCCTCCCACACTGTCTCTGGTATCTCACACACATTTATAGATTCACAAAATATCTTAATCTACTTTCAATAGCAAGGTCAGCTGATACGTAGGTATCTGCGAGCACGTCTGACTGTAGGCGTGAAGCTGAGTACAATGAGGTACGTTCTCAGCAGGGGGCCACAGTGCCAGGCTGCTCAGAAAGGCCACACCAGGCGCCGCCTTTTCTGCAGCAGCCGCTGAGCGCCGGCGGAGGGGCTGGAACTGCCCCCTGGTCAGGGCCTCTGCCAGCCCTTCCCCAGCCCTTCCTGAGCCCAGAAGGCGAATCTTCTCTTCAGTGGGGCCGGCCTCCATGTAGTCTCAGGATTTGTGATATCAGGAAGAGATCTGCTCCTGAGACCAAAGTAAAACCACCTAGGAGGACGGCAAGGTCCTCCCCTCGCACTTGCTCCCGTACAAGTCGGTCTGTCTCCCTTGCTGCAGAACTGCAGAGATGTAAAACTGACCCTTTCCATCGCTCAGGGACTCCAGCCAGAGAGGACAGAGGTTGTGAGCGAGGGCAGGTGCTCTGCACGACCACTAGCAGCAGCGGTCCATCCGCGAGGGAGGCCTCCATTCCCCAGGGCTGTGCGGCGAAGCTAAGGAGACTAGAAACGCCCCCACCAGCTAAGATCGAGACAATCAGAGGCGGATATAAAAATGCTATTTCCCCCAGAGGGCACAGTGCATGCCCTACTCGTTGGTTGGAGAAAGGCTGGCAACAGTGCTCAGCTGGCGGGCCAGAGGAGACCGGCGCTGTCTGCGCGCTGACCCGCGGGAGGAGCCGTTTTCCGGAGAAAGGCGGGAGCGAGCCGGGCGGGCCAGGCCAGGGCGTGGGGCGCGGGGCGCGGGGCAGTCTCTCCCCGCCCCGCTTTATTTGTTGTCCTGGCGGGTCTAGGCTGGGGAATGCACACTCAGCAGGGGAAGGGGAAGAGAGATTGGCGGCAGTTTTCTAAAATCAACACAGCTCGAGTCTCCCGCGTGTGCCCCCTCGCTCACCCGGCGGAGGCACAGGCCGGTCAAAAGGGGCTCCCCGGGGCGAGCGCGGCGGCCGGGTTCCCACCAGGAAGAAGGGGGGATCTGTGACTCCGGGCCGCCGCTCCCGCTCGGGTCCTCTCCTCTGTCAACCTGCCAGGATCTGAGAGGCGCCTCTCTCTCCCCGAGCCGGAGAATGAGTTCGCCCGGGGTCACCCTAAATCTGATGAAGCCGCCCGCCCCGCGCAGCTGGGACTGGGACTGGGACCGGGACTGCCCCGGCTGCGCGCGGCCAGAGGGAGGCGGGAGGCGGCGACGCGCGCGGGTCGTAGCCGGGCGAGCGGGTTCCCTCCGCCGCGCTCGCTCCCCGGGGTCTGCGCTGGGCGCGGCCGGCGCCCCCGGCTCGCCTCCAGCCTGCCGCGGTGCAGAGGCACCCGGGCCGCCCAGCGCCCCCCACCGCCTCTTGGGCTCCACTAGGCATTTGAGTCCGGGCCTTTGGTGCCGCCGTGGCCTCGCCTCCCAGAGGGCCGGAGGGCGGAGAAGGGGGGGGCGCGCGGGCCGGCGGGGCAGGATCGCGGCGCCCCGGCCGCCAGGTCTCAGCTGGCGGCGGGGACTCGGGCGGCGCGGGCGGGGAGAAGCGAGGCTGGACCTGGAGCAGGACAGCAGCCAGCGTGGGCGCCGCGGGTGCAGCTCGGCGCAGCCTGGAGCCCGCTTGCACCCCGGGGGGCGCGCGTCACCGCGCCAGAGCCTCCGCCTGCGCCCGCGCGCCTTGGGCTGCCTTTCTCTGCCCGCCCCTAGTTCTTCCGCCAAAACCTTTGACCAGAGTCTGCTAGCCAACAATTCTAAATGTCCTTTGCCAGCTCTGGGCGCCAGGTAGGACTCAGGCCCTGTTTTGGCGCTGTGTGTGTAGACGCCGATTCCCAGGTGTGTGACCTTCTCACCTTCCCACGAACTCCTTCCGAGGACGTGGGCGGGTATTTACCCCTCTCCGGGCCCGCTCGGTGGCGGCAACCTGTTCGTTCCCTGAAATGTCGTCGCTATTCCTATGCACACACGCCACCTGGAGCACTTCTGCAAAGCCCTTGGGGGTGGGACTGGGGGGCACCCTGCAGTCAGTGAGGACGCGCGGCGAGGGAGGCGGGTGGGCAGGAGGCCCGCGTGCACGACTGCCTGTGGCCGGGGGCGGGCACCGGAGGGCGCTGCAAGAGCACCCCTCCCCCGGCATCGCCTTCCCTCGGGATGCTCAGAAACTGGGGCCACCGATCCGTGATGTTCACACACACACACACACACACACACACACACCCGGGCATCTGGGTTTCACCGCCAGGCGGGGCGGGGTCGGGAGCTAGAAGGTGCACCTCCCACCCTCCGGCGATCCCTCTGCCCCAGAGGAGAGGGCATCAAATCTCGGGAACAATGAAGCCCCGGGCGCGCGGGGAGCACCCGGGCACGACTGACACCCAGCCGCGCGCCCCAGTGCGGGGCCGGGAGCCGGCGTAGGGCTGCGGCCCAGCTCCGCCCGCCGGGAAGGTCTGCCGGCTTCCCCGCTGCTACACTGCCGCCCTCGCCCGGCCCCGCGCCGCGTCTCCCACCCCAGCCCGGCTTTCCTCCCCGGCCCTCCAGTTCCGGCCAGCAGCGTCCTGGGTCACCCGGCTGCTCCCGGCCGAGTCTCGGGCTCGAACAGCGCGGATCGGTAGGAGGCTGGCCCGCGCTCCTCGCTGCCGTGGGCACCGGCCGCGGGACCGGGGCTAGAGAGGCGCAGCCGCCACCTCCCGGGCGCAGCTCACTCCCAGCAGCCAGGTCCTCGCCTCCCGGAGCTGCCCGCACACCCCTGGGGGCCAGAGCGTGCACGCCGAGCTAGGCTGGCCCGACCCTCTGGCTGGCACCGAACCCGCCATCCCGCACGCGCCCTGGGCACCGACCCCCAGCGCCTGCCTTTGCGTGGAGACCCCTGCAGGACCTCCGGGAGAGACAGACAGACCGACAGGGAGAGCTCTCGGAGGGAAACTTGTTCCTCCCAGTCTCCTGTCAGGCAATTACTGGCGAGCCTCGCGGAGAGGGCGGGAGGCAGCGAGGGAAGGGCTCCAGAAGGGGAGGGGGGCGCGGGGCGGGGGCGGGGGTGCAGTTGGTGAAACTCCTCTGCCTCCCGCTCATCTTTTCATTGCGTGCTCCTCTCCTTCCCGCAGACACCCCGGACCTCCCCTGGGCGCCAGCGCCTCGGCTCCTACGGGTCCAAAATCAAGCCGGATTTTTTTTCTTTCTGGAAACTGGCGTTGGTGTGCTGCCCTACCTCCACCCTCCCCCTCCCTCCACCCCCCTTTTATTGAGACATGGCCCGGGCAGTGGCTCCTGGAAGAGGAACAAGTGTGGGAAAAGGGAGAGGAAACCGGAGCTAAATGACAGGATGCAGGCGACTTGAGACACAAAAAGAGAAGCGTTTCTCGCGGATCAAGACATTGCCTCGCGGCTCTGCTTTCCCCCAGACCGGCTGCGGATTTTACAGCTCTAGACCGAGTTGGAGCGCTCCGGATTGTCCAGCTCGCCTTCGGCTGCCTTTGCCCCGCACGTCCTGGTTCTCCCGCGTCTGCCCGGGGATCTGGTGCCGGGAGAATGGAGAGGGGGCTGCCGCTCCTCTGCGCCGCGCTCGCCCTCGCCCTAGCTCTGGCCAGCGCTTTTCGCAACGGTAAGTGACAGGCGGAGGCGCGTGTGACAGCGCGGCGTCCCAGGCTCCCCGGCACCCAGAGTCCCTCCCGGGCTCCGCTTCCCGCCCCAGCCACCCAACTCGCACGGAGCTGCCGGGAGGAGCCGGGAATCGCCGCCTCCCGGGCCAAGGAAACTTTTATCTGGGCGGAGAAATATGGAAGTAAGATCCGTTTGGTGTAGGGCAGGCGGATTTGGAGTCTGCGTCCTCCTGAAGTTAGCTGTTGGGCTGTAGGGGTTTTCCTACCTCTGCTACAGGCAGACCTGCCTACCTTCCCAGATCCGCACACCAATTATCTTAATAATGTTTCCTCCCAAAGGCAATTAGATGAGACTCCCTTTCAAAAATCTGATGGCTGCTGAAAGTTAATGAACACTTTACCAGGAGCACTCTGGTCCCTCGCAGCTGCCCTCCACTGCTTGCTCTGGTGGATGCGGGCAAGAGATAGCGGTTCCTGAGTGGATGGCACTCCCTCCCCCGCCTTTGTAAACCGTCCCTAATCCAGCTGGAGTATGAATGAAAGTTCCGTAGTGTCAATAAAGGAATCTGATATATACAGTGGAAGGCACCAGGATATCTGAAAATCCCTAACCTTGTTGCAGCTTCCACTTAGCTCTGCAAACCACTCACGGTTAAGTAAATGAAAGGCCGTCCTGGGGTATCAACAGGGCTGTGTAACCTAAATAACCGCCTTCCAGTGTGATCCTGTTGGAGGCATGCTTGACTTACACTGCAGAGTGGGTGCAGGCCGGGTGTGGGATTATCTGTACAGTAAGTCTTTGGTAGTTATTATGAGCTAATTATCAAATATTTACTTCCGTCTGGCTTAGAATTCAAAGTAATTAGATGAAAAGAACATCCACAACTTACCCTGGTATATTGTTTTAATAAGAGACCCTAAGTGGGGGAGTTCACACCAAGAAGAATCTAAATTGCATCTTTATGATGGAAATTAATCTCTCTAATATGCTTTTTTGAGGTGATTTGGGGATTGAAGCATAGGTACCAAGCAGGGTCCTAAAAGGTATGCAAAACACAGGCGAAAAAATGTGACTGTAGATGGCCTTCAATTTATTAATGAACCTGAGTTGGAGGCATCTTTCTATCGTCTGGCAGAGAAGCACGACACACAAGAAATGGTGAATGTGGAGTTCAATTCATTAATGAACTCGAGTTGGAAGCATCTTTCTGTAGTGAGGTAGGGAATGAAAGAACATCCTCTTCCAGCTGAAAGCCCACATGGTGGGACGTTATGACGGTAATACGCCTCTGTCCTCCACAACTACCAAGACAGAATCCCTGGTAGACCATCCACAAGATAGACTTAAACTTTATGCAAAGAGCTTTTCTATTTTAAGTTGTGAACTCCACAATCAACACACACACACACACACACACACACACACACACAATTTCTCAATTTCCTTAGCAGAAATCTGGGGAATGCAGAGAATTTGAGCTTCCCTTGGTGAGCTTGACTACCTATAGCCCAGTTGCTATGCTCCAAGTGACCAGAGCCAGTAAATACCTCCTCCGTAACTCAGCAGACCTCTAAAAGCCACGTCCACCTCCTCCTCCCAGTACCAGTGTCCGCTAAATTAATTCATTAACCTTATTTAGGACTAATGGTCCAGAGTCATTAGAAATTGTTCTTTCTTAATCAACTGTTAGAGAGATTTCACAGAGCCAGGGAGTCTAGCAGCCCACGTTATCTTATTACACTGTCACTTTCTCAGAAGTCACAGATTAAAGAGCTCTGGTGTGGTACCAAGTCCACCTAAATGTCTTCTGGAGTGACTCTGTCGAGTGACTAGAGCCAGCGCTGTTTTATTTCACTCCTCGAACAGATGCCAGACCCTACCGTGATGTTTGCCCAGAGCTGGAGGAGACTTAATGAGACAGGCTCACTTTCCAAGTTGCCTGCACATTTAGAATAATGCAAGAATCTCCACAGAATCGCCTCACACACTTGGTGATCTCTAGCTGAAATTCGGAACTCCAAAGGCAACATCGTTTCTTCTTGGCAAACCTTCAGCCTTTAAAAGCCCAGGAGAAGAAGACCAGGTCTAAGACGGCACCCCCACTCTATGAAACAAAACCCGAAACATCTCACAATTGAGCAAAACAATGTAATTTATATTGTCTCCTTGTTAATTTATGGGAAATGATTTCTGTAATGCATGTAGCTTTATGCATTTTTGATGTGCACTTCATCTTTCATTTCCATTTGACCTGGTTTTCCTGTAATAAAATTCTGTAGATTTATAAATTCATGCTGAGAGCAAAGATTGCCATTCCCTTTCCACAGGGAATCTATTAGATGCAATATTAAAATCTATATATACCATTACTGAAAATTTGTGATGGATAGGCTTATATATTTCATTGCTTTCATACCTGTGCTTCTTACACAGTTTATGCACCAAATTTTTATTGCTCAAAATTAAGCATCAATAAATGTGGCAGCATTTCAGGCTGAGGCTCTCCAGGATGAAATCCATCATAAAAAGTGACAACGAGAATCCACACTGAACAGTACAGCAGCCCAGAGCCTGGTTTCCTGGGCTCTCAGTGAATCACTTCAGCATTTGGGGTTTCTTTGAAATAAAGGCTCGAAACGAGTTAGCTCACCTTTCCCAGATTGGGAGAATGTGGCTTGCCACATGTGATACCCAGACCTCAGTGTGGGGGGCTTCTCCCCTCCCGCACTTAGGTAATTAGAATTAATGCCGTGTGGCTATTTATTTTTCTTTCCGCCCCATTGCTTTGATCTGATCTCCAAGCCTGAGCAACTTTACTTGGAGAAGTAAAGCAGAATTATTTCTGCTTCACCAAATCAACTTTGTTCTCTGTTGATTTGGATCTCAAGCGCAGAGATAACTCAAAATCACTTAGATTTACGGGCAGATAAAACAACAACAAAGAAAGGTTTGGCTTTAAGCCCGTGGAAGTCTTGGAAGACAATCCCGCTGATCAATGACACAGACCAGGCTTATCATCAAAAAACCGACACAAGGGGTCGAACGGTGTCTTTTAGTCACTTCCACTTAGAAGTTGGTACTTAATGTGATTACACTTCTTGGGGGATAATTAAGTCTAGCAGAAGCTCCCGGGGGACCATGTTAACATCAATTGAGGGGATTTAATGTTTTTAATGCTAGAAGACCTTTTTCCTGGAAAGAACTTTGAGGGTGGAGAGGGTCCTTTCAGGTCTCATTCAGCTTTCTGCTTGAGCCACCCTTCCTGGGATCAAAGAGTGTTCCCTGGCGGAGTGGTAAGTGCTGAAGGATTTGTGGGGACCTCTTGGAGTTCTCCTCAAAAGTTATGGCATGTTTAATAACCAGTAATTTGTATATGAGGTTAGTATACCTACCTGGCTGTCAAAGAAAAATCTACTAAAAGATTTTTTGATTGCAGGTAAATGTGGGGATACTATCAAAATTGAAAACCCCGGGTATCTTACATCTCCTGGCTATCCTCATTCTTATCACCCAAGTGAAAAATGTGAATGGCTGATTCAGGCTCCAGACCCATACCAGAGAATTATGATCAACTTCAACCCTCACTTCGATTTGGAGGACCGAGAGTGCAAGTAAGTGAGACCCGCCTTGGAACGGGGCACCACAGCACCATCTAGTGGGCGCGCGTGTCTATAGGGGGAAGTCTGCAGGATAACAGAAATGGATCCAGGAGGGATTCCAATCTAGGCCAGATCATATGTCCATGGTATGGAAATTAAATTATGTTAAGTGATTTCTGAGGTCTCCAAACTGGGGAGATTATATTTAAGTGCGTGATCTCTCATATTCTTTCCTGTTACTTTTGGTTTGGAAGCTCTTTTGCTCCCAAACATGTAGGACGGTTCTTTCTCTCCTGAAAAGGAGAATGAGAAGCCCAGACTCTCACTTGCTTTATTTTTATTAAATAGCATGGGTCACTAGCATCCATTGCATCCACAGATGTGGGAGGTTAGTTTAGTTTTTAAACAAATCTGTGGCACATTTTCTGAGTTAAGTGCTGTCTTTCTTGCTGAGTTTGACATTGAAAAAGCCTTTCGATAAAATTGAGGCACATAGGCTAAGTCAGATGAATGTTTATACAGTAGGTCAATGATCGAAAGACTGAAAGACTAGAAACTAATTGTTAAAGCACAATGAATACAGTGGGAACTCAAATAATCAATGTTTTATCCAACGGCTTCCGTTTTGTTATCTCCTTCTGTTAAGTTATTTAGCATTAATTTATGCCAAACTTCATTATTCTGAAGACATCCTCACTCCAGAGACAACTAAACGCATTTTTTCACTTGATTCAAAAGAATGGGTGTGTATGTGTTGCTCTCCATGGTGTGGGGAGTATGGGTTTTCACTGTACGTGGCGGTCTGCGGAGAGTCAACCTTTCCTCTCTCTATACCAGCAGACACCTGCCACTGTCTCATCCACATCACCCTGTTCTTCACCACTGCCCGTGGTAGTAGGATAGTCTCTAGAGACTTGAATGCAAATATAGGTCTTTTAAGAAAAATGCAGGTATACGGCTGTCAGAAAAGTCAGGACCTACTTTTTCCATATTTTTCTATGCAACAATGCATCATGACTTTTACAACCCAATATGCACACAGACATACAGAAGTGGTTTTATCAAAGAAAAGTAATCTAGTTAGCTGTCAAGTCTAAAATTTGGGGACTGCCATGTTTTCCAAGTTTCTTGGGGACTATTATGTATTCTCAAGTTTTGAAATGGGTCAGTTTGATATATTCATATGCAATGTCTATAACCTATCAGTTCCATTGGACATAAACAGTATTATACAGTACTATATTCATTATTAGAGATATTCTGTTTGGACACATCTCCCTTGCAGGGCAAAACAGACTAATATGAAAATGTCCCCACCTATTGGAATGCTCAAAACAAGTTGGTGGAGTGAATTCACCTCTCATAGTCAGGGCAATGAGACCATCTGGTTAATTCAGTATTTTGGTGCCTAGAGAATTAGCATAAATCTATAGACTGATGGTCAGTTTCCAGATAAACAACACATATTACAATGCAATAAAATGATGCCGATTCTATTTTAATCTCTGTTCTGTGATTCAGAGGTGCTTCAGGGCAGTATATTGACTTTTTAATCTTGTGTGGAAGTTGCCATTAATAGAGTGTTCCAGAGACGGCGAGGAAACAGGGAGTCCATTGTAATTTTATTTATTTATTTTGCTAACTGTCTTTATGGTGGTTTTTACAATGCCAACCACCTAAATAACCTGGAAACTTGTTCTATTTACTTATTTCTCTTCTCAACTGTTTAAATTGCTATAGGAGGTATTTCTGAACAACTCTCATGAAACATACTCAAGTAATATTATTCCAAAGAATAAGGTGATGTTGTATTTTAATAAACTCTTGTTTACTAGCTCCTGCTCTGGAAATCATAACCGCGTACATGTAATATCAGAATTAAAGAACTGGGAGTAGTCTCTAGTTACTAAGAGTAGTGTGCTGGTAAATATTTAACTGCCACTTGGGAGGGAGTAGGTCAAGTCCTGATTTGTAATATTTGCCAATTTCCATGGTGTAAATACTCCCACCATGGCCAATTTCAAACTACTCCCATGATATCATTATGCAGAGACTTGCAAAGAGATGTGCAGGGTCGATTCTGTGAGCTGCACGGGCCAACTCGAGCATACAGTGGGAGCGGAAGTTTAAACGGGGAAGCTGGTTGAATGCATTACTGTAGGTAAAGTGTCAGACACAGGGTTAACCCCGAATGTCACATAATGGGAACGGTGGGATTGTAGGAGCATAGTTGCAGTTTGTTTTTATTTTTAAAAATAAGATAAAGGATAGTGATAACTTGTAGAAAGATAAATTAGTGACTTGAGTGACATCGGCAAGGTATCCAAGACGTAGATCTCAAAGGAGAGTATACCTATGGAATATGTGAACATGAGATGTTTTGAAGTGTTGATCTCTGTGCTTCTTATCCATGAAAAATTCCAAAAAGATAGAAGACCAACCTAAGACACTGTCTTCGCTATTTTTTCAGGCTGATCCCCATGGCTCCTATAATGTGGCACAGTTCTGACCGCCCATAAGGCTGTGGGGAGATCCCATGGCTTTAAAATCTATAGGTGATGGGACCAGCAGTTAGCGTAATGGCTATGTCGCTGGACTCCCATGTAGTCGACCGCGGTTCGAGTCCTGGACCCGGTGGCTTAAACTCACGCCGGGCACATGTGCGTGTGTGCCCAAGATCCTGAGAAGAGAATGGAGGAGAAGGGATTGTGGCATGGCCATCCCCCCCCGGGGGGGGGGGTGATTTCTCTCTTTCTGTCTCTCTGTCTCTCTCTGTCTTTCTGGAGAGCGCATGTGCCCTATGGCCAAAAAAAAAAAAAAAAAAAAAAAAAATCTCCAAAAAAAAAATCTATAGATCATTAGATTTTCCATAGAAAAAATGGAAAACATCAGAAACTCTTTGAAGAACAATTTCATAGACTTCAAAGTTTATGCCCCAAAACATAGGGCCCTTTTTTTTTTTTTTTTTTTTTTTTTTTTTTTTTTTTTTTTTTTTTTTAGGAGCAATTTTTGCTGTAGGGTGTGTGCACTCACCAGAGAGACAGATAGAAAGTGAGAAATCACCCTCGTGCTGCAGTCCTCCTCCATTCTCCTCTCCTCTCGGGATTTTGAGTGTGCACGCTCATGCACCCAGTGAGAGGTTCAAGCTGTTGGGTCCAGGACTCACACCGTAGGGACCATATGGAAATTCAGTGCCTTAACCACTATACCACCTGCTGGTCCCTTGTTTTTGTTTTTTAGTAATATATTTATACTAGGCTATTTACAAATGTGAACTTGAGATGACACAAAACTGGGTACAGTAAGCCACACTTAGAGAGCTGGTTGGTTTTAGTCATTATTCCTGTTAAGAACAAGCTATTCCTCTTACTTGAGGTATTTAATGTTTCTCTATTTCAGCTGTGTTAAAGGTCCAATGGCAGTAAAATACACTTATTATGATGTCAGTGGGTTATTGGTAGGGTAAAATTCAGTAGATATAAAAGCCCTTTAAAAATTAAAAAGTAAATTTCAGTAAAGATTATCCTTATTATGATAATATCTGTATGTTTGTTGGTGGTTGTTGGAACATTCGGGAAAATGAAACTAAACACGTATCAAACTAAATATATCGATCCACGTACAATACACCCTCTCTTCTCTCTTGAAATGGTCAGTATTTGTATAGTCACTTTCACCATCAAGAAAGCTCAAAAAATCAATTTCTTAGCATAGTTGGTTATTGAAAAGTATCCTTGAGAACCAAGTAAGCAATTTTCTTTTGTAAGATATAGGGATAGATCAGTTAATAGTTCTAGTAGAAAAATTCACTTCAATTAGATTTTTATTTATCGTTAGGTTAAAAAATGTAATTTCATCATTTTAACAGTACAGTACACAGTCACAGTTTTTCATATGAATAGCACCAAGATGACCCGGTTCTTTGATAAACGATGAACTGTACTGTACAAAAGGGATGGTAAGTTTATACAGTGGCTACCAAGAGGGGATATTCCTTTACGGAAAGTAAGCTTATAAATTGTGCTTAGTAGTTTTAAAATGCAACAATCTATGTTTATGCCACCACCAGTCAGCTTTCATTACAGATAAGCATCAAAACTGTAGTACTGTCACCCCTTGAATGATTTTATTGAATAAGGTGTGGTATCAATCAGTCCGTGTAGGGAGCTGTAAAACATCTGTCTTCAGGGCCAGTGTGAGACTAGGATTTCCAGCTAGTCATTGTTATCTTGATAAAAGAGGCTAGAGAATGTTCTAAGAGGAGAAGGTGGTGAGGGAATGGAAGGAGTAATTTCTTTTGGCACCATTAAAATTCTGCATGCTTGTAAAGTGTCAACTCTCAGAACTAGAAAAAGAAAAAAAGTGACCAGCTGAGTGTTTCTCAGAAAGCAGTATTTGTTTGCACGCTGTAGATGGTGTTCGGTATCTACATTGAGCTGGTTGGAACTTACTTCACTGAAGTTTCCTTCAGTGGTAAGGCAGACATCTTGAATCTCATAAAACTTTATATCTGTACAATAAACAAGAATGTCATTGATACAGTAGTTAGAATTTATGGAACTTTTCCGGTTTCCCAGCAATGCAAACTATCAGGATGATAATTTATAATGCTTTGTGACAAATACCGCTGAGCAGAGAGGTGTGTGGTTACATTCAGATCAGATGTCATCATCTGGGGAGCAGTAAAAATTTCACAGACATTGGGTTAAAAACATGAAGAAAATGAATGTGAAGGCCCAGGAAAAGTCTAAAAAGGTGGTACTGTTGCAGGGAGAAGGCCGGCAGTGTTTTTCTTGCTGACGACACCCCACCTTCGACGCCTGCTTTGACAGTGCTGTTTCATAACATAGCGTAGATGCTCTTCTGCCTGCAGTTTGGATTACTAATCTCTTCTTTGTATAACCAATAATAGGCGTGTTTTTCCTAATTCAGTGCATTCAGAGGATGATTTCACTCTTGTAACTTCATATGAAGTTTAATCGCAGTGAAATTAGAATTAAATAGAGATGATATTCAAGTTTTGGAATTTTGCTGGAATAAATCACACATTGTTTCTTCAACGCTTCTTTTAAAATTACCTCAATTAATACAGTTTGAAACAGTGCTAATCTTGTTTACTTTCACAGAATGTAAACTCACTGAATGAAAATTAATCTGCCCTTAGTGATCAAATCTGATTATTTCTGCAGATTTAATTATACAGTGGTCACTGAGTCATTGGTTGGTGATTTTTGGAATTTAAATTCAATTTGGGGTTTCCTTGAGTAATATTTTCTTTTTTGACTTTATTTTTACTCAATATGTTTTTTTAACATTAATTTTGATTTAAAAAAATAAAACGTGTTGCATTAAAATACTATTTATCTCAATAACAAAATTTTTCAATTTCTTGTGTCCAGCATCAGTGTCTCTCAGGCGCAGTCCTTGGTTTATGAAAAATATTATCTTTAGCCAAAATCCTTTTTAATTTTCTATGTGAAATTTAGAAAAAAATATATACTTTTAAAGTATAATGTCAAATTTTAAAAATACAACTTAAGTGTCAAGTCCGATATAATTTTGCAAGGTAGACACATCCATATAACCAGAAGAAAACATTTCAGCTTCTTAGAAGTCTCCCTCCCAACTTTCAGCCACTAACATTTGCCCTCAAGGGCAACTACTGTCGTAACTTGTGTGTCTATTTCAATAAATTGCAAAATCAGACAAAGTTAAACTGTGGTTTTAGAAGTCTGTCTGGACTATCCTTTGAATAAAGACACTGAATGTTTGTGGAATAGAGGTACGAAAAAAGTGCATACTGTTCCCTTTAGGATCGAAAAGCAGAGTCTTACTAAAACCATTTTGTAGTTTGTTTTCAGTAACTATTATAGTAATATCTTCTCTGGGACCAGCAGTTGATGTAATGGCTATGTCACTGGACTCCCACGTAGTCGACCACTGTTCGAGTCCTGGACCCAGTGGCTTAAACTCACACTGGGCATATGTGCGTGTGTGCCCAAGATCCTGAGAGGAGAATGGAGGAGAAGGGATTGCGGCGTGGCCATCCCCCCTGGGGGTGATTTCTCTCTTTCTGTCTCTCTGTCTTTCTCTGTCTTTCTGGCGAGTGCACACACCCTATAGCAAAAAGCTCTCCAAAGGAAAAAAAAAGAGAGAGAGAGAGAGAGAGAGAGAGAGAGAGAGAAAGAAATATCCTGTATGAGTTACATATGCTACAGTGCATTAAAATAGACACAGTGGGGACCAGCAGTTAGCGTAATGGCTATGTCGCTGGACTCCTACGTAGTCGACCACGGTTCAAGTCCCGGACTCAGCAACTTAAACGTACACCAGGCGTGTGTGCGTGCGTGCCCAAGATCCCAAGAGGAGAAGGGAGGAGAAAAGATTGTGGCGTGACCATCCCCCCTAGGGGGTGATTTCTTGCTTTCTGTCTCTCTGTCTCTCTCTGTCTTTTTGGTGAGTGCATGCGCCCTATAGCAAAAACCTCTCAAAAAAAAAAAAAAAAAAAAAAAAAATAGACACAGTGCTTTCAGTCCAGAGCCTGCTTTACAAAATTCAAAGCAAATCAGAGAAGTCTTCCCATTGCTTTACTTTTTCCCTGTCTTTTCATTCCTGGCTTGGATCTTGGGTGACTTCCTACATGGGCAACTGGAGTGCTCCATTTAGCGAGCTACTGTGGGGTGGGTGAGAGTGAGGCGGCTCAGCGTGGCTGCTGCCAGCTCCCCTACCACCTGCTCCTTGGTTACTACTCAGGCAGGTCCTTATCTAATTTCTTCTTTGGAGTTTTCCCCTATTAACACTGATTTAATTTGAACCCCGTGTGTTAAATAAAATTAATTTTATTTATTATTCCTTGCTGTAAGTAATCACATTTGATCGTAACAGATTTTGAGCATTGCAAGGTGGTTTTGTGGTAGGCATGTCTGTGATTCAGAAGAATCCACCTTCACGAGAAGTTACGCGAGAAGGCGAGTTGAAATGTCATCAGAGTGAATCAACATGTGCATGGCATTTCCAACCAGACTTCACTTCGGGGAGCAGGCACCTCTGATGGGGCCAAGCGAGACATATGCCTCCAGCAGCATGCATACTCACAGCTCCTTTCTTTCCAGCGTAAGACTTGAGACTTGCACACATGCTGACATGCTTCGGCAGACGCACACACAAACACATATGTGCATGGAAGGGAGACTAAAATATAGACGTCACTAATTGCAGTTGTCGTACTCATCACGGCTAATAATTAAGCCTAAGGAAGAACAAGAGACAAAATTAGCGTTCAGATCAGGTTCCGAATGCCTCCTAATTGGCTGTTTGTAATCAATCCTGATTGTAAGAGGCAGTGACTTGGCAGGATGGGCACCTCCAGAGGAGGTTCTCCTGCTCTGCTCTGGGTGATGGCCTGCGTCTAGTATCTGGGTCAGCTGGATGCTAGGCCCCCATTATGGCTGGAGTAAGTCAGAGACTTCCCAGCTAGCTTAGAGAGGGGGTGCGTTCATTCAGAACTCCCGTGAGTTCTGCACGAAGCAGAGGGAGAACAGATCATTGTCTGGCTTCTGTCCACTCCATGCCTTTAAAGATTCAAGTTCACGAGGAGAGCGTTGTCTTGTGCATGGTTTTCCTCCTCATCAAGAAGTCTGTGAGGATATATTTCATTTGGTCAAGTTGTTTTTTTTCCTCCTTTCATTTAAATAATCCTAGAGAGTTTCATGAAATAATCCTAGAGAATTTGGGAAGGACGGTCCTGGCTGGTTCTTACCGGGCCCTTATAGGTGTCGGCTATGGTGCCAAGAGCTTTTCTCTTTCTACCGTGAATCAGGGAGAGACAGAGACCTCCATCCCCGAGGTCCTCCTGTAGATGGCTCGGGGGCTCAGACCACAGACGTGTGTGCCCAGCCCGATGGGGGGGCCCAGGGTGGGAACCCAGGACCTCTCCCCTCAGAGTCCTGTGGTGCCTCTAGGCGAGCAGCTTCCCGCTCCCGACCTCATTCGCTAAACTCGGATCCTTGTGTTTGCCACAGTGCGTCTGTAAGGGTTAAGGGGGAATGTCTGCTCAGGCTCCGGGTTCCTGTGAGAAATGGAAGAGTGTTTCTTTGAAAAGAAACAGTTGCTCTGAAGTATTTTGTTTTTATCTGGGCACTTGGTACAAGCCGCCGGCCAGGTTAGAGGTGATTGCTGGTTCTGGGATAGGTGCTCAAGTCACGGAGTACGTCCAGACTGGGCCTGGAAGAGGGGGCCAAATATCGCTTTCTTACATTTCCTTTTTTTTTTTGGGGGGGGGAGTTTGTTATAGGGCGCGTGTGCTCGCCAGAAAGACAGAGAGAGACAGAGAGACATAAAGCGAGAAATCACCCCCCAGGGGGGATGGCCACGCCGCAATCCCTTCTCCTCCATTCTCCTCTCGGGATCTTGGGCACGCATGCACACGTGCCCGGCGTGAGTTTAAGCCACTGGGTCCGGGACTCCAACCGTGGTTGACTACATGGGAGTCCAGCGACATAGCCATTTACACTAACTGCTGGTCCCTCTTACATTTCTGTAGCACAGCTGGAGAGAGCACAGGTCAGTCACTGCGTCACAATTCCAAGTCCTCACCTGCCGCTGACAGAGCAGTCAGCAAGGCTGTGTGGAAACAGCTAGGATGCGTTCCAAATCTTCCTCGTAAGTAGACGACTTTACAAAATGTAACAGCACCAAGGTCCCGGATTTAAAGGAGAAAACATACTCTTTGCTCCAAGATAAAAAGAACACAAAGCTCCACATCCTGGGTAGGGCTGAGCCTGGCCTGGTCTGATAAGGGATCGTGTTGATTGCAGATGCAGTAACCCCCGGCTAAATGAGATTGCTGTTTTACCCTTTTTATCTGGGCTCATTCTTATCTGTCCATTCTTAAATCAGTTGAATGTGGGCATTTATTTGTTAACGAATTTGGTCACAGAAAAGATGACTGAAATAAATTAGAATTCCAGATTAATCCATTCCTTTGGAAAAATGGCAGCCCATAAAGTGGATAAATTCCAATGATTGGACACTGTCCCCTATCACCCTCCCAAAGCTTTTCATGCGCGTTCTTGAGAAAGTTTATTTGTTGGGTTGCTGGAAAAGTCATGATGCAGTTTTGCACAATAAAACATCGAAAAATACCCTATGAGTTTTCCAACAGCCCGATACTTCTGGAGAGAGGAGCACCTCTAACAGGGCCTCATCGCGCCATGAACTCCTCACGCCTTCCAGCAGCCTGGACCACAGCTGGCATGTTCAGGTCACCAGCATCTAAACCCGAGCCTCCCCGTCGTGGGTCCGGTATCACACAGTGACCCCCTTCTGCCTGCACCACTGGGGCTGGGCCTCCGTTCCCCTTCCCCGCTAACACTGACCTCTGTGGGTTCTTCATTCTAACTGTGCAGGGAGGGGTCATCTCCCATTGGGTGAGCTCCCTGAAGGCAGAAACCATTCTCATTGTGCTACCGTTCAGAGGCCGACAGGACACTTCCCACATAGTAGGCACTAGTTTCATTAAACTAAACAGCTGATGCTTTCAGTTTTTTGTTTTGTTTTTTCAATTTTTTGCCAGGAGGTGCATGCACTCACCAGAGAGAGACAGAAACAGAAAGAGAGGAAGAAAGCACCCCCAAAGGGATATGGTCACACTATAATCCCTTCTCCACTTGTCTATTGTGTTAGGATTCGGGGTGTGCACGTGCATGACTGCAGAGTTCTTCAAGCCACGGGGCCAAGACTTGAACCACATGGTCGGCCATATAGCTTGAGCACCCTGCACCGCTAGGCCATGGGGCTGATGCAGACACTTGTATTAAAGCTGACATCTGGTATTAAAGAGCAAGTTTGAAAACAGTGGACTTTGTGGTGTGCAGTAGGCAGTCTGGAGAAGAAACCAGCAAAATTTGGTGCAGAGTGTGCAAGGGGCCATCCTGCTATCAGTCGGAGCGACACCTTCGGGGAGGACTTCCACAGCTGCTCCCTGGATTCAGGGACTCTGGTCACGTCCGTCTTCCCCTCAACCCTGTAGCCTAAGCCGAGGCACCAGAACCTAAAATCTGGGGCCTCCAGTTTCTGGCAGCACAGGACAGAGCTCCAGGTGGCCTGGACAGTGGCATAATGGGCACACGCTTGTGCCCACCGCGGCACGCCAGCCTGGTGCGCTGGCATCCTGTGGAGTCACCTGGGAAACTGAGCTCAGATATCAGGGGCATCATTTCAGTCCTATTAGAGCTCCTTCCAACACTGTGGCTGCAGCTTCTTCACTTCTGTAAGAGGTGCCCGTGTTTTATTTTTTTAGTGAAGGGCGACATTGGCTGAGGGATGGGTAAGGTGATTTTTTTAGTATTGATTGGGATTTTCTGTGTACTTTTTTCCAAAGTGAAAGTTTTGTATTTCCTTACCTTTCATTCCAATGCCAGTATCTTTGCCTGTGGCCGGAGACCCTACTGAGTAATATTAGGCTGTATTGGTTCTATGCTTCAAGACACTCCTCATTTCCTTGTTCAGCTGTTCCAGCATCAAAGCAGTGTGTGTGTTGGTTCATTAATGAGAGTTGGGGATTTCTGATGTCAGGGGACTCTGTTAGCAGGTCCTTGTGAAAAGGTTCTGCTGAGAATTAGGGACGTGGGTATAATTGCACCTCTGCCATTCAGTCCCATCTGTGACACAGGAGACCGTCACACAGGCTGGGAAGCGCCAGGTGAGTGGCCTGATTGTAGCACATCAATGTCGTGGCTTTGACAGCGCTCACCAGGGCAGCTCGGGGCCACGCGACAAGGGCCAGGTTGCCTCCTCAGGGTCTGGTTGAGTAACGCTACCTAGACTCAGCTTTTATTCATGTTTTTCCCTTCTCTTTCCTAAGAAAAAAAAATGCCTTCCTTCCTCCACCTATCTCAATAACACAGTGCCGATGAGATAAGTAGATGGAAGTGCCTTGTGAATACAAGAGAAGTATCTTAAATAAAGCCTAGGTATTACTATAACAGGAAGTGCATCCGCAGGTTTTGTTCCTTAAAATAAGTTCAGACTGTAAACAATAACGTCTGCATCCTTATGAGGAGTCACTTATAAATATTTCAAAAGCACTGCACATACCCACAACAGAGATAGCATCTAACGCTCAGCGTGCATCCAGCCAACGAGAACGTCTGGATGGTTGTAGAATAAGGTGACTCTTTAACCATGTGTTAATTGTGAAAAATCAAGATGGGGGGAGTTTCCAAAATGTCATAGAAGATGCTGTCACAATGTAACAAACTTAATGACAGCATGCATGGCTTAAAAAAAAAAAAAAAACATCATTTTCTCAGGTGTGTCTGAGGCCTTGTAAATACGCTAGAACGTTCGGACGGTAAACTGCCCCTACTGAAACAGCAGGGCAGGAGCCAAGGGCAGCGTGGTTAATACCCAACCCTTCCCTACCAGTTCCAACAGGGCCACCGTGTCTGTTCCCTAAGGAAGAGGAAGCCACGTGGAATTTGTAACATAAATTCATAGGGAAAGACTGATGGGAAAATAAATGTTCTTAGACTGTTGATCTGCCCCCTCTCATTCCTTTCCCTCTATTTCTAGCAGCCCCAGGTCCTTTAGCCTTGCTGGCTCCTCTTCCCATTTCTGGTCATGACAGATTTCTCAGAAGTGACAGGGGAGTCCTCAGCAGCAACACCGAAAAGCATCTTCATAGGAAAGCCCTTGGCATTGTGACAGAGATTGCTATTTTAAGCTTCTGTGTTTATTTCCTACATGAGATAAGGGAGAGAGAAAAAGGGGGGAGAGAGATAGAGGCACCCCCAGCAGGGTCTTCACATTGCTGCCCACCCCCAGTCTCACCCAGCCTGGATCATGAACACGTGCATGCGTGCCCGGGGAGGCCCCAGGATGCAAACCCAGAACCTTCCCACGTAAGCCCAGTTGTGTTACCACTGCACTATCGCCTGGCTCAAGAGAACATTCTTTAAGTCCTCTTTCCCCACCTCACTCTCATGAACAGCCTTAGAGAATGTACATTATATCTGTAGCCTTTCAAAAGTACTCTGGGAACCAGCAGTTGACGTAATGGCTATGTCTCTGGATTCCCACGTAGTCGACCGCGGTTCGCGTCCCGGACCCGGTGGCTTAAAACTCACACCAGGTGCGTGTGCTTGCGTGCCCAAGATCCCGAGAGGAGAATGGAGGAGAAGGGATTGCGGCGTGACCATCCCCCCTGGGGAGTGATTTCTCGCTTTCTGTCTCTATGTCTCTCTCTGTCTGTCTGGCGAGCGCACGCGCCCTATAGCAAAAATCTCTCAAAAAAAAAAAAAAAAAGTACTCTCAGCCCTTTCTCATTTGAAATGCTGACAGGTGTGGCTGGGAGATCCAGCAGAAGGAATTTGCTTTTCCTTATGTGGACTTCTATGGGCCTCCATCAGCCAAACAGACTCAGTAGGGCTTCCCTACTGAGTCGGAAGTAGAAGGAACTGTCCTTGGACTCGTTTTCTTCCAGTGAATATTTCGTCCTTTCTGTCTCTCCGATTACTGCCAACAGTATTGAGAGCAGTGACTGCAATCCAGAATTCCACCTCTTCACTCCGTCCTCCTCAGCATAATGTCTGTCACCTCCAGTTGACCAAAACGGCTTGCTCAAAAGTTACACTTCATTTACTCTTTGAATGTTACAAATTGCTGGCCATTTCTTGGTCCACTTCTTCAAACCTTGGTACACGCTATACACAATCGGCTCCTCCTCGCAGCAGAATCTTCTCCCCTGCCCATCAGGGTGCTGCGCCATCTTGGTTTCCTTGCTCTTCACTATCAATCTATTTTTGCTTCTTTTTTTCCCTTTGACACTGAAATAATATAGACATTTGCCAAGGTTTTGTCTTTGCCCAAAAATCTCTTTTCCTTTAATATCCTTTTTGATTGTAGTTACTTGGCTCAGATAATATCCAGATTTCTGGCTAGCCTTAGGAATGACTCAACTATTGGACTCAAACTTCCAATTTCATTTTTAAAGATTATGTCTTTTTCTTTCTTTGTGTGTGTGTGTGTGTGTGTGTGTGAGAGAGAGAGAGAGAGAAGAGAGAGAGAGAGAGAAGTACCCTCACAGGGTCTCCTGCCACGACTCACCTCACTCCCAGCCTTCCGGCCCACTGTGGTCCTGGGGCATGTCTGATGTCTGGAGGTTGACCTGAGAATCGAGCCCTGATTTTCCATATGGCTTCCAGCATTGCAGAGCATTGAGCTATATCCACACTGCCATGGCTGGGCCTCTAACTTCCAAATTCTTTCTAGATGATGTTGACTATTCAGACAGTTGACCATTCCTAAAATTAAAAATTGAACTTTCTACCCTCCCATGCAAATTAATTCTCTTTTGCTCTTTCTCTTTCTCTTATTGATTTCTTCATCTCCCATTTATTCAGACATGAAACCACGGAACATCTCCTGACTCTTGTTTGTCTCCAAAATCTAATCAGTTTAAAGGCCTCTAAATTATAGATCTATAATGGCTTTCATATCCTTTCTGTTATATTTCTACAGCTACCACCCAAATTCTAGTGCCTTCTAAACTATCCCTGGTGCAGTTGCGCTAGCCTCCTCAGGGTGTCCTCCTTCTTCTTCTCTCCTTAGAAACACGGGGAGTGCTCTATTTCCTGCTGGCTTCTGTGTGTGATTCTTGGCCTTCCCCAGTGTAGCACCAGCCTGCCTCCCCTCTTTTGTCATTCTCCCTGGATAATCTAGCCAAACTTGCAGGTTACCTTGTAGTTCTTAAGGCTCACCCCTACTTTCCCAAACCCAATGCCTGTGCTCAGGGTGTTTCTTTCTCAGGCCCATGAAGACACATGCCCTTTACTCACCTAAGTCCCTGCCAAAAGGGCGCATGCCATTCTAGTTCCATCTGAAATGAGGCCGCCTTATAAAGCCATCTTTGATGACTAAGTCCTAACTGTGGTCTCTGTCCTCTGACGTCCCTGAGACATGTGTATGTATCATCCCTAAGCCCTCACGACATCCCATGTTGGGTTATGATCGTTGATGTTCTGGTGTTCACCCAACTACGTCATACAGTTCTCGCGGTGCTGTTTTCGAGCGCTTGCAGAGCCTAGAATGGAGCTCCGCCTGGAGAGGGGCCAGTTAGTCCTCGCTGCACGACTGACTGACTGGCATCCCACGAGTCTTCTCCTGTGTGTTCACCTAGCACAGGAAGACCTAGTCGGCTCTTTTGGGCAAAGGTCTAACCTGACCAGACTATTAAAATGTGCACTTTATTCTTATTTACGTAGAAAACCCTTCATTGTCTTGGGTAGCAGAGTTAGCCTTACATTTTTCCTCTGACAACCCCTATTTTTTAAAAGCCTACATTTCTGCAGGTGAGTAACTTTAGCTAAATCTCAAAAACTGTGCAGAGGTAGTGACTGACTGCAAGTTTCTCTTTCTGTCTCACGGTCATCTCCATAATCCATTCTGGAGTTGGAGGCCTACGCTGTATTAACACTGGAGGCATATGTCCTGCTTGCTGAGTGTTTTCTGACATCCCCACGACTCTTGGGACTTTGTGTCACTATTCTGTAAACTTTGTCTATTGTATATTCATATCTGGGCTCATGTCCAAACCACCTTTACATAAATTTAACACAAATAATTTAGAGCCTTCTTCCGTTCCATCTGGCAGCCCCAGTAAGTGCACATGTTAACCTCACAGCAGGCTGGCCAGGGAAGATGTTCAAAGTGAACTTCTCCATCAGAGACATTAGCACAAGGCGTTCCTTGCAGAATGATATAAATACATGAGTCTGAACAACCAAAAATATAACAGGCCCCATGTTCTCATAAGGATGCCTTTCTGGAGAAGTAGTAGCCCAGGAGTAGCCGTGGTGGGGCATTTTTTGAAGTCGATGATAAGGGGTTTCAGCTACTCCCCTGACTCCCATCCCTCCCACCATGGCAGTGTTTCCTAAGCTTTCAGAAGGCCACGTGGCTCAGTGGGCTAGTGGCAGCCCAAGGGAATAAGCAAAGAATTGGCAGGTGAAGGGCGGCACTTCTGGCTGCAGGTCACTCCAGCGGCCATGGCTAGTGTTTCTCTTTCTTACCAGCTCCCCCATGTCATTATCTTGCCCTTAATTTTCTAGGCCATTCCCAAATGTCTCCATTCCCTCTTCAGTGCAGACTTGGACAAACAGCAGCCCCTCATTCTCACATCCTTCATTTGTCTGCCCCCAGAAAACAGAACGACTTCGATGTTAAACTCGTGAGTTTCATTGGGGGTAAAGTTTAGCTGAGGCACAAGTGGAAGCATCATTGGCTCATGCCCTACTTTGTGTCAGCCCTGTGTTGACCATGTTCATGGATCTCTCAGGAAAACAACTTAGTGAAGGGTGGTGCCCCCGGCAACGTACTATGATGCTGAGTTCTAGAAGTCACTTGGCCTTTAATTAGTTGATGGCTTAAGCATTTAAGCCTTCTAGGCCTCAGTTCCCTCATCTGTGAGATGAGTGGGGCACACTCTAGTCATTAAGTATTTTTGGTTCTAATATGATAGGACCTTCTGTTGGAAGAATCCTGTTGCTGTAAGAGCAACTTCTGAAGATGTCTTTTCTGATACTTCAGTCTGGCCTTGATCTCTGACCTTCTTTGGACTTTAACAAGCCCATGTCACCCACCCATCACCTGCTTTTTTCCCCCTTTTTTTCTTAGATTTGCTGTTACTCCAGCCCCACCTTTTACAAGACTACCCTTCTGCCCTTCCTACTCTTCTTTCACCTAGACACATATTTTAGGTCTGCGGCTGAAGCTATATCCAACATATTAATCTCTCTTAGCAAAATGTGTTCTGAAGAACTGTCCACTTTTTCACCTAGACCTTAATCTTGGACTGATACATTAGATCGAATCAATTATTTAGAAGAACTGCAGTGTGTTCTTTAGAAGTACTCATTTAGTGTTCTGCTATGTTGAAAATAGCATTTCTACTCAGTGGAAATTCCATGCACTGGTTTGGTCTTGAAACTAGAAGAGCCACAAACCAAGTTCAAGGTGGAATTTAACCGCAGTTGATAACCTGAATATTTAACCTAAACTCAGATTCGATCGCTAACACAAAAGTAGCTTTTACCTTTTCTTTTGTTCAATGTAACAGTAAAATTGGATCATAAAAAATAGAAATTACACTGGAAAAAAATACAAAGGAATGGCAACGGTGACTTTGTTAATGAATCCCACCTCACTCCTTCTGTCTCAAAGGCAGCATGCGCTATGTAATAAGCTATGGATCTATTTGTGAAACACTCTCAAATTAAGGAGCTTATTCAGACACCATTGTAAGAATAATTTTCTGAAATTGTGGTCTATCAACAGGAGATAAGATGGCACTTTGTTGTCACCTGCTGAGGCCCATTATGAATATTCTATTTCGGAAGCAAATCGCACTGTAAATACAATGTTCGGATTCATTTATTCCCACAATGGCATTTTTGCAAAGGTGCAATTTCATAATTTGACTTAGCATTGATAGCACATCATCATTTCAAAGTCTTTATAGCCACTGGTTAATTCACACATCCTTGGGAAATTGTTTATTTCTACCAGACCCACTTTAAAATGAAATAACAAAATATGTAAAGCTAAAGCAACTTGCCAAAGGCTACACAAAGACTGAGATGTGTGTCTAACTCATCATCAGTCTAAGCACATCCTTAGCACATCTGACTAGGCACTTCCACACACATTAAACAATAGCTGTGCTATCCATAAAGATGCCACTGCAGATAGCAACCTTGGCTCAGGAAAAATACATGCAAGTCCTTCAAGATGCAAATGTAAACAGGACTGAAATACTGAAATGAGTGAACTTACTGATCGTATTTTCCCCCTCTATTTGGTCCTCCTGGACCATATTTTTGTCAAAGCAAATAATCAACGGAGGACTAGTGTCTAAAATTATTTAGCAAATTCTCAGCATTAATTGAAAAATGCCTTGTATTTCTAAACACTGGATTTAAAAACGCATTTCAACTGTCAGCCCACATTATTTTTGTCGGTACATCTTGCCTGAGATTGACCTTGAGATTTAAACTATTCATGTTTCTCATCAGTGTTGTTTTAGAACTTGGCTTATGCGGTGGCTATTACACATGCCTTGAGATTGATGGTGAACATGAGCCGCTTCATCACAATATGTACTTAGAAGAAGGTCTACCTGGTAATAAATTCAGAACTCAAGAACTTGGAAACTGGGAGAGATTCAGGCATTTTTCCCAAAGGTTGTCTTTGGACACCAAAATTCTTTCTCTGAAAGCTGTTGCCAACTACCTCATTCGTTTATTCAGTCAACAAGCCTTTATCGGAAGCCTCCTCTGTGCTAATTACCATCTTGTTTTAACGTTAGAGCCATGAACAGCCAGACATGCCTCACTGCCCTCGTGGTGGGTTTCTGCTCTAGAAAGACAGCGGTAAACACAGCGATCTGCTGCTTTGGGATCTGACCTCTCTGCTCCTGCCCTCCATGCCCTTCCAGCCTATGGATCCTCATTATCTCCACGGGTTCCAGGGCAGGCCCACATGGGACAGGATCTTGCTCTAAACAAGATGCATATAAAAAACATCTGGCTGAGGCAATTGTTGGCTGAACATCAAGTTGTTCCTGGTTGTTGGTGCCCTCTACCTGCAAACTTCTGTTGGGCAACTCTTTTGTAAATATCTCTAACTATCTAGATCTATAGCTATCTATCAAACTATCCGTTCATCTATCTATCATCTATCTGTCACCTATCTATCCATCCACCCATCTACCTATCTATCATCCATCTATCCATATAATTTTAAGTTTATTATTTCTTCATAAGTGAGAGAGAAAGTAAGAAAGAGAAAGAGAGGGAGAGCACCCCCAATAGGGTCTTCACAGCATGACCCCCTCCAATCTCCCACCAGCCTGGAATATGGGCAGGCATGTACCCAGGGTGTTTTCCTGACTTGAACCAAGAACTTCATCAAGCTGTCCCAGAGCAGCATGTATTATTACTACACCACTTTCTGGACCCCCATTTCAGACATTTTGAGAAGCCATTGAACATTGTAGGTACAGAGGTCCAAAAAAGGATCTTGAGCGATAGGAGACTGATGCAGCTCCCCAGAGATCCGGGAGCCCTTTGTCGACTGAAGTTGTAGAGGTTGACAACACCTTTTAGAATGGCAAGCAGAGACAGCAAAGGAATGAGGGTCTTGAGAAAAGGCCCCTTTTATGGAAGGGGTTACATATAAAGAGTGTTCAAAGGAGGGGGAAGGAATTACGAGAGAGGTACCAGAGCTGGAAGCGTCAGGGTGAAAGATGCTGAGGTGTGCACTCCAGAAAGGACAACGCAGCTCACAGGGTGGGACACTCCAAAGGATACAAGCCACTGTGGACGGGGAGATGCAGTAACCAGCTCCCGGGGCTTGGGGGAAGCAGATTCACTCCGCTCTGGGGAAAATACTTCCTAGCACAGGGCACTAAGCGTGGAATGCTTGTGAAGAAACAGACCAGGAGTGTAAACTACTCGTTTATTCTTTTGACTTTGAAAGAGATATTTACATAGAACATTCTACGGCTCCTAGTAAGATGGTCAAGTTCAATGCAGATAAAATCGCTTGTCACCAATTAGTCTTAAGGAAACAAACTAGAAGTGGCTTGCCGAATCTGTTTATATCACCCTATCTAGGATGGTAACTATGTCTGAAATCGCACGGTACCTCTGACTTACAGTAGTGGCATCTGTCTTACACGTGAGCAAACTTTTTGGAAAGGAGTTGTATGGACTCGAGGAACAAGTGGTAGCAGAAATGCCTCACGTAAGCCATCACTAAGCCCACATTCAGAAGTAGACTCATGGAAATAGGAGAAACACAGAATGGGAGAGAAGACTTTTGTTTGGAACAAAACTTTCTGTAAATTGAATAGGAAGAAATGTAAGTCAGGTCTTCAAAAAGTGCATAGAAAATGTGTACTATGAAAAATTATGCACACATTTCAATATTTTTTGCTCTCAAATAAACTTGTATTTAAATTCAACTTTTCCACAAACGTTTTGAAATCCCCTCATATTTTTCTTGAGCACTGAGTTATTAGAAATAAGTTTTAAAATATGATTTTCATATGAGCCCAATGACATTTTTTGATACATTTTTATTTTAATTAAAATCTAAAGTATATATCCTATAGAATTACTTTTCCCAAACTCAAGTGGCATGTGTTCTCTTCTGGAAAAATTTTTTATTTTTAAAATTCTAAAGGAAAAAAATTGTGCTCTAGTAAACTTTATATTTTGTTTTGCACATGAAACTTTTTTTTTTTTTTTAAGGTTTTTGCTATAGAGCACATGTACTCACCAGGGAAATACGGAATGGGAAAGTGAGAAATCATCCCTCTGGAGGGATGGCCATGACACAATCCCTTCGCCTCCATTCTGCTCTTGGGATTTGGGGCACACACATACATCCACCTGGGTATTTTTCAAGCGACCAGGTCTGGGACTTGAACTGTGGTTGGTCATGTGAGAGTCCAGCACCTTAACCACTATTCCATCTGCTGGCCCCACAGTGAGCCTTTTATGGAGACATGTACACACATTGAGGTTGCATTTGTGTGATGGAGCATGCTGCATAGTTTCTCTCTAAATCAATATTCAAAACATACAAGCATATTAACTACTCATAATCCTACCATCCAAAGATAACAACTATCTATATTTTGTTATATCATTTTTCCAGTTTTTTTCACACTAAAAATTGATGTTATTGTCTATAGACAGCTTTTATCTGACAATCTCCTCTTCAGAGTACTTTTTCAGCATTATTTCCAGCCCTACGTATATTTAAAACTCTCCTTTTATAAATCACATTATCTTCTCACCACATTAATTTTTATACAAACTGCTTAGGATATCTAAATGCTTTCAATGATATAAAATTATAAATAGTTGTAAATAATTATGCAATGAACATCTACAGGCCTGTCTTTCTGTATCTTTGAGAATTTCTGTAGAAGAGATTTCTAGAAACACGGTTGCTGAGCCAAAGTGTAAGAACAGTATCAAGACTCTCGAGACATATTCCCAACTTGCATTAGAAGGTAACTCATGAGGATAGGGGAGGGTGGTGAGTCCCAAACCTGGCGGCTTGCTTTCTCACTTTCCCTCTTCCCTCTCTCTGTCTCTTCTGGTCAAATTGAAATGATAATAATAAATAAAGTTAATAAAATAATTTAAAAAGTATTTTAGAAACTACATTTTCAAAGAATTTTTTTTTTTTTAATAGAGAGGTTTTGCTTTAGGGTGGAGTTGCTCACCAGAGACAGAGAGAAACAGACAGAAAGCAAGAAATCACCACCTAGGGAGGATGGCCATGCCGCAATCCCTTCTCCTCTATTCTCCTCTCAGGATTTTGGGCATGCATTCATAGGATGGCCATGCCGCAATCCCTTCTCCTCTATTCTCCTCTCAGGATTTTGGGCATGCATTCATACATGCCCAGTGTGAGTTCAAGCCCCAGTTCCGGGGCTCAAACTGCAGTTGACTCTGTGGGAATCCAGTAATGTAACCACTACGCCATCTGCTAGTCCCAGAAATTGATTTTTTTAATGACATAAATTAATTTGTTAATGACATAAATTAATATTTTAAATCAAGAGTTGGCATACTTTCAAAAAGAGACCAGATAGTAAATGTTTAAGCTTTGCTGGTGGAAGGCCCTGTCCCAACTGCTCAGTTCCTCCACTGTACTGTGAATGTAGCCAGAGACAGTAGGCGCATGAATGAACAAGGTTGTATCCCAATAAAACTTTATTTACTTTATTTATAAAACAGTCGGTCGGTCAGACAGATTTGGTCAATAGGCCATCATTTGCTGACTTTTGTTTCAGCTGAAAACTGTCCTGGATTGTGAAAATCTCTCAACATGTGGCTACCAGGAACTGAGAACCATGCTTCATGGTGTTCCTTTTACGAAAACTGTAACTTATGAGAGCCTGCATCCCAGCTATAGTCTAGGGAAGGGAGTCAGTCCGTTTTGTTGCAAAGCAATTTGGAAACTAAGCAAGGAAGCTATGAATCAGCCTGTTGTTTCAACATATGTGGAGCATGGAGAAGTCTATAAAGTTAAGCTTCTGTTCGTCTCTGTCAGGAAGCTGTAGCTCTGCCCTGAGTCTGGTCTTAGGCTGATTTCTTGAGCAATTCACTCCCATTACCACAAAAGTAGTCACATGCCTGTATCCAAACTAATTTTATCCAATAGTGATTCAATCAAAGCCGTCATCACTCATTAATTCTTGCATTTCTACACAATTCCTAGGAAAACAAAGCTGGAAGCTGGAAGGAAAAAAATGTTATGAGAAAATCTTTGTTCTCATGAAACCTATCTAACTGGGAATATTTTCCCCAGATGTTAAGCATACAATTGCTTTTCCTTAGGTGACCCTTTGGAGAGCAGCTGAAAGGCATCCTTGACTACCTTTAACACACGTGCAAACCACAAAGGAAATAAACCCGGCGTAATCTCTGAAATAATGCCACGATGCCGTAGATAATAAGCAGTTATCTGTCGAGGAAACCTGTAAACTGACCACAGAGATAAAGTATGTTTTACCAGCTTATTGCCGTGGTTACCTACCCTCCCCACTCCAGTGTCCCTTTATTGCTTCTAAGGGGCTTTGGATTTAGAGCCTCTATGTCATGATAGAGGCTGAAGGAAGTGACATTTAGTGACTGTTGGAGCCTACTTAGATGCAAGGACACACACACGCACACACACATGCATGCACACTTCCGACCCCAGAATGCAGAAGCAGCTGCCTTGGTGAACACTGCCGCTGAGTCCAGTGGTGGTTTCATGGACATTGTTCCTGCTTCTCTTCTGTATGCTGCAGACACGGGGGAGCTGGATATAGTTTACTCTGCCAGTAGCAGAAGCGTTTGCTGGCTCACCCAAGCACGTAACAAAGAGTTGGGAAACAACGTTAGCAAATTAATATGAACAGTCACTTCTTCGCACACAGGCATGCGTGCACACACAGATGTGCGTGCACACACTTACACACCACACATGTATAGCAGTTACAGTTCAAATTTTGGTTATAAGTACTTGGTTATTGAAAGGCCCCAAACTGTGTCCCTACTATTGTAAGCTTTTAGGCATAATACACATTGTTTTAAAAAATGTGTAAAACTTTATACATACACATACACTATTTGGCAGCAAGCAGAGAAGATAGTGCCAGCTTCGTGCTCTGGCCACTGTTAGGTGAAGACACGGGGGTCTCGACAGTGAGGCACTTGCCCGGTGAGTGGTTCACCAGGGAGCGCGGAGTTCTCCTGGTTCCCGGGACCATGATCTCACCCAGTTCTCTTCATCCATGTTGCATTGCCCACTTGCTGTTAGTTCCGGCAGGTATGTAGGGAGGTGTATAGTCCTTCTGTAGCTGCTCCTTCATGGGGTTTAGAACATGTCAGTGTCATCCTCAGGGTAGAACAGGGACCAGCGTGTAAACACTGTAGTCCTAGGATACCATGACAAAACTCCCAACTTTCATAAAACATCATTTCTCTGGACTGTCCAGGCTCAAACTTGGTCTATTTCCACTGGGAAGTCTGTATACATTTAGTGTATTGGGAATGTTTGTGGAAATGCTGGTGAGCATACTATAACAGCTGTTGCCCACCTAAATATACGGTGGGAAATCTTCAGAACTGAGTCAGCAGTGAGCTTGCCCAGAATCACTGATTCACGGCCCCTCCCTGTGTGCTGCAGGTCGCAGCTGTCAGAGCTCAGTGTGCTCACCCACAGCCTGGCAGCTCACCATCCCGGTGCCCATGGTGCCCATGGTGCCCATGCTGTTGTAAATCACTCTTCTGGGACAAAGAGCTGATTTGCATTAGTTTAAATTGATCGGTTGTGTGGGCGCTTTTGCTTTTGGGGTTTCATTGCATAGACTGGAGGTATGTGGTTTTCTACTCCTTTTCTACTCTGGTGGTAAACCCACTTCATGGAGCAGGGAGCCGCTTCCACTAGAAGCTTTGTCACGGTGGCCAGATGCCACCTGTGAGGAGGGCCTTGCACTTCTGTGAAGACTCAGACCTGGGCCAAATGGGATCCACACATCAGTGGGGATGAGAACTTTATAGAGTGCCAGCCACGTGGCCATTAGTTTGGTGGGAGCCATTTTCATTTCATTCCCCAGGGCACATAATGAAAGACACAGCTTACCTCAAGCTGGGTTTGAATTGGATCATGTCATCGGGATGGCTGCTAGGGGACAGTCATCATGCACTGAGATTCTGGGGTCCCTCACGGGAATGAGCAGAGGGACGACAGAGGTAGTAGCTGACACACACATAAATAAGTAAAAATGGCCTTCCCACCAGGAGGGATCGGGTAGAACAGGGCAGGGAGGGCTGGCAGAGAACCCCAGGAGCCAGATGCTTTCAAGATTCTCTTCTGATGGTTCCTTTTCTTCCCCATGGTCTTCTCAGCCTTTTCTTGTTTTATTTGTAACTTTTTGTGGTGATATCATATTTCTGGTGGGTTAGGGTTTCATTCAAGTAAAGAAAATTGGCAAAAGAAGAGGGAATGGAGACTAAGAATAGAAAGAATTTTAATGAGACTACATCATGGATCAGCTCCTAAACTAATTATTATAATGTGTTTCAGTTATTTTCAACAGTTTGGCCTTTGTATCTATGATAACCCAATTACAATTCATTGTTTTCTAAGACTAGCTACGTACTGCACACGAAATGCTTGTTCCCTCGTGTGATCTGGTTGAATCTATCATCTATCAATCTATATAATTTTATCTTATTCATTCCATGGGAGAGTGAGACACAAAGAGAGACAAGGAGAGGCAGAGAGAGGCTCCTCATGGGGCCTGAACACCGTATCCCACCTGGGGGTGCTTGCTTCTGGCCACAAGACTGGAACCTTGCCATGTGCACAGGCCCAGCATCGTGGGGGGTTGTGTTATGCTGCTCCACCACTGCCTGCGCCCCCACCCCCCAATTTACATCTTGAAGGACAAAGATTCTCAAGATGTGAAAAAATCAGAATCAGTCCTTTTTCTTTCTCATCACATCATAGTACTTGGTATATTAGGAAGAACCCTCAGGAAGCGTGTGACACTCGGGACCTCGGTGGGTGCCGGGTATGGAAAGACAGGCAGCACTTTATCTGTTGTCCTCAAAGGGTCACAGTGAATGTGGGGACAGTAATTGTAAACAGGTATTTTGCAGCTGAAGGTGGTAGAGGCTATCACTGATGTGTGAATAACATGTTTCTGAAGTTGGTATCCAGTTGGGATGTGCGTACAAAGCACATTTAACATTCTCATTCTTCTCATTCACCACCAATCCCTGACTCACAGACACTGAAACTGAGCATCCATTCATGCTGACATTCTTGGCCTCATCATTTCAGTTCCCCATTACGAGGAAGTCGGGCCCTGGGCCTTGTCAATTGGCACTGACATAAGGTGGAGTTTAAGCACCATGTTGTTACTGGCTTCTCAGTGCCGACGCAGCATGGAGGAGACAGACAAAGAAGTATCCCTCATGCCGGGCAATGACGGTCAGTGTCCGATGGGTCCCATGCATGATGGCCATCCCACAGAGTGTACAGAGCATTCCACGCAACCTAGGTGTGCAACATCAGCAGTCCCCAACTTTTTGGCACCAGGGACCTGTTTTGTAGAAGACTGTGTTTTCATGGACCAGGGGTAGGGGTCATGAAAGCCCACAGCCCAGATCCCTTACAATTGACAGTTCACAACAAAGCTCGTGGTCCTACGAGAACCTAATGCCACCACTGATCTGACAGGGGGAGCTCAGGCAGTAATGCGAGCGTTGGGGAGCAGCTGCAAACACAAGTGAAGCTTTGCTCCCTCGCCTGCTCTCACTTCCTGCTGTGCACTCAGTTTCTCCTAGGCCTGGACCGGTACCAGTCCATGGCTCAGGGGTTTGGGACCCCTGACATAGGCTGTCCCACCTTGGCTATGTGAGTTCCTGCTGCAATGCCTAACGATGCATTTCTTAGACTGCAGCCCTGTCGTGACTCTCCTGTAATCTCCTGGGATTTAAAAGTCTATCATCTCTCTTAGAAGATGGAGCTTAGTTATCCCAACAACGAGAAAGCGGAGGGAAAAAGGCAGTCTCTACATGCCCACTGAGCGACGTGGAGGAATGTGTGACAGGGATTCAAAACACCCCTTTTTCTTGACATGCGATTAAAAAAAAGATGAGTTCCTTAGAAAAGACACGTGCAGGAAAGAAGGCCTTTTAAACATGTGTGTGTTTGTTTTGGTACACTTTGATCTGTTTGCCTAATTTAGCAAGAAGGTAAAGGAGGAGCTTGGATTGCCATCTCACCTTATTCTTACATGTTGAGGTTCACAGGCAAGTGTGATTAAGTGGAGAGGAACGCGAAATATTGTGGCTACTGAAGGATGGATTTTGCCTGAATTTGCTAGGTAATGATGAAGTCACAGGAGAGAGAGTTAGCTGCCTTGGACAGTAACTTACCCAAGTTTGAACATCTGAGCTGTGACGACCAAATAATAAAGTCTACCCCCAAACAAACATAATCAGTTCTTTTCCATGGAATGATATCTCCCACTAAGAAACCTCCCACTTCTCAAAAATAGGACACTTACTAGTGACGGGATGAAACCCATCTTGTTAAGGGATCAGCAGTTAGCGTAATGGCTATGTCGCTGGACTCCCATGTAGTCGACCGTGGTTCACGTCCCGACCCGGCGGCTTAAACTCACACTGGGCGCATGTGCGTGCGTGCCCAAGATCCTGAGAGGAGAATGGAGGAGAAGGGATTGTGGCATGGCCATCCCCCCAGGGGGTGATTTCTCACTTTCTGTCTGTCTCTCTCTGTCTTTCTGGCGAGCGCACGCACCCTATAGCGAAAACCTCTCAAAAAAAAAAAAGAATCAGTGTTCTTTTATTTTAATGTCAGAGAGCACATAGGCAGGCAAGAGGCAGAAAGAGAAAGAGGGCAGGGGGCGAGAGATAGAAACCACACACACACACACACACACATGCACACAGGGCTTGGTCACACTGCGATCTCTTTCCCTTTAATTCTCCATCCTTCAGGATCCTGGGTATATGCATACTATGTGAAACTGATGGGGCCAAGATTTGAACTTCGGTCACCCGCGTGGGATCCAGCTTCCGGTGCACAGCACCTAACTGCTGTGCCGTGGGGCAGCTGAGAGTCAGTGACCTTATTTGTAAACTTGGGGTCCATGAGGTTGCCAGGGCACCTCTTGAGCATTCCTGTCCCTGGACACTCTTGCTCTCCTTGGCAGTCCACCAGAGGTGAGCGGAGACCTCGGCCCAGGCCATGATCAGAGGAAATCTGTTTCTCCAAGCCCCACCTCCTCATTAACACACAGAGCAGCTGCACTCTCTCCTCCCGCCCTTCTGCGTGGCCCTTGGCCTCCTGGCCAGTTGCCGGGCACTCGCTGTGGTGGCTGGTACTGTGCCCTCCAAGAGAGCATCTGATCTGGAGGTCCTGACCCAAAGCCATCTTTTGATCAAGGAGAGGCCCCAGCCTCAGAGGAAATCTTTCCTGTTTACAGACTTGTGGGGCTTTGAAAAGCCCCGGCAGGCTGTAGGCTGGGCTCCTTCGCTTTGACGCAAAGGGACCAAACAGGATGAGACCAGGATGGAAACTGCATATCGTAGGAGCCCAGCAGGACAGGAAGTAACAACACAAGAAGTTATCCTTGATTAAAAGGATCATTGAAAGGTGTGTGCTGGGTGGGTAGGGGATAATGACATTAAAACGTGTCTAGTTTGTGTGTGTGTTTGTTTTAATGAAGCCATTAGCCTACCTTTTCTGCTTCAGCTATGTGTCCCATGTCACGTTATTCTCTACTACGGAGAAATCGGAAATATTTCATCCCACAGAGACTCCGCAGTAAGAGGAAGAAAGCAATGAAAACTTACTTTCCTTTCTTTTTTAATTTATTTTTCATTTTCTTTATTCTCATGTGAAATAGGGCCTGGAAAAAGACTTTCTTGTCTCTTATTATTCTAGAACTAGTAAGTAGGGGATTGAAAATAAGAAAAGTGCATAAAGGATAAGGTCGCTATTTAGTATGCTCTTCCTACACCTATTTCCTAAGAAGAACGCAGATGTTTGTGAGCTTAAAAATAAATGGCTTTTAACATTTCACAGACACAGAAACAAAGAGGTATCAGTTGATGATAATGTGTATGGTAATGTCTTGGACTAGACTGATATGTGATATGTTCATGCTGAGAAAAGTCATTCTGTATGCCGTAAGGATGTACAATAATGAAATGTAATAAGTAAATAAATAAACGGCTTTGGGCCAGCCAGCGGCATGGTGGTTGAGGTGACTGGCTCCCACATGGCCAGCTGTGTGGTGTGAGATCCGAAGCCGTGGCTTGTAAAACAGGCCTGACCTGTGTGCGTTTGTGCCCAGCTCCTGATAGGAAGAGAAGGGATTACGGCATGACCGCGCCTCAATGGGCTGCTTTCCCACTCTCTCTGTCTCTCTCAGGAAAGTGCACACGCCTTCTAGCAAATTAAAAAATAAACCGACCGGGACCAGCAGTTGGCATAATGGCTATGTCGCTGAACTCCCATGTAGCTGACTGTGGTTCAAGTCCCAGACCCAGTGGCTTAAACTCACGCCGGGCGCATGTGCGTGCGTGCCCAAGATCCCAAGAGGAGAATGGAGGAGAAGGGATTGCGGCATGGCCATCCCCCCTGGGGGGGTGATTTCTTGCTTTCTGTCTCTCTGTCTCTGTCTTTCTGGTGAGCGCACGCGCCCTATAGCAAAATAAATAAATAAATAAATAAATAAATAAATAAATAAAATAAACAGACAAACAAATGGCTTCAAAAGTAGGCCAGCCTTAGTAGTGCGGCGACACCTCGCGGCTCTGCAGTGCTGAGCTGTGTGGGAGGCCGTGGGGTGCTCCTGAGTGCAGGGTGTGAGGACCCCATTGGAGGTGCCTGCCCTTCTCTCACGGGAGAAATAAATAAAGAAGCTTAAAAGAAATAGACGTTTCTATGAAAGGAACAAATTTTCTTGCTTCAAAAACTTTATTCTTTGGGGGTAACGGTGGCTGTTGGAATCTCGTTTGTGGAATTGGGTCTCCATGAAATGCCCCTGGAATTGTTTCTTTCCTCTCCAGACACCCCTAGGCTGTCTGTGACTGACTGGCCACACCCGGCTGGCTCTGACCCACCCTCCAGGGCGAACCAGACCATCCCTTCCAGACAGAAGTCAGTAGTAACACGTTTTATAGTGGTAGCCCTACGCCGACTAGAGAGGGAATTGTCATTGCCAGATGGTCCCATGTTCAGAAAACGTGTTAGTGCCGAGCTGCGCCTCGGCCTCCTCGGCCGCCCCCAGCAGGTGATGTTTATGGACTGTTTACAAGTTGCTCACATATGGCACTCTAAAGAGGCTTGCAACTTTCATACGCTGTCATCCAGTCTTTGCATTTTATGAAAATCCCACTCCAAAGGGCAGCCTCGTTCTGCTTACCTCCGAACTTCAGGCAGAAGGGAAAACCCTGAATGCACCCTCAGCCAGAGGAGCCACACACACCACCTTGCCAGCTCTCCAGGTTCAGAGCTCCCGGCTCAGGTCCCTGAAAGCTGGGCTCACCCGGACCACGGTGTGAGCCCGGCAAGTGGGGTGTAGACTCTCTTTGAAGGATACAGCATTCATGTGCTTGTGCGTGGGGACACCTTTCCGCTTTTGGACTTTGTTCACCTCACACAGAGGAGAGACCAGGGCAGCAACCCCCTGAAAAGGCTTCGTTGGCAAAGAGGTCACTCTGTGGGCACACGCCTAAAAGCCACCTGCAGGAGCCAGATATGGTGCAGCCATCAGATGCCGTGCTCTGCGAGACTGGCCCAAGGAGAAGGCCCCCATTTCTAGTCCAGAGAGCCCCCCAAAGATGCTGGGCACACACTCACCCGTGATCTGGGCTGGCTGAGCATGGGGAGCGGTCACAGTGCCGAGACGCTAGTGGAGGTGTTGTCTGTCTCTCCTTCTCTCTCTCTCACTTATGGAAGAAATTAATGAATTAAAACAAAAAGTCGGGCCAGCCGGTGGTGTGGCGGCTAAGGGGACTGGATCCCACGTGGTACCGTCCAGTGACTTGAAAAACAGTCTGGGCACATGTGCACACATGCCCAAAGTCCTGAGAAGACAATGAAGGACCAGCTGCATGCTCGTCACCTGGGAGATGCCTTCTCGCTTTCCCTCTTCTCTCTGGTGTGCACAGGTCCTAGACCAAATTAAAATTGAAAAAAAAGAGTCACAGCATTCTCTCGTCGAATGCTCTCTTCTGATTCTGTCCAGGCCAGGAGGGGGCTGCTCAGAAACCCTCTGCTGGCTGCCGTCCAAGGCGCAGGCTCAGCGCTCCACCTGGGCCGTGACAAATTAGTGCCTGAGCACCGTTCTCCCCCACACACGGGCACTCCGTGGAGGCCTCTGGCATCCTCGACTTTCTGTTCCTCCTCACAGGCAGACACTCGTGAAGTGTTAGAAATTTATTGCTCTTAAAAAGCCCAGGGAAATAGAAGGGAAGGCACTGTCCTGTCCCTTTGAAAGCTCATGTTAGGCAGTGGCATCATTTGGTCATGGGAAACACTGCAGGGCCGAGATTTCCAGGGAATTAGGCCTGTGTGAACTGGGTGTCCCCACAGCCGAGAAGCTTCGGGCTGCTTGAGACACAGGTGCCGTGGGACCCGGCGGGCATCTTGAAAGTCAGGCAAAGGTTTTCATTTTGATTTGGCAGAAGCTAGGAGATAGGGGAAAGCTCAAAGCGAGAATCTTTTCAAATGACATTTCCAAGTCCCATATGTGGCGTTTTCCCTGTACACGGCTTTCTCTTTAGAGAGGCAGAGAGCATTTAATAACCCAGAGCCGGGGTGGAGAAAGGGGGAGCAGAGATCCTCTCAAGGTTCCGGCCTCTGTCAAGGCCGCAGGTTCTGTCCATCGCGCTCAACCAAGCACACACCCTCAGAATCAGTTGCCTGTAGGAATGTGTCTTTCTTTTTTCTTTTTATTTATTTCTTTTTCTTTCTTGGAGAGGTTTTTGCTACAGGGCACGTGCACTCGCCAGAAAGGCAGAGAGAGACAGAGAGACAGAAAGCGAGAAATCACCCCCCAGGGGGGATGGCCACGCCGCAATCCCTTCTCCTCCATTCTCCTCTGGGGATCTTGGGCACGCACGCACACGCGCCCGGCGTGAGTTTAAGTCACTGGGTCTGGGATGCGAACCGCGGTCGACTACATGGGAGTCCAGTGACATAGCCATTATGCCAACTGCTGGTCCCTTCTTTTTTTTTAATTTAGTTGTCAGAGGTTGTGTGTACTTGCCAGAGCGAGACAGAGAGGAAAAAGCACTCCCGAGACCTGGGCGGTCATCTCAATCCCTTTGCCTCCATTTCTCCCTCTTTTCGGAATTTTGGGGATGCACACACACACGCGCGCCCAGTGTGATTTTCAATCTACCGGGACCAGTACTCAAACTGCGCATTGGTCACGTGGGATCTGCTCACTGAACCAACCCTAGGCTTCAGGTCTGGCCCAGCAAGTTTTCAAAAATACCTAGAACTGGCCCTGCCCTCGACAGCATGAATTGAAACCCTGCGATGGCGCCGAGCAAGGGTCCAAGGGAATTCTGGTGACAGCTCAGACCGAGCCCTCATGTCGGAGCCAGGTGTCCGGCCCGAAGGCCGTGCGCTGTGCCCGGCCGGCGGCCTGCTTGGCCATCCCAGGCCTGAAAAGAGCAAGGCAGCTCCGAGGGCAGAACGGTCAGGGCTTCTGTGAGGGCCGTGGTGCGGGCTCATCCTTCTCCAGAGCATGGAAAGCTTTCAGAGCCTTCACCTGGGTCAGACCCAGAGTGAACCACTTACTTTGTGACTCTGGGCAGTGTAGCCTCTGAAAGCCTTATTTTTTTTTCGACTACAAGGCAGAGCTGGAAGCAGTGCCAATCTTGTGTGGTTCTTATAAAACAAGACCATGCAGCAGAAGTGCCTAGTAGAGTTCCTGGCACGAGTCAGAGCTCGGTGAATAGCCGGTAGTCGTAACGGTGGTGGCGGTGGTGGAGGCGGTGGTGGAGTATTTTGATGAGAAGGAAGAATGTGAGATTCGCATTCTGGCCACTTTCCAGCCCAGGCCTGTAATGGCGTGGCTACCGTGTGTATGGTATCCAGCGTGCCCGGTGGTCTGTGAGTAACTAGAACCCAGTCCTCGCCAGCTCACTGTGAGACACGGTCACCCTCATTTTACAAAAGTGGAAACCAGGTTTAAAATGGTCAACAGCTACATCTAAGAACACAGAAATTGAAATGGCATGAGAAAGCTGGGAGGAGGGTCCCTCTGACCCAACCACCACACGGTCAATGTTTACCTGGCCCCGTACCCTCAGACCCAGGGTTCCCCAGCCAGCAGAGAGGAAATCGCCAGAGGACAAGGTCTCTGTCTACACAGCCTATGCTACTGGGTCTTTCCAGGGTAGAGAGTGAGAAGAACTTGGAGATCTTGGGAGTTAGGGCATGACTTTGAGATGAAAACTCCATGAGGCATCTTTCAGGGTACAGAGTGACTGTAAGAATGGCCCAAAGGTATGCAGAGCGGTAGGGCTGGCTCTGTAGCCAGCTGGCCGCGTCTTCTGATCCTGAGACTCATGGGTTGGGCAGTAATCCCCAGGGAGGCAGAGACTTTGGAGGCCCACCTGCATCTCTGCCTGCCTGCTGAAGACTTCCCGGTCTGTGAGGGCCGTAGTAAGCTTCCCGACTTCCACACGCTGCTCCGGGCCCTGTGCTGAGTGTCACGTTTCCTGGCAAGCTCCCTTCACCAACTGAAAAATACTTCCTGAGGATCCCGAGCTCTTGAAGATCTGCTTGGTTCCTTAAACACACATGTATTTTATTTTATTTTAATTCATATAATTATTTATTTCATTTATTATTGTTATTATTTTAAAATTTGCTATAGGGCACATGTGCTTACCAGAGAGAGAAAGTAAGAAAGCAAGTCAAGGACTCACACTGGGGCTGGCCATGTGGGAGTCCAGCGTCCCAACTCCACACCACCGACTGACACCCTCATTTCATTTTTGAATTTATTTTATCACCAGAGGGAGTGTGCACTCTCCAGAGAGAGAGAGAGCGCACGCACTCCCCAGGGGTGTGGTCATGCTGCAGTCCCTTCTCTATTCATCCTTCTTGTAAGGATTTTGGGCCTGAACACACACACACACGCACGCACGCCCCTGGTATGTTTTTCAAGTCACCAGAGCCAGGACTCGAACCACAGTCAGCCATGTGGGATCTGACTCCCATAACTGATGAGTTACGTACTTTAGTGCCTGCCCAAATGAGCAAGATTAACAGGATAACTGAATTTTTACTGTGAACTGACATTGATAAACATCAGGAAAACGTGGGACTAGTGTCCTGAAGATTCTATCATTCCAAGGAATTGTTTTCCTAGAATAGTATGCAAGAATGATATCCTAGGGCCACAAGGCTATACCCCACCTGACTACAGGATCCCAGGAGTCAGGAACCGGGAGCAGGGGGTGTCCTTTCCTCTCCGCCCTCTGTCCTGAGGGCAGTAAGTCCTACCTTTAAGCCAGCCCCAAAGGGTTTGAAGGAAGAGTAAGTTCCTTGGGACAAGTTGTGTTTTGACCTCATAAAGTGTAAGGTAGGAAATAAAATTTGCAGAGGCCCCAGCAACGTTCCAGAATTTTTATATTTGATCTAACTTTAAAACGTCCCGAGAAACTCATAGCGGATGGCTTCTAGGAGCACCCTTGGAGAAAACTATTAACTCAGAATTGCGAATGAAAACTTGACCCCTCAGAGGCGTGCTGCTTCTTATAACAAGGCCCACGGCCCTCAGCCGTAACTAAATGATATGAGATCAGGTAGAGGGAGCAGTGTTTAGTGTCCGATTTCTGTTGGCTTCCAATTTGTGATTTATAATCAATTTGTAGAGTGTTTCAAGTGCTGAGTGGAAGAGTTTTCTTTCTTTAAATTGAATTATTAAGGCTAAGCTGCTAATCCTGTCTGGACTCTGGTGGCCCCATATCATTCAAGGAACTCGCTGACCCTTGTCTAAACCAGCCTAGGGGTGAAGCCTGTACCCTACTGCCAAATCACCTGTCTCAGCTTACCCTCAAGCTCTGGGGTCAGAAGGGCCCTCCCCCTCCCCAGCTCCACTGGGGCAGTTGTTCCCTGGGATCAATCCTCTCCCATGCCCTGAGCACAACCAGACCTTGTGACAGTCCAGAACCATCTCGTCCTCCTCTTGATCGAATCACAAGTCAGTTCTGAGGACTGCAGATGACTCCAGGCATGGGTGAGTGTAAGGAGCAGGACTGAGGTGAAAAGAGTCATGTTTTATAAATCCACTTGAAAGTAACTAAGGAAAAAAGGAGGCCGGAGAGTTCTAGAACAACCGGAATTACTAGCAAGACATTGGACAATGAAGGAGCCTGGCTTCAAACACTTCCTTTCTGCGTGGGTTCCAGAGGATACCATTAAAGAAAAGAGAGTGTTTCTCAAACTGAAGGATTATATGGCCTCTTTTTAAAGGAAGACACTTCCAAAGACCTTTAATGTCGGAAATCATTTTTCTCATAACTTTATTGCTTATGCATGTACAAAAAAGTCATACCTTATTTTTGCTTAGTATTCTCATAGAATAAATAAATCAAAGCAAGTTTACATAGTAATCCCAACATAACTACAAAACCAGAGCCCTTGGATAGCAATGTTGATTTGATGTGATGAATGATGCATTTTGTACAAATCCAGTTCCCATTATTGGGTAACATAATAGTAGGATGTATTTGCACTTTCTGCTTTACTTGTTATTAACTTAATTTCTTTGAGGGTTGGCATAATGGACATTATCATTGTCATTATAATTAACCATTATTGTCATCTTCGATGTTTTATTCTTTTAATTTTTGTATTGCTTAATTCATTAGCTACTGATGGACCAACTAATTTAACATACTCCCAAAATACAATATGGAGAAAAATATTTTAATGAGTTCTTTTTTTTAAAAGAATTATTTTATTTAACTTTATTTATTTTTATTTGACTGGAGAGGGACAGAATGAGAAAGAGAGAGAGAGAGGGAAAGCAAGAAAGCTAGCCGCCAGGTCCAGGACTCGAACCACAGTCAGCCATGTGGGAGTCCAGCGCCCTTAACCACCACACCGCCTGCCAGCCCCCAATGAGCAGTTTTCATTGCCTATTCATGTCTAGAATTACTGCTAAGGAACCATGCTCATTCATGTCCCAGAGACTTGCATGTCATGTCCGCGTTCCCACATGATGACTTGCCTTACGTCCTATCTCCTGTTGGAACAATAGGAAACCTCGTCCATCCAGGGGCCATGCTGCCTATGACCTTCACTTCGTGGTCATTGATTCATTAGCACAAATGCATGTGTAGCTCCAAAAAGATACGCACATTTATTTACATGGTATTTATCGAGGTGATTGACCAAGTGCTCACATCAAAACGAAAGCCCCCAAATTTTAAATTCTCTTGTAACTGTTGGACACTTGAGGAGTGTCTGGCTGGAGACCCACTGCCCAAATTGGACATACTCTACACCATGGCAGGACAAGCCAGTGGCGGTGGACTACCGTGGGAGGCTCGAGGAAACCAGCCCCCTGCACACAGCTGCTGGTGTGCGGTCCATGGACGGTCTCAGACCTCCCAGGCAGTCTCACGCGGTTGCCAACGGGAAGGAAAAGCCCTGGGAGGTAAGATGACTTGCCCAGCTTCACCCAACTGTTTAGCGGAGGAGTCTGATGAAAACTCTGCTCTTGGGACCAGTAGTTCGCGTAATGACTAGGTCGCTGGACTCCCATGTAGCCGACCGCGGTTCAAGTCCCGGACCCAGTGGCTTCAGCTCACGCTGGGCACATGTGCATGGGTGCCCAAGGTCCCGAGAGGAGAATGGGGGAGAAGGGATTGCGGTGTGGCCATCCCCCTTGGGGGGTGATTTCTCACTTTCTGTCTCTCTATCTCTCTCTGTCTTTCTTGCAAGCATACTTGCCCTATAGTGAAAACCTCTCAAAAAAGAAAAGAAAAAGAAAACTCTGCTCTTGGGTTGCATAACAGGTGGCGTAGCAGTGAAGATCTAAGCGCCCGCATGGTCGGCTATGGTTCAAGTCCTGGACCTGGCAGCTGGAAACTCACACTGGGCATGTAGGTGCATGTCCAAAATCATGAGAGGAGAATGGAGGAGAAGGGATTATGGCATGGCCATTTCCTTTTTGAGGGTGATTTCTTCCTTTCTCTCTCCCTGTCTCTCCGGTCAGCGCACCCAACCTATAACAAAATATCTCTCAAAAAGAAAGAAAACTCTGCTGATTTTTTGGTCAGCATTGTTGCTGTCGTAGCTGTCCACTTCCCTGGGCGGTGAACCTGGCAGCATAGCAGCCTGGGAGCTCTGACCCTGAGGAAAAGGCGCTCATTCAATGCCCCGTGACTGCTGACACCGAGTTTCACCGAAGTGCATGTTCGATCTTTTCTTCCTTATTACCTTTCAGATACTTCCTCCTCTGGCCCCTGTGTGTCCCTCAGCACAGTTACCGGAAGTTGGCTTTGTTGAAGTGTCATTCTGGGCACACACCAGCTCTGTGAAGAGCGATGGCACACTTTACCAGGAAGCCAAATGCCACCAGCCTTTGCTTGGCTTGCACATTCTGAGAATGCACCCCCAAGCCCAGCATGCCCTGCAGCACGTGGGAGAGACAGGACCCTCAGCACTGCATAAACCGCACACGCCCGTAATGTCTGTAATTGTCCCACGTCTTATCCTGAAGGAAACACACTGATTTTTGACTTGAAGCTGCCAAGCCCACAAGTTCTATTTAGATGCGCTTGCTCACACATTGGTATTGTTCCCTGGTAATGGGAAATAAAGACTAGATTTAATTGGTACGAGTGACTTCCTTGGGTTGTCCTAGAGTTTATCTGAAGGAAGAACATTATTCACACTCAGACTGTGACAGACAAAAGAATAAACTGTCGAGTATGGATGAGTAAAATCCATTCATTCACTGGATAGGCAAAACCTATAAGTCCAGAGGGTGGTAATAGTGCCTCGCCTTTGTCATGCAAATAAGCTATGTTTTAAGAGGTTCTGTGGTTGGGAATGTGTGTGCGCGCACGCTCTTAGCAGATGCAAGCATTCTTTCTTCAAAGATAATGAACATGTTTTCTGTTTTCTCCGGCTTTGCTGAGGGCTGAGCGATTGTGTTTTAGCAGAAGGAACAGTGGATTCAGAACAGGGCGCCCTGTCTGTTACCGACTTTGCTGTGGACTGTTGACCCTGTGACCTTTAGCAGTCCGCATAACTTACTGGGGACTCTCTTTCCTTATCGGTAACATTCGGGGGTCAGAGAAGTTGCCCTCTAAATCCCCTTCTGTCATTCTGGTTCACCATGTTTTTTCCTTATTTCTAGCACAAAGAAATTAATTGTATGTGACTGAATTCACAAAAAGAAAGTCACCATCACCATGATAAAGATGCGATTGTCTAACAGGTTGTCAAGTTTTAAGGAAGGCCCTGTCTTTCCATTTTCCTCTCCACTGGTTCCCCTGAAATCAACGTGCCAAAGGTGTTGGAGTTCAAGTTTCTAGGACTGAAAGCATTCCAGGGAAGGAAAAGCCTGGAACACTCCCTGTTTGAGTTACTGTTTTAAAGTTACTATTTTATAAATGTTTCTTTCGTTGTCTGAGAGAAATAGGGAATCTAAGTATGCCAGGCTAAAAATAGATGGTATCATTTTAGTATATGCCCATGTGTATGTTTCACTAAGTGGGAAGACACAAGAAGTGGTCAGAAATAGAAATAAGACAGGTTGGAACTGTCTTCTAAGATGTTCTCGGAAATGAGGGCCACAGGATCCAGGATCCAGTCACTGGGGAGGCTGTGGAATTTCTTTGGCGAGTTTTAAAAACAGTACAGACATAATCTGCTCATCCTCTTGAACCTGACTGGACGGTGCTGATGAACCCTTAAGGCCTGCAGCCTTCCACACTGCAGTCCCCACCGAGAGCTCCGCTGCCTCCCTCTCACCTACGGGGCTCTGGGTCAAGGTCAGCAGTGACCCAGGCACAGAAGACCGACTTCCTCTCTGCCTTCATTTGGACGTACACATAAAAAGAGTCCAGTGGAACCCTTGAAAATGTGTATTGTTTTTCCTTTTGAGTGAAGATTTAAAAAATCACTTCGTTAGTGTTCGAAATAGGCTAGAAAGATAAGAGTGCCCATGATCATGAGTTTGGTCTGGTAAAATTCTGTTCTTCAAGAAAAATTAGGAAAGAAGTAAATTAGCAGAGAGGATTTATATTCTTAACCCAAGTGGACAACGTATTTGCGAAGTCTGTGGAAAATATTAGCTTGGCAGTCAGGACTCTGGGGTCGTCAGGGTCTTTTGAAGTTAGAATTGACTCTCAAGCCAACCGACAACCTGGTAGTTAAAGAAGCCGGTTCCCACATGGCTAGCTATTGTTTCCAAGCCCAGCTCCTGTGGCTTGAAAAACACGTTGGGCACATGTCCGTGTGTGCCCCAGGTCCTGAAAGGATAAAGAAATGGAGAAGGCATTGCGACATGACCATGCTTTCTCTGTCTCTCTGTCTCTCTCTCTCTGGCAACCATATACTCACTCTGGCAAATAAAAAACACAGCTCTTGATCTTGGGGAAATGAACCTCTCTGGACCTCAGTTTTCCTTTTTGAAAAGAAGGTTACCAAATAAGACACTTTCCAAGATCATTCGCAGGTCTAGAACTCCTCTGGATTCTCCCTATTCATCTGATTCTCTGCTTCCAGGACTGGAGTTAATCACGTGTCAGTCCTGTGCTTTGTATCCTGTGCCTTAAGCATTTATGATCAATGTGTTTTCAGCCTTTGCGCTCATTTCTCGAACCCACGCCTCTCTCTCGCCTGAAAAGCACACGTTTGCAGCCACCTGCTGTGCTCCTTCTAGTTTCTAACGCCGTCTCGGTTTCCGAAAATTTCTGTTTGGCGTCGCACTTCGGGTGCTGTTGCTCATAGCTGTCTGGAAAAGTCTTGTCTCCAAATTACAGTGGCTTTCTTTTTTTTCTTGCCCTGAAGCAACAAACGATGGGAGAAATATGTGTTTGTTTCTATCCTTCAGAGTCGGGGCTGCCTGAAGCGTAAAATTCTTAACCCTCTCGTTTAATCCAAATGCAACGAGTCACAAGGTAAATGCAAACCCCGGGTTACGTGGCGTAGGGATTTGTGCAAGGGAAATGAATTTGCGGCACCAGATTGCATTAGCTAAACCCGGGATCCTAATTTGCGCCGACAAAAATGTCAAGCCAACCTACCGAGGGGCCTGAGACGTACTGCCCAGATAATGGCTGAAAATTGGAACGGGGTAGTTTTATGGATTGGTTCGTATCTAAAAAAGCAGGCAGCTTTTAAAAGCCCCGAATAAAGGTTGCTTTCTTTGGACACCTATGGCGTGACTATTTACAGAAGTACCCACTCATTTTTCCCCTCCTAAAAGTGCTATTGGCAGAATAAGCCTTGGTATTTAATCTATAACTCTCTATGCACTGCACCCCACAGTGGCAAAGAACACACAGAGCCAGGAGAAAGACATCAAGAAAACATTAAAAATGTCAGGCTGCAAGACCATGTTTAAATTATTAGGTGAGACGCTGTCTTGCATTTAACAATGGCCCGGCACACCTCGAGGCCCAACTTCCTCTCTCCTTGGATGTTTTGACGGGTTATTGCAATCTGTTCTGAAATTGAATTTCAGTTTGTTTCAATAGCATTTCCCAGTAAATAGGAGTGACTCTGGTATCTTGTTTGTGAATCTTGATGTAATAATCAGAGGTAATTGAAGCATGCACAAGCCATAGAGACTTATGACATGTTTTTAAACAAGTATTGACTGATATGAAACTAATTTAACAAAAACTGGAAATTGGATCCTCTGAGAAGCCACACACAGAATATGGAGTCTACCGTAATTGTACTGAATTTGGCTTAAAACGTGGCATGTTTGCGTTTCCTTAGCTTTCCTGTAGGTTTCAGGTACCAGTTCCTGACAGGCAGGGTTGTGACCCAACCACGAGAGCTAATCACAGGGCTGGAATGAATCCCTCATCAGTCCGGGGCTTAGATAAACCCTGGCCAGTCTTACCCTTGTGCCTGGGCGCACTTCACGGATGAGAAAATCTCTTGGTAACAGAGGGACACAAAATGAAGTCCACACGACAACAGTTTGTGTCAACTAGCGGATATTGGAATCTTTTTATTTTGTAAATGAATGAATCATTCTTAGATGAGACTGTGAGCGCTTCTGTTGATGCTCACGCAGTCTCGAACATTTGTCCACAATGGACGTGGCCCGTGTAGACATTTTGTGTGATATGTAAAATATGTGTATATGCACGCACACACAGCCTAGGTTGCACGCTGACGGCCTGGCGTAGAGTCCCCTTACTGGAAGTTACATACTGAAAAGGAGAAACAGAAGAACAAAGCCTGTCGTTTACTTCCCGAAGCTGCACGAGAGAGAAAGGGTATTAGAGCAGGGTGCATGGTTCTCCTGAGGTTCTGGATCTGAAGGGGTGAAAAGTATTTGGGAATAAGAACTTGAAATGCAAATGATGGAGCAAAGACTCGGTCTGCAATGCTGGCTCCCACAGAGGCTGACCTTTAGTATGAATGGTGGTGACATGCTATTTTCACGCACGAAAGAGAATGGTTTTGTGTAGTGCACTAAGAAGATTAGTAAGAATGGTACAGCATTGGAAACCTCTTTTAGAATTATTTTTAACTGACATGAAGTTATACATGTTTGTGGGTCAGAGTGAAATCTTCCAGTGCATAAATACATTGTGTTTAGCATATCTATCATCCAAGACATTTGTCATTACTTTGTCTGGGGAACATTCAAAATCTTCTCTACTAGCTACTCTGGAATATACAGTAAGTGTATATAAGGACTTACAGTCACCTTCCTGTACTGTATAACATCAGAACTTGTTGCTTTTATCTAAGTTTGTGTCCATTCATCAACTCTGTCCCTCCTCGGCTCGTCCTTTTCTAGCCTCTAATAGCCACTATTTCACACTCCATGTCTAAGCAGAGACTGAAAAGGTGACCATCTGGGAAATCCTCTGATGCTGGCCACCTCATTGAAGGAAGTAGAGGGAGCAGTATGTAAGCAGAGAACAAAACAGGGTGCCCAGACAGCCTCGTTAGGCAACACTTACCATTTGTATGTTTCTTAGACAGGATTGAGACTTGCCGTGGAGCAACTTTCTTTAAAAGATTGTAGCGCTACACCTTACAATTGGAAATGTGCAAATGTCACCTTCCTCCCTAACACTGTCGGGAATTGGCAGAAAAGGTGCGACCTAAACATTTCATTTTCTAAACAGAAATCTTAAAGACGTGAACCTCATTAGAACTATCATCCCACCTGTGAAAACTGAACCAGATAGGATTGACGGAGACGTCTGGGGATTTATAGACGTAATACTTATTATCACTAATAGGCCTTAGGTAACTTAATCCCAGAACGTCTAGATGAGGCTATGCCCTAAGTGTTCGGCGTGCTCTTCTGAAGAGATGTTGTTGTCACGATGGCTATTTTAATACGTTTTAATGTAATTGGAACAAAAGCAACACACCCAGTGGCTTGAGTTTTCCCAAAAGTGATGTATGTGATTTGTAGAACAGATTTCTGAAAGTGTAAGGTGTTCTCTTCCAGAACAATCCAGTAAACACCTAGAAGATTCAGTTTGAATGGCATCGAAAGTACGAATGTACAATAGTTTGAATGCCCATGCTGCACAGCGTTTGTTCTCGTTTTTCTTGAAGACTCATTTTCTCAATAAGCATGAACCTGTTTCTAGGAAAACAGTTATTGTTTCTGATCCCAGGAAAATTTCAAGGTAAATAGGCATATTTCCTACCTAAAAGAGGTATTTTTTTTTAACCAGGGAAATAAATAGAACATGCAACATTTAAAAAATAATTGCACTGTAACTTTTTTTGTTGTTTTTGGAGAGATTTTGCTATATAGGGTGTGTGCGCTCGCCAGAAAAACAGAGAGACAGAGAGACAGAAACCGAGAAATCACCCCCAAAGGGGTTCAATCCCGCTCCTCCATTCTCCTCTCGGGATCTTGGGCACGCACACATATACGCCTGGTGTGAGTTTAAGTCACCGGGTCCAGGACTCGAACCACGGTTGACTACATGGGAGTCCAGTGACATAGCCATTACACCAATTGCTGGTTCTATGCTATAACTTTTAGCAAACAGAGTTCCTTGGTCCATACTAACTATATTTCACAAATTCAAGCGGAGAAAAAGTTATAGGTATAAATTAACGCATCGCAGAAAAAAATGAAACTTTCAATGGGGCTTTGAAAGATTGGGATTTGAATTAGCAGCAATAAGAAAACAGAAACTTCTGGGGGAAAAGATGCTGGAAAAATTCTGTACAATTATTCGTATGTGAGATACCTCTGGGCAGCTGCTCTGGTCTTTTTAAGGATGGTTACTGGGCAGGGACGTGGGGTGGAGACCCAGAGGTCTGGCCAGGGGATAGTTCTTTCTGTTTACATTTTTAAATGGGGCCAGCAAGTGGCATGGTGATTAAGGCACTAGATTCTCTTATAGCCAACCATGGTTTGAGTCCCAGACCTGATGGATTGCTTTCTCACTTTCCCTCTCTCTGTCAAGCACACAATAACAAATTAAAACACCAATAATAATAAATAAAATTAAATAAATAATTATTTTTTAAATGAGAGCCCTGTAGCTAATACCTGGATATGTGTTTGACCTCCAAATTGCCTTTCCTAATTTCCTTTCTACCCTGTCATTTATCTAGAGTCCATATTTTTTTAATGCCACAGGGCATGTGTGCACGCATGAGAAGGAAAGAAGGGGAAAAAGAGAGAGAACACCCCCCAACAGGGCCTAATCATGCCACCATCCTTTCTCTTCCGTCTGCAGAATCTGTAAGGACCCTAGGCATGCATGTGCACACGTGCCAGCGTGTTTCTCACACTGCCAGGACCGAGAGTCCAGCCATAGCTGGCCATGTGAGGTTGGCTCCCTCTGTACAGCACTTACTATGGCCCTAGCCTCTTATTTACCTTTTGGAGAGAAAGAGAGGGAGAGATGAGGAAAAAGAGAGAGAGAGAGGGACTTAAAAAGAAAAGTTTTTAAATGTTTTTACCATAGGGCTCATGTGCTGGCTGGAGAGAGACAGAGGGAAAGTGAGAAATCGCTCCTCGGGGGGATGGCCATGCTGCAATCCCTTCTCCTCCATTCTCCTCTCAGGATTTGGGCACACACGCACATGCGCCCGGCGTGAGTTTTAAGCCACTGGGTCTGGGACATGAACTGCAGTTGACTATATAGGAGTCCAGCGACATAGCCATTACGTTAATTGCTCGTCCCACCTGTTTTCTTTTTTAAAGAACATTGATGAACATCATCAATGTTCATTTTAGCCAGATTTTAATAGCATTGGTTACAAGTCTAGGTAGAGTGAGAATGAACTGGACGTGTTGTTCACAGCCCAGAGACACTTGGGCTTCCGCCCCACTCAGCTCTGAAGTCGTGAATAAGCAAGGCTTGCTCAGGAGACCACGCAAACATGTTGCTATAGAAATGTCCTCAAATCATCTTCTGCTGGCACGACTTCTCTTCCTCTTACCCCCTCCACTGTGCGCATGCAGCTGGTTCACTCCTAGTCACCGGCAGCAAGGTCAGGCCCAAGGACAGGCATTGGCTCTGTCTGTCCCCACTCATGCCATTGGTTCCGCTCCGCGCACCTCTGTGGGACTCTGGGAGAAGAATTCACAGTTATTCCTTTGATTCATTAGTCCACTTGGTAGAAAATGGAAACCGGTGGTTCGGCCAAATGCACTGGCTGCTGTTGTAGCAACATGGACACGGCTGCAGGAAAGACATTCTCACGTACGACAGGATTCTACCTGCTCATTCCCCTTTCAAGCCTAGAACATGTGGCAAGCCTAAAAGCTCACTCAGCTTTTCAGAACAGAGTGCTATGTAAATATAAGCTATTACTCCTTTTTTTCACAGCAAACTACATATATATCACACAGAATAGGGATACTTACTTTCTTAATTGCAAAGCATTACGGGAATAAAAAAAAAAGCATTTGCTAATAGTCTTCTACCACTTTGTACAGAAAAGTTCCACTGAGGAGATCAATATTATTACTGTTCAAACATTTGCACAGTCTATGCTTCACATGTCTGTCACACATTAAGGAGAGAGTATTTTTTTTAACATTGGATTTTAAAGGAGAAAAATTAGAAAAACATCAAGTGAAGTTATTATTTTTAATGACTGCCAAAGCCAACATTATTTCTGCTTCAGTAGAGTTTGAACTGTTAACCTGTGTTTCTGAGTGTATATTCGTCAGCAAATAATTAGGGAGGACTTCTTTGGTAAGTAAGTGATATAAAGGCCATGTTATTTTTAAATTTACAAAAGTCCATTTTAAGGTTAAAAAATTATGAAGGTTATATGTGTGTTTAATTACTAAAAAAGGTTTTTTTGGCTTATGTCTGAGAAGGAGGATTATTACAATCTGAGTCATTAAGGAAAGTCTCCCGAATCAATGACACTTTCACAGTGTAGCAGTAATCTTGCTACATTACACACATGCACAAAATGTTAAAGGGACTATAGGATTTGGCATGAAATTACACAGTGGTGTGAAGAGGGAGGGAGTAAGAGAAAACTCAACATAGAAATCAAACAGTTACAAAAATAGGAATGGTCTCTGTCCAGAATGTGGAGTTCTTGGCTGGTAAGAGAAAAATCAGCAGAATTAAGTTGAATTCATTCCTTGGCATCAGAAGCCAACCCTCAAAATAGATGTGGAAAAAGCCCATGTTAAATTGTCACCCACACATTGCTTGAGCCCTTGGGCGCCTGGGCTGTCTATAGGAAACCTGAGTCAGCCCTCCCCTCTGCCTGCCCCTCTGTGCCTTGCCTGGATCATTGCCCCAGAGTTATAGGAATGTCCTCTTTGCCCTCATAAGAACTTATTCTTTGCTGAGTTCCAAGTCAACAAGAAAGGAAGAAGTCTAAGGGTGCAGTGATGGAAGGAAGGAAGGCATACAAGGGTGTAGAATAGCAGTCTGCAGGGACCAGCAGATGGCGTAATGGTAATGTCACTGGACTCCCACATAGTTGACGACAGTTCTAGTCCTAGACCTGGAGGCTTGAAACTCACATTGGGCACATGTGCATGTGTGACCAAGATCCCAAGAGGAGAATGGAGGAGAAGGAATTGTGGTGTGGCAATCTCTCCTGTGGGATGATTTTTTGCTTTATGCCTCTCTGACAAGTACACACACCTATAGAAAAAAATCTCTCAAAAAAAAAAAAAAGAGAGAGAGAGAGAAAAGAAAAGAAAAAAGAACAGCAGTCTCCAAACTTTTGGCACCATGGATCAGTTTCTTGGAAGATAATTTTCCACAGACGAGGTGGGTGGAGTGATGGTTTATGAGCACACACAACCTAAGATCCCTCGCTTGCACGGTTCACAATAGAGTTCCTACTCCTGTGAGCATCTAATGCTGATGCCGTCCTGACAGGAAGCAGACCTCAGGCAGTGATAGGAGCAATGGGGAGTGACTGTAAATACAGATGAAGCATCACTTGCTCACTCACCACTCACCTCCCGCTGTGCAGCCCTGCTCCTAACAGGCCACAGACTGGTACGGGTCCATGGCTCTGGGAGTTGGGGGGTCCTCTAGTGTAGAACATAGAACAGAATGGAAGTCCCCCAACCATGCTGCCCTTAGTGGCACAGACTCCCAAAGCAGGTGACAGAGCCTCCAGAGGACGTGCACATGCCTCAAAGTGCTTCCATCCTCGTCTTGCTAAAATAATGATATCTTGATGACCTTTGAGAATGCAGAGCAGTGGCCTTTACTTAATTTTGTTTGTGTCTGTGTTTTAGGTGTTACACACTACTCTAGTTTGTAATTTTCTTCTCTGTTCCCAATACCAAAAAGGAGACTCATCATGGGAAAGTAAAACCTTAGGGCTTGGGGTCTTCAAAAACATGGGTGGAAAATGTGTATTATGAAAAAACTGCCTGGATTTCAAAAAACATTTTGCCCCAGATAAACTTGTACTTGCACTTTCCCACAAACTTTGTGAAATCCCCTCAGGGTGGGCTGTCTGAAAAGTCATGACAGGTTTTTTCTATGTTTTTCTATGCAAAAATGTGTCATGACTTTTCCAACAACCCAATGTAACTGAAGGGCCACCAGGTGGAAAAGGAGGTAAATGTGGTTTTAGCATCACTGAGTGGAAGCTACACTCAAGTTTGAAGACATGCTTATTGCGGAAACTGGTCAAAGGCAAAGTGAGGGAGACCTGGGACAGTCACCAGGGCATCCAGGATGAGATGAGCTCCGTGTCTGGATTCAGCATTTCCTCTTCCTGGAGATGTTGGAACACAGCTAAACAGTCCCTGGGTAGGAATCCCAAATTAGAAGTGGATCCCAATGATCACCTGGAATCTATTTATTTTTTAAGAGAGATTTCTGTCACAGAGCACGTGCATTCACCAGAGAGACAGAAAGTGAGAAATCACGCCCCAGGGGGCATGGCCATGCTGCAATCCCTTCTCCTCCAGTCTCCTCTTGGGATTTTGGTCACATACACACACGTACCCAGTGTGAATTTTAAGTCGCCGGTTCCAGGACTCAGACCATAGTTGACTGCATGGGAGTCCAGAGATGTAACCAGTACACTATCTGCTGGTCCCCACCTGGACACTGTTCATCATGTGCTCAGAAATGAGGCGTAATGGTTTTTCTTTCATCAGAATACAGCTGAAAGTCTGGTTCTCCTGTTAACTGGATTTGAAATCTCGTTCTAGTCCCTTCCATCTTCTAGGCTTGGTTTTCCCATCTATAAAATACAATGTCCATCTATTATCTCTTCCTACCTTAAAAGGTTGCTTGGTTCTATTCATAGCATTCATCTTGACTCTAAGTAATAAAACCATGACACACTTATCATTTATCGTTTCTTGTTTTTGTTTTGTTTTGCTTTGTTTTGTTTTGTTTTTCTTTCTTTCTATTTTATTTAAGAGAGTGAGAGTCAGGAAGAAAAAGAGAGATAAAAAGACGAGCACCCTCCCTCAACAGGGTTTCACACAGCTATCTCCCGCCTCATCCCCCCCACTCCCGGCCTTCCTAGTTAGCTGGGATCTTGAGTGCTTGCACCCAGAGGGTACAGGTCTGCTGGGGAACCGAACCTGTGATTTTCCATACAGAGCCATCATTGCTTGAGCAGTACATTACTGCTGTACCACCAAGCTAGCTTCAAAACCAGAACATTCTCGGTTCCCGCACCCAGAGAGGCAAACTAGAGTAAACCACGCTAAGCACATTTGTGAACCTCGGCTGAGCTCATTTTACCAAGTTTAGGCACAGCATCAGACTTGTTTAGCCAGAAACAGTTGCTAAAACAGTTTCTCAAAGCACGGATACAAATTAAATTCCTAACATTTAGGGCGAAATAGGAGAAGGGATTCAGTTGCCAAATTTATCTCAGTCTTTTCAAATTTAATGTCATCATTTACAAAGTTGATTCCCTCCTTGAGTTTTTTATTGCCTGTGATCTGTGCTGGTGTGAAGTAAGGGACTTTTCAAAATAGCACATAGAAAGTACTTTGTGATGGGGCTCCTGGTCGACGAGATGGACGTAGGTTGGCTTAAACCAAGTTAATCAAGGTTTCCTAATGGGCGGAGGACCTCTTACAGCCCTTCCTATGCTGATATAAATTGTGAATATTCATGAAAGGAATATCATATGCAGCATTTCCCAAAGATATTTTTGGAAAAAAAAAAAAAAAAAAAAAAAACGTTTCCTTGAATCATTTCATAAGACTAGTATTTAGGGAACATATTTTAGAAATTTGATTTTGTACTACTTCTACTTCCAAGTGAAAAAAGAAAAGAGTGAACACAAGAGATTAGAATGTGCCGAAAACAGTAGTAATACGTCCTGGGTAATTTGCCATAATTAGAGGAAAAAGCAGTGAGAGCCAATGAAATACGTGGAACATGGAGTATTTTTACAGTAATACGACCATTTCAAGAACCTGCGATGTTTTTTAATAAGTTTCTTCTGAAAAGATTCCCCAAAGGCCTGTTTTACCACAAATTTGTGAGTAAGCACTCATTTACCGCAAATAATTCAGTAGCAAAAATACCAAAAAGCCACTTTGTCCTTTTCTCTCCTTGTGACTTTATCTACACTATCAATTCTCTCAATAAACTTTTATTAATAGATAAAATGCAGTTGACTTTCGCTTTCCACATTAAAAGAATTTAAACATTAGGCTGCTTAAACATAGGGAAAATTTAAATTATTTTATATATTCTGGTGGAGTTTTTTTGGTTAAAAAAAAATCATCGCCTTCTAATATTACAGAATAATTAGTCCAAGTAAGGAAAGTAACGCACGACGTTCTCGCCCCCTTGCCTGCCTCTCCTGCCGTTTCAGCTGAGTTTCTAGTATTATCTGAGGGACTGTTACACCTTTCTTTTTCCTTCTTCTTCTTCTTTTTTTTTTGGAGAGTTTTTTGCTATAGGGCACGTGCACTCACCAGAAAGACAGACAGAGACAGAGAGATAGAAAGCGAGAAATCACTCCCCAGGGGGATGGCCACGCCGCAATCCCTTCTCCTCCTTTCTCCTCTCGGGATCTTGGGCACGCATGCACATGCGCCTAGCGTGAGTTTAAGCCACCAAGTCCAGGACTCGAACCCTGATCGACTACATCAGAGTCCAGCAACATAGCCATTACGCTAACTGCTGGTCCCCTGTTAAACCTTTCTTCAACTTATGCTGCGCTGAGCAGAAGACAGCATTTGGAAATGCTCGCTCTACGCCACATTTAGTCGAGCTGGCTTTACCATGCTTCCTCTTCCTTTCCGTTAAACTTGCTGTGAAGACGAATTGGGATGGGGAAGCACGTTGGATGGTCAATGGCAGGTACATGTTCTCACGGTTGAGTTAAATCCCTGCTTCAACCACGGAGCCCACTGCAGCCGCAGACCCTCGATGTGGTCACGTGGTTAAACTTAGCTCAGAGGGTGCCCCGGTCATGTTTATGGCCACTGCTCTCCTTCCTCCCAAACACACAAGGACTGTTTAAGGTCTGGAGAAACCGTGAGGCCACCGTGCTCATTAAAATCTTTTCTTGTCTTGTAAGCTTGCTCCTGATGCAGAGATAGCAAAGGCTTGCTGTCCCCCAATTAGGTACCCAGTCTATGAGGCAAGCCAGAGAAGCGGGAAAAGCCACGTGGCTAGGCCACGTGATCCCCTGAATGTTTTGTTTTTAACCAGTTGGCATCATGGCAACGTAGAACAAAGGGCCCAGTTGACATTTGAAGTGTTGTACGTTGACAGTTATATATCTTATTATATACATTATTTACTGCATTACGAATTGATTTGGGCCATGTACAGAATGAGTCCCAGGGCAGCGAGACTATCCGTGGCTCCGTACTCTGTAGCTAATACTCCCACCTTTTGTCTCAGGAGAATTTCAAATACTGAAAACACATGAAAGAGAACAGATACTCTAGGCATGAACACATCAGACACAAAAGATGATTTGCAGCGAACAGTATGCTGCTTTCAATAAACATTAGGGATTAAAGAAAAGGACAACCCCTCTAAGACATGATCTATTTTTCTCATGTGCATTCCATTCTAGCGTCATAAATACACTAAGCCCGCATCTAGAAGATGCTGTTTCTTGGTTATGGTAGCTTAGTAGTTTGTAGTTTATAAAACAGAGCACCAACTGAACAGAAAATCACAATTTTGACTTGAGCCATCACCCATTGCCCATCTTTTTTTTTTTTTTTTTTTTTTTTTTGGAGAGATTTTCGCTATAGGGCATGTGCGCTCGCCAGACAGACAGAGAGAGACAGAGAGACAGAAAGCGAGAAATCATGCCTCAATCCCTTCTTCTCTCAGGATCTTGGGCGGGCACGCACGCACACGCACCCGGCGTGAGTTTTAAGTCACCGGGTCAGGGACGCGAACCGCGTTCAACTACATGGAAGTCCAGCGACATAGCCATTACGCTAACTGCTGGTTCCCATTGCCCATCTTCAAATTCTGCTCAACTTTTCTTTAACTCCCACGTCACTGAAAGAAGAGAGGTCTGCTCTAGGAGACCCATTTTTCTTTAGCGTATTTTGCTTTCCACTTTTGTAGAAAAGGTGGCTGGCCTTTCAGGTAAGGGACTTCCCTGTTCCAGAAGGAATAATCTCCTCGCTTGACCCGGAAAAGACTTTGTAGCAATTACTAAGAAAAACAAAACAAAACAAAAAATACTTAGGAAGAAATAGCATTTTCCGTCTTTGGTTCTTGAAGTTCTCATTAGCTAACTACTTAGATCCCCACTGAATAATTACCGATTAATCAGGAGGGTTTTTTTAAACCCTTACAATGAGCATAATGAGGCCCTATACGTCTAAAATAAAATTATTGTTTTTCTTCTTTTTTCCAAAGAATTCAAAGGAAAATTTGAGGATTATGATTTTCCGGTGCTGTAGCCATAGTCACCGCCTTTTCGGGGCTGAAAGTTGCACCCTGGAGCTTCCACTCGCACCAATTAAGGGGGCTTTCTGAGCAAATTCAGCACTTCCCACTAATAGCAATAATCCTACTGCAGATCATTAAATCAGTAGGGTACGTCAATGGAAACACTTACAGGATTTAATGATTTTTAAAAAATACAACAAAACACATTCTACAGTATATATAATTGCTTTTTTTAACTCTGTAACAATGGCTTTAACTGATTGGTTTTCGAGAGTGGTACTGGGACAAGACCTACTGTCATTCCAAGTACTATTTTTCAGAGTATCGGTTGTTGGCCATATTCTGAGAGGTAGCCTACTTTTTTTTTTTTTTTTTTTTTTTTTTTAAGAGAGATTTTTGCTAATAGGGTGTGTGTGCTCGCTCGCAGGAGAGACAGACAGACAGAAAGCAAGAAATCACTTCCTGGGGGGAGGGGGTGGGGGACGGCCATGCTGCAGTCCCTTCTCCTCCATTCTCCTCTCGGGATTTTGGGCATGCATGCACGCACACACACCTGGCATGATCTTCAAGCTGCTGGGATTGGGACTGGAACCGTGGTCAACTATGTGGGAGTCCAGCAATTGTGCCGTCTGCTGGTCCTGAGAGACAGTCAGCTTCTACCTGTTAGATTCCCCTAGGAGATAACAGCAGCTAGATTTCTTGATGCACCTGTCCTGCAGCCTGGGTAACGGACATTTGGGAAAACAAAGCTCTGCTCCATTTAGTTCTCTGTGTGTCTCTCTTCCCTTCTCTCTGTTTTCCAGCCTCCCTTGGAAAGGGACCATCGAGCCCTTACAAAGATGGAGTGTGAAGACAAGCTGATGCGGTCACAGTCATCCATTTTGGCTGATGCGACTGCCCATGTCAGGCAGGTGTCACCTCCATGCCCCACTGTCCCCTGTTGGCTCTGTGGGATGGCAAAGATGGTGACCCTTCTTGGCAGAGAAGCCTTCTTTTGTTTTTATCAAAAGCATAGGAACGAGCAGCTCCTAAGCTTCAAAGCAGGAGCCAGAACCCAGTTCTTTTTTTTTCTCCTATTTTTGCTATAGGATGCATGCACTCTCCAGAGAGACAGAAAGAGATAGTGAGACAGAAAGGAAGAAATCACTTCCCGGGGGGATGGCCACACCAAAGTCCTTTCTCTTCCATTCTCCTCTCGTAATTTTGGGCACGCACACTCACACTCCCAGCATGAGTTTCAAGCCACTGGGTTCAGGACTCAACTCTAGTAAGCCATGTGGGAGTCCAGCACCTTAACCACTGTGCCACCTGCTGGCCCCAGAACCCAATTCTTAACTGCCTATCTCCCTGGACCATGTTAAGACTCTTAATGACTTTAAAACAAAGCAGAGAAGACAATATTCTTTATGGAAAAATGAACCTTAAAGGTCTAAAGATTTAAAGTAAATAAGAAAGATGTCGGTGTGTCCAAAACACCCCCAGCCATGTCTTGATGGCTTGACTTGCCATATAAACTCATCTTGAGACAATCCATGAAAGTTTGTATTTTTTTTTTCCTGGAGAACGGTGGAAAGTTGGCAAGAAGTAAAAATTTTCTATGAAATGGGGAGGCGAACAAGTTGTAAATGATGTTAATATCTTCCAGATGGTACAGTTTTACTTGGGAACTGAGTTTATTGTAATTAAAGGCATGTGAATTTTCTATAAATACGGAGCTCTGCACGTCTGAGCTGGAAGCCCTGTCACTGCTGTAACCTCGTCATTTTCAGGGAGACGTCCCTTCCATTCAAAGCACATCTTGGGGTTTCATAATCTGAGTTAAATCAGAGAAATATTTTCCCACATGAAGGTTTTTTTGGGGGGAGATGGGGGAGAATCTCCCTTGTCAATAAACTTTAATGAGGAAATGAAATTCCTCAGAAAGAAGAATTTTAAACTCCAAATATTTTCCATTAAAATTGTCTGTTTGAACAGTATTGTACACCGCATGCTTAGAATTCTTTTTAAATTGATTTTTGAATTAAGCTATTATCACTTTGCTGTCTCTAGACATGTGCATTGCACAACCCTGAAAGTTCTGTCGTTGCCTCAATCGGGGGTGTGATTCAGTCCCTAACCCTGCTTTCCTTCTCAGGCCGAGCAGAGCCTGTAGGTTTGGGGCTTTCAAACCCCAGCCTGGATGACACCTCCACCCGCCGTCTCCTCAGTCTCCAGGCTGCCCGTGGTCTCACTCTGGACGCCCCTGCTCATTGTTCCGTCCAATGATCTAAGGGGGCCGTCCCTCCTGACTCCGGTGCCAGTTGTGGCTTCTGGTCTCTACGTGTCCTGCCAGAACTTGGTCCATGCAGAACCCTCAGAGGGCCCCCAAGAACTGCAGCCCCTCGTATGCACACACCTCCTCCCAAGTCTTCAAACTTTAATCTGGGGGCTGCTGCAAAGGGACTTTGCAGATTTAACTAAGGTACCGAATCTGTTGACCCAGGAAAGGAGATTATCCTGGATGACAGGGTGTATTTGGAGGAAACCTTAAAAGCAAGTGGAGAGCATTAAAGCATGAGGCGAATTTGAAGTAAGGGTTAGAAAACGGTGAGGGCCACATGCAAGGGTCACAGCTGGGGCCTCCGACCTGGGAGTAACCCCCAGCTGACAGCGAGCACGGAAGCGGAGGCTGAGGCCTGCAACTGGCAGAAACTGAATGCCGCCATGACAGTGTGTGATTCCAAAGGATTCTGAGCTCCAGATGAGACATAGTGTGGCCACTGTATCGATGTCAACCTTGGAGCAGCCTGAGTGGAGAGTCCTGCCAGGTCAGCCAGGCCCCTGCCCGACTGCTCGAGCTGGGAGCTGGGAGTATGAGGTGTTCAAGGCCGCATGTTGGTGATCATTTACTGCTTCGCCGTCGGTGATTAGTGGTCTCCTATCTGCTAGGCGTTTACTGGCCCAGTTTCTCTCCATTCAAGTTGGTCTTGACCAGCCATGACCCACTGCCGCCTCAGACTCCCTCACACTATTGATTATCCCTTCGCATTACTCCAGTCAAAGTCATTTAATAGCTCTTGTCATTTTACTCTAGCAAAACTAAACAAACAAATAAACAAAAAACCCTTTTACTCATTTTTTTTCCATGAGAGAGAGAGACCCTAAAAGGGTCCTCACGCTGTGATCCTCCCCCACCCTCAGCCAGCCAGGATCACGGGCACTAAGCATGCCCCGCATGTACAGGGAGACCTCCATCGGGACGCGAACCTGGGGCCTTCCCACGCGGCTTCAGCAACGGGCAGTATTGCATTACTGCTGCACCACCACAGTTGGCCCAAACTTCTTTCTTTCATATTTGCTTTCTTCACTTTTGTGAGGTTGTAAACTCTCCTATCTGACATTTATGATCTAACCTATTAGCTAACCTATTCATCCTCAGTTTTCTATGGCTGCAGTAAAGGTACTGCTAGTCATTATGATAACCCTAAGACATTACAAGCTTTAAAGATTCCATTTTTAATGTACGAGAACTCTGAGAGCTTCAACCTACCTGACTTTAAAGAACTGGCCACCAGAGTGTGACACTCATGAGGACCTTGTCCAGACGTAACCTGAGGCCCACACTGTGAGAAAGGCACTGTGTCAACTACATGGTGTTGGAGTTTCTTGGAAGAGATTTGCTTGGGGGACCAGCAGTTGACGTAATGGTTGTGTCGCTGGACTCCCATGTAGTGGGCCACGGTTCGAGTCCCGGACCCGATGTCTTAAACTCACTCTGGGCGCATGTGCGTGCATGCCCAAGTTCCAGAGAGGAGAATGGAGGAGAAGGGATTGCTGCATGGCTATCCCCCCGGGGGGTGATTTCTCGCTTTCTGTCTCTCTGTGTCTTTCTGGTGAGCGCACAAACCCTATAGCAAAAACCTCTCCCCCGCAAAAAAAAAAAAAAAAAAAAAAAGAAAAAAGAGATTTGCTTGGGAGCCTGTGGACAAGCTCGAAATAACAACCCATGGGCCTTTGAGAAGGAGAATGACAACAAACACACCGAAGTCTGGGCAAAGATTGTTTGGGCTGGCCTCCGTTTATAGTCGGGGGCGTTGGCGGCAGGAGGGCGAGTTTGGCAGAAGTGCATCCAGCAGTCCCGGTGGATGCGAAGGTGCTGGGTCTTCTAAGCCTCACACTCTTCCAGCTTCTCCCACATCTCGGGTCCACCCGGCCCAGGGGGTCACCCCTGAACTCGTGCTCACTTAGAAACCACGCAGACAACCAAGCCTTGGCCCCGTGGTCTAAGCAAGACGGAAGCTGAGTTTGGGTGATAAGATTGTGGGAAATGGAAATGCTGCTAATCACTCTCCTGCTCGAGTGAATGGGGTGAGGAGTGGAGTGACCAATACGTTACAGGTAGTTACTCCAACAGAGGAAACGTCGCATCATGCCCTGTCGCTGGTGACGACATATTACTCAGTGTAAAGATTGATGAGCAACGGACCAGCAGTTAGTGTAATGGCTATGTCGCTGGACTCCCACGTAGTTGACTGCGGTTCACGTCCCAGACCCGGTGGCTTAAACTCACGCTGGGTGCGTGTGCGTGCGTGCCCAAGATCCCGAGAGGAGAATGGAGGAGAAGGGATTGCGGTGTGGCCATCCCCCTGGGGGGTGAGTTCTCGCTTCCAGTCTCTCTGTCTCGCTCTGTCTGTCTGGCGAGCGCACACGCCCTATAGCAAAAAATTTCTCCAAAAAAAAAAGTAACAGCGAGCTCTGGATGAAAGCCCGGTGCTCAGGCAGGCCCCACGGCGCAGTGGTCAACCACGGCCGACCATGGTTCAAGTCTCAGCCGTGATGGCTTGAAAAACACACCAGATATGTGTATGTGGGTGCCCCAAATCCTCGTGGGATAGAAAAGTGGAAATGAAGTGATTGAGGCATGATGGAGGGTGCTTTCTCTTTCTCTTTTGTTTTCTGATGAGTACCTGTACCCTCTGGCAATTAAAAAATAATCATAGTGTTGTGTTTTTTTTTTGGAGAGGTTTTTGCTATAGGGCGCGTGTGCTCGCCAGACAGACAGAGACAGAGAGACAGAAAGCGAGAAATCACTCCCCAGGGGGGGATGGCCACGCCACAATCCCTTCTCCTCCATTCTCCTCTCGGGATCTTGGGCACGCACGCACACGCACCCTGCATGAGTTTTAAGCCACCGGGTCTGGGACGCGAACCGCGGTCGACTACGTGGGAGTCCAGTGACATAGCTATTACGCCAACTGCTGGTCCCCCATAGTGTTTTTTTAAAAGTCTAATACCCCATGGTCTTGCTTATAATAGTCACAGAGTAAATATAAGAAGATAGATAGGTAAATGAATGAATGAATCATATGTAGGGGAAAAAATTACTTCATTGTATTAATTTTTATTGAGAGAAGGTGTGTACACTCACAAGGGAGAGAAAGTGGGCTAGCCAGTGGTGTGGTGGTTAAAGTAGCTGGATTCCACATGACCAGCTGTACTGTTCGAGTGCTGGACTTGGTGGCTTAAAAAACAAGCCAGGTTGGAACCAACAGATGGCTTAGTGGTTACGTCACTGGACTCCCATGTGGTGGGCCGTAGTTCAAGCCCCAGACCTGGTAGTTTAAAACTCATGCTAGTGTGCGTGTGCATGCCCAGGATCCAGAGAGGAGAATGGAGAAGAGGGGATTGCGGTATGGCCATCCCCCCGGGGGGTAATTTCTTGCCTTCTGTCTCTCTGTCTCTCTGGTGAGCATACACACCCTATAAAATAAATTAAACAAACAAAAACAAGCCAGGCATGTGTGCATGTGAGCCCAAAATCCCAAAAGCACAAATGGAAAAAAAAAAAAAAAGAGGTGTGGCCATCCCCCATAGGGGGTGTTTTCTCACTTTCCCACTCTCACTCTCTCTCCTGTGAGCACACACACACACACACACACACACACACACACACACATACTGTAGCAAAAGAGAGAAAGCACTCCCCAGTGGGGTTTGGCCATGCTGCAATCCTTTTTATTTTTTAACCATCCTGTTAATGTTTTAGGCACACATGTACATACATCCGGCAGATTTATCAGGCCACTGGGTCTGGAACTTGAACTGCAGTTGGCCATGTAGAATGCAGCTTTCTGGAGCTTAGCCCCTGTGCCACATAGCTGACACAACTTCATTTTATTCTAATCATTTTTTTAACTGTATTTATTTTGTTTTGTTTTTAAATCTGAGCAGAGAGAGAAAGAGGAGAGCAGGAAAGTGAGAAAGCAAACTGCCAGGTCCAGGACTCAAATTGCAGCCAGCCACATGGGAGTCCAGCGCTTTAACTGCCACACCACCTGCTGGCCCCTGAACTGGATTTTAAAGAAGGACAAACATACTTTATAAACTTAGAAACAAACTTTAAAGGAGAATCTGGTGATATAATAAAGCCATATTCTGTCAATAGCATAACATTTCAAATTCTGAACAGATTTAGAATGACTTTCGTAGAGATTTGGGATCTGGGCCCGCCCCATAGCCTGGTGGTTAAGGGAACTGGATCCCACAGCTGATGATTCACATCCTGGCCTCAGTGGCTTGAATAAAAAAAAAGAAAGCAATTTGGCATTGGACCATTGTCCAGGAGCTGAGAAGACAGCATCCGGGTCATAGTGCCAGCCTCTCTGTTTCTCTGGGCAAGGACACTCTGGCAGGGACTTCAGGCTCTGGGCGCCTCCAGGAATGGGGTCTGCCTCCTGCCTCCTGGGACTAAGTTAAAGAACCCATGTGAGCGCCTCGGTCACACGGCACTGACTGCACAGTGCGAAGTCACTGCCCGCATTGCAAAAAGTAGGGTATCAAACCCAATCGCTTTATGTTTTGGTTACTAAAAAGAAAGCCACAGAGAGTCTCATATAAAACATCATAAAAAAAGTAGCGTTTTCTGACTAAAGAGGCAAAACAATACGGGCTCGTTACTTTATATATAAGTAATTAGTGCTTTTCAAAATAACTTTTAGCCCTCTCTGAGTGAACACATGCCCATTGTAAGTATTTTAAAAATACCTAAATAAATAAAGAACACCACCTATGAAAACCACTTGTTGAGAGCTTAGTTCTTCCTTCCGGGTATTTCCAGTTCTTTCTGCATGTGAATAAATTGAGACCATACTGTATTTCTACTTGTTATGTCATAAGCATTTTTTCTGTGTGACTTTGGTGGAACCTGCTTTTTAATGACTGCATAATATTCCACCATATGAATGTACATAAACACTTGACATTACTTCAGATTCTTTCCTGAGAATCCATTTCTAAGAAAGTATTTCACTAAATACAAAGCTATGACCATTACAAGGTCATCATTTGTTCTTTCTTTTTGAAGTAATTTTGTACACCTATTGATATCTTCCATGAGTGAGAGGGAGAGAGAGAGTGAGAGAGAATAACCCAAACAGGGTCTTGACGCCGCAGTCCAGCCCAGCCTCAGCTAGCCCCGTATCACGCGAGTTTCTGCCTCGTGTATTCAGGGAGGTCTCTAGACTTGAACCAGGAACCCTCCCATGTGGGACTGCCTTACAGAGCACCGCTGTCTGACCCTGCAGGACATTTCATACCTCTCCGTTAGAGCATTTTGTGCACGCCAGAACTATTCGGGGCTGAATCTCACGTAAAATCACTCGGAAACGCAGACGTGGGCTGATTTGGCTTTTCCTAGTTGCGATATTGTATATTTTTATTTCTGAATCCTCTTCTACTATGGCGGGAAAAACCTACTCTTCTGGGGGCCGTGGAAGGCACTTCTTGGAAAGTAGCACAACGGTTTACGGGTGGTTCAGCTGGGATAGCTCAGAATGCTTACGTAAAGTAAACTGAAGAGCCACAGAAACGCGTTTTTGCAGGGGAACATCATGTAGGCCAGCATCATTCCTCATTCTGGTTGATGACGTCAGGTATCAAATGTCTCCATTCTTAATGTATGTATGCCCTGGGGAGTAGATCCTTCTGGAAGGAGACTAAAAAGACATCAGCCCCTCTAAAATCCCCTTCCCTAATACTGCAAGAATGTCCAGAAGCCGGAGGGGCTGGGTACAGTAGCCCACTGTATCAGACAATGCTCGGCTGCACATCAGCTTTCTCCCCGCCGGGGCTCCACCACAGAGAGTCAGGGGTCATCGGCACTCGCAGGAGAAAGCCGGCTCGCATAAAGAAGGCCGTTCACCCACTCGGCACCTCGGCACCGCACACCTGCACGCCTCGGAAGCCTCTCTTCGATGACTGGCTGCATTTCTCATTTCCTACCACTTTTCCCCCTACTTGGCCATTTTCCTAAAGCCATAATTCAAACTTTCTAAAAGAAAAAAAATAATAATCTCTAGGTAACCCTTTCAAGAATTCTTAGAAGGAGACCTTGATTCTTTTAGCGCCCTTATGGGAAACCTGACACGATTATTATCAGGAGCCACGGTGTTTTCACCACCCACATCTCCCTAAGCAGGGTGAGCGTGGAAGTACGTGAGCGAAGAGGCCTTCGGCTTACAAAAGCTTGGGTTCTCGAGCCAGGGACATACTCGCCAGGAGCCATCCATGTGTCACACCCCGCACTGAAACTGGGACTTGCAGGAGGGTGAGGTGGGAATTTTGCAGTGGGTCCCAGGAAACAAACACCCACTTCGCCATCGCTAGTGCAGAGCAGGAAAGCTTAGCAAAAACTGAAGAAAAGAGACGCAGGTGCTTAAAGGGTGGAGGGGTTGGCCATCTTCTGAACATCCGACAAGTCCATATTCAGTTTACATTTCTGAATGAGAGGTGGGGAGGGTGAGGTCTGGGGGCAGCCGTTCCTTCAGTGGGACCCATTTCTACAGTGGGAGCAGGAAGAAAACGAGGCCCCCGCATGGGAGGTGGTGCCCTTTGGACCAAGACCCGGCCCTTATCACCTGGAGCAGTCTCGTTCCAGAGCAGAGACCCGCACGGAGGGAGGAGTCAACCGTCTGACCCCTCCTGTAGCTCTTAGGAATTAGATTCTGCAGATGCCATTCCCTGAGCAAGGAAGTTGGGAATGAGAGCCAGAGGGGAGCCTTCACGCCCACCTCTGCCTTGCTGCGCGCCGAGACTGGGATCTGGACACGGGGAGCCGGGCGGTGTTTGCCACGCTGGCAGCAGCAACAGAGCAGTGCACAGTGGCTGGGGAGAGAAATTTGCAAACTCAGTATCCTGGGCCTGAGGCCAAGACAGGCTGGGTGCGTTGCCATGGTGACACATGGCGTCTCCAGGGACGGATGCGGGCACACCAGCTGCATTCCTGGCACCAGGTCTGCCAGCGAGAAACCGATGGGGTGAGACTGGTATCAACCCCAGAGGGAGATGCAAGCTGCTTTCGTAACTTCCTTGGCAGTGCCAGCCTTTGCGACTTGTGTGCAATACCACCTCCACGTGTGTACAAGACCTGCTACTTGTGACACTCGTTAGGGACCCCGTTGGAGGGGACTCCGAAGGGAAGTGCTAGGATGATAGCAGCCTTCCAGCTTACACATGTAACTATAGCATCCGTGAATACTTCAGTTTCCTAAAATTGGCACCTAAACTACGCAATGATTTATCTCTTGCTGGGAAGGGATTCTAATCCCACACCCCACGCCCCCCTTTTAAAAATAGCTTTTACAGTTGCCAAGAAGAGAGCCTAGTGTTTACTATGGGTGGATGTGTGGATTCAGACGCCAGCTCCCCTCCCTGCTGCAGTGCGGCGGTGCTGTATGAGCCCAGTTCTCCAACACCTGGGAAAACGCTCTCCTCCCCGAGCGCCCTTAGCCCTTCGGCGCGCCTTGCCATCTCTTATTGTGCCTGGAAGGCAGCATGCACTCGGACGTGGCCACTTAGTATTCAGACCATGTCAAGATTCGAGTAAAAAGCCTATATTGCAGAGCAGGGATGCACAGTTGCCAGGCCAAGCACAGGCAACGGTTCAGAATCACAGCTAAATTATAAGAAAGCGTGGGCAACACATGCAGACCTGTCTTGTCAGTGAAGCAGTAGAGATAAAAAAGAATTACTCCATAAACGCCGACGTGTGAGGCTTTAATGAATACAGAGACAAGGTTCTTTCCAGCTGCCCCCAGTTGACTGTAAAGGCTAGTTCGGGTTTTGAACAGAACCCTTTCCTCCTCCTCCTCGTTCTCCTCCTCCTCCTCCTGCTTTGTCTTCTTTTGACATGCAAAGCATCTCCCAAAGTATTGAGAAATGAACAATCCCTCTGTGTATTTCCATAGTTTTGCAAAAGGATGGCAACCTTAGCTGGCCAAGTGATTACTACTGGAAACATCAGCCGTGTTGGAGGAAATGCAGTGAGGACGATAATTCACATACGTTAGTGCTTAGTTCCATCAACGTCAGCTTTATTTTCTTCTTGATATACACAAAGCTGGCACACAATTTTAACTGATGAGGTAATGTCATTTTTAATGTGGAGAGCCTTAAGCTGTCCACTTTAACGAGTGATATCATCTTGGCCGTTGTCTCGTGAGACTATGTAAACATAAGTAATGTGTCCTGCGTAGATTGAAAAGGGATTGCCAAGGATGACATTGGTCACCGTGAAGATCACTCCCACTTTGATCTCTTTTAAATTGCCAGATATAGTTTACGTTACTGCCATATTTTAGCCATTCTTGGAATGAATGTATCCCAGGACTTCAGAACTAAGTTAAATACAGAAATAAAATAAAGCTTTGAAATGTAGAGATTGTCATGTTTTCATGTCAGTTCTAGAAGAAAAACGGAAGACAAATAAGATCTTCTGCTTCTAGGTGACTTGGTAAATAAAAAGGGATACGAAGAAATACCTAACACCAGATGAAGAAAAGGCCGTACTTTTCTGCAGACACTAGTGTATTGCTGATAACGTTGATGGTTTTCTTTCAAAAACAGATTAGATCCAAATAAGCCAAGTGTATCTGTTAGCTCAGTGTACTCTTTAGAACATTTTTTATTGCCCCTTCCTTTATCATTTGTGCCCTAGCGTGTCTTTGCTGAGCCTGGATTTTTAAAAAATCATCACTTTATTGTTTTCAAATGTTTCATCTTTCTTTTTCAAACTACTGTCAATATATTCCTTAAAAGAATCAGACTGGTGGATAGAAACAAGTTCCTTTTCCTTTTCAAGTAAGCTTTTTCCTTTGGAGAAATGACGTTTTTATGACCCAACTGTAGTTCGGGGAAAGATAATCTGTGTTTTAATCATTGGACATGGATACCGAGAGGGTTTTTCCTAAGAAGTCTGGAGTTTGCTGGAATTGAGTTAAAAAGTAAAGGATCTGTTTATTATTCTGCGGCCATATGTTTAGAGGGTCGCTCACAGAAATCAAAGCATTGTTCGTGGATAGCTCCAGCCAAGGAGACATTTTGAATTCATAAAAGAACTTCACAGTTTGAAAAGAATGCATAGCATTATGTATTGACACCCCACCACCACAGACAAAGGAACACAATTTAATAATAGAGAATTGTGCTCATGAGATTTTTCTTTTTCTTGTTAATTGGTTACTCTAACTGACATTGTCTGCTGGGATAATGGACACCATTATTCTTAATAGTTCTGTGTTGCCAGATGATGTACCCAGACATGATGTGGTCCATTTTAATGATTTCGTGTGCTGGATTTTCCCCTTGCGTGGAATGCAGTGGTGAATGTAGACCACGCTTTCTTATCCCCCACAGACTCTGTGGATGGTGCTGGTTTGGGAATGACTGAAATTCAAAGGACATTTCTCACCGGCCTAATGCTTCCTTCCATGTTTCCTTGCCAGGTATGACTATGTGGAGGTCATCGACGGGGAAAATGAAAATGGACGTTTATGGGGCAAGTTCTGTGGGAAGATCGCCCCGTCTCCTGTGGTGTCTTCGGGGCCATTTCTTTTTATCAAATTTGTCTCTGACTATGAGACCCACGGTGCAGGATTTTCCATACGCTATGAAATTTTCAAGAGAGGTGAGTGACCTGCCGGAGGACAGGTGTGACTGCATGCTCACAACACCGTGCGAGCGCCTGAAAGACACGCTGGCAAGAAAGGCGGGGGAGTGCTTGTTTTCATTCACGAAGCGTGTGCGTACTCCCAGTACGGAAACGTCAGGAAACATTCTAAGTAAAGGGAAATTACACGCTGTGTGAGGGAGGTGCCTTTAAATTAGAAAAAAAAAAGTATATCAAGAATCAGAATGGCATCTTTCTGATGCGTTAACCAGTGTTGACGGGAATACACTCCACAAAACTCTGCTAAGACTTTCTTCTTCGATATTTAGTTTGATCTACTCAGTGCCCCTTATTTTATTGCAAAACTCAAAACTGGCAGGTCCCAGAAAAAGCGAAGTGGTTCACTAGCCTCACCGTTTGGTAGGTACTAGGGGAACAAAAGGTTTCTATTAGTAAGAGGATAGTTGGGTAAAGAGACTATCAGAAGAGACAAATTAAAGGTGATTTAAATGGCATTCCTCTTCAGAATAAAGTATCAATTACCCCCTCTGCTATAAGCATTTTCATTCTTCTGTTTCAAGAGCATGTACTGGGATGGACTAAAATCTGACAGCTCATTGGCTCCAGACCTTGAGGGGTTAAACACCCAGATCAGTCAACAAATAGAGTGTAGCTTTATCTGTATGCCCCTGTTTTGAACCACAATCTATAGATTCCTTTCATGTGTCCAACCAGCCTTCTCGTTATCTACACCTTTATGTGGGCGTTTATGTGACCTTTCCAAGGACAGAAGCTCAAAGTGGAATGTACTGTCCTTGAATATTAGAGAAAAAAAACTTGTGGCACTGTATTATTTTATTTTGTTTTTTAGGTTTTTGCCATAGGACACATGTGCTTGTTAGAGAGAGACAGAGAAAAAGTGAGAACTCACCCCCCAGGGGGATAGCCGCACCATAATCCCTTCTCCTCCTTTCTCCTCCTGGAATTTTGGGCATACGTGCACGTGCACCTGGTGTGATTTTCAAGCCACTGGATCCAAGATTTGAACCACGAGGCCATGTTTTAATAGAAAAAAAAATCTTGTTATGCCAATTTCAAAAGCTTAAAGTCTCTTGGGTTAGTGACAGCTGAGATTAATGAAAAGAGGTGTAGTGATATGGTGCTCTGCTCTGCAAGGCAGTCCCACTGCGGAGGATCCCAGTTCAAGTTCAGCGGCCTCCTCCCACCACACGGGGCATATGCTTGTCCGTGACTGGGCCTGGCTGACGGCCAGAGTGGATGGTGATGTGGGCTTTCTCCTCTCTCCCTGACTCTCACACTCGTGGAAGTAACAGATACATTTAAAAAAATTGTCTTCAAAGCTATCTGGCCCTGCTCCTGTGTAAATATAGATAGATGAAGTGAACTTTCTTCAGAAACGTATCTAAGCATACACTTAGAACACCTTCATATGGATAACAACACACACATGCCGTCAGCATACTCAGAAGACCATGTATGTACGCATCGCTTGTGGTGGAAGCGGCTGACTTACATCATTATATTCTACACGTATGTGTATGTACACACACACACAGTTACATTCACTCACTTATTTACAAGCAGCACTACCAAAGACAAAAAGTGTCAGGAGAAGACAAGGAATAGTTTTTCATTTTCGGTGTTTCTCAAAACTCTAAAGAGAGTTGAAAAAGGAAAGAGGAGAGAGAGAGACCTGTCACTAAGTCACTGGGAATCATCTTTCCTCCTTCCGAGTGAACCCAGCTCCCCATATTTGTGCGGCTCGGATGTTCCGAAATTTCCCTGCTCTGCCCTCCAGCACTGTCCTGAGATTACACACCCTCTCTTGGCCTTTTTCTTCTTGACCCTTTGCATCCCACATGGCTTCCAGTTCTGTCTAATTTTCATCCAAAGGTCTCAAAGAGTTAGTGTCCTTTGAGATCTGCTGCCATCCACAGATAGGCCCAAGTTAGGGCTCCCACAGGTTGCGTGGTCCCACACCAGCTTCCCACACAGGCATCCGGCTGCCGGCTGCAGACGGTTCCAGTGGGTCTCCGTGGCTCCATTGGTGGATACTCGGTGTCTGGCTCCAGGCTGGACCTCAGCTGCCCTCCCTTGCCCACCTTCAACTCCCGTGAATCTATGGCCTCGCTTCCTGCTTTAGGGTGGTGGCTGCTCACCGTCCAGCAGACCTGGATCTGAACTGTAATCCTGCCTCTGGCTCTCTGTGTGCGTGCTCAGAGCCACTCCGTCTCCTGGAAAATGCAGGAAGCACCTAGCACAGGCTTGTTACGAACGTCACTCAAAATGGAAACCTAGCCCGGGTTCCAGAGCCAGCCAGTGCAGATGTGCTCAGTGAAACAGAGGCTGTTAGAACGTGATTATAGACAAAAGTGGTGCCGTCAAAATCCGTAGCCTTTTCTCTCTCCCCGTGGATCCCTTACCTCCTCAGCAAGCTAGCCAGCTCTGGAAGCTCTTCCTCACTGATCTGATTTTTTTTTAAGTTTATTTATTTATTTCTTCCATCAATAAGAAAGACAGGGAGCTAGCACTCCCAGCAGGGTCTTGATGCCACGACCCATCCCCAGTCCAGCCAGCCCTGATCATGCGCATCCTGGTGCCTGGTGTACTCAGGAGGTCTCTGGGGGTGAAAGCAGCACCTCCCATGTGGGTGGGCCCATCGCTAAACCTGCTTTTTCTTCTGTATATCCATGTTATCTCTGAACACATGTGTTCACTTACACAAACAACATCCATTTATGGAGTACAGATACAAACTTACTGTATACATACATACACACTTACCATATGTTTCTTCTTAATATTTTCAGGTTTTTCATGTCCGCATGAAAAATGCAAAGAGCACGTCTTTCCTTCCCCTTTACCCCATAAAGATCCCTGATACAGAACATTTATGCACATGCACACGCACACACACCGTGAAGGTTTCTTCCTCAAAAATTAGTTAATATTCTAAAATCCATTAATCCATTCTTTTGAAAATACAGCACTTCTTCAGGGTATAAGCAATTTCAAGCCTCCTCAAAACATGAATTACCCTAATTACAGTTTAATGCAACCAGGAAATTAATCTTTCACCTGCAGACCTTGAGATTTGGGGGCGGTAGGTCTCAGTTCCAAGATACATTCAGGCTACTCCTGAGCCCTGGGGCTGCTTTCCTGGAGGTCCTTCTCCACCTGACATCAGCAGGGCCAGTCCCACCTCTCTCACCTCCCTCATTCCTCTGGAGCCATCCTAGGCCACCTGGGTTCTCTCCCCAGGAGCCCTGCTTTCCCTTCTCCAAGTCTCTTCCCAGAGGCTAAAACCTTGGATCACTAGTCCTACAATTATTCCCTTTTACCTAAAGAACTTTCTCCTGGAAACCCAAGCCTCCCCACCAATTGCCTTGCCCTGTCCCCTTTGGCCAGGGTCACCCAGGTCCAGATGTGGAAAGAGCTGCCTCCATTCTCCCGGGTCTCTGTGAGGGGGAGGGGGGCAGTGCCACTGAAGGTGAGAGTAGAATTGGGCACTTGATGTATGAGCTGTAATTAAGCATCTGTGTGTTCCATAGAAATACCAAAAAGCCTCTTAACTATGCTCCCATCCATCCCTTTTGTCATTAACTAAACGTGCCATTCTTAGGGTTATGCAGGGTCCTATCTTACAAAGAATGTCTGAAACTTGGTGTTTTCTGGCTGCCTGCTGGGGTGAGCCCCACTCACTGCAGGGTCCCCCCACCTCCGGGCTGTGGCCCCCCACCTGCTACCTCTTGTGCATCCATGTGGAACCCTTTGATCCTCTCTTGCCATTGTCCTTTGGAAGGGAGCGCTTGTTCAGCTGCGGTAAACTTGGAGTACAGCAAGTAAAAAACTACAGATTAAAACAAAGTTTGCTGCGTAATGAAGGAAGTGGGAAATTCAAAATCTTTAAGTTAGGAGGATTTCTTTTTCAAATCACAAAGCTCCACTTCCATTTGCTATGCGCGGGATTTGAGAACCAGAAAGGTTCATCAGCTCTCCAAGGACACAGCGCAGGCTCATGGTCAAGGCAGGTCTGGCGTTGAGACCTGCTGCTCTGTCTCGTCGTTCGCTACTCCACGTAACGGCCCCACTTTCTCAAAATACACTAGAAAACAAGGCGTCGTTCCCAAAAATGTGTGACATGACAAGGTCATAGCGAAACATTGAAATGTATTCAGAGACCAACTGGTGGTGTGGGGATAAGGCCACTGAATCTCACAGGGCCGACTGCATGGTTCAAGTCCTGGACCTCGACCAGCTTGAAAAACATGCCCGGAGTGTGTGAGAGCGTGCCCAGAATCCCAAGAGGGGAATGGAGAAGAGATTTTGGCATGGCCATCTGCTCCCCAGGGGTTTCCTTTCCCAACTCCCCTCCTCTGTCTTTCCCTCTCTTCCTCTCCAGCGAATGCATGTGCCCTATAGCAAATTAATTTTTTTTAATTTATTTGGTTTTTGAGAGCATTCTCTCAGTTCTTGTCATTTTTTTTCTTTCACTAAATCTTAATTTCACCCAGATGATTTTTTTTTTAAGGAGAAAATATTGGTATTTGAATTAAACCTTGCTGTTTTCTTTTCCTTGCAAAGATCCAACAGAAATGTTTTCCCCCCCATAGAGAGGTGACTGGAGGTATGTGGATCCATTATTCCTATGTCTTGGAAATAAAATTCAAAAAATTTCCCAATGTCTCTGTAAATGAATGCCTCAAATCGGCTTGATCAGTATCATTCCAGAAACCGCCAGAGTAATTCAGAAATGGGTTATACACTGCACAGCCCGTTTCCTAATCTCTTTACCTGGGATTGATCTGGAAAAATGCCACATGCCGATAACGTTTTAACCAGAACCAAGTAGAAGAGCATTCGAGGTCATCATGGTGAAAGGTGAACTGCATCAGAGGAGGTTTGGGGCTCTTTGAACAGTCAGAACACTGAGGGCCAGGTGGGCTGCGCCCGTGTACAAAGTACCCCCTGTGTCCTGTGCCGGGGGTGTCTGCCGTGAGCACGGGGAGAGAAGTCGGCCGGCTTCCGGGGGCTTCTAGATGCAGAGACGGAGAGTCAGCCAACCGACCTGAGCCACCCGGATAGAGACCTGCCAGTTGTCTCATCTATACTGACGTCCAGTAATTTACCGTAGTGCTTTGGTGCTCTGGGAGACTATTCAGTCACGAGCAGTCTCAACAAAGCACCTTATTTAGGATGGAATCCTTGATGCCCTCTGAGGGGGCCCACTACCTCTGCCTGTAGGTCCCAGAGACAGTGGTGCAGGAAAAGAGTTGTTGAACTGAGCACCCCTAGGTCGGATCCTGAGGTTCCGAAGGGCCAAGTCATGTCTGATCCGTAGAGAGCCTTAGTGTGGCATGGCAGCGCTGATGAGAAAGCGGGATGGAGCAATGTGTCCGTGTCGGCTGAGGTGGACGGTCTAGTGAGGTCGTGAACGCCCTCTCTCAGTGCTGGGGTCCACAGACTGACACCGTGGTCATTCGTAGAGTCCCAGATTAACCTGCGATCTATGCATGAATGCCCTTCACCAATTTAAGCACGAGTCGCCATCATTTGTGAAGTCTTGATAACACTGAGCAGTCATTAAAACGACACGTTATTAATATATACATCACACACACAAACACACACACCTATTAACTAGCAATTTGCGAATGGCCTGCTGTGCTGCGTCTGATACTTTGGGGAAGGTTAGGGTGTCAACATTGATATCAGGTGACTTCCAGCCTCATGGCCTGTAATCACGGTTTATCGTGCCCTCACTAACAGCCACACTTTACCGGCACACCTGTGTCAACACCACTCAGAATGAGTCACTCACCCTGGGTACATGTACGAATTACCTTTCACATTTAGTTTGTCAAAGAGGCATAGGTCACATCTGGCAGTTACTGAGTCACTGGTGTAGGAATCTGAAACCCAAACTCCCTCCACTGAATTCCCTCCCTCGCCTTTGTAAATGTTCTATTTCACCAATAAAGAGCTGTCAGCCTCAAGATTTAAAGATTTAAGCTTGAAGGGGCTATAATTATTTCTCTAGGGTTCTGTCAAGATTTCTGCAGCTTACTCATTCATTGTTCCCACATGATTTTATGTTTGTCATTTTTTTCCTTGTAGCACCAGCAGTCTTTAAATTGCTTCACACAAATGGAAAACTAAGGTGAACGCAATAAATCTGAACTTGACTTTCCGTACCTGTCACTAATATGAAAAGGCTGAGTAATACATGATTAAGACAGTGGTTGTAAGGGTGGCTTTTCATTAGAAAGATATCCTGTCTGGGCCCAGGTTTCTTCTTGGTGAGATTTTCACTTTCCTCTATTTTCTCTCTCACTCACAGGTCCCGAATGTTCCCAGAACTACACCACATCCAGTGGAGTGATCAAGTCCCCCGGGTTCCCTGAAAAATACCCCAACAGCCTTGAATGCACTTACATTATCTTTGCGCCAAAGATGTCAGAGATTATCCTGGAATTTGAAAGCTTCGACCTGGAGCCTGACACAAATCCTCCAGGGGGGATGCTCTGTCGCTATGACCGGCTAGAAATCTGGGATGGCTTCCCTGATGGTAAGAATGGCAGGAAGCATCCCCAGAAGGGAAAGGCCAGGGAAAAGGGCAGCGGATCCTTTTACAAGTGTCGTGATGCATGCATCATTTTTAAAACTAGTGCAAAAGGACAAGGAAAAACAAAGCAAAAGGCAAGCCCTCTTTTTGCAGAGCAGTATTGAAATATTTGAACTCAAAAAGACCTTGGTCACTGTTTAATCCAATTCCTTCATTTTATTGATAAGGAAGTGGAGTCCGTGAAAAGTTATGCAAAGTCTCGTCATTATTTTTGTGGTAGAACTGGGGCCAACGTATAGTTTTCCTTACTAATGTATTTTGCTCATTTGGGTGACCTTTCTACTGGTCGTGATTCATAGACTGTCGGAAGATGTGATCTTAAGGGATCGATTAAATCAAACTATTAGTTTTACAAATGTAGAGACTACAGGCCAGAGAGTCAAAAATCTGGTAAAATTTTAAAATATGCATTCATTTTGCTACAAAAAATGTAGAAGTTTAAAAAATGAATGAGGGAACCAGCAGTTAGTGTAATGGCTGCGTCGCTGGACTCCCATGTAGTCCACCACAGTTTGAGTCCTGGACCCGATGGCTTAAACTCACACTGGGTGTGTATGTGTGCATGCCCAAGATCCAGAGAGGAAAATGGAGGAGAAGGGACTGAGGCATGGCCATCTCCCCAAGGGATGATTTCTCACTTTCTGTCTGTCTGTCTCTCTCTCTTTCTGACAAACACACATGCCCTATAGCAAAAAAACCTCTCCAAAAAAAAAAAAAAAAAAAAAAGAATGAGAACATTTGAACATTCCTAATTTAGACAAATTTCTTGTCTACTCTCCAGAGGATTTTCATTTCTGGTCTTTGGAATCACCTCAATATATCATTTATATTTACTATCCCTGTCACCTAGATTAATTCACACACCTACATAGTATTTATTGACCACCATCACATACCAAGCATTGTCCTCGCCACTTGATCAGCAAAACAGTCAAAGGCGACCACCCTTGTAGAGCTCACATTCTGTCAGAAGGAATCAGACAATTTAAAAATGCGGGACCAGCAGTTAGTGTAATGGCTATGTCGCTGGACTCCCACGTAATTGACGGTGGTTCGCGTCCCGGACCCGGTAGCTTAAAACTCACGCCAGGTGCGTGTGCGTGCGTGCCCAGGATCCCGAGATGAGAATGGAGGAGAAGGGATTGCGGCCTGGCCATCCCCCCTGGGGGGTGATTTCTCGCTTTCTGTCTCTCTGTCTCTGTCTGGCGAGTGCACATGCCCCTATAGCAAAAACCTCTTTAAAAAAAAAAAAAAAAAAAAAAAGGCGTGAGCTGGGCCTTGTGGCTTACTGGTTGGGAGAGTCAGATCCCACATGGCCAACCATGTGTTCAAGTCTCAGCCTGGCAGCTTGAGGAACATGCCGGGTATGAGTGCATACATACCCAAAGTCCCAACAGGATGGGTTTGGAAGAGAAGGGATTGCAGTGTGATCGCACCCTATCGTGGGGTGCCTTCTCCTTCCACCCTCTCTGTCTCTCTCTGCAGGCAAACATACATTCTGGCAAAATTAAAAATAAAGGCATGTTACAAATAAATGAATTATGTTGGGAACCAGCAGTTAGCGTAATGGCTATGTCGCTGGACTCCCACGTCGTCGACCGCGGTTCGCGTCTTGAACCCGGTGGCTTAAAACTCACGCCGGGCGCGTGTGCGTGCGTGCCCAAGATCCCGAGAGGAGAATGGAGGAGAAGGGATTGCGGCGTGACCATCCCCCCTGGGGGGTGATTTCTCGCTTTCTGTCTCTATGTCTCTGTCTGTCTAGCGAGCGCACGCGCCCTATAGCGAAAAACCTCTCCAAAAAAAGAAAAAAAAAAAAAAAAAAAACAAATAAATGAATTATGTGCATGGTATCTTACAGGGTGAAAAGGGCTATAAACAAAACCTCTCAGAAAATAAAGAAAAAATGAAAGAAAAGAAAAGAAAAAAAACATGGTAAAAGGAGAAGAGAGTAGAGGAGAAATGTGAGTTGAAGTTTTAAATAGAGGGGTCAGGTTGGGCCTTCTCAAAGTGGCATTTGAGCAAAGAGTGGAAGGAAGTGGGGGAAGTGGCCATGTGGACATCTAAATGAAAGTTTTCCATTCAGTCTTTGGGAATTAGAAGGAGAATGACGAAGATACACACCAGAATTCTGAACAGAGGCAGATAATAACAAATGATCTGTTGCAGCTGCACTCCTTGACCTGTGTTTAGTCTGGTTTAATACTAAGGTTTCTCTAGAGAACACATCCTACCCAGATCAGAAAGGCCGGCTTAGAAATTCACAGTGGTCCTGCAGTTAGGGTTGTATAACCATCTGTAAAATATTCTCAGATAGTCTGAAGTTGGAATGAAGAATATTTAGATAAATTGTAAATAAAGGACAAATAAAACATGAAGGAGATTGAGTTGGTCTTTGAAATGACATTAAAATTAGCTATGCCCTTCAGTAGGAAAGGATATTACAGAAAAATTGGTTTTCGAGAAACCTTCTATTGTCATTGGAGCAAATGAGTGAGTTAACATTAGTTTAATATCTTCTTTGATTTTTCTCATATAAATAGGGTTATGATGATCTTATCGAAACTCCTTCATTAAGTAATGAGATTTGCCCAAACAGAGTACTGATTGATTCACATGTATTCAATGCGATAATTAGGAAAACAATATTATAATAATGTTGTAACAATAGTTGGAACATTTAATAATGGGTTTATTTGTTCACAACCCACATTTTCAGCCTTCTTTTCCAGAACTTTCATTTAAATTGACATCTGAAGAGGAGGTCCAATCAACCAACTTATTTAGAATACTTTCAGAAAGAAGCACATTGTTATTAGTGTCAAGGGTTTTTCAAAGTAGTAATTTTCTGGCTCTAGAAAATCACTGAGTTGAAGCGAGGAACAATTAACAATAAGAATTATCAGCCTTGCAATTCACCCATGGTTTAAACTATGGTTTGACTTCCTCCCAGGGAAACTGGCTGTGGAGTGCAGAGACAGCATTTGTATATTTGTTAATATTTACCTGGCCTTTTTAAAAGCAAAATGAGAGCCTGTATCCTCCTGGGGTTTTTTTTGCGGTGGCACGAGAAACATTTTTTGTCAGAGTGGTCCAACACGTACTGCTCCTCTGCCAACAAAATCGCTTCTAGTCTTTGCTATCATTTCCAAAAACAACAACCAGAAGGCGCTGAAGGCTTTTAAGCATCAAGTGATTTCTTTTATGTTGCATTTTATCATAAACATTGAATTAAATGACTAAGTAATTGAAAGCTACCCATTGATTCAAATGGAAGAAAAGCGATTTACTCCAAAACTCCAAATTCAAGGCACGCGCGTTATGAATCGCGCGTCATCTCCCGGTCTCTTTGAAGCTCTGTGAATCTGTGAGCAGCAACTCTGAAGGAACGGAGGAAGGTTTAACTTATCTTGAGGCCCAGAGCCTGGCTCCGCTGCCTGGTTGATGCCACGAGTGCTGTGCCAAAAGATGGAGCCAGATGGGGAGGCTTAGCAAATGACGTCAGCCCTCTGCCTGGGCTGGGACAGGGACTGGGACTGTCCTTGTTCACTGCATTCCAACATCTATCAACAATTTCAGGGATAAGTTTCATAAAAGCTAGATTGAGCTTTGTTGGTTGAGAGAGAGGAAAAAAGCACCACTCTCCCCCACTAGGCCTGATCACGCCACAATCCTCTTTCCTGCAATTCTGTACCCTATTAGGAACCTGGACATGTGTACCTGCTCTGTTTTTTGAAGCCTCGGGGGCCAGGATTCGAACACTGGTTTGCCATGTGGGATCTGCCTTCATCTGTGTAGCACTTAACGCCTTTGGGTTGGCCTTGTTTGATTTCTATTTACTTTTACATTTTAGTGAACTTTCTAAACCACATTTAGATATAAAAGTGCCAGTGGGTGGGTACACGGTTTATTTGGGGTACTTCAGATATTATCCAGCAAAAGGGTTATTAATTTAATAGAAGTATAAATGGCCTATCTTGTACCTTTGAAATAATTTCCTTTCCTGTTTATTATTAAGAAAATCACATTTGAAAATACTTTTTTTATAGTAGATTATTGACTATATTTTTTTCACATAGAAAAGAGACAGAAATCCAAATTTTCTGAGTCTGAGGTAGGATCGTATTTATTGGACGGATTAATGGAAAAATACCAAGAAGTGATATTTCCATTCCCTTCACGCCTGATAAGATATGATCACTATGGGGTCAGCAGGTCACATAGTGGGTAAGGCACTGGACTCCCACATGGCCAATGCCATTTGAGTCCCAGACACAGTGGCTTGAAACTCATGCTGGATCCATGGGTATGTGTGCCCAAAATCCTGAGAGGAGAATGGAGGACAAGGGATTGCAGCTTGGCCATCCCTCCAGGGGGATGAATTTTCACTTTCTCTCTCTCTCTCTGTCTCTCTCTCTGTCTCTATCTCTCTCTCTGGTGAGTGCCTGCATCCTATAGCAAAAATCTCTCTCCCAAAAAAACGATATCGTTACAATCTTTCTCTCCGCTACGTGCTAGTGCGGCATCTGCTGCTCACTTAAATTCTTCAACGATTCCAGTGTCGAATTATCATTCTGTCTGTGGCAGTTTTCATTCATCTCCGTGGGCCTTGGGTCCAAAACAAACGAAATTGGAACCCACGACTGCGTTCATGCAGACACGCAAGTGAGCACATGCACGAGGTGGAGAGGAGGGCCTCCTCCCTCTCGCTCAGATCAATATTGCATTAGCTTCCTAGGCAAAGGTCTTGCTGTTGTTCAGGAAAACTCAATACTTCTTTGTATTACAGTCGAAAAAGCCTTTCACTCCCATATCTTGAGGGCTCCTAGAGAGAGCTGCATGCTGCTGTCTGGCACAATGTCCTCAAGGACAGAGGCAGATTTACCCAGCATGTCTCAAACATTATAAACCAGTGAGTCATGGAGACTCTCTAAATTATGAGTCTGCCTTAGACAAGCTCTCTTCTGTTTGGTCTTTCAAAGAGACTCCCCTTTCTCCCCTCCCCAAAGGAATTGGGTGATCATGGTGGGGGGAGGCGGGGGGATCAGACCCTGAGCCTCAACAGCACCATCACAGTTGCCCTTGCAAGCTTACATTCTTGGGAAGACCATTGGCTGTGTTGATCAGAGAACAACCCCAAGGATTAGGGCTGTAAAAGTTTGCCCACAAACTAAAGAAAAAGATGATGAAGCTACACTAACGGAATTTAAATGTAGGGGGAAAAATGGGGGAGTATGAATAGACTCTAAGCCTCCCATTTAAAATTTGCAGACCAGAAATGGGATTCTTTTTCAGGAAAGGAAAGACCTGAGTTTATGGCTCTAGCGAGGCATTTTCATGCATATGTTATGGGCAACTTTGAGCTCTGTAGAGAAGGGAAAAGCACTGAACGGGAGGTAAGACCGCATCCAGAATGAAGAAAATCTGGCAAAGAACCAGCACTTCTTGTAGAAGAATGCCAGGATTAAAACCGAAGAGAAACAAAATATAGCAAGAGACTGAACTTCAGAGAGGCCTTCTTTGCTCTCTGGGAAGCCCAATAGAACAAAATCCCCTTCCCATGTTACAGATCTATTGTCCATGACCATGGGAAGCCCTGCCGCTAATCTGTGTCAATCCCCCTCACGCACTGGCTCATCCTCGTTTCCTTCACGATAAAAGCAGTCTATGCACGTAAGATGTGTGGTTCCTGCAGAGCGAGGAGTTGCAGTAGACAGGAAACTCTTTGAATTCAATCAAATAAATGACTTTGAATGCATCGAAAAGTTACCGGGTAGTCAAAGGAACCTGTTCTGCACTAACTCAAATGCGTGAGCCACTAGGTTTAGTTTAGTTTGTTTGGGCTTTGTTCTTTTTCATTTTCTTAGAAGGCTAAGGAAAATCTGTGAACCAGAGAGCTGAGACTCTAAAACACAGGGTTAGCTGCCTGCTCGGAGCTCAGCTGGCACTTGGGGCCCAGGAAGTGTGGCGGCTCTTGCGGGGTCCACTTTTGCAGTCGCACTTGCAGCATCTTGTAGCCCAGGTCCGCTGCCTTCGGCATCCCGGCTGGACACACAGGCCTTGGCTGGACACACAGGCCTTGGCCGAACACGTGCCTGTCGAAGGCCCAGCCCTCCAGGGAAAGGCCCACCCTCTGTGCTTCCCTGAGCGAAGCAGTAGTTCTTGGTTAGAATGCACAGAACCAGGGAGTTCTTGGAGGGGAAAACAGTCCACACCAGATTGTCCTTCTAAACCCAAACCATCTGGTACATTTTTGCCATATGTGCGATGAAAAAAAATAAATAAATAAAAACCTAGAGAAAAAGGGATTTATTTTTCTGGAATTGCTGGTGTCAATGGAAAGATTCTCCAAGTCCAGAGATGCCGTGCTATTCATTCGTCAACTTAATGATTACTTACTGCTGGGCTTCATCTCAAGAGCTTCAGCAAGGTCTGTTTAAGCGAGAGAGCAATTTGACTGACAGTGAGCGCATCGGTGTTTCTGCTGGTCCACGGGCTCAGGCCCCCTCTGCTCCTGGTGTGCACCATCGGCTTCTTGGGGCCGTCTCTTCACCAGGGGATCTGGGTGTGCTGCAGACACCTCTCAGCTTTGGGAGGGAAGAAGCTGAGGTGGAAGTCAGAAAGACCCGTTTCTGTTTCATTTTTTTTTTTTTTTTAATAATTTCTTGTGTGTAAATTAATAGCATCTGTAGCCTCTAACGTTCTAAAATGGTGTAATTACTCATTTGTCTTTGAATAAAGCCCTAAAGGATAATGATTCGCTATCCTTTGTCAAGTCCATCATATTAATCATCATGAGCTTCTGAGACTAAAAGATGGAGTGAGGCCGGAAGTCGGGGTTACCCAGTCCTAGATCCTGTCCTGCCGCCTGGACATCCTCCTCCTCTGGGAGTTCCTCTCGAGGGAGGAGAGGTGAAGACAGGCAACTGTGTGAGACCTCAGTGACCGCGGCCGAGCCAGAGTCTGTAGGCACTGGCGTCTGTGCAGTTTTTGCCTCAGAGATGCATGCCAACGTGCCCCCTGACGGCCCAAATCTCTTTCTCTGCAATTGAAGAAAGCGTTTTGATTCTGTTCCTGCAAACGATCCTGAGCACTAGGGAATGTCGTGATGCCATGCCTGCCCTCGGAGCACCCCTGAAGATCCTTTCCCCAGGGATTAGCAGATGGCATAATGACTATGACACTGAACTCCCATGTAGTCGACCACAGTTCGAGTCCCAGACCCAGTGGCTTAAACTCACACCGGGCGCGTGTGTGTGCGTACCCAAGATCCTGAGAGGAGAATGGAGAAGAAAGGATTGTGGTGTGGCCATCCCCCCTGGGGGGTGATTTCTCGCTTTCTGTCTCTCTGTCTCTCTCTGTCTTTCTGGCAAACGCACGTGCCCTATAGCAAAAATCTCTCAAAAAAAAAAAAAATAAAAAAAAATAAAAAAGTAAAAAAGATCCTTTCCCCAAACAGGGGCCAATACGTTCCCTGTAAACCAATTAACTAGGGAAGTTTGCTCTGGGTGAGAATACATCTCTGTGTTCTGCTGGGACTCATGTTTGTGAATGAGTACTTGAGCATAGACCGGGAAGAAAACATTCTGACACTCTCTGTATTTCTCCCCTTCAGTCGGGCCTCACATCGGGCGTTACTGTGGACAGAAAACCCCAGGCCGCATCCGCTCCTCATCAGGCATCCTGTCCATGGTTTTCTACACTGACAGTGCGATAGCCAAAGAGGGCTTTTCCGCCAACTACAGCGTCTTGCAGAGCAGAGTCTCCGAAGGTCAGTGTTTGCTCAGCACGCAGAGCCCTGGGTAATCCTCCTCCTTACTCCTCCTCACACCTGCGGCCACACCAAATGCATGCTACAGAAATGTTCTGTGAACTGGAGAGCCAAGTGTTTGTTTTTCTCTTTTAAATGTCTTTTTCCTATGAATAGGAAAGGACTATTTGGTGTGCTTTCTCCTTAAAATTGTGGATGAGAAGCCAGTCTGAGCCTCTGAGGGTCAGAGGGAAAGTGGGAATGGCAACACAGTGCCTTGAAACAATGCAATCTAGCCAGACCACCTACCTGGCGCTATCAAACACATTATAGACTGAGGCTCCTACCGGGACAGCCATGGACCCCAGAGGACAGGAACAAATCTGTGGTGACAGCAGTAATGCAGACTGGACCCCCACGGTGGTTTGCTTGTGGAAGACCCTTGGGGAAGCCATTCTGTTTTTCTTTCTTACATGAATGAAAGTGGATATAGGAAAAGCACGTTTTGATTTCTGTTCTACCTTTCCATCAAAGGAAAAAAAGGAATATGTTTTTGTATTCTATTACTCAACTCACTCGACCCTTTCTCAAAGTTGATGTGGTTTCCAACTCTTTTAAGGGCCCAAGGAGAAAAGGAAAAAACAGAAGGAACAAAGAATAAATTGTTGATGGGTTTTATCAGTTCAGGCTGTCGGGCTGCAAAGTCATATAGGGAAAGGACAAAGGGCGTTTGGAAACCTACCCAGCAGACGCAGTAGCACCTGTGTTACCAGGTGGTGCCAGAAAATGAAAAGGCCAGTGAAGTCTTGTGCTGAATTTACTTGAGTAATTAATTTATGTACTTTGTGCCTATAAATACATTTTATATTATACGCAGTAAACAAAGCTTTAGGGACCAGCAGATAGCGTAATGTCTATGTCGCTGGACTCCCATGTAGTCAACTGCGGTTCGCGTCCCAGACCCAGTGGCTTAAAACTCATGCCGGGCACCTGTGTGTGCGTGCCCAAGATCTCGAGAGGAGAATGGAGGAGAAGGGATTGCGGCATGGCCATCCCCCCGGGGGGGTCATTTCTCACTTTCTGTCTCTCTCTGTCTATCTGGTGAGCGCACACGCCCTATAGCAAAAACCTCTCCAAAATAAAAAAAAAAAAAAAAAAATGCTTTAAACTAAGAAATCAATAGGGGGAAAAAGATTTGTGCCATAAACCCGTCCCCTGAATTGAGAAAATGTAAAATTTTGGTTTGTGGAGATTTTTCTGGGTAGTTAAGAGATTTTCATTAAGTTGGCTAAAGCTTCGTTTTACTTTTGTACTTTGTAAAAACGTTTTCCTAAAGTTGATTATGGACTCCCCATTATCACCAACCTGAGCACACCAGGTCTAATGTACGTCAGGTTTTAAGGGCCCATGTTCAGCGTCAACATTATTACGTTATGCTATGAAACTGTGGCGCTCTTGGGGCCATATGACATTGCAGTTGACCCCTTATAGACACTTCTGTGTTTTAATAAAACAAAGTCATTATGTGAATAACCATACCCAGGCCAGGAGCAACGGGCATGAGAACAAAGGGCACAAGGGGGGGTGGCCTGGGTGGCCATCGCTAGGAACTTACAAGACAGAGTCAAAATCTGTTCTCCACTAAATGTAAATTATAAATAGGCATGAGTGCCTTTCAGTCTTTTTAGCTGCTAGAGGAAATCATTTCATACTGAAATTTTATTTAAATACAACACTTTGCAGGTACTCACATGACTGATAGAGACCTACACACGTAAGTACACACACATACTCAACTTTGAAAATCAATCAGAATTCTATCGTTTCATGATATATCTAAAGTCCACCTAGGTCCACCTGGGGAGATGATTAGTCATGATGATGGCTCTTACAGCCTTTTAAACATGGCCATGAGAACATACGCATCAGTGCTATGACCCAGTAGGACTGCCGCCATCTTTGTAAGGCTTGGAGCAAATGAACTCGAGTCTGCCAGATTAAAAACAAAGCTAGATCTTAGGTCTCTTATGTTTCAGTGACTTTGGGCTGTATTTTTCTCTTCAGATTTCAAATGTATGGAAGCTCTGGGCATGGAGTCAGGAGAGATTCATTCTGACCAGATCACAGCTTCTTCCCAGTACAGCACCAACTGGTCTGCAGAGCGCTCCCGCCTGAACTACCCTGAGAATGGGTGGACTCCTGGGGAGGACTCCTACAAAGAGTGGATACAGGTATGCAGCCTGAGGCCGGGCCTGTCTGGTGAGGAGAGGCTTTTGTTCATCTGGAAAGGTTACTGGGAAAAGAAAGAAAGAAAGAAAGAAAGAAAGAAAGAAAAAGAAAGAAAGAAAAGGAAGGAAGGAGGGAGGGAGGGAGGGAGGGAGGGAGGGAGGGAGGGAGGGAGGGAGGGAGGGAGGGAGGGAGGGAGGGAGAGAGAGAGAAAGAAAGAAAGAAAGAAAGAAAGAAAGAAAGAAGGAAGAAGCAGTGTCATACCAAATGCCCTCAAATGAGAAGAGAAGGGTACTAGGCCCAAGGGTCAGCAATCCTGGCAGAGTGGTGCCATCTCTGTGTGATCAGAGAAAAGCAGCCCCAGGTAACATCCCTGGCAAACCACTCAGTTTCTCAGATCCTCAAGTCCTATAGTCACAGACTTTAAGTACAAGGGTCTCACAGTGATAAACGAAAAGACCTCATTTTCTCCAACTACATGTTTTCTGTGGATATGCTTCCTACTTTGACATATTTTCATTTCCTTGATGAAATGGATAAATTCGTTCTGTAGACAGGCATGAACGAATTGTTTCCAAGTACAGAGTTTCTGTTTGTTTCGGGCTGAGGAACAGAAGGGAGGGTTTGGGTGGGCTGGTCTACATAGGTTTAAGCAGCACACACCCAAGAGTGGGCTGAATGGAGGGCACTGCATCTGCAGGCGGGGTGTGTGCGATGTCCGTACGTGTGTCCTCAGCAGCGATGTTGCTTCAGCTTTCTTTGCTCCGACACACCCTTCCCTGCTCTGACTTGCAGACCCCAACATCCCTCCTCGTTCCCTGTCCCCGCATTCTCATCCGCCCCTCCTCACCCCCACCACTCCCAGTGCCTGCTCTGCCCTGGACATCGGGCTCTTCCCTCCAGGGCCAACACGTGTTCATGGGCTTTTCACACGTTGTCAAAAGAAACATCCAAATCTGGGTCTGTGGGTGAAACTGGGCACGCTGTACAGAAGGTTATTTGCTGAAGGGCCCAGGCTTCCTTTTCCGGAGAGTAGGTACAGCCTGTCTTATATTCATGGCTAAATACAGAAAAATGACGAATTCCCAGAGAGGGTTTCTAAGCAAGAAAAACCCCAAGATGATTAATCCTCTACTTTCCACATCTATTGCTGTTTCAGTCTTTTGAGCACAAATACCAGGTTTTGTTTTACTTTGGAAAGGTCAATATTAGTTTAACATACACTTAAAGTGAAACGGCCTATTACAGGAGACTGAACTCGTGCTAACCTCCAAATGATAACACTGAGCAATGTGTAGAGGGTGAGAAAAGATGAGACTTCTACCTTGGGACTGCTCAATCCCACTCTAGATTAAGTCAGAAATGAAATAAATTTGCCGATGTCAGAACAGCGCTCGGTAACTTGTTTTTCCACATCCCCACACCCTCAAGTGGATCGGCATGATTGACAGACGTGCCCCACGAGGAAGACTTAGATTTTGCAGTGCTCAGCATGTTTGCATGGTAATGTAGTCTTATTCTTGGTTGTGCAGAGAGCGCTCGATACTGGAGGATGGTGGCCTTGCAGGAGTTCTGAAATAGCAACTGTAGCAATCCTTCCATGCAAGGTAGCTCTAAGTCTGTGGAAACATGTAGACTACATAGACCCTCACAGGGCATTTGTCAGAAAGACAGGATTTATATCATCCTTGGGTGTCAGGCATGACTTGAGATTGTCCCAGAAGAAATGAAAAAGAAATGCTTTAAGGAGTTTTTGCATTATGATATGTGCACTCACAGGAGAGAGACAGAGACAGTGAGACTGAAAATGAGAAATCACTCCCCAGGAGGGATGACCACGTTGCAATCCCTTCTCCTCCATTCTCCTCCTGGAATCTTGGACATGCACACACATGTGCCAGGCGTGATTTTCAAGCCACAGGGTCTGGGACTCGAGCCACAGTCATCCATGTGGGAGTCCAGCGACATAACCGTACAACATCTGCTGGTCCCCCAAAGAAAAACCTTAAGTAGTCCACTCTTTCTGCCAATGAGAAGGCATGGTCAGGAGGAGCTAGGTAGTCCAATTCCCCAACACGAGGTTTCTTCTCATCCAGGCTAGCCGCCATTGCTGGTCCGGCTGGGGGTCTACTCCACACCAGGGTGTCGATGGAGAGGGTAGCCATGATCTGAAACGCTGCCTGATACCACAGCCAGCCGAGGGAGGGTGGCGTGTGGCGTGGCAGATCAAGCTGGCTCTGGAAGTGCCCACACTCGCACTTCCATCCGCATTTTCCTGTGGGAGCTCATGGAAGGGGCAGAGGGAAGTGGGATCCCCCATCCGCTGCCCGGTTGGAGGGAGGTGAGCTACACTCGATGCACAGCCCAAATGACAACTGTGCATTCTTAGAGTACTTAACGGCGTGTGCAGCGCGTAGTGTGGTCCCAAGTACTCGATTTTTTTAATTATTTAATTTTATTTATTATTATTATTTTTTTAAATCTTTTTGAACAAGGACTTAATATTTTTACTCAAAAATAAAACAAAAAAAGTTATTTGCATTTTCTCTCCCACATCATTTCTTCCTGAACTAATAAAAGAGACCACTTTTTTTTTTTTTTGAGAGGTTTTCACTATACTATAGGGCGCGTGCGCTCGCCAGACAGACAGAGAGAGACATAGAGAGAGAAAGCGAGAAATCACCCCCCAGGGGGGATGGTCACGCCGCAATCCCTTCTCCTCCATTCTCCTCTCGGGATCTTGGGCACGCACGCACACACGCCCGGCGTGAGTTTTAAGCCACCGGGTCCGGGACGCAAACCGCGGTCGACTACGTGGGAGTCCAACGACATAGCCATCACGCTAACTGCTGGTTCCCAAGAGACCACTTTTGAAAATAATATTGGCTGGGTTTAGCTTTAGATACAAACTTCTCCAGAAACATTCCCTTTGTTTTTGTTTTGTTTTAATGTTTTAAGTTAATTTATTTTACATTCATTCCCTGAGCATCATCACAGCACACACAGTGTGATTTCCCATCCAGAATACACTGCACAGTGGCTTAATCATGCATGTTATCATCGACAAGTAATTTTCCATTTCTTGTTTGATGTATATATGTATATATATTCCCCCTATAGTATGGAACTCTCACTGCATTACTGGGGAGGAAATACGATTATCCTCATTCTAAAAATAAGGACACTGAGGGACCAATGTAATGGGTAGTCACTGGACTCCCACATAGTCGACAGTGCTTCAAGTCCCAACCCAGTGACTTGAAACTCATGCCTGGAGCACGCACATGTATACCCAAAATCCTGAGAGGACACTGGAGGAGAAGGGATTGAAGTGTGCTCATCCCCCTAGGGGGTGATTTCTTGCTTTCTGTCTCTGTCTCTCTGGCGAGCACATGCACCCTATAGCAAAAAATCTCTCTAAAAATAAAAAATAAAAATAAGGACACTGAGATCAGAAGAAATTAGAAAATGCTCCAGGTCACAATGAGTGACTGGCTTGGAATCCAGGCCTGTGGGGCTCCAACGCTCGCTTTTTATTTTTTCTTTTTTCAATCTTTTGTTTGTTTGTTTGTTTTTTTGCTATAGTGCCAATGTGTTCACCAGAGAGAGACTGAGAGAGACAGTGAGAGGGAAAGTGAGAAGTCGCCCCCCTTATGTGGATGGCCATGCTGCCATCCCTTCTTCTATATTCTCCTCCTAAGGTCCTGGATACACACGTGTACACACCTACTAGGAATTTTAAGCCACCAAGTCTGGAACTCAACCGTGGTTGGCCACATGGGAGTCCAGCACCTGAACCAGCATGCCACCTGCTGTCTCCCAGTACTTGCTTCTCACGCCCGCCCACGCACATAAATACAGGCCAATCCATGAGACATCAGCACCGCCTTTCCTGCTCCACGCAGGCTGAGAAGGCTCCCGCTGAGATGAGTCAGTGCTCGCTGTTACTTTTTTTTATTTTTTATTTTTAGAGAGACTTTTGATAGAGGGTGCATGTGCTTGGTGGAGAGAAACAGAGAGACAGATAGCAAGAGCTCATCCCCCAGAGGGGATGGCCACACTGCAGTCCCTTCCCGTCCATCCTCCTCTCGGAGATCTTGGACACACGTGCCCAGCGTGAGTTTTAAGCCACCAGGTCCGGGATTCAAACCACGGTCGACTATGTGGGAATCCAGCTATATAACCATTACGCCATCTGCTGGTTCCCGCGCTCGCTCTTTCTAAACCTCCAAACCAGGAACTTTGCTCCTCAGGCCATGCCAGCGTTACAGATGCCTGGCTTCAGGTTCACCTCGAGGTAAAACTGCCTTTCCTTTCCCAGCTCAGGCTCATTTCCATGCTGGTGGTGTGTGTCCACAGTGGGAGCTGGTTTCATCCACCGATCCCCTAATTACGAATAATTTCATGTGTTTTCAGCTTTTCCGAAAGTCTTTGGAAGCATCTAGCTTGTTGTTTTCATTGGCTGGATGTTTCATAAATTAACCGACAAGTACAGCCTCGTTTGGGAGGAGGGCAGGAGGCGCCGACCCTCATCCTGGGGACAGACGCTCATGTGCATTGCTATTTATGTGCACTTAAGTACACGCATGACATTTGTTTTCTCTTTCAGCCTTTCTCATTTTGCATGCAATATGTCCCACAAAACAAGTTGCTGTGGCAACAACAAGGACAAATACTTGCATGTGTTAAATTAATAAGGCAGCGTTGGAAGCTGCCTTTCCTCCAAGACAGGAACAGTCTTTGGTTCCCATTGTTTTCTCTAGGAAATAACTGAGTGACATAAAACAACAATGCATCATTAACAGTCGACATGAAGGTCCACGTTGGTGCTTCCTGTGAGATCCGTGTCTGCCAGAAAGCTTAAAAACAAGTCAAGAATCTGCTTAGGGAGAAGAAAACACCAAAGGTAGTTCCAAGTTGAGGGTCTGCACATGACCGTATCCTGCTCAAAGGGCCATTTATATCCTGAGTGGCTAAAAAGTTCTTCATTATCTATGGCAGAGTCAATCACATATGAAATCTGCCCAATGTTTTTCAAAGTATCCCGTTCTGTGCTCTGCAAGGAGAGCTACTTATCTTACAAGCAATTTAATCATTTTTCTTCCTTTGTTTCTGGATAAACAATGAAGGATTCAAGTAGACTCTATGTATCAGTCGTGAATAAAAATTCTTTACTGGCCAGCAGATAGTGGTGGTTAAAGCTCTGGACTCCCACATGGCCTGGACACAGCATCTTGAAAAATTACACTGGACACATGGGCATGCGTGCCTAACACCCTGAGAGGAGAATGGAGAAGGACTGCACGGCGTGGCCATCCCCCCGGGGGGGGGGGGGATTTCTCACTTTCCCTCCCTCTATCTCTGTCTGTCTGTCTGTCTGTCTCTCTGGTGAGCTCATACACCCTAAGGCAAAAATCTTAAACAAAAAAAAAAATTCTTTTTCAAGCATATTATTAGAGCCCAAGACATTAAGCTTATTGAAACCGAGTTGCTTTTCTTATGAAATAAAGGTAATGTAGCCTTCCTGCCATCGAAGTGCTAGCAGACTACGATACTATGAACTATGAAATCCCTCTCAGGTTTTGTCTTTTCATCTCTGCAAACTAAGTACATAACATCTTGTGTCTGTTCAGGAGACACTTCCTCCTAGTTCCTAAATGTAGCCCTTCACACACAAAGCAGGCTTAATTCATTAATTATTTCAATGTTTTATTAATGATAGTGTTCGCCACACTGTAAACAGATTTATCCTTCCAGCTTTAATTAAAGCTCTGGGGAGTCCTTTCCTCAAAACAACTGTGACTTTTCCCTGATTAAAATGCCAGGAGAGAGACAGAAAAAAAGGCAAGAGACATAAAGCCTAGATGGTAGGGTATGAACTGTGTTGATCTAAAGACTTCAAAATGGCACCAGGGACTAATCGATTACCACACTCTCCAGTGACTTCAGAAATAGAATTTCGGTACGTGACAAACCAACTCGGGCTGACACTCTGCTCATCTCTAAATTTGGGGGCATTGTCTTGTGTGGAAAAAATTTGGGACTGGATTATTTATGCCTCCACTTTTTCCAGAAGAGCAGTAAGCAGTTGTCTTCTAAGCCACACCCTGTCTGGCTTGATAAGTCAGCCCTGTCATGGATTACTCACGCAGAAGAAGGGAACCTACAGGAAGACAGTCTGTAGCCATGAGACTACACCAGCAAGCACCTTCTCTGTCCACATATTTTCTGGTCTAGCTGTTCATTCTAAGGTATGAAGAAAAGGAAAGTTCCAGAGGAGAGGAGCTAAAGCTAAGCTTCTGATGACACTCATTTCTATGTTTTCCTTTTGCTTTTTATGCTTGGACGACATTAATGCCTTCACATCTTCTCCATGAAGGAACCATGAAAGATGACACCAGTAATAAAAGCCCTCACCATAGCAGGGAGATGAGCTGAACCAAACACCCCCACCACAACACACACACAATTGTGTTCACACCCTCATGACAGTAGTGTCAAAAAGCAAATGCCCCATTTATAAGGTCAATATTTGAAACTGGTCAGATTCAAACAGCCTTTTGGTTGCTTGATAGACTTTATAATTCATTATGAGACATTTTCTAACAAAATTTTATGGGTCGATAGCATTTTGCCTTTAGAAAAGCATCTTTTCAGATACATCCCATTTTCATCCTAGGAGGTGAAGTAAGTAGACCCGTGTTTTTATCCCCTCATTCACAAAAAAAAATGAGGCCCAGAGAGGTTAAATCATTCACCAAACTCCCGACTTAAGGAAAGGATATCCCTTGTGAAAATTTTCACCCTATATCGGGAGTCTCCAACCAGGTTGCACAGCAGGCGATGAGCGGTGGGTGAGCGAGGGCAGCCTCATCTGTATTTACAGCCACTCCCCATTGCTTCCATCACTGTCTGCGCTCTTCCTCCTGGCAGATCAGGGGCAGCCTCAGATGCTTATAGGAGCACAAATCCTATTGTGTGCTGTACGTGTGAGGTATCTAGGTTGTGCGCTGTCCTCAACCATCCCCCCAATCCCGGCTCATGGAAACACTTTCTTCTACAGAACTAGACCCTAGTGCGGAAAAGGTTGGGGACCACTCTCTTATGTCATCAAGGTGGACTTCCTTCCCTAGTTGTGGCACATAGGGCAGCAGGCTCTGAGTGGGGGGTCCTCTTGGAACTGACCTGACCTGACCTGACCCAGGATGCATCTCATGCTTTCAGAGCTCTTGGCCATGTCATTGTGAAGATCTTTAAAAACTGTTTGATTGCTATATTACAATTACAATTGTACTGTGTGATTTTTTCCACCCAAGATTACAATATGTAATGATTAAATCAGAGATATTAGGATACCCATTATTCGGACCACTTGTTACTTTGTGCCAGGAATGTTCAAAATCCGCTCTTTTATTTCCTCTGTAACTGTATTCTCCCAACTGAGTGTTTCCCCTCTCACTCTTGTGATTGAGGTACGCAATCAGGCCAACTATTATTCAGAGAAAGACCATGAAGTCTGGTGAATCTTAAGATTGCAGAGGAGAGGGAACCAGCAGTTACCGTAATGGCTATGTCGCTGGACTCCCACGTAGTCAACTGCGGTTCGTGTCCCGGACCCGGTGGCTTAAAACTCACGCCGGGCACGTGTGCGTACGTGCCCAAAATCCCGAGAGGAGAATGGAGGAGAATGGATTGCGGCGTGACCATCCCCCCTGGGGGGTGATTTCTCGCTTTCTGTCTCTATGTCTCTCTCTGTCTGTCTGGTGAGCGCATGCGTCCTATAGCAAAAATCTCTAAAAAAAAAAAAAAAAAGATTGCAGAGGAGATCTTGCTTGCTCAGATAGTCAAGTTCCTGACCCTTAACCCAAGGTCATTTTTTTCAGTCCAGGAATCTTTTTTTTTTTTAAGAATTATTTCTTTAACTTTATTTATTCATTTGTTCATTTTTTTAATTTGACCAGAGAGAGAGAGAGGGGAGAGAGAAAGTGAAAAAGCAAACCACCAGGTCCAGGACTTGAACCATGGTCAGCCATATGGGAATGTCCAGTGCCTTAACCACCACACCACCTGCTGGTTCCCTCAGTCCAGGAATCTTTTAAGCCTTACTCCCCATACTCTTCCTGACATCCCCATCCAGAGCTCTGGGTGTGGTTTCCAGCAGCTTCTAAAGTGGTTCTGTCATGATTCAAAACTTAGCTGTCAATTAAACTTGTTGAGAACAGAGAGAAAAGATCATTTATAGGCATGGACCTGATTTCAGGAGCTAAGAAGGGGCCAGATAAACTTCTTTTAAGCTCAAAATAGAATGAAAAAAACTCATGAATCCTTGAAAATATTTCCTCTTACAATTGGCATTATTCCATATGCTTACATGCACACACACACACACAATGTTAGTCAAATGTTAGATGGGAGAAGTGAGTGCATATTTATTCAAATGTAAAAATTTGTCTCCCAAAATTCGAAGTAGAAGCTGAAGTAATTTATCTCAAAGCTTTAGAATGTCATTAATTTTAACTGGTTTTATATATACATTTTCTTTCATTCGAAACCTTCTGGACACATCTTTTGTTCTCTGATATTAATGTGATGAGTATGGTACAGTGACCCCTCTACAAAATAGTTTTTGAGTTTTCATTAAGTTATCAGCTTCTAGAAGGTTTATAACCTGTAATGTATATTTAAAATTGGTCCTATCTGCTAAATTGATTATCCAAAACAGATTATCCTGATTGTGAACACTCTGTGCTTAGAAGCAAGACACTTTTGGGGCGCATTAACTCATTCATATCATTAGTACATTGAAGAAATTACAATAAACGATACTTTATACATCTGTAACTAGAGAACCAACAAAAATAGCTCACTGGGTTACCTGAACGTGGATTGATGCATGTAAAACAGTGTCGGCAAATTTAGGGGAAATACAGCTGTTCAGTTGAATGTGCATTCCCCAGGTGTCCTCCACCTGTGTGTGTTTATTGTGACTAATATTAATGTTCTGTTTTTGCTAAAACATTCATCTGGAAGAGACATAATTTGATTTAAAAAAAAAAAAATTCCTGAGGCGCACCTTTGGTTATCTCCCCTTGATTCCGCATTTACTTGCATTTCTGCCATAAAGTAAAGGCTTTGCACCCGGCTCTTCCTTGCATCTTAGGTCTGTTACCTGTGACTAGATTTCCACGCAGAGCCCATTCCCAAACTGTCTCTGAAACAGCTTTTTCTAATGCTCTCTCTAGGACCTTGAATTTTCACATTACAGAAGGGTATTTGAAGGAAATAGATGGGGATGGATTAAACACAGAGTTTGGGGGTTGATTTTTAAGGAGAATATGGTTTGGGGAAACCTGACAGTTAACTCTGCATGTTTTTAACCAATTATTTTTGTCATATAAGAAATATTAAGATGATTCTTTAAGAATTATTTTATTTAATTTTATTTATTTTAATTTTTAACAGAGAGGGACAAAGAGAGAGAGAGAGAGAGAAAGTGAGAAAGTGAGAAAACAAGCCGCCAGGTCTGAGACTCAAACCATGGGCGGCCATGTGGGAGTTCAATGCACTTAATCATCACGCCACCTGCTGGCCCCAGTATTAAGATGGTTTTAGTAATTGTGGTCACGTTGACAGTGCGATTCAGTTTTTAAAAGTCAGTTAAATTATTTTAATAATTAGTACTTCCTATGAACACACTCTTAAAAAAAACATATAATATTTGAAGAAATCTCTTAGATTGTTATGGTGAAGCAGCTCTGGAAAGACAAGATTGAAAGAACCACAACTGTTTAGAAAGCATTCGCCTTAAATAAATGTATCTGTGTACTACGAACATATTATTTTGCTTAAAGTTTTTGTTTCTTCTTGTTTTATGCTAGTATTTTTCTGAAACCAACATACATATTTATATCCTATAGAAAAATCTTTTTCTCTTTCTAAGATAGTTCCACCTTAAATGTAAAATGCAAAGGGGATGCAGATATCATTTGGTCTAAATCCCTTATTGTGCTGACATTCAGAGGCTAAGCCATTTGCAGGGGCTCATAGTGTTAATGACAGAACCTGGGCTAGCATCCTAGTGTCCTCGCCCCCACTCAGTTGCAGTAAGATGTAAAGTGGATTTGGGCCCCTTTGGAGGGGGAAGTGCTGTGGGTGGCTTCAATGCCAGCCTGACTTTTCTTAGTTGCTAATTGGTAAATGACATAGATTAAATTGCACCGACACTGGAGAAGCTTTCTCTTGCAGTTGGATAATGTGCAGAGCAAGGTTTCTTGGTATGGGTAATACCGACATTTTATTGGATAATTCTTTGCTGTCCTGGGCATTATAGAACATTTAATAGCATCTCTGGCCTGTATCTGATAGAAGCCGGTAACATATATATATATATATACACACACACACACACACACATACATGTGTGCTTGTTTTTGCATGTAGTCACTTGTGTACACACATACACACACACACACACACACACACACTAGTCATGACAACTAGAAATGTTGGCAGACATGGATAATATCCTCTCAGGTGAAAAATTACTCCCACTTGAAAATCACTAGTGTAAAAGATGCTCAAATCCTAATCAAGCCTTTTTTTAGAAAAAACTTCTTACTTGAGCGAAGCAAACAGAGAGACAGCACCCCTGCCAGAGGCCACGTGCTCCACCCTGAGCCTCAGCCAGCCCTGGAGCATGGGCATAACTTACCCAGCATACTCAGGGCGGTCTCTGGATGCACCTGGAACCTCCCCATGTGAGTGGGCCTTGCAGAGCATCACGTTGTACTGCTGCACCACTGTCTGGCCCAGTCAACTCATTTCTTAATAATCACACTGATTGGCCTTTCGAAAAAAACAGATTAACTTGTTGCCTGACGGGTTTGTATCATTCTTTCAACCCCTAGTAGATATTATTTGAACCTAACCGTAGTTCTTTTGTTTTCCAAAAATACAGATGTATTTGTTACCTTCCACAGGAAAATAACATCATAAACTTCCCTGCTTATTTAGCTTAAGCTTTACTATTTTTAGCTGTTAAAAGTGAACTGTTTTTAGCTAAATAAATACAGATGTTATTTTAGACAACCACACAATTGAGTCTCGAAACACACAGATAAGGATGGGATAAGAAAGGAAACACGAGGATAAAATTGCAAAGCCTCATGAACAAGATGGAGGCGAGACAAGACTGAAGTTAGCTCCTTCACAGGCGAGCAGGGTACGCGCCTGACCTTCCCCCACCTCTTTTTTTTTTTGTGTGTGTGTATTATTTAAATCAAAGGATGTCTTGTTTTTGTTTTTGTTTTTTGCTTTAACTTCCCATGTAGTCAAGAGGAAGTTCCTGTGGTTGAAAAGCTTGTCTATTGCTTATTAACTGATCTTTGCATGGGGAAAATACTACGAAGATTCATTTCTGTGGCCTAAACAACATCAAGAGCTATGGATTCCCAAGCAGTCCCCTATCTGTGGGCCAGTGAGAAGGCTAGCTTGATGGTCTCACATCTGTTTTGGGTGAAAGGCTGTTCCTGTCTGTGGTATTTAAAATTTAAAGAACTTCTGTTACTATACAATTGGGAATCCTCAGGGAGTAAAATGTTAATGAAACCCATAACATGCACAGATTTTATGATAGCACTTTTAAGGAATTCTTTTGGTGGGGTTTGTTGATTTCTGTCCCGATGGTCATAATTGTACCTTTTACAGAGTGCATTAATGTTCCCATTTAGGAGCCATGGCCACATTTATACTGCGTGTAATGTAACACGCCAACTCCTCAGCTTTAAATAACTTTCATATTGTAATTGGAAAGCCCCAGAGCAAAATATGTATGTTCTGCAGAATTGGCAGAACCCACAGTTTGAACCTTTTCTAGGACATCCATAGTCACCTTCTCTGGAGGTGAGAGGGACGTGCACCCTCAACTCCAAAGCCCAGGTGTGGATGGGGATTCCTTGCTGCCATACAGTTTGCTCACTCTCTTTCTTTTTCAGTGTTTGTCATAAGGATGTGACACTTTCTTTTGCCAGAGAGAGAAAGAGAGAAAGTGAGACATCACTTCCTAGGGCAGATGGACAAGTGGCAAGCCCTTCTCCTCCAGTCTCCTCTTGGGATTTTGGACATAAAAACGCACACACACACCTGATGTGATTTCCAAGCCACCAGGTCCAGGACTGCACAGCCAGCCATGTGGGGTCCAGTGCCTTAAACTCCATGCCATGCATCATTTGAAAGCTCCATGTCAAAATGGCAATTTTGATCCACATCAGGGTAGCAGTTTGGGCACTGACCCAGACAAGACAGATAGCTCCGTGAGTATGTACACACACACACGCACACACGCACACGCACTCATTTCCTTTCTCCACCACCCTCTCTCCTTCCCCTAGCCATCTAATTTCATTCAATTCTAGGTTCAAATAAAGAGGAAAAAGTAGATTAAATTTTAAAACGCTCTATAAATCCCAATAGTAATAAAATGCATTATGCTTTTATATTCCCAACTATTGAAAAGAGTAAGCATTTGAGACTAATTGCACGTGTTATGACTCAGAATAATTACATATGCACTCGTGCAAAGTGACTCGGGCATAGTTTTTTTCAGCTCTCTTTGCCTCAAGGGGTTAAAAATGCATTTATGGCATTCTTTTAATTGCCTTGCTTCTGGAAAAAGATGTCTTAATTCTACCAAAGTTTTCTTTTTCTTACAGTTCCAATGCTTTAAACTTCTAACTACATTTTCTGGATTTAGCAAAAAATAAATAAATAAGCTTCTTTATTCTTTTAGCAAGCCTGAGGGGGCTTTAGAAGGAATTTATCACAGGGTGGGTGGTTGGACCAGGCAGCTTCTCAGGTCTTTTCAAGTATTTAAGATTTTATTGATTCTATTAAAAACAAATTATTCTATCAGCTAGTACCCTTAGCTTGCCTAAGATGAAAATATAAATATATGGGGCATCGTTGGAATTTGTTCCAAATAGTATTAATACTTGTGTATCACTTAGCAATTTTTTAATTAAGATTTTTCTGTTAGAGCAAATCATGATTTCGTTTGGCTTCCCATGAAGCTTATCTACGGACTTCACACAGAAGCCCCACTGGTGGGCACGCTTCCCGTGGTTCTTTTGTGCTAGCTTGTGGGGAAGTGCAGCCCACAGGAGGAGATCAGATGTGGCCCAGAGGGTTCACCTTTCATGTCTCGGCCGTCTTTGAAGGAGGTATCTGGAAGGCCCAGCTTACCCACCGTTTCGTTCCTTAAAGTCCTGCCAGTACCTGCTCTTTTTTCTTTTTTTCTTTCCTTAAGAAGACAAATGCCACGTTCAATTCTGAGCATTTGATAAGTCGTAGCACTAACTGGAAAAGTGAAGGGAAAAAGCGTGCCCAGGGACCCAGCTGTGAAGAAAGTTATTGCCGTTGTCTTATGACTCTAAGGCTTGGTGTGTTTACACAGGGCTGAAGCTGCTGCAGGTCATAGCTCCGTCTCAGAAGAGAAAGACGGAGACCTAGTCTATGAGAGGGTGAATGGCTACAGATGCAAGAAATCCGACAGAGTTTTAAGTATGAGCCTGGAAACCAAATATAAAGTTTTTGGGGAGAAATACTTATGATAACGAAGGAAGTTAAAAAGCCATCTAAGGGCCCAACAGGTGGTGTAGTGTTAGGGACTCCCACATGGGTGATGGTGGTTCAAATCCCAGATCTGGTGGCTTGCTTTCTCACTTCCCTACTCTCTCTGTCTCTCTCTGGTCAGTGCATGTGCCCTGTAGCAATAAAAAATAATAATAATGATAAATAAAATTAAACAAATAATTATTTTTAAACAGTCATATGAAACGTGAAATACTGAAGAAAAGATTTTTCGTATTTCACTAGGCACATAGAGTTTATGAAAGAGAAAAGAAACTTTAGTAAAGTTCCCAGTCTTAAAAAGTGAAAATGTAATATGCAGATTTTATTGGCCTAGTTATTAAAACACTTTAAATGGAGACCAGCAGTTAGCGTAATGGCTATGTCGCTGGACTCCCATGTAATCACCTGTGGTTCGAGTCTCAGACCTGGTGGCTTAAAACTCACCCTGGGTGGATGTGCGTGCGTGCCCAAGATGCTGAGAGATGAGAGATAAATCACCCCTAGGGGTGATTTCTGTCTCTCTGTCTCTCTCTGTCTTTCTGGCGAGCGCATGCTCCCTATAGCAAAAACCTCTCAAAAAATAATAATAACTTAAAAAAAAAAATCCTGGCTAGTCCTGCTACTCTCAACCAGCACTTTATAGTACATACATGATATTATTTCTGTAGTTTCAACATGTTTCCAAATATTGCATTTATAAGGATGCTACTATATATTTAGAAAGTACTAATACTAAGATGGCCGTTCATTCATTCACGGAGCAATCACTTACCATGTAAAGACAAAGTAATTGATAATTGTGTTCATCTGATATGCTATTTCCTCTAAACTACTACTAGTAAGTTGTTGAATCTCCTTTACTGAAGCGAATTGGAAATCTCGCATGACTGCCATCTGGACAGTCCCTGTATCTTCTAGGGAGTAGAAAAACCAAGAGCGGGGGCAGGGAGAGGTACTGGGGGTTCAACCTGCACCTGCTATGACTCAGGTCCAGCTATCAGCTTCCATAGCACGATATTCCCAGTTCCCTTAGTGAAAGAACTGTGCTGTTTTCCAGAAGGGAAATGTCCTTGTATGGACTTCTCTTTTTGTGAGTGTCTAGATCAGAATCTTCCTACTTCTCATATAGAATGTACTGGACTGTCGAAAAAGTCATGATGTATCTTTTTCTGGTTTCCTATGCAAAAACACATCCTGACTTTTCCCACGACCCAATATCTCAATTAAAATCTTTCTGTGAAAAGTAATTTCAACAGATTAAGAACTGGCTTATTCTATTTCCTTTAAAATGCTGGCCGTTCTATTAAACACCATGCAGTGATGTGTTTGAAGCCTTAACTTTGCCCCTCAAAGCTTAATGGCAATGGGACGGAGTTTTCACCGCCTCCCAAATCTGAAAGCTTGCAGGACAGGACTGCCTTTGTCGGCGTTCACAAATACTGCCTGAGCTCTGATTTTTCTGTCAAGAAACCTCCATGACACAAGGACACCTCCACACGTGTGTGTAGGTGTGTCCAACCCCACGGTGACAACGGTGCCAGGGCCAGCCTGTAGGCTCAGTGGGTGAGCTCTGTACTCAGGGAGCCAGGTCCCACACAGCCGGCCACAGCTTAGATCCCAGCCTCAGAGACTTGGAAAAATATGCTAAGTGCATGTGCGTGCATGCCCCAAATCCTGACAGGATAGGGAAATGGAGGGACAGGATTGTGGTGTGACCAGGCCCCGTTTGAGGGTGTTTCTTCTCTCTCTCTGGCAAGCACATGCCCTCTGCCCAAAAAAGAAAAGAAAAGAGTGGTTCTAGTGGCTAAATGTGAGTCTATATTGCTAAGGATGCGGGGCAGGGCTGGGAGAGAAGTAATACGGTGTGTTTGGCCCAACCTCTGCGCCCATGCTCCTGTGGTTTGAATGTTGCTACGCAGAAACGCTTTTCTGTCATGTGACCCAGGCTGAAATGCACGGCTTTAGGGTAGGCAGTTTTCAGAAGATGAAAATAACTTGCTGTTCCACTGATTGCATTTGCACGGCCAGGGAACACATGTCCGCAGAGCACAGACCGATGCCATGCCTCACCCCTTTCCTTCAGGGGGAACTTGGACATCACAGGTCACTGTGTGACATTTCCCCTTCCTTGTTCTCGTTTTCCACCTCTGTCTACAGCGTTTCCATCTTGGTCGCTTTTCTCCTGCCACTAAGCAGCCTCTGCACAGTTCAAACATCACAGAGTGTCAATCACGAATTCTAATTACAAACAATTCTCTTAGAGCATCGTTCTTTCCAAACGCATTTTTCCCCCAAGGGTTTCCCCTTCCTCTTTATACGTGGCCTTCAAAAAAGAATCAGTATATGCTTCCTGGCTGAATGATAGCTTCCAACAGGGAAAACGCAGTTGACCAAACATTAAATCATGAAGTTCATTTCATCTGTGTTCAGGAATGATTGGCATCCCTTCAGAGACGGTCTGTTTACACGCAGTTTCTGACAACCAGCTGTACCTAGACGGCCTGTTCTTTCTCCCCTTTCTGGTCTCCAGAGTAGCGTTATTACCTTGGGTGGTCGGCCGACTTGAATCTCAGTAATCCCATCGGCTCCTTGCAGGAATTTAATGCCACATTCAGGAGTGTTCTCGGACACCTGCACTTCCAGGTTCTCCATCAACACATGAAACTCTCCTTACCAGGAGAGGCCCACCTAGGTCCCTAAGAAATACAGAGAAAATCCATTTAAAGGATGCTGTCAGAGTCTATAGGCCAAGGGACTGATTTAGACCACCCCCTCCATCTGCAACTCTTGAGTTTCCAGAAATGTATCCATGCATTTGTTTGTGAAACCAAGTTTTTAGGAAGAAGGGCAAAAAATAAAGGTGTGACATTCTACAAAACTAATAATCACCATGTCACTTGTTTGTGCTGGAATAGACGGGCTCTGCTTAAGTACACACGTGTGTCATTGGTCTTGAGTGATTTCAGAGTCGCCCTCACGGTGCAGATACAACTTTTCGGGTAGTATAGAACAATGGCTCTTGAAACAGGAATATACCTAACTTGTATATGTTATATAATATTTTCTGGGTCGTTTAGGCTTGAAATCTCTTCATAGTTCTGAGAAACTGGAAAGGTGTGTGTGTGTCCATAACTGGACCTTGGAAGGGTGTGACAGCCTGCCTCCTTGCAGAGCCACTGGCAGTACTTCATCCAGGAGGCTCATTTGTGAGGCCATGAGACAACGCAGAGGTCGGGAAAGGCCTGGCATCTGCCTCTCTTTTCTAGCCACACACAAAGCTAAGATTCCAATGCTTGATGGAGGTCACATGTTAATTAGGGGAAACCTAATTAGTGATGAAATGACATTTTGAAGCTGTTTTCAAAAACAGAGGAAGGGTATGGGGAAGGTCTAAGATCCAGGTATGTAAGCATCCTACACATGAACATGCTGCAGACCTCACTGCAAATAACTTCACTCTAGAAGGACAACATGCGAAGCAGCATGAACGGAGTATTGGAGACCATGATAGATACAGTGAAAAACTGATTTAATCCCTGCTGCCCTTTGGGATAACATCTGGGAGGTGGAGCTCTTGTTAAGTTAATGAAGGGTCATTTGAGAAATAAATGAAAAGGAATACTTCACTCAGCACAGGCCTGGCCAGTGAGAGCTGTCGTTCAGAGGCTCTAGTTTCAAGTAGTGGCACTTTCAAAGGACTGGAAATTTTATGACTAGTTACATAATGTTTGCAATAATAAAGAAAGATAAGACTAGTCACATTCCTAGGAGTGACTTAGGAGTACAAAATAGTTGACCAAATACTCTAACATTCCTTGACGACAGGAAGTTGGCTTTTGTTTGGGAGATGACATTCCCACCTTGCAGCAATGCTGGACTTAACATGGCATTGAGTTTAAATCCAACCAACATTTCTTGGGCCTCAGCTAAGGATTGGCACTGTATGTGTGTATGTGGTGATAGAATTTTTTTTTTTTAGGTTTTTGCCATAGGAAGCATATCCTCCCTGGAGAGAGACAGAGATAGACAGAGAGAGAGAGAGGAAGGGAGAAATCACCCCTCAGCGGGGTGGTCATGCTGCAATACCTTCTCCTTCATTCTCCTCTCAGGATTTGGAGCATGTACCCACATGCACCTGGCATGAGTTTCAAGCCTATAGGTCTGGGGCTCAAACAGCAGTTGACCGTGTGGGAATCTAGTGCCTTAACCACCACAGTCCCTGCTGGCCCAGAGATAGGTAAATTTAAAGTGAAGAAGATGCTATCCCTCCTCCTCCTTCAAAGATATTATAATTTAGGTACTCTGGACAAACACATGTGTATTCTCTCTCTCTCTCTCTCTCTCTCTCTCTCTCTCTGTCTCTCTCTCTCTCTCACACACACACACACACACACACACACACTCCGGTTACCCAAATGACTAACATCAGGGTCTCATGCATTCTTATGGCCATTGTGTGTGCATATGCATCATTGTGATCCTCATGAAGACCATAACAAGTAAGAGAACGGGACAAGCATTGGTTATTTCTGTTGAGGAGAAGGAAAAAATAAGGCTGATTGACTGCTTAACTTGACGGTAGTCTCCAGGTCACTCTTTAACCTCAAAGCTCTGGAGTGACTTCTGGGGCCGTGTTTTCTGCCCCCACATGCTGCCCACATCACTCAGGCTTTCTCTGGATTTACCAGAATTCACTGAGTAGTTAGGTGTATTGCAGTCTGTTCACTCTGTATCAAGCGTGTGTGTGTGTGTGTGTGTGTGTGTGTAAGGTTTTTGCCATAGGGTGCGTGCAGTTACTAGAGTGACAGAGACAGTGAGAGGGAAAGTGAGAAATCACCCCCTAGGGTTATGGCCACACCACAGTCCCTTCTCCTCCATCCCCCTCCTGGGACTTTGGGCACGCAATCATAGGAATGCAGTACGAGTTTCCAGCCACCGGATCCGGGACTGGAACTGCGGTCAGCCAAGTGGGAGTCCAGCACCTTAACCACTGTGCCACCTGCTGGTCCCAAGCTTGTTTTGTGTACCTGACTTTATCCCTCATGGACTAGAGGCAGGAATCTTAGAACTTCCCTCCCTCCCACCTAGGCACCGAGCACACACTCACGTCGTGAACGAGAGGTTGCTGGCCACCCACTTCCCTCCACGGTGTGAGGGATTTGGGAAACCAGGAGACCCATCGTTGTCAACCCGTGTTCCCAATCTCTTGGCCTCTCCTTCAGTGCTTGAAAAGCAGGTGGTGTGATTTCGACAGCGACGTGAATCCCTGAGGAGCACGCCGCACGGTTTTTATGGCATTTCACTGCAATGTTTTGTTTCAAATGTAGACCTAAGCATGCGCTAGGACTGCAGAGGGTGCCGTTGGGCTCAAGAGAGACATCTCTGACTCACACGGCCCGAAGTTCCTCTCCTTCCCAGGAATGCCTGGATTCCCAGGGGCTGTGAAAGCACCTGTGTTAGTACTGTTAGCTCAATGGTGCAGCGCGTGACAGAGCGCTTCCGGTTTAACTACAAAGGATTCCACTGTCTGCCACTCACGGACTGCAGAATCTCAGCACATATGGCCACGTCTCCTGGGCTAGGTGAAGGCACACGCAGGGGAGTGTGTGTGTGTGTGTGCATGCACGTGTGTGTTTATGGGAAGGAGGAGGATGCTTATTCTTGCTTGCTAGAGGAATGTTGCCAAAAGATACTAGTTAGAAAGAAAATATTCATCATAGCAAATACTTTCAAATGTAGGCAATTGGGCGGGACGCGTTTCCCGTTGTTGCTGCCTTTGGCTCATCAGCTCTGGCGGCTCCCCCAGCCAAAGTCTTACCCCATCCTCTGAGGGCCAGTCTGCGTGGTTCAGATACCTCTTCTCCGTAAAGCCCTTTTTATCCCTTCCACGAGTCGCTTTCCTTCTTCTCAACCCTATAATGCTTCATTCGTCCCAGGGTGGTACTTTCTACTCGGTCTTGTAACACCATTTTTGGCATATAGGCCTTCCAGCTTCCAGAACCTGGAATTCAGTATACGTGTGCTGAACTCAGTGGATGAAATGCTTTTATCAGGACACGGCATCCTCAGATTACTAATTTTATGCTTTTAGTTTGACACCTACGATGCGTGGTGCCTCAGGAGTGGGCTTGGCACACAGCTGCGTGGGCTTGCAAACCTGCCAAATGTGACTGTGTAAGAACTGAAGAAATGACGCATCTACATTTACCACTTACAACACCCACCAGGCATGTGGCGGTTGCCCCAAAGATGTTCGTAATAACGACAAAACAATAATATCAATCAGTACTTTATTTGCATTAATACAGTCCTGGTAAAATAATGTGCAGAGCTGGTACATCTCTTACCAAATTCTACATGTATTCTTCTTCTATTCTGTACCCTCTTTGTTTGGCCGGGACAAAGAGCGGGAGCCAGAGGCCTGTATACACGGTCTGCTTGTTCTTGCTGGATGTCGGGGGCCGCCAGCTGGATCCGCTGCACTTGGCCTGCAGCACCCCTACTCTCCAGTCCTCCCCTAGGAGAATGTTCTAGTCCTCGTGGTATTCCATGTAAACAAGGGGCTAGAACCCACAGGAGAGCCCCACACTAGCTCGTGCCGCCCATGTCGGTGGCCTTCCATGCCTCTGACCTTCTGTTAAGAAAATCCTAGCAAGCAGCCGTGCTGAGACTCTCTTGGGAGGCTTTGATGAGATTTGCATTGCATCTGTACACCCATATCTATCTATGCACACACACATACCTACACACACACACACACACACACACATACATATATATATTTGAGGCTAGTAACAATTATTGTAAAACTGTGCATACTTATTTTTCTCTGTTAAGAAATTCCAGTTAGGTCATTCTTATTAGGGAGTGTCTAAGTCAAATTCTTAGCTAAATTCCTAGGGATTACATTTGGTCTCTTCTGAGTTCTTGTCCTCTTTCCAGATCAAAGGATTAGGCTCAAGTTTTTAAATTAAATGTAACTTACAAATAAGCATTCAAAAAATGTTCATTAAAAGTATTAAGTCGCTGAATCTTTTACTGCCCAGTAAGACTCTTAAGTATCTTAGTTGGAAGAGAGGGCCATTTAAATGTCATCCTTTGGACAAGCCATTAAAGGTTTCTGAGGCACGTTCACGTGGTATTGAAGCAAATGATTCATTTTAAAGGAGACAAGATTTCACAGGTCAGTGTACATCTTCAAAATGCAAAACAATCCTTTCTAAAGCAGAGGGATTTCATCCGCCTTTCCCTTGCCTCCACACAGGAGTTTGAAATGCCCTTGGCTGCTGATTGCTTGTATCTTAGCGTGTAGAAGTCTCCACACTATGTCACGCTCTCCTCCTTTATCGTCAGAACGTATTCTGTCCCGGGGCCCAGGTTTTACAGGTGTATCAAGTAAGACAGGAATTAAAATGGACCATTCATCTGGTTTTTCTGAATACAGTCATATTGGTCCTAGCAAATGGGTAAGGAAGAGAAAGTCGACCCTTAGGCATTGCATAGAATCCATGAAGACTCCCTGCCCACACTGCCTTCCATAGGTTTCAGAAAGGAAGCGCTGGTGCCTGCCACACGGTGAAGCCTCACTGCCCACCAAAGGTGTCCTGGATCCTAACGCGGTTTCTACGCCACTGAGGACATGTAGACCGGCAGTTCCTGCGCCCCGGAATGGCGCTTTTCCCCTTCACATTTGATCTTTATGGCTTTCATCTTGGATCTGGGTAGCAGGATTCTGGAACTCTCCGGCAGGAATGCTGGAGCGTTAACCTGCCACACGGAGTCCCTTTGGTCTCTTTTTGCCAACACCGCTTGCCAATTTGAACGACAGCAGATCTTACTATTCAAACAGAACCAGATGGAACTCCAGTTCAAAGAACATGTCACAATTAAATCTTTCTTTTTTAATTCATGGCTTCTGATGTATGCAAAGAAGCCAACGTGAGAGCAGACGAATGCGCCATCCTGACGCAGCGCCGCCACGCGTAAGCATTGTCTCCTCTGACCTGTCGAGAAAGACGAAGGTCGGCCTGTCTGGGGACTTCATTTTTCTTACCCTCCTGTGTCGTGCTTTTGCGGTAAGGGCAGTGGTGGTCCGGGAAGCAGCCTTCCACTGCCTCTGCGCTGGGACACTGTACGTGCCGGCCTTCTCACCCGCTGTTCCTCTCTGGTCGGAAAATGCATCTGCTCACTCACTGGGGTTGTTCTCCTATCTGCAGAGGTTTTGTTGCAGCCAGCAGTTTATTTCCACCCGGGAAAATGCTTGCCTTTCATTTAACTATGGACAAAAGAATTAATTCAGGAAATTAAGAGTAGAGAAGAAAATGGCTGAGATTCTTTCTGAAATCAACCACTTTCTTAGGGTTTTCTGGCTTGTTTATTTTATTTTATTAGGAAATTGAGTAGATTTTTTTTTAATTGCCATAGCATGTGAGGTGCATGAGAGAGAGAAAGAGAGCAGCCCTCAGGGGAACGTGGTCATGATACAACCCCTTTTACTCCATTTCTCATTCCTTCAGGATCTTGGGGCTGGAGTGTTTTTCGAGCCATGAGGGACTTGAACCATAGTTGGTGATGAGGAAGCTGGCTCCTTTAACTACTGTGCTATGGTGCTGGCCTAATACTTAGGTATTTTCATTCTTTATCAGGATTTTTAAATGTTTCTTTATTATCTTTTTTTAAAAAATGATCCATAACCATCATCTTGTTTTTCCTTCTTTTTTTTAAAGAGAAACTTGCTATCATGTCTATATGTTCGCTGGAGAGACAGAGAGAGAGAGGGAGACAGAAAGCGAGAAATCGCCACCCAGGGGTGGACGGCCATGCAGTAATCACTTCTCCTTCATTCCCTTCTCGTGATTTTGGGCATGCCCACACATGTGCCTGGAGTGAGTTTCAAGCCTCCAGGTCTGGAACTCAAACCATGGTGGGCCATGTAGGAATCCAGTGGCATAACCATTACGCTACCTGCTGGTCTCACATCATCTTGTTTTTTAACAGCATAACTAAATCATCTGTAAATGTTTGCTTTCCAGTAGTCAGTGTAAGTTTTTTAAAAAAATTGTTTTAATTGTCTGAGTGTGTAGTCACCAGAGAGAGAAAGAGACTAAGAGAGAAAGCATGCCCCAGTGGGGCATGATTACAATCCTTTTTCTTCCATTTCTCCATCCCATCAAGATATGCACACGCGGGAACCAGCAGTTAGCGTAATGGCTATGTTGCTGGACTCCCATGTAGTCGACTGTGATTCGAGTCCTAGACCCAGTGGCTTAAACTCACACTGAGCGCGTGTGTGTGCGTGCCCAAGATCCTGAGAAGAGAATGGAAGAGAAGGGATTGCAGCGTGGCCATCCCTCCCCCACTGGGGGGTGATTTCTCACTTTCTGTCTCTCTGTCTCTGTCTTTCTGGCAAGCACAAGAGCCCTATAGCAAAAACCTCTCAAAAAAAAAAAAAAAAAAGATAAGCACATGCGTCAGGCATGTTTTTCAAGTCATCGAGGCTGGGATTCAAACTGCAGTTGGCTATGCGAGATCTGGCTCCCAGCACACAGTGCTTCACCACTGTGCTACAGGGCTGGCCTGGGCCAGTGTAAGTGCTAACCTGACAGTTCGATAATCACAAATGGTTTCTCATCCCCATAATTATATGAAATACTTCATTTCCAAAATTATAGCTATAGGATTTAATTATTTACTAAAAAAGTGTTTAACTTTATTTATTATTATTATTATTTTTAACTTGATTAGAGAGAGAGGGAAAGTAAGAAAGCAAGTCACCAGGTGTGGGACTCAAACCACAATCAGCCATGTGGGAGTCTAGCACCTTAACCACCACACCACCTGCCAGCTCCTTCTAAAATGTTTTAAATGACCTTTTTGATAATTACAGTTTAAAATATGAGTCACATCCCCCATGGATAGCGTGGGCACCCATGAACGGCAGGGGCGCCACGGCGCAGACACAAGCCCCTGGCCTGAGTTAGGGAAGTTAGGCCCAACCATCAATTAGTTATGGGACTCTGGGCAAGTTACACATATCACTTTGTTCCTTGGTTTCTTTCTACTGACAACCTCCTTTGCATAATTGTGAGAACTGGAAGAGGTTGTGTCGATAAATGTAGCCCTTAGTGAAAGCCCAACGCAGAGAGAGTGCCCCGTGAATTTCCTATTCATAAAAGTAATTTGAGCCGTCAGCACTTTTTGCGCACGTTTTACAGGAATAGGAACAAAATACTGAGCGAGATCAGGAGCGACATCACTGACTATAAAGTGGTTGAATCCTGATTCCTGAGGGAAGTCTAAATCCCGAGCGAAGTCACACAATGGTCAGGTGCCGTGAATTAAGGCCACAGAGCTTAGCCCAGCACTGAGGTTCACATGCCCAGGCTGTCAGAAAGCATGTGTTTTATCTAAGGAAGTGAGACAATTGCTTAAAAATATTTTCTTTAGCTTGTAGTGTCAAGTGATGAATTAAACAGCCCTTTGAATCATCAGAGATGCTCTAGAGAAAATCCCCCATCCTGCCCCCAACACGCACACACACAGACACGTCCCTGTGTGTAATCAGACCACGGTTCTTTGTCCTTTCTTTGTCAGGCTCTGCGCTGGCCTGCCTGGGGAGTGTTAAAAGCTGGTAAACGCTCCCTTGCCACGGCGGCTCAATGGGCAGTATTTTATTGAGCAAGACAGATTTTCATTTTAGAAATGAGGCTTTCCACATTATGCCATTACCAATAGCTGGTTATGTATTATTATAGGAAGCCATGGTCTTCATTTCACGGCTCGAAGCCCGCGTGCTGGTGTTTAACCAGCATTTTGCAAAGATTTGCCACCTGATTTACTACACGGTGCTGAGACGCGCTGCTTTGTCCCCAGTGGTTCCCAGGAAAATGTGTGCCTCTCCTTGCTTGCCTTGATCTGGGGAATGTGTTTCCTGTCGTTACGAAGACAATGCCATGTCCATAAAGTGCGTGTGGATAGTTCCTGTGGGCATCTCCCAACAAAGAGCGAGTCGGGGCGAGGTCAGAACCCGGTGCTCCGGGGCCCTGGCCACTCCAGAGCTGCTACAAGACTGCCCCACCCAAGGGAGGACAGGAGTGGCCGTTTCTTCTGCTCGTGGGTTTCTCCCCTCCCACAGTGCAAGCCGTGGGATCTCCCCTTCTATATCTGCTAACGATGGCTTCTCTTTGTGCGGGGAAGGCAGTAAACGTGAGATGTGAGCAGACAGTCGACTGCAATGTCAGGATTTTATATTGACGTCGGGAACTGGACTGTGCTAGGTCACGTCTGTTGACAGTGCTTTATGAGCAGCTTAGAAAGTGGCCACTGCAATTCAAAGGAGTTTGATAACTTCTGCAAAGTAGCCTCCATACCGTCGGACCCGTGCTGGAGCAGCCAACCCTCTCTTCCGAGGGCCAGAAATCACTTGGCAGTTATACAGGGGGAGCGGTCAGTGTGAGGTGGATTTAAAACAAAGAGCAAGTTATTCTCTGTCTTGGGGGCAACATGGCGAGGTGGCCTGGTCATTGTCGTCGGGCAGGACCGCAGGAGTCTGGCAGCATCAGAGGCGGCAATCACTGCTTAAATGGCAGTTTCCATTTTGGGCATGCAGCATGAAATGACCAGTTTCGGTCTCTGCTAGGGGCTTAAAGATTAGCCGTGATTACCAAGGCAGCAGATGCACGGGGGAGTGCGTCAGGACAACTCTTAGGTACTAGTTTAGAGGCAGGAGAGTCTCCGCGTGGCTTCGCGATGCTTGAGCTGATAAAATCTTCTCAGCTCGGCACAGCAGAGGGGGCTGGTGGGTTCTGTCCCCTCCCTACCTCCGTGACCTGGTATCTGCAAACACTCAGCAAGGTTTTTGTTCTTTCACTGGCAGAGCAGTAGATGCCGTCTATGGTAAAGGAAGTAAAAGGGAGACGTTAAAGCTGATTTTCCTAAGGCCTAATCTATAGAGATGGCCGCCAAGACAGAGTACAATCTAGTCCGGAGTCACTTTGATTTGTCTTATGGCTCGGTTAAGTGCCAGATGTTTATGTCTGTCACACACAGGGAGGGAAGCGTTCAACGACTGCAGTGAATGCATTAGACGTTCAGTTCCACGTGCACCCACTCCCTCACCAGCACCCTTCATGTTACACAGAAGTGCCTCAAACTCAGATGGGAAATCACACCCATCTCCTAATTAAAAATAAAGCAGCTGTGAAATAATGATATTCTTTCAAAATAAGAAAATGGTGATTGGTGCAGAGCTGATTGGGTGTCGGGGAAGCAGGTTACTTAATTATGGTTATTGTGTGTCTGAGTTTTTATGGGAAGAAAGGAAGGATTGTTTCGGACGATGAACCCTCCAAATCACAGAGGGGCGCATTATGCAGAACCGCTCCGGGCGGTGTCTTTGTCTCTCCAGCAGCTGGCTGAGGTCGCCGGGCTCCTCTGTTAGCGAGGACGGCGAGGGCTCATCGTCGTTCCAAAGCTAAACTCCAAGAGGCTAGCCAGAGGGTGGAGCTGCATGGTTTTCCTGACTGATCATTTTGACTTTCAGAAGACCAGAGCACACTTTTTTGACAAAGGATACCTACAGTGGTGAGGGACGCATGATAGGTTTAGTGTTATTCTTTCACCCTTTTATTTCTTCCTGCTCATCTCTGCGATTCCTACTCCTCCTTCTCCCGGGACACTCTTTCCCTTTGCATTCCCTGGCGAGCTCCTGCCTCATAGTCTTCGATACGCATCTGGGCATCAGCATGAGCTGGGAAGTGTTTCCAGTCCCGCCACCTCCAATTTTCTGGCTAAGGTTTTCATTCCTCCCTGTGCAGCATCGTACTTTACTTCGACTGCCCGGCATGTACTCACGTGTGTGTTTCCCACGCTCACGCGCTTCGTTGGCTAACTATTGATACTTAATAATCAGAACTTGGCAGAAAAGTCACGTGTGTCCACACGTGTCAGTCTAGTTGAGTAAAACCCATTAGTTAAATGTTCACAGGCTGCACATGGGCTAAACAGGTTAGGCTATACCCATATAAGGAATACCCTGAAGCCATTAAAAATGATGTAGAAAAATATTTGGGGGGTAGAAATACATCCATAAAATGAAAAGCAGAGAGGTAGTAATGACCTCCTATTTGTAATAACAAAACAAAAGGTATAGATATTCACATACATTGTGCATAGAAAATTCTGGAAGGAAGGCTTTTAAGGGTGATAATTTCCTGATGATGGTGTTATGGAGGATTAACTGCATTTTATGAATTTCCAATAGGCGTCTGTTACTTTTCTATACAGAAAAACATGTATTCTCCATGATAAAAGTCTACAAAGAGGTAGGAAAAAAACATAGCACGATGAATTCAGCAATGGAAATGTGTCCTGGACACTAAACATACTAGGATGGAATTTGCTTTCTCAGCCTACTGAGTCAAAACAAGAGAAAAAGTTCATTTTAGCCAAAAAAGAGAAAAGCATTCTTTTTTCTTTTCTTTGTTCATTAAGGCTTTTGCCATACGGCGAGTGCACTTGCTGGACAGAAACGGAGAGAGGCAGTGAGAGGGAAAGTGAGAAACCACCCCCAGGAGGGATGGCCAAGCCACAGTCCCTTCTCCATTCTCTTCCTGGGATTCTGGGCGTGCGTGCACACATGCCTGGCGTGATTTTCAAACTGCCAGGTCCAGGACGCAAACCACATATGAGAGTCCAACACCTTAACCCTCACACCACCTGCTGGCCCAAGAGAAAAGGCTTATTTCAAGGTAGAAAAATGTGAAGAAATGCAGAAAAAAGGCGTTTGTGCTGTTGGGAGTAACAATACAGTGATGTGGCGGGATGACGCACCTGGAGGCAGATCAGTGCAGCAGGAGAAACTAAACGGAGAGCTTGGGTAGCAGACAGCAGCCCAGTGAGGACCTACAAATTAACAAAGGAGAGGTTAACAGAGGGTCGGGCATACAAATTCGAAGCGCACAGGGCCTTCTCGGACGGGAAACCTGAAGCAGCAGCTGGACCCTGGTACTTACACACCATTTTAACAGAGGGCAATAAATTGTGGAGACATTATTTCAAAAAAGAAAAGGTGTCTGGACTTCTTGGGCTGTGAATTGTAGGAATGTGACTAGTAAATACGTGAGGGAAACTCATGGAAAATGAAGGTATTTTCAGGGGCCAGCAGATGGCGTGGTGGTTAGGGTGCTGGACACTCTTGTCTGGCTGAGTTTGAGTCCCAGACCTAGCGGCTTGAGAATCACACCAGACGTGTGCGTGCATGCCCTAGATTCCAGGAGGAGAATGGAGGAGAAGGGATTGCGGAGTGGCCATCCCCCCTGGGGGTGATTTCTCACTTCCCCTCTCATTGTCTGGCTCCGGCTCTCCATTAACACAAGCCCGACAGCGAAAACCTTAAAAAACCACAAAGGTATGTTCTTAGGTTTGTCAGGCAAGCTCATCTTCGTGCCGCCTCTCTGTCTCCAACGATGAGTCACCCTCTTCATCCTGGTACAGGAGAGGAGAGACATTTACGCCACCTTCTTGGAAGGGAAACTAATGCCCTGACTTAGGCAGGAAAGGGGAGGGCAGAGAACTTTTCCTGTATTTGTTGATTCTCATTTGCCTTTAGTATCTTTATGCAAATTGACAGATTTGGGGGTAGCCTCTGGAACACATCAGATAGAGACACTCGGGCATTAAGTCCTCTGGGTCTCCTGACACAGGCACCAACAGTGTGAGCAGTGGTATGTGATCTCTCACAACTCTCAGGCACAGGATGGTCAGAGAGTTCCCCAAGGGCACTGAGAAGGAAGGCCTCAGCGAGGAGCTGCCCAGGTGTTGTGAGTCAGAGTTCCACAATACCAGGGAGGCTGTGTTTTAGAGTTCTGGGGACCACCGATTTTATTTATTTTTTTTTTTAGAGGTTTTTGCTATAGGGAGTGTGCGCTCACCAGAAAGAGAGACAGAAGGCGAGAAATCACCCCCTAGGAGGGATGGCCATGCTGAAATAGCTTCTTCTCCATTCTCCTCTCGGGATCTTGGGCACGCACGCACACGCCCGGCATGAGTTTAAGCCTCAGGGTCCGGGACTCGAACCGTGGTTGACTTCATGGGAATCCAGCGCATAGCCATTACGTCAACTGCTGGTCCCTGGGGCCCACTGATTTTAATGGCAGTGGTTCAGATCCCAGCCCTCATCATTTATGAGGTTGTCATCCATCCTTATTAAACCCAGTGGCAATAATGTTAGGAAGGAAAATGAAATGAATTCTCAAGAATCCCAGTGTGGTGAGTAGGGAGTCTGTGGAGTTTGAAGCACAGCAGGAAACTTGCTGCAGTTACAAGGGGAAGTTGCTAATGCGTTTCATTGCTGTTGAGCAAAGGAAATATCTTTTCTTTTTAGAGTGATTCATGCATTTGCTTTTGGGGCCTTTGTATCTGGGTTCTGGGCTGTTTTCCTGTGGTGGGAACTAGTTCATTCTGGTCAATTGCCCCTTCCTCTGAAGTCAGCCGTTTCTAATGTCTCACATTCTTCCACTGACTACCAGTTAACACCCTTCCTACCTAGTAACTAAATCTTACCCCCCCCCAAACACTTTAAAAAAAAAAAAAAAAAAAAAAAAAAAAAGAGGAAAAGGACAGCCAGGCAATGAAATTTTAGTTATTTCTAATCAACCCAAGCTGAATATGCACTCTTGGGAATTTAATCATTTCCCAACTGAAGAGCCATCTGTAAGTTTGACAGGAAGAGTTTATTTAAATAGCTCTGCTTCATGCTCCTTTGGACTTTCAGACTTTAAGGACCCTTCAGCTTTTGAAAATGGATGTGGCATTGGACATGACTCAACGGACGGCCAGGAAAGCGCTAAGTGTTCGAGAGCGTTGTAGAAACAGTTGAAACTGTTCGGCACAATCGCATCAAGAGTGCCCATTAACTTGCAGATTGCAGTATTAAGAAATCAGAGGGGTTTTGCAGCAACTTGCAATCACCAATGTGTCTGGAATGCAGCAAGATTTAGGGACGCCAGATAACAGAGAGCCCAGTCGCTTTTGAATTTTAAGTATGCAATGTTAGCGTGTCCCAAATAGCGCATGGACATACGTGTACTAAAGAGCATTTGTTGTCTTACCTGAAATTCAAATTTCACTCGATGTTTTGTATTTTTATTTGCCACATCTGGCAATTGATCTCCCCTCCTTTTTCAATTTGTACATAAGAGGAAAAGAAGTGTAAAACTTGTGTATCAAGTACTATGGTTCACTTCTGGGGGAAAACACCATTTTCAGTTAGCTACTTGTTAAAATGCGTTGGGTAGGGGTCTGCAGGTGGTGTGGTGATTAAGGGGCTAGACTCCCACATGGCCAACCATGGTTCAAGGCTCAGATCAGCAACTTGAAAATCAATCACTCCAGCCTTATGTGAGTGCAGGCCCAAAATCCCAGAAGAGAATGAGATGAGATTGTGGTGTGGCCATCCTCCCTGGGGGATGGGGGGGTGGGGGGGGTGATTTCTCACTTTCCCTTGCTCTGTCTCCCTCTGTCTCCCTCCAGTAAGCACACCAGACTTATGGCAAAAGTCTAAATAAATAAATACATAAAGTATTGGGTGGATATTTATTTAAATTAAAATTTAAAACATTTACCATTATTATCCTAAAATATTAATTTCTATTAAAGTCTCATTTCTTTTCCCCTTAAAGTTGGTGAAAGCATGTATTTTACATCTCTAAAAATTCGAGAAACGTGGGGCTGGCAAGTGGTGTGGTAGTTAAGGACCCAGGACTCCCACGTGGCCAACTCCAGTCTGAGTCCCAGACCTGGTGACTTCTTTCTCACTTTCTCTTTCTCTCTCTCTCTCTCTCTCTCCCTTGTCAAATTAAAATAAATAAAGTTAAATAAAATAATTTTTAAAAAATTTAAAAAACACTATTTTTTTTTTTAAATTAGAGAAACAAGGGGTGTAGTGGTTAAGGTGCTGGATTCCCACATGGTCAATCACAGTTCCAGTCCTGGACCTGCCAACTTGACACTCACGCCAGATATGCGTGCATGCCCAAAATCCCAGGAGGAGAGTGGAGGAGAAGGGACTGTGGCATGCATCCCCCTGGTTGGGTGATTTCTCACTGTCTCTCTCTGGCAAGTGCACGTACCTTATGGGTAAAACCTTAAAAACAAAACGAAACAAAAACAAACACACAAAAACCCAGGGGAATGAAACAAAGGTCGTTTTGCGTTGAATGGTACCCCCATCCTTCCCAAGTGAGATCTGCTCTTGTCTGTCGAGTTGTGTAACCACAATTTACTTTTATGTGCTGTTTTTCCTGGATGTCACTCTTGGTTCAGTTTTGAAGTGAATTGCAACACACACATGGATGTAACTACTCCAAACCTTCAGGAAAAATCCATTCATGTGAGGCAGGCTGTGTGTAGACGGAAATCCTTAGGTGCTGGTGGTCTGTTGACACCAGAGGGTAATTCGAATGCTGTTTTCTGAAAATGGGGTTTTCATGTAGCCACTGAAAAGCAGGATTCAGAAGCTGGGGAGAGGTTGGATTTTCTGGTTTGGGTTTTGTTTTGTTTCCTTTTGCTTTTGTTACTGTTTCAAGGAAAATGGTGTTTCATTGCCTCTTAATGATGATGTCAATGCTAATCAGTTGTAACAGGTAATAACTTTCTGTGTCCTTTAAAAAATATTTACCATACATCGGTGTTTCATTTATTTAAAGATTCTGTATGATCCTGGGCATAGAATAGATGGAGGGAAACGTATAGGAGTAATCAAATGTACTAACAAAAGGAGACTTAAATCTGCCGGTGCTGTGGTGGTGTGGAGGTGTGGTGGTGTGGGGTTAATCACGTATGGGGTGTTGATCTCACATGGCTGACTGAGTGATTTGTGTGCCAGCTCCATAAACTTGGAAAACATCCCAGATGTGCATGCATGCCGTGATCCTGGGAGGAGAGTGGAGGAGAAGAGATTGGGGTGCGGCCATCCCCCCAGAGGGTGCTTCCTCACTTTCCTTCTGTCTCTCTATCTCTCTGTCTCTCTCCAGTGAGTACACACAGCCTTTAGCAAAGGAGTAAAACAAAAAGGAAACTGGCCCAGCTTATGCCTCTGTGGTCCAGTTCATCATGTAGTGGACTGCAGTGCTAGAAGCTACACACGTAGCGGACCACCAGTTCCAATCCCCGGGCGGACCTGCAAACGTATGGGTGTATACACGGTGCCCAAGATTCGGATGGGCTGGAGAAAGGGTTTGCACATGATGAAACCTGTTGAGAGCATCTCTCTCTTTCTCACACACTTGCGTATATATGCCCATACTCGCTGTCATGAAAATAACTTAAACGACAAAAGCAAGCAAGGGCCAGTCAGTGAGGCCGTAGAATGTGATGGTGTGTGAGGCCGGATCCACATGCCGAGGTCCCAGGTTTGCCTCCGAAGGCCTCCCTGCGGGCACCAGGCCCGTGCCTGTGCTTGTGAGCTGGGCTGGCTACAGCTGGGGGAGGATTATAGCACCAAGACTCTGCAGTGAGTACCTCCCACTCTCTTTGAAGAAATAAATAAATAAACAAACAAAACATTTTTTGAAAAGGAGGGCTGGCCCCAAAGCCTAATGGTTGAAGGAGCCAGATCCCACATGACTGACCACTCAGTTTGAATCCCAGCCCCGTGGCTTGAAAAGCGCATTGGGGAGACCAGCAGTTGGCGTAATGGCTACATTGCTGGACTCCCATGTAGTCGATTGCAGTTCGCGTCCCAGACTCAGTGACTTAAACTCACACTGGGCGCGTGTGCGTGCATGCCCAAGATCCTGAGAGGAGAATGGAGGAGAAGGGATTGCGGCGTGGCCATCCCCCCTGGGGGATGATTTCTCGCTTTCTGTTTCTCTCTTTCTGGTGAGTGCCTATGCCCTATAGCAAAAACCTCTCCAAAAAAAAACCAAAAAAAACAAACAAACAAAAAACACCACATTGGGAACATGTGCGAGCATGCTCCAGATCCCAACAGGATGGAGAAATGGAGGAGGATTTGTGGTGTGACTACAGCCCGTTAGCTCCCCTTTCTCCCTCGCTCTCTTTCTCCACGTCTCTCTGTCTCTGGTGAGTACATGCACCCTTTGGCAAAACTGATTTTTTAAAAAGGAAACAGCAAGTATTTTTAACAAATAGAAATTAGTAATTTGTTTTATTTTAACATTATCAATAATGGAGATAAAGAAGAAAACTATTTTAATTTACTAGAAATTTATGTAAAGCTTATGAAAGGGGTTTTAAGGAGTTAGAGTTGAAAAGGACCTTCCAAGTTTTCCATTGCATTTTTTTCCTTTAGGCTTTTGTCATAGGCTGCATGTACTTACCAGAGAGAGACAGACAGAAACGGAGAGAGGGAAAGTGAGAAATCAGTCCCCAGGGGGGATGGCCACACCGCAATTCCTTCTCCATTCTCCATTTGGGCTTTTGGGCTTACACTCACACGCACCCAGTGTGAATTTCAAGCCGCCAGGTCCAGAACTCAAACCGTGGCCAACCATGTGGAAGTCCAGAGCCTTAACCAGCCCACCACCTGCCAGCCCCCCTATTCTTGCATTTTACAGATGAGGAGCAGGAAGCCGAAGGTGACGGCACCAGGACACGAAGTGGATCCTAGTGCCCGATGCTTACATTCGCATCCCGGGGCCACAGGAACACCTCAAGCCACACGAGGGATCTGGGACGCAGTCACAGACCTTCGAGGTGTGGGTCATGACTGCTGCAGTGCCCACCGAGTGCCCTCCGCCCGGTGTGGGATGGTAGTGAGAGGTGAGGTGAGGCTGCCGTGCTGGAGAACGTCTGCACTGGGGACTTGCCGGAGGAGCTGGCAGGCCCTGGCATTTGCCGTGTCCTTCCCGGTGCAGCCTCGGACTCCACCCGCCCCAGGCTGCGCAGCCAGGGGAGCAGCTAGGGGAGCTACAGGGAGGGAAAAAAGAAACCCAGCCTCTGTCCTCCTCCTCTCCTCTCCACTTCAGACCGGAACTCTGCCCGTCTCCCAGACCGCGCCATCCTGGGGCTTCCCAGCCAGTATCTTTCATCCACACTTACTCGTAAGGGGAGCAATGCCGTGGAAGGCAGGAGAGGGGACCGTGTTGGCGTGAGTTCCCGTTCAGGCCTCGCCAGCATCCAGTGTGCCATTCTGTCTTGTGTTGCCTCCGATTATAAAGCGACATACCTTCACGCTAGAGATTGGGAACGTATGTTTGGTCTCCCAGAAAACTCAGTGGCATGATACTAAACCCGGTTTTGTCTTTTGCGCTAGAGATCAAACCGTCTCGGTTACCGCAACGGGAAAGGTTTCTTCTTGGCTTTGCTCCTGACAACAGGAACCAACCTGGGCTTCTCCATACCTTCTTGTGCCTTGGCCTCTCTTTAGGAGAAACGAGTGGGGAGCTGGGGCTGTGGCCGCCAGACGGAAGCAGGCTCTGGTGACCCCAGGCGGATGACAGCTGTGACACGGAGCCCTGCTCCAGGCTCCAGTGCGCCCGGGCCCGCTGACCGCCCTGTAATAACTGTCTTCCAGGTGGACTTGGGCCTCCTGCGCTTCGTCACCGCCGTGGGGACGCAGGGCGCCATTTCGAAGGAAACCAAGAAGAAATACTACGTCAAGACTTACAGGATCGACATCAGCTCCAACGGGGAGGACTGGGTCACCATCAAAGAAGGAAACAAACCTGTTGTAAGTCTGGCCGCCGCTCCCTTCACCGAGACAGCCTTTTAAATGGGTGATCAATTTTTACTTGTTTGTTTGGGCGCGTTCTGTCTGGCCTGGTTTATTTTTGAATTGATTTAAAATGAAAAGTGCAATTAGAGGTTTACATCTGACCAAGGGGTCTCATGTTCCCAGACCTTGAAGCCAAGAAGAAAGTATACGGATGTTTCCAAGAAAAGTCAATATGGGCCAAATGAACCGTCAGACTCAAAAATCGCTTTAAACCTCCCACAGGGATGCGAACTCTGCCTAGGATAAACACCATCCTCGTAGAACCTTAGGAGTTTGGTTGCTTTTGGGTTTTGTTTTATGTATTTCTTCATTCTCTCTCACAGACTCTTTCTTTCTTCCTCTCTGTAATGGGCAGGTTTTAGAAACCTTCTTTTCATCTACCCCGCCGTGGCTCACAAACTAATTTACAAGTGCCTCTGGCTGCCTGCAAGAACAGAGAGCAGCAGCGGTGTTTGCTGCACTCCCTCAGCTCACACGGGAGCTAGCTTACAGCCAAGACGGTGGCACAGGTGGCCCTGGCTCTGGGCTCCTGGCCCCAAATCCTTGGGAACCGAGATGTTTTTCTCAGTCTGCCTGTTTATTTGAAGTCATACTTGCTCTGATTCACTAATCAAAAGATTTCTGAAAACATACTCACTGTTTCCCAAAATGTAGAAGCTTGCTCCGGAGGCTGAGTACAACACGAGTGATGGGTAATAAAGACGGCAGAAAAGCCCAGATGACTGCAAACCGTGGGCTTGGGGGAGGCTGTCAGCATGTCCTGTCTCTCTGGGTCACTCTCGGCTTCAGTCATCTCCCTCTGGGTCTGGGACTGAGAAACCTCCCTCCGTCTGTGAACTGTTGATTCCTTTCATTAGAAGCATGACCTCGCTCTCACTTAGGGCAAGCGAGACAGAGTGGATCTAGGGACGCGGCCTCGCTCTGGGACACAGGTTCTGTGGACGGCACGGCTAAGGCCACGGCCCAGCTCTGGGGGACGTGGAACCAGTTCTCCTCCTGGGGAAGAAAACCCCCACGGTTTCCTCGTGGAGGTGGAGCAGGTGCATCTGACCCTGAGTTTCATGATTCATTGGAGTACGTTTTTAAAGGTGTGCTTTAGTTTCGAACAACACCCCACTAATGCCAAGGACACGTCTACAGACAAAAAACATCCAGAGTGGGGAGACCTGACCCTACACCGTCAGGTGTTTCTGTAAAAATGAATGTCACTGGGCCAGCAAGTGGCATGGAAGTGAAAGTCCTAGATCCCATATGGCTGACTCGGTTTGAGTCCTGGACCTGGAGGGAAAAAAAAAAAAAAAAAAAAACACCGGGTGCATGTGTATGCATGTCCAAAATCCCTAGACAGAATGGGGAGATGGGATTGTGGCATGGCCATCGCCCCTGGGGAGGAGGGTGAGTTCCCATTTTCCTTCTCTCTGTCTCTCTCTGGCAAGCACACACACCCTAGGGGTAAGAACGAAATCTAAACATAAGAGTGCCCCTTCTCTACGATGTCCTTTCCAGCCATTGTCACCGGCTGTCCACATGGCCCTGGAGCACACTCAGATTCCAGGGGGTGACTGGCAAAGTGCTAGGAAGCCCCTGGTACACAGAAGGGCTTCGGGGGTGGGAGGGATAGACTCGGTGTCTGAGCACTTTAACGAGCCCTTTTAACTGGGTCTGCCTCCGCCACCACGGCCTCCTTCCGCCCTGGGGACCACTGAGCCTCCTGCCCACGCCCTCTGCTGTCTCAGGAGTGTGGTCCTACCTCGGCCAACAGCCCTAACCGGAAACACCCCCTCAGGCCTCTTCCTGTTGGGCTGCGTGTCCTTCCACGGTTTTCAGCAAACATGACCCCCCCACGTGAGCACGAGGGCAGCCCCGGCGTCAGAGCACGTGGCCTCCTGGGCTCTGGCCGCTCCCAGAAGTGGCCTCGCTGACCCTCATTCAGAGCCCCAGCACTGGGGCTGCCCTCCCTCTGGCAGCCCCCATTTTTCTTTGTCACACAAAAATGCTCGCACACCGATGGTTTCCCGGAGAGAGGTGCTGGGGTAGGGCAGGAATCTGAAGGCCATCGCAGACCGGGCTGAGTTACGACCCCAGAGGGAAGGCGGGCGACCACCTTCGGTTATGCAGGCCACTTAAACTAAATGAAGCGAAAACAGCAGCTTGATTTTATAAGCGCTTTCTGGGACAGGGCGCTAGAGGAAGCCTTGGGAAGCTGCAGCCCTCCTCCTCATGCTTACCTGGAAGGGTGCAGAGGACGCTCCAGTTCTGGGGCCCAGTAATTCCCGAGCTACACAGTCGGTCCCGCTACGCACAGGGCCTAGTGCTCAATGCTGGCTGCATAAGGCCCAGGGCCGAGAAGTGGCACTTTGACCCAGGGCTGCCAAAATCCAGTACAGTGGAGGCTTTCGGTTCCACCTGAGGCACGCGTGTTACTGAACCGAACCAAGTGCATCTACCCACACGCGTCCCCCTCCCCAAGCCGCAGACAGGAGGTGTGATGAGGGCCAGTGCAGTGGACCGCCCTGTGCAAAGCCAGGAGGGCCACTCCTGCTGCGGGAGCCGGCTCTCCGCTCCAGACGGTCCAGGCACGCATTTTTAAGGGTAAAATCCAGGGTAGGTTGTACTCCCCCTACTGCACTCGGATCACCGATTGGTCGATGCGGGTGAGATCATCTCCTGGGCTTTCTTGACTGGTGGGGCCTCCGGTAACCAGTCCCCATCTCCGGTGCTTGCATTCCATAAAGCATCCAGCAATTACTCTGGATGCTGAGTAGGTATAACCAGAGACCCCAGCCTTCCTTTGGGCCATTACATTAAGAAGGATCTTGCATTCCAAGCAGCTTCGAAAGATACTTTAATGTCAGATCTTATTAATTTTCAGTTGGGAAATTCCCATTTATTTTTCCTCAACGGAAGAGGACATGGAGGGCCCTTTTAGAGGGGTCCCTGCGTGGTTTCCGGCCTAGTGCCAGAGCACTCCAGGTCGGCCAGCAGTTCCCATCCGGCCAAGATATTCCTAGAAAACTGCTGTAGCCCCAGGCCCAGGCAGCGCGGCCCTGCAGATACCGTGGGAACCAGGCTTCCAAAACGAGCTGTAGAAGCCTTGGAGAAGCCGATTCAGCTCAAAATCATTTATAACTTGGTTTTGACTTGGACCACTAAAACATAATTTTACCGTTCCCCAAAAAGGATGAAAGTCATTAGTTAATGTCGGGGAGAAGATCTTCCATCAAGGAATAAAACCTATAGGGAGGACACTGCTTGACCTAGTGCACTGGCTAGGAACATAACCTAGAATTTCAAAACGCCAGACCCTACCCTGAACTCCAAAAGCCCTCCTTCTGGGGCTTCCTGAGAAAGCGAGACGTGGACATTCCCACAAAATGTCTACAGTGTTCTGTATGTTTTCTGATAACGTTAATAACTGCTCACTTTAAAAAATAGTAGCATGTACCCTTCAATAAATGCTGTCTTTGAAATAGTGCCTTAGAGGCTGTGGCCTTTCAGAAAATTCAGCGGATGTTTGGGGCAACACCGTGTGTCAGACATTAACAAAGGACAGAGTAGTTACGAAAGAGGTCAGCGGAGAAGTCGGGGTAGCCCTGATCGGCGTGGAAATACGGCAAGGGGAATAGCCAGCAGCCTTTTTATTTTCTTGCTTCCTTTCTTCCCAGACATGATTCTTTCTGAAAGCCATCATTCGGAAAGATGAACGTGACACGTTATTAACGCCACCTCAATCTTGGTAGATGTGCTGAGATTGGAAATCATTTTTCCAGGCGTTTGTGAGAACACTTTTGGGGGGACTTGTGTTAAATCCCAAAGTGTGTTGATAAAGGGCCCTTTCTTTTCCCGCACAGATCTTTCAGGGAAACACCAACCCCACAGATGTTGCGTTTGGAGTTTTCCCCAAGCCACTGATAACTCGCTTTGTCCGAATCAAACCTGCAACTTGGGAAACGGGCATCTCTCTGAGATTTGAGGTGTACGGCTGCAAGATAACAGGTAAGCTGCCGACTGCCGACGGCCCCGTTGTGACGTGCGCAGACTCCTGATCGGAGACGGTCACGTTGTGTGAGTGCGGTCGGGATCTGGCCGTGAAGAGCATGCACTTACAGAGCGTTCGAATCCGAGCTCAGCTCCTGCCTTACTCCTCATCGCCTGTTTCTCTGGACGAAGCATTTGCCCCGCAAAGCCGTGGTGGTGGGAATGGCCATGGTGCCCCTGGCGCCGGGCTAGCTGGGCTGAGGGTGGGCTCTGCAGACCCCGATGCCGCCTGGCCCGAGCACGGGCTGGTGTAGCGGCACCTTCTGCGCATGTCCACGCCGTCCGGTGCTGCGTCCTCGGTGCACAGCCCGCCACTGGCGCTGAGCAGGTTTCCATAAGTAACTTCGCGCAGTGTCCTCCACGGCTTTATCTTTCCCATTTCGAAGTCTCAAAGTGGCCCGGTCCATCACAGTTGAGGAGAAGGAGGAGAAATTCTCCTTTAATTATCCCAGAAAGATTTTCTTCGGTTTGGTCTCTATCTCCGTTTTTGTTAAATTAACATACTAAAATTAGAAATCCATTGGAAAACAGTTCTAGTTTTTCAGTTTGTTTCTCAGAATTAAAAGGACTTTAAAAGTCCGTCAAGTGTGGAATAAGTGGCGTGTACCCATCTGAGATGTGAAGAGATTATGAGATGCTAAGAGATTATGTGGCCGTGGGCCAGCAGATGGCCTACTGGTTACGGCAGCTGGACTCCCACTTAGCCGACCACGGTTTGGGTCCTGAACCTGGCAACTTGTTTTCTCACGCTTTCTCTCTCTCTGGTGAGCACCTATAGCAAATTAAAAAAAAAAAAAAAAAAAAAAATGATGGATAAAGTTAAACAAATAATTCTTTAAAGAGAGAAAGTGAGAGATTATGTAGTTAAAAAAAGAAAGGCCAGGCCAGGACAGAGCTGGAAGTTTAAAACAGTGAAGGGCCCTGTCCTTGTGTATGTCTATGCTGACCTGCGCTGCTGTGGCTTCTCCACCGAGCTCCTTTATAGCCGCTCTGTCCACAGAGGTAAATAGTAGTCATTTTAGAATTCCTTTTAGTTAACTAAATACATTACACAACTTTTATTTAAAAAAAAAAAAAAAAAAAAAAAAAAAAAAAAAAAAAAAAAAAGAATAACCAGGGGCTGGCAGGTGATGTGGTAGTTGGGGCACTGGGCTCCCACATGGCCACCACGGTTCAAGTCCCAGACCTGGTGACTGGCTTGCTTTCTCACTCTCTCTCCTTCTCCGGTCAAATTACAAATAAGTAAATAATGGGACCAGCAGTTGGCGTAATGGCTATGTCATTGGAATCCCATGTAGTTGACCATGGTTCGAGTCCCGGACCTGGCAGCTTAAACTCACACCTGGCACATGTGCGTGTGTGCCCAAGATCCTGAGAGAAGAATGGAGGAGAAGGTATTGTGGCGTGGCCATCCCCCCTGGGGGGTGATTTCTCATTTTCTGTCTCTCTGTCTCTCTCTGTCTTTCTGGCAAGCACAAGCACCCTATAGCAAAATCCTCTCAAAACAAAACAAAAACTAACTAAATAAATAAAGTTAAATAAAATAATTCTTAAAATAAAAAAAAGAAAGAATAACCAAAAACCAGTTTAGTGTAATCTTCATAGGAGGTTTGAAAGTTCAATGACAGAATCAGTAGACTGATTCACTAAAAAGTAATTAAAAGTGAACAACTTCTTTAAAAAAAAAAAATCTACGGACTATCTTTTAATATTATAGTCTGATGTATATTTAAGGTGCTCAATTTCTTATTCCCTGAATACCAACACTATTGTTTTTATATTTATCATGTTTTGTATAGTTATTGTTATATTTCTTTTCCTTTCTTTTCTTTTCCTTTTTTTTTTTTTTTTTTTCTTTTTTGGAGAGGTTTTTGCTATAGGTCACGTGCGCTCACCAGAGAGACAGAGAGACAGAAAGCGAGAAATCATCCCCCCCGGCGGATGGCCACGCCTCAATCCCTTCTCTATTCTCCTCTCAGGATCTTGGGCACACACGCACACGCTCCCAGCCTGAGTTTAAGCCACCGGGTCCAGACTCGAACCATGGTCGACTACATGGGAGTCCAGCAACACAGCCATTACGCCAACTGCTGGTCCCTCTTTTTTTTAGAGAGAGGGATTTTTACTATAGGGCATGCACATGCACTCCCCATAAAGACAGAGACAGAAAGTGAGAATTCAACCCCCACCCCAGGAGGATGACCGTGCTGCAATCCCTTCTTCTCCAGTCTCCTCTCGGTATCTTAAGCATGCCCACACATGCACCTGGCATGAGTTTCAAGCCACTGGGTCCAGGACTCAAACTGTGGTTGACTACATAGGAGTCCAACGCTGTAACCATTACCCTATCTGCTGGTCCCTGTATAATTATTTTTAGAGAAGGAAAATATTGACTCTAGGGGGGAAAAAAAGTCACCTTGAAAATTTTCTATAAAATTACAAGCAATTTGGGGAAGAACTAGTGAAGAGGGTGAAAACTACACTTTTTACAGCAGAGTCGTTCTGGAAACTAAAAATCGATATCTGAGGTCTTACTAAAATGTTATTTATTTCTATCCCAAAGACAGACGTATTTATTGTCATATATCTAAGTTCAAGTCCTGAGAGGAAGGGGTTGGTGGAGAGCACTTTGGAGGAAAAAAGGATGTTGAAAAGTTAGATCTAACCTTGGCTTTATTTTTAGTCAGTAATTAAATGACAGAAAGTTCTAGGCCATTTTCAGAGCACTACGAATTTGAGAGGCTACCCATAAATTTGTAGGAACAAAGCCTCTGAGGTTTGGGTGGAAAAGCACATTTCTTCAACCTTATCTCACGTCACTATATATATATATATATATAAAGAAAAAGTAAACTTCATAAAGACTTCAAACATCATAGTCTGAACTATGAATTTTCAGGCTCTTAAAGACTTACGTCACATTCTTTTAGTTAAATAAAATACTTAAGTCTAAACTGTCCTTTTTAATTTTCACTAGGATCTCTTTGCGAGGTAATTCTAGGAATATAAGCAAATCATTGCATTTTTAAAGCTAGTTAAATGACATAGTTATTTAAACATAAATGTCTAAAATGGCATATTTATTATTTTTTTTTTTTAATTTCCAGAGGGTGTGTGCACTCGCCAGAGAGAGATGAAGAGAGAAGGGGAGGGAGAAAGCACCCTCCAATGGGGTGTGGTCACACCACAATCCCTTCTTCTCCACTTTTCCACCCTGTCAGGATTTGGGGCACACACACACACACACACACACACACACACATGTGTTTGGCGTGTTTCTTAAGCCACAGGGGCTGGGATTCAAACTGTGGTCAGCCATATGGGATCTAGTTCCCTTACCCACACAGATCCAGGGTTGATCTTAGTAACTAGTGACTTTATTCAAGTAGGTGCTGCTTTTAGGCTCAGAATACTAGTATCTTAATTACAACCCTTCATATATATACACATATATACATACTTTTTTAGAGGTTTTTGCTATAGGGCGCGTGTGCTCGCCAGACAGACAGAGAGAGACAGAGAGACAGAAAGCGAGAAATCACCCCCCAGGGGGGATGGCCAAACCACAGTCTCTCCTCCATTCTCCTCTTGGGATCTTGGGCACACATGCACACGTGCCCGGCGTGAGTTTAAGCCACTGGATCTGGGACTTGAACCGCAGTCGACTACATGGGAGTCCAGTGACATAGCCATTACGCCAACTGCTAGTCCCTACCCTTCATATGTTTTAAAATATGTTCTCTGGAGTGAGAGAGCTGTCGTCTCCGTGTAACTGACCTAGGTAGGCTGGGTAGAGGCTAGCAGTTACACTCACGTCACATGGAGAGAAGGTACGAGGATGTGTCCAGGCTTGGCTGTGTTCTATCCATGTAATGAATGTGGGGCCCTAGGTCCCTCATATCAGTGGAATCACAAAGTTTGCCCTTTGATGTCTGCAAATACCCGCTTTAATCTCACATTACAGATAAAAGATAGCCCCTAGATTTGTAGACCTAGGCGAGACTCCAGTCCCTCTGCCCTCCATTCACTGGGCTGTAAGATTCGCCTTAATACAACCGTAAAGACAATGAAATGAAAGAATATTCCTAACACCCCGGCTTAGAGCATGTGCTCACTAATGGTACCCGGTAATTAACGCAGGACATGGTACTCCCAAAACTGAACCTAGCATATGCCCTGGTGAGCAGAGCCTCCAGGAAAACAGTGATCTCAGTACTTTCTTCTGGGTTTATGGAGGCAGATAAATTTCTCCTCTTGGAGGCCATGGTTCCCTCAGAGTGGAGATTAATTAAAAGAGAATAGGACTGGAGTAGTGCTCAGGAGTTACTTTTGATGAATGAACTGCAGTTCTACCCAAGCCTTCTGACAAACAAGTGACTAGACCCCCAAAATCTCACCCTCAGGGCTGGCAAGTGGCATGGTGGTTAAGGGTACTCGCTGGAATCCCACAGGGCCAACTGTGGTTTGAGTCCCAGACCTGGTGGCTTGCTTTCTCTCTCTCTCTTTCTCCCTCCCTCCCTGGTCAAATGAAAATAAATAAATAAATAAAGTTAAATAAAATAAGAAAAAAAAAATCTTACCCTCTCCTATTGAGTACTCAAGTCTTGATTTCAACCTGGATTTTTCTGTAAAAACTACCAAATTAAAAGTTACCATATGAACACATCAGTTGACATCCATGGCCTCAAATTTTAATCTAATTTTTGCACCCACAAAATATTTTACAGAAATACAGTCATCCTAGAAAATCCAGAATATCAAATGGTCTATTGCCTTACGGAGCAATAGAGAAAACAAGATGGGAAGAAGTCGTTGTGCTTTATAAGTGAGTGATGAAGCAGGCTTTTCATTATTCGACAAAGTAGGCTTCATCATTTTAGCCTAGATGGAAACGTGAAAATCGTGTTGGAGGAGTACAGCTCAGTGCATGGAGCACACTGCAAACTTTGTTGTCTTGTGTTTGTTAACTGGAAGTCTGTTCCCTGGTGCTGAGCACAGATCTGTGTGCCCCTCATTAAATCAAAATTCACAGTGATGTGAATTCAGGCACCATGATGTCCAGACGTTCTTTCTGAGTCATGAGGAAAGATTCAGCTGTGCTCATGCAGGGTCCCAACACATGGAGTGATTACTTGCTCATTCTGTAAACATTGATGGGCTGGGTATTCGATTCACCAGTATATCTCAGTTTTTCCATGGAAGTTGAGTACAGAGATCTTATTATAAAACAACATCACTGACAATAACCACCTCCATCCCACATTGCAGAATTCATCTCCCCCCCCATCCAGGGCTGGCTGTAACCTTTCCAAATAGGGATTCCAGGTAACGCACAGAATGCCCTGTTAAAATTTGATGCAGAGGGAACCAGCAGTTAGCGTAATGGCTATGTCGCTGGACTCCCATGTAGTTGACCGCGGTTCACGTCCCGGACCCGGTGGCTTAAAACTCACGCCGGGCGTGTGTGCGTGCGTGCCCAAGATCCCGAGAGGAGAATGGAGGAGAAGGGATTGCGGCGTGACCATCCCCCTGGGGGATGATTTCTCGCTTTCTGTCTCTATGTCTCTCTCTGCCTGTCTGGCAAGCGCACGCACCCTATAGCGAAAACCTCTCAAAAAAAAAAAAATTTGATGCAGATAAATAAGAAATTTTTTAGTATAAATATGTCTCATGCAGGGTTGACTCCATGTCCCAGTGCTTAAGGGAATTGGATCACACATGAGTGACCTCATGGTTCAAATCCTGGACCCAGCAACCTGAGAAACATGTGCATGTGTGCCCCAAATCTCTACAGCATGGGGAACTGGAGGAAAAAGGAGCGTAGCACAGCCACACCCCTTGGGGATTGCTTTCTCCTTCTCTATCTCTGCCCAGTGAGTACACATACCCTCTGGAAAATAAAAAAATAAAAATAAAAATAAAAAAAAAACTGAGGTAATACTTGGACATACTAATATTTAAAAAGTACTCATTGTTTCCCTGAGATTCTAATTTAGCTGGGGACCCTTTTCTTGTTTTGATATTTGCTCATTAAATTTGGCAACACTATTTCCCAATGGTTTGACATGTAGCCAGGCTAAACCATAGCTCCACCGATGAACAGTTAGAAACTAACATTTCATTCAAACTCTGAATTAATTGTTAATGTAACCTTTCTCCTGATCGGTGTTAAAAGTCAGTAAGGTAGTTTTAGTCAAGGGTAGATGAAGGTGCCTCTTCATGGCTTTTCCTGGAGGAAGCAGGTGTACGGAAGGGACAAGAGTCTTACCTTTCACTGTGACTATGTTGGCTGGGTGGAGGCCGGGTGTCACCAGGTTTGACTGTGCCCCAGCCAGCTGGGCATTAGAGCAAGGGCATTAATCTAGTGAAGGTTCTGCTCTCTTACAATATTGGAGTTAATTATGTTCTCTCCAAACAGCAACATCTGGTCCCCATTACCAACTGAACACTGCCTTTATAGGAGCTGGTTTTGAATCAGGCAGGTGTGACCACAATGGCCAAAAAAAAGTGACTCCTATATTTAACACTATAGTTTCATAGTCCCTCAGTAAAATAGTGTTTGTAAATCTTTTTTTTAATCCCCTTAGAGTTTATTCTTGGTTTCCAGATCCCAGCCTGGAGCAAATACTGTGGTCGAGTTATAGGAAAGGCTTGCTGAAGAAAATGACAGCTGCCTTTTATTGTATTAAGAAGTTGATTCATTCACCAAATATTTGCTGAGCAAATACTATGAATTAAACAGGGCACAAAGAGTCATAGAGACGAGAAAATTATAACTTGGTCCATGCCCTCAGAGAACTTAAAACTTGGGAAGGCAGAAAGCAGCACTCCAAACAACTGGGCCGGATCACAGCACAGGACCGTGCCATGAAGGAAAACCATGTCCAGTCGCAGAGAAGGGAAATAATGGATACATAGGGGATATTTAAAAATGGGACAGGACAGCCCCATGCTCTGGTGGTCAAGGGAGCCATATCCCACATGGAGGACCACAGTCTGAATACCCAGTCCAGCGGCTGGAAAAATCACGCTAGGCACTTGCGCATGTGTGCCCCACATCTCAATAGGATCGAGAAATGGAGAAGACTGCAGAGTGACCATACTCTCTCCCTCTCTCCTTCCCTGTCTCTCTGTCTCTTGGTGAGCTTATACACTCTTTAGCCAAAAAAAAAAAAAAAAAAAAAAAAAAAAAAAAAAAAAAAAAAAAAAAAAAAGAAAGAAAGAAAAGAAAACTTTTTTCATTTTAAAGTTTTGAAGAAAAAGAAATAGGTCAAGATTTCAAGCAGCTCAGACAGGTAGTAAGAAGGGCAAGATGCTGAGGGGTTCCTCGAGGGGGAATCAAACAGGAGAAAGCTTCCTTCCCCCTGGAGATGAGAAGGTTCTTCATCTCAGATGACTCTAGCAAAAGGGGTGAGTGTGGAGAGGCCGTGTAAGGACACCTGCATGCTTGGTTGAAAACTGCGTGCATAATTCCTAGGCAAGCACCTCCGATGGTTTGAGTAAAGAAATGGCGTGGTCGGAACTGTCCAGCTTGTGGGGAAGGTACCGAGCAGCCAGACCTGAAGGCTCAGAGGAAAACGTGAGTGTAGCTTCACTACACTCCAGGCACGCCTCTTGGTTGGGGGTTGGGGTCATACTTTTAGGCTAAATTTTTGTTATATTATGCAGAATTAAATTTTTTTAAAAAATAGATTACCTTATCAGTTATTGCTGTGCATGTCCTTGATTGAGAAGCACAGTTTTGAGAAGAGAAAAACTGAAATGTTGGACATTTCGTTATTAAGCCACCAATCGATTAATCAATGATGGCTACTTCCCTTTTACTCCAAAGCTGCTTGGGCTGTTGTAGAAAATATGCAAAGATTGACACCATTCACTGCCTTCCAGGAGCTTGATCTAGCTCCAGGTGCAAGACCAGCCTTGCATTCTACTCTCTGTCTCTGTGAATTTGCCTGTTCTAGGACTTTCTATCAGTGGAATTGTAGAGGATTTCTTCTTTAATGTCTGGCTTGTTTCACTTAGCGATGGGAGGTTTTTGTTTGTTTTTAGCTTTTGCTGTAGGTCATGTGCACTCACTAGGGAAAGAGAGAGAAAAGGAGAAATTACCCTTCGCGGGGGATAGCCGCACCATAATCCCTTCTCTTTCATGCTCCTCTCGGGATTTTGGACACACATGCACATATACCCAGTACGGTTTTCAAGTCTCCGGCTCTGGGACTTGAACTCAGCCATGTGAGAATCCAGTGCTAAACTGCTATGCTCTGCTGGCCTCCGAGATATTTTTCTTTTCTTTCTTTCTTTCTTTCTTTTTTTTTTTTAACGAAAGCATGACATGATTTGGTAACAAAACAGAAATGGAAAGTAGAGCAAGGTGAGATGATTAGGGAAGCATTCGTGGAACAGCAATGCCACTGAGTGGAATACAGGGTTCTGTACAGGGGCCCGATGCAGAGGAGAGAGGACCGTTCTGGTCAGGATGGGGCCACTGGGGATGAGGTGGGGCACTTATGCAGGTAGGGCAGGGGTGTAAGCACTGCTGGGGGAGGACGGCCACATCCTGAGGACCCAGTCCCCTGGGAGGTCCCCTAGCTCTGGAAGTTGAGCCAAGCCTGTGCTTTCTCCTAATCATGGTCTGCATCGCCATCTTCTCCCCTGTGTCTTCCCAGCATCCTTGCTGCTGTTTCTTTTTTTTGGAGAGGTTTTTGCTATAAGGTGCGCACACTTGCCCGAAAGACAGAGAGAGACAGAGAGACAGAAAGAGAAAAATCACCCCCTAGGGGGGATAGCCACGCTGCAATCCTTTCTCCTCCATTCTCCTCTCGGGATCTTGGGCACACATGCATACGCGCCCGGCGTGAGTTTAAGCCGCTGGGTCCAGGACTTGAACCGCGGTTGACTATGTAGGAGTTCAGCAACATAGCCATTATGCTAACTGCTGGTCCCACTGCTGTTTATTTCCACACCTCCAGCCCATCACACAGGAACCTCTTTTGGACAGGACCTGCACGTACTCTGGGGACAGCTTCTGGTTGCCAAAGTGACCAGAGCATCCACAGCGGGCCGTGAAACTTAGAAGAACTCAGAAGTGGGGGATGGGCATTCTTATCGAAGGTTTTCGGTACTGGCGTGTGAGTGTGGGGAGAGCTGATTTTGAAGAGGAGAGGGAAGGTTTGATGAGGGGAAAGATCTTGTTTAGTGACAAACAGCCCAGAGAGAGCAGCTTTGGCATGAATGGCTACAAGACTGCATCTCTGTTCCTGATGGGTTGTCACTTCACACTCTGTCCCTCCTGCCCCCAGATTACCCCTGCTCTGGCATGTTGGGGATGGTGTCCGGACTGATCTCGGACTCCCAGATCACAGCGTCCAACCAAGGCGACAGAGACTGGATGCCCGAGAACACCCGCCTGGTCACCAGTCGCTCGGGCTGGGCGCTGCCGCCTGCGCCCCACCCCTACGTGAACGAGTGGCTGCAGGTGGACCTGGGGGAGGAGAGGATCGTGAGGGGCGTCATCATCCAGGGCGGGAAGCACCGCGAGAACAAGGTGTTCATGAGGAAGTTCAAGATCGGCTACAGCAACAACGGCTCGGACTGGAAGATGCTGGCGGAGGACAGCAAGCGCAAGGCCAAGGTGAGCCCGGCGGGCGTCCCGGTCCCCTTAGACCCAGGACTCCCAGCCTCTCTCTGAGGAAGTGCGCGTTCTTCTTTCTGCAGCCGTGAGATCAGGGAGGTGTGTGATGGGGCCAGTGAGACCCCGTCCTTGGGAGACAGGAATAAGGTGCTGAAAGTGACATGAGAGATGAACCGCCTTGCTGTCCCTGGGGGTGGGACAGGCAGCTCAACACCCAGACAGGAGAGCCGGAGGCCTGGGGACTGACAGCAGGAATCCGTAAGAATTCAAAACGTCTCTGTAAATCCTACCAGAAGTTAGGGTCTCCTCTTTCCTTGACTCACCCACCTCCAGTTTGAGTGCTGTTTTTTTTTTTTTAATTGTGATAAAATAAAATTTAGCACCTTACCTGTGTATGCATGTGTATGTGTGTGTGTGTGTGTGTGTGTGTGTGTGTGTGATGAAGGAAAGTACAACTTTATTGTTAAAGCGCAAAACAAGGAGAGCCGACAGCTCAGGCTAAAAGGCCTGGTCTTCCCGGTGTTCCCACCTTAACCTTTTCTATTTTTTGAGAGAAATTTTTGCTGTAGGGCACACGCAGAGACAAAAAGTGAGACATCACTCCCACCCCCCCCCCCCCCGGGGGTGACCATGCCATAATCCCTTCTCCTCCATTCTCCTCTTGGGATTTTGGACGCGCACACGCACACACACACACACACACACACACAGCGTATTTCAACCCACCGGGTCCAGGAGTTCGGCAACATAACCATAATGCTATCTGCTGGTTCCAGCTACCGTAACTTTTTTTTTCCTTTTTAAGAGAGATTTTTTTGCTATAGAACACATGTGCTTCCCAGAGAGATAGAAACAGAGAGACAGAAAGCAAGAAATCACCCCCCTCGGGGGGATGGCCCCACTGTAATCCCTTCTCCTCCATTCTCCTCTTGGGATTTTGGGCACACACACACACACGCCCGGCATGTTTTAAGCCACCGGGTCTGGGACTCAAACTGCAGTCGACGACGTGGGAGTCCAGCGACGTAACTATTACACCATCTGCTGGTTCCCCACCTTAACCCTCTTAAGTATGCAGTTCGGTAGCATTGAATACATTCGTGCTGTTGTACAGCAACCTCCAGAACTTTCTCATCCTGCAGAACAGAAAGTGTGCACCACTTATCTGCACTCCTCTTCCTCTAGTCCTCGCCCTCTGTGACTTCCATTCTAGTTTGGGTCTCTGAATTCAGATATTCCAGAAGCCTGGGGTAAGCGTGTCACAGGCTATCTGTTCTTTCGTGACCGTCTGCTTCCTTTAGCATAATGTCTTTAAGCCCTATCTGTGTTTTCCGCATGTGTCAGGATTTCCTTCCCTTTTCAGGCTAGGTAATGTCCATTGTATGTTCCTATGACATTTTTCTTTATGCCCTGGTTTGTTGATGGACACCTGGATTGCTTTCACCTTTTAGCTCTTGCAAATAATGCTTAAGTACATTTCTTATGCATAGAAACCTTACATAATGCAACTGGCTCTGATAGTCCAGTGGAAAGAGAAGGGAATCTCATTATAAAAATATTCCAACATTGGGACCAGCAGTTAGTGTAATGGCTATGTCGCTGGACTCCCATGTAGTCGACCACGGCTGGAGTCCCGGACCCGGTGGCTTAAACTCACGCGGGGTGTGTGTGTGCATGTGTGCCCAAGATCCCAAGAGGAGAATGGAGGAGAAGGGATTGCGGTGTGGCCATCCCCCCTGGGGGGTGATTTCTCGCTTTCTATCTCTCTGTCTCTCTCTATCTTTCTGGCAAGCTCATGCACCCTATAGCAAAAAAAAAAAAAACTCTCGAAAAAAATTTCAACATTCATGAAAACACATGATCTGATTTTTTTAAGTTTATTTTATTTTATCCCTTTCAAGAGAGAGAAAGGGAGACAGGTACCCTCGACAGGGTCTCACCACGTTGCTGTCTTTTCCCCACTGCTTCCCAGCCAGCCAGGAACAGGGCACATACAGTCACGACCAGGGTGCTCCGGGCAACCCAGGATCCGAACCCTGGCTCCCCATGTGGCTCCAGTATCGTGCCTGCGTCACCACAGCTGGGCCCATGGTTCAATGTTCTTCACCAAATAGAATCTCCTTGCGTAACTACTTTTTACTTAGGCTACATTTATTTGCACTTCTTGAACACACAACACTGACTTGGAAAGGGCGCAGAGGAGCACTGGGTGGCCCGGAAGCTGGCTGGGGGTTGGTTGCAGAGCCGCCCACAGGCAGCCAGCAGGTCAGGATCTGTGTGCAGGTGGGACTCGTAGGGCGAAGACACTTCTCATACCAACACAGCTGGCCTTTTGGTCTCAGCCTCCCCACCCCTGCTTTGCCCAAGATCTACCCTTCTTGTAAAAAACAAAACAAAACTAAACAACAAAAAAAATGATTTTAGCTCACTGGAGGGAATATGACCCTCACTCCCACTCTAAACAAGTGTGGGAATACAGCTTAATAATAGAGGCAAGCCAAAGACATTGCAGGCAGGGAATGAGCCGAGTGGTGCCACCAGCTCTGCTCCCCCCAGTTGTGGGGACTCCGAGGGGACCACCCTGTCCTCTAGGACCATCGGGCCACCCCTGCCCTCATTAGCTGGCAGTTTCTAATACACCGTGAGCATCACCCTGGACCACATGCACCTACCTTCCGTGCTAAGTCCAGTTCATTTTCCCCTTTCGCGTCTGCCCCTCTTGTTTTGGGAAAAGAAAAAGTAAAGGGAGTTTAGGGCACCCCAGTCCTTTGGTAAGCCAGTCTCCCCGAGGCTCCAGCGCCGTGACTTCATCGCAACGTGCGAATGTGCTGCAAATCGGCCACTTCCTGGAGCCTCTGCGGTGGCAAGCTGCACTGTTGTGACATGTTCTTCAACACCAGGCTCTGAGAGAGAAGAAAACAAATCACCATCTGCTTCTGATAGGAGGCATCAGACGCTTCCTATTCTTCGCTATCTGATCCCACGTTTGCAGTCGAGTCCAAAGCTCTCGCCCCCGTGTGGTAAATAGGGTATAGAATTCCACCAGAAACCGAGCCGGCACACGTGTTTCGACTTTAGCAGAACACGCCCCTCAATATTGGTTGAACGTGTGAGGCTTTATTCCTAAAATATGGTTGTATCCATCATTATCATCTTCCTGCGATATTTAAAACCATAAGAGCTTCCCGATTGTTTTCCTAGAGCCTGATCCGTGACTCCTAAAACACCCTTGCAGTGAAACAAATCTCTACGCTGAAAAAACAGAAGCGATGAAACCCTCCATTTCAGGCCTGAACCTATTTCTAAATTATATCATGGTATTTAAAACATATTATATTTAACTGGAGAAACAAGGGTTACCTGTGATGGAAAAGCGAAATGAGCACCCTGTTTTGTGAAATGAAATAGCATGTGTCGAACTTAAAACCCTCTGTGCCCTTCCTCACTCCCTGCCCCAGATAGTGCATGGCAGACAAGGGATGTCAGAGTCTTGGAATTAACTAGACTTTGCAGGATCAGATAGTAGATCCAGACACTCCAGCCCTCATCTTCTCATACATGACGAGAAGCAGAACACAGAGATAATTCATACGCAAGTGTATGCTATCAAAATAGCCCACTTCCATATGGGCTTTCAGAGCTAATCTTCTTCTGCCCAGCTCAGCAGCGACAGCTTTTATAACGTATGTACGTGGCGTTCCTTCTTTGCTCAGGTTACAATGAAGAGAGGAGTCTGGGATTCCACAGAGATAAATGCTTTTCTCCTGTGATCTTTGGAGTTCCCACAGCCAGAACGTGCATGTATAGTAATGGTATTTTCATTCTAATCAGCATCTTAGTGACAACAGCTTAATTGGGCCTTGTGATAACGTATGTCAGGTTCTCAATTACTGGCAACCGTTGCAGTCCTAACTAGAGTGCAGAACTCTGATAGTGAATTTACTATTGGAAAAAAGAGAAAGGGAGAGAGAGAGAGAGAGAGAGAGAGAGAGGAGGAAGCTTTAATCGGAAGAGGCAGATCTATGTTAACCATGCATTTTTAGATTCCTAGAGGCTGTTCTGAGTTTGAAAAGGCCAATTAATCAACCTCTAGAACTCAGACTCCCCCTGGTCACACGGCAGCCTACGCGTCCTGTCTGCCTCCGTGAACGTGCTCTCGCTGTTTTGCCATGACATTCCACCACTGGGTGACCACGTCTTCGCCTGGTTTAGGGTGTCTTCACCCAGCTGTGGGGTATGCGTCCCACTCCTGACTGACAGGGCCTAGGGCTGGCCAACCACTCACCTCATCTTCCAGATCTAATAGACCAATTTACATTATATTAAAGACAAATTAATGAAATTAAATGTGTGGCCTTGGGCATAGACATTCTTGGACTGCGGTGTTGTAGTAATAAGATGAGGAGACTGGTCTACATGGTTTGAAGGGCAGAGGCGTCATGCTGGAGTGGTTATGGGCACCCGTTAAGACTGGTTCGAGCCCCACTCTGCCACTTGCTATCCACATGGCCGTGGGCAAACTCCTCGATCTTTCTGTGCCTCAGTTTCCTGGTCTGTAAAAGGTGGATAACACTAGAATTTATATCACAGGGTTGTCTCGAGGACTAAACGCCTTCATGTAGTTCCGCACTTAGAACAACGTGTTACACCGGAAACATCATACTGGGTTGGGTATAAACGGACATTCCCTGTGATAGACCATTCTATATTTCTAGTGCCCCCTCCCTCTCCCGTTCTGGATGGGATTAGAGTCATGTTAGGAAAAGAGGATATAAAGACGTTTACCTATTTCTTGCACAAGAAAATGGGCCCAGTATTTGCTCCATTTTTTCACTGTTCCACTCAGGGATTTTGACCATCCTGTCACTGTATGAATACAATCGGAAATAGAACAGTCCAGTGACAGCACTGCCACGGAAAATATCACAGTGAACTTCAAGTTAGGGACATCCAAAGAGATGCCTTTGCAGTTCAACCCATAGTCAGTACCTTACTTCATAGTCAAGCCTCGACTGACTTTTCCGAGTCGAGGTTCTTATCTACAGATGCCTCCAATGGAGGGTACTTCGTAAGTAAACAGCGATTTCAATGGTTGGAGCAACCCAAGGTCTCGAATAAACAGCATTTGCACTACATTCAACTTATGATCTCCTACTTGAGAAGTTTAATTCCTCCCTTTTCCAGAGAACCAAGTTGCAGCAAAACTAGCACCCTCCCACTGAAGAGAGTGGAATGAGACCAGTTACTGACAGTGCTTCGAGAAGTGGCACATTCTCCTCCTGAGCAATCTTCCTTCACTTCAAGGAAGTGATAAATGTGCCACTTCTCCAAGGCACATCAGCATCTCATTTTAAAAATTACTACTGGGGACCAGCAGTTAGCATAATGGCTATGTTGCTGGACTCGTGATTCGAGTCCCAGACCTGATGGCTTAAACTCACACTGGGCGCGTGTGCATGCGTGCCCAAGATCCCGAGAAGAGAATGGAGGAAAAGGATTGTGGCATGGCCATCTCCCCCCACCCCCCGGGGGGTGATCTCTTGCTTTCTGTCTTCTGTTTCTTTCTGTCTTTCTGGTGAGCGCACATGCCCTATAGCAAAAACCTCTCCCCTCCCCCCCAATAAAAACTATTTTAGTTTCACTATGGGGTGAGTGTGCTCACCAGAGAGAGAGAAAGAGGGAAAGTGAGAAATCACCTCCTCCCCTGCCACAAGGAGGAAGACCATGCCACAATCCTTTCTCCTGCATTTCCTTTCAGGATTTTGGGCATGCATGCACACATGCCTGGCATGTTTTTCAAGCTACCAGGTCTGGGACTTGAACTGCACAGCTGGCTTTTTGGGATCCAGCACCTTAACCACCACATTGCCCACTGGCCCCCTAGCATATCATTTAAAATGTGTCTAGGTCAATGCTCAGCTTCTGGTACAGCCTCAGCGGGCACTCCAAGGTGTCTGAGAAACTGCATCTGTCACTCAACGCCCAATTACCTTTTCCTTCCTCCTTTATGAAAGGATGTAAGCCATTTTAGATGTGGTGGAACGAGGCCTCTTTCTCTGCCCTATTAACAGTCCTAAGAAGGAAAGAAACAGCTGCAAAGGAAAGCCTTTTTTTTCTTTTCTTAATAACCTGAGTTTTTCATGCTTCGCAGTCTTTTGAGGGCAACAACAACTACGACACACCTGAGCTGCGGACGTTTCCACCTCTCTCCACACGGTTCATCAGGATCTACCCCGAGAGAGCCACTCACGGGGGACTCGGGCTGCGAATGGAGCTGCTGGGCTGTGAAGTGGAAGGTAATTACAGTTTCCAGCGTTCCGTCTTTTGGTTTCCTCCTTTTTTATTTTCCTTTCCATGCGCTCATGCCCCTGATGGTGCTGTTGGAAATTGCCACCTTTCCCTGGGCGGGCCTGCCTCTGTCCTGCCAGTCAGGGAGGCCCCGTGTTCCAGCACGTACCATGGAGCTGCCCCTCGGAATCCGACCTCTGCCTTCAACACTCGCATCACTCCGGCTCTGTGAGGTTGTTTCTTTGACTTTCTTTTTTAAAGACATGAATCAAAGTTAAATTCATGAAATATAAAAAGAACCGTTTTAAAGTGGACAGTTCAGAGACGTTTAGTGCATTCGCAGTGTGGTTGTACAGCCTCCACCTCCATCCCGTTCGAGAAGGTTCCCATTGCTCCACAGTAAACCTCTCACCAGTCACGTGGTTCCTTTTCTCTCCACCCCTCAGCCCTCCCCTGGTAACCACCGATTCCTCTGACTCTTAAAATTCTGATTGGAGGTCTATGTCTGATCCAACTTTCTGTCCACGGTGTTAAGTGCCGTCACACAGAGCAGGAAGCAGCATTTCCCAGCCTGAGACCTCCAGAAACTAATGGATGAATTTCTTAAGCAGCTTAAACAAAACTTCACATGGGATAATGTCTGAAAGTACAGCGAGGCCTGCTTAAAGAGGCTATTGCGTAAACTTAGGCCATTGTAGGAGGGTCCTACCAAGGACAGATTTAGTTCATACCTTGACCTCAGAACCCTCTGTCTTTCAATATGGAATGGAGGAAGCCAGTGCTGGGGTGGGTTATTGTACTGCGTACTGCGTTTGTTCGTTAGAACTCCCATCTGCCTTAGATTTGGGCATGAATGGGAAACCTTATACGGGCTTTCCTACCCCATAGAAGTCTTTCTCCAGGTCGGCTCAAACAGGTCTGTCGTTGGTACCCAGATGTTAATCAATGGAGCACACGCTCATAGTCGTTTTGAAGAATGCTTTTTAATATCACCTTTTCGTGGTTTCGGAATTATTTGTGTTTCAAGCTACCCAAATCTAATTACATTCCTGAGCACATTAAGTACCCTAAAACTTTTCTTACGCTCTACAGACTCTCAAGCTATCCATCAGCACGCTATTGAATAATTCATAGCTGTTTTCCTATGTGTTTATTTAAAAGCAGGCCATTATCTCCCATTCTTCACTGTGGGGTTGTTTCCATCTCTACAGTCATGTCCTAGCCCTCTGAATTATCTAATCACTGTCAACACAGACCAAGAATGACCATGTGCCAGGGCTTTGGTAAAGATGCCAAGAAAGAGAAGGGATGGGCACGTTGAACCGACCGCAGACACGTGCGCTGAGCTTACTGCAAAATGTGGTCATCTGGAAAAGGGAGTCTGCTGCTCAGACACAGGGCTCGAGCCTGGATTCTGGAAGCAACCCTGATCTAGGCGGTGGGGTGAATGGATGGTTGAAAGGCTGAGCCCGGTGGCCGTCCGCCCGCGTCAACTCTAGTGTGGTAGATGGCTGGGGAAGGTATTAGCCTACAGATGTTTCTGAGCACTCATGACAGTGAGGAAGTTACCTGAGCCATGTGAGAAACCAACATCCGGGAAAGTAATGTCAAAGTTTTCTAACAGAATTGGTGAGAGGGAGTCTTTTCTCCTCCCTTAAATCACTTAACAGGTCCTTTTTTTTTGGAGAGAATTTTTTTTGCTTTTGGGCCCATGTGCTCGCCAGACAGAGAGACAGAAAGTGAGAAATCACCACCCAGGGGCGATGGCCACGCCGCAATCCCTTCTCCTCCATTCTCCTCTCGGGATCTTGGGCATGCACGCACACGTGCCCGGTGTGAGTTTTAAGCCACCGGGTCCGGGACGCAAACCACGGTCGACTACATGGGAGTCCAGCGACATAGCCATTATGCTAACTGCTGGTCCCGACAGGTCCTTGTTAAATATCTGTATTGTGCCTGTTTAGACCTCCAAAGAGATACAGAAAGGGGATGAGGTTCAGTGCGGTCTTCAGTGAGCGGCCATCTGGTTTGGAGCTAGAAGTCGTACTTACATAGCCAGAGGGCCGGCTCCGTGGTGCTGCCATGGTGCGCTGTTCGAGAGAAGCAGATCCTCCATGGTGACTGACTCGGACTCACATCTCTGGCCTTGTCAGTCTAAAACATGCTGGGCACACATGTGAAGACCCAGAACCTGACGTGCTTGAGGGCTGGAGGACTGAAGGGATGTGACCAGACCCTCCAGAGGGTCCTCATCTGTGTTTCACTATCATGTGTGTGTGCATGTGCACTCTCAGGAATAAAGAAAAACTGGAAGAAAAAGAAAGAAAGAAAGAAAGAAAGAAAGAAAGAAAGAAAGAAAGAAAGAAAGAAAGAGAGAGAGAGAGAGGGAGGGAGGGAGGGAGGGAGGGAGGGAGGGAGGGAGGGAGGGAGGGAGGGAGGGAGGAAGGAAGGAAGGAAGGAAGGAAGGAAGGAAGAAAGAAAGGAAGAAAGAAAGAAACAGAACCACAGAAGATAACATATTTTCAAATAATGAACTTGGAGCAGAAAAATCATTCACTTTCTGCTTTCTTGAGTTTAATCTAGGCACGATCATGGGCCATTTTTCCCTGGGGATCCCTCCTTTATAAACACCGTAAAGAATGCAGAAAAATCAGCAAAATGAAGACAACTTTTAAAATGCTTGGGGCCAGCAGGTGGTGTAGTGGTTAGGACACTGAACTCCCTGCATGGCCAACTGTGGTTTGAGTCCCAGACCTGGTAGCTTGAAACTCAAGCCAGGCATGTGTGTGCATGCCTGCCCAAAATCCCAAGAGGAGGATGGAGAATGGATTTCTCTCTCTTTTTTTCTCTCTCTCCCTGTCTCTCTCTGTGTCTCCAACGAGACCACGTGCCCTGTAACAAAAACCTTTCTAAAAGTAAATAAATAAAATATGATTAAGCACATGATTAAGGGCAAGGACAGCTTAGAGAAGACACTCTGGATTGTCAGAAAGGAGTCTACTGAGTCAGTGGCAGAGACGAATGAAACTCAGAGTAGGTGCGCCTGCATTGTTCAAGTGTGGATGGCAGACCTAAATGGGTATGTCTGAAACCTATGCAGGGTGCATTCCTAGTTAAGGTGGGCTGTGTTTGGGCAGCTGATGAAGTCGAAACTTAGTTGCGTTTCCACATCCATCCTAACTTTAAGCAGTACTAGAGCACAGTAATGAACAGTGTCAGATTTGTCTTGAGAACCAGCAGTGAGCGGCACTTTCCTACTGGCCAGAAGCTGTATCAGAACAGAAACCCCCATTTCCCACATCTTGTTTGCTTCGCAGACATCAAGAGAACTGTGCATTATCTCAAGTCTCGTACAGTGAAATGTAATGCCGAAAACTGTAAAATATTAAACAGATTGCAAAAATGAGTAACAGGCTGAAAAAAAAAATAGGCTGAACTAAATTTAGAGAACTTCAAAAGCAGTCTTTGATTAATGTTGGCTACTTTTCAACTACAAACTCAAAGAGACGGGGATAACTGCCAGTGGTGGAATGCAGTCCTCCAGAGTTCAGGTGGAATGACCCCAGGATATCTGAGATAGCTCCCCTCACACACCTGCTCGAGAGAGAGCTCCCCAGTTGGGAAGCTGCTCACAGAGAAACGCAACGACTCTTTAGTAAAAGAGCTATATTGCGGCAAATCTGAATGTCAAGACTCTCTCTTGGGAAAAAAAAAATGATAAACTTAGCAAACTTAGTAAACACTAGGCATGAAAGAAGTCATGAGTGAGTTCCCTGGCACCTTGCAAAAGGAAGGGAAAACAGTTCAGGCAAAATCTCTATCATTGAAATGCTCAACTCCTGGATCATGGGTAAATAGCCAATGAGAATTCAAAAGCTTTTCAGAAAAAGGATGTTTATGTAGGGAACCACGTGTAAAATGCCAGGGCGGACAACACTACCCAGCAGAGGTGGATCTGACACCAGACCCAAGCAGTTTCTGAGGCACCCTGCAAAACCCAAGTATATTTAGTTCCTGAAAGAGACAAATCATGCCCCTGGCCTTTTTCTTACTACAGAGTTGAGTTTTCTGCAGAAGTATTAACAGATTGAACAAGCGGAGGCTTGAGAATACATTTCAGAGGTGTGAGATAACGATCGGGGTCTCGTTTCAGCACCGACAGCTGGGCCGACCACTCCCAATGGGAACCTGGTAGACGAGTGTGATGACGACCAGGCCAACTGCCACAGCGGGACAGGTGACGACACCCAGCTCGCAGGTGCAGAGACCACCCTCAACCCATTGCTGTGGCGTCCATGCATGTCGTAGTCGGGACCAGCTCACGCCTGTGTGTTCTCCTGGTCCACGTGGGGGTGGGAAGAGCGGCAGCCCTGCCGGACACGTGCATTTTCATTTCCTCGTGTCATCCGTTCACGCACCGTGTTCTTAATAGCCACAGCCATTTGCAACCATGATTTGAGCCATTTTCAGAGCCAAGGGCTAGGATTACCTTAACCGAGTGAGAATTTCTTCCTGGCTAAATGTGCTAACAGATCCTCATCTTCATACTCGAACTCCTCCCCAAACACAAGCACCTGCCCGCACCGCCCCCATCCCTAGGTAACCACACACTCGAAAATGTTTACTTTCCTTTTCTAATGAGTATGAAATTTTTTGAGTGGATCCTCTATCCAACTAATTGATGAAATTAGGCTGGTATTTGAAATGTGGCTTTTAAGTTGGGATTTTGTAAATTATTTTCCACTTAAATGTATAAAGGTGGAATTAGTTGTTATTTCACATCACCACTGACTAGCAAATGCGTTAGAAACAGTGCCCGCCAGCCGCCTCACTAATTAATCTAGAGTGTTGCACTCGAATCCCTAAAACCCTAAAAACTACACAGTGACCTTCTCTTCCACTTAGGAAGGCAGAGGAAATATTAGGCAAGTGGGGAAATGGGATTGCACCATTTGGAAACTGGCCAAGCGGCTAGGATTTTCACCCAATTGTTGTGAAAGGTATCGTGGGACTTGACTGCTACCTGGTTCAAAATGCAGTTTCCTATCGCATTGGATGCTCAGTGCAGATTAAACACGAGCCCTGGATTGCAGTCTGTATTTTCTTTTTTCTTTTTTCTTTATTTTTGGAGAGGTTTTTGCTATAGGGCACGTGCACTTGCCAGAAAGAAAGAGAGAGAGACAGAAAACTCGAAATCACCCCCCAGGGAGGATGGCCATGCCACAATCCCTTCTCCTCCATTCTCCTCTCAGGATCTTGGGCACACACGCACACATGCCCAGTGTGAGTTTAAGCCACCGGGTCCGGGACTACATGGGAGTCCAGCGACATAGCCATTACACCAACTGCCGGTCCCTGCAGTCTGTATTTTCATCCAGAAGGGACTCAGAGAGCCGACATAATTCATTTCCATGAGCAACACTGAAGGTGCTGCCATGTAACTTTAGAACAGGACCATGGTATTGGCTAATGTTTTTGTGCAAAACCTGGAAGAAAATGTCCAACAGTACATCTTCGATTACTTCAAAAGCTCTCCCCTGGAGGAGCAAGACAGCTCTGTACTCTGCGATAAAATAAAGGGGGAAGGAATAATAATAATAATAATAAAAGTCTAGCCCAGAAATGTAGTACCACAAGCTGGGTTTCCATTTAAATCTCACCTCCTAAAGCTGTCTCCCTCCTCACTTCCAGGATCATACTCACATTCATGTGGTCCATAAAGGTAGCAGGGCTCTGGGCTTTTGAATGCAAATTTTTCTGTATAACTAGCCACAAGCTGCAAAAATTACTCTAATTAATGCAGAGGCATTTTCTGTGTAAGATGCGAAGTTCAAGTTGAACCCCCTCCAGCTGGTGTAAAAACCAGAGTGCCATTCCGAGTGCCAGTGCCTGTGGGACCTTCCCCGGCTGCCTGTGAGCACTCGCAGCAAACCTCAGGCTTTCTGCAGGCCCCGTCACACATCCGTCGTGAAATTCCTCGTAAAAGGAACCATCGCGGCCTACAGTTTGCAGTTGCCCTCTGGCGCAGGGGGTCTTGTCTTTACAAACCCTAAAGTGGTCAGTGAACATCCATTAGAAACAAAGCCTCAGATTTGCTCTGCGTAGACAACCGGCCTGCTCAGATTTGCTCTGCGTAGACAACCGGCCTGCTCATTTCTGTCTGAGCTCATGACTGAATCCATTGAAAGCAAGGCCTTCGGATGAAAGAGGGCAAAAACGGTGGCCTGGAGCAAGTCGCGTAGGGCAGCAAGTTGCACACCCCAGAACGGGGTCCTTTATAGAGGGGACACTGAAAGCCCGTTGAAGTTTAAGCTTTGCTTTACTTACGGTGTTTAAAATCATTTCTTGGATGGGTAGAAAGAAAATTTATTCTAATTTCATTTTTTACGTATTACTACGGCAAGAAGAAAAAGTTATTTTCTTAGGCTGATGCATTGGTCTCAATAATTCCATAGATATATGCATGGACTGAGAAGCTTTCCGGGTGTTGATCATGCCATTTTGCTTCCCTGTCAAGGAGAGGTGATATTTACAAGGCGGTCCCATACTTTGTATTCATTGAATGCATTAAGGCCTTTTTGTTTTCCTTTTTCTTTTTGAAAAAACCCTATGTTGCTTTTTGTTTTCTGAAGAAGGCTGTGCTCATAAATTGCTGTTTACAAGGAGCAGCGAGCTCACAGGACACCCCATCTCAGCAACACACCTGGGTGCTCATGCAACTCTGCACCCTTTAACTAAATCTTGTCACTGGTTTTACAGTCAGAGCGAAGAACACTCCGGCTGTTCGGGGCAGTGAGACCAAGGGCGCTCTTCCTTTACCTCTGATAGGCGGGAACACGGACAATGGGCTCCATGTTGTCCTCAGCTCTGTTTAGTCCCTTAACGCAGATGGTCTGGATTTAATTTCTTCTCCTAAGGTGACCTATTTGAATACAGAGGGGGAGAAACATTTAGCAAAATGCTCAGTCCTAAGGAACAGCGCTGAATTCCGGAATTCCGGTGTCTGGGCAAGAGGGGAGTGCTTGCTCTCGAAGCTGGCTTGCCAAGGTGAAAATTCACCCCGAAGTTACTCATTTCCAAATGCCTTTGAAGTCATTAGATAATACAATTGGCTTCAAAGGCACCAGGAGGCCAAATTTCACATCCACATCAGAGCTGTGTGTACCCAACGGTGGAATTTGGCTCCCAACCTATAACAAAACCGATAATGCATATCGGTTTTAAAAAGTGAATTTTCACCTTGAGCCCTTCTCCTATAAGACCACTGGGAACAGAATGCTAATGTATGCTGGCCTCCCTCCAATTCTGCCATTATAGACTCACCTTCTTAACCCAGAATATATATAATCCCTTCTTCCTGGGGCCTGCCGCGTGGAGGCCACGCGTGTGACCGCCCGCCCAGCAATATTTACTGGGAGAGCAGGGCGAGCTGACTCGACGCTGCAGTCGGTCAGCTCAGAACCCTGAAGACCATTCCAAGAGCACAGTTTTACAGCTCTCCGACTCATGTGTGGATATGTGGCGTGATTTCTAATCGGGGACAGCTATAGGACCAGTCGGGCCCAAATAAACATTACCGCAGATCTGTACGGAATGACGCGGTTGGAACGTGGCAGCGAGGGCAGCGTGTCACCTCCTCCATCACCTGCCGTCATGGTCTCAGCCTCCCCAGGCCCTCCCCCGTCGGCCTGGTGCTTGTTCCCTCGGGATAACAGACCCATGTCCTCTATCACCTGCGTCATAGGCATGCGGAGGAGAGGAGGCTTTCTCAGTGCCTAGGAATGAAAGGCAGTTGTTTTCCAAACTTAGTGGGCTGTAAGACTCACCTGAGGTGCTTTCAAAAATACAGATTTTAGGGAGGCCAGGGAGTACCACGGTGGGAACATAAGTGGACCCCGTGGCAAAAGTCCTGGATTCATGACCCGGGACCTTCCAGAGCGTACCAGGCATGCACGCCTGCGGTTCGGGATGGCGCTAGCTGGGGCGAATCATGGCACGGGAACCCTGTCTCTCTGTCTCTCCACCTCTGTCTCTGACTCTGTCATGGAAGAAGTAAATAAACCTTTAAAAATTAAATTCAGTCTTAAAACAAGACAGGTTTCAAGGCCATGTGCCTATTCTGATCCTGTTGGATCTAGAGAGGACGGGTGGACAGGAAACTGCAGTTTCTACCAGCGTTCAGGTGATTCTCATGGCTGGCCAAGTTTAGCAGCATGACTTTAAAACAGAAGTCTAACGATGCATCGTGGGATCGAGAAAAGAGCTGAGATGGAGAAGAAGAGAGGGTTGAGCCAAGTCTCCACAGGGCACAGCCTCTCCCTGGCCAGGAGTTCCCAGTAAGCCCAGACCAATTGGACCATGTTCGGCGCTGTGTAGTCTTCCGGTGCCTCGGGGCTGTGACAACATCTTTCTCTCTGTCCCCTTTCCTGGCCTCCTCCTCCAGCTTTGCCACGCCACAGGCTGGGCAGAGTGTGTGTCCTTGGGGGAAAAAAATGACTACAGCAGCAAAAAGAGGAGGAGCCACTACCTTCCACTCTAGACTTCCCATTTTTAAAACAGATTGTGGGAAGTAGCCTTGCAACTCCCCTGAAGGCTCGCTTCTGAAGCCTCAGAGAACGATTGGAAGCTTAGAGGTCTAGGTCAAGTCTCATGCCCGGTCACTGAGGACGTTCAGAGACTTTTGTTTTTCACTGCTGCAGTTGCATGTCGTGCTGGGTCCGCAAATCAGTGAATGACCTTGGAGCACAGTCGCAAACTCTCCCTGCCTTCTGGACTCCTTATAAAGAAATGTGCGGGGGCCCTGCCTGGCAGCCTAGTGGTTAAGGCAGCGGCATCCCACGTGGCCAGCTGCACAGCTTGCATCCCAGACCTGGCTGCTTGAAAAGATCACGCCAGGTGCATGTGCATGCATGCTCAAAATCCCAAAAGGAGAGTGGAGTTGAAGGGATTGCAGTGTGGACATCCCCCCGGGGGTTACTTTCTCACTTTCCTTCTGTCTCTCTCTCCCCGCCTCCCTCTCTCTCTCTGTGAATGCACCCACCCTATAGCAAAATTGTTTCAATGATTCATTCGAAGCTGATATCTTGACAAGCAAAATTTAAATGAAAGAACAACAGTGGAATTAAAGGAAGGGTGTTCTTTGGAGAATGTTTGCCTCTAATAGATGTGTAAGCATACGACGTTTATGGCTGTCAATCGCCTACCCTTTTCTGACATTCGCGTGTTACTGGGTTTGTTTTGCAGGTGGGACCACTGCGCTGACCACAGAAAAGCCAACCGTAATAGACAGCACGCTGCAATCAGGTACCTAATGACATGCCGGCTGTTTCCCCTGTCCTCCTGCAGAGTGTGTGGCTGTGCTTGTCGGTTTCCGCTTCCCCAAAAGGCCTCGAAGGAGGGATGCCACGCAGCATCTGGTCTCCAAGCGTGAGCCGTAAACATTGCTTTCCTTTCATCCACATGTACGTGCAGCAGGCAGGGAGCTTTCCTGCTCCATCAGTAATTGCCAAATGGTGACAATCCCAGCTCTCAACCGGGGGAACTCCGCAACATACTTTGTTTAAACGCGCACATCTAGGACATGGACTGTGTTTGCAAACTCAGGGAGAGGGAAATCGCACAGGCAGCAGCCCGACTATTTATTTTCATCACAATTCTGCAAAACCGAGACAGGCAAAGTTTGTCAGTTTTGCCTGCCACAGAGTTGGCAGTTTTACAGCAGTGGGCGGGCCACGAAACGGGGTTCAGGAAACCGCAGTTTATAATTGTGCATGGGGAGAGGAGCACCCTCGGGAATTGCACCTCCTCGTCCTTTTATTAATAGAAAAGCCTAACGACTTTTAAAGCCCTCGCTTTGGTGTTTATCAGAGGCCGGCTCCAGCTAGATGGCCGTCTTCCTCTTGCTGGCCTTTGTTTTTTGTTAGTATTCTGTGAAATTCTTCCCCACAGACTCACACGAAGGGAAACAGTCAGTATAAGCAATCAGAGGTTTTAAATACTTTAAAGTTAATCATTAGAGCAAGGTGAACAGGTCAGATTTCCAGCTTCTCCTGTTTCCTTTATTGAAGCTCACTCGGCCTTGGCCTCCGCAGTCATTTATTAATGGGGCGTGTGGTGTATATCAATGTTTCCTCAACAGTATGACACGGCCCGGCTAGGCAGAGAGTAGAAAGGCCCACGCTAATTAGTATGCTTCCTTAAAGGATGCTGTCACCATTGACCTGATTAAACTGCAAAACCAACTTCTCTTCGTTTGTACTTAACCCCCAGTTTCCCTGTGGTATGTGCAGGTTGACAGAATTCCTGCTCCTATACGCCCAAACACCCCCAAATACCAAAAGGTGAAACAGAACAGCAGCCGCCTCAATTCCCCAAATGCTGTACTTCTACACCTATCTTTTTAAGCTATAAAACGTGGCCTCCAGGTATTGGAGCGCCAGCCCATGGATCTACCTCTTGAGGCAAGCCTTGCCCTTTCTATCTGTTCTGAGGGTTCTCAGCCCTTGGAATGATTTTCTGTGGAGAAGGGATAGGAAGCAGCAGTTGGATTTTTGGGACCCTCGGGAATGCGGAAGAGTTATGAGGTGAAATTAGAGAGTTTTGATAATGTAGTGAATAGTTAAACTGTTGTTTTAGTTTCTTCTCTTGCAAAAGAGATATTTAAAGCCACTGTGAAGTTGCCAACTAATTTGTTTCATCTTGAATCCCTCTGTAGGATAAAAGACAAGTCATTCCTGCTTTACCTTCTTACTGCCCAATGAAAGAACTAGGAATCACTAAAAATACAAATAAAAGTTTGGACCAGCAGATGGCATAATGGCTATGTTGTTGGTCTCCCACACAGCCCACTGCCATTTGAGTCCTGGACCAGGCGGCTTAAAACTCACACCAGGTGCATGTGCATGTGTGCCCAAAATCTTGAGAAGAGAATGGAGGCAAAGGGATTGTGGTGTGGCCATTTCCCCTGGGGGGCGATTTCTCACTTTCTGTCTCCCTCTGTCTCTCCAGCGGACGCATGTGCCCTATAGCAAAAGTCTCTCTCTAAAAAATAAATAAATAAACATTGACAAACTGATGTGGCAAAAGTGGAAAGCTGTATCAGTTCCCAAAACTTAGATAGTCCTCCCTAAATGAGGAAGGTCTCTATGATCCAGGCAGGAATGAATTGTTTAGCAGATTTGATTTGTGTGTGACCTTGATGCCTCTCACATGATGGCTTCACAGAACTCAGGGCCATCTGTCCTCTCATGGGGTCTGGTGTGGTCTGAGGGCAGGTGTGCAGGTCGTAAGCCAGTAGACCCAAGGTTGCTCCCATCTGAGCAAGTTCAGGTCAAACCACGCAGCTTACCGACAGGGTGGTCTGATCCTGCTTGAATTTCATGGTCAGCTCAGAGTCCTTTACAAATCAACTTGGCTTCCTGTTTTTCCATTGTCTGAGTCATAATCTGGGCTCCAAGCCTTTCGTTTGTGGGCAGTGGACGGTCTGACCTTTTTGGGAGGTGTTCCGTTCATGGTCATCTTTTGGCTCCCCCAGTGCACTGAAGGCTTCCTGAGAACCTGAGTGTGCTCCGAGTCAGAGGTCGGCTCTGCCGCTGGCCAACTTCAAAGCATTCATCCAGTGGGGGATTCACCGCGCCCAAATTTGGGGCCACACCCTTTGGCAGACTGCTGACGTTTCAGGCATCTTCACAAGCAGCAGTAAATCAGACCCTAAACTGTCAACATAATTCAGTTTTGCTGAAGACATGATAGACTCAAGCAGAGTCTTAAGATTTCATTTTGAGGATTCTTATCAATATAATGAAGTCAGTAGGCATATCATATTCATATACTTTCTGGCTTGTAATCAGATGCATACAAGGCTATTAATACTCTGCCAAGAACTGATGAGAACGCTGCGTTTTTAATCCAGCTCTCTCTGGTGAGGGCTCTAACCTCCTGAGCATCCTCAAACATTCCCATAGCAGCTCAGAGCGTGTTCATGACCTGTGATGACACAGGCCTTGGTACATCCACTTATTTGGACTGGAGTTCCAGTCTATGGAGTTCCAGTCTGTAAGCAAGCTAACATACTCAGTCGACGTTGAGGATACAAGATTCAAAATCAAACCCTTGTGCACGGATGGCGCTAATGATTGGACTGCGGGCAAGAAGGGTTCAGCTAACGCAGCTGGTGTCTGCTCACAGAGGCTATAAATTTGTTTTAAGTTCAGAATATGGTTTCCTGCTATTTTTAAGAGTCAGAAAGGGATTTAGCCAGATTATTCTCATTGAATTTAATGAGGATTGTGTGCAGTTACAGGGCCTGGGTAATATTTTGAAAACTTAAAAGGTCAATAGCCCTATAGATGAATTGTATTTGTCCATTTGCCTTTTTACTCTTCCTCTCCCTCTCATTTTCGTCTCTCCTTCTCTTTCTCTTTTTTTTTCCCTTATTCCTTTCCATAAATGTTTATGGGTATTTTGTATGTTTAGTCACTTTCCTAGCCAGGCTTGAATTTTCAGTGTTCTGCAACCCTCCCCCACAAACCACATGGATTTAAAGACATTGCATTTACATAAACAAGATGACCATCAGTTCTATGATTGTGAAAGGAGGTCAGGGAGGAGTAAAGAACCAAAAGTTAGAGCCATCCCCCTTGTTGACTCACAGGATTGGAAAGGACATTGAGAGGAAAGGCTATGCACTGCCATCTGGCACAGCAGGAAAAATGCCTAAAACATCCTTTCAGGCAAAGCTGTCCCATGTCCTGATCATTACAAAAATACCCGAGTTCGTGTACTGGGTTGTCAGAAAAGTCTTGGTGTACTGAAATGTGTCTTGACTCTTCCCAACAACCCAATATTTCATAATATTATCAGAATATCAGTAGCCGATGGACAGCGTAGATTTCTGTACTGTATGATAAGTGTAACGTGTTACAAGGCAGGCATAACCAGAAACGTGTGTGCCGTAACGGTTTTCTGCTCTCCTGTGTATGCATGTCTTACAAAGTACATCTAAGGAGAAAAATCAAAACCACACAGAGATTAGCATTTTCCAGTATTAACATTTTCTAGCCTGAGATTAGGCAACGATACATTCCAGGGAAGTGGGCGTTGACATCCGAGGTTGCCCAACCATTCAGTCATCGTCTGTTGGCTGGACTTCATCTGCCTAATTCAATCTTGCTGCACGAAAGTGTGGTCAATTTTGGAGAGGGTTCTCATGCCTTAAGAAGTCCTGTTTCATGGTTATGATAGACCAGACATGAAATCTATCCCTCCGATGGCACGATAGCTGTGAAATACAGTCCTTTGGCACTAGCTGACGGTGCTCACGTTATAGACATCACATGGCTTCCTAGTTTACTTGCCCAGATTACTGGCTCTCTCTCCTCTTGGGAGGTCACGTTGTCATTGGGAGTATCCATTCTGCTCAACTTTGACAACATTTGGTGGGTTTCTTCCAAAATTTAACATTAGCATTTGACAGGAGTTCTTAGAAACTAAAAATGCAAACTAAGTCATTCATATCTAGTCAATAAATATTTCCATTAAAATGTCTTCTGCCATTATGAAAGAGGGGAAGGGGCAATGGAGACCAGGAATGGAGGAGAAAGTAACATACTTTCTGCTAAACTCTTGGGCAGGTTAAAGGAGAGCTCAAAGCGAGATTCGGTCTCAGCCTGACCTTATACAGCATATAATACCAGACTTCTCTTATCCTACATAGGGCTTCCCGAGGCTTATTTTCAAGTTCAGTTGGCCAGATGCCCTAGGTGCCTTTCTGTCTGTTTCAATGCTGCCACCTTGTGGATTACCTAAACGCAGTGGCCCCAAACCTCCTCCGTGAAGAAAGCTGTTTTCCTGTACTTCATTTCATATGGGGTAGAGTGGGATGGCCAAACACCTGTATAAGGATTTCATCCTTAGAGTTATTTTTGTTAGTTAATGTCTGCCAAAACAAATTCTAGGTACCAATAATTTCATTTTTTCCTACCCCAAAATGTCAAGCTGCTTTTAAAAAAGAGGTTGCTGAAAAATAAGGCTAAGGGTTTTAAAAACACAGATAGCACCTTGTAGGACAGGCGACAAGTCATTCCTGCAACCCCATTCATGCCGTCTTTTCAGATTCCCAAGAAAACATATCCAACGGTAAAAAAAAAAAATTAAAATTAAAATAGGTAGCTATTTAAATGCGCTTTGACTTTAAATGACCTTGCATTGAGGTTTTAAGTGGGGCGAACAATTTATATGCAAATTGAGAAAATCACTTTAAAAAGCAGAAACTTATACTTAATTGACCTGATAGAAAGCCCAGAAGAAAACAATAATAATCTTCAGAAAATGCTTCAGATCCTGACACTAAGGCCTGAAGGTAACCTGGGACCATGAGAATCGAGTCTCCAGGATGAGGCCCTCGGCCTAGTCACATTTCTCGACTTCGGGGCCCCACAGGTCAATCTCTAATTAAGATTCTTTCCATTGGTACATATCAGTTTATATGATTCATCCTCAAGAACAGATTATCGCTCATATTAAATATTGTGGAAGTAAGAAGAAGGCTGCAGATGTAACATATGTGCTCTGGAAAATAGCCTTCCTGGAAATTTTATGTAAACCCAATTTGACAGGCAGTCCATAATCTTTTTAAAGCTGGATAAAAAAAAAATTACTCAATGTGATTTTGCAAACATTTTGACATCTCCATGCATCTTTTGGTTTCCTGGTAATCCTAGATTTCGTGGCTTTCCCAGAATGTTCGAAAAGACATGAAGTTATATAAATTGTGCTTTCCATGAATGAATTAATGACCTTTCTGACCCCAGATGATTACATTTATTTTTCTCTGCTTGTCTCTATTTCTTCCTTCTACTCACTGAAGAGTTTCCAACATATGGTTTTAACTGCGAGTTTGGCTGGGGCTCTCACAAGACATTCTGTCACTGGGAACATGACAATCACGTGCAACTCAAGTGGAGTGTGTTGACCAGCAAGACAGGACCCATTCAGGATCACACAGGTAAAGGGAAGTTCACTGCCGGCCGTGGCTTTGCACATTTCTTTTTCTTTTTCTTTCTCCTATCTATTTATTTGTTGTGATTCTCCGGCCATGAAGTCGGGGTCTCGAACTGTGGTCAACTGTGTGTGAATCCAACACTCTAACCACTCGCTGGCCCACAAGTTCTCTTTCGAGCTGAGACTCTGCTAGTGGAGAAGGTTTCTGTGCCTGGGAATATGGTGGGCTTGGGGAGAAGACTATAAGCATTAGCTCATGCTTTTATTTTTGTGGAGTTAACAAGGTCTCTTTCTTTCTGTTGAATCCAACTTAGGAGAAGTAGTAGAAATGCTGATTGAATTTGGCCGTTGAATGGCCTCCTTGAAAAACAACCGGCAAACTGGGCAAAGACGTGTGAATGAGTGTTCATTTGCATGCTTTCTTATGAACTTTTTATCATGGACCGTATTCGAAAGTAGAAAAGAAGTACCGCAATGAACCCTGTATAGTCAGCCCTTCACATCGCAGAGGCAGAACCCTTGGGTACTGAAGGCTGGCCGTATCCATGGATGTGGGTATCTTCAGGGGTCCTAGGGCCAGTGCCCACAGACACCAAAGGATGAGTATCTGTACATCATCCCGCCTCAACAATGATCACATCACAGGCACCTTATCTCTGTGTCATTCCTGGCTCTGTGTTACTGACAAGCAAGTCCAGGTATACATCATGGCCTCCTGTTTATTTTACAACTAGAGAAACAATCGGTCAGCCTAATGCTTAATCTCTCCCAACCCTTGAAACAGAGGGGGAATAAGGAGGGGTGGGATTATTACTCTTTTGGGAAGGCTGTGGAATCTAGCCCATTTCCTCTGAGCTGGTAGGAATGTCATCACACCCTCACACACAGCCCATCCCACCTCCTGCCTGATTTTCTTCCTAAGATTAATTACTGGGGAAGGAGTGGGTTAGGGGACAGAGGAGCTGGCAGCTGCTCTGTAGATGTGTCTATCCACTCCCATCTTGTTTCCCTCCTAGTCATTTTGTCACCTAGCCTGAATACAGATAAAGAATCAGCAATGTTGGGACCAGGAGATGGTGGAGAAGTTACAATGCTGGACTTCCCCATGGCCAACCATGGTTGAAGTCCCAGACCCCGTGGCTTGAAACTCACACCAGGCGCGTGGGCGTGCCCAAGATCTCAGAAGGAGAATGGAGGAGAAGGGATTGCGGCATGGCCATCTTCCTGGGGCATGCTTTCTCACTTTTCCTCTCTCTGTCTGCCTGTCTGTCTCTCTCTCCAGCAAGCACGCATGCCCTAAGGGAAAAAAAAAAAAAAAAAAAAAACTCTTAAAAAAAAAAGGAGAAAGAGAAAGAATCAAAAGTGTCTTGCCCAAAACACAAACTCACACATATACACACATGGTCACGACAAACACTCAACTCACTAACTTCTGTCTACTCAGGGATACTTGTACAGGCCTGCTTACTCAGGTAGTGGCTTCCCAAAGGGCACCCCGGAGGGCCATAGGCTGATGCTGACTCTTATTAAGTTGTCCTCATACTAGAACTTTGGATGAGGGGCAGTGGGCCCGTGCCAGGCAGAGGGCACTGCATGGCTTCCCCCTTCTGTCGTCCCCTTTTTTCCTGGTGAATATAACCGTCAAGTAGGTTGAATCGGCCTCTTTCCACCACGGCTACCTCCTTGCCTAATGAGAATGACAAGGAAATTGGATAAAATTGGACTCCTTCAATTTGGAGACACTTTCAATTGAATCTTAAGACAAGCAGTTTTAGAAAACTTAAAATACTTTGACTGTAAATGGCACTGTACATATAAATGGCATCAAATTAACTAAATGCAATTAGCTGAAATGAAGGCAGTAATGGTGGAAAAATTGATGCAAAGTGAAGCAAAATGGCTCAGTAGGATCTGACATTCAACGGAGGTTAAAAGCGATGTGCGCCAGAGACAAAAGCTAAAAGGCTTGCAGAAGTAAAGTGCTAATTGAGAAAATGAAGACAGAGTTCCTGACCCAGAACTGTGATAAAACCCTTGAAAGGAAAAATATCAGTGCTTTATGTGTCGAAGGATCCGAAAAGGAGGGCGAGATTAGCACGGGCGAGTGCGAGTCCTTCAGAGGGACCGGGTCCTTTGTTCTCCCAGCCACCCAGACCGCCTCAGCTGTCACGGTCTGCCCTGTCTAGAAAGAGCCTCCCTAGCACTGGCAACACAGCCAGTTGCTGTGAGAGATGGGTGACAATGACATCTGAAAGGCAGGCACTGGTTAGCGGGGAGAGAAATGGAGATGAAGAGAGCTCCCCGCACACAGTTCACGTGCAGCCCTGACACCACATAATAGATGGCCCTGGTTTATGTCATCCGGTGAATCTCTGCGGATTTGCAGAGTTGTCTGTTGTTTCAAGTTACTGCTCTCTAGGTAAAATATCCTGCTGCATGCATTTTTTTAAGTTAAAATAATTATTTTTTTAATTTTACCTGTTGTTTATTTTTTCATTTAACCAGAGAGAGACAGAGGGAAAGTGAAAAAGCAAGCTGCCAGGTCCAGGACTCGAACTGCAGTTAGCCAGGTGGGGTCCAGTGCCTTAACCACCACTCCACCTGCTGGCCCCCCTGCTGCCCGATTTTGAATGTATTTGAAGGACTCTCTTGGTTTTTCCAATTTGATCTCTAAGAGTGAAATGATGGGCCTCGCAGCGGACCGCACCTGCGGGCGAGCATCTTTCCCTCGCATTGAACAAACGTCCCCGAGTAGCCCACTTCACGGCAGATGCCCACGGGCACAGGAATACGGCAGTAAGGAAGGGTGTCTACACCTTTGAGCAGCTCACAGTCAGTCGCAGGTGCGAGGAGATGGCAGCATGACCACACCCCCTCAACAGGCACTTTCTTGCTCTCTGTGTCTCTCTCTCGTGAGCGCACACACCCTTCGCCAGATCTCCTTTGAAAGGGAGGGTAAGGGCAGGATGTGTGTCTTTTTCCCTAGCCGTCTTGGTGGACTGTTAGCCATGTCTCATGTCAGTCACTTGGCACTGCACACAGACGGGAGGCCACGTCTTGGGGAGTTAGTGGACACGACAAACCAAAAGAGTGGCTGTCTCAGCTGAGTCGCTCCACAAGGGCAGGGAGCCGGACAGACGTCCAGCAGCATCGGACACACTGAGGCGTTGGGACTCGGTTCCGTTCTTTCATGATTCCGCGCCCTGGTCTTGATGAGCGTCAGACCGGGTCCCGTGTGAGCAGGTCAGGGCAGGAAGCTGCCCGCTAACACACCCCGGTGAGCAGACACAGGACAGGCCCGCATCTACACAGTGAGAAGGTGCCTGACAAGACCCAGGCCTCTGGGGCAGCCAACGAACTTCCCGCTGCCCACAGAGGCCCAGCCGCGGGTTCCCACTTACATCAGGTGAGGTGTTCGAGGAGCTGATTTCTATTTGCAGAGCAAACAGTGAAACCTGAGTTGTGTGTTTAGACCAGGTGGCGGCAGAGTCCATGTTCCCACTGGGGGTAATTAAAAGCAAAGCCAGGAGTAAGTCCTCGCAGCTCAGCAAATGTGTGCATTGCCGAAATGGCACGTTCTAGCAGGCCTCGAATGCAGCCTTGCTGTCCTTCAGCCAGAAGCCCACAGCACACGGATGTGTTTACGGGATTTGTAAACCATTACAGTAAGCTAGGGGGAAAATCATCTAAATTTGAAAAACAAAAAAAAAGATTCCTAAACTATTTGGAAAAGCTGCAGCTTTCCTTTCATCAAGCTGACACAGTGACCAAAATATCATCAAGAAGTCTGGCGGCTTGGATAAGTATGAACGCGTCACAGTTATTCCTTTTACTGTCTGTGTTGACGTGGGTGCAGCCAGTGCGGTCTTAGAGTTGCATAAAAATAGATTCGCGTGCTCAGAGCCTGTCTGTCCAGTCTGTGTAGACCGTGCCTTCGGTCTGCTGGCAGTGGTACAAGGGCCTCGTGGCATGTCCGCCCACGTCAGCACTACAGCGCTTTCCCAAACGCGAGCTGCTTCGCAGCCTTCTGCTGTCACGTCCGTTCAGAAGCCGGGGCAGGGCCTCGGTGCCGCTCCCTGCCACTGGGCACGTGGGATCTGGGTGCCCAGCCCAACCGAGACGTTTCCATTCATGGGGCTTGAGAGAAGAGAGCCCTACGCCAGGCCACTCTCCCTAACGCAGTGTTTTGTCGCAGCAGGAGATGGCAATTTCATCTACTCCCAAGCTGACGAGAACCAGAAGGGCAAGGTGGCCCGCCTGGTGAGCCCCGTGGTCTACTCCCAGAACTCCGCCCACTGCATGACCTTCTGGTATCACATGTCCGGCTCCCACGTCGGCACGCTGAGGGTCAAACTGCGCTACCAGAAGCCGGAGGAGTACGACCAGCTGGTCTGGATGGCCATCGGACACCAAGGAGACCACTGGAAAGAAGGCCGCGTGTTGCTCCACAAGTCGCTGAAGCTCTACCAGGTCTGGCCCTTCCCTAGGCTGGGCAGGGCGCGAGGGTGGTATATGGAAGGTGTGCAGTGAGACCTGGGCTTATTCCAATAGCCATGGCGAGGACGTCCCCGCCTTGACCGTGGCTGCAACAGCGAGCCTCTCCATCACTTGTCTCCATCTCCCAGATGATGAAAATGGAACCCATTTGCTAAGAAGGCAAAAATGCTTCTTTGTCATCTCTTTCTGGGCCGTTACTGTGTGTCGCTCCACTTATTTCCCACGTTTTCCCATTTTAAAGTTGGCGTCATGAGGAGAGCGTGTGAGGAGTTTTATGTCATCACAGGCGGCTCCTGTGGACTGACAAGCAGCCTGTGTGCTCAGGCCAAACCTGATGAATTTCATTTCAGGGCCACAGCTCGAGCTGAGCAAGCATTTAGAAACACTGCTATTTGGGACAACATGTAAATCCCGTGAAAATGATCTCTTTTTTTTTTTTTTAGGTGATTTTTGAGGGTGAAATCGGAAAAGGGAACCTCGGAGGGATCGCCGTGGATGACATTAGTATTAACAACCACATTTCACAGGAGGACTGTACAAGTAAGTGCGAGGGGCTGTAGGGGTCATTGCCCACGAGCCCCGGCGAGCTGGGTTCTGCGCGACGGGCTTGTGCTGCGTGTGCAGACCTAGAATGTCCGTGTGGGCTCCGGTATGTTGTAGGAAGTACATGTTCTTTTTTTTTTTTTTTTTTTTTTAAGAATTGCTTATTTAATTTTATTTATTCATTCATTTATTTTGATTTGACCAAGAGAGACACAGAGAGAGAGAAAGTGAGAAAGGAAGCTACCAGGTCCGAGACTCGAACCATGGTCAGCCACGTGGGAATGTCCAGAGCCTTAACCACCATGCCACCTCCTGGTCTCTCCAGAAATACATATTCTTGCACAGTGGGGCATAAAGGCAGATTAATTTACCCTTAACTACCCCTCCTAACCTGGCTCATTAGAATGCCTGTGGCACCCACCAAGTGCACAGAGAATACGTGGAATCCAGACACGAGAGCGAAGAAGACACTCACAGCTTACGAGCCGCCTGCGCCACCAAAACATTGTGATGGGAAGTGAAAGCTCGTACATCTGGGTTATTCAAGATATTTGGGCATATAAACAAAACAGCAGGCCTTCAACAATTTTCATCATTTGATCACATTGAATTTAATTAAGCTTACATTGTTACGAATCACAAGTGAATCACAGAAGCCATAATTCTTGGCCTTTCTGCCAATAAGTAAACGTTCCTGGCTTTACAAATAATTGAAATAACTCAAAGCAATAACTGAAACTCAGAGACTTTGCCTCCTGTTTCAGAGTTGATCTTTATTGGTCTGGGACTAGATGGATAAAAAACATAGAAAACTGATTCATATTCCCTAGTTCTTGATATATAATTACAAATAGCATCACTAATGGTGAAGTAATAGCACAGTAATTAGTCTTAAGCTCCATTTGCTGCACTTAAACTTTTGTTATATATCACTATATAATAGGATGTTAATTATAACAAAAAGGAATAAGCCTATTGGGCAAATTTAAGACAAAGAAGTCCTATTGGCTGTCATGGGTTTTGGGTGTGTTCAACAACACACAAAGCTTTTATTATATAAAATATTGAATACATGTAATCCCTAAAGTGACAATAATTTGATAGGGTTAACTGAAAAAAAAAAGAATTGCAGCAAAAGCGGTAAGGAATCTTAAAGGTTGGCTTCTTCATGCCGGGTAAGGAAATCTGCTCAATGCCACACTGAGCAAATTTTTGCAAAAATGAGGAGGCTTAAAATTTCAGTCATGACTTCTTTATAAACGACCCATGTGCGAATCTAAACGTTAAAATGTGTATTTCGTATACTGAAACCGGTTCTGTCACATTGCCGCCATGACATTTCCGGGTAAGAGTGATGTGATGAGGGAGATGTTTTGGGAATGGGAGAGACAACTACCAAGTTAAACAGGAAATAAAACTGGGTTCAATTTGTTGCATTTTAACTGACCACCTAGTATATGCCAAGTGGCATGGCAGACGCTGCAGTGAACAGGTAGCTAAGACAGTTCTATGAGCAGGTCCTTTCTGTGTGACTTGTCTAGTTAGCTGTAGTTGTTGCCAACTGCAGCTAGATCCAGTAAAACACTTGATTTAGGTTGCTGCACCAGTAACAAAATGTCCGTGAGAACTGAATAATTGTTCTTCAATTGTGTCTCCTCAAACATGTAGCTGTAGATGCTATGAGATTCTTACTTTGCAGTCACTAATTCATACAACCGGCACTTACTAAAGCACCTATCATGTGCTAGACTGTCCTAAATGCAGGGCTATAGTAGGGAACAAAGTATTAAAACCCTTCCTGTGGGGCAGCAGGTGGCGTGATGGTTAAGGCGCTGGACTCCCACATAATGCAGTTCGAGTCCTGGACTTGGTGGCTTGAAACTCATGCTGAACGTGCGTGCTTGCGTGCGTGCGTGCCCAAAATCCCAAGAGGAGAATAGAGTAGAAGGACTTACAGCATGGCCATCCCTGCTAGGGGGTGATTTCTCACTTTCTCTCTCTCTTTTTCTCTCTCTGTTTATCTCTGTCTCTCTCTGGTGATCACACGCACTCTGTGGGGGAAAAAAATTCTTCCTGCCCTGTACTCAGGACCCTAAAGGATATCAGGGCTCCACTTCACCACAGAATTTCAGTTTGTCTTATTTATTTCATTTATTTTTGGTAGTACACGGGACCTAGCCCCTAGCCTCAAAGAGCTGGCCAACTATTTGAGCAGCCAAAGGAGGACACAGCACCCTAAGGAGGTAGTCACCCACAGACTGCAGGGTGGCTGCCCTATGCACACCCCACTCCTGTTCCCTGGTGATTTTTCCCGTGTCTCAGACAGCAAAGCCACGTCTTCCCACCCTTCCCTTCTGAAACAACACACTGGCAGCATCGGTGCTAGCTGGACTTAAACGCGGCACCTACAAGGGCGTGACCAGTCGTTTTGCAGTCCCTCACCAATGCCTGCCTATTGCTTAACAGTTGCTTGATGGGTTCCGATGCTACTAGAAACTCCGAAGGGAGCCCAGCAGAGGCGTGAGCGCGCACGTGAGGGTTTGCACGGTTTGTGTTTGTGCTTTGTCGGCAGCTCAAATATCTCTTTCAATTTCGTACGTCTGTGTGTTTGTTCTTTGTCGGCACTTCAAATATCTCTTTCAATTTTGCTTGACTTGTCAGAGCCGGCAGACCTGGATAAAAAGAACCCAGAAATTAAAGTTGATGAAACAGGTAAATTTGTCTTGCTGACCAATTTTTTACAAAAATTTGCTCTGACTTTCCTGATGTGTATGAACAGACTTTCCGGAACTCTAGTACGCGGGTTTTCACCACAGTGCAGAGGAGGAGCCCTTTCTGCCCGGACCCTTGATGGTTCTGTGGTTTGGACCACATCCCAGAGGGCTTGCTCCTGAGCTGCCCTGAAGGTTTGGGGGCTCCACGGTGGGCCATGTATAACCAGGTGATGCCGAGGAAGCATGCCAGCCCTGGCCTTCCCTTCCTGAACTGGAAGAGGGATGTGCAGGATAATCAAGGGAAGCAGTGTCATTTTATACCTACAAAACCAGCAAAGTAGCGAGAGTTATTTCTGTCCTGTAATGGAAGCCAACCCAAATTCTTGCGTCTGGTTGATATCCAGACAGGATTTGAGAAACAAGAGCCTGAGCTGATCCACAGCCTAGTGGTTAAGGGAACCAGATCCCACTTGGAGGACTACTGCTTGAATTCTGGCCCTGGCAGCTTGAAAAATACACCACGCACGTGTGCATGCGTGCCCGAAGTCCTGACAGGACAGAGAAATGGAGAAGGGATTGTGGCATGACCATGTCCCATTGAGGAGTTGCTTTCTTTCTTTCTTTCTCTCTCTCTCCTCTCTCTCTCTCTCTCTCTCTCTCTCTCTCTCTCTCTCTCGCAATTAAAAAAAAAAAAAAAAAAGAAAAGAAAGAAAGAAGGAATAAAAAAAAGAAAAGCCAACAGATGGCCCAGAGGCTAAGGTGCTGAACCCCACACGACTGACTGGTTTGAGTCCCAGACCCAGCAGCTGGATCATAATGGCCATGTGTGCATAGGTGCCCAAATCTCAAGAGGAGAATGGAGAAGGGAGTGCATCAAGGCCATCCCTCCTAGGGGGTAATTTCTCACCTTCCTTCTCTACTTCTCTCTGTCTCTCTTTGATGAGCGCATGCACTCTATAAAAAAATTATAAAAATAAAAAATTTTTAAAAAGAAGCAGCAAACCCAGTTTCTGTGATACTCTGTTGCATTTGATCCATCTTTTCCCATCCTCCCCGTTGCGATGGCTATGAAGTGGATGATAAGGATTTATTGGGGAGCTACTATGTTCTAAGCACTTTACATGCATTATCTTATTTCATCCTCGGCAGCCCTCTGAGTTATGTTGTACAGCTGTGACTGCAGCTGTATCACCGTAATTAGTAGGTCGCTTTGATGTCAGCCCGATGAATTCTGGAATGTGTGTTTTCGCTGAGCACTGCTTTGCGGTGACATGCAAGATACTGGATCGTGTTAGGCCTGGCCTAGTGCTACTTATTCCCAGAAGTTTCACACCTCCTGGCCCACACGGCAGGTCTCTGGATAGTCACCCCAACATTTCTCGCAGCTGCCGCAGACCATGCCTCCCGAAGCCTCTGTGTACCCCAGCATCTGGGGGCGATAGAAACGTGGTCCTACTGTGCAGCTAGACGGGGACTGGGGAGAGACCAAGAAACATGCCATCTCTTGTTAGCGATACCAACACGTTACAGAGTCCACACAGAGATGTACACTTTATTAGAGGTTGTTTCAAAACAATGTTCTATCAAGGGAGATAATATTAATATGCCCCAAGGCTTGTTCTCCTCTGTTCAGGGACTTGTGTCTCATATTTTTAGTTTTCTTTGATTGGAATCCTTGTTGATCAGAACACCCAGTAAATAAACACCATGCGTGTTGCACATTAACATTGTGGTCCTGTTTCTGGTACGAGGTAATTAGGCTCAAAGCTCCCCTGTTAATAACTTCTCATGCTCTGCTCTAAAGAAAACATGTCCCCCGGGCTGAGCTGAAGGGCAGTGACCGTCTCCTTTGGAACCGCCAGGGCTGCAAAGACACAGAGGAGTGAACGACTTACAGTCGGCTGCCACAGACCCAGTCTGGATTTGAGCCACAGCCCTGCTTCCACGTCAGTAACCAGCTCCCTGGTTCTGAAAGGCCTCTCCTTCTTCAGCGGAACCGCTGTGGACTGGGGAGAAACTTGTTTGGCTTGGAGATTTTCCATGCGGGAGAACAAACATGTGTGTAAACTCTGTCGGGCAGTGAAGTGGCCACGTGAAAGGGCAGCCCTGGGCCTGGTTTTGGGATCAGCACACATATGCATGGGAAACGGTTAATCCCCCGAGGCAAATGTGTGACTAAGCGTTTTGCAAAGCTTACTGGCCGCAAATCTGCCCAAGGGCTGGGCACGCAGATTACAGTCCAGCAGATGGGGGCTGCACGAGTCTGAATTAGATCCGAACCTAACCCTCCTACCCAGAGTCGGTGTTTCCATGTGCTGAGCCCTCCATCAGACTCACAGCACAGCCCCCAGCGCCCTGCCTCCCACGCTCTGTTCCCAACGATGAGTCACACGTGACGGGCAAAACTGGAGCCGGGAATCTCTCCCAGCTCCTTTCTTTCCCCTCTTTTTCTGTCTGTTTTCATCCGGATCTGGTGCTCATGGAGCTGATTTTTGTTTTCCTCCACAGGAAGCACGCCAAGATATGATGGCGAGGGAGAGAGAGATAAGAACATCTCCAAGAAGCCGGGCAACGTGTTGAAGACCCTGGACCCCATCCTCATCACCATCATAGCCATGAGTGCCCTGGGAGTCCTCTTGGGCGCCGTCTGCGGGGTGGTGCTGTACTGCGCCTGCTGGCACAACGGCATGTCAGAAAGAAACTTGTCTGCCCTGGAGAACTACAACTTTGAGCTCGTGGATGGCGTGAAGTTGAAAAAAGACAAACTGAATACACAGAGTACTTACTCAGAGGCATGAAGGCGGAGGGAGATGAAAGCACGAGCCGGAGGATTGACGTGGAAGGACACGGCGCGCGTGCTGGGAACTGTTGATCTTTCACTGTAGGGCTGGGAGGTGCGTGGACAGCGCTCAGCCAGGCTTTTCTCAGGAGCTTCGATGAGTACCGCCGACAGGCGTGAACACGGGAGCTGTGTCAACGACCGGAATCATGTACAGTCAGCCTTCTCTGTTGGTTTCATTTGAGTAATCAGATGCTGGTGTTGAGACCAAGGATGATTGACTTCATAATTCATTTGGACTCCCCTTCCCCACTCTCTCTCCTCTTCCCCTTCCGGATTCTTTTTGGAAACTGTGCGAAATCCAAGATGCTGGCGCCCAGTCTACTCAGTGGGGCCCTTTGGATGGACATGCTACCTGTAGCCCGGTGCCCAGAACACGTTAGATCACCACACTCAGTGGACTCCTGGAGTTGTGCTTGTGTGTAACCGCCCGAGTCCTGCGTAGGCAGCGAAGGGTTGGGATGTTTCTTTTGGAAGTACTGTAGCCTCAGTACCAGTCTAGTGTGTCAGCTCTGTTTACGAAGCAATACCGTCAACCTTTCTTGATGTTTTCCAGTGTTGTACTAAACCTTGTGCTTGTGAACTCCATACCGAAAACCGTGCCATCACCCAACACTGCCGGCAACTGGGTGCACTGCTGACAACCACGACAAAGACCCTTGGCACTGGCTCGTCTATGTCCTCTCAAGTGCCTTTTTGTTTGTACTGGTTCATTGTGTTCCATTAACGGCCCACTCCGTTTCCCTCTGGTGAAAGCCCTCCTCTTTAATCAAACCCTGGTGGCCCACTGACCAAGAAGAAAGTATATTTTAGTGTGAGATGTCAGCCCCCGGGAAGGCAAGGGCTCTGAAGATTTGGCAATGTGGCTTAATTGTTCTGCTTTTTCTGTAGTTCAATTCCATGTCTCTTGACCCTTTTGTATAAAGCTGCAATATTCTCTCTTCTTGTTCTTTCATATGGAATGTATTTTCAAATGTAAACTCTTTCTCTCTTTCCTCTCTCTGTCTTTTTTTCTCTCTTAGAACTGAAGCATTTGCCATTGTCCAGAAAAGACACTTACAGCTTTAACCTGCTGGGAATGGCAAACAATTTTGCTAGACTTTATGTTTAAAAATAAATAAATAAGGGAAGTCCCTAACTTTGCCCTCCAAAGTCTAACTTTGGTTTTCTTGTTAACTGGTTAAAGTGACAGTATCTTTTTTCCTGAAGCCATTTGTCTGTCTCTTCTGATCAAAATGACCTTTGATAGAAATGTTTGCATTTAATCAAAATAGCAGTAAGTTAAGGAAGAAAATAATGCTAATTGGCTTTCAAATGAGACCCACAAGAAGGGCTGAATCAAATCTCCCAAATATCTAATAAGAACAGGAAATTTTTACATCCATATATGTGACAATGACCCATGAGAACCTTCTTGTTTTGAATTGAGTCACACAAGGGAAGTAGAAGGAAAAACAGTTTATTTTAAGAAAAAACTATAAATCCTGGTGCCTACGGGTGACATATTTTAAGATAAGATGGGGGAGGGGACAAGTAAAGTCAAAACAAATGTTTAAAAATTTTTATTCAGCAGCAGCTCTGAAAAAATAGAATAGAATGAATGCTTCTAGAAACTTCCAACCACTCACACAGAAAAAGCCTGCCTGGGAGCTGGTAAGTCCGAATCCTGTAGCAGCACAGAGGAGAACATTGCAGGCAGCTTGTGAATTAACCCAAAGAAGCTTTGATTATTCTCGGTGTACTTTTTCACGCTATATGCATGTAAGAAGCTTTCAATCTTCCTCCTTCCCCATGTTGCCGTCAGTCTTACTCAGATTCATTTGTTAGGGGGCAAATTTGCATCGTGGGCAAGACAGTTCATCCATCTTGGTTTTAATTGGATTGAGAATGCCTTTTGTTTCCAGGAAAGTATTGATCACCAAGAAAGAAGAATAGTTTTTTGTCCCCAGAGGCATTCATTCAGTTGTTATAATCTTACCAGGAGAAAAGTACTAAGTAAGACGATTTTTTTTGAAGGCAACAGACTTAAAGTTGTTCTCAGCCAAGGAAAAATGATACTGCAACTTTAAATTTTAAAGTATCTTGCACTGATAAATATATTTAAAAATTATATGTTTATAAAGTTATTAATTTGTAAAGGCAGTGTTACAAAATGTTCAGTTTATATTGTTTTAGATTGTTTCGTAATTTTTAAAGGTGTAAAATAACATATTTTTTCTTTATTGAAATCTATAAAACTTTCTGTAGTAAAATGGTTTCATTTTACTGGTATATGATTGCTTCATGTTTTGTACCATCATAAAATTTTGTGCAAATTTTTTTTACAGAAATTTTTATTTTCTATGACACTTGTAAATTGTTGTTTCAAAATGAACAGCGAAGCCTTAACTTTAAATGACATTTGTATTCTCAGACACTGAGTAGCATAAAAACCACATAGAACTGAACTGTAACGTAAATTCCAAACTATGACTACTACATTCCAAAGAAACAGTTGAATTAAACATTTTCATAAAATATCCCAAACCTTATGGTTTTTATTATATTAGCTATGTTCTTGTTCAAGAAGTGGGCGTTATTCCATGCAATAACTTTCATGATGTTTCTAAAGCTCTCTTAAATATATCCTCATAAAAAGAGGAGATTCAGAAGATATTTTCGGAAAGTAGAATATTAGCCCAAATGAGACACTCCTGAGATAAGGAATATAGAATTTGGTCCTATAAGTGGAAAATTTTCAATCCAAATTTGAGTGTCAAATGTTCTCTATTCCACTTGGTAAGGTGTTCTTTTAGGATAGCCACAAATAATTGTTAAACTTTGTTCTCATGGAAAACAGGTAATAAATTTGCATGTTTAAGCATGCACCTATGCAAAATTTAGGTGAAGGGAAAAGTTGAGCATGGCATTACAACCAGCCATCTGGTAATTCCTGGGGAAATTTCTATACCATCTGGAACTAAAATAATTGAAAAAAAATAGCAATGCCAACAAAGATAGCAGGCATGTTGAGCCAAGCATGCTGGTAGGGCCCTTGAGAAAGCTTGTTATAACAAAACAGCCTAGGACCGGCCCCGGGACCCAATGGTTTGGAGAGCCAGATCCTACTTGGCCAACTGCTATTGGAATTCTGCTCTGGTGACTAAAAAGACACACCGGATGCATATCCATGCATGTCCAAAATCCTGGCAGGATGAAGAAATGGAAGAGAAGGAGTTGAGAAATGACTATGCCCGGTAGAGGTGATTTCTCCCTCTCATGCTCTGTCCAAGTCTCTGGTGAGCACAGACCAAGAATTCTTTCTCTTCTTTGGACCATGGAGAAATGCAGAGCTCGGGTCATCCGGGAGGAATGGGCCACTTGTACAGCTCCTCTCAGGGGATCGATAGCCCCTCCTGCTTCTCCCCACTGGATATGCCTTTTGTGTGTCCCAAGATTTAACAGAGAATAGAAAAGTATCCCTGTTGAGTGGATTTTGAAGGTCTCTCTGCTAAGAGAAAAGAGTCAAAGAGAGACAAAACCAGGGAATCTCCTCGTTGAGTATAAATTCTACCTACATTCATGGACTCTTCCAGAAACCATGATGACTTGCAAGGAACCAATCAGAATTAATCCAGAGGTAGTTTCTGAAACCTGCTTAGGGCAATGGACTGATCATATCTTTGTTTTATTGTTTGAGAAAACTTAAACATAGATGCTTTTCACCTCTTACCACTCGTTATTTGCTAAGCTAGGCTTTTCTTACGAGGTTTAACAAGCTAAGTTGCTGTAGGATACTTCCCAGATTCAAAAACTAAACATGTCATGAGGATTGACACATTTAACTTAAAACATGAAAGTTATTTATTGTTCTGTCTCCTGTCTTCCCTGAAAAGAGTTGCCATTTGGGCTTGAATTGCCTGGATCTTTGTGCAAATCTCATAGACACATCCCACACTGTTTCTCTACCCAATGATAATTATGACTGTTCGCCTTACATTAAAAAGCAGCCTGCCAAAAATTAGCTCTATTTTCTAAATTATATCACTAAGGAGCTTAAACAGAATTTCAACTTGAAGGTGGGGAAACTTGAATTAAGAGATTGTCAAATTGAGTGGAACTTAGCACCCAGAAGCATGTAACATGGAGATGCCAACTGACTTAGTTTTTTCACAAGTTCGAGAGACAAGCTACTCGGTGACAGACACCGTGCTGACCTCAGACTAGCCCGTACAAGGTATCTTCAAAAAGTTCATAAAAGATGGAAAAATTGAAAAATGATGCATGGCTTTCACAATTTTTGGCACCAAAATACACTTATGTTTACTTTAATTCCATATTTCCACAAGCTTTTTGAAGTCCTTTTGTTGGTGTAACTTAGCAATGAAGGTCCCATGAACCAACCCTGTCGTTTTAGGAGAACTGGATTATGAGACTCTTCTGTGGCAATGGCATTGTGATAGGGAGCATCCACTGTTTTCACAACAGCTCTTGAGGCAAGTTTTATAATTATTCCACTTTGTCACTGAGGAGTCCAAAGTTCAGAGAGGTTGAGTCCTCAGTCCAGGATATAGCTCGCCTTGTCTACCCCCCCCCCCCCCACTTCCACCACTCTGTAACCCTGCTCCTCAGTGTGTCCTAGGAGCGGGGACAGTAGCACCTGGAAGCCTGTTAGAGACGCAGAATTTCCGGCCAGCCCCCAGACAGGCTAAGTCACTTAAACGAGAGCCCAGTGGCCTGCGTTCACACCAGGTATAAGAAGTGCTGGACTCCCACATGGCCGACTGCAGTTCAAGTCCCAGACCTGGTGGCTTGAAACTGACACTGAGCACATGTGTGCCCATGCCCACAGTCCTGAGGAAAATGGAGAAGGGATTGCAATGTGGCCATCTCCCCTGGGGGTGAGTTCTCACTTTCTCTCTCTCTGTCTCTCCAGTGAGCACACATGCCCTACAGCAAAAAATCTATCTCTAAATAAAGAATAATGTGCCTCCACGTAGCCGAGTTGTCTGCTGCCCCGTGAGCCAGGTGTGTGAGGCTCACATTGCTTCTGATGGTGGTTTCTCAGGGCTCAGAGACACGAGAAGCAACCCTACCATTTCATAGAGCACTTTTCATCAGAGTCTGAGCATACTAGCCTGAAAAACAAAAAGGAAAATTAGTATGTTTAAAATCTCACCCCCTGGGGCCAGAAGCTCTTTGTGGCCTTTCTGCCAGATGGCTTGTGAGGGGCCTACACCTGGGCTTTTCTAAGAGGCAAAGGATTCTCTTGATGCAGCACTTTGCCGGATTAAAAATGCTCCAGTGCTGCAAAAGCATAGCAAATGGTCTGTTCCCCATCACAGTGTGCTGGGGGGAAGGGGACCAATTTACCAAGAGCCAAACCCTCCCATTCAAAAGACATCTCCGTCACACTGTTTCCTGCTTTCCAAAGACGTTACAATCCTGAAAGGTCCAACTAGACTGTACCCTATTTTGTCTTTCTCTGATGATTTCTCTTCTTATTCTTCAGGTTCTTAGTATAGAGAAGTGAGGGCATATCTGATACTAGAGCTTTGTTGTCACAGAGTGGCTCCCTAGAGAGGGGGTTTCTCCCTAGAAAGATTGTTTTGGCTCCACAGCTTAATGCAATGGTACCTTTCATACTGTTGAGGTTCAAGGGTGTCACAGTCACAGTCAAGAACCCGGTTTTATCACCAACCCCTTGGTGGCACTGGAAAACTGCTTGCTCTGGCAGAACGTGGGCTGGAAACAAACCCGCTGTCCTGCAATGTCTCAGCGGTGTCTCTCCTTTGAGCACCTGATCAAGACAATGGTTTGCTGAGATGGGAGCGTGTCCCTGTCCTCATGATGGTCTTTTCAGCGATTTGGACACTGATCCCATTTTTTTTAACTTATTCATTTAATTCATGAGCAAGAGACACACCGTGAGAGAGCACGCTCACAATCCAGCAGGGTATAGACGCCAGGATCCACCCCAGCCCCCGCCAGCCCCAGATCACAGGCAGGCCCGTGAGCACCTGGCATGCTCAGGGAAGGCTCTGGATGCAAACGCGGAACCTTCCCACGGGGGTCAGCCTCACGGAGCAGCACACTTTGCCGCCGCCACAGCCACCCAGCCCTGATCGTTCTGGCACGAGCCAGCTCCACGGCTTTTCCCCACGGCCCCATCCAAAGCTGTCACAGATGCGACGCTGGCAGTGCTAATGGTCTTGATGTCATCCTGTCAGGACGCCATTCCATCACCCATTAGGACCTTCATCTCCCTAAGTCCGTCCAACCTCTGAAAATCCTCAATGTTGATTAAATTGCTTCTTGACATTGTGTTTTTTTTGTGTGTATTTAAGAGACTCAGTCATGATCCTCAGATGCTTTGCAAGTTTTCGGTTGTGATTCAAGTCCTTCATCTAAAATGAACTTGGTTTTAGAGTCTTAAATATCATTTTTCCGTGATCACCTTTTCATTGTAGCTCTGTGTAGTCTCCTAAATTTCTATTAGCTGTAAGAAGAAATACTCTTATTTTCTTTCTTTCTTTGTTTTATTTTGTTTGTTTGTTTGCTGTAGAAAGTGTGCCCTTGCCACAGACAGAGAGAAAGAGAGAGGTAAAGTGAGAAGTTGCCCCTCGGGGGCAACAGCCATCTGCAATACCATCTCCTCCATTCTCCTCTTGAGATTTTGGGCAGGCATGCACACACGCCCCCAACGTGATGCTCAAGCTGCCAGGTCCAGGACTCAGATCATGCTGTTGGCCATGCGGGGTCCAGCCCCCATAGCCCGTAAGAAGAAATACTCTTTTTTTCACCTGAATAACAAATCATTTCATCCCTTCTATTTAATTTCATCTTAGGTTATTAGGAGCTTTGGGAAGTTGGAGGGGCCCATGGCATGAGCTCAGTTTGGTCTCTTCCCTGTCCCCTAAACACATGGACCTGTTTCCTTAGATATGTGTGTTTCAACGAATCAGTGAGTGCACTGTTGAATCTACTCTGCTTTAACTTTTTACTTGCTTAACATCATGACCACTATGGTCTTCTGAAGGTTTACCATGTACCATGCTATACTAGCGGCTTCAACTCATCCTTGAAATTACCTTATAATTCGGAGATACAAAACGGAGATTCAGAAAGGCCAAGAAATGTAACTAGTGTCACAAAACTAGTTAGCAAAGGGCGTTTCCTAGATTTAAGCCTAGGTCTGTTTAACACAAAGCCTGTCGTCGTAAGAGCTACTCTGCTCTCACTCCTCCCTGTGCAGGAATAGCCTCACTGCCATGTGTCAGTCATTACAGGGATGTTTTGGAATGTATTATGCTATGATCTACTCTGCTGTTAGGTCTGGTGTTAGTCAGGGTAGGCTAGGCTAAGCTATGGTAAGAAATAAAGTCCCAGGACCAGCAGACTTTACATCATTGAACTCCTACGTGACCGACCATGGTTGGAGTCCCAGATCCAGTGGATTGAAAATCATGCCGGGCACATGTGCATGCATGACCAAAATTCCAAGAGGAGAATGGAGGAGAGGGGATTGCAGCATGGCCATCCCCTCTGGGGAGTGATTGCTCACTTTCTTTCTCTCTGTCTCTTTCTGTGTCTCTGGCGAGTGCATGCACCTTATAGCAAAAGTCTCTCTAAAAATATAAGAAAGTCCCAACTACCGATGGATGAACCATTAAGGTTTATTTTTTCCTCTCACAAATTCTGCTGTGGGTCTGGTAGCTCAATAAGACAGCTCTATTCAAAGCAGTGATTAAGGATCCAAGACGGTTATGTCATGCAACTGGACCTACCAGAACATGTGGCTTCTAGTCTCTGTGCTAGAAAGAACTAGAAAGTCGCTCACTGTCTCTCAGATGCTGCAGCCTGGAGTTGATACAGGTCTGACCCAATGCCAGGGGTTCTGAGCAAAGCAAAGAGCAATGCGTGGTCAGCGAGCAGTGGGTGTCTGTGCCACAACTTCCAGACACCCTCTCCTCTCCTGCCCGGATGGTAGACGAGATACCCTGTCATGGAGGGAAGTGAGGTGCCCCTCCCCTGGAGACCGACTGTCACTTAGGGGAGCTGGCCAAGGAGGTGTCTAATGGGAGGTGCTGGCTCAGAATGGATGGGCCTCCTGAATGTCGGATTGTGAGGGAGCATTGTCCCCGGGGAAGCAGGTGGGGACACAGGAAGTAAGGAACCTGGACTGAAGACCTACGGGGTCACTTCAGCCCCGTGGGTTAGAGAAAGGGGCTCTCAGGCAGCAGTATGCGAAATGGGACAAGTGCAGAGTCCTGGAAGCAAATGTTTACGCTCCTCATACCTGCGAACGTGAACTTCTCTTCATATTTGGTCTTTACTTAGAAATTTCAGTAATATTTAATGATTTCTAAAATCCCTGTTCATCTCAGCTAGCCAAACAGAAGACGGGAAAAGGTTTCTGTCCATCTATGGCCAAACCTGAAAAAGGAAGTCACACGGGCCCCATCCTAGCCACGGCACTTCCAACTTTGTCAGAGTCCATGGGATCTACCACCCATGGTGTATGCTAAACGCCGCGGCCTTTCCTTATCTGTCCCGTTACAGAACGCAGAATCGTGGGGACAGTGCTTTTCATCCGCTTCGTTCACTACGAGATCCAGAGCACACAGAATAAAGCACGCCGTAGATGCCAGATAAATTTGTGTTGGATAAAGGGGACAGTGAGAGCTGGAATAAGAGACCCTCAGTGGAAATGGGAAGTAAGGTTTAACCTACCGGGAGGTTCTTCTAGAGCCAGAACCTGGAGGGTTATGGTGTCAGTGTTTTTTCTGGAAAGAAATTCCTCAGTCGCCCTGCTTGTTCTGGAATGCCTCTGTAACAGAGAGATACTTCACCGAATGCTTACCTCTTTCATAGAAAGAAGGAATCCTTCTGCCTAAATTTCTGCTTTTTTTATTTCTACCCAATAGCAACATCCTCACCAAACAGCACTTATGAAATACCCAATCACCCAATGCTCGTAACCTAGAGGTTAAGGGAGCTTAGAAAGGGCCAGGTGGAGTGGTCTGAGCATAGACTAGACGAAAAGAAGCATCTTGGCACAGACAGAAAAGTAGCAGCAAACAGAAAAACAACAGCAAAAAACAACCAGGCAACACCATCTAGAAAACAGCTTAAATCAAGAAACAAAGAATAAACTTACAAAAACTTATAAAAAAAGAGAGAGAGAGAGAGAGAAGAGATTTACTCACAGCTACTTGATGTTATAAATAGAACATAACTAGAACAAGCAAGTAGGAAATTTTACAGTCAGATTATAAAGTAACAGGATATAACAAAAATAAGACTTGCAGATTTCAGAGAAATTGAGGAAAAAATATTATTACAGATTTAATAATAAAAATATGCAAAATACTGCTGAAAATAGAATCACTTCATAAAAGGAGAGATTTGAAATCATTATAACTGCACATAAAAAAGATATTAAGGCAGTAGAATAATACTAATAATACTAAGTGGAAGAAAAAAGCAATCCAATCTAAAGATACTTTGTGTCTGGGCCAGCAGTTGGAGTGGTGGCTTAGGCGCTGGATCTCACGTGGTGGACTGTGCAGTTTGAGACTTGGACCCAGCAACTTGAAAATCACACCAGCTGCAAATGTTCACGTCCAAAATCCCAAGAGGAGAATGGAAGAGAAAGCATTGTGGCATGGCCATCACCCCCACCCAGGAGTGATTTCTCTCTCTCTCTCTCTCTCTCTCTCTCTCTCTCTCTCTCTCTCCAGAGAGCACACACTCTCTATAGCAAAACAAAAAAGAAACATAAAGATACTTTGTATCCTTAAATTAGAGCAACCCCCAAGGAAGGAAGATATTGAGAGATATAATACAGGAAAATTTTCTTGAAATAAAGATAGTATTACAGAATCTGCTGATGGAAAAGAATACGAGGGACTGCCTAATACCCCAGTGGTTAAGGAAGCCAGATTCTACATGGCCCACATGGTTTGAATTTTGTGTTAGCAGCTTAAAAATCATGCTGGGCATGTGTGCCCAAAATGCCACCAGGAAGATGACATGACAGGGAAGGATCTGCAGCATGACCACATCCTATCAGGTGCGATTTCTTTCTCTCTCTCTCTTTCTCTTTCTCTCTTATGAATGCACACACCTTCTGGCATTATTTATTTATTTATTTATTTAAAAAGAAAAGAATACCGTGAGACTGGCTCTGTACAGCAGTGGTAATACGCTGCTTGAGAGAAGCCAGATCCCACCTGGTGACCACGGTTTGGATCCCCCGCCCGGTCACCCTGAACTCACCAGCACCTGTGTGCGTGCCCACGATCAGACAGGCTGGGGGCTGGAGGAGCGACTGTAGTGGGACCAGCCCCTGGCAACGGTGCTCTCCTCTCTCTTTCTCTCTGACTCTCACACACTCTATCATGAATAAGAAAATTAAAAAAAAAAAAAAAGATGCTGTGATTCAAGGAGAATGTTTAGCACTGAGCTCCATGCTAGTTGAGGCTGTGAAACTACAAGAAAACTAAAGAATGTTTCAGACAGCCAAGCAATAAACGCAAATTTCTAAGGAAGAAGAAAGGGAAAAAAAAAAACACTCAGTCTAGCTTCAGCCTTTCACAGAGTGACATTAGAGACTCTATTCAAGACAGTGGAACGTAGTTACAAAGTTTTAAGGGAAAGAAATCGTGACACCAAGAAAACTCTGCCAATCTAAGATATTATTCAAAAGTTAAAAAAATAGGCCAACATTCTTTTTTTAAAGAATTATTTATTTACTTTTATTTATTAATTCATTTATTTTCATTTGACCAGAGAAAGACACACAGAGAGAAGGAAGATGAGAAAGCAAGCCACCAGGTCCGGGACTTGAACTGTGGTAGGCCAGGTGGGAGTGTCCAGCACCTTAACCACCACACCACCTGCTGGCCTTTTTTTAAAAACAATTATTTACTTAATTTTAATTGTATTATTCTTATTTTCATTTTTAACTTGCTCTAGGGCATGTGTGCTCATGAGAGAGAAAAAGTGGAGAGCTGACACCCTCTTCTTTTAGAGCAAGGTCTCAGTCTACATTGGTTTTTTTTTTTTTTTTTTTTTTGTTTTTTTTTTTTTTTTTTTTAAAGAATTATTTTATTTAACTTTTATTTATTATTACATCATTATTATTTTTCAGTTTGATCAGAGAGAGACAGAGAGAGAGAGAGAGAGGAAGTGAGAAAGCAAGCCACCAGGTCCGAGACTTGAACCGTGGTCGGCCATGTGGGAGTCCAGCGCCTTTAACCACCACGCCACTTGCCAGCCCCGTGTCTACATTGTTTTAATTAAGACACCAGGACCAGCAGATGGCCTAATGCTTATGTCGCTGGACTCCCACATAGTTGACCACAGTTCAAGTCCCGGACCGGTGGCTTAAACTCACACTGGGAACGTGTGTGTGCATGCCCAAGATCCCAAGAGGAGAATGGAGGAGAAGGGATTGCAGTGTGGCCATCCTCCCCTGGGGGGTGATTTCTCACTTTCTGTCTCTCTGTCTCTCTGTATATATCCAGCGAACACATGCGCCCTATAGCAAAAACCTCTCTCAAAAAAGAAAAAAAAAAAGACATTATGTGTTTGTCAATAAAGAAGACCCTAAATACTTAAAATCTTTTCTAATCTCTTTTATTGAACAGAAATTGATCATTTGGTAAATAATCTTGCTAGCAGTAAAGATTTTTTTTTTTTTTTTGAGGAACTGAAATTTAATTTTAATTTTCACAGTTCTGAGAAGTTCAAGATCAAGGTTCTGGCTCCTCAGTTCCACACTGAGTCCCCTCAGTCCCCGCTTCCTGGCTTGCAGACACCTTCTCACGGTGTCCTCATATGGAAGTGAGGACACGCTCTTCCTCTTCTTGTAGGGCCACTAAACCCATCATGGGTCCCCACCCCCATGATCTCATCTAAACCAACTTACCTTCCAAAGGCCCCACCTCTAAATACCGTGACATTGAGGGTTAGGACTGCAACGTGTGGACGGGGGAGGGGGAGTGTGTGGGACAAATATTCAATCCATAGCAATAATGAGCTCTCCTGAGATGGAAAACACTGAAGTCTTAGGGGATGGGTGAATAAGAAAAAAAAAAAAAAAAAAGTCATCTCATTAATAATGCTTGTATTATCACCTGTACATACTATGCAACACCATAAATGAGTCTCAAAAACTAGGTTGGTAAAAAAGTCAAACACAAAAGACCTCATTCCGTGTGACTCTATCTACGTGAAATCTCAAAAAATAACAAAGTATAGTAACAGGAAATTAATGAATGTTTGCTTAACAAGCCAGCAGGTGGCATGATGTTTAAGACACTGGATCCCACACGGCTGTCTGTGCAGTCTGAGCCTCAGACCCCAGGCTTGAGTGTCACACCAGGTGCATATGTGTGCTTGCCCCAGATTCCATCAGGAGACTGGAGGAGAAAGGATGGCAGCATTGCCATCTCTCCTGAGGGGGTGATTTCTCACTTTCTCTCTCTGTCTCTGTCTCTCTGTCTTTTTCTCCCTCTCTTTCTCTGGTAAGCACATGCAAACTAAAGCAACAACAACAACAAAAACAACTTTAAATAAATAAATTAATTAATTAAATTAAAATTAAAGAATGATTGCCCAATGTTGGGATCTTGAGAAGGAAATCGACTACAAAGGATCCTTTTTTTCTCTTTTTTGAGAGGTTTTTACCATAGGGTGCGTACACTCGCCAGACAGAGAGAGACAGTGAGACAGAAAGCAAGAAATCACCCCCCAGGGGGTTGGCCACTCCGCAATCCCTTCTCCTCCATTCTCTTCTCAGGATCTTGGGCACGCACGCACACGCGCCCGGCATGAGTTTTAAGTAACCGGGTCCGGGACTTGAACCGCGGTCGACTACATGGGAGTCCAGCGACATAGCCATTATGCTAACTGCTGGTCCCGAAAGGATCATTTTTTTTTTTTTTTTTTGAGAGGTTTTTCGCTATAGGGCACGTGCGCTCGCCGGACAGACAGAGAGAGACAGAGAGACAGAAAGCGAGAAATCACCCCCCAGGGGGGATGGTCACGCCGCAATCCCTTCTCCTCCATTCTCCTCTCGGGATCTTGGGCACGCACGCACACGCGCCCGGCGTGAGTTGTAAGCCACCGGGTCCGAGACGCGAACCGCAGTCGACTACGTGGGAGTCCAGCGACATAGCCATTACGCTAACTGCCGGTTCCCGCGAAAGGATCATTTTTTTTAAGATAAAGTTTATTTATATATCTCTTTCATGAGTGAGAGACAGAGAGAAGAACAAGGGAAAGAGAGATAGCATCCCCAAAATGTTCCTGAGACCTCAATCCACACCCTGCCTTCAGCCAGCCCCAGAGCATGGGCAAGGGTGTTCCCGGCATGGTCTTGGAGGTCTCCAGACTTGAACCGAGAACCCTCTGATGTAAAGCTGCCCCCACAGGGCATCACACTTCACTGCAGTGCCACCCTTGACCAAAAAAATTACTTCGAAAGTTCAACATTTTTTGGATTTTACTTTAGATGTTCCCTGTTATCTGCAATAAATTTAATTTGGGTAACTTTTGTTAAATTGTATCTATAACATAATCCCATTTACACAAAAATAATGAGTCATCCAACTATTCATTTATCAATCTATGCTTTAATGCTTAAGTAGTAGGACTATCAATCATTTTTATTTTTTACCTATCTTTTCCTGTAGCTTTAAAAATTTACAATAGTACAAGAAAGAAACCAGGATCAGACTGATGGAAAAAACCGACGTGCCTGGGAACCAGCAGTCAGCGTAATGGCTATGTCGCTGGACTCCCACGTAGTTGACCGCGGTTCGCGTCCCGGACCCGGTGGCTTAAAACTCACGCCGGGCGCGTGTGCGTGCGTGCCCAAGATCCCGAGAGGAGAATGGAGGAGAAGGGATTGCGGCGTGACCATCCCCCCTGGGGGGTGATTTCTCGCTTTCTGTCTCTATGTCTCTCTCTGTCTGTCTGGCGAGCGCACGCACCCTATAGCGAAAACCTCTCCAAAAAAAAAAAAAAAATCCAACGTGCCAAGGCAGTTTAGTGAACCACACTGTGTGCATGTTGGGCTACTGTTGCTCCTTTTCCCTCGTGTTAAGCAGGCAGCCAGCTCTGCAATGCCTTGCCTCCAGGATTTGCACTAAAGGACAAGTTGCTCTTTCTAAACACATAACTCCGTTGAAAATTTAATGTTAAGAATCTCACAGTGACTGAGAACAGAAAAAGACTTGGAGAATGAGAAATGATAGGATCTCATTAGAACAAAATTCAACCCAATATTTATTATGTTTTACATGAATACACTTTATTTGAAAAATAATCAAGAACATTTTTGTAAGAATTCCAGGTATCAGCTCTTGTATTACTAAGAAGACAGTGTATTTGTGCATCGCATGGGCAGAAGCTGGCTTACCTCATCATTCAGGTTCTACTCACCACCAATGAATGATAGTGCAGCTCTCTTCAGGCCAACAAGACGTTCTGGAAAGGAGGAGGCCAGGATCATGCTGTGGGCTGTTGCCCGAGCCAGGAAGAGAGCCAACTCTAGAGTGAGGGAACCAGGACACCGAGAAAAGAAAGGGACTCCATGATGGAGAAGGAGGGATAAAAACTAGACCAAATTGCCTATACACTCACCTCTGAAGGAGCTCCCAGCAGGTAGATAAGTCTTTCAAACTGATAAGCTGTCAATCCACAGTAGGATCATGCGGCGAGTCAAGTATGGGACTTCAGGCCCACCCTGAAGTTGAGCACAGTGAGTTGGGAATGGATGGGAAACGAATGATTGGAAAAAGGCATAGTCCACTGAGTATGAGAGACCATGAAGCGGGTTCTAGATGTTTACATTTGGATGTCCAATGCTGTGGACCTGTTTCCATCACAAGAAAGTAACAGCTGCTTATAAAAATGTCCAAATGCTAAGGGCCTCAACTGAAACTCTGTTTTAGAAATGAGATGCCTGCATCGGCCGGTCTTGCTCTGAAGGCTCAGAAACCTCGTGCTGGCTTTCCCCCAGAGTATACTTGAGAGCCTATGGCAGGCTGACCCTTTAGGCCCTCTGACAAGTCCAGTAAAGGTACCACAATCAACCTCCTAACTCCATTGTCTCCCCCCACTGTCAAATCCTGGCAGTATTTTGGGGCTTTCAAGGTCATCTGGAAAGTAGCATGATGTATCCCTCATCTGACAGTGGAACCCCATAAAGTCAATAATTTATAACTCTTGCTTGTAAGTTCCCCCATTTATACATTTTAGCTCAGGGGAACATATAATAAGCAAAGGGCTTTGCAGCTCAGCACCTTAGAAAAGAAGCTTTTTAAAAGGAATTATTATTACTAGGTCCAGTTTTCCCATCATGCCTGAATTCCCTTTGAAGTCGGCGACTGCCCCCTATGGAGTAGCCAGAACACATCGCTGTGCCAACACGTCGTAATGTGCCTGCTTACCTGGGGACCATGCTTCAGTCCCCGGAGCTTGAGGAGAGGGAGCAAATGTTTATGTGCAGAGCCGCAGGTTGACACCTGCAAGCGCAAAGTATTCTCATTATGTGCACCTTGTAATGCAGAACGGCCTATTTGTTTGCTGTGTGGCAGTCATTTTAGGCCTTTCCTCTGAACTCCAGAGAACATAGTCTTCAGAGCACATGTCAAATGCTACCATTAAGACCCCCTTCCCCATCCTGGTGTTAAGCTGGGCAAAAACTGCAAGTGACAAAAGCTGTAAACACCAAGATCTATTATTTAAATAAGTCAGAGTGCTAAAGATTTTTAAGGAAATCCAAGTAATTCTATTTCACTTTTGAAATGAATAAATGATTGTTGGATGAAGTGAAACACAAAATGTTAATATTTATATGGTGATACTTCAGGCAATTCAGTCAATTCTCACACTTAGTTAGCCATGGGTATCTTGAATGATTTGCCTTGTACAAATCGTATTTCTGAGTTCATTCACTTTTATTTGAGCAATGGAGATAAATTCCCTTATTAAAATTTGCATTAACTTTTTATAACTCATGCTAACTTGCAAACCAATACAGACTGTTTTAAATCAATATGCTCGTATTCCCTCATACAGAAGAAGGATGAAAACCAGGAATGCATCAAGATAATTCAATGTGGGCTTCTACTTTGCATTTGTTTTGATCAATAACAGAAATGGCTTTGGCCTCAGGAGACCTGGGTATTTATGATTCCTCCTTCCCCTCCTTCCCTTTCTTTCCTTCCTTCCTTCCATTGTCCCATATATATTTGCCAAGCACCCATCTGCACAAGGTGCTATGTGATATAAGAAGGTCTGTGAGATTTGGATTATGCCCTTCAGTGATTTGTAGATTTGTATAGAAAATAAAAGTACAAGACGAAGAAGGTATAATTTGGGCTTTGAAACTTAGCAGCCCTAGATGTAAATACTGATTTAATTGTTCACTCACGAAGTAATTTTGTTCAAGTTACTTAGCAATAATTTTACTGAACCTCAGTTGACTCTTCAATAAAAACAAAGATAATATTATGTGAACCAAATGCTTATTGTGAATGCTAAATTGGCAATATGTCTGAAACATTCAGAAAATTGCATAATAATTTCTTTTTTTAAAAAGTTGTAGACATGATGGACTAGCCCATAGCCTGGTGGTTAAGGCAGCCAGATCCCTCAGAGCTGACTGTGCAGGTTGAGTACTAGACCCAGTGGCACGCATGCCCAAATCACAAAAGGAAGGAGAAATGGAAAACAAGGGATTGTAGTATGACCATCCCTTATGGGAGGACCATCCCTTATGGGAGGGTGCATTCGCGCGCGCTCGCTCGCTCGCTCTCTCTCTCTCTCTCTCTCTTTTCTCTCTCCAGCAAATGCACATGTCTTCAGGCAAATTGAAAATAAATAAATAAAGAGTAAAACATTGTGGACTTGAGATCAGAAGAGCTGGGAACAAATTCTGACTGCTACAGATGGGTGTTAGGTAAGTCATGTAACCTGTTCAGGTCCCCAGATCTTCAATGTACAAAGAGAGTTGAATGAGTTTATCTTGAACACTTCTTTCACTCCTAAAATTTACTTTTATCTCTTCTAGTGGAGATAGACTTGAGATTTGGGGAGAAAACTTACTTAGGTTGATCAGAAAGATTAATTTAGTGGCAATTTGATAGAGTACATGCAGAGTTAGGAGAAAAAGACAAGTATATCAGTTACCGAAAAATCCGGAAGGTCTGGTTGGTAACCATGGGAAAAGAAAGAGTGGATGCAGAGATACAACGGAGGTGAAATCTGAAGGCACAAATGCAGGGGTACAGCAGAAGTGGAACGTGAAGAAATTAGAAGACAAGGGAGAGAAGAAAAGTTCAAAATAGTGCTTATTTTTCAATTTGGCTTACAGGAAGCATGGCAGCATTAGCTATTCTAAAAGGAATACTGAAAGTGGGAGTAATTTGTAGGAAAAGAAAATAAAGGACATATTGCAATTGAGAAAACAATAAAACATTCTTTCATTCTACTCTCCACTTTTGAAGATGTAAATTGAATCTCATTCCCTTGTTTTAAAATATTCACAGATTTTCTATTTACTTCAGAATAAAATCTGCTCACCTCACCATGGTGATCCCCAGTGACCACCTCCTGGTATTCAGGCCCTTGTGTGTTCTCCTTTCTGTGGACTTCGCTTGGCCAGTTGGCCAGTTGGCTTGATAGGCACTTACGTGGGATGTAGTCCCTTGGATGGAAGCCACCATGCTGTAAAGCAGGATTCCCCAATCCCAAGGCCACAGATCAATACCCAGCTTGGACATTAGAGCCCCAGATGAGCTCTCAGATAAACAAAGACACAGGAGTGATCTCTGCTACCCCACATGGAGTAGAACCAACCAGCTAATCAGCCAACCAACAGAATTGTAGGAAGTCATTCGCATGTTAAACTACTAAGTTTTGGGGAAGTTTGTTACATAGCTACAGGTAACTGAAACATACACATACATTCTTTTTATAAAAACGATTAAAAAAATAAAAACTCCCATAGACCATGTATACTCATCAGACAGAGAGAGAAAATATCCTTCAATGGGGCCTGGTCATGGGTCAATCCTTCCTCCACTTCACCCTGTCAGGATTTCGGGTACACGTGAACATGTGCCCAGTGTGTCTTTTCAAGTCTCTGGGCCAGGACTCAAATTACAGTTGGCCATGTGGGATCCAGCTTCCACTGCACTATGGGGTCAACCCTGAAATATTTGTCCAAATAAGTTCCGCACAATCTAAGGTCTTACAGATACAATAATATGAGGAGACTTCAAAAAGTCTGTGAGAACATGGACTTAGGGTATGAGTTTATTTTGTTGCAAAAAAAATTTTTTGAAATCCATGCATAGATTTTCCACAATATATATTTTCCATAAAACTTTTGAAGCTCCCCTGGCATATTCTGGAAGTTCTGCCTGATCTGAGGTCTTGTAGATGCAATGATATAGCTATAGAAGTCAGTAAGAAGGGGTTCCCCCATTTCTTGAGGCTACCTCATGCCGTTCCCCCTCAGCTCACTGAGGTGCAGCTACACTGCTCTTTCATTGCCTTGAGTCAAATCATTCCAAGCCTCCAACCACAGTATATACTCTTTCTTTTCTTAGGAAGCTCTCTGCTGCACAGCCCACCTACCTAGTTGCCTGCTATTAATTATTCATTTCTCAATTTAAATATAATTTCTTCCTAGAGAGCTCCCTCAACCCCTCAACCTAAATTCGATCTTCTGTTATTTGTTTTAAAAGGCCGAGTTCTGTTCTTTCCCACATTGCATTTATTATGATTTTAACATATTTATTAGAGTAACTGTGTATATTGTTTTCCCCAACTGGGCCAGGAAAGTACAAATCCTATTTTCTTCTTCACTGTGTCCCCAGTACCTGGCACCATCCCTGACACCGATAAATCCTTGGAAGTCTTGCCAGAATGAATATCCCAAGGGAAGGTAGGTCTAACACGTAGTGAGAATGTGGGTCTAGGCTAAGGAGGAAGGCTGACATAAAGAAATGGTTGAGACCTGTCTGCACAAGACGTATAATTGTCGGAGGTATTCGTACTTGGGGCAGATGGACTATGAGACTGGAGTGTCCGAGAACAGATAAAATTTGAAGGAGTGAGTTAATAAGAAGTAGGGATTTCCTACAATTCAGTGGCTCATGAGAGTACCTATCTTCAGAGCTGGGCTGAGACGCTGAAACTCGGTTCCCAGGAAGAAACTAGAACCTCTGTCAGTCAAATTCCCACTCTTCAGCGTCCTTTCTCCTAGAGAACCCAGGTAACAATAGCTCCAGGGTCGGCTCTGTGACCTGGTGGTTAAAGCAGTGGATTCCACAAGGCTGCTGGCATGGTTTAAGTCCCAGATCCAGCAGCTTGAGAAACACAAGGGCACATGTGCCCAAAATGTATAAAGAAGGGAAAGATAGGGGAGAAGGGATTTCACACCCCATGGGGCAGAGGGGGGCACTTTCTCCTCTCCATTTCTCCATCTCTCTCTGGTGGATGTATGTATCCTCTAAAATAAATAAATAAATAAATAATAATAAAAAGTGAACAAACAGGAGCTCTATTCATATACAGTGCGATTCTAGCATCTTCCATTCCCAAACTTCTTCGGACTTCCATTGGGATGACTTCCTCTGCTATTGCCTCTGTGGAATTCCCCATCTCCCTGGAGCCTCGTGTCCATGCCTGGTCACTTGTCACCACTTCACGCCATACCCACCCAACTAGTGACCACAGCTCCTTTCACTCCATTCTCCCAAGGCACACAGGCTATTACTTATGTTATTTATTTAATCTTTATTTTTTTAGTTTACTATCGGGTGTGTGGACTCCCTAGAGAGAGTGAGAGAGAGAGAGGGAGAGACAGGAAGTGAGAAATCAATCCCTGGACGGGAGGGATGGCCTTGCTGCAATCCTTTCTTCTCCATTTTCCTCTTGGGATTTTGGACGCACACACACATATGTGCCTGGCATGTTTTTCTTTTTTCTAATTATTTTATTTAACTTTATTTATTTATTTATTTATTTATTTTAATTTGACCAGAGAGGGACAGAGTGAGTGAGTGGGAGGGAGAGTAAGAAAGCAAGCCTCCAAGTTTGAGACTCAAACCATGGTCAGTCATGTGGGACTCCACTGCCCTTAACCACCATGCAACCTGCCAGTTCCAGTGCCTGTCATATTTTCCTTGCCTCAGGGTCTGCGATTTGTACCACACAATTATCCATGTGAGATCCAGCTGCCTTAACCACCATACCACTGACTGGCCCCAGGCTGCTACTGATAGGAGACTTTTACTTAAATTTTGGGAGTAAAGTGTGTGCACTAGCGGATGGGTTAGTCGGGAACTGAGTTATTAAAGCCACATCATAGCCAATGACTTCAAACAGAATTGTATGGGACACCTCCCTTCCAAATTCTCAAGCAGCTGTTTCCGACCTTGGGAGCATCTTCACCTGACACTCCTGATCCTCTGCTGCTAAGGCACTAGGGACTTCTCGCCCTCCTCACATTTTTCACACTTCACTCCTCCATTCCAGCTCCTACTCTTTAGACGCTGTAATTGCTATTTAAGAACTTACCTCATGCCAGGTACTAGTATAAGCACTTCACGGGCATGTGCCATTTAATCCCCACAAGTGCGTGAACGAGATATTTTCATCACCATCCTCATTTGCAAAGTATCAAACTGAGGAGCAAGGAAGGTAAGGAATATGAGAGACGGTCCAAAAAGACCGCGGTGGAGGCAGGATTCAGAGAAGCGGCTGACTCCAGGGTCCTGTGTGTCTCCACCAGCCAGCTAGCCCAGAGACACTCACTTCCTCTATTTCTGATCTTCCAGGCCCCCAACTAAAAAATCCTCCCATGGATTGACTTTGTCTTGTCCTACATAATCTCATGGGCTTGTTTAAGGCAAGGCAACATCTCAGCCTTGAAAATTATAGTATCCTTGGGACCAGCAGTTAGCGTAATGGCTATGTCTCTGGACTCCCATGTAGTCAACTATGATTCGAGTCCCAGACCCTGTGGCTTAAACTCATGACAGGCACATGTGCGTGCACGCCCAAGATCCCGAGAGAATGGAGGAGAAGGGGTTGTGGCGTGGCCATCCTCCCCAGGGGATGATTTCTTGCTTTCTGTCACTCTGTCTCAGTCTTTCCGGTGAGCGCACGCACCCTATAGCAAAAAAAAACCTCTTCAAAAAAATTTTAAAAACTGGGGCCAGATAAGCAGCTACCGAGGCACAAGGAAGCATGAAGCAAGGAGTGGTACCCCTCCACCCACAGCTGCAATCAGACAGTCACCCACTTCAACGGTGCAAAGAATTTGATGAAAACCGACTCACAGCTACACCATCCGTCAATTTCCACCTGAAATGAGCCATCCCCAAGAGTTTATCATGATGAAAGCCTGCTCAATGGCTCCTGAGATGTAGACATGCTGGGAGAAATGAAGATGTCCCACTCCTAACTGGGCCTCCATCATACAAAACCCACGTGAACAGCCCTTCTTCAAGAGAAAGCCTGCTCAATGGCTCCTGAGATGTAGACATGCTGGGAGAAATGAAGATGTCCCACTCCTAACTGGGCCTCCATCATACAAAACCCACGTGAACAGCCCTTCTTCAAGAGAAAGCCTGCTCAATGGCTCCTGAGATGTAGACATGCTGGGAGAAATGAAGATGTCCCACTCCTAACTGGGCCTCCATCATACAAAACCCACGTGGTAGGAAAACCCCTTTCATATCTCCTGTCTCTGAATCAATCTTTGTCTCTCTCTACCTCTCACTCTCTCTCTCTCTCTCTCTGTCTGTCTGTCTGTCTGTCTTTTTTTTTAATTTTTGCTTTTTAGAATTTTTTAAGATGAGGCTTCTTACAGGGCCCTTTGGCCCCTCCCTCCTAGGCCTTTGTTTTGTTAATAATCCCCTCTGCTCCTCCCAGAACAGCCCTTCTTCAAGAGAAAGCCTGCTCAATGGCTCCTGAGATGTAGACATGCTGGGAGAAATGAAGATGTCCCACTCCTAACTGGGCCTCCATCATACAAAACCCACGTGGTTTTCTAATTTTTGATTTTTATTGAAATTTTTTTAATATTAATTTTTCTTTTTTAGATTTATTCCAAAGCTTTTCTCTTTTTTTTTCTCTGTTTCTTGTCTGTTTTTTTTTTGTTGTTGTTGTTGGTATTGTTTCTCTCTCCTCTCTCTGCTTCCTTTTCTGCACACTTCCCAACCATCATATTAAACTTTAAAAGTTTGGGAAGAAACCAACCATCCACCAGATGACTAGAAATCGCTGCAGGACCACAAGAAATATGGAGAAGCAGGAAAATGCCCTTCCTCCAGTTGAAACGGATAGCTCCTCTTCATCCACACACAGTTCAAGGGAATTCATGGAAATGTCTGATAAACAATTCAGATCATTCATAATGGCAAAGCTAACAGAGATCGAAGAGAAGAGAGACAAGGAACTGCTGAAGGGGAAGGAGAAAGGAGTTGAAGAGTTCTAGGAGGTGAGGAAATTCATGCAAGATCTAAAAGAGGAGTTTCACACTTTACAAAAGAATCAGATGGAGCTGTTAGAGATGAAGGCTATAATACAAGAAGTCAAAATCTCCCTTGAAAGTATTAAAAGCAGACTAGATCATTCAGAAAATGGAATCTCTAATGTAGAAGAGAAAATGGCTGGCCTAGAAAGGTCCACCATAAAGACTGAGAAAATGGCCCAAAACTTTGAGAATAATATGCAAGAAGTACTAGATACAATTAAACGTCCAGGGGCGGCAGGCGGGGGCTCCGCTCCGCGTGCCGGCGCGTGGGAGTGGGGAGGCGGGCACGGGGGCTCCAATCCACGTGCTGGGGTGCGGGGTCAGGGCGCGGGGGCTCCGCTCCACGTGCCCTGTCTGGAGGTCTGGCCCGACGGGCTCTGCCCCACGTGCCGTGGCCGGGTCTCTGTCCTGTGTGCCATGGCCGGGGTCTGCCCCGAGTGCCGTGGCCGGGGTCTGCCCCGCGTGCCTTGGTTGGGGTCTGTCCCGCGTGCCGTGGCCGGGGCTCTGACCCGTGTGCCGTGGCCGGGGCTCTGACCCCGCGTGCCTTGGCCGGGGTCTGTCCCACGTGCCGTGGCCGGGGCTCTGACCCCGCGTGCCGTGGCCGGGGTCTGCCCCGCGTGCCTTGGCCGGGGTCTGCCCCGTGTGCCGTCGCCGGGGCACTGCTCCGCGTGCCGTGGCCGGGGTCTGCCCCACGTGCCGTGGCCGGGGCCCTGTCCCGCGTGCCGTGGCCGGGACTCTGCCCCGCGTGCCGTGGCCGGGGTCTGCCCTGCGTGCCTTGGCCGGGGTCTGCCCCGTGTGCTGTGGCCGGGGCCCTGCTCCGCATGCCCTATCCGGAGGTCCGGCCCGACCGGGGCTCTGCCCCGCGTGCCGTGGCCGGGCTCTGCCTCGCGTGCCGTGGCCGGGGTATGCCCCCGTGTGCCGTGGCCGGGTTCTGCCCCGCGTGCCGTGGCCGGGACTCTGCCCCGCGTGCCGTGGCCGGGGCCTGCCCCCGCGTGCCGTGGCCATGGTCCTGTCCCCGCGTGCCGTGGCCGGGGTCTGCCCCGCGTGCCTTGGCCGGGGTCTGCCCCGTGTGCCGTGGCCGGGGCTCTGCTCCGCATGCCCTATCCGGAGGTCCGGCCCGACCAGGGCTCTGCCCCGCGTGCTGTGGCCGGGCTGTCTCGCGTGCCGTGGCCGGGGTCTGCCCCCGCGTGCCGTGGCCGTGGTCCTGTCCCCACGTGCCGTGGCCGGGGTCTGCCCCCGTGTGCCGTGGCCGGGGTCTGCCCCCTTGTGCCGTGGCCGGGTTCTGCCCCGCGTGCTGTGGCCGGGACTCTGCCCCGCGTGCCGTGGCCGGGACTCTGCCCCGCGTGCCGTGGCCGGGGCCTGCCCCCGCGTGCCGTGGCCGTGGTCCTGTCCCCGCGTGCCGTGGCCGGGGTCTGCCCCCTCGTGCCGTGGCCGGGGCCCTGTCCCGCGTGCCGTGGCCGGGGTTCTGCCCCGCGTGCCGTGGCCGGGGTCTGTCCCCGCGTGCCGTGGCCGGGACTCTGCCCCGCGTGCCGTGGCCGGGACTCTGCCCCGCGTGCCGTGGCCGGGGTCTGCCCCCGCGTGCCGTGGCCGGGGTTCTGCCCCGCGTGCCGTGGCCGGGGTCTGCCCCGCGTGCCGTGGCCGGGGTCTGCCCCCTCGTGCCGTGGCCGGGGCCCTGCCCCTCGTGCCGTGGCCGGGGCCCTGTCCCGCGTGCCGTGGCCGGGGTCTGCCCCGCATGCCATGGCCGGGGTTCTGCCCCGCGTGCCGTGGCCGGGACTCAGCCCCGCGTGCCGTGGCCGGGACTCTGCCCCGCGTGCCGTGGCCGGGTTCTGTCCCCGCGTGCCGTGGCTGGGGCTCTGCCCGGCGTGCCGTGGCCGCGGTCTGCCCCCTTGTGCCGTGGCCGGGGCCCTGCCCCCTCGTGCCGTGGCCGGGGCCCTCTCCTGCGTGCCGTGGCCGGGGTCTGCCCCCGCGTGCCGTGGCCGGGGTTCTGCCCCGCGTGCCGTGGCCGGGACTCTGCCCCGCGTGCCGTGGCCGGGACTCTGCCCCGCGTGCCGTGGCCGAGGCCTGCCCCCGCGTGCCGTGGCCGTGGTCCTGTCCCCACGTGCCGTGGCCGGGGTTCTGCCCCGCCTGCCGTGGCCGGGTTCTGTCCCCGCGTGCCATGGCCAGGGTCTGCCCCCTCGTGCCATGGCCGGGGCCCTGTCCCGCGTGCCGTGGCCGGGACTCTGCCCCGCGTGCCGTGGCCGGGACTCTGCCCCCCGTGCCGTGGCCGGGACTCTGCCCCGCGTGCCGTGGCCGGGGTCTGCCCCCCGCGTGCCGTGGCCGGGGTTCTGCCCCGCGTGCCGTGGCCGGGGTCTGCCCCGCGTGCCGTGGCCGGGACTCTGCCCCGCGTGCCGTGGCCGGGGTTCTGCCCCGCGTGCCGTGGCCGGGGTCTGCCCCGCATGCCGTGGCCGGGACTCTGCCCCGCATGCCGTGGCCGGGGTCTGCCCCCGCGTGCCGTGGCCGGGGTTCTGCCCCGCGTGCCGTGGCCGGGGTCTGCCCCGCGTGCCGTGGCCGGGACTCTGCCCCGCGTGCCGTGGCCGGGGTTCTGCCCCGCGTGCCGTGGCCGGGTTCTGTCCCCGCGTGCCGTGGCCGGGGCTCTGCCCCGCGTGCCGTGGCCGGGGTCTGCCCCGCGTGCCGTGGCCGGGGCTCTGCCCCCGCGGGCCGTGGCCGGGATCTGCCCCGCGTGCCGCAACCGCTGATGGCCGTCTCTGCTTTCCTGAGCCGCGTTCCTGAAACTGTGTTCCATGGAGATTCACCTACATTTGCGGGGCTGCACGAGACCCACCCTTGGTCCAGCCCTGAGTGCAGTCTGCGTTTCCTATTGTTGGGAACTTTATGATCTGATAATTGGAAAAAAAAAATCATGTTTATCATAAAAAATAATTAGAATAATAATAATAATGATTGGGGGAAACATAGGAAAGATATTGAATGTTGAAGCGGGGAGATTAATGTCTCTGTACTGACTGACATGCATGGCATTCCCTTTTGAAAAAGCAATGTAATACACTGTAAAGTTGTATGTAATTCAATGTAATAAAAAAATAGATAATAAAAAAATAAATAAATAAATTAAAAAAAAAAAAAAAGAGTTTATCATGAAAAGTTGACTTTTGTCTTTCACCATCGGGAAAGGAATCAATATACTAGCCTTTTTCTTTCTTTCTTTTTTAAAAATTTGCTACAGAGCACATGCGCTCACCAGAGAGAAAGAAAGAGAGAGAAAGAACATGAGAAAGCACCCACCAGGGAGGGTGACCACCGCAATCCCTTCTCCATTCTCCTCTTATGATTTTGGGCACAGACATAAACACGCCCAGCATGTTTCTGAGCTGCCAAGTCTTAGACCCCAGTGGCACAGCTGGTCATGTGGGACCCAGCACCTTAACCACCACACCACCTGGCTGGCCAATGTCCTCGCCTTAAAACAAACAAACAAAAAGTTTTGAGACTCTACGAATGTTTGTGGCAGTCACTTTCTAATCATTTTATGGTTTCAATTTTGTGATTTTTGCTTGTTGTTTTTCAAACTCTTTTTCCACCCGCCCTGTTCAGGTGCCGTGACCCCTTCCTGACAGAGAAAGGATGAGGACAACACCCACGGCCAGCCTCTCCCTGATACACGTGCCAAGGAGCAGCGCACCGGCTCCTTCCACAGAAAGCCAGCCCCGAGACCCACCACCACTTGCTCGACCCTCCTTTGCATTAAACTGTGTCTGGAGGACTAATCATTCTTTCTGTGCAGCTCCAGGAGGAGTTGTTAGGGAGACACAGAATGGAGTGGAGAACAAGATTTAGGAGGAGACTGGGAGGAAAATTTGAACATCTACTCCTATTAAATCCTAGAGAGTGACCACATACGTTCCCGAAATCTGAAAGATTCACATGTCATTAGCTCTTCCAGAAATAGCATCGGAATATGATGCAGTCCCTGCGGGGTTGAAAATGAATCACTTCCTGTTGAGGAACAATGATTTTTAGTGATTTGGTGCCCATGTGTCTGCATGCTGCTCTGAAATGTGAGGGTAAAGCTACATCGGAGGGTCTGTGCCATTAGTTAAGACTCTGGGGTGGATGGTCCCCCAGCGCCGGGGCCGGTGGGATCTCTGGATGAGGTCACAGGGAGCTTTCACCTCCCTCGTAAGAAGATTCCCTGCAAACTAGCTGGTGGCCACCCACTTCAAACACAAAGGACAGGTGGACAGCTAGTTGTACAGAAACCCAGTAACTGAAGCCAGCCAACCAGCCAAAGAAGAGGAACAGGAAAAAAAAAAAAAAAAAAAAAAACCCTCCCCCCAGGGTCTCGGTTATTTATGAAGTTTCTACAAAAACAGTTCTAGAGACTAATGTTTTTGGGAAATGCTATATATAACTACACCCTTCTCAAAGAATCACGGCATAGTTTGCCACATAAGCTGTTTTGCTATGCTACAGAATATTATCATCAGAATTCCCCCAACTTATTTTCCCATGGAAAAATGTATTCTATGCAATACTCTGATAGTGTCCCCATTCTGAGAAACGGTTACATAAAAAGAGATTGAGTAATGTATTAGATCATCTGAGTGACAGACAGGAACATCAGAGTACGTTATGGAGGGACATCACCCCAAGACATGAAGAAGTGTTTCCTGGGCCTAGCTGAACAAATAGAAGACCAAAAAAGGCTTAGAGCAGTGTTGATATAAGAGACTCAGATGTGCAGGAACCTCAGGCAAGACTTCTTTTATTTTTATTTTTTAAGTTTTGTTCTATATTTCTTCCATTCATAAGAGAGAGAGAGAAAGACACTCCCACCAGGGTCTTCACACCACAATCCACCCCCATCTCACCCAGCCCGTTTCACAAGCGCGTATGTACCCGGCATGCTCTGGGAGGCCCTGAGATACCAGAACTGAAAGCCAACACCCATGTGGCTTGGGCTGTGGTTCTGTTGTGCCACCACCGCCCCAGGCAACAATTCTTGACCAGAATTTACTACTCATTCCCAGTTCTCTTTTTCCATAGATTCCTATGCTAAGGAGGGGCATCATTGCTCTTCATCTGCTTAATCACCCTGATTGCTGTGCGCTCTGCTAAACAGAGCAGACAGCCTTCCCTCTTCCCCACTATGACGGCCAGCGTAATTGAGCCATTTCTGCCTCTCTGGTCACCTTCCTCTTCTCCCACTGCGTCCTCTGTGCGTTTACCCTCCGGTTAAATATTGATAGCAAGCCTGCCCCTGCATGTTTACTCTGTTGCTCCATTATCACCACACACAGGGTGATTATTTGTTTCTGTCTTTGCGGCTTGTTTAATCAGGACTGAGTCAGTGTTCCCGTGTTTAACCTTCTGGTCCAATCGTGGGGAGAGTGCTTTGCAGACTGTTCTGGCAACAGCTCTAGAATTCTCTGCGCTTGCGGGTGTGCGCCCTGCCACAGCCAGCAGGGGTCAGAAGGGCATTTCTCTTTGGGGTCAAGTGGTTGTTACTGAGAAAGGAAAGCCCTGGAGGCATTGCCTTGGGTTGAACTCCTCTTCTTGAGCATTGTCTCCTACCTGTAGCCTGAGAGTGAAATGTCACCAGGGTCAACCTGGCAGCTTCTGAGCTTTTAATGGCACGTTGGCCTTTACCGTGCATTACTTGCAGCAAGACCACCATCCCAGAGGGGCTGTGGAGTGGCAGTAGTGTCCCTGCCCAAAACAGGGACCTGGAGCAATCTCTGGTTTGGACAAGAGTCTGTTGAAGACTCTCGGGCAACTCACTGAACTCTCACCCTTTGCCTCCGCCACCTCCCAGGGTCCCGTGGGAGCGTGTAAGTGATCCAGTACAGCATCCTTCGCTATTAAAGCAGCGTGCATTAAGGCCTGGAAGTGGAACTACCTTGGAAGGCAAGCAGACCACTGTGCCTTCATCAGAATTGTGGGGGGCGCTGTCTCCAACTCCTGTCTCCCTAACTGGGAGCTGTGAACCCCCCAGGAAGACCACCATTGCTGAGTACGTGTATATTTCAGGAAGGGGGTGATGCTTCCATTGTAGCCACCGTTAGTGTCCCTGTCAAAAGGAAAAGATTGAATGAGTGTGCACAGGGCCATTTCCAAGCTCTGGTTCCAATTCCATCAGTGACTTGGACATTTCTGCCTGCCCCTGGAAGAATAAGGCAAGCAGGAAGTGAACCTTCCAAAAAGCGACTCTGATTTTCAACAGCAGAGCACCCTGCGGCTCAGAGACCTTAGTAACACAGGTACCAGTAAACGCCCAGTTGAAAGTGGCTCCAGGGGTCGGTGGTAAGGCGAATGGTGTTTTGGGTGGCTAGAGTGAGAGGACTCAGTCCTAAGTTCTCAGCTATTGCAGGTGGTTCCTCCCATCCCAAAGTCCTGGGGAGTTTGAGACTTCTGTGGCATACTGATGCCCGTGGTCACAGAAACCACCATTTAAGCTCTGCGTGGCCACGTGTTCCCTGCTGTACCCATTAGTCAACGCTTTCTGAGAGTTCGATGCACCCCTAAAGCTCCATGTGCCGTTGCAATGCCGTACTTGTAGCACGGTCCGGAATATGCACGTCCCTCGGGCTTCCTCCTCAGGATTTATTGTCTTCGAATTTCCTGCTCATTCTTGGAGCTGTGACTCAGATTTCCCATTCATTGTGAGCCTTCCTCCTCCTCACAAGTGACAGCCACCATCTATGTCCCCAGAGAGCCGTGCTCAGACGGTTTCTGGCAGCGTCACATTAACTTTATAACTCTTTATTTACTTTCTGTTTCAGCCTACAGACAGTAAAATAAAGCCCCTTCCAACTAGTTCAGGAGGAGGAATTTAATGCACTAGACTAGTTACAAAGATGTAGAGAGAGTCAATAAGCTAAGAGGGACAATGAGGAGCCTGGGTTAAGCTGCCAGCAGTCTTAAGACAGTAAGAGCAAAGAAAAATCATGATGTGACCAGAGCGTGGAAGTCAAGGCTCCTGGCAGATCTGGTCCATGGGAGCAGGGACTGCGGGGGACCGTCTGGAGCAGAGAGCGATGGATAAACCTGCCAGCGTCTCCCTGACACCCGGCCCAGCTCTAGCCAGTACGGCTTCTGCTCTAAACATGGCCCAGAGCCAGGGTCTATGGATGCCTGGGAAATGCAACTCTCGGGGAAAGGTCTAGGATTAGCTCGGAGCAAAGAAGCAAGTGACTGGTTCCCACACTCGCTGCCTTCAATAAACGGTGAGGGTCGTCTATATCTCCAGCACAAGGAAGACACTGCGTGCGCCTGAGGAGTCAAGTATGACTTACAGTGAATCCATTTTCTTTGTTTTCTTGTCAAAGGCGCTTAGGCCTTTTCAAAAATATCATACCTACCCTAAACCATTTTCTTTCTCTTCCTCTATCAAACTGAGATGGTCTCTTCTTTCCCCTTTCACTATGGTATTTCCCTCCCTGTGGGCTTTTCAGTTTCCACATTCCCAGAGTTCCAAGAGGATGATAAGAAGCCTCCACTAATCTTGCTTGAAATTTGCATGGCGTTGTGTCTGTCCCCAGGGCCCCCCTCTGCGGGCCAGCCAGGGTAGGAAAGGAGCTTCTTCACTATCAGACGCCGTTTAAGTCTTTCCATTTTCAGTTCGCCAGGACAGCACATAATGAGGTCTTGTAGCAACAGATAGGGAATTCATTTCTCAACCAAGTGACTGAACTTGTAGCTGCCAGATCAGGAACCATTATCTGTAATTACTTCATGGGTATTCTTCAAAGATAATTTTCTTTGTGGAATAAAAAATCAGGTCTTTTTGAAGACTTTGTAGAGTAAGCCCAGGCCAAAGCAATAGATCTAAGGGGGCGTGTATCTCTTCTCTGCCATGACACCACCAGGCCTCTGCCCACCCTCACCCAGTCTGTGAAGCAACCGACAATAACAATGTGGATATGGAGATTTACTGGCTCCAGAAACTCTGGGCATTTGCCGTAATTTTTAAAAGTTTGTTTCTTTCATTAGAATGAGAAACAGAGAGAAAGAGAAAGAGACAAGCATGCTCAACAGGGCGACATGCTGTGATTCCCCACAACCTTCCCAGACAGCCAGGAGGATGGGCTGCTCGGTATGTGCAGGCAGACCCAGGAACTGAACCTGTGACCTTCCACATGGGTGCAGTATCATGTGAGTAGTGCTTTAGTGCTCTGCCACCATGCCCAGCCATGTGCTGATTTTTATACACAGAGTCTGTCAGTGAAAGTTGTTATTTTAATCAGGATAATCCTCAAAACTTGCTTATGAATCGACGAGGTGCCAGATTCCTTGCACCAGTTCAGAGGAGAAGAAAGATCACAAGCTTCTCTGTGAAGAAGCACATTAGAAACTTGAATGAGAAAAAAGCATATTATTTTTTGAGGAAGGCGGGTAAGGGGGTGGTAGTGGTGTGGAGGAGACAGTGCACACAGACCCCTGAAACCCGGTTGTGTGTGTCTCTTCCAATGCTGTGTTCAGTGAAGCCATATTGGTAGCTTGAAAACCAGAATGGGAATATTTACACCACAGAATGGGCAGACACTACAAATCTGAGATTTTGCTATTAATTCTTTTCAGAGATTGAGTTGTGAAACATTTGCCAGTGTACCAATCCCATTTTTACCAGCCCCTGTAATAAAGCTCATCAGATAGAAACACCAGGAAACAAAAAAATTAGGTTTATTAGCTTGCTACACTGAAGGTGGTCGCGCACCACGGGGACTGTGGGACACATCATTAGGAGGAAGTGGGGGGCCGGGGCTCATTATGGTATTTGAGCGTGTGCAAAATGATTTTTAAGAGGGACTAGGGGACAAGGATCGTCTCTCTATTAGACGCTGCCATGACACAGAGGCAGTTTAGAAACTGGGTACGCAGTAGGCATTGTCAGGAGGAAGAATGAAACGGGGCTGAGGGAGTCATTGGGAAAGAAGTTGCCATGGGGTCGAAAGCGGTAACTGCTCAGAGGGACAGAGTTTGCCAGCTTCCTGCTGCTGGGGGATGGCCTTCAGAGACGCTCTGTTTATGTGGTCTTGGCCACATCCCATCAAAAACCTTTTTTCTTTTCTTTCCTTTTCTCTCTCTCTCTTTCTTTTTGTTTTTTTTTTTTTTAGAGGTTTTTGCTATAGGGCGTGTGTGCTCGCCAGACAGAAAGAGAGAGACAGAGAGATAGAAAGCGAGAAATCACCCCCCAGGGGGGATGGCCACGCCACAATCCCTTCTCCTCCATTCTCCTCTCGGGATCTTGGGCACGCATGCACACGCGCCCGGCGTGAGTTTAAGCCACCAGGTCCGGGACGCGAACCACAGTCGACTACATGGGAGTCTAGCGACATAGCCATTACGCTAACTGCTGGTCCCTCCTTTTCTCTTTTCTTTTCTTCTCTTTTCCTTTCTTTCTTTCTTCCTTTCTTTCTTTCTTTCTTTCTTTCTTTCTTTCTTTCTTTCTTTCTTTTTTTCTTTCTTTCTTTTTTTCTTTTAGTTTTTATTTATTTATTTTTTATTCTGTTAGGAATATCGCATTCTGATCACCAACAGGTCTAAGAAGTGGATTCAAGGCTCTGTTTCCTTGGAGACTGCAAGGTTGAGGTACTGGAATGAGGTGCCCAGACCTTCACATCAGCTGGCTTCGACACCAAGGCTGTTGTCTCCCTGTGTCGCCCCGAGGCCGAGATCCTTCCAGGCAAGGGTAGGTGGCTCGCCCCACCAAAGTCAGGCAAGCAGCAAGGTTTCTCACAGTGCTGATCTTAGAGAGCATGGCTTCTCAGCACATATCACAGGCCAGGGAGCAAGGGCAACTCTTCCAGGTCCTCTCCTTTGACCACCTTTCCCTGCTCACCACCGTTTGCTTCTGACTCACCGGGCTCCCCATGGATTCTCGGGGGTACGTGGTCACGTTTCGGCCCAGCAGAAGTATAGATACCATGAAGGACTTTGAGACCTCTTACCTATGGATACCCTTTGTCTCCAGAACTGGGCACAATGCCCAGCGTAAAGCAAATGCCTGGTAAAAGTTACTCAATTAAATACTGCGGTGAGGGGCATTGGGAGCCACACAGGACTGGGGTGATCTCAGTCCAGTGTGGATAGTCCACGCTGCATGTTGGCAGGTTGTTTGTTACTATTATGGTCAAGTTCCTTTTTCTACAGAGAGTTCCACTCCAACATGATGCAGATAGGAAGGGAAGTGTGGTATCTGCAGCTGTGCCCTCTAGGTGTGGTCCTTGCTGCAAATAAACATGAAACATGGCCTTTTCCTACCACGCCACTCGAGTCCATAAAGCACTGGCCACAACTACCAGACCCTTCCGCAGCATTTCTCTTTGTGCGCTCCACAAGCCACCTGTGCCAGCCTCTGCTGAGATGTCTGTTGGAAAAAATTAAAATTCCTATCTCCACCTCAGGTTGGCCAAATTAGAAATTCTTTTTTTTTTTTTTTTTTTTTGGAGAGGTTTTTGCTATAGGGCATGTGTGCTCACCAGACAGACAGAGAGAGACAGAGAGACAGAAAGCGAGAAATCACCCCCCAGAGGGGATGGTCACGCCGCAATCCCTTCTCCTCCATTCTCCTCTCGGGATCTTGGGCACGCACGCACACACGCCCGGCGTGAGTTTTAAGCCACCGAGTCCGGGAAGCAAACCGCGTTCGACTACATGGGAGTCCAGCGACATAGCCATTACACTAACTGCTGGTCCCCAAATTGGAAATTCTAGTGCTGGAAACCAGGGTCTTCAGTTTTCACAGGCGGTACCCCTCCCATGCCCCCACCTCTTCCACCATGATGTTGGTGCGAGTTCAGGCTCACGCTTGAGAACGATGGATCTGCAGGGCGCGGGGTTTTTTTTCTAGCTGGTCTCCTCACCTAATAAATCAAGGGGGATGTACTGAAGCTCAACAATCATTCCTTGGTCCATTTAAGTAGCGTTTACTGAGTGTCAGGTAGAAGTAAGTATAATGAAAAAGACATTCGGGTACGTCAGTAAACCCATCTGTCAAAGCTACTTGCTTTGAACAGAGAGAGATTTTGTTTGACTTTGTTTACACCAGAAAGAAAATGTGCCATCATGCTTCATGGCCAACTGTTAGGCTTGATGTTTACACGCTAACCTGTCCACAGTGGCACTCAGAGGCTGGGGTTGGCTGGGAGTGGAAAGAGAGATGGACTTGATTGCCCCACCCCGTTGGTGTTGCTCCCAGCCTCGCTACATCCACCCAGGGCTCTCGATTGATAGTTCAGTGGAGAGCGTGGCCGTTTCATCTCCTCCTTCTGCCAGTTGACTCAGCCTCTCCTGTGGCACAGGCCGTGGTAGGAGCTGACTCAGCCTCTCCTGTGGCACGGGCCATGGTAGGAGCTGATACGGAAAGAGCTCTAGATCCCAGGCTTTGATCTCACCTGACCAGAGCCCCTGAAGGCCTGCTTCTCCCCTCACTTCCAGGCTTCAGCGATGTTCCTTGCAATGAGTGGGCTCCTACTTGCTCAAAAGCTAGTGGAGCAGGGGTTTCAGGCCACAGAATGCCCACGTGGCACAATTACTGACCACGACGGGGCAAAACAGTCCCAGCTTTCACCACCCGTGGGTGCCTTTTTCAGTCTTCTGGGCTGCCATGTTCTGAGCACAACCAGGGCCTTGTCAGTCTAGATACTTGTGTTCTCCAGCTCAGAAAAAGTTTCTTGCATTAATCCTTTAACAATTCTATATACCCCATCTTCTCAATGTCTGTTTCTGGGACTCCTATTGGTTCAGATCTTCAACTTTCTCATTCGATCTATAATTTTCCAGCTTTCCTTTCCTAGTTTCCATTATCCTCGTTTTCCCGTCATCCCCTCAGATTATTTTCCTGTGTTGTCCTTCAACCTTTCTAATAAAATGTTGAAAGAAGGAGTATTCTTGGTTATTGGAAAAGTCATGATGTGTTTTTCTATACAGACAATGACATGACTTTTCCGGCAACGTGCTAGCTTTTATTTCCACACTCTCTTTCTCATTCTCTGATTGTCCTCTTTTGTCTTTTTTTAAAAGTAAGGTAGAATTCACATGGCATAAAATTTGCCATTTTAACCATTTTTAGTACTCAATTCGATGCCATTAAGTTCATTCACAATGTTGGTCAAACGCCACCAGCAGCCATTTTCAGAACTTTCTCTTCATCTCAGATAAAAACTGTACCCACTTCACTCTGACCCTCCCTCTCCCCAGCTTCTGTGAGCCACCAGTCTGCTTTCTCCCTGGGAATCTGACTGCTCTAGCCGCCTCATCTAAGCAGAGTGACACTGTGTTTATCCCTTTGCACATAACTTATTTTGCCTAGCATGTTATCAAGATTCATCCATGCTATAACATTTGTCAGATTTTCTTTCCTTTCCAAGGCTAAAAATAGCCCATTGTATGCACTGGGTTGTCAGGAAAGTCATGACACATTTTTGCATCGAAAAACACATCATGACTTTGCCAACAACCTAATATGGTCCACATTTATTTATCCATTCATCCAGGATGGACATTTATTTCTACCTTTAGGTGACTCTGAGTAATGCTTCTATGAACATGGGTGTACCAATAACTTTTCAAGTCCCTGGTTTCATTTCTTTTGAGAAATGGAATTGCTGGATGACATGATAATTCTATATCTAATTCTTTGAGGACCTACCGTGTTGTTTGCATAGTGACTGCACTGCTTTGCCCTTCTATCAACAAGGTGCAAGGGTTTCAGTTTCTTCACATTCTCTCCAATACTTTTGGATTTGTGGTCACTTCCCCGGGCTTCTCATTTCTCAGGAATTTATTGTAATGTCTTACCCACTGATGTCATCAACTCTTTTCTATTCCTTTTCCAACACATTGGCAGGGAAAACGAGATTTGTGGAGTGAATTTCTCCTACTGTCTTCCTTAGCACGACTTTGTGTGTTTTCCTTCATGATTGCTACAGTTCAGCATTTCCCAAAGGATGTTTTGAGAAGCAGCGATTACAAAGATTGCTAATAAAGACACACAGGGGCTAGCAGGTGGCATAGTGGTTAAAGCGCTAGACTCCAACGTAGCCAGCTATGGTTCGAGTTCCAGACTTGGTGGCTAGAAAACCATGCCAGGCATATGTGCATGCATGTTTAAAATCCTGAGAGGAGAATGGAGGAGGAGGGATTACAACATGACTATCCCTCCTGGGGTGTGATTTCTCACTTTCCCTCGCACTGTCTCTTTGTCTCTCTGTCTCTTTCTCCAGTGAGCACATGTGCCCTATGACAAAAACCTAAAAAAAATTAAAAAGACGTATTTTTTAAAATGGCCAAAGGAGCAAGAGAAGCATTAGGACATAGACCTTCCCATCAACGCCAGTATCTTTCGAACAAGTCAGGTAGCACTCTTCAAGAAATGCCTTCTGAGCCAGCTTAAAATCTACATGAGAAAACCATTCTCCTTGAGTTATGCCCCGCCTTTTTTGTGCCTGCAAAAACACACATTCACAGATCTCTTTCAGGAGTGGACTCGTCCGCATCTCTGTCTTTCCCTCAGATTTGACCCAAAACTATGCTAGAGACAAAATTCTTGAAAGAAAATGCCTGGTCTCTACCAAGGAATTCCAAGCGTGTTTAGAACAATGACGTAGGGAGCGTAAGCGAGAGCCACCCAGGTAAATACGTCACGAGGGACAGCACACACTTGTTCGCGGAGACCCCACTTAGGAATATTGCTCAATTCTTTGATTCTGGGCCTGCATCTTGTATGCTCAGAGGCACCTCTGTAGGATGGCTACCAACTTCTTGAAAAACAAGGATTAATCTCCCCAAAGGACCAGCGAAGACTTCTCCCTTGACAGGCATCAAACTCAGTCAGGATTTGGGCTTCTGTTTCCTTTATTCTCTCTGCTAAGCTATTCCTATGAAGTTGTCCCACTTTTGATGTGTTCTTTGTTCCAATACCACTCATTCTCTGCCAATTTAGAAAAACATGCTTTGGTTCTACTGCTTCAGCTGAAAGGAAGGATAAAAGAGGGTCTGGGACTTTTTCTCAGCGGTAGGTGGGGAGAAGCATTTCCAAAGGCACCCAGCGATTTTCTCCATTCCTGACTTTGACATTTCTTTCATGGTTTGTCTCTTTTCTGAGGAAAGACGCTTCTTATATGCCAAAACGCCACTTGTTACAAATGCAGTCAGCATCCCTCAAACACTCACAGGGTAACTTTGTGATCTGCTGATGTGTCGGGCTGACACAGTGCGGCTCAGCTGCCAGGACCCTAAATGCATGCCGATTCCAATTAAATGCAAATGCGTTGCAGCAGTACATACATAATTTCTTCAGCTGCCTCCATATTCCAAGGCACAAATGCCATTCCACACTGTTATAATTAATTGCCCCCAGATAAGTGTGCGGCAAGAATACCCTATCATGCCATCTTTCAGCCTTGATTTATACTCTGACATGGGGAGCATGTAGTTAAACAGTTAGCGGGTTAATTAGGCTAATTGACACAGTCACCAGTAGGCCGTGGAAGTCACCAGGCCCTCCGTTACCCACCTACCCTGCGCTCCTCACTACAGCACATTCTGGCTGAGCTGCAGGTGACACCAGGCACGAGTCCTGTGGTGAGGCAACCCTGACCCTCTCGTTCTGTCTCTCTAGTGCTCAGCCTGGAGCCTGGCACATGGTAGGTGATCAGTACATTTATTAAGTACAGGGGTGCATGAACACTCGAGAGCCGCAGTGCCTTCACCTCTGCAATGCCCTGCTTACACAGGAAGTCAGAGAAGCTCTACGGGTGACGGGGCCAGAGCTACGCAAAGAAAATAGCCGGTGAGGACAGACTCGGAGAGCAACTGTCCTTCTTACCACATTTCTGCAGCTGCCAAGCTGAGCCCAAGGCCTGTCTGACCTGGTCGGGTTCCACGGGAATGTGTTAAAGGTGCAGAGGGTTAGGACGCCATCTGGGAGCCACGCGGTCCCACTTCCGTGTCAAGCAGACACTCCAGTGCTCACAGCAGGGAACTGCCTTCTCTGCCAACACCCCACGGAGTGTCTTTGCAGATGTCTCCATTTGCCCAGTGAGCATAACAATGGGCCATTCATGCAATGAAAAAGCTCCTTATTGCTTGTGGCAAAGGTCACTGGCTACAACCGAAATAGGCTTTCCTACCGTCACTGTCAGTTTGAAGTGGCTGCCTGGCTAGGGCTGTATTTTCTAGCTCATCTTGCATCTAGATTTGCATCTAGGTAGCCTCATACAACTAGTTATCACCAATGAAATTGTGATAGATTATTTTATCCAAAGACAGCCACATCCGTTAAGTCAATTTCAAGGGTTCGAATAATATCATGTTGTATTCTGGCATCAAGCAATGGGGTCTACGTCTCCTCCATTTTAATCTGGGTAGGCGCGTGAGGCTTATCAGGCCAAGTCATTATAGGTGATACAGTCCTGGAGGGAAATGCACCCTTAGAACCCAGCCGCCACGCCGGCAGGCAGCCTGGCAGCCGTGTGAAAGTCCAAGTACAGGTTTTTTGGCTACAGCTACTGTTGACATGCCAGCAGTACCAGCCGTGATATGGCGAGGAAGGGCTTCGACCTGTCCTGAGACACCAAATGGAGAAGCAAATTGTGTCCACTGAGTCCTGCTCAAATTTCAAATTCATGAACAAGAAATGTTGTCATTGTTGTAAGCTATTAAGTTTAGGGTGGCTTGTTGAGTATCAGTGGAGAACTAGCACAGGAATATGAGTGGGGATGATCTGTCACTTCCAGTCTGGGAATGTCTTCTCCACACGTTTTCCTTCCCCAAAGACTGGGGACAGCTAGACCACAAGACAGAAGGAGCCCAGTGTCCCAGCACCACGTGGTAGTGACTCTTCTGTCAATGAGAAACACCTGCATCAAGCTGTCGAGGACCTAGAAATGCGTTTCTGTCATGTGACGCCGTTAAATTTAACAGCTTATACTTTTACAGCATCTAGAATTACCCTATCAATAATGCAGTTCATTTTCTCCAATCTGTCCCAAATCTTCTGCTCTTGCCAGCACCATCCTCTCCTTCGGTTTCCCGGTCATCTGGGTAACACCAACCATTGCCACCTGAGTTTCTATTCAACTACCCCCCAACCAATAGATGAACATTAAGCATTATCATAAAGATATGCACACGTTCTGATTCCCCTGAGTGATGTGTAATCAGAAGGCAAAGGAAGAGTAAGAATTCACTCTTCCTACATAGAATGTTATTTTTTAAATTTTGCCAGAGGGTGCATATGCTCCTCAGAGAGAGACACAGAGACAGAGAGAGAGGAGAGGGAGAGGAAAAAAGCATCTCCACCCGGATGTCATCATGCCACAATCCCTTCTGCACCCTGATGGGATTTGAGGCATGCACACACATGTGCCCAGAGTATTTTTCAAGCCACCAGGGCCAGGGTTTGAACTGTATGGTTAGCTCTGTAGGATACAGCTTCTTGAACCAGTAAGCCACAGAGCTGGCCTGGAATTCAGCTTTCTTATCCCTCCTCAAGACCTCGATAATGAGGGCAGCACTAGTTTAGAACAAGAGGGAAGGAAGAAAATCGTCATCAGTCAGCCGACTGGATAGTCAGGCTTCATTCTGGGGACAACCTGGCATGAGCGTAGAACAGTAACACGTGGTCCTACTGGAGCTCACCGTATTGATGACCTGGTCACATTTCATAATCAGTTTGAGGGAGCAGATAGATCTCTGACTCCCGTGGGTTTTGGTGCCAGCTAGAGTGGGAGCAAAGAGTGGTGGAGGCTCAGAGCAGCATCGGCCCCCACCCCTGAGCCCAGTGTCCACCACTTCCGCACAGGACTGAGGAATCTGGGCCTACGGCTTGCTGAGGCCTGAGCCCTTCTCTTCCCTGCTTCTGAAAGGCCGTAGACTGCCAAATCCCTCCCAAATAATAAAGCAGCCTCCTGCAGCATCAATACTGACACCTGGGGACACGCGGCGCAGCGAGCACTGGCTCATTTTAAATGTGAGTCGGCGCCAGAGGAGGTGGACGATGAGCTTCTGCGGGTCTTTCAACGATTCGAGGTTCTGAGAGTCCCCAAAAGACCTTGCCCTCTGCCCAGTGATAGAATTCACTTCCTAACCTGAAACACATTTGGAATAATTGGAGAAATCCTTCTGGGAAGCTCAAATCTTGGTGTGAAGCTTGGTGTTCCAGGCAGTGGCTTTTTGAATGTTAGGCAGAAAACAGCAGAGCCCGACCTGCTGCCTGACCTCCGTGTCCCCCAACACTGAGGGGCCACCCCTGCTAGCCCACAGCTTCCTCGCCGCTCAACCCCTCACCTCTATAACTTGTGTCTTGCCTGAAACCTTCTCTGCATAAAGCTTTTAAAATATTTTTTTTAATGCTGAATGGCAACTTCCCAGGGAGCAATTGGATTCCAATCCAAGATGCAAAAGCTTTATCACGAAAGGGAAAAGTACAACAAAATACCCCTGAGTCATATTTGCTTTCTGAATTCCAATAAGAACTCATTTCATCAGTGGGTCCCCATGCCCTCCACTCACAACGCCCTGCCATTTGGGGATGCAATCACAAAAGCGGTGTGTGGAGCGAGCGCTGTGTTGCCAGCCTGGGGCCGGATAGAGTGGGATCACCCAAGTGGCCTGTGAGAGAATGTTTTGTATTTTATGCTTCATCAGAGAGCCCAGAGTAGAATCCAGTTTTCACACTTCATGCCTGACTTGAACAAGCCCCCTTTCCTATGGGGAACTCAGGAATGTTAGCGACCCCCTCATCCTTGTCTGGTCTCCAGCCTGGTCTAACCCCTTATCTCTTCATGAGCTGTTGGGCTCACGCTGTTTTGATTTCAGCGGAACGCAGAGATCCTGGACTCCAGCCTCCTCTCCGCAATGGTCCCCGTGGGCCTCTGAGCTTAATGTCTTCAGTGGAGATCTTGTGGGATAATGTTTCCAAATTTGTTTTGCAGAGCCTCAGCCCCTGGGATCAGACCCGCCTGGGTTTTGTCAGCCCTTCCTGCCCTTCCTTCCTTCCCTCTTTCCCCTCCTTCCCCCACCCTCCTCAGGCAGCAGCTCCTTCCCTGCTGGCTCCTTCACTTACTGCTGACCTTGGGGAGGTGATAAAGGCTTTTGGTGTGCAGCTGGGGTGGCTCAGGGTGCCGAAGCCTCTACTTTTCAGGCCCCTGCAACCTTGATAGTTCCTAACATATGTGGGAGTTCTAAAGACTTTCGTCATGGGGCACGCCCTGTGGCTGCTGGTGAAGGGAGCCAGATCCCACACTGCCAACTGCATGGTTCAAATTCTGGCCTCCACGACTTGGGGAACGCTTGGGCATGTGTCTATGGGTGTGCGCCCACAATGTTCCAGAGGCATGGCCATGCCCCGTGGGGAGTGCTCTCTCTCTCCAGAGAGCATAAATGTCCTCTGACAAATTGTTTTTTAAAAACGGCTTTGGTCAAGGGGCCAGCAGATAGCCTAGCAGTTGTCATTGTTCGACTATGGTTTGCGTCCTGGACCCAGTGGCTTGAAAATCACGCCGGGCTTGTGTGTGTGCATGCCCAAGATCCCAGAAAGAGAATGGAAGAGAAGGGACTGTGGCACGGCCCTCCCCTCTAGGGGGTGATTTCTCACTTAACCCTCTCTCTTTCCAGCGAGCGCACATGCCCTATGGCAAAAACTTCTAAAAAAATAAAAGGCTGTGGTTTTCCACATCCAGTTCCACGGAGCTTCCGGCAGTGCCATGTTGGGACAGCATCCAGACGTTCACACCCTCTGTGGTCCATAGGGGCCACTGTGAGGAGGGTCCGGGGGAAAATCTGCCATTTTCCGTGAAAACCAAGTGGTGGTTATTAGTTATGACTGTACTTTGATCTGGATTTGCTGCACCTTTCTTCAGAGTAAGACACCAATCACTTAAATAAGGATTTAATCTATTTGCAATTGGTCTATTTAATAAATATGAGGAACATGGTAAGAGATGAAATCGCATTCTCTAGAAAATGGATCAAACACGTAAATTCATAACATACTAGATATGTCTGTATATAAACTCATGACATGAAAAAATTAATTAACTGAAAGGCTTTGGTATGCACAAAATCTCTTTATTCATCAGTTTTTGAAGTTCCTGCTAAAAGACCAGCCCCTGCTGACAAGTCTTTTTCTTCTTGGTAACAAAGCCACTCTGCTTTGGGGGTGCACGGTGCTACGGAGCATGTGGGACTTGCCCAGCCCCCAGGACTAGGAAACACATCACCCCTCTGTGATGTTTCAGTTGGCTTAAAAATATGTGAGGATGTGGGACCAGCAGTTGGAGTAATGGCTATGTCACTGGACTCCCACATAGTCGACCGCTGTTAGAATCCCAGATCCGGTGGCTTAAACTCATGCTGGGCACATGTGTGTACATGCCCAAGATCCTGAGAGGAGAATGGAGGAGAAGGGATTGCCGTGTGGCCATCCCCTCTGCGGGATGATTTCTCACTTTCTGTCTGTCTGTCTCTCTGTCTTTTTGGCGAGCACATGCACCCTATAGCAAAAACCTCTCCAAAAATATATGTGGTGATGGGAGAAGATGTCTTCCTAGGTAGCCCACCCACCAGGACTGCCCCTGCCACAGAACACAGACTAAGACCTTGGCACAAACCCTGTGGTACTGGGCCAGAACAACTGCCTGAACGGAACGAATGGAGGTCCTCGACGAATCTGGCTTCTCTAGCAAATCAAATGGAGGGGAACGTAAATCGGCGATGAATCACGTTTCACTGCAGGCCCTGGGCATGCCGCCGTGTGATAACATGAGGTCTCCAGCCACAACCAGGTGTCAGATCTGACCCTTCACACTGACAAACACGCTCAGAGTCACAGAGGAAATGGAGGACCGCGTGTTCTCATCATTCGCTCACGACTTGCTCTGGGCCACACTGGAGTATTCACGCCCCAAACTCAGGACACTTTTATGAGACAGGTGCTGACAGGTGACAGAGCCAGGAGAGGTGCTCTCCCAGAGACACAGTCTCTGTCCTCGAGGAGGCTCAGTCCGACCAGGAAGACAAGCTGATAGACCCACACCCGGCCCCCAACCCAGACCTGGGCGGGTTAGACATCTTGTTAGACAAGATGGCCCTGGTGCTCACTCAGACTGCGCAGGCTGGAAGGGGCACAGAGTGGGATGGCCGAGCACGGAGGGGCAGCGCCCATGCCGAGGGGGTGCTGGGTGATGGATCAGCACGCTTCAGCAGCTGTTTCCTGGGGGTCTCCTAAGTCTCCGGTTGCTGGGACTAAGGCAGTGAATACAACAGATCTTTAAAAATCCCTTTCCTCATGCAGATGGGCTCTGATCCCCTGAATAACCTGCAGATTGTTAGGAAGAAGGGAAAGGGCATTCCACTCTCGTTTTGAAATTGAGGAAACTGAACTTTGCCACTTAGGAAGTGACAGAGCAAGGAGCAAACCCGAACCCTCCCAGCTCCACGCGTAGGTGCTGTTGGCTTACACACACGGGGACGGAAACGCACAGGACTGGCCAAGGGAGGGGCCGCAGAGCCCTGGCAAGGAGATTGTTCAGACCCGGCACCAAATATGGATGGTAAACTTGGCCCTCTGGTTATAGCAGGAGTTCCTGGGGAGACAAGGGTTACAAGATGCTTTAGTGTGGCTAAAGTTTAGTATGGCTCCAGGTCTGTTGACTAGAGATCTTCATCTACAGATAACATAATGCCCTTGAGGGATTTGAGACATTTTAGAAACCACAATCAAATTTGTAAAACAAGGCACACACACACACAAAAACAACAAAAGGTTATGTAACCGTTCTTTCAAATGCAAAGCTGTAATGGGTAGCCAGAATAAATAAACACACAGGGAAGAGCAGGGTTTATCAGTTTATTACTTTCCAGGCAAACTGTAGCAGCAAACATTCCTATTGCTGGGGATTTCTTACACAGGGTACCTAAGGCAAGACTGAAATCTGGATTCACAGCCACAACAAACAAGCATCCTACTCAGTGAGAGGAGTAAATCATGAATCATAAATTTGCACTTTTCATCAATTTCTTTCTCTCAGCTTTTTACTAGTTACAGAAAAAAAAAAAAAAAACACTTTTTTTAAGAAAATTCATCAACAATTTGGTTTTCAGAGGGAAACTGAGATACACATGCACACCTAGCCATGGTTACTTCCGTTCAAAGAGGAAAAAATAAACCCCAACTGCTTGAAGTGGTAACAACGGTTAGCTTTATTTCCCAGCTGCTAACAAGTTGTCCTTTTGGAACTCAAAAACAGGGCTGCGCATTGCTTGCTTTTCAGTGGGTGAGCACGCCGCAGATGCCCCTGGGCGACAGCTGTCTCTGCCGCCCTGAGCAGACCCTCCACGGTCAGTGGTCACGGCCTGGATCTCGTCATCTGCAAGGCGATTTGCAGTCTGCACCTGAGCCTCCCGGTCCTGTTCCTGCTTCTCTCCTCCCTCCCAAATCCCTTCTCTGCGTCTTCAGCAGGAGCCCTGTCTCTGGAGTCCCTGGCCCCTCCCACACACCCCTACCCTGTCGCATTCCTCTTATTTAGCAGATGAGGGACTTCCTGACTCTCCTGGCTTTCACTTTCCTCCAGCCCTGGCACCACATGCACCGGGCGCAGCTGCTCTGCCTCCCTGTGTCTGTGCAGGAAGCAGAGAAGCATTTTTTAGTCTGTTCAGATTGCCCGGGATCCAGGCAGTTTACCCCAAAGCCCCCTTTGCAGCTTCTTCCAGATGCTTTAGGACCTCAAGTTGTGAGGGAACAAACATTCTAGCCAAATGCCCCAGCAACAACATGAGGGTGTGCACTCAGGACCAACCAGTCCTGGGGACAAAGTGTGTCCCTGTGCGTTTTTCCAGAAGAAGACGGTATATTTTGTAGGAAAGAGCATTGGGTTTGGAGAACTAGGACTGGGACCGAGCCCTGCCTCTCTTCTCTGTTAGCTTTGGGGACTCACGGTGACTCGGTCTTCTCTCAATTACATAATAATCCCTTCATTTGCAAAGGCGCACTTCAGGAAGAGCCATCCAGGGTTTTTGCTATCATTACATATAAATGTAGAGCTCTATGTAAACACTGGCCCAATAAATCATAAATAAATAAACATGACCTTGGTGAATCTCTGTCAATGGTTGCTAATTACTCTACAGAGTCGCTCCTCTGCCTTCATTCCCCCACACCCTCGGGCATTCATCCGGTGAAAAGGAAGTGTAAGAAATACGCATTCTTATTTTTAAATTCCGACCAGTTACTTAATGGACAGGAGAAAGGGTTATGTCTACTTGGAAAACGGGCTTCAGGAGCGAGCGGCAGATTGCTTCGTTCGCCACGCCTGTCCATGGAGAGGTGCACCCGGAGCAGACACCTGTCTCCTGTCATGTTGCATCTGAGTCAGCTCTTCATTTCCCATTAGCAAGCTTTCTCTTCAAAACACTCCCGTTTTGCTCCTACATGACCCCCTCTGGAGCAGAGGAGTTTACCACAAACTGCTCATCAGCGTGTGTCTGTGCAATAATCACATCGTCTCCACGGCTTGGCACATTCACACGCATAGCTCTGATTGGTCTCGGTCTCTCTTCATAGTAACAGTTGTGTCTGCCAAGGGAGGCTAGACTTGAGCTTAGCGGCAAGGCCCCTACTCCCCTGCCTTTCTGCTCTGCCCTTGCATCAGCGCCGGAATTTGCAGCATGAACGATCCCCCCGTGGCTGGCCAAGTTCTAAGCTGAGATTCGCAAAGCCCTGCCTGCCTGCTGCCATCTGCGGATATGACCTTCCAGAGCGCTGGCTGGTCTGGGCTGAGCCTCGCCATCTCTGCTATAAGCGCTCTTTAATGAAAGGTACTCCTCTGAGGATTTCTACAGCGGGCTCCTCCGTTGAATGCTGGCCTCTGGTGTTAGTTTCACCTAGGAGAGCAAATAGTTTTAAAACTATTACTTTAGTTATGTAATATTCTTTAAACTCTGAAACATGGTGCACATGGGAAAGCCTACAAATTTAGCTCAGTTTATTTATTTATTTATTTTTTTTTTTTAGAGGTTTTTTTCGTTTGTTTTGGCTATAGGGCCAGAAAGACAGAGAGAGACAGAAAGCGAGAAATCACTCTCCAGAGGGGATGGCCCCGCCGCAATCCCTTCTCCTCCATTCTCCTCTCAGGATCTTGGGCACACATGCACACATGCCTGGCATGAGTTTAAGCCACCGGGTCCAGGACTCGAACTGCAGTCGACTACATGGGAGTCCAGCAACACAGCCATTATGTCGCCTGCTGGTCCTTAGCTCAGTTTCAAGAAGTAGCCCTCATAAGCAGAGCTGGGGATGGGTGGGGGGTGGGCATGAGCTGCAGATGAGCTGGAAGTGAAAGGGCTGCTTTGCCACCTTCGGTCCGTGGGGTTGGCTGTGCCCCAGAGCAGGGGCTCTAGAAAGAATCTGGAGGTGACTGGTTGTCTCCTTTTTATTGATATTCATTGGCTGGAAAATATGAGTAGGGTTTGAACTGGCACTACTCTGCCTTGAAATGACTAAGCTTGTGGGAGCAGGGTGAGTCATGGACCCTGCCAGCTTGCAGCACAGGCCCCTGGTGAGGGGTTTGCTACTTTGTTTAAAGTTCAGAACTCATTCAAGGAGGAGTCAAAGGTTGCCCAATCCTACTTCCTCCACTCAGAAGGAGGTGATGAGGTGGATGACCATTTTCCCATCTGCGGATGAATTTTTGTGCCTTATATGCATTAATTCTGACACAGGTTTTGCGAGCCTACGGATGCTTTTGCTCCTCACTTACAGCTGGAATGGAGAGCCCTGTCTGGCCATTACAGAATTGATTCTTTCCCTTACCTGGTCATCAGATTTCAGCTCCAAACCTAGAGATTTACCCTCCATGACCAGCACATCATCATTCTCCTCCCTTTTCTGTCTTATTTCCAAATGGGCAAGAGGGCAGTGGTATGGTACATTCTTTATTTAATGAGCTTAAGACCCTGTCTATGACCCATAAGTTAATGCCCACTCTAACATGCCATGCACAGAAGTATCCAAGGTGTAGGATCAATGTGTCAAGCATGAGAGCTTGGTCTTCATTATTAATAATTTTTCTATTCAAGAGACCAGCAGTTAGCATAATGGCTATGTCACCAAACTCCCATGTAGCCAACCGCGGTTCGTGTCCTGGACCTGGTGGCTTAAACTCACGCCGGGCGCGTGTGCGTGCAAGCCCAAGATCCCGAGAGGAGAATGGAGGAGAAGGGATTGCAGCGTGGCCATCCCCCCGAGGGGGTGATTTCTCGCTTTCTGTCTCTCTGTCTCTCTCTGTCTGTCTGGCGAACGCACACGCCCTATAGCAAAAAATCCTCTCAAAAAAAAAAAAAAAAAAAAAAAACCAGACAAACAAAAAAAAAGAGTTCAGGTCATCTCGGCATCCTCTGTGCCAGTGTGCGCTTCGCCACCACCCCTAGTGGCACGGCAGGGTGAAGTGGACAGGAGTGGAGTGTGGGACGGGGAAGCAGGTCAGCCGTCCTCAGGAGTACTCTCTGAATTCACATCAACACAAAGGAAATGCACTTTTGTACCCCAAAGAGGTATTACACAGCTCTTCAGATTAAAACACAACAACCTTCTTAATTCCAATATAAGACTATAATCAATTAATTAAAGTTCCAAGAAAGAAAAACTGTAATCTCCCCTTATAAATTCTGAAAGAGCTGACTGATAGTGATCAATTTTGCACCATTAGTAAAAGAATAAAATTCAGATAGTCAAGCAATAAGCAATGAGCAGTGTGAAAAACAGCTGGGGGTGCGAAGATGTCCACATCCTCAAAGGAGTCATCATTTTAAAGAACATTTGTGAACACAAGTAGCTATCATTAAAGGTCTATATTTCCTTAGTACTCTCAGGGAACTGTCAGCAAAACCCCAGGGTGGGAGACACCCATGTCAGCTGGGGTGGGAGGGAGTCAGGAAGGGCTTCGTGACCTGAGGTCACATTTGCTGAGGATGCTATCTGGACTGGACTGGGTCCCCTAGGGCTAGAAGGACTTCATTCTGATTTCCATATGGGTTCTTCCTGCCACCGAGAAATAGAAAGATCCCGAGTCTCAAGCACACACAGTAGGGTCAAGCCAAGAGAAACAACCACTGCAATGGGGGGAAAACATTTTTCAATATGGACTATTTCTTCTTTTTCTTTTTTGGAGATATTTTTGCTAAAAAGACTTGTACATTTGCCAGAGAGACAGAGAGAGAAAGTGAGAAATCACCTTCCTAGGGGGGATGGTCACCCTATAATCTATGCTCCTCCATTCTCCTGTCAGGATTTTTGAGCACACACACACACACACACACACACACACACACTCACCCACCCAGCATGAGTTTCAAGTTGCCAGGTCCAGGACTCGAACAGAGGTCAATCACGTGGGAGTCCAGCGCCTTAACCCTTACGCCACCTGGTGGCCCCTCCATGTAGACAATTTCATAGAGTTCATGCTAGTAGTCCTGTCTGGTCTGAGATCTCAGTGCAAAGATCCCCCAGTGTGTGCTGTAGATCTCACAGCCTTCCAGAGACAGTTGGCTTTGCTGGTGGTTATTACCAGCATCCTTCCATCAACTCCTGAAAAAGCAACATTCCAAGGAATCTACTCTTTCTGCAGGAACAAAATGTGGTCTAAAGTCAATGAATAGTTTGGACAATTCACCTTTGGCTGTTGGCCTCATTCCCTGTTTCCAGTCTTGTGGACCTAAAACACATCAACACAATTAGGTCAGATTTGTGACGGCAAATGGTCCTGACAGGCTTTGCATCTTAAATTCTCACTAAAACGAAGGCTCTTAGACCTCTGCAGCTTCCGGGAGATCCATGTGAACGTCTTGTTCGGTGTTTTGTAAAGTAGATTCATCACAAGAACTACACCCCTCCCGGCCCTACTTTGCTGAAACATGCCCAGAGTTGACAAACTCAGTTTGAACCCAGACATGCACCCGCAGGAGAATCCTCCACGGCTGTGCTGAGCCGGTCTTTTGAAGCACACGTGTTCTTTGGGGCTGACTAATTGCTGGTGCTGTCAACTGATGACAATGTAGCGATTCCCCAAAGCTGAGGTCATGGACCCAGAGCATATTTTTTAAGATGTTTTAGAGAACCCTTTCAACATACAGGTAGGGATGAGGAAAAATAATCATTGAAACATAATTTAAATGGCTACATTTTGGTTCTGCCCAGGATTGGAGACCCACCCATAGCACAATGAGGGGATCATCATGCACAGTTTATTAGAATTCACCTCAGAAATGGAGTTGCTTTGTTTTGTTTTGAGGGAAGCCTCATTCTAGACTGAGGCGGAAAAGTGCTTTGAAAACGCAAAGATCTCGAGCGTCTTCAGACATGACCTAACCGGCCCCAGCAGACCCTTTTGGGCTCCTTCTTGGCTCAGTTCAGATGCTGGGCAAATTAGAGCTGACCGGAGTCACACCCCTGCATGGGCACAGCTGGGCCTCCCCGAGGATGGCACACGCTCTGTGACAATCAAGAAGAAACACTGCCTTGGCAGCCTGGCCTGGATTAGCAACTGCTTTCCTTCCGTCCCCACGGAGCCAAACGCTGGCAGGAGAGAAAACAAAAGACACATTAGAGCTGACTTCCACGGCCAGAGAGCTTGCTGTGCAACCTGGGAGTCCCTGGGAGTCCCACCAGAAGCCGCGCCAGATGCCCAATGGTGGTGCTGCACTAAATGTGACATTCTGAGAGGCTGACCAGAGGGGAAGGTTCTGGGTTCGAATCTGAAGACCTTCCTGAGTACTCGGGGCACACGTGTGCCATGGTCTCGGGTTCTTAGCTACAGAGCGAGGCTGCGGGTGGGGGGGGTCACAGAATCAAGATTCCCACCAGCTCTCTCTCTCACTCATGGAAGAAATAGTAAATCAACTTTAAAGGAAAAAGAAAAGAAAGTGAAGAGGAAGCCATGCTGGGTGGGCTGGAGAGCGCCTTCGGAGTGGGCTCCAGGCCCTTGGTCATCATTTCGGCTGCATCAGTCCCGACTGCATCTTACTAAACTGGGCTCTAACTTCAGTGTGACCACGGGGGTCAAGAGCCCTTTCTCAGGTCACAGAAAGGGGTAGAAGAAGGCCAGATCTCTTGGCTTCAAAATCCTGAAGAAGAAAAATTGGACAATTAGGGGAACGAGGGAAGAAAAAGAGCGGGAGGAGAAAACGAAGTGTTGCAAGTATGGGGCGGCCCTGGCAGTGGTCAGCAGCCCTCACGAACCTGCCCACCACCTTGTGTACCAGTGGGGGCTGCTGGCCACTAGGAGTACTGGTGGGGGGCTGGCTGAGCACTCGGGAGTACTTGGGAGCCTGCCGACCACTAGGAGTACTCGTGGGGGCTGCTGACCACTCTGGAGTACTCGTAGAACACTCTGGAGTACTTGGGAGCCTGACCACTAGGAGTACTCGTGGGGGCTGGACCACTAGAGTACTCGCGGGGGCTGCCGACCACTAGGAGTACTCGTGGGGGCTGCCGACCACTCTGGAGTACTGTAGAGGCTGCTGACCACCCTGCTGGGACCTGCCCCTTAGGAAGTGGTTCCAGACACACAAGAGAAGCCTAAAACACCACCATCGCTGTCAGAATGGAAACCTTGGGGAGGGAGTGCCACATTTGTCCTGGGCACTGTGCCCACATGATCTCATTCAAGAAAAAGTGGCTCCCGTCTTCCAATGGGCACATGCTCCTGTCCTGCCCTGGGTCTGCCAAAGCAGGGACCCACTCAGCCTACTCCATGTCTGTCACACCAACCAATCAGCAGGTGTCCTGTGACTGCCCATGGGATTCCTGGCGTGGGAGACCTCAGGGCAGGTGGGAGGCAGTGGGGAGAAAAACCAAGGGACAGGCAAATCCCAGTCAGCATGGCGACCGTATTCTTCCGCAGAAATCTTCTGCTTAGTGTGAGACCAAATAAAGCAGATGAGAATGAGGCAGCAGCATCTTGTCCATCCTACCCCAAATGTTTATGTTTTACCCCCTGGGACTGACCGTGATGCCCCCTGGGACTGACCGTGATGCCTTTCTGGAGTTTAAGGGGTGCTGCTGCTTTCAGTTGCGGGGTGGATGGTGAAGATTGCCTGGTCTTACTCAACTTGCAGCGAGGAGCAACGCTGTCTTAGCACGATGGCCACCAGTGCTACTGAGCGGCAGTTATGGGGGACATCAGGGCCCATGGGGGGCGTGGCGCAGCAGCATGGAGCCCTAAAACCCAGCAGGCCTGCAACTGCACGCTGCTGCCCTGTCCCTCAGGGTGACAAACAGCATTTCTCCTGCGGGCGGGTGAGTGATGTGTGGTTAGAAATGAGGATGAATGGCAAAGAGAAAGTCCTCATGCCTCTGGCTGAGGGCGACTGCCAAGGGCTGAGTGTGTGGGCTGACATGATTAGGAGGGACCGTCTTGTTTTGCTTGTGGATTCATTCTCCTCTGGGTGTTCCCGATGAGGCTAAGCTCTTGCTGAAGTCAAGCGCTGACTGCCACTCCTCCTCTCGGGAGCTGCAAAGGGCAGCCCCAGGTACCCAGCCCCCGAGGGTAGACTTGACCAGGCAGGGAACTGGACGGAGGGTAGAGCTGTAGGAGCGAGTCACAAAAGCCGAAACCCCCCATCCCTGGCAGCAGGAAACATGAGCTTATCTTTCATTCCTCACGAGGCCCCAGGCAGGCTACCACACAGGATGTGACCACACAGACCTGTGCACTAGTTCCTGGGAAGAAAGGCTGAGCAGAATGGTCGGGTTTCCTGGAAGCCTGTTTAGGCCCAGGGAAAACCCCAGATGGGTCAGCTACACCCCACTCCCCTCCTTAGAGAGAGCTGGTCGACCCAGCCCTGGCCCTGGCTAGAAATCCTACAGTAACTTCCTAAGAGGGCCTCAGATCTCTTACTGCATTCTCCTTTCACAGAAATGAGCAGGGAATGGAGACAGGGACACAGTTTCTGGAAATAGGTCAAGCAAAGGGAACTGCCTGGAAAATCACCTTCCATTTGCCTTCAGAGGCTATTAACCATGAAAGGAAATTCCCAAAGCACGAGGTGAGATCACTGCCCCGTCAGTCTCTGCTAATAGCCTACATGCTCAACACTCTGGAATGGCCCAAGGCACAGTGGGCCCTAGCCGAGGGTAGGAGAAGGAGGAGGCCGCCCCTCACATTTCTTCTGCTCAGACTTGCCCACTCAAAGCTCTGGTTCTGCTGTTCAAGCCACACTCACGGGGACACACGCTCTGATTCGGACTGTGTAGGGAACTTCCTAGATGTCACCTGGATCTTCCTGGAGCTGGGACATGCTTCCCCAGTTCGCCCTCTCCAGGAAGGTGGAAAGGAGACCCATCTGCAGACCTGCCAGCCTTGGGGCTTGCAGCAGTCACCGTCACACTGCGTTCAGCCCTCATGGCCTTCTACCTCCACACTCCCCAATGTCATCTATTCCTCTGTGCTTTGTCTCCAAGCTGATTACTGGGCAGGGTGCCTATTAATCTTGAGTGGAATGAAGTCTCCGCCACTTCCATTTGAAAAAGAAATAGCTTTGCCTTTTCCATTTGGTTCGACAGTATAAAATATTTATGACTCCTCTGGCACCTCCGAACGCCCCTCCCATCGATCCTCCCCGTAGGCACTAAGTGCTCACTTTGAAGAAAGTACTTCCTGTCCATCAGGGACAGGCCCCATGGCATCTCCCATGAGCAGCTGCGCCCAGCCCGTAGGGTCTCCCGCAGAGTTCTATGCTCACCTGGAGCCTCTTGAGAGTCCCAAGGCCCTGCAGCCAGTCTGCAACAGCCGGGGGCTCCCCTGGGCTCTAGGGCTCTCTTTTCCACCCCATCCTCTTCCAGCAGGTGTTCTTGCTGCAAACACACACAAACGCAACTGGCAGCTTGGGGTCTCCTGTGACTTCAGGGACTAAGTCCGAGCTGTTGGGGGTGGGGCTGATCTGGAAGGCCCACCCAGGCCCCGAGGACTGTGCTCTCTGGGCAGTTTGACTGACCTTGTTTTCTAGGAGGGGAAGCACCCACATTGCTGATCCTGAGGCCGACAGGAGGTTTTCCTCCTGCCTCTCAGAAGTGACTCCAAGTCTCCCCTCGCCGGTCCCCACAAGGCTCCTGACCTCGTGGTATCAGCGATGGCTCCAGACATGCTCCTTGCTGTGGGACAGAGCATAGTCCCAGGAGTGAGATGCTGGTTCCACTGACCAGGGGACACTCAGGGCTAAGTCCCTGCACCCTCTATGCCGCAGCTCTTGACCTGCACGCTGAGGAGGGCATCACCGGTTATTAAGGAGGTTATAGGTAATACATAAAAGGAGTTGAAATATTGCCTGGCACTTGGTGAGTGCTTGGTAAATGTGAGCTATTACTGTTGGTGTAGTTGTCCCAACAAGGCAAAATCAGACCCAGCCATCGATGATAAGGGTAGATCTTTTGTGAAGGTGGGGAGGAAGCAGTGGGCTGAAACCCAGGGAACAAGGAGGCCTTCACAGGGGCAGCTGCTGCCTCAGCCTGGAAGCCCCTTCTGTATCTCTTGCCATCAGCCAAAGCCAGCAGATGGAGCATAGGCAGTATGGTCTTCCCTGGGCTGGCCCCACAGCCTTAGAGCCTGGCTGGTTCTCTACCCACAGGTGTTCAGTAAACCCTGACCATGTGGGTGCATGCTGAGCTCTCCCTGCATCCCTGTCTGGTTGGTTCTCTACCCACAGGAGGTGTTCAGTAAGTCCTGACTGTGTGGGTGTATGCTGACCTCTCCCTGCGTCCCTGTCTGGCATCTTCTCAGTGTCCTAAGTGCTCTTCCAAAGGAAGCACATTCCTGCCATCCAACAAAATTGTCAAATTGTCAGTTATCCCAACTCCTGGAGTCCTGCACTTTGCCAACTATATAACTTCATGGTGTTTGAACACCAAGAGTTTTGGGTGCTGGCAGGTGGCGTGGTGGTTAAGGCACTGGACTCCCACATGGCTGATTACAATTCAAGTCCCTGACCTGGTGGCTTACTTTCTCACTTTCCCTTTCTCTCTCTCAGATAAAATTTTAAAATAATAATAATAATAATAAACAAGAGTTTTGAAATAAGGCAGAGTTGGTTTCAAATTCTAGTTCTGAGGCTTTCTTGCTTGTGCCTGGGGCAAGCTATTTAACCTCCAGAAGCTTCAGTTTCTTTATCTATAAAACGAGGATAGTGACAGTGACTCATGAAGTTGTCACTCAAAAAGTAAGGGTTTTATACGACGGTGCAAGACAAGAGATGAGCAAAGTGTATGGCACATACTAATTGCCCAATAAATGTCGATTATTACAGTCACTATATTCATGAGTTAATATGCTAACTGGAGAACATTTGAGTCTTACTGAACCTTCTGGAGATAGTACTGCAAGACTATAAAATGGCATTTTGTTTGGGCCAGAAGGCAGTACATTTGATACATAATTCTTAGGAAACCCTCCCCCTGTCAGTAAAGGCGGGCTACCTCCTCTACCCCAACCAAGGAAGGCAAAGGACAGAAAACCCACTACCGGGCTGGTTCAGCCCTTCAGGGTGCCAGCGCAAGCAGTTTGGAGAAAGGAAGAACCAACTGAGGCCAATTCTGGGTCAGATGTGATCAGCCCGGCGATGGGGCCTATTTCAGTCATGAGGTTAGATCAAGTAGTAGCAGCAAGAGGTTGATTTGAGGTTGCTTAATCTTATTACCTACTCTGCAAAAAAATAAAAAGTAAAAATTATCTGGAGAAAATGAAGAAATGATTAAAAGTCACAATGGCTAAGGTGGGACAATGCCCAGAAAGCTCATCTACAAACAGGCTGCTACTCAGACATCTTGTGGGGCTGGAGTGGTGCCGCCCGGCGTCTCCTGGGGGATCCGGAGAGGCATTAACTGAGCCTCTCCTCTCCCCGGGGTGAAGCTCCTGGGCCTGTCTGGAAAGGGCCGAGCAAACACCGACGTTTAATGCAGCTCCATTTGCGCAGCCGGGTCAGCACGTTGCTGCTTTCGAATGTATCACACTCGGCCACGCTGGCACTTCCTCCGTCTGTTCACATTTAGAAGGAGACTCGCTGCCAAAGATTAGGAATCCCAGGGCCCACAATCCAGAAAGCACAAGCCAAGGAGTAGAAATAAAAACAAACTGAAAAGCTACTTGTTGCTAGCGGCCTAATTGGATCCACAAGGCCAAGGAACTTTTCCCTAGAGGGTTCGGCCCCCAGGAGGAGGCCCTCAGTTGGGAGAACACCCGAACGGGCTTCACGGGGGTTCCTCTCCCAGTTTGTCACCCTGACTCTGCCTCCCGTTCCTGCCACCACCAAACCATCAACACATCAAGGCGGGAGGGACACTCTGAATTCTTAGTTTGCCCAGTGTAGGGTTTGGTACCCGTACTTAATCACTGCCATTAGCTTGATGAATAAATGAGTTACAAACAGTTCTTTGTGATGGTTCTAAGTTATTTGACTTGCGTTGAGAGGTGAGACTTGTACCCCGCCCTCCACACCCCTTGAATTTAGACAGGTGCATGACTGCGTCCACTGCCTTCACTGAGCAGAAGTAGCACCCCGAGATTTCAAAGTTAAGTCACAAAAGCCCCTGCAGCCAACACGTGTTTTCCTTGATTATAGGTAATAGCACCCTAGATTTGCTTGTCCCTCATAATGAATGTTGTCACTCGTCTCTCCACATACCTATGGGCCATGCCACGTATGTGGAGAGACTGGAACCCCTGCATACCGGAGAAGGGGCGGTGTAGGATGGAACGGTGCAACTACTGTGGGAAACAGTGTGGAGGTCCCTCCAGAAATGAAAACTAGAGCAGCCACAGGATCCAGCAATTCCACTTCCAAGTATGCATTCAGAATCATTAAAATCAGGACCTTGACGAAATGGGCACTCTGCTACGTTCATTACAGCAGCCACCAAGACGTGGAAACAAGGGAGGGTTCCGTGGACAGAGAAGTGGATAATGAAATGTGGTTGGTACTACTCAGTCTCCGAGTAGTAGGAAGGGAATTCTGCCATTTGTGACAACGCAAATCAAACGCTCACACCCATTAGAGTGCTATTACCTATAATCAAAGAAAACACGTGTTGGCTGCAGGGGCTTTTGTGACTTAACTTCGAAATCACGGGGTGCTACTTCTGCTCAGCGAAGGCAGTGGACGCAGTCACTCACCTGTCCAAATCCAAGGGGTGTGGGGGGATGTAGGTCTCACCTCTCGATGCAAATCAAATAACTTGGAACCATCACAAATGGTTTGAACTTAGAGGCCTTTGTTAAGTGAAACAAGTCAGTCATAGAAGGAAAAATACCGCATGAGGTCTCTAAAACAGTCAAACCCATAGAAGCAAAGAATACGATAGTGGTTGGCAGGGAACAGGGGAAGGGGCCATAAGGAGTTGTTCAATGAGTATAAAGTTTCAGTTTTGCCAGATGAATAAGTTCTAGAGATCTGCTACGTAGTACCTGTAGTTAACAGTGCGGTTTGTGCATTTCTAAGTTTGTTAGAGAGAGTGTGTTTCCTGTTGATCGTTCATAGTATACACACACCAAAAAAAGGGGGACGCAAGGAAACTTTGGGAGGTGTTGAATGTGTCGATCAGCTTGATCGTGCGGTGGTGTCCCAGGTGTTCCTAGATGTTCAAACTCATCACATTATATATATATATATATATATATATATATATATATATATATACACACATATATATATATATAAATATGTGCAGTTCTTTGTTTACCAATGATACCTCAATAAAATTATTTAACAATAAAACAAAAGTAGTTTTATGTTGTTCAAAAATAAAAATTAAAGAAAGCGACAAGGCTAACCTGCTTTCACATTTCCTCTTACAGCCCTGAGCTAGCCTGAGGCAGTGGCCCTGGAAAAGCCATGTGCAATGACGTCTTGCACTCTGTGGAGAGAGACACCCAAGCAAGCCCATGGCAGGAGGTTAAGGTGATTGGATCCCACATGGCCAGCTGCATGGTTCTAGTCCTGGACCCAGCAGCTTGAAAAACACACTGGACACGTGTGTGTGCATGTTCAACATTCTGAGAGGAGAATGGAGGAGAAGGGATCACAGCTGGCCATCTTTCCGGGAAGTGCTTTGTCATGTTCCTTCTCCCTCTCTGTCCTTCTCCAGTAAGCATATGTGCCCGATAGTAAATTAAAGAGACAGAGAAAGGGAGAGAGACCTAGCATAACGTTGGTGCTGACATGTGAGTGAAGAAACCTAGATGACTTTAACCTCCTCGTGTAAGCGGTCCCCACTCGTGAGCCTTCTAGCTGAGGCACCATCACCTTGTGTCCAAAACAAACCATTCCTGCTGTGATTGGTCTGAACTGAGCCACAGAATCCATGAGCAGAAGAAAATAAGGTTTATTTTACACCACGAAGTTTTGGAGGAGCTTGTCCATGACAGTTGACAAAAGTGACATTCTTTGAGACTCCAAGCAGGAGAGCCTATCCGATGCTAGTTCCTTCTAGCGGGTAATCATCCCCAGAGCCAGGAAGTTGACCTCAAAAGAATTCGAATGCCCCTTCAATTGAAGCCACAGCCTCTTTATTTACTGAGGGAGCGAAGAGTGACAGCTGGGTCCCACTCTTACTTCGTCATGGGCCTTCCCAGACTTGAGGATATCGAGTAAGTGTTTTACAGCTTTTTCTTCTTTGGGGCATATACTCTGAAATCTTTGCAGATCCTTTTCTCTTTCTTTATTTTATATTCGTCACCCTCTAAAAACAGAGGCCAGCAGCTTTTGGAGAGACAGAATACATGGTCACGAAATGAGAGCCTAGATTAAAATTGCCGGGACTAGCCAGGCACGAACACGTTTCCCTGAGTGGGGAAGGCTGTGGATTAGAAATAGACGCGATAACAAACACACAAAGACACACAAGTATAAAAAAGCGAGGGTCGGGTGGGCACAACTGCTCTGATGGAGAAATTCCAACCAGAACCAGCCTCAGGTTTATTCTTTTAAAGGGCAGAGAATGGGGGAAGGGGAAAATGGGATGTAAAAGGAATGGGGAAGAAGGAAGTGGAATGCAAAGAGAATAAGGGAGGGGAAATTGGGATACAAAGCCAGTTGTTTTTTGGGTGTAAATCAACTGAAGATGTGAAAATGACTGGTGCCATATAATTTCTCTGATCCTTTTGGGGGACAATCTGATAAATGCTTGTGACTTCCTTTAGCCTGATACTGGGCAGTATGGAGGTACTGGGTGTCAACAACAACAGGAAGACAGCCATTGACAACAGGCAGGTACTGCTCTCTTATGTAGATGCTTCTCATAGCCCTGCTAGAGTAGCTTAAGGAAGGGCACATCTGCATGTGTCTTCAGGCCACATGTTTTAATCACATGTTTTCAGATTGGCTGCTCTCCACATAAAATGGCAATATAGTTGGCATTTTGGGCACTGTGTAGTATGCAAAGCATTTTCACCTGCATTATCTCTGGATCCCATAACAGCCCTGTGACATTAATGAGACAGAAATTATTCCTACTTGTTAAAGTTAAGCTTCTCTCTCGGGATTGTACTTGCTAAGGGCTGACTGAGACTAGAAAACAAGCCTCCCTGAATTGCAAGTATATGGACAAGAATGGAAAGAAGATGGAAAAGAGTAAAATCAGTGATGCATTTGAATAGCAAATTGTTTTCTCTTCAATGTTCCTTGATTACAATTTTGCCTTTTCAATAAACAAAATCAGAACATTTTTAAGAAAAAAATACTGGGTCTTTATGAAGTGTTTGGACGGTGTTGAGATGTTTGGAAGTATGTAATTTTAAACATAAATAACACAGATTGTAGGCCCAACAGAAAGCCACACAGTGTATTTTCTTTTCACTGCTGTCATTGACTTCAATTATTCTAGTTCTAGAAAAATGGTAGAAAATTCGTTGTGGTCAGAATCAGAAAAAAAAAAATACATTAAGTCCCACTTGTTGGTCTAAAAATATTGCATGTGTTTATACTTAAATGACAATTACAAGTGAGTTCTGTTGAATAATAGTGTAAGTATTGAGTTATCGGAAAAATCAGGAAGCATTTTTACAAAGAAAGTTAGAAAACTACGTCATGACTTTTCTGATGACCCAATATTAGATCTTAGAGATTTTATAAATACTGTGTAACCTCTTCATTGAGAAGCATTTGCATGAGGATTCCACTTGGCCTAGTCCTGGAGGAGCAACAGAACACAAGTTCTCTGCTTTAATGACCTATGCTGTTTAAAGTAGGAATAAGTTCACACTTCTTCTCCATGTCAGACCTTCGGGTGGGTCTGATAAAGGCCAACAGCAAGACCCATGCGTCTTTCTATGTCCTGAATAGAAGCCAGGAGAAGGGCTGGTGATCCAGGAGGGGCAGCGGTGGAGTCCCACATGCAGAACGAGGTCGATGGTTATTCCTACTTAGCAAGCTGAGTGACTTTCTCAGGAGCGTGTCTGTCAATGGCTGAACTGAGGCTGGAAGACAGAGAGGAAAGAGCAGTGACTGGAGATTGTGCCTCTCTGTGACACAGCAAAGATTCCTATTTGTCTTCACCGTGCTCCACTGAGAATGACCCATGGGAACTGGAATCTGAATCCCAGGTGTGTGTGGAGGGAATTGAACCAGCATCCCGGCAGTTCTAGAATGTGTGTGCATTCACGTCACTGCTCAGCAACTCGAAGAGCTGCACAGGACAACCCCAGAAGCTGAGAGGTTCTGCTGAGCAGTGCCTGGAGGAGCCTCTGACCCTCAGGCACGATTTAGTCTCCCCCGCACATCACCTGGCCAAAAGGCTCAGCGCGTCTCTGTGCCTCAGTCCTTGTGGGTAAACTAGGAAGAAAGACCACATTATCTCTAAATTTTCTTCTGCCTGGCATTTGATGAGGTGAAACAGTTGGCTGTATCCACGGCAGCTGGTTACAGGGCCATTTTGGATCAGAGAAAGTTGCTCAAACTTTGGGCCAAACGATTTTTGTTTTGTTTTGTTTTGTTTCAGTTTGTTTTGAAGCCACTGGGTCCAGGACCCAAACCATGCAGTCTGCCATGTGGGATCCAGCTGCCTTAACTACCACACCATCAGCCAGCCAGTGGTTTTTGTTTTCTTCAATGGAGAGTTCATCTGCATACATGCGTGCGCACATCAGAGGGAATGAACCCTTGACAGGCTTTCATCATGCTGCAAACCCTTCTCCTCAACCCTCCAGCTCCTCACCATCCTGAGAGCTTGGGCATGTGCTCACAATGATTTCAGGATGACCTAGGGATACGAACCTGTGATCAGCATGTGGCTTCCTGCCTTGCAGGGCCCTGTGCTTTTCTGCTGCACCGTAGCAGCTGGGCCCCAAATGGTTTTATAGTGATCTCTGAATCTCCCATGCTGATTTAAGACGTATCCAAGACCAGTAAGCACATGCCCCATTTTTATCACCATCCAGCAGCGTTCTAATCGGCGCGAGCAATGGCGGGCACCGTATACACCAGCTCTTGCAAAAGTGATTGCCACCAGCCACCCAGCTGCAGTGGAGAGGATGTGGGCACACACCCTTCGTTCTTGGGTGTGTCATCTGAGACCAGGCCAGAGCCATCAAAGCACCGTGCTTTCCTCCACCCTTTCCGACTGCCCCAAGACTGGCACAGGGCTTACTAAGAGCGAAAGTAACACTTGCCTCTCTGGGGGCCAACCGTCTTTTCTGGGTAGCTGGATGAGGTGCCAGACAGAGAGATACCACCAGAGAGATGAATTTCTCACAGTCCCTAACCGCATAAGTCCACTTCTTCATGCGCCGTGCATCTGGGCTTGACCCGTAAGCTTTGCCAGACCCGATTAAAACAAGTAATAAGGACACATTTACCATCCCGCCCTGACCGTAAATTCCGTTATCTTAATTTGTCATTCAGAAATATGTGAAGGTGCCCACTCAGGCCACAAGGCCTTCTTTTACCTAACGGTGTTTTAGAAATAACTTGGAAATGAAGGATACCACATTGTTACAGGGCTGTTGTCAGTGGTTTCATTTACCAATTTATCAGCGCCATTTTGCAAGAAATAGCCTTCACTTTGGAGATGACACTTCATACATAACAGGGTGGGTTTGAGTCTTCCTCGACTGCTAACATGTTACCTAATAGAACGTGTCACTAGGCCATGAATGAAGCAGCAAGACTGTGTGTGCAGTTGACACCGAACCGATAGGTGCTTGGCCAGAAATATGAGTCAATGCCTTCAGAATGCGGGATGCAAAATGAGATTCTGCAGGAGGCGGAGATCAATGGCAGTAGAGTGCAAGAGAGAGAGCTGACAGCTCCACGCTCTGGCAATCTGCTCTCAGTTATCCAACAGTCAGGAGGGAATGCCGGAGTGGGAAGCACGGGTATCTCAGAGCGTCAGACTCAGTCACACTGTTTGCCTGGGTTTTATGTGTCTGTTTCCCATTCCTCCCTAGCTCCTTCTTTGGTCTAAGACATGGGCCTAATTGGTTTGGTTACCACTTACCAACTCTCACTGGGCTAAACAGCAGGCAAGGATGGTGCGGACAGAGTCCTGACTATGAAGTCCTGGTCGACCACCAGGCCAGACAACCACCCCTGCTGAATCAAGAGCAAAGGAAAGCTGTTGATGTTCTTCATTCAGAGGTGGCAGGCGCCTTCCTGAAGTCTTCCCAACGTAGGATGCAGGACCCTGGGTTTTCTCTCCAGTTCTGGCTGGTTCTGGATTGCCTGACCTCCAGTGATACAGTCACCCTTCTGGATCTGTCCTCTGAAAAGGAAGAGCAATGGGTCTGGCAGTCTGCAGGAAAGTACAGGTGAGGAATAAGGACTTTCAAAGATTATGAAGCCCTGGGTCAACAGATGGCATGGTGGCTAAGGCACTGGATCCCACATGGCTAACTATCAGTTCGAGTCCTGGACCATGTAGCATGAAAAATAAGCCAGGAGCATGTGTGTGAATGCCCAAATCTGGAGAGAATAGAGAAGGGATTGCAGTGTAGCCATTCTCCCTCAGACATGATTTCTCACTTTCCTTCTCTCTCTGGTGAGGGTACACGCCCTATAACAAAAAACCAACAAATAAAAAAGAGGGAGGGGGCAAAAAGAAAGATTATGAAGCCCTTTGAAACCGTCAAAGCAGTGATGAAGCAATAAGGAGCCCTAACCAGAAGCCATATGTTTCCTGGGGTGGCTGTTTGCATTGCTCCTGTTCATTGCTAAGCTGGAGCGGGCCTGTAGGGCTCTGGTGTCCCCTCAGGCTGTCCTGTGGCTTTGCGGATAGGCAGCACTGCCCTCTATCGGCATCCAGCGCAGTCCCTTTCCTCCTCCTCTTCGCACATCTCAGCAGGGGCCCAAAGAGCTCGTGTGCAAGAGTCTGTGACCAGACCGCTCAGCGGAGGGTGTGCGTGTCCCAGAATGTGGTGTATGTCCATTAGAAAGCTGCTGAGTAGAAACCTTATTCCCTGGGATTCTAAACAGCCACATTTCCTGCTATTTGACATCAATGGGACATTTAGCAAATGGAGTGCCAGATGGAGCTCCTGGCCCTATTCTCTGAAAGACACTGGAGATTGGAACCCTCTGGGTGTTTACGTTGGCTAGGCTGGCTCACGGAGGGCTGGCCACAGCTCAGTGGACGCGGGCTTTCAGTCAGCTGCAGAGTCCAGGAGAGCTGGGACCTGCAGGGCAGCAAGTGGCATTCCTGCACGCACTGCCCCCACAAAGGCTGCTGGCAGGAGACTAGGTCACTCTGACTCTCAGCCACTCTCCTTGCATTATCTGACTTTCTTTCTTTCTTCTTCTTCTTCTTTTTTTTTTTTTTTTTTTTTTTTTTTAGAGAGAGGATTTTGCTATAGAGCACATGTGCTCACCAGAGAGACAGAGAAACAGAGAGACAGAAGGTGAGAAATCACCACCCAGGGGGGATGGCCACGCCACAATCCCTTCTCCTCCATTCCCCTCTCAGGCTCCTGGGCATGCACACACACACACCCCATGTGAATTTTAAGCCACTGGGTCCAGGACTTAAACCAGGATCGACTACACAGGAGTCCAGCAACTTGACCATTACGGTATCTGCTAGTCTCCAGTATTATCTGACTTTCTTACAAACTGCATGCAAGAATGCAGATAGTAACTGACTGGCAGCCCTCTGGCCTCAGGAGGCTCCAGAGTACAATGGGGCAGGCCTGGGGACCGACCACCGTCCCCGAGATCAGGAAACCCAGGTTGAGCACGTTGAGGAACATGCCCACAGTTACACGGTATTGCCACGTGAAACCTCTACATATATACGAATCATTCCGGTTACTTGGGGTTCATAATTCACATTCACATGAATCAGGGCATTCATGGTTATAGTCCCTTGAACTTGCTTTATTACCCACCGACTTTATGAAGGCCCGTAGTCAATCTCAGGGTGATATTTTGAGAGTCTTTGATATATTCTAAATTGTCCTGTGATTACACTGAAGACGGCTGGTACTAATCGAGTCAATGAAATAATGAGTCTCTGAGAAATAATGCTTCTCTGAGAATGGACGTTTAGATTTTCTTCTTTCCATCCAGTCGTCAAGGTCTCCGGTGTTCAGGCAGGTAGAAGCCACATTATTTTGTGACACTGGTGTGATATTGAGTGGAGGCTGTCCTCTTTATGTGGAGGCTATCTAAAACCCTAGAGCTAGGGTTCACCCCCAAGGCTTTTTCACTTTTACTATACAATAACCAGGCGGTGCTCAGCCCTCAGGCTGCTGGTTACACCGGCCAGCACGGTCCCATCCTTCTGAAGTTTGCATGCTGCTTTTTTTGCAGATGTTCTCCTCAGTTCCAAACTTAATTCAGGTCAGGGGAGTTAATGGGAAATGAAACTTTATTTCCTCTAGTTGCCCCCTCCCTGCACAGTTGACTTGAATTACAAGCCCACAGATACGCTCTGCCGGTAGACACCTGAGTTGTTTACCACCTCAATTAGGAGAGGTGATGATAAGCTGTTTTTGCGGCCTTTAGAAGACAGTTCTTCATAAATATGTGGGGAGGTGATTTTGCATATCTGGCACATCTTACCTTTGCCTTAGATTATATGGTGGCATCTACCTCCTTCCTAAAACAATAAACCAGTTCCACGCTGCCCAAAGGGAGATTCTGCGGTATCTGTCACTCTTGCAAATAATTGCCCACACACCAAGCAAACCGAACTGTTCTTCTCGGGTTCCAAAACAAAACCCTTATCCCATATGACTCTTGCAAGAAAACCAACAGAGAACATTTCTACTTTTTCAAATAAATGTCAGATAATAATGATAGCCAATCAAAAACTTTCCATGTACATTTATTAAGCTTCCTTTGGTTTCCCTACCTTAAGCTAAGTGTCAGAGAATAGTTTCAACAAGTCTTGACATCAGAAAAAGTTTTAGAAAGTATCTCCTCCAGTCTCCCAGCTCACATAGATACCCATTCTCTTTATAAATGTTTCCACTAACAAAGACTTTTCTTTTTAAAAGGTTGTCTATTGCCTTTCCAAAGAGCAATAAAAGATCATCAAAAGGAAGGGCCTTTCTTTCATTGGACTTTCTGCCTTCATGAGAGTTCATTTCAGACACACTCACAAGGAAGGGAAAGTGAATCACACAGCTCAAGAATGGGCCATTTCTAGGAAGTAACAGCACGGCAGACAAAAGTCAAAAAATTTGATCAATCTTATCAATTGTGAAAAGAGAGGTGTCACAGAAGGGGCCTTGGCCAAGCCCCTAAGTGACCCTTTCGCATGCTTAGTGACCATCAGTACAGTTGTGGAATGTGACGTTGTGGTCTAACACAAACACAGAATAACATCAAGCATATACCCAAATTCAAGGAATCACTAGTGAATAGGTCATTAAAGTCTGCAAAAATCAACCACAGGATCATAATGAAAGAAAGTGATGACAGACAAGTTATAACATACAGCCAGCCAACTTCTGAGCACAGTATTTTGGCTGACTATTCTTAGACATGGGAAGAATTATGTTGCTCAATTTACAACTTATTAAAGAGGGAGAGAAGTTGTCGATGCAGATGGCTGGTTGTATATCAAAGAAGACCAGGAGAGGTGATATTACAGAGCTTCTATTGAGCAAACTGTCAAGTAGTACTTAACTCACTCTTTCCCATACGTAGTCATTAGAAAAGGATGACTTTTTGAAAGGTTAAAAAAAAAATTGCAATGTTCTTAGTAAGCCATGCCTTTGCCCGCTTGCTATCTGCAAAAGCCTAGACATGCTGATAGAATCGGCCTCATTCCTTCGGCAAGGCAGTAATTACTTTTTCACATGGTGCCTGTTCTCTGCGAGCCGTTGCACAATGGAATGCCTTTGCTGGGGGGCAGGGACTGAATTGGAAGTTTATTATAATGTTATGCCAGTAGATGAAATCTGCCCCTGAAATATAACATCAAAACTACTTTTGATTTACCAGGAGAGACACACGGTACTTTATATGGAGTCTATGAATACTTTTAATGACAAGCCCCCAAATAGGCACCAGAAGTGTTGAGTCTGAGAAGAAAAGAGCCATCCAGCCTAAAGGGACTTCGACTTTGGTTTTTATTATCCCGTAAATGAAGTGTTCGTTGCTGCTTTCAGCTGGTGTAGGGAAGGGGCCAGAAGATTTGTGATCACTGCGTTTTTGTTTTTCAATCTTTTTTTAATGTAAAGTTTCTTTCTTTCTTTCTCCCATGAACAAGATAGACAGAGAGAGAGAGAGAGAGAGAGAGAGAGAGAGAGACAGTATCCCCAGTAGGGTCCAAAGCCATGATCCAACCTCAGTCTTCAGTCAGCCTCAGACCATGAACAAGTGCATACCCAGCTTACTCAAGGGGGTCTCCAGACTTGAACTAGAAACCTTCCCATGTGGGATTGCTTCACAGAGAATTACATTTTACCCCTGTGCCCCCATCTGGCCCCTTGTGGTCACTGTTTTCATCTTAAGCATGTGTGTCTGACTTGGTATAACCCAGAAGAGGCCTAATTACCTTATCTATAGAAAGAGAAAAGCTAGGTTAAACTACCTCCAAGATTCACTCAGTCCTTATATTCTTTTTTTTTTTTCTTTATTGCCAGAGGGCATGTGCACTCTTGAAACAGAGAGACAGGAAGAAAGCGCCCATCGTGGGGCATAGTCACACCACACCCCTTTTCCTCCATTCTTTCTTCCTGTCTGGATGTTGGGCACATGCACGCCCCTCCTCCCCTCAGACACACACAGAATGAGTTTTTCAAGCCACCAGGCCTGGACTTTGAACCACAGTCGACCGTGTGGAATCTGTCTCCCTTTAGTGCTTAACTATAGGGCCAGCCCGAGTCCTTACCATCCACGATTTTATCTTCATGGGTGAGTTCCAGCTCTACCTAGCAGTGAAGACAAAAGGCATCAGGAAACACTCAGCCTTCAGTGTATGGAGGTTCCTGGGAAATACATTTCAGAAAAGGAGCAGAATGCTAGTGCCCTGATTCCTGTGTGGGTGTGAATCAATCATCCTACCACAAAGTCATTTGTGACTTTAGAGAAGGCTCTGAAATTCCTTACGCTTTTATCCTTTTTCAAGATGCCCAACCCATCCCTTGCCAGCCAGGTCTCATTTTAAAAAGTTAATTAGATCACATCTTCAGATTTTTTTATTTCATGGAAGTAAGTGTTCTAAAGATGGAGCCAATTTGTTTAAGACAAGATGTACCTAAAAAGCTATTTCGTCGTCATATATGTCATAACCTTCCCCCAAAAGCATTCTGAATGCACTCTGACTCATGATTCAACTAGCACTTTTCATTACAAGCCTGATCGTTCTGACTTTTCCCCTCCCGAACTTACAAGCTGTTTATCTGAATAAGTCACCAGGTCGGGCTGTTTCCTTCTCTGTACGTAAGGATTTCACATGTGAGTTGGAATTTCCTTTATTTAAGATGCTTGAAAAATCTGGAATGGTCTCGCTGCTTTATTTCTGAAGTGGGGGTGTCCAACCAAGAGGCAAAACTGACATTATGCTGAAAGGGTCTCTTCCACATGGCAGTAATTTATATTTCACATACACAGAGTTAGTGCCAAGCAGTTACTCTGCACATGCAGAACAAAATAGCATAGCGCAGAAAACCCTGAGTTAGGAACACCCAGACGTGTTTCAAACCCACAGAAAGGACCCAGCGCATCTCCAGCGCTGTGTACACGGAGCGTTACCTAGCCATCAGGGAAAAGCATAAACAGTTCACGGAAAGTTCCACGAAACTTTGTAATGCCCTTTAGCAACCTTATAATTTCCTTCCTTCTGTTTGATTTCACTCATCAATCCATGTGGGAGGCCCGTTTATCTAGAAGTTGGATATTTCAGCGTGACAAATTACATCTCTCGTATTACTGTCACCAGAACTAGATAGGAAACTATTGATGGTGTTTATATTTGATACTAATTCTATCATAATGGTTTTTCACTTTAAAAAAATCCAGCCACATAATTTAGACCAGAAAAGAGTTGATTTGGGCCTCTTGTTCCTAGTACAATCTGTGGGGGAATTTTTAGTTAATTTCCCAGAGGTATACAAAGCTGAAACATGCTTTCCCATACTATTTTTAAGAGTTAGTCCAAAACTTCATCATGACCCTGAGTAAACTCAGCTATTTCTGGACCTGGAGTTTAAATCTGAAAATTGCAGTGCCGGGGTGGGGAGGGGGGTGTCCCAGGATGATCTTCCCATTAAGACCAGTTCTCAACAGAAGAGAAGAGGCTACAGAAAATGACAAGGGTCCTTGGCCAGCCAAAACCACAACTTGGACTGAGCTCTCAAAAGGAGAAGTTAAAGAAAGAAAATTTCTGCTTTTGCTCTTTAGAAAAGGAAGAATAAGGCATGATTGACTCAGAGTCTTCAGTTTGTGAAGGATCTTGACACATGGGCGGGTAGGGAGGAGACGGACTTCACCTCCCGGCAGACGTGTCAGGAGAAAGTCCGCACAAATTGCAATGGCGGGGGCTTTGCATTAGGTGCCAGGAAGCGTCTCCTGACAGTGAGAGCTGTTAAACCCCGGAATGAGGTACCAAGGGAACCTGGGCAATCTCCATCCTTGGCAGGTTTAGAAATTAGATAGATTCTTATCGGCTGGAATCAAAGCCATGAGGAGAGAACTGGTCAACCTCGAGAGATTTCCGTCCTTTCACATGTCAGAATCTCTACCCTGCTGTGGCTGCAGGAAAGTAGATCATGTGAAAAGGAAGAGGATTCGCAACTGAGTTTGCTCATGTATTTTATTTTACTGTCAAAATGGTTATTTATTTATTTATTTATTTTCTGAGAAGATGTGTATCCTGAGGAAATGATTATTTTCTATTTACTTTTTATTAAAATAGAGCCAGTCACTTCTGGGCTTTTGTCCTGCAGAACTCACTGCCAGGGTGGACAGAGGCTTGGCAGAGCCTACAACAGCTCCGCAGGAGCCTTCTGAGAAACTTTTCATTACCAGAGGCAGGACAGGGCAGGGCACTCAGTGACATTGTTTGCAGAAGCCCTGACGATGATGCTAGTCTTTGGGTTCAAACGAAACCCAACATGGGAAATTTGAGTTTTCCTATGCAGCAAAGTCGAAGAGTTTAATCACTGCTGATCTGCAGCATTCCACATACCGGGGAAAGGCTACGCGTGCTCCCAAGAAAATTACACATTTCATATAAGCTTCGGGATAAGAATTGGGTTCATTGTATTGCACCAAAACGTGGTTTCCACACGTATTGCCGGGGACGTCACAGGATTTTTGCACTTGACAAGAACATCTTGGGGAAAGGACCAAGGAGGAAATCTGAACCCCTCTGCAGACTTCTCTTCCCATTAAGGTTAATCTGAGCCCAGATGCGACCTGCCCTGTGCTGGCCGTTCCCAGGCCTTTAGAGCAGTTGTGTTGTGCTTTGTTGAGTGAAAATGGAGACCTTGCCTGCAGAAAGCAGTCCAGTCATTCCAGTGTGTAAGGACAGGGATCCATTCTGTCTCTTTTAAAATATAGAGTTAATAGTAACTTCAAGATTGTTTCTACAGCTCCTTCTAAGGGAAGCCAAAGCAAGTGCCCTTAGGGAGTGATTATTATCTGTTCTCTCTTGGTTGTTGTTTGGGGTACAATATGTAGTTATCCCCTGGCAGCTGGAAAATTATGTTGTGGCAGGAAGGACATCATTCTGCCCGACTTGAATGCCTTTCCCAAGGGACCTCGAGCTGAGGCTGTGTTGATAAAACGCACACATAGGGAAGAGAAAAATGTCTTCCTCCCTCTGTCTTTCTCTTTGTTTCTTTCTTTCTCACTCTCACGTCTGCCCTTCTAATTTTTTGATTACTTGTCGTTGAAAGGAAATATACAAAATGTAGAATTAAAATAGAGGAGAAAAATCGAATACCTCACCTGTTAGAGGCAGCCTCTGCCTACCTAGTGAGCAGGCCCAATTGTGGCAATTTCTACCTGTTTCAGACCCAAATGGAAATTGGCCCCTCTGTAGATTGGGAAAAGTTTCTGCAATTGGACAAATTGAACCTTTTCAAAATTGTATGCATACACACGACTGAAAACTTGACAACAAACTATGTTGTCGCTAAGAATGGAGATTGATGACACGCCCATGGGAAGCAGTTATTCTGCCTTGTTGGGCCTTCCTGACACTCACAAGTCGTGTTTCAGATGGAACGCTTTCCCTTCTCCCTACTAATGAACTGCACTGCTTACGCACTGTGCTGACTGGTAACCATCAACCATTTCAAGGTTCCATTTCTAATGTCCCTTACGCTGACATGGAAGGTGGTTTTGAAGTTACTCTAATTATCCTCCATTCAGAAAGATAACACCCAGTTTTCTATGCCTGGAGCCCTCTCTAAACAGACCAGGTTTTAGAAATGCATCCAATAAAACAAATTCTTAGACACTTTGGGAAATGCATTCCCCTGGCATAAATTGTTCCCCTTTCTTTCTCTGAACCCCTGGAATAAGTAGAGGGAAATGTTTACACATTGAATTCTGGTACACCTGTGTTTAAACGACAACCTGAAATGTCTGATCTGTGTGGATGTAGGCTAATTGCTCACCCTCTCTGAGTCTAGGTTTCTCATCTGTGAAATGAAGGTGTCTTTCTTACAAAGTTATTATGGTGATGAATTGACATGATATTACAAGAGGCGTGTAGAGCAGAGTGGAGAGCTGGTGCTTTGGTCCCTTGGTAAGGAGCAACCCAAAACTTGGAAGAAAACTGGAAAGAAGACTCACAAGAGAAAAGAGGGAAGGATAGATCCTGAGATTAATAAGATAGACTGGATTGACCCAGCAGATTATGACACTGGATCTCACATGACCAACTGCACGGTTCAAGTCCCCGGCCTGGCAATTTGAAAATTGCACCAAGCACATGTGCATTCATGCCCAAAATCTCAAAAGGGGTCTGGAGGAGAAGGAATTGTGGCACGGTCATCCCCCTAAAGAATGTACACACTTTCTCTCTCTCTCTCATTAGAGAGCACATTACCTATAGCAAAACAAAAACAAAGAAAAAAGCACATATATGGACAGGACAGAGTCTGTGTCTATTTTTCCTATCTCCTGACCTCTTTCTGTACCTTCCGGATATTGTAGAAATTGGTTTAACTTTTGAAACATGAAACTCTCATTAGTGTTTAGCTCCTTCCTTCGAGAAGAATTAGCAATGAAAGTGACCAGATGCTCTCCAAACCAGTTCCCACATTTGTGTCTTCCCCATTCTCAAAAAAAAAAAAAAAAAAAAAAAATGGCCCTTGGACCCGATTCAGTTCACAGACTGCTGTGAACTTCCTGGGCCAGGGTCGCCTGGGGTCAGTTACATTAATAGCCGTTCCCTCCACTGAACTGTTCTGGGAGTCATAAAACCCTCTGGGTTCATAATGAGCTTTAAAGGCCTACTTTCCATTTCCGAAGGACTGTGGCTTCGGGCTTTACCCAGTTGGACTGCATTGCACCTTGCCTTCCAACTCCGTCCATTTCATACATGATTCGATAATCTGAGATCTCGTTAAATCCTGTATTTCTAAAAAAAATATTGAGCCAGCAGGTGATATGGAGGTTAGGGTGCTGGATCCCACATGACCAACTGCATGGTTCAAGTCCTGGAACCAGTGGCTTGAGAGTCAAGCACGTGTGTGTGTGTGTGTGTGTGTGTGTGTGTGTGTGCTTGCGCGCGCACGTTCAAAATCCGGAGAGGGGAATGGAATGGAGGAAAATTGATTGCAGCGTGACCATCCCCTTGGGGAGTGATTTCTCGCCTTCCTTCTTTCTCTCTTTACAAGTGCACACACCCTATATCAAAAACTAAAAAAAGGAAGAAGAAATTTCCTTTGATTACATCGCTCACTAATACTAAGTCCTTCAGAAAGAGCTCTACTAAACATTTATTGATTAACCTCCAAAGTTATTAGGATATTCATGAAGCACAAACCTTATAGCTGACATGGCTTTAAGAGCAGCTCAACTGATCTTTCCCAACATTCTAGGAATCAAATACTTTTGATACAAGTAGGAGAAACTGAGGGCTGAAAGACTACAGAGCTACTGAATGAGAGGGTGGGGACAAACCAGCGCCGTGAAATCAGAGGCTAAATTCACTTTGTTATTCTACCTAGCAGTTACTAACAGAAATGTTTATTCTGCTGTTGGTAGGAAGTCCTGAGTTGGCATTTCAGAGAAACTAAAATAAAACATAAAAATACTGTTTCGGCTGAGGTTTTTTTTTTTTTTGTTGTTAAGTTTTTCAGAGATGAAGATAAGGTAACTTCCACTTCTAATTCATAGCTACATTTAATTCTAACAGATATCAAACTGAAGGAAACTCTAGATCTCTCACAAAAAGAGGTGGTTTTGTTCTTTTTCTTTTTTATGAGTCAAAATATCATAAAGTCTGTTTCCAAAAATGAGTAGGTCTTCCCCAAAGCTAAATGGGTCCTAGAGGAGCTAGCAGCAAACGTGCCGTCTTTGCCCTTTGCTGTAACAGCTGCTCAGTTGCGGTGCACCAATTTCATCTTCATCTGGGACAAGTAGGTCCCAGTGACTTGCTATTTTGAGAACAATATTGGGTCATCGGAAAAGTCATGATGTATTTTTTTATGTTCTTCTATGCAAAGTTGTATCATGACTTTTCGAACAACTCAATAGTATGGCAATCGGATGGAAAATGCTAATACTCTGAGTTCAAAAAACCAACTCCTACACTCCTAAGCACTTAGTCTTCCCAGAAACTCTCTGGGTCTTGCAGGTTGACCAGCTTTGGCTGGAAAACCCTCCCTGTGAGCTGTATGACCTTTCTGTGAAGGTGCCGGGGCAGGTGCCTGGACCTCAGGACAGTCGCCAGCATCCCTAAGGCTCTGACCATGCTCCTGGTATGCTGACTGTAGCCTATGGAAGGAAGCGTACCCAATGCTAGTAAATAACAAATAACGACTTAGAATAAATTACCCATCTGCAGTGTGGACTTTACGTTTAAAACAGTGCTAGCCATTGACCTTTGGTTGATTGAAAATTTACCCCCGACTAAGGTGGTAGCTTTGAGCACAGCTGCAGCAGCCATGCTTCAGGTCTGCCCTATGTGTGCCAGCTACGAGTGTATTGTTTTGGGTGGCCAGCAGGTGGCATCTTGGTTAAGGTGCTGGACTCTCACATGACCAACTACGGTTCAAGTCCTGGACCTGGTGACTTGAAAATCACACTGAGTACATGTGCACGCATGCCCAAAATCCTAGGAGAAGAGACTGGTGTGGCCATCTGCTTGCAAGTTGATTTCTCAATTTTTCTTCTCTCTCTCTGTCTCTCTCCAGTAAGTGCATGTACCTTATGGCAAACACTTAAAAAAAAAAAAGCATTTATTATCTCACAGTTCCTGTGGGTCAGAAATCTAGGCCCAGCTTAGCTGGGTCCTCAGGCTCAGAGTCTCTCAGAGGCTGCAGTGCAGGCATAGGCTGGGACTGTAGTCATCACAGGGCTCACGTCAGGAGATCTGTTTTCAAGCTCACTCTTGTGGCTATTCGCAGACTTCAAGTCCTCTTCCCCCACCCCAACGTCACATGCAGAGGGAGAAAGAGAGAAGGAGCGAGAGCTAGCACCCTCCAATGGGATGTGGTCACAGCACCATTCCTTCTCCTCCAGTTCTCTGTCCTGTTGGGGTTCTGGACATACACACATGCCCAGCATGTTTCCTAAGAAACCTGGGCCGGCCCCCATATTGACATTTGACGGGAAAGATCAACTCGCTTTCATGCAGGTCTCTCCGTAAGGCTGTTCACAACACAGTAACTGGAGCCCCCCAGAGGGAGGATTCTGAGAGAGAGAATGAGAGTGGCCACTTGAAACAGAAGGCACCGTCTTCATATCCTAACTGTGTAAATAGCACACTGCACATTTTGCCCTTTTCTATTCGGTGGAAGTCATTACTAAGAGTAGCCAACACTCAAGTGGAGAGGATCTCGCAGGGGTGTAAATTCAGGAGGCAGATCACTGAGGGCCACCTTAGAACTGAGTACCACTGTGGATGTTTAGGTCATGCACACATGCACGGTCCAGATGTTAACAGGGAGAGTTTGTAAAGTGTCTTAGAAGGGATGGTCAACTGAAGTTTTTAAGACCTAATGTCTCAGACATCGAAACAAAACAAAGCCAAACTTATCATGGGAAGTTTTTCAAGTCAATTCAGAATGTGAGCTAGAAAAACTCATCCACAGGCTCAGCTTCAGTAGCCTGTGCTGCTAAAACGCTGTCCTCTGTAGGCTAGGAACACATGAGAGGCCTCGGGTTCAACTTTAGGCCCAACCTAAAGGCGGGGTGTGGTGGCATATTCCCGTGACCCAGTGACAAGGGGAAGCAAAGAAGGAGGACTGCAATCTCATGGATGACCTGGGTGGCACAGTGAGACCCTGTCAAAAAAAGGTGGGGAGGAAGAAAAAGAAGAATCAGGTGTAAATTAACTATTTTCTGGACATTTTACCAGTGTGGTATGGGATTTAAAGAAGCAAGCTCTACACCAATTTACTTCCATTTTCCCCCCAACTAAGCATGTGTCATACCAGTCCGAGCTCAGTTTTCCTTAGGTCGTCAGCAACAGGAGAACAGCCAAACTCAGCCTGACGCTCAGCTTCTCCACAGCCCAACTTAGGCCACTTTCCCAATCTCGCTATGCAGTCTCTTTGGTCCACCCTCAACTCTATTAAAAAAAAAAAAAAAAAAAAAAAAAAAAAAACGCGCCTTTGTGTTCTTTTCTTCCCACCTTTCTGAATCCTATCTACCTGAGTTCACAATGAAAACAAACTTCCTTCTTTCCTTCCTGGTGACAATCGCCAACATTGTTCCATGATCGCTCAAGACTGGGCTACAGTGAGAGGACTCCAGAACTGACAAGGCTGAGCGAGGAGAAGGGAGTGACCTAACAGTAAACAGTAACGTCCACGTCAACAGCGTGGCTGATGCATCAGTGATAGCATGCCTACTACTGCTTGGAAGAGGCACTGAGCTAAGCCGTGTTCTGAAGGCACTCACGTTCAAAAGCATTACAGGCTGGCTGAGGCTCAAGACTTCGGAAAGCAATGTTGTGCGTGGTGGGATGTTGTAGTCCCAGCTACTTGAGAGGCTGAGTCAGGAGGGTCACATTATAGCAAGACACTATCATAAAACAATTTTATAAATAAAAATAATACTAAAAAAGAATCCAAAAATTAAATATTCAGGGCCAAGAACAAGACCCAGACTCTCCAGTAAGAGAGCGTTAACCCCATCACGCTGAAGAACTGCTGGTTAAAAAAGAACACCGATCTGAACAGTACATTATGTAATCAGCCATGCGTCTCCACATCCTCTGATCAGATAAATGTTCAGCTCGTCGCAGCACATTGATTCCTAACTTGCTAAAGTGAAAAATCTCTATTTAATCTAAAATCCCAAGTATGGTAAAACTCGTCTACTGGGAGTTCAGGCACAGAGACATGAGTTGCATAACCAGCCCCAGAACACCCCATCCAGCTGTAACTCACCCTTCCCACTAGTTCCTCTGCAGTGTGAGTCCATTAATATTGACACAGGCTGCATGTGTGCGATTACGGGAAATAAACAAGGCAGCCTCCCAGCTCCTCTATCCCTGTGTAAAGAATAGCCACAACGCGGGCACTAAGGAGGCGCAGCTGCCCTGCACAGTGACAGAACTCAGAGTGCGGCTCCCAGGACGACCCACTTCCCAGACACGGCGCCCACATCTGGATAGCCCTTTTCCCAACGACCTTCCAGAAACGCCCACAGCTCTGAGACAGACGTGTCCAACTTTCATTCATTTCTGAGCTGTATTCTACTTTTTATTTTTAGCAACTTGTTGGGTGCCATGAATAAAGCAAAGAAGAATAGGGACCAGCAGATTGCAGAATGATTACATGACTAAGCTCCCACGTAGTCAACCATGGTTTGAGTCCTAGATCTGGTGGCTTAAAACTCATGCCAGGTGCTTGTGCATGCATACCCAAGATCCTGAGAGGGGAGTGGAGGAGAAGGGATTGCAGCGTGATTTCTTGCTTTCTGTCTTCTGTCTGTCCCGTGAGAGCATGGGCCTTATAACAAAAAATTCTCAGGATAAAAAAAAAGAAGAAGAAAGAGAAGAGAAGAGGACAGAGGAGAGGAGAGGAGAGGAGAGGAGAGGAGAGGAGAGGAGAGGAGGGAAGGGGAGGGGAGGGAAGTAAAGAGGAGAGGAGAGAGAAGAGAGAGAAGAGAAAAAAAGACAAAGAAAATTAAAAACAAAAAAGGCAGCAGAATGGGCTGGAGTCACGGTCCTCACAGTGCTTCCAGTCTGGCTGTGGAACGCACCCTTTAACCTCAACAGTGAAGTGTGGCATCCCGTGGGGTGTGACTGGGGACCCAGGGAGAGGTGACCCATCAGTGGTGTGTCGTGTTCATCCGCACGCTGGCCTGCCCGCCACAGCTCAGTGCACGCTGACAAGTCTCCACGCAGGTAGGCTGGGGCTGAAGATGACTCCAGGCACTTACACGCGAATAATCAACTCAGAAGAGCAGCTGTGAAAGATGGGGGAGAGAGGGAGGCGAGGCCAGAAAGGGGCGCCCTCTTCTCTCCACCTCCTACCTCCCGGATGCTTGTGCCCTGCCTCCCCAGCGCGGCCCTTTGTGAGCAGGGCTCTCCTCTCTGCCACCCCCCTCCTTTTAGGGAAGAAGGGTATTTAAGGTCTTTTCTTTTTTTCTCAGCACTTCCGTTCTGCTTCTAGGCTTGTTCTATCTTAGGTTCATTAAATATGATTTAAAATATTTTACTTTACCTCTGTATTCAATTAGTTCTTTAACGTGTCCCTTCTCCACTTGTGTTTTTTTATCACCTCTGCATTCTCGCTGAGCTCCCAGCTGCGAATATCATCACGCGATCTTGTTTTAGCAAGAGGTTTCTTTTTCTCTTATCTTCTAATTAGAATTTACCTTCGAAATCTTCCAAGACTGCTTCCTGCAGACTCCCAGCTTTATTATTACAGCCTTCCCTGTGATTCACACCCTCTCAAGTCAAATCTCTCCTGTCGGGAAGCCAAACACTAGCTTTCTTTAAGTCTCCCTCTCTGTTCAGTTACTCATGCCTTAGGAAGAGCTGCTTTCGAACCTAACATTCACTGTAAAATGAAAGCCCAAGGTGTGACCCAAACAGCGAATTTCTGTAGGGCAAAATGAGTCCACTGTGATACCACCATGTAATAAACATCTATGAAAGAGGGCTGAAAGCACAAAGAACAGTTTCTGGTTTAAAACAGAAACTCACACTTGGTTATCATGGTGCCCTATGAATTTTTTTTTTCTAAATAAAAAATTAAAATTAGAAACCTTGTTCCATGATTCTTTAGTGAGCAGTGCGTATGGGGTGGGGGTGGAGATTCATCATTGAACTTCGTACAAAAAAAAGCCAGGTGCGACCGTGTCAGCCTGTGACTCAAGGGCTCCAGGGAAGACCCAGATGCCTCTCCCCGAGGGAGGCCATCTTGGGAATAAGAACTTGTCCCCGCGGCAATGACTAGTACCGTCCAGTGCAGGCTGTCAGGGCAGGCCGTGGGGCCTTCCCGGTTCCTGCTGGAATTGCCCTCCTGCAGAGAAAGCAGGCTAGGAATCTATCCCAAGGGGCAACTCCTGTGTTTAGAACTAAACGGTCAGCAGAGAAGGGGAAGAGACTGGAGGACAAACCTGCGAAAGGACTTCTAGGACATTCCAGAGCACAGAGAATGGGTGGTCTAAGCACTGAGTAAATGTAAATGCACTTACCGGAAAGGGAGAGATAGTCTCACCATTTGAGATGCAGTTGCCAAACATGTGATACAAAATAATCAGCAAGTTGGTATTCCTTGACTGTCACAACTTCCCTTTAATAGTTATGTAAACTCAGAAGAAAAAGAGGGTATTGAAAGGTGCTTAAGTCATAGGAAGAAAGTCATACGTATTCTCGGGGGGCCGGGTAGAAGAAACCCCCGTTTGGTGGGAACTAGCCTAAGCTATTGAATGGCGAGACCAATCATCTTAGAAAGTTTTCTGAGCTAAATAGGAGGACTTTGACGTCTAAGAGCATCACTTGGTCTATTCTAACCACACTATCCCAGGTCCTGTCCATGTCCCGGAATCAGCGTGAAGTGTCAGTCTTCTGGAATCTGTAGTCAGTGGTTCAAGGTCCTTTCTGACCACTGGGGTCACAGAGAAGACTCTTACACACGGTGGCTGTTTGATAAATAAATATGAATCACTGGATTCTTCAGCCAAATTAGTCATATTTTGTTTTCTCCCCTGGTGCCTACATTGTGTTAGAGTGTACTAAGGGTTTGCTTGTTTGTCTTTTAAATTTTTGTCACAAGGCGCATGCTCCCCAGAGAGAGACAGGGAGAGGGCAAGTGAGAAATTACTCCCCGGGGGGGTGGCCACATGGCAATGCCTTCTCTTCCGTTCTCCTCCTGGGATTTTGGGCATGCATGCAGATGTACCTGGCGTGATTTTCAAGCCTCCAAGTCAAGCACCCAGACTACTGTTGGCTGTGTGCGAGTCTAGCACCTTAACCACCAGGCTGCTGGCCCATACTAAGGGATTTTTAAAATGCAATTATTGGGCCCAGGTGGTGGTCCACTGGTGATGCAACTGGAGCCCCAGGGGAATGGTCCTGGCTTCACGTCCAAGGGCCTCCCTGGGGACAGCAGCCATGTGTGCCCACGACCGGGGATGGCCAGGACTTGAGAGAGAACAGACAATGACCCTCCCCATTTCTCTCTCAGAATACGTAAAGAAATAAACTTTAAAATTAAACTTTCTGTTTAAAAAATAAAAGTGTCATTATTCCACTGAAGTCTTTCACTCTGTGAGCTCAGACTCCGAGAGCACATCTTTATCCCAGCTCTCAGCCAGGCATCACCTGCTGTAGCTGACACAGGATGCAGGCTGTCAGGGCTGTGGCCACGGAGAAGAGGAAGGGCACTGCGCTCGGACCGGGGAAACTCCAGCCCAGCAGGCAGAGGCGGTGCGCTAAGGCCCCACGGCGCCTGCCACTCTAGGCAAGCAGTTGGCAGCAAATCCAAGACGAGGGTGTCCCAGAGAGAAAGACCTCAGGGTAAACATTCCTATGTGTTTCTTTCATGACAATGAAAAGGCAAGCCATAGATTGGGAGAAAATATTTGCAAAACATACCCAATAAAAGCCTTGTATCTGGAATATAGAAAGAATTCTTATAATTCAATAAGACGATCAACCCAACTTTTTAAGTGAGCCAAAGATTTGAACAGACTTCACCCAAGAAGATACACACATAGCATTTAGGCATTTAGAAAAGATAGTCATTCGTCAACAGGGAAATGAAAATTAAAATCACAGCAAGATACCACTCCCACCAAATGGAATGGCCACAATTTTAAAACTGACCTACGAAGTGATGATAAAACCGAAAGCGCCATACACATTGGTAGGAATGTAAAATAGTGAAAGACTTTGAGAGGCAGTTCAATAGTCTCTTACATAGTTGAAGACATACCCATCTAACCACACAGCCTCACCAATTAGATCCCTGGGTAGAGAAATGTCATCGCAGGACCACCCAAAGATTTGTAGGCCAGTGTTCTTAGTAGCTTTATTTGTAATACCCGAAACTAGAAACAATCCCATGTCCATCCACTGGGTCAATGGATAAACAATTGTAGAACGTTCCTACAATGGTAACCATATAATGACAAAGGAATGCATTGTGGACCCCTGTGATGATGTGACGGATCTCAAAGCACTCTGCTGAGTGAAAGAAACCAGACAGAAAAGGAACCAGACGTGTCGTATGATTCATTTATATAAAATTCTAAAAAATGCGAACTTATCTCTCATGTGCAGAGCCGATGGGTGGCAGCCCAGATAGGGGAGAGACAGAGGAAGCAGAGGCAGGGCTTACAGGGCACCAGGAAACTGCTGAGGGCGATGCAAATTTCCTTATCTTGGTTGTGCTGATGGTTTCCTAAGTAGATGCATATATCGAATCCACCAGATTCCACACTGCACACATGCACAGTTTATTGTACTTCAATTGTACATCAGTAGAGTACTTTTAAAAAGAAATAATCTTGTCTTCAGACTTAATTAAACCACAGCTCTCAAGCTGTTTTAATTCAAAAGTCCTAGTGTAAACCCACACGAAATGTGAAATCGTAATGGCGACACCAACAAATAGTGAAATTAATCTAGTATATCATCAAAAATAGAAGCATGTGTAAGTCGATTGATATTTCAATGATTAACTAGATGGAGGTGGTATTCTGAGGGAGCAGGAGACACACAGACACACACACACACACATACACACACACACACACACACAGAGGTTGACAACTGTGAACCAGACACATGTTCTAAAATATGGAGCCCTGGGCTCTAATCCAGTCTCACCAATTACTACTGGCTGAAAGATCTTAACCAATTAGTTCAACAGCTGCAAGACTGTTAGAAAGACAAGCATTTTTCTAAAATATATGTAATAGTAATACCAGAAATGGCAACACCACGGGCGGTAGTGAGGAGCAAGTGAGAAAATAGATGTGAAAGTTTTCACACAAGCAGAAAGCAGCCGAGAATTAGCAATCCTATGCTGCCGATAGCCACGGCGTGCCAGGCAGCGTCCGGCCAGCTGCTCTCCACGTTCTTCCTTACAGCCTTGTGAAGAGACCAGGCCCCTTCCCCACGCTGTGGATGAGCCTGCAGGGTTCCGGGAAGGGGCTTTCACTCCTGGACACATATGTAGGGCATCTCGCGGCTGTGGTTTACTGACACCCGTCAGTCGGGCGCCGTGGCCTACAATCGTAAGCGTGGCATCACAGTGCCTTCTCAGATCTGTGTACGAAGGGAATTTCAACGCTGAAGTAGCTGCGGCCACACCGTGGGAGCCAGGATCCCGCCGGCTCTCCCGAGCTCTGGCATGGGATGCTGGCTAGATCTTCCTGTAAGTGCGTCCCTGTGTTTAACGTGAGACTTCCGAGTCCCTCCCTATGCATAGGTAGGTAGAGACCTTTTCCTCTGACAGAACAGAGAATGATGGCACAGAACAGAGAAGTCATGCTCTGTTTATTCCAAAATCCACAGTAGCCATTTTCACATGAAGGGGTGGTAGTGCCCAGGTGGGGCGCAGCTGGACGGGAGAGGCAGGCTTCGTTCTTGGACACCTGGTGGACACCTGCTTCCGTTTACCAGTCTTTCCTGAGACTGCCCTGCTTTGCTGACCCGTTCAGTTCCCTACGCTTTCTTGTGTATCTCGGCTTTGCTTTGCGAACTTTACCAGCGTTTCTCTTTCCTACTGGTCAAACACTCATTGAGGATTTGGAGGACTTAGGTAAATGCATCCGAAGCCTTGAACTAGCCGATGAAGTCATCTTACAAAAATAGAATGGGGAAATGAGAATGAACAGCATAAAATGATTTTCAGCCAACTTTCAATTTCCCCATTATTCTGCAGAAAGAGGGAACATGGTTACAAAAAGCTACTCTGAAAAATTCACTTAAAATATTCCATTAACCCTCTCCCTAATCACTTGTTTAATTAGTAATAATACTTACCTGATTAGACCGTCACTTAATGAGTTTCAAAATGGGCAAACTTCCTAAGAAGTAAGGAGAAATTTAGCCAAAGGAGAAATAAGACAAACTACAAGCTGTCTATATGATACATATATAAAATAGATAATATATATACTATGCTATATGTATTATACCTAGTCATGTTATGTTTAATTTATAATTTTATGTTATACATCACAGATAATTATATTTTATGTGTGATATGTTAGTATGTGACATATACAATATGTATTATGCTGTGAAATAATTACATTGCATATCAAATACCTGTGTGGCCTATATATATATATATATATATATATATATATATATATTAGTCTGAAGAGTGACACTCTGTAATAAAGGCTCTTACTAAATGTCATCAACTCAATAAAATCGTGTGTCCAAGTGTATATGCCCCAAAGTACCTTGTTATTGATACGATAAAAAAATCCTATGGCCACAAAGGAATCCTCCTGTGTGTACATTTCAGTCCAAATCGCTACTTCATTCACCCTACGTAACGCTGTTTGATATTTTGCACAATTTTCCAGAGGAAAGATATTAATGCGGTAATTAGGGTTGGTCTCAGCACAGGTGTGAAACGCTGTGCCTGGAAAACTGGATCCCACATGATTGACTGACTGACTGACTGAGTGTCCAGCTCCAGCCCCAGGGGCGTGAAAGAACGTGCCAGAAACGTGAGCACATGTGCCGAGGATCCTGCCAGGAAGGAGCAATGCTAGAACGGGGACTGTGGTGTGACCAGGCCCATCGTGGTGTGCTTTCTCTCTCTCTGATTCTCTGCCTCTGTCTCTTTCTCTCTCTCTATCTCACTCCGACAGTGCATGCACCCACTAGCAATTGAAAAAAAAAAATTTTATCATACCCTTTAGAACAACCTGCTCGCTGTTTTCCTGCACATGTGTTCTTTCACAGGGACCATGTCTTGTGGAATCGCCTCCCTTGGAAAACAAGCAGACTGCCCAGAGGTACGAAGGCAGGTAGTGAGGTTCGTCTGCTTATAACAGAGGACCCTGGAACCTGAGGTAACAAGGCAAGCCCAATTTTGACTGCACTTGGCAATTTTGCCTTCAAAGGGGTTGAGTCTTTGGCATGAGTTAGATGCAAGTCCCTGTGTGCAAGTCGTGGAAGTTTTGCAGACATCGAGCATGAGAGGCCCCCTCTGTGTATTGGGGAACCCCAGACGGGTCTTGCAGGAAGACCGGCCATGCCAACTCTACTGAAGCTGGAAGGGGCAGACTCCTCCTTTCCTCACCTCCTCGCCACCAGATAGAGCATGCGGCTTCGGCTCTGCTGGGTTTCCAAGCTGAAGCCGGACAGCAGAGACAGCAGGAAGCATGCACTTCAGCAGCTCAGAGCCCGCTGGGTGGTTCCAGGCCGGCAGTGCTGGGCAGCAGCGAAGCCAGCCCCAAGCGCGGGCCTCATGGCCATGGCTGTGCCTCCAGCCACCCAGCTTCTCTGAGCCCCACCCCAGTCAGTGTCTGCACCTTCGCATAGATTGTAAGAACTCTCCTCACTGACCCATCAGTCCACTCTAGTTAAAGTCGGAGTTAGCCTCTCTTCTTTAAACCGAAGGCCTGAAGGTGACTTTCTGACACCTCCTTTTCTCAAATTAGTGATCTGTCCCAATCCAACATTTGTTTCCATAGTGGTACTTATTCTATGTAAAACAAATCATACCTCAAACAGATTGTGATGAGTGGTAATATCCAAACTAATAAAAGCACTGAATTATGCATCTTTTTCTAGATGCGATATTGCTCCTTTTGAATGCATGAAGTGATTGGAATGAGCTTATTCTGGAGGGAAATTGTATTTTAAAAATACATTAAAAATAAGTTCTGTTTAGCAAATAAATTACTTGTTAACAACGAGCCGTTCCTGTGGTTTTGAGAGTGTGTTGAAAGTTTGGTATCTGGGGGAATTATAAACACCCCGCAGTCTCTTTTGTTTATGATACTAATCAAGTGAACAGAACCTAAGCATCTGGGATTGGTCTTTAAGGAAATCAATATGAAAGAAATCAAGTTAGTCTCCTTTTCTAACTGTTTTTTTTTTTCTTCTTCTTCTTCTTTTGGAGAGTTTTTTTGTTTTGTTTTGTTTTGTTTTGTTTTTTGTTTTGGTTTGTTTTTTTTGCTATAGGACGCGTGCGCTCACCAGACAGACAGAGAGAGACATAGAGACAGAAAGCGAGAAATCACCCCCCAGGGGGGATGGCCACGCCGCAATCCCTTCTCCTCCATTCTCCTCTCGGGATCTTGGGCACGCACACACACGCACCCGGCGTGAGTTTAAGCCACCGGGTCCAGGACTCGAACCATGGTCTACTATGTGGGAGTCCAGCGACATAGCCATTACGCTGACTGCTGGTCCCCTTTCCTAACTGTTTTTCTGGGTTAAGGCTTTGATTCTTTTGCCAAGGATGGGGGATGGGGGGAGACAGTGGAAGTAAAGGGATTATTGTTTAAAAGGGACATACTCCTGGGTAACTGATCCATTGCTACAACACGGGGAGGGGAAGATGTTGGTGCAGAGGTGATACCTCTGGGCTACATGGGAAGGCCCTGGGTTCTTGTCCTGGGACCTGCTTGCACATGCCAAGCACATATGCACATATCCAGATCTGGACCGGCTGAGGCTAGGGGCGGATCATGGCGTGAAGACCCTGCTGGTGGTGTAGTCTCTCTATGTTTCTCTGCCTCTCTCTCTCATGGAAGAAATAAATATGACATATATGGTGATAACTTTGACTTGATTGACATGCAATGCATATATACTTTGAAAAACCATACTGTACACTATTAGGGTATACGTTGAGGTGGCATGGAGGTTAACACACTGGATTCCCACTTGGCTGACCACAGTTCAAGTCTCAAACTTGGCAGCTTGAAAAGCACGCAGGGTGCACATGCGTGTATGCCCAAAGTCCCAAGAGAAGGATAGAGGAGAAGGGATTGTGGAGTGACCTTCTCATTTTCCCTCTTTCTGTTCTGTCTGTCTGTCCCCAGTAAGTGCACATGCCCTATGGCAAAAACCTTTAAAACTTTTAAAAAAGATATATATTGATAAAATGTAAATAAATACATATCTACATACATAAAATAATAGAGGAAAGGCTGTTCTTCATTAGAAAAGAAAGTCAGAGGAAATGAGACATGGAAGAGTGATGTTCCGAGAGTAGATGCAAGACAATAGCGAAGACCCTGTCCCCAGAAGGGGCACTGGGAGGGAGAGAAGATCTTCGAGTGGGGAGGACAGGAAGCTACGACCTTCCATGTTGTGCTCAGTTGTGTTCGTCTAGTTCAGCCGAGGCCAGCGTTCTTACCCACTCTGAAGCAGCAGCCCAGTCCGCAGTCACCTGCTGTATTATGAAAAGCCTCACAGGGGAGGACAGAACGTGTCCTGCATTTCGAGAGCAGTTCCTGAGACCGGCCTATCCCCGCTGATGTTTCAGGTGAGTGGCTTTTAACAAAAAACCTAAATAGAATTACATAACCACTGGCTGAAAGCCGAAACCTCTAAGCCGTGATTCAAACTTGCTGCCCTCGAGCCTCGGAGAGGACCACGCTTCCTTCCTGTGCTGCCAAGAAATGCACCGTGGAGGTTGGGCGGGCTCACTTCTGACTCTCACGGCGATTGTTGTTTCTACATTTTCTTCTCTGACCCTGTCCTTCCAGATCGTGTATCATGTCCGCAGTTCTTCCTGAAGTTTCCCTCAACCCGTCCACATTGCCCCAGCTCTTGACAGACACCTGTCCTTTACTTTATCCCTTGACTTGCCTGTCTGTTTTGTAAGAAATGAAGGAAACTTGAACATTAGTGCCCGCTAAGCACACGTGGCAGTGAGAATCCAGACACTACACACAGAGCCAGCCAGGGAGCCGGACTCTCCCAGGACCTGCCTCGCTCCCTGCAGTCAGATCCAGGTGCCCTTCTCTGAGTGCCGTAGGCCCTGTCAAGGTCACTTTCAGGGAGACACTTGGTGGGGTGATGGTGACGTTCTACGTGGGGCCTCAGTGGGGGAGAGGAGGCAGTGGGAAGGGCCCAGGCTAGAACCCAGAGGCATCAGGTCAAGCTGCATGTTCCCTGCCTTGGCCTCTGGAAAGTATAAGGGCTATAGCTTCACCAGGCTGGGTTTGAATCCCAGGCACTCCCCATCTAAATGGCGATGGCCAAGATCCAAGTGGCTCCTTTGTCTGTAAAATGAAATTAACATCAGCATCCTAGGGTTTTTGTGGAAATTAAATGAAATAATACATGAAAGTCGTCCAGCACATTCTGAGCGCAAAATAAATGCTAGCTCTTCAATCCTTTCCTTCTCTCCCAATGTAAAATATTAAGAACTCGTTTTAAGAATTAGCACTGTCTTAGGACCAGCAGATGGCATCATGGTTACATTGTTGGACTCCCACATAGTCAACCACAGTTCAAGTCCCGGACCTAGCAGCTTAAAACTCATGCCAGGCATGTGTGTGTGAGTGCCCAGAATCCCAAGAGGATGATGGAGGAGAAAGGACTGTGGTATGGCCATCCTCCCTGAGGAGTGATTTCAGGCCTTCTGTCTCTCTGTCTCTCTGTCTCTCTGTCTCTCTAGCAAGTGCATGTGCCCTATAGCAAACATCTCTCTAAAAACAAAAAATGTGATTTGTTTGATCATCTAATAAATAACATCTTATTACTAAATTATTATTAAATAATCACAGTGCTAACTTAATAGTATAAGTAAAGATAGTAAAATAGTATCTATGAAAATGACCTGTATACGGTAAAGAACAACATAAGCATAAAGTATTTTGAAGGCTAAAGCTCTACATGAAGCAGGAAAGTGTCACCCCCACAAGGATCTGGGCTACCAGACATCGCTGCAAAGCGGACCAGCATCCTGGTTCAGCCTGCAGAGAAGGGGTTTCAGAGCAACTCTCTGCAGCAATGAAATTCAAAGGCACCCCAGAGATTTCACATGATCTTTCAGAGGATAAGCTTAAGAAGAAGAAGAAGAGGCCAGCAGATGGTGTATGGTTGACGTACCGGACTCCCGCGTAGTTGACAGCCATTGGAGTCCCGGTCCCGGTGACCTGAAACTCATGCCAAGTGCATGTGCATGTGTGCCTAGAATCCCGAGAAGAGAATGGAGAAGGGATTGTGGCCCTCTCTCCATGGGGGGATGATTTCTCCCTTTCTGTCTCTCTGTCTCCCGAGCAAGTGCACATACCCTATAGCAAAAATGCCCCTCATTCCCCTCATAAAAGGAGGACAAGTTTTTCTATTAATAAAGTGTATGTGGGATTAAGACATCCGTTTGAAAACACATGAGGGAAACCATACTTACACTTCCGGTGTGGTGCGCAGTTCATAGCAATCCCCCAGGCTGAGCTCCTCCGATAGCACATTTATTTCTTAATGGTACAGTCTCTGTACCCAGACGCCTATGCAGGAGGGGAACAAACAGAATACGTGTTCCTGGAGACAGCCCCGCAGCGAGCAGCACATTCACATCTTGTGTGTCTCATCGACGTTCTCCAGCAAATACGTGCTCCTCTGAGAGCCCTGGAGGCAGCCAGTGCTTTGACAAGCTCAGTAAATAACGAGCCAGCCCCTAACGGCATGCCTTGTCCTCTGCGGGCTCCAGATGCCTGCTGTGACTTGATGGGAACAGGCACTCAGTCCTGCTTCCGTGGGGCTCCCCATGCGGATTTCACTCCGGGGTCTAGCAACCAGAAGTGGAGCCGGTACTGTGGACGAGGCATCGTGCCTTCAAGAACTGATGGAGGATGGGTGCTTCCCAGAGTTGGCATTCCCATGGCAACACAGGCCTCAGATAACATGCTCCTTCTCTCTGTCTTGGAGGAACACATCTTGCCAAAAAGCCTTCCTATTTCACCCAAAAGGCAACCCCTAGGATCAGTCGCCAGTCTCAGGACCTCAACAAAATGGAAACTCTGCCTCTCTCTTCCACATCCTTCCTCTTTCCCTCAAACTACCCCTTCTCAACCAAACGGTTCTGATCTCTGGGCATGGAGGAGCGCCGCCCACATGACCTCAGTGACAGAGCCAGTACCCACCATCCTGTCCCCACCCTCACACCAGCCTTAGCCAAACGCTGTCCCCCAGGGCCAGTTTTGGAGAGGTTTTTCTTTTTTATTTTTCTTTTTTTTTTTTTTTTTTTTTTTTTTTTTTTTTGCTATAGGGCGCTTGCGCTCGCCGGACAGAGAGAGAGAGACAGAGAGACAGAAAACGAGAAATCACCCACCAGAGGGGATGGTCACACCGCAATCCCTTCTCCTCCATTCTCCTCTTGGGATCTTGGGCATGCACGCACACACGCCTGGCGTGAGTTCTAAGCCACCGGGTCCGGGACGCGAACCACGGTCAACTACGTGGGAGTCCAGCGACATAGCCATTACGCTAACTGCTGGTTCCCCCCCAGGGCCAGTTTTCTCAGGGAATCAATACCCTGTACTGAATCGGTGATGTATGTATTTTTATTTGTTTGTTTGTTTTATTTCTTCCATAAACAAGAGCAACAGAGAGAGAAATGGTCCCCCCAACAAGGTCATTGTGCTGTGGCCCACCTCAGCCTCAGGCGGCCCACGTGGTGGGCATGTGCGTCTGGCATACTCAGGAGGTCTCCAGATAGGAACCAGAAGCTACCCACGTGGGTCAGCTTCGCAGAGTCACGTTTTACTATGTGCCACTATCTGGCCCCCATATTTACTATCTGTTTGTTTTCCGTGATAGAATATGTGTGCAAAAGCACACATGCAAGAGAGAGAGAGAGAAAAAAGACCGGCAGATAGCATAATGGTTACGTTGCTGGACCCCCAAGTAGTTGACTGCTGTTCAAGACCTGGACCTGGCAGTTTAAAGCTCATGACCGGCACCCAAAATCCTAAGAGGAAAACGGAAGAGAAAGGATTGTATTGTGGCCATCTCCTTGGGGGTTATTTCTCACTTTCTGTCTCTCTGTCTCTCTGGCAAGTACATGTATATATAGCAAAAATATCTCTCTAAAAAAGAGAGAGAGAGAGAGAAGCAGCCTCCACTGAGCTGAGTGACCCATGATCTCCTTCCTCTAGCCCCCCAGCCCCCCAGCCCACCAGGACGCTGAGCACACACACCAGGCATGTTTTCAGGCCCACCAGGTAGGAACCCGTGGGGTAGCTAACGGTGGTCAGCTTGGCCTCCTGCTCATACCCTCAGAGGAGGTTGCCACCTGCACCACAGATGCTGGGTCTGACCTGTTTATTTTTATCTTAAAAATGTTCTTTAGATGTGTGTATTCTAAAGCACTGAGATATGAAATGGTGTCCTAAAAATGAGGCCAAGTGGGTAAGAGAAAAAGAGATGAGACCCTGAAAGTTGGGCTGTGACAGTGCAAAGATGGCTGCCTCTTTCCTCCACTGGTAAAATTCTCCAAAATATCGGCTCACAAGTCAACGTAAGAACGTCTCCTTGAAATCTGTGAAACTTCAAATTCAGACAACCTCCTGGGCTATTTGTAGGCAATTCTAGTTCAGTACACCCCATGTGAATTCAGCTCCTCTGTACCACCCACCCTTTATACACCTGAGACGCACTCACTAAAACAAAAGTGAACATCTACTACTTCTTCCTCCTTCTCAGTGTTCTCCCTGTTCCTAGACATCATTTGAGGAAAATAGGAGAGAGGGCGAGACCACTTTAGATGAGAGTAGTATCTCTCAGAATAAATCTGTATTTTGAAATAATAGATATTGGGTCAGCTAGGTGGCATAGAGGTTAAGGTAGCTGAATCTCACATGACTGACCATAGGGTTTAAGTCTTGGACCCAGTGGCTTGTAAAACACACCAGGCACATGTGTGTGCATGCCCAAAATCTCCAAGAGGAGAATGGAGAAGAAGAGATTGCAGCATAGCCATCCCCCCCAAGTGGTGTATTCTCGTTCTCTCTCTCTCTCTCTCTCTCTCTCTCTCTCTCTCTCTCTGAAAAAAACATGTGCCCCATAGCAAATAAAAAATAAATAAATATCGGGAACCAGCAGTTAGCGTAATGGCTATGTCGCTGGACTCCCATGTAGTCGACCGCGGTTCGCGTCCCAGACCCGGTGGCTTAAAAACTCACGCCGGGCGCGTGTGCATGCGTGCCCAAGATCCCAAGAGGAGAATGGAGGAGAAGGGATTGCGGCGTGGCCATCCCCCCTGGGGGGTGATTTCTCGCTTTCTATCTCTCTGTCTCTCTCTGTCTGTCTGGCGAGCGCACGCGCCCTAAAGCAACAACCTCTCAAAAAAAAAAGAAAAATAAATAAATAAATACCAAATATTTTCCATAGAAATATTATTTTTTTTTTACTGAAAGAGGCTGAGTTATTGTTAAATGTGTTGCTGCACTTTTCACCATTAGCAAAAATGAGAGTTTCTGAGCAAAATCAATCGATTATAAGTACTAATTCCCCCCTTCCGTTATATATTTACATTCCACCTCATTTCAGAAAGGATTTCAAGAAAATGTAAAATACAGAGTAACAGAAATTGAAAGAGTGCCAGAAAGGAGAAAGAAATTAAATATAACTGGTGATGATGGCAATGGATTCAGAATTCTTCACTTACAACTGTGGGACTATGGAGTAGACTCTGTTCTCCAGCAGCTAACGACACAAGGGGAATTCATAGTGTTCATCACATTAAAAACAAACCACTAGGGACCAGCAGGTGGCATGGCATTTGGGGCTGGACTCCCCACATGGACAGCCATGGTTCAGGTCCCAGACTTGGCAGCTTGCTTTCTCACCTTCCCTCGCTCTTTCTCTGTCTCTCCCTGGTGAATGCATGTGCCCTATAGTGAACTGAAAAAAAAAATTAAAATGATAAATGAAATTAAATAAATAAGTATTTAAAAATAACAAAAAAAAACAAAAACAAAAAAAAAAACACTGCTTGGAAAAAGTATGGCTTTCTCTTCTAGAAAGTGGAGAGTCCCTTCTAAGTAGTATCACACTCTTACAGCACACTGGGCCATGACTTATAATAACTTACTGCTTCTAATACTTCCATTTCACCAAAATACCCCTCAGAAAAAGCAATTCCTGGGACCAGCAGTTAGCGTAATGGCTATGTTGCTGGACTCCCACGTAGTCAACTGCGGTTCGAGTCCCGGACCCGGTGGCTTAAACTCACGCTGGGCGCGTGTGCGCGCATGCCCAAGATCCCGAGAGGAGAATGGAGGAGAAGGGATTGTGGAGTGGCCATCCCCCCGGGGGGTGATTTCTCGCTTTCTATCTCTCTGTCTCTCTCTGTCTATCTGGCGAGTGCATGCACCCTATAGCAAAAACCTCTCCAAAAAAAAAGAAAGAAAAAAAAATAAAAGGAAAAGCAATTCCTTAGGGCCATTACAAATTAACACAACCTTAATCCTGCTCCATCCAGGGTGTGACTTTCATACTATCTGAGGAAAGAGAGGGGCTTGGCCTACTTCGATCTGAATGGATTGATATTGCTGAATAACCAAAATGAATATTATGTAATCATCAGAACTCCCAAGTGAATGTCACGCGTGTAGTTGTCAGTGTCCACCCATCTTCACTACGGACGAGCCAGAGTCTCACCGATATCTTTTAGTGGATGCACAAAAGAATGGGAGACCATGACCCTGAAGTCCTAGCGAAACAGTGTGAACACAGATCGATCCACAAGACTGGGACAGAGGACTACTTCAAGGACACCGGTCACAACAAAGGCAGAAAGACTGCTCCCTCACGTGCCCTCCAAAACGAATTACTTGGCAGTAAGACTCAAGGAGGGCACTTCCTGCGGGAGTCACTTATGAAGCAGATAAATATCCTCACGAGGTAACTCTGGGTAAGACACAACTCACGCCACCTCTTCAGAAGCACCAACCCGTTCTTCGACTGCGTCGGAAACATGCTGTGTCCTTCCAGAACACCACACACACTGTTCTAACACTTCGTGGCAAGTGGGAATTATCTCTCTTTCATGGGATTTGGAGTTCCCTGAAGCAGAGACCAGCCTACTCAGAACATTAGAATTCTTCACTCACAGCCCAGTACTAGCTCACAGTATGTGCTCAGTCAATGTCTGTAGGGTAAATGCATGGCTGACTTCATAGAGGGGTGAAGGAAGATGGCGATGCATTGAGGCGAAGAAGTCTTGTCCCTGACGGTCTGGCTAAGAATTCCAAAGACTTTTATTTCTACTCGTTACCACATAGTCTACAATGACCAGCCAATAAATATTCATAGGCTGAATATTGGATGAAAGCCGCTTATTTATTTATTTACTTCATGTCCAAGTTTACTATCTTTTTCTGAGAAGAAACTTCAGGGTGGAACATTCATTATCTAGGCGCTCCGAGTCTTGCATACTAAGACAAGTGAATTTTAGGGACGGAGCTTGTTCTACTAGTAGCCAGTTAACTCTCTCTTTCTTCATCGGTTAGGTAAGAAAACAGATCCGTTTCTTTGTCTCAAAATGCCTCCCTATGCTGAAAAACCACGGTAGAGAAAATTTCATACAGGCACAAAGTCAAGTAGCCTTTTGAAACTGAGCCAACGAACAAAATCCTGGAATAAATATCTGGAGTAGAAATGACATGTCTATCGTGCCTCCCGCCCCCTGCTAAAAATTACGCTGGTCATTCTCATAAAACAACTAGGATACTAGCCTTCTCCCCTCTGCCGTGACAGCCCAGGGCCAGGGAGTGAACGGTGTCCATGGCGTTATGTTAACGTGTCCAGACACTGCGTTGGCATTTCAGGCTGGTTTATGAACGGATAGAAAAAGGTCAGGCGTTTGGCTCTTTGTCTTCATTATTGCTCTGTTTATACTACCAATGACCGTGGGTGCTCTTCCCTATTCATGTTGCTTAGTGACAAGAGCACCACCTTCTCTCCTTCTAATAAGATATATTAAAAAAAGAAGAAGAAAGCTAGGTCAAACTTTGTGGAAGTCTCAGGAAATGAGAAACCACAAACAAAACAACTTCAGATCTTTCTAAGGGTGATATGAACTTTGCTTTTTCTGATAGATCTTCACGAGGGAGGGTGGAAGTGGGGGATGCTGCCCATTTTATATTCTTCTTCCGATAAATATAGTAGTTGTGCAAACAAGCTGTTGTCACTGAAGCCTGCTTCTCTGCCCCACTGCGGTCGCCCTTGGAAAGGTGAGGAAAGGACAATAAATGTTGAACTTTCTCTCAGGATGAAATTCTGCATTCTAAATGAGCCAGGAAGAGAAATTCAGCCAGAAGGAAACCACAGGGTCACAGGTACTCAGGACCATGAATCACCACCAGGAAATGAATGCTCAGATAGGCCATCCCAGGAAGAATGAGCTCATTGCCTCCTAAGGTGCCCCCGGGAGAGCAAGATTGAACCCTCCCAGGCACCATCCTTCTCCAGATAGATGTGAAGGATCACAAAAACGCTACCTGGCATGGCGAGAGAACATGATGCTTACTCACAAAGACGAGGGACCTGGCTAGCGGGTCCCAATTTTTCTGAATCAATCTTTTATAGATGAGCTAACAGAGGCCCCGAGCAGTCCCCAAGCTGGGAGCAGGGCTGTGTCTGATTCCTGGGCTGGCCTCCTAGACGTACATACGGGTAGGAGGAAAATCAGGTCCTGCAGCCTGGAAAAGCTGAGAGCAACTGGCCAACTCCTCACTCAATGACTCTTCTGCCAGAGGTTCGAAAGCTTGAAGAAATCAATTGCCAGGTGCCTTTCAGGTAAAAAAAAGAGCGTGCACTTTTGAGAACCTGCATTTTTAGGATATTTAACTTATTACCTCCATTGATGGCATACTATGTCGGAAGGCGGAGCTTCAAAACATGGCCGGGGGACCAGCAGTTAGCGTAATGGCCATGTCGCTGGACTCCCACGTAGTCGACCGTGGTTCAAGTCCCGGACCCGGTGGCTTAAACTCACGCTGGGCATGTGTGTGTGCGTGCCCAAGATCCCAAGAAGAGAATGGAGGAGAAGGGATTGTGGCGTGGCCATCCCCGCTGGGGGGTGATTTCTCGCTTTCTATCTCTCTGTCTCTCTCTGTCTGTCTGGCGAGCACACGTGCCCTATAGCAAAAACCTCTTCAAAAAAAAAAAAAAAATGAAAACATGGCCGGTAGCAGAGAAGAACAAGGGCAGTCACGTGAACAAGGGCAGGCTTCATTTTCATTTATTTATTGCTTTAACTCCTCCCAGTAGGATCTGTACCAGGAGGTGGACTCTGCCCCCACAGTCCCCAGCACGGAGGAAAGAGATTGCACAGAGCTGTCACTAGCAGACGTAACCGCACTGTAATGAAGACAGCTTGGCTTTCCTTTCTTTTGCCTTCTGGTCCAGGAGTGAGGATGGGTGACTGTGCCTACCCCTCTGGGCACCAGGACCTGCACCAAAGCACTACCTGAAAGCCATCAGAATCCACCCACAGCTGCTTTAGCTCCTGGGCCACAAATCTCCGTGTTGCCGCCAACAAACCAGCTCAGCTCCCTACGTGCGTGACCAGTCTCGTCCCCTGTCGAGCCTGCAAATACAGAAGCATATTATAACACACACAATGCGCGCCTCCGTCACCCATACATGGCGGGCGGCGGGCCCTCACGCAGAGCTGCACTTCCGTTTTCCACGGTAAAGTCTAGAAAGGCTAGGTGCTGGCACAGAAGGAATTTGCAAGAGAATCTCTCTCCGCTCAGAATCTCTCAGGCATAGCAGAATGTCCCTGCTTTTACAGGAAAAAGATTCGTTATGCTCTTTGATGCATCTCAGCTCCAGATAAATCCTCTCTCTCCTTTCTTTCGTATTTCAAAATGGCCCCAATTCCCCACCTTCTCCCTGATCTGTTTTTAAGGAGCAGACTATTAGCCTAACAGAGTCGCATGTGAAATGCATCCGTAATGTATGAGGGAAGCATTCCGAAATATAAATTCTCTAAATAAAAGTGTCAAGCTCCCAGTAAAAGAAGATGGATTTATTTTTCTTTTGTATATCTGCAACATAATTCGATTCCACCATTAAAAGTCTTGTGCAGAATACTAAGATTCACGGTTTCTTTCTAGCAGAAAACATTAGCTTAATTCCCCCACTTACAATGATTTAACTTCCCTGCAGATGTCCTAAGCAGGTCTGGGGGATGTTCAGAGGTTCTCAGCAAATTAGCTATAGTCATGTGCTGGGATGAGCAGATCCTTGGAAAGCCTAAAACAGATTATTTAAGATTGAAAACTCCCTCCAAGCATGTATAATGCAGCAAAATCTTCATTTAAAGAATGGCTTCTTATTTCACAGATGCAGATGTGCTAAAGGTCATATCACATCTCTAAAAATAACTGCTTCCGTGAAGGCTGCAGAGAATGCACTGGCATGTGGTGGGTGTGAATGCCACTCTCCGGCTTCGTTCTAAAGAGGCACCACTGTGGATTCCAGCTCAGCAGCGAGGCCTGCTGTCCTGGACCCCCTTCACGTGCTGGAAGGAATATGCGTCTTCCCACATTTTTAAGTTGTTAGTAGATGAGCATACTGTATAATCAATCATCTAATGACTAGAGACTAAGTTCAGTGCTGTAATCAAATAAAACTCACAGTAGTATTTAGGGTACATTTTTGCACACCATAGGAACTAAGAGTAAAAGTGCTAGGTTCAGGCAAGTGAATTCAATTAATGTACCATTTATACTGTTGTATTGCTAAGAATTCGTTTTGGAGGCCAGTGATAGAAAATCCAAAATAAGAGGCCAGCAGGTGACACAGTAGCCAAGGTGCTGGGCTCCCACATGGTTGACTGAGGTTTGAATCCTAAACCCAGTGGCTTGAAACTCATGCCTGGTGCATGTGCGTGTGTGCCCAAGATCCCAGGAGGAGAATGGAGGAGAAGGGGTTGCAGCGTGGCCATCCCCCCAGCCCGGGGAGGGAGGGTTTGATTTTTCTGTTTCTGTCTCTTTCTCTTCGGTGAGTGCACAAGCCCAATAGCAAGAACCTTTCTTAAAAAAATAAATTAATTTTAAAAGAAAGAAAGAAAAAGGAAGAAAGACAGGAAAAAAAAGCTATAAAGCTAATAGATATTTATTTTTCTCGTACGTGAAAACATTCTGGTAGAAGATTTAACTCTCCTCTGAGGCAGGGGGGTAAGATTGTGGTTTCTGAGCTTCTGGAATCAGTTCACATCCTTTAGGAAGAGAATTTGAACACAGTAAGGGACTCTCTGAGCAGAGCGACCAATCGTCCTGGTTTGCTTGGGACTACCCCATTTTAGCGCTGGAAGTCTTCATCTGGGGGAAACTTCAGATTCAAACTGTTTGTCACACAAGAGTCTCCCCACAACCACGAGAACCAGACATGCCTACCCGTCTCTCCTCACCGGACTGCCACAGATCTCTAAGGAATGGCCCCGAGCCTGCCTGGCCGCAGGCCTGTGGATGGCTTCTATCACCCCGGCCGGCTCTGCTCCGGTGCCCTGCCTCACACTGCCTCCCCCAGGCCAGAACACTGTCCACACCTCGCTGCACCGGCTCGCCTTGCCCACGCCTGCTCCCTGTGGAATCTACTTCCCTGGGCTGGGACATGCCACCGCGGACGCCTGATTTTCTTTCCCCCCTTCGTCCATGACAATTAGGTCAATAACAACTGGAAAAGAGAAAAAAGGGCATCAGGACTCTGAATGCAGAACACGAAGCCCAAAGCCCTCTGTCATGATATAAACTGTCATGATATTTGAAAAAAATGTGCATGAATATGACTTGGATTTTCACAATGTTCTGTGGGGGTTTTGTTTGCTTGCTTTATTTTTTTTGTTTTGTTTTAATTTGCTATGAGGAGCATTCCCTCATTGGAGAGAGACAGAGAGGAAAAGTGAGAAAGCATCCCCGAGGAAGGATGGCCACGCTGCACTCCCTCTCCACTCCCTCCTCCAGTCTCCTCTGGGGTTTTGAGCAGCACACACATGTGCCTGCCATCTCAAGCCACTGGGTCTGAGACTTGAACCATGCAGTCAGCCATGCGGGATCCAGCACCTTAACCACCATACCACCAGCTGACCCCCATAATACATTGTTCAGTGAAAAAAAGTAAGTTACTGAATGTGACTGGTATAATCCTAGTTTATAAAAAATTGTATCTATTTTGTTTTATTGAATTTAATATATCAATGGGAAAAAAGACAGAAAACTTTGCAACAAGATGTTAACAGTTGCCACACCCAGAGGTGGAACTTGGGGGGCAGCAGTTGTGAGGGGGAGGAGGAGGCTGCTCCTGAGCTCTTGTGAAGACTGAAGGGAAGGACACGGTGGCAGATTTGATGGCGTGTAGGAGGAAGGAGAGCCTGGCCGGGTGGAGAATGGCGGTGCAGATGAGAAAAACAAGGAGTGAGGGAGCCAGGTGGGCTCGGGAGGGGACGGCTTGTCTGTGAAATCCATGGCACTTTAGGAGACTGTGCACCCTTCAGGCCTAGATTCCCCACAGACAGGAGCACAGAGCCAGCGCTCAGAGACCAGGAGTTCTGGAATTATCCTCCTAGAAACAAGAGTTGAAGCCCCAGGAAGACGTGAAAACTAAGAGCCCAGGCCTGCCCCTTAGTGCAATCGTCAAGTGCAGTGTATTGGGACCCAGATCCACGTGAACGGCTGTGGTTCAAGGCCCAGCTCTGACAACGGAGATAAATCAGTTGCATGTCAGGAGCCCCGAGTCTTGCCAGGATGAAGAAATGGAGAGAAGAGATTGTGGCATGGCCGCGACCATGTGTGCCTGCTGGTGCTTCCTCTCTCTCTCTCTCTCTCTCTTTTTCTCATTCTCTCCCTTTCTTTCACTGGTGAATGTATGTGCCCACCCACACTTCTAAAAAATGCAAAAAGTAGAGACCAGCAGTTAGCATAATGGCTATGTTGCTGGATTCCCATGAAGTCGACCGCTGTTCAAGTCCCGGACCTGGTGGCTTAAACTCACGCTGGGCGCATGTGCATGTTTGCCCAAGATCCCGAGAGGAGAATGGAGGAGAAGGGATTGCGGCATGGCCATCCCCCCGCGGGGGGGGGGGTGATTTCTTGCTTTCTATCTCTCTGTCTCTCTCTGTCTCTCTGGCAAGCACACATGCCCTATAGCAAAAACCTCTCCAAAAAAAGGCAAAAAATATATTAAAAAACAGCTAGAGTATTAAAAAAGAGAAGAAAATCAAAATGAAAGGCAGAATGTAGAGAAATGCCGTCGCTAAGGGGGAGGGGACAGAAACTAGACAATGCGAGGGACATTGGTGTGAAGGCGCTGGAGAAGATGGTAGACGACAGGGACGTGAGGGGAAGGAGGAGAGTGCCGACCTGACTGAGTCTGCGGGCGGTTGCAGGCTGGGCTGGGCGCTGGGCTCGGTGGGTTTCGGCTGTGTCACGAGGTCTTTCCCGGAGTCTTTAAAGCTGCCTCCTCTACAGAGGCCGCTTCTCCTGCAGGCAGGGCGGACCGCTCCTTTCCCTCTCTGCCCCACTCCAGCCTCAGGTAGTTAAGAAGCGAGAATGAGGGGGAGGCGGGCTGGAGAATCAAAGCGGAAGCTGCAGAAAATCTAAGGCGTCTCCTGTCCCTCCCACTACCTTAGCAATCGGGCCAGAGGGGGGCTGTAACCTTGGGCCAAGCCAAAGTTTCGGCTATTACTCTGAATTAGACGTATTAATTACTGATTAGGAGGCCTTTCATTACCTGAAGGTGACCATAAAGTCATGGTCAACCAGGAGCAAGAGACTCATTATCTCCACAGAACAAAAGGGAGATGGGGAGACAGAAATAAAATTGCTTAATAATCACAGCCCGGAGCCACACGCGTTCCGCATAATGGAGTTAAAGGGATGAAGACGTTGGGCCCCTGCCTCTCCCTTAGGGAGTAAGAAGGATGTTGAACAGGACTTTTTCTGTTTTCTGGGAATCACAGCTGAAACCGAACATTAAAAACAGTAGTACTGGGACCAGCAGTTGGCGTAATGGCTATGTCACTGAACTCCCATGTAGCCGACCACGGTTCAAGTCCTGGACCCAGTGGCTTAAACTCATGCCGGGTGTGTGTGCGTGCGTGCCCAAGATCCCAAAAGGAGAATGGAGGAGAAGGGATTGTGGCATGGCCATCCCCGCTGGGGGGTGATTTCTTGCTTTCTGTCTCTCTGTCTCTCTCTGTCTCTCTGGCGAGCGCATGCACCCTATAGCAAAAACACCTCCAAAAAAGAAAATAGGAAACGGCAGTACTAAGTGCCCCTGCGTTCTGAAGAGCCCTGGTTTCAAAGGGCACGTCTCCAGAGACCTGCTACTCCCACCACCACGGCCCCTCCCGTCTGGCTTTGAGAGAAACTCTCAGTAAGTGGAAGTGGGAGCCATTGACTTAGACAAGGCCCCTTGGGTCTCGGTCTCCCTTCCCCTCTAGCAGGTGAAGGGGCAATGTATTAATTTTCTATGGTTTTGTAACAAATTGCCACAAACTTACTGGCCAAAGACCATAGAAAGGCACTAGTTCCCAGCTCTGGGGGCCGAAGCCCACCCACGGTGTAGATGGTTCTCTGCGCGGGGTGTGCAAGGCTAGCGTGAAGACGTCGCTGGCCGAGTTCTCACCGGATGCTCCGGGTCTCCTCCGGGCACACACGGCTGTGGAAGAACTCAGCTCCTTGCAGCTCTGGGACTGAGGTTCCCACTTCCTTGCTGAGTGCCAGCTGGGGATCCTCTCAGGGGCCACCCACATTCCTCACCACGTGGCTTCCCCCATCAAAGCCAGCCACAGAGCTTCCGCACTGAATCCCCTTACACACGGAAGCTCTTTCCGGGAGACCCGGTCCCTTTCCGGCACTCTCCTGATTACACCTGCCCTACCCCGACCGTCTTGCTCCCTCAGCTGCGCCCTGTGTCATTGCTACTCACCAGGAGAAAACCCATCGTATTCTCTCTCCTGGGCATGACGCAGGGTGTAACGCCATAGGGCTGTCTTACAGTCCTGTCTGACCCGGGGCTCCCTCCACAGGGTCACTCACAGCGTGCTCCAGGGCGCATTTGTGAAGACTGAAAGGACACAAGGGGAGGTTCAGCAGGTGCCCTCGCGGGCCAGCCCCGATGCTCCACGCAGCAGCCTTGCTGCTCTGCTCTTAACGCCGTAGAGACAGGGTGGGCAGCGCAGCAACACCCCACCCTCAGGCCCGGCAAGCAGCACGCGGCCAGTTCTGAGCAGGCTTCCCAGGACGACACGCAGGAGACCAGCTTGCTATGGGTGCTCCCAGAGCGGTGGGAGCTGAGGGCTGCAGACCGAAGACGTCTAGCCAGATAGGCTCCCCGTAACGGGAGACAGCACGTGGGGAGACCAGCACGTCGCCCTCAGAGCAGCTTCTGATGCCTCCTGCAGGGACAGCGGCGCGAGGAGAGAGCTCCAACAGCAACCATGCTTTATTTTAATCATTCTTTTTTTTTAGTGTTTTATTTAACTTTATTCATTTATTTATTCATTTCTTTATTTCAATTTGATCAGAGAGGGACAGAGAAAGAGAGAACGTGAGAAAGCAAGCCACCAGGTCTGGGACTCAAACTGCGGTCAGCCATGTGGGAATCCAACACCTCGAACCACCACGCCACCTGCCGGCCCACAACTGCTTTGTAAAAGCTTTCTTCCTTTGCCTCTAATCAAACCTCTTCCACCTCACCTACACAGGGGCTGCCACTGTGCAGGGGGAAGCAATGAAGAGACCAGCCACTCTTCCTTCCTCTCCACAAGACCCTGGGGGCCTGGACGGCTCTTGGGAAAGGGAGAGACGTGAGCCCGAGTCTGATAAGATGGTCCGTTTTCACCTGAACTCGATTACGTTTTCAGATACGTGATAACAACTGAGAAGCTATGGGGTCTATGGCTGAGAGGACGGAAGCAGAGATTCAACAGAGCATGTTGGAAATTGCTTTGGGACAAATAATAGCCCCACTTCATGCGTGTTTCATGCCAAACGTCTACTGCTTAATAAACCAGTTACAGTTACAAACACTCTGGATCTCAGCGTGCACACTCACCTTTCGGGAGTGGACGCATTTGGGTCCAGCTATCTCAGAGAGTGGCAAGACATTCAGACAGCGGCCTTAGTGGCCTCGTCACCAGGGCCCAGATATGCAGGCAGTAAACGGCGTCTCAGGCGTGTGTGCAAGTGTGTGTGTGCATGTGCGTGTGCATACCTGAATGGGTGTTCATGTTCACCTGTATGTGTGCTCACATGTGAGTTTGTATGCACGCGTGTGTATGTGTGGACAGTGAGTGTCAGGGTCTGCACAGCAGTGCGTGAGTGTGAGGGCCACACCACAGAAAGGTGTGCGACGGTGTCCCTGTTTCCAGTGGTGGCCCAAAGAGGGGGATAGCCGGAACCAAGAGCAGCAAGGAGCAGAGTGATACAGGACAACGCAGTCGGCGCTCCATCTGGCAAAGAAAAACACTTAAAAAACGGGGGCTGGGTGAAGTAAAGGTTTAACCACAATTCGGATTTTCATTTAGGACCCAGCATCTTAATCAAGGGGGAAGAGACCCACTTGACGCACCGTTACAAAGGTTTCCAGAGTTGCCAGGTTTCTTCTCTCCCAAGCCATTGGTCTCTCCGTGAGTTTAATAATCCCCACAGCTGGCGTGTACCCTGCCCCTCCGCGTCCAGGGCCTGATGGAAGAGACAGCACCAGGGTCTTCCCAGCAAACCTGCCAGAGCTCGCAGTGGGTCACCGCGTGCTCGTTGCTGAAGGGGACACGGGTGCACTGCCGTCCCCACTCAGTGTCTTCCTGTTGTCTTTTCCTTCTCTTGCAAATAGCACGCCTTCCCTCTGACTTCTACAGGAATCTATTTATTTCATATTTCCCTGGATCATCAAGAAAAAGAAAAAGGGGGGACCTAAAAGCCATTCATTTGAGGCATACCTCACACAGGTAGTTGTACAACCGCTTTATTCTGTAAGAGCAGGTTCTATTTCTGTCAGCCGTACCTCCCCCTGAAGCCATCTTACTGTTATATTTTGTCCTCTGTTTTCCCGAGAGGCAGCCGTTTCCAGAATATCGCAGGTTATTGAGTTCATAATGGTGGTCGCTGGCGGCACTGGCCTTCCCAGGGGAACCAGGCGCTTCATTCCAATTTGCTGACTTACACAGGAAGCAGTTTCTCCCGGTTGTGTCCCACCCAGGAACAGGAGCCATCAAAGTGTCACGGACTTAGATCTGGAAGGGTCCTCGTCTACCATGTGTTCCAATCTTCTTGTTTCGCACATGAAGACACGGAGACGTGGAGAATGAAGTTACCTGTCACCCAGCCCCCGGTAGCAAAGCTCTAGCGCTCGCGACTCCCAGTCTAACGCTCGGTGTCGGCTCTGCCCTGCCTCCTACGCGCCCGTCTTCCCAATACTGAAATATGGCACCGCTGTCTGTATGTTGGCCCTGCAAACTTCCCTGTTCGTTTATTTTTTTATTACGAGAACCTATGTGAACTCTCCAAAGAGAGAGGGAGCACCCCCAGTGAGGCATGGTCATGTCACAATCCTTTTTCCCTCATTCTTCTTTCCATCTAGATTTTGGGCACACACACGTAAACACACACACACACAGTCCAGCATATTTCATATTCTTCAAATCTCCAGGGCCGGGATTTGAATTGCGGTCAGCTGTGTGCGATCTGGCTCCCTGTGCACAGCTCTTAACTGCTGCGCTATGGGGCTGGCCCAGCTTCCTGATTCTAAGCACGATGGGTTCTCGATCTCCTTCACTGGATGTGTCATTTGGGACTGATTTACTCAGCTCTGGCTGGATGTCACGTGCTGTGCTGTTTCACGCACACAGGTACAACTAGAGTCACGTTTCTGGGTGTCATTGTTCTGGAAATGTAAAATTTAGCATATCAGTGAATGAAGCATTGATAAAAATAAGTAGACTGCAGAGAACATCTCTCCCTGCAGTAGAACCCCAGAGACTCGCAGTCACCACTTGCAGTTCATGAAAGGCATAAAGAGCTTCAGGAACATTCTCAGTGGCTGACCTTGGTGGCTGGCGGTTGGATTTGGTCTAGGTATGCAACTTGTGTGCTGGGGGTGGGGATGTGCAGAGCTGATTCAGAGCAAGGTGGGAGAGCCAGGCTGTGGAAGGAAGAGCAGGGTGCCAGGAGGAGACTGGACGAGGGAGGAGCAGACATGGTGGATGGTGGGCATGTCAAGTCCCCTTCCGCCACTGGGCCACGGAGAAGGCCAGCCACTGACTCCTTAGTCTCCAAAAGCTCCGTCCTGCTCTTGCTCTATCACGTGGAGGGCAGTTCCAGCATACGCGTGCACACACCCCACACACAAACATCACACACACACACACTCCCACACACAAACATCCCCACACCCACCCACACACACACAAACATCCCCACACACACCCACACACACACACCCACACACAAACATCCCCCCCCACACACACACCCAAACACAAACATCACACACACACACTCCCACACACAAACATCCCCACACACACCCACACCCACACACCCACACACAAACATCACACACACACACACACTCCCACACACAAACATCCCCACACCCACCCACACACACAAACATCCCCACACACACCCACACACACACAAACATCCCCACACACACCCACCCACACACACACACACACACACAAACATCACACACATACACACACTCCCACACACAAACATCCCCACACACACCCACACACACAAACATCCCCACACACACACATCCCCACACACACCCACCCACACCCACACACACACAAACATCCCCCCCACACACAAACACCCCCCACACACACACACCCCCACACACATCCCCACACACACACACTCCCCACACACACACACCCACACACACAAACATCCCACACACACACACACATCCTCACACACACCCAACCCCCACATTTCCCACACACACATCCCCCACACACACACACATCCCCCCCACACACATCCCCCCACCCCCCCACACACACCCACATGCACCCACATCACACACACACATCCCCACACACACCCACACACACACACATACACCCTACACACACACCCCACACACACATCCCCCCACACACACCCACACACACACACTCCCCACACAAACATCACACACACCCACACACCCCCCACATCCCCCACACACCCACACACACATACACAGACCCACATGCACCCCATCACACACACACACACCATCCCCTCACACACACATACCCACACACACACAAACATCCCCCACACACACACACCCCACACACACATCCCCCACACACACCCCCCACACACACATCCCCCACACACACACGCCCACACACACATCCCCCCACACACACACCCACACACACACATCCCCCACACACACATCCCCTCCACACACACACCCACATGCACCCACATCACACACACACAAACATCCCCTCACACACATATACCCACACACACACAAACATTCCCCCCCACACACACACCCCACACACACATCCCCCACACACACCCACATACACACATCCCCCCACACACACACCCCACACACACATCCCCCACACACACACCCCACACACACCCCACACACACACATCCCTCCACACACACCCCCCCACACACACACCACACACACATTACACACACACACAAACATACACACACACACACACACAAACATCCCCCCTACACACACACACACACACAGACATCCCCCCACACACACACACACATGCTATGGTTATCTTTTTTCCCTCTGTTTCTTTGGCAAAACAGCTCGAGCCAGTCTGCCTCTGATAAAGCTTAATGCTGGGACCAGCAGATGGCATAATGGCTATGTCACTGGACTCCCACGTAATCAACCGCGATTTGAGTCCCAGACCCAGCAGCTTAAAACTCACGCTGGGCATGTGTGTGTGTGTGCCTAAGATCCCAAGAGGAATGGAGGAGAAGGGCTTGTAGCATGGCCATCCCCCCTGGGCAGGAATTCCTTGCTTTCTGTCTCTCTCCGTCTCTCCAGAGAGTACAAGCGCCCTATAGCAAAAATCTCTCTCTTCTAAAAAAAAAAAAGCTTAATGTTAATTTCTCTCAGGAATGGAGGTGGTTTCCCTAGTTGGGATGAGTTTGACAAATCTCAGGAAAATCGCTCCTTCATTATCCCCCCCAGATCTGCCCTGACCCTGGAAGTGAAGAGAAATGAGTGTCCCTAGAGACACAGTCCACCCCAGAGGGGCCAGGGAGGAGGGGTGGCCAGGGATCGCGCCTTTGACCTGCCTGCTTAGCCAAGGGGTATAAGAAAAACGAAGTTAAACACCAGAGACAGGGGACATTGAAAGGGCCACGTGACATCGAACTAAGCAGAGAGCTCGCTTCCCCGCCAGGATGTGTCCTGGTGAGCCTGAAGCATCACAGTCTTCTAATTAAACACGTGGTTTGGGAGCAGTGGGAAGTACTTGGCCAGGAATCACTGAAGTAGGACATTAATAAGGTTCAAGCCTAGCGTGAAGTGAGCCTCTGAATTCCAAATCCAACAGTGTCCTCAGTTGTGTTTGGATCTGGTGACGGTACGTCCCAGGGAAAAGAGGCGAGACTCTGGCTGCAGAAGGTCGTGTGGCCGGGGCTCAGCCCGTGTGCCCGGCGGACAGCGCATGTCGGGGCGGGCCAGGGTGGCTGAGCCTCGCCCTTGCTGTGCCGCACAGTGTGGCCACAGACTTTGTCTTTATTTGAAGTGCTGATATTTTATCAGGGGCCTTTCTCCTTCGCTTTGATGTTTTAGAAACATTTTGGGCCAGGTGGTGGTGCTGTGGAAATGCGAGTGGACCTCCCTGGGGAAGTACCTGGAGTTGCACCCTGGGACTCCCCGGGCGTGGCTGGGACCGGGAAGGATGGCCGCTGGGGATGTCTCTCTCTCTCCCTCCCTCATTCTCTTTCTCTCTGAAGAAAGTAATTAATAAACTAAAAACGTTCTTTAAGAGGTAACGCACCCTGGTTGCACTCCCGATTTCGCACTCCCGTGTGTCTTATGCATTTCACTCCCGTCACAGCCCTGGCGGGGACCTCACAGGTACAAGTGACAGGAAGCCGTCAGGTCTTCCGGGTTGAACGGAGTCCCCGTAGGAAGACACTGACGTCCTAGCCCTCAGCCCCTTGTTTAGAAACAGGGTCACTATAGATGGAGTTCAGGTCGGCCGTGAGGGAGTGAGTGGGCATTGATCTCAGAGACTTGTGTTCTGATAAAAAGGGGAAATTTGGACACACGACGGACAGTACCATGTGACGATGTAGGCGGAGACCAGGGTGGTGCTTCTACCACAAAGATTGTCACTAAACCACAAAAACAAACAAACAAACAGAAAAAAAAAAAAAAAAAAAAAAACAACTAGGGGGGGAGGCCTACAAGGATTCTGGCTCAGTTGCAGAGGGAACTCTTCCTGGCGACATCGCTGTCTGGACCTTCCAGGCCGCGGCACTGGGACGATGTTATAGATGTCTGTCACTCAGGGACCCAGTCGTGGGACTTTGTGGCAGCTCTGGGAAACCAAGGCGCCGTCCCTGGTGCTGAGGAGAGACAGCAGCTCCACGGGGCCACGCAGAGGGCCCGCTCCTGCCTGTCACCAGGGACGACCAGCTGGGCTCTGGGCCTGCAGGTGCGGGTACCCAGCCAGATGCCGGGCCCAGGAGGGAGGGACAGGTGCCGGGGCCCAGGAGGGAGGGACAGGTGCAGGCCAACTCACTGGGGGAGGGGGGAGGCAGAGTTAAGACCGGGGCGTGATCGCTGTCGGGCGCAGCAACCCCCTAAAAATGCCGAAGCCAGCGAGGTCAGAAGGAAGACGCTGAGGGCGGGTGGTCGGGGCGCGGAGGTGAGAAGGCGGCCGGCGGGGCAGGGAGGGCGCAGGGGCATCCTCAGGTCTGCAGACCCCTCAGCCATCCTCCGCCCTGCACTCCCGGGGCTCCCGCTGTGTGCTCCCCGCAGCCCCCGCCGCCCGTCTCCGCACCAGGAGGGACCCTGGACTGGGACCAGAACACGGGGAGAAGGAGGGTGTGCGCAACGGAGCTCCCACCAGCTTCGAGGTTGGTGTTTAGGAAGAGTCTGTGTTTAATTTTTAAAAAGAAAAACAAAGAAGGGAGGAAGGAAAAGGAAGGAGAAGGGGGAGAAGGCAGAGCGGCCGCCATGAAGAAGGGCCAAGGCTCCTATCCCGGGACCCACTTCAGACTCGGGCTCCGGGGGACCACGTCCCGCCACGGTTAGTCCTCTCCCGCCTCCTCCTTGCACTGATCCCGAGGAGCCTGAGCTCAGTCACCACAGCAGGTCTGCTACTCCTGGGCCAGGGCGCCCGCTCATCCCCTCGGGATTTTCTGGGCTCTGGCTGCTGGCAGAAAGGGAGCCCATCACGTTCCACCGTGGGACAGGAGACCTGCCATTTTCTCCCCGACGTCAAGGGCCACCCGGCTGACCCAGCGACCCCCCTGACCATGAGCTAGGAGGCCTACACTGGCCAGCGGCGCCACTGCCGGCGTGAGGATGAAATGAAGCTCCTGTGGCAGAGCGAGTGCGGCAGCGTCACCTGTAGAAGCCCCGTTCCCATCGCGGGAAGGGCCCATAAATAAACTGCCTGCCCCGGGCTGCCTTTGTCCCCACTTTTATCTTCACACACAGTCTGGTCCGCTGCCCCGCCTTTGCCAGTTTAACCTTTGCCCCATAACGCAGGGGTGCGGCCTGGCTCTCATTTATTTGGAGAGAAAACTGGCAGGAATTCAGGGAGCAGGAAAGGAAAGGCCAGACTTTGGCCCCAGCCCAAAGCTCACAGTCCTGCCTGGCACCTACAGACACCCGCCGGACGCGAGGTGTGGTCGCTCGGCAAACGCCGGTTGTTGGTCCGGGCCTGCCTGGCCTGGCTCTCTGCTTCTCCCGGTTGGGCAGACAGCCACGCCACCTGTGCAGTGCCAGCCGTGGCCAGGAGACAGGATGGTGAGGGTGGGAGAAGACGGACTTGGCTGTGTTGGGTGCCTGGTCACCAGGGCTGCCGTTAACTCTGGCAAAGTGGAGGCCGTCGCCCTCAGTGACCGCTTCACTGGCTTAAGCTACATGAGCCACGTGTTCCGGTACCATCCACCCATGGCCAGCCCAACAGCACCGTAAGGGCTGGGGACAGAAAGCTTGTCATCACCACTTGGCAGGCGCGAGGTCCCGACATCAACGGGTGTTACTGGTGCCAGGTATGCTGTGGAGTCACCGGTGTCCTCCCTGCCACAGAGGGGCTGGCGGTCACCTGAACAGTGGAGCCGAGATTCAACCCCTCTGCCCCTCTGCCGACGCCCCATGTTTGCGATGGGCCTGAACCACGAGAGGTACGACTCCCTGAAGAGTGTCAGCGTTGCCTCCTGCACCACCCGCCATTTGGCATCCTGACCAAGGCCGTCCACGACAACTTTGGCATCGTAGACGGATGCCCAGAGTCTATGCCAGGAGACTATGGACGGCTCCTCTGGAAAGCGGTGGCACGACACCCATGGGGCTGCCCAGATCCTGGCACTGCCAAGGCTGTGGGCATGGCCTTCCTGAGCCCACCTACCACGTGTCAGTTGTGGCCTGACCTGCCTCCTGGAGAGGGCTGCCAAGTGCAATGACATCAAGAAGGGAGAGAGCAGGTGCCGCAGGCCCCCTGGAGGGCGTCCTGGGCTGCACTGGTGACCAGGTCGCCTCCTACAACTCCAACAGGGACGCCCACTCCACCTTCCACTCGGGCTGGCATCACCCTCGAGGACCAATCTGTCAAGCTCATTTCTGGTATGACAATGAATTTAGCTATAGACCGTGAACACATCACAAAGGAAAACATCACAAACCTGGCAACAAAGTAAAGGGCGCTTGAATTCCCCTAGGTCTTGCTTTCTTTCTTTTTGTTACAAAATTGTTTATTTAATCTTATTTAAGGAGTAGAGTCCCTCAACCACCCAGTCTGCAAGACCAAGAGAAAGGCCTGCTGCCACTCAGTCCCCACCACAGTGAGAAACTCCCTCCTCGACAGTCTCTATCCCAGATGCCCTGGAGAAGAGGAGGGCCTCAGGGAGCCCTACCTTGTCAGGAACCATTGATAAAGGAAACTGTATAGGCCAAAAAGACTACCACTGGGATGGCTCACCCCCATCTGAAGTTGAAATGAAGATAGTAACTTTGTCAAAGGTTTCTGGAAAGTTACCCCACCACAGTGGTTTTTAAATTGAAACATAGGAACCAACAGTAGTAGAATCTCCTGGGGCAACTAGTTTGAATGATCCCCTTCGCAGGGGTGTGGCGGGCCTCCCTGCACGGACTCAACTCCCCACGGCAGAGCCTGCCCTTTAGGCCAGGCCTCAGTGACCCCACAGCATCAAGTGCCATGCCCTCCCCCTCCCACAGTGCTGCTCACTGGCCGCTGCTGGACTGGCCACTGCTCTGTGTCTGAACAGCCCCGAAGAGAAGGGGTCGGTGGGGGCGTAACCATTCGTATCTGACTATTCTAATCTACTGGGTTGTCAGGAAAGTCATGCATGATGTATTTTTCTGTTTTTCTATGCAAAATGCATCATGACTTTTCCAACAACCCAATACTTTATGGGAAGGGTATTCGTGTGGCAAGTCTGAAGAGTTTACACTCAAGGAATGAGACTGAGTTAACTCGCAGTACCCTCATAAGCTTTCGAAAAGCAAAACCTAGTGGACCAGCAGATAGTGCGGTGGTTAAGATACCGGACTCCCGCATGGTCAACAGAGGTTTGCATCCTGAACCTGGTGGCTTGCTTTCTCATTTTCCTTCTCTCTCTCTCTCTCTCTGGTGAGCACACATGCCATGTAGCAAATTAAAATGTAAAATAATAATAAGTTGAATTATTATTTTAATTAATAAATTAAAAATAATAATATAAATTAAATTAAATAATTCTTTAACAAAAAGGAAGAAAAGAAGTAAGACCTAGGGGAAATTCAAACACCCCCTTAGCTCTGTTGCCAGCAAAGGTCTATGTTGTTTCCCTTCGTGATATGTTTGCAGTTTACTCTCATATGCTCAACCCAGAGGTTTTCATTTGTAGCTGAGTTTTCTGCTAATCCCTTTTCATTCCTTCTCGGAGTCTCACACTGCACCCTGTGAGCGCTGTAGGACCCGACAGTACTCTACTAGCATGCAAAGACCACCTGGAACCACTCCCGTGGCCCCAAGAAACTGAATTCGGTCAGCTTTGCGTTCCCTCTCTCCAACTCCTTACCAGAAAAACCTTTGGGTCTGTTTTTGCTTTGTTTGTTTTTTGTTTTTTTTCCTAAACTCAAAGTTTGGTGAGCCCATTCTCTGAGTAAAGAACTATAAGAGGGGCCTTAAGTTTTTGGTTTTTTTTAATTTTTATTTTTATTTGCCACTTCATGATTGCACACAATTCTTCTAAACAACAATGACATAAAATAGATTTCGTGTATAAATAACTAACATACGCTCCATAAAGTAAGTGCTTAAAGGTGCTAGAACAGATCACCCACTCCTGCAGTGTTCTTGTAGCTGACGGAGTTGATGCCCAGTAGATAAATACTCAAGTCCAATATTAAAAAGGCAGGCACTTGACTAACTTTCATAAAGTTTCTCAAACTACATCAATATATCTAAAGCATATGTATATATATAAAGAAAGATTATTCGCAATAACTTCTCTATAAAAAGAAGTTGATGGCGCCTGCGCCGGGCGGCCCAGGGTGCCGGCGCGGGGCTCTGCTTCGCGTGCCGGCCGGGCTTGCGCGGCCCGGCCTGTGCGGCCGGGGCTCTGCTCCGCGTGACGCGGCCTGGACTGCCCGGCCCCCGCTGCCTCTCCGGTGCTGGGTGTGTCCCGCGCGCGGCGCCAACGTGGGCCAGCAGCGCGGATCGGCCGAGGTCGCCGTACTTCCTTTCTTTGGCCGGGCGGGTGGGCGGGAGGTTGCACAGGGACCCGCGCGCATTCATGCGCTAGGGCTGGCGTGTGGCCGCCGGGCCGGCACGTGGTCGCCGGGCCTGCGCGTGGTCGCCGGGCCAGTGCGTGGCCCCGCGGGCCTGAGTGTGGCTGCCAGGCCAGCACGTGAACGCCGGGCCTGCGCGTGGCCACCGGGCCTGCATCTGCACGTGGCTGCTGGGCCTGCGCTTGCGCGTGGCCCCCGGACATGCGCATGGCAGCCGGGCCTGCGCCTGCGAGTGGCCGCCGGACCTGAGCGTGGCCACCGGGCCTGCGCGTGGCCACCGGGCCTGCGCGTGGCCGCCGGGCCAGCGCGTGACCGCCGGGCCTGCGAGTGGCCGCTGGGCCTGAGTGTGGCCGCCGGGCCTGTGCGTGGCCGCTGGGCCTGCGCCTGTGCGTGACCTCTGGGCCTGCGCGTGGCCGCCGGGCCTGTGCGTGGCTCCCGGACCTGCGCCTGCACGTGGCCGCCGGACATGCGCATGGCAGCCGGGCCTGCGCCTGCAAGTGGCCGCTGGGCCTGAGCGTGGCTGCCGGGCCTGTGTGTGGCCGCCGGGCCTGCGCCTGCGCGTGGCCGCCGGGCCTGCACATTACAGCCGGGCCTGTGCCTGTGCATGGCCGCCAGCCACGGGCGGCAAGCTGAAGCCGAAAACAAGGATTAAGAACTTGCAACTATAAGCAACAGAAAGAAACTTTAGCTGTCTTAAACCAATTGAGAAATATATTGTATAGGAAGATTATCTCTGCCTATGGACAGTGAGAAGATGATGGTTACCAGCCCTGCATTACCTCAGGGAAAAACAAGAACTACTCTACGATTCTTAAGGAAGCCAGATACCCGAGGATGACTCACGTTGCAGATCCCCACAACACCATTCCCGGTAATCACAAGATGGATGCTGTGCCGCATCAACTGATAACCATCTCTGCTTACCAGAATCATTTCCCTGAAACTGTATTACATGGAGACTCACCTACAATTGCGGAAATGCACGAAACCCACCCTTAATCCAACCCTGAATAAAATCTGTGTTCCCTATTGTTGAAAACTATATGAGCTGATAATTGAAAAAAAAAAACAAAACTGAAAGAACTGGAGGGTATAATAGCAGGGATGGCAACTGCAGATGCTAGAGACAGTATGGGAGAGGTAATGGGAATGAGTAATAGAGGGCGGAACGGAGGGATTCAGGGAACAAACAACACACTTAATAGACACAAAAATGAAAAGTTGTCTGTTGATAATGTATATGGTAATATCATTGTCCTGACTAATGTACACTGTACTCATGCTGGGAAAAACCATGTTGTACACTGTAAAGATGTGCAATGATTAAAAATATATATATATCAGCATTCTGGCAAAAGGAGAAAGATCTGAAGATATGATAGTGGAAAGGATAAATGTAGATACCAGAGGCTGCAAGGGAGGGGAGTGGATGGTAGAGAGTGGGCGTGAGGGGCAGAGGGAAGAAACATTTAACACCAAAAAAATGTAGAGTTCTCTGTTGAAAACTATATATATATATGTATGTATGTATATTGTATACATCATAATGGGGACTTTATGTAAAATGTGAATTTAATTAATCTGAGAAAGAAAAATAAAAGACAAAAATTAAAAAAATAAAAAAGAGAGAGAGAGTGGGCGGGACTACATATTGTGACATACCTTAGTAAACCATGCGACATTATGTCAATGTAAGCATGACAATTTTTTTTTAATTATAGAAACTTTTTAAAGAATTAAAAAAAAAAAGAAGTTGATGGTTTGGTCCATCTAAACTTCACTACTATGAGTATGAACTTCTAACTTTTAATGTGTAGGAAGCTTTATTCTACCTTTCAACATGAAACCAACAAAACCAAAAGAAGCTACATAGGTGCTGCCATGTGCAGATTAATCCAGCGATTCTGGTCACAGTGCCTTCCAGGAGGAAGTACCCATGTCCCTGGAACTGGGCGATGGTTTATTCTTCCTTCCTCCATTTGGGTAACCAAAGGGAACAGGAGGAGGGTGGTGATTCTGATGGCCACTCCCTCCGTGAATTCCTGGCTTTTTCTTGGCAAAGGGCGCCCCACTGGGAGAGGTGGGAACACCCGCCCTGAAATCGGGTACACAGGGCTTGGGCTGCAGCCCCTGGGCTGCGTTTCACCTCCACTCCTTACTTGTTTCTCCGTCTAAAGAAGATCCTGAGTGATAACCAGAGGTAACCCTACTGAGGGCCCTGGTACCTTCCTTGGAGATCTCATCCTTGTTCTCATCCTCGTTTTCAAAGCTGGCAACAATGAATGCATGTTTTTCTCTCCGTATGGACAGCACACCTCCCATGGATCCACCCAAAGAGTAAGCTCCTTGGCAAACCCAGGTCACTGGCCACGATGCAGCTGTTCTCACAGGCTTTCAGGACATCAGGATCAACTCGCTGAAACTTACTGACACCCATGTATCTGCGGGCCTGTCCTTTCGATGGTTTTCTGGATATCAATGGTTTTTATACTCTTCCTGCAGTCTTAGGGTCAATTTCTCAGCTAACTTCTCAACTGCTTCTTTTTTAAACTTATCATGTTTTTTAATTAGCCTCGTGAAAAAGACAATGGCAGCAATTTCATTCTTCATTTTTCCTTCCGCTGCAGCTTTGAGGCCACAGAGTCAGCAGCCCCAACCGTGTCTGGGCCGAGAACCGAGAGCACCGCCTCAGCGGGGCACACTCCGTGACTGGGAGCACAGCAAGCCTTGTCTGGTGCTTGTGGCTCTCGTGTCGTGGGGCAGCCAAGCACGCGCTGAAGGGACCGCCTGGCGGCCGGAGAACTAGCAGAAGAACTGGTGCCTTCTTAAATTTATACTCGGGGCCAGGAGGTGGTGTGGTGGTTAGGGGTTCTGGACTCCCACATGGCCAACCGCAGTTCAAGTCCTGTACCTGGCGGCTTGCTTTGTCCCTTTCTGTCTCTCTTTCTCTCACTCTGTCCCTCTTTGGCCAAATTGGAAAATGAATAAATAAATAAAGTTAAATTTTTAAAAATCCAAGAAAAATCAATTAAGTTTATACTCAAGGAATGAGACTGGATTAACTACTCATTTTCTGACTACCAATATTTCTAAATCAAAACACCTCATTGGTAGGGACTGGACCTATGGCACCGTGGTTGAGCCCTGTGCATTGGGACCCTGCCCCGTATGGCCAATTGCAATCTGAATCCCAGTTTTGCCAGCTTGAAAAACATGCTGGACACCTGCACTTGCATGCCCCCCAATCCCACAGGATGGAGAGAGAGAAGACGAAATTGCAGCATGACCACAGCCCATGGGGAGTGGTGATTTCTCTCCCTCCTTCTGTTTCTCAGTCTTCCCTGGTGCATCTAAGTATCCTTTGGCAATTTCAAACAAAATAATTGCCGAAATAATTAAAAAACATCAGACGGTTCCTCAGTTAGGATTCCTGCTCTTTCTTCTGAACCTGAGTATCCTCAAGGACCCTCAGTCACCTGCATCAACCCTTGTACCAGAGGAAGACAGACAGATCAAGAGGGAACGCATTCTCCCCGTGAAGCACGCAGGGCCTGGCCTTCCAAGCTTGGGCTCTACAACCCTACCCACCGCCATCCCTCGAGCCACCTGCCTGGACCCTTCGTCATGGTAGGAGTGAATACTTACTACATGGGTTATGCTTCAAGGCTCTGAGAGGTAGCCCGATGCCTTCTAATTAATTAAGGTAGATTAAATAACTGAAATAAAAGATCTTGAGTGCTCAGTTATTTGAGCCTTATATTTAAATACTCTATGAGTCCCTGCTCCTCTGTGCACCATGAATCATGAGAGAATAAGTGATTTAAGGTAACTACTGGAGTGTGCCCAGGAGGGCCTGTCAATATGGCTTGCTATCAACTGCCACTTTATATCAAAGCTAATGGAATGAAATGTAATATGAAATTCTGGTTTGGAGGAAAATAAAAGAGTAGTTGTTCATTGATTAAATTTACCTGAAAGTCTGACATAGTCATCGACCAAATGTTGTATTTCTGAATGAGTCATGTGCTTTTAAGAGGCTGCCAGTAAAATGCCGCCTGCATTTCGGACTGATCACTGCAGGCCTTTCTTCCCAAAGCTCGGAATGTGGGCTTCTGAGCACCCCAGACACTCCGAATGCGCCTCGTCAGTGCTTGGGCCTTGATGGATTCTGTGTGCTCACTCTGAAAGCCCAGCATGGTGGGCTTAGACCATAGACCAGAAAGGGCCTTAGTGATAAACTGGTCCAAAGCTGGCATTTCACAGGTGGGGAAACCTTTTCACAATACCATCTGTATTAGTTTCCTTTTGCTGCTGTAACAAATGACCACAAACGTAGTGACTTTAAACAACACAGATTATCGCCTGGCAATTCTGGGGGTTCAAAGTCTAAATGGATCCTCAGAACTGAGTTCCTTTTGGAGGTTGAGAGAATTACTTTGTTTTCCAACTTCAGAGGCTGCCTCCACTGGCATCTTCTAGCTCTTGTTCCACCTCCCTTTGTCTTTAAAGCCAACAGGATAGTACCTTTGACCCCTCAGACCTCAGACCTCTGGTCTCTCATTTATAAAGACCTTTGTGATTACACGTGCTCCACCCACATAACCCGGAATGGTCTCCCCATCTCAAGACCCTTAGTTGAATTTTGCCTCAAAATTTCCTGTTGCCAAGTAAGGAAATGTGTTCACAAGTTCTGGGGATTAGAACGAAGATATCTTTAGGGATCACTATTCAACCACTGTGCTGTCAGAAGAGGAAATGTTATGAGCAAACTGCTGAAAATACTTTTCTTCAGCCTCACTCATCCGTGTGGCAAGTGTGGATATAGGAGCTCAGAGCATGGGCCAGGGGGCAGGCGGGTTAGCCTGAGCGTGGCTCTGACATTGACAAGCTCTATAGGTGTAGACAAAACCGTTTATGAATTGTCGATGTTGCTAAAGCATCGAAATCTTGAGGAAAGTGGCAGGAAACAAGGCAGGAAAGATGAAGAGAGAGAACTGAAAAGTCCCAGAAAGGAGCTACAGGCAAAACCGTGAGTGTCATGAAAACAGAGATTATTTTTTGCTGCATCTTCTGTGCTTAGCATAGCACTATTGATATCACCACCTGATGGATGAATGCATGAGTGTCCCGTTTCATGGACAGGTTCATTTTAGAACTGATCCTGGCAGCCCAGCCCAGCAGAATGCTCTGCAAAGCTGGAAGCATGTGGAGAATGTAGGTTCTATTCCTGGGGGTGGCTTGGTCACACCAGACACACCCCAAGCAGGCATGTACCCAGCAAGCACATGCGCACCCGTGACCCTGGCGGGCTGGAAAGGCTGGGGGTGGATTCTCGAGACCTTGTTAAAGGTACTGGCCTCACTTTCTCTCTCTCTTTCTCTCAAGAAATAAGTAAAATAAACTTGCAAAAAAATAAAAAGAATTGGCCCTGACATGGCTCAATGAATATTTGTGAGTGAGTAGATAAAAGAATAGGCAAATTCTGGTGGAGCTGTGGCGTGGTGGCTGTTCTTACAGCCTCTTCCGTTAGCACGGCAGACCCGGAGGCTGCGGTGCCAGGAGGCTCTGTGAGCGGATGCCGAATGTGGGGTTGACCTAAAAGGCACAGTGGGTGGTCAGACCTGATCATTCTTGCTGCAGGGAATTTGGGCCCAATGCAGCCAGATTTCCTGAATTTTTTTTTAAGCAAGCCATCCAAAATCCACATTTTTACGTGAGACAATTGGTTTTTAAATACCATCTATCTCAAATTATTTCAAACACTGTTTGGTCTAGCCAATATGCCTGCTAGCCAGATTCAGCTCAAGGCCCCACTTTGCCATGTTCTTCCTCAGCCTCCTCAGCTTCCAGGGGAGTGAGAAGTTGGAGTGGAACAGCCTTGAGCTGCTAGCTCCCCCCAAGATGCACAGCCCAATGAGAATGTTCGTGTTGACTCCATGCTAAAAAAATAAAAATACAAAAATAAATTGAAGGCCAGGCAGTGGTTCAATGGTACCACTGTGATGCTAGGCCACATAGGAAGGTCCAGGGTTCACATCCCAAGGTCTCCCTATACCCTCCAGGTATGTGGAAAACAGCAAATGCTCCTGCTGCAGGCTGGCTGAGGCAGGGTGAGGTCGCCAGCGAAGGACCCCAGTGGGGGTCTCTCTCTCTCTCTCTCTCTCTCTCTCTCTCTCTCTCTCTCTCTCTCTCTCTCTCTTTCATGGAAATCAATCAATCAATAAATAACTTATTTAAAAAAAAATTGAGAGCAGATGGGGCCAGCCGGCGGTGTAGTGGTTAAGGCACTAGATCCCACATGGTTAACTGTTATGTTCAAGTCCCAGACCTGATGGCTTGAAAAATCATACTGGGCATGTGTGCATACATGCCCCAAATCCCAAGAGGACACTGGAGGAGAAGGAGTTGCGGCATGGCCATCCCCCTGGGCGGGGGTGATTTCTCACTTTCCCTCTCTGTGTCTCTCTCCAGTGAACACATGCACCCTATGGCAAAAATCTAAGAAAAAAAAATGAGAGCAGAAAGATGACTACTTGGGGCAGACAGGCCTCCGATCGAAACCCAGCACTCAGAAATGCAGTCCTCTCTGCGAGGCTGCAGGAGTTGTTTATAAATTAAGCAGGGGCCGAAGACAGTCTGGACCCTGGAACTTCACTCAAGGTCTCGACCTGCAGCTATAAGGTAAGAAGCACCGCTTAGAACTCATTTCTGTATGCCATCTTCGCAAGCGATGTGCATGTACTCATTCACCATTTATGGCTGTATTGTTTTAAATAATTTTTGCCATGGGATGCATGCATTTGCCAGAGAGACAGAAAGACACAAGGGAAGTAAAAAACAACCCCCCCCCCCCCCCCGCCCGCTGTGAGGCATGGTCTCACCACAGTCCTTTCTCCTCCATTTCTCCCCCTCTCAGGACTTTGGGCATATGCACACACATGCTGGCATGCTTAATTCTAGCATATACAGACAGTTCCTCACTCACAACCGTTCAGCTACAGTGTTTCAACTTTCTGATGACATGAAAGGATATCTTTTCCAGTGAATACTAGAAATCTGCCTTTGAATTTTGACTCTTGATCTTTTCTTTGGCCTGGGGATATGCAGGCCAATACTCTCTCATGATCCTGGTGGATAATGGCAGTGAGTCATTCTCTTTTTCCCTTTCAGAACAGAATTCAATAAATTACACAAGAGAGCACTTTATTATAAAGTAGCCTCTGCGTTAGACGGTGTTGTCCAACTGTAGGCTAATGTACGTTTTCCAGCGCGCCTAAGGTAGGGTAGGTGAAGCTATGCATTTTCAATTTTGCAGATTTTCAGTTTACAAGGGGCTTGTTGGGCTGCGAGCCCATCACAGACTGAGGAGCATGTCTGCTTCCTGGGATCTCTGAGGACAGAGAGTACTGATCTATCCTTCCAGGTTCCTGGCATGCTCTTGGATCTGCAGGCTCAGACTGTGGTTGACGCTCTTTCAAGCATAGGCTTAAGGAGGTGGAGGTTTAGACTAGATGAACTCCCTGGGCTCCTGCACCCCAGTGTGGAATAGCGAGAAGTTCTCAACATTGACGGCAGCTATCAAAGGATGGACAAGTCCATGCTCCTTCCCAGGCTCAGTTTCCAAATCTTTAGAATAAGGAAGCTGGTGAGGAAACGGCCTGCAGGTCTCCCTGAGTGTGGGGACTTCCGAGTCGGACTCTGCCCCACTGGGAGAAGCCACCTGCTTCTTCAGTGTCACTAGTGGTCGTCAGAGATGCCTATCAGCATCTCCTAAGGGCGGAAGCCACAAGGGTGACAAAGATCCGGGAAGGGCGATCACAGGACCTGCTCCCCATGCGCTCACTTGACCCCGTCTGGCTTATGAAGAGCAGCCCCGACAGGTGCACCCACGGCCCGCACCACGCCTGCTCAGCCGCACCTGTCCACCTGAAGAAGAGAAAACTGCTCTGAGCTATTCTGGGAAAGACGCTGAGGAGGATTATTTCTGATCACAGACAAATTCAAAGGTACTTGCTTCTTAGTCCTCTGAATAAATGATTCATGGAATGGATGCATTTTAAGGGATTGAGTGCATTTTGGTTGTTTTCCTGGAACTCCCTGTTTCTGAATAGTCTCTCAATACCAGTAATAAATATATACAGCCTCACAGCTAAGTGACTATCAGAGTACCCTCATGTGTCTGTTACATTCACCAAGAAAAATTCATTAATAAATAAACATATTCCATAAATATGCTAGATAAAACAAAGGTAATGAGATTCGCTTTTAACAAGTCAATACTAAGAATAACAAACGATGACTTTTTAGGGGATTTTCCTGTAATTTTCCTAAAAGCCCCATAAATCTTATTCTTTACCGACTTTTATCCATGACTATTTTCTCTAGATTAAAATTTTACTCTCTCTTGGGACCAGCAGTTAGCGTAATGGCTATGTCGCTAAACTCCCATGCAGTCAACTGTGGTTCGAGTCCCGAACCCGGTGGCTTAAACTCACACCCGGTGTGTGTGCATGCGTGCCCAAGATCCTGAGAGGAGAATGGAGGAGAAGGGATTGTGGCATGGCCATCCCCCCTGGGGGGTGATTTCTCACTTTCTGTCTCTCTGTCTCTATCTGGTGAGCACACACGCCTTATAGCAAAATCCTCTCAAAAAAAAAAAAATTTACTCTTGGGGCCAGCAAGTGGCGTGGTGATTGAGGGCACTGGACTCCCACAAGGTCGACCATGGTTCGAGTCCTGGACCTGGTGGCTTGCTTTTTCACTTTACCTCTCTGTCTCTCTCTCTGTCCCTCTGGTCAAATAAAAATAAATAAATAAATAAATAAATAAAATAATTCTTAAAAAAATATTTATTCTCCTAGGACTAGCAGTTGGTGTAATGGCTATGTCGCTGGACTCCCATGTAATTGACCATGGTTTGAGTCCTGGACCTGGTGGCTTAAACTCACGCTGGGCACGTGTGCATGCGTGCCCAAGATCTCGAGAGGAGAATGGAGGAAAAGGGATTGAGGCATGGCCATCCCCCCTGGGAGGTAATTTCTCACTTTCTGTCTCTCTGTCTCTCTCTTTCTGGTGAACACACATGCCCTATAGCAAAATCCTCTCCAAAAAAAAAAAAAGTGCATTGTAGGGGGCCAAGTGGTAGCTCATCAGCAAAACATGACTCTGGGAAGTTGACTCCCTGGGGAGGTTCCAGGTTCACATCCAGTGACCTCGCTGACACACGGGCATGTGTGTGCCCACGATCCAGGGCCAGCTGAGGCCAGCGACAGATCTCGGAATCTGGACCCTGTTGAAGGTGCTATCTCTATATCCTTCTTTGCCTCTCTCACTCCCAAAAGAAATAAATAACATACCCTTTTTAAAAGTGCATTGTACTAAAATGGCTCCCTCACTGGCGTTAGCTTCTGAGCCTATGCGTCCTACAGGGACACAGCTCAAAATATAGAAAAACTCAATAAATATTTAGGTTTTTTTTTTCCCCTGACACTTCCCTACCCATTAGCTCCTTGGCTGCAATTATTTATTTATTTTAAAGAAATTTTTGCTATAGGGCATGTGCACTTATTGGCGAGACAGAGAGAGACAGAGACATAAAGTAAGCAATCACCACCACCACCACCCCCACCCCCAGGGGGTTGGCCATGCCATAATCCCTTCTCCTCCACTCTCCTCCTGGGATATTGGACACACACGCACACATGCCTGGTGTGAGTTTTAAGCTGCCAGTTCCAGGATTCGAACCACAATTGACTTTGTGGAGGTCCAGCAACATAACCATCATGCCATCTGCTGGTCCCAACTAAAAAAAATTTTTTTAACATTATTGCCATCAAGTGCATCCACTCTTTGGAGAGAGACAGAGAGAGGGAAAGTGAGAAATCACTCCCTAGGAATGGTGGCCATGCATCAATCCCTTCTCCTCCATTCTCCTCTCAGGATTTTGGGCATGCATGCACATGTGCCCGATGTGTGTCAAGCCACAAGGTCTGGGACTCAAACCATGACCAGTCGCATGAGAGTCCAGCACCTTAAACACCATCCTACCTGCTGGCCCTGGCTTTAACTATTTATATTTTAATTCAGATTTCCTAGGTAACCCAAGTAGAAAAAAAAAATGTTTAACAAACTACTAGGAACATTGTTCTCATTATTAAGTACGTTGCATAGTGATTTAGCAATCAAAGTTTGTATTACTGTTTGCTTTTACTGTAGAACTTGATAGCTAGAATTTGGAAAAGGGAACCATGCCAAGCTTCAAACACGTTTTATCTAAGTGGAGTTTGGAGATTTGCATTCACCTTCTCACAGGCTACCTTTACCCTGGGAAAACGCTTTATCAATATGCGTCTGGAAAAAGTACTTCATCATTATTCCTGACGGTTGGAGGTGCCCATTGAGGGGCACGTTTTACACTGAGAAGATAGTTTGTTTGAGAAATCAGAACATTGCTAGATTTAATTGAGCCAGCACCAGCTAAGAGCGTTTTGCCTTTGGGTGGTGAGGGTGACAGGGGTGGGAGTACATGTTGCCCCACTGATGTTGGAGGTGGTGCGTGCACCCCTGTGAAAGATCTGGGCTGGAGAACTCGCAGAAGATGAAGGCTCCCGTGTTTCCTACCGAACACTCTTCGTATCAGAACGGAGACTGGGAAGTGCTGACTTGAGCTGGGCACAGACTACCTAGTGTGGGAGTACTGACGCTCCTGAATGATGTTCTTAATGAGCAGACCACCTAGAACGCGCTGATAGTGAGCTGCCATATTCCCAGAGTGTTGCCTCTCTGGGCTATGGAGCAAGCTCAGACGCACCACAGGTAGAAACAGGGTCCCCTGAGGGAAGTGGACATGTCCCTTGTTAATTACTGGAAGGAGGGGCCGGATAGGGGCACAGGGACATTGCACAGCAGTCTCTCAGGCAGACCCGTGCAAGAAGGTAGCTGGTTCATGTCCAGAGACCTCCCTGAACCTGCTGAGCACACGCGTGCCCATGACCCAGGCTGGTGAGGCCTGGGGGTGGATCACGGCATCAAACACATGCCAGGGTTAATGTCTCTCTATTGTTTGTGGAATAAATAGATGGACTTTGAAAAAAAGAGAGAGAAAAAGACATTTTTGCTATAGGGCATGTGAGCTCTCTGGAGAGACAAAGAGAGACAGAGAGGCAGAAAGCAAGAAATCACCCCCCAGAGGAGCTGGCCATGCCGCAATCCCTTCTTCATTCTCCTCTCGGGACTTTGGGCACAAACAGAGACACACCCAGAGTGAGTTTAAGCCTCTAGATTTGGGACTTGAACTGTGGTTGAGTACATGGGAGTGGCGTAACCATTAAGCCATCTGCTGGTCCCTGAAATATATATATTAAAAGAAGAGGTCAATTCAGGGCCAGGAACTGAGAACTTGGGTGTGGGACTTAGGCTGAACTGCAGAAATAAACATTTCTTTTTTTCTTTTTCTTTTTTTTTTTTTTGGAGAGGTTTTCGCTATAGGGCGTGTGCGCTCGCCAGACAGACAGAGAGACAGAAAGCGAGAAATCACCCCCCAGGGGGGATGGCCACACCGCAATCCCTTCTCCTCCATTCTCCTCTCAGGATCTTGGGCACGCACGCACACGCGCCCAGCCTGAGTTCTAAGCCACCGGGTCCAGGACGTGAACCGCGGTCGACTACGTGGGAGTCCAGCAACATAGCCATTACACTAACTGCTGGTCCCCAGAAATAAACATTTCTTATCTCTGTGTGTCTTTCGTGAAGACTTACATCCTACAGCAAATATCTCTCTGAAAGGAGGAGGAGGAGGGGAAGAAGAGGAAGAGGAAGAAGAAGAAAAGAAGAGGTCAGCTCTGGGGCAGGAACTGGGAACTTGGGTGTGAGACTTAGGCTGGACTGCAGAAATAAACATGTCTTATCTCTGTGTGTCTTTCGTGAAGACTTGCATCCTACAGCAAAAAGCTCTCTGAAAGAGGAGAAGAAGAAGAAAGAAGAAGAAGAAGAAGAAGAAGAAGAAGAAGAAGAAGAAGAAGAAGAAGAAGAAGAAGAAGGAGAAGAAGAAGGAGAAGAAGAAGAAAAGAAGAAGAAGAGAAGAAGACAAGAAGAAAAGAGGTCAGCAGCTCTGGGGCAGGAACCAAGGACTTGGGTGCGGGACTTAGGCTGGGCTGCACAAATAAACCCTTTTTGTCCCTCGCTGTGCTTCGCGACAGCCTGGCTTCCACCAGCCTGTGGGCAGGCCCGGGAAGATGATCTTCCGCAAAGCCACAGTGGAGGTGGCCCAGGGGACGCATGAGGGAGCATGGTGCCCAGAGCGGCAGCGGCGGCAGGGGCGGTGGCACCATGTCAGAGAGCAGGCGCTGCCAGGGCCCGAGGACCAGCTCGACAGGGACAGTGGACTGATCTGCAACCACAAAGGTTCTTCGTGGGCGAGGAGAGGCTCATGGCAACTTCCCCAGCCTAAATACCTCGTTTCCACGTGAATTGTCTCCCTACCGCTGCTCACCTCAATTGACCCAGTTAAGATAGTTTCAAACCAACAAGTCTAAAGGAAAGAACCCAAACGGAAAGGACGCCTTCTCTACCTGAGTCCCAGAACCTGGCCTCCCGTATGGGCCCGTCCAGGGAGCGTGCCGGGAGCTCCGGTCCTCACTTCCCAAGGAATTTCCCCCTTGAATTCTGCCTTTCAACAGAGCATAAGAAAGGAAACACAATGTGTGGAGTCCAGGCCAGTCCTGATATTTATATACCAAATACAAACGATTTCTTCATTATAAATTCAGTTCTCAATTAGGCTTCGGGAGCCAAATTAGCTCCGAGTTTTATTCACAGAGAAAGCGCATGTGGCCCCCTCGCCTCAGCTCAGCTGGAAGGAAGGACACCTCAGCCCTCTCCTGATGACATTTCCAGACATCACCATAGCAAAATAAGCAGAGGATAAAGTCATTTCGAGGCACGTTTAATACCTAGGATAAACAGGAGCTATTCGGGAAAAAAAAAAATCTATAGGAAGTATTAAAGGGAAGGTGGGAGGAAGCAGAGCCCAGGGACAGCAGAGGAAGAGTCACCCTCCACTCAGCAGGGACCCAGCAGCGCCTCACCGAGGCAGGTGCGCTGGCACGTCTGTGCGCTAGATCATTACTCGGATTTAAAGAGCCTGTCCGGGAAGGCAACGCCACAGGTTGACTCACACACCATTTATACTTTCTTAACAATGGTTGATATTCTGCAGTCAGAAAACTAGATCACGGGAAGAGTTGGCTGAAAAGATAAAATGGAACATGTTTCTTGATCTCTCGCTGCTGAGGACAGTGGTGTATCCACCTGGCGTTTCTCCTGATGCCGGGGACACGTCCACGCTGTTATGCACAGCGCCATCTAACACATGGAGCACAGCGAGGTCTTGCTTCCCCAGGCCACGCCCTGAGGGAGGGGATCGGGACTCCCACAAGCTGCTTTGCAACTCCACCCAGAACCCGAGCGGGTAGACCAGGGGCAGGTGCCTGCAAGCCTTTGGGCTCACCCTCAGCAAGCTGGCCGGAGACCATGGAGGCGAGAGGTGCACAGACGTGAGGGGACCGTGGAGCCTGGGGCTCTTACAGGCTTCCTGGGGAGTGGAGGTGAGGAGAAAAGGAAGGAAGTTCCATTCCTGGTGCCCTTGAACCCTTCCCACTACTCAGGAAGCCCCAAGCCAGGCCATGGGCTCTGGTTTTAGTCCTCTCAGGAGCGCCTGGCAGGAACTCGGGTCCTTCCGCAGGAGTTCGCCTGGACAGGAGCTGTCATTTCCCAGACAAACACCTTCCTTTCCTTTTTTTTTTTTTTTTTTTTTAAAGAGGTTTTTGCTATAGGGCGCTTGCACTCACCAGAAAGACAGAGACAGAGAGACAGAAAGCGAGAAATCAACCCCCAGAGGGGATGGCCACGCCGCAATCCCTTCTCCTCCATTCTCCCCTCGGGATCTTGGGCACGCACGCACACGCGCCAGGCGTGAGTTTAAGCCACCGGATCCAGGACTCGAACCACAGTCAACCACATGGGAGTCCAGCAACATAGCCATTACGCCAACTGCTGGTCCCCAGCACCTTCCTTTTCTGATCACAGCTCTGAAGGGCGCATGGGGCTTCGCACCACAAGGCAATAGCTACACTGACATGGAAAACAGCCCCCAGCTTGAGGAACAGCAAGGACACCTGCCCCTCTCGGAGGCACCTGACTCCGAGTGCCTACATGGAGCAACCTCCTCCGTGCTGGGTGAGCCCAAGGAGAGAACCTCACCTCGGCCCTCCTGGAGCTCACGGGCTACAGCACAGCTGGAGGAGCAGAGCTGGGAGCTTAACAGGCTAAGAGGGACGTAAAGGAAGAACTCTGAACCAGGAAGAGGGGTCAGGGGTTGTAGCTCCTCAAGACGGGGTAGCACCCTGACGCCTATCACAGTCCCCGCATGGAATATGCACCTACCAAGGGCCAGTTCCATGGGGCAGCGGGAGCTCGCTGCGGGCGAGAAGCTGGATCCCACGTGGCGACCACGGTTTGGATTCTTGGCCCAAACAGCCTAAAACATGCTGGGCACGGGTGTGATCGCCCAAGATCCAATGGGCTGGAGGGAGGGGACCACGCTGTGACCAGACTCTGTGGAGGGTGTCTCTGGTTTTTTCTCTCTCGTGCATGTGCACATAAACTCTATCATGAATAAAGGAAATCAGAGAACACGCAGCTGCTGTTTGCACTGAACAGCACTGATCACGTGCTGAACTGACCCAGACCTTCCCAGAACCCCCTCTCCACCAGCACTGTCTACCTCCTCTCCATAGTCTCCCCACAGTAAGGCCCCAGAGATACGGAAATCATGCCCTGTCGAAGGAAATACTGGAATGCACATTCAGATGATCTAGATGTAAACTCTGTCTCCGCCACTTCCCCTCAAACAAGGGATTTTTCTTCTCTGGGCCTCTTTTCTCACCGTAAAATGAAGGGACTGTTCTAGGACTCTCAGATTCCTTCCAACTTTGAAACTCTACACCTCTAAGCTGTAATGCAAAAAAAATAATTATTTCTAAGATGGTTAAGATAGAACAGGCAACAGGGCCAACCCCATAGTGTAGCAATAAAGTGCAGCACAAAAGAAACTGGAATTCTCGTGGAACCACCAGGGTTCAAGTCCTGGCCCCAATGGCTTGGAAAACACACCAGCCCACATGTGCCCAAATCCTGATAGGATAGAGGATTGCAGGAAAAGGAATTTTAGACTAACTGTTCCGTCAGTTGGGTTCTCTCCCTCTCTCTCTCATGCATGAGCCCTCTGGCATAAAAAAAAAAAAAAAAAAAAAAAAAAAAAAAAAAAAAAAAAAAAAAAAAAACACACACACACACAACAAAGTTTTAAGGCAATAGACATAAATATGCTTTAGATATAAATGTTCTTCATAAAAATGTCTGAACGCTAGCCCTTTCCAAGGATGCCTAGTGTATAGTACTGTAGGAAAGAGAAGGAGGGCGATCAGTTCTGTGTTTAAGAACCTCTAGTTGGGGCCAGCAAGTAGTGTGGTGGTTAAGGCACTGGACTCACACATGGCCCACAGCATTTGAAGTCCTAAGACCAGGCGGCTTGCTTTCTCACTTTCTCTCTCTCTCTTTGGTAAGTGCATGTGTCCTATAGCAAATTTGAAAATAATAATAATAATAATAATAATAATAGTAAATTAAATTAAATTTTAAAAATTCAGGACCAGCAATTGGGGTAATGGCTATGTCACTGGAATCCCATGTAGTTGACCAGGGTTCGAGTCCCAGACCCAGTGGCTTCAGCTCACGCCAGGCGCGTGTGCGTGCATGCCCAAGATCCCGAGAGGAGAAAGGAGGAGAAGGGATTGCGGCATGGCCATCCCCCCCTGGGGGGGGTGATATCTCTCTTTCTGTTTCTCTGTCTGTCTCTGCCTTTCTGGCAAGTGCGCACGCCCTATAGCAAAACCTCTCCCCTCCAAGAAAAATTTAAAATTCTTTTTAAAAGAATTTATTAAAAAAGAAACTCTAGTCAATCTTGGTTGAGTTCCATCAATTTTTTTAAAGGTTCAGGTGTGTCTATAAACAATTTGCATATACATACTTTGTTATGTGCTTCCCTTAGGTACCTAACAGCATTTTCCCTCATGCACCCTTTCATGAAGTAAAATAACAGGGGGAAAATTTTTCATGGAAAAATGCAATTAAATTGCAATTTTATTTTGGTACAAAAGAAACTTTGAAATCTATGCTAAACAGCTTTTTGACAGCATGCATTTTTCATGAAATGTTTCAAGACTTCTCATATACCAGGGCTTCACCAACTATTACTTGAAAGGTAATGCTGCCTTTGGGGGGATTTCAATGATTAAACTGGATGGAGTCCAATGTGTGCCTGTCTGCTAACTCTGATGTCCGTGCCCAAGCAAACACTGTAGAAACTAGGCCGATCGTATGCCCATTTTTCAGATGAAGAGAAAGGAGAGGATCATAAACTGGTAACGTAGTTCAGAAAGATATTTAGAAATAGCTAGATGCTTAACCTTACTTACACTATCATTGTTGGCTGAATTTCTCACATATATTTTCCAAACTCATTCAAGACCAAGCCCCACAGAATGATAGGTACCACCAGGAGCAATAGATGGCATGGGGGTGAAGGTGCTGGATTCCCACATGACCAACCACAGCTCAAGTCCTAGACCCAATGGCTTGAAAATCACACCATGCATGAAGCCCAAAGTCCCGAGAGGAGAGTGAAGGAGAAAGGACTGCAGCAATGCCGTCCCTATGGCAAACACCTAAAGAAGAAAAGACCGACAAGCACCATATCCAGGCCGTCTTTTAGAAGCAGTTCTTACTGTATGTCCTGAAGTGGCCCGTTGCTGCTCCGCACAGTTCAGTCTGAGAGGTGCTTTGTGTGCTATGTCGGTCGTGTCTCGCGTCTTACTACACGCCGCGGTCAGTTGTTGCTGGGTGCAGTGCAGCACCCCATCTCTTCAGAACACTCCTGGATTCTCCCCTAGCCCAGAGCTTACCTGTGAATTATCAAAGCAGAAAGTGAGTAGGTAAGAGCCCAGATACTGGAACTGGCTCCAACGTTCTAATTTTGGAAAATATGTGTCAATAGGCCTTGAGTATTTCACCTCTGCCCTTTGCTCTACACTGCTCTTGGGTCTCATTTTACACAGATGCTGCTACTTCTGTTTCTACTTCCCTAGAGTTTATTTAGCTTGCCTCTTGATCACTCCTTTTTCTCTACCCAAAGCTTTTAGAATTTCTCTGTTTTTGAGTTTATTTCTCTAGAAAGAGAGAGAGAGAGAATGAGACAGCACTCCCAACCGTCTTCAGCTGCAGTCCACCCCAACCTCAGCCATCCAGGATCACAGGCACATCCGTGCTCCTGGCACGTACAAGGAGGCCTTGGAGGTACGTCCATGTGGCTTCAGCCTCACAGAGCCTGGCGTTAGTGCTGCACCGCCATGAATTTCTCGATCCAATCTTTCATCTTATTTACTCTTCAGCTTTATGATCCCATCATTTAATCATCCATTAAATCCCTTATTTCAACAATTATATTTTCAAAGGCAATATGTCAAATTGCTTCCTCTTGACAACTGCTCGTCCCTGTGGCATTTCTCCACCGGCCTCCCTTATTTCTCTGGTGGTGTTAATTGAACTTCTTTCACAGTCTCGATCTGTTTTAAGTCTGCCTGCTCCTGTGGAGTCTGCCCGTTTACTGCCTCTCTTGCATTATACTTGCATTCCTTAGATATCTGGCAATTTCTCTTAGGTTTTTACTCTTTATCCTCCTAAGAATAGCAATTACTTTAGCTAGTAATGTCTACCTAGAAAATGTGAAGAAACGCTAGGATCTCCTTCTTAACCGTGGGGAACAGGCCTAGGCCAGAGAGCTCCAAGAACTGTGGCCTGGGCTCAAGCCTTCCCTGTTCTCTCTGGGCTCCACTCTGGGAAACCTTGCAGTGAATTCAGAGCATGGTCTACGCAGTGCTGGTGTGTAGTGTGCCATCTTGTCTGGAATAAGGCTTGGCCCTGGGAAAACATGCGGAAATTTTAGGTCTGCCAATCTCCTGTTCTCATCATGGACTTCCCATCCTGGCTGGGCTCCTGAGCCGCGGTGGGCTAACCTGACCTTCCACCTTCAGGTGGGCTTGGATGCCAATGAGGCTAGCAGGAGGCCTTCCAGAGAAGGGAAGAGGGAACAACTAGGTCCTTCCCAGCCCTCTCCCTCCTAAATCCCCTGGCCCTCTCTCACTCCAGGGAACCACTCACCCAACTGCTGTTCTTCCCATACTCGAGCTCTGCTACCATTTCTCTCTCCAAGTTTCAGAAGGAGAAACTGACACCGTGTGATACTGGGTACACCTACTTCACAGGTTTTCTCTTTCCCACGACTTTTCTAGGATTAGCTCAGAGGAAGGAGTCAGCAACACGTGCCAATTCTTCATCCTCTTCTTGAAGCAGAGACTGCAGACAGCCTGCCAGCCCAGGCATACTCCATGTTGAGACACCAGTTACGCCTTAAGTCTCTAGTTTCAGGAACAGGAATGATACAAAAAATAGCTTTGAACTGTTGCTACACCTCTTGGGTTTCCTTACTCCCAGTCTCTCGGCCCACTCTCACACCTTTTCATGCCGGATACCACCAGCTTAGCCTTTCTGATACCTCACCATCAGCTGGGTAACCGTCTCTCAGAGCCAACTGATGGCACTTTGTCATGAACTGCTGATTTTTCTGCCTGTCATTTCAGTCGCTCGATAAGTGAGTTCCATCCTGATATTTCAGACTATTTCTCTGTGTGAACTATCTCTTCAGTCCCCTCAAAGTAACTCATATCATTCCCTTCTAGAGTGGATTTCTTCATCGGGACTATCCTTTCTTTATACGCCTGGCCCATGTGCCGCCCAATCCAGTTCAAAGCTATCCATGAATGGTTGCATGAGTCTCCACACTGGATTGTTCTTTCTCTTCCTTGAGCACCTAAAGCAAGGGTTTGAACACCGTTGACTTGAGGCCAATCATTGGCTGCTCTTTAATATTCTGTTTCTATAAGCTAGAGGGCATGTGTGTTGACCAGAGAGAGACAGAGGGAGAAAGATGGAGAGCGAGAAAGCATCCCCAAATGGAATATAGTCATGCCACAATCTTCTCTCTCCATTTTTCTGTCCTATCAGGATTTGGGGCATGTGCACACACACACACACACACACACACACACACACACACATCCAGTGTGTTTTTCAAGCTGCTGGGGCTGAGATTCAAACCATGTGGTCAACCATATGAGATCTTGCCTCTTTAATCACCTGGCCACAGGAATAGCCCTCTATAGTATTTTGAAATATCCTCAATTAGATCATAGATTCCTTGACAGTCTTTCTTATTATTGTATATTCTTTCCATCCCCTCGAACATGGTATTATACACATACGAGGAAAACAATAGTTATCGACCATTTGTTGAATGATTAATTCCTCCAACTAATTCCACAAGTCACATTACTTGGAAGACTCTAGGCCAGATAGAGTTCAACTCACTTATTTTCTGCCCACTTTCTCAGCATTATGTCTGACACCAAGACATCTGAGGCACTGTGTCATGCCATTCTTAGCACCAAAACAGCTTCACTTCTACACCGAATCTGTGAACAGGTTGCATGCCCGCTCTCTGGAATCTCATATGAGAACCCCAAATAGTAGTAATTCACTTGTTGGGGCCCATGTGAAAGAAAGCAATGCCTTTCTGAAAGGTGCACATGATTTAAAAGGCAAGGTTGAATAGCTGAATGTAATGACCTTGACTTATCCACATTAGCAGCCAGAAAGCAAACAGGACTCGGAGGGGACTAAGCTCGCAACTGTGACTCTGCTAGATAAGCTGCTGAACAAATCTAATTAGTTGATATCTAATCTGCCAGCCTCAGTAGGTCACCCTTCATTACTTGGGAGCATCTTAAGTTTGCAAGACAATTGGAAATGCCGAAGTCCTAACCATCATGATTACTCACAAAATGCCTTATTACAGGAAGTTTATTCCTGAGCAACAGGAAATCTTCTGTCTCCAGTCCTGAACTCTCAGTTTCAAGGTAGAAATAGAACATTTGTAACATAAAGGGCTCAAATGCCAACACCACAGATTCAACCTCAAAAATCATACACATGCGGGAACCAGCAGTTAGCGTAATGGCTATGTCGCTGGACTCCCACGTAGTCGACCGTGGTTCGCGTCCCGGACCCGGTGGCTTAAAACTCACGCCAGGTGCGTGTGCGTGCGTGCCCAAGATCCCGAGAGGAGAATGGAGGAGAAGGGGTTGCGGCGTGACCATCCTCCCCTGGGGGGTGATTTCTCGCTTTCTCTCTCTATGTCTCTCTCTGTCTGGCGAGCGCACGCGCCCTATAGCAAAAAAAAAAAAAAAAAAAAACCTCTCCAAAAGAAATCATATACATGAAAGTTAAAATATTGTTACTTGAAAAATAATGAATACTACAACACAATGGCATCCGCTGTTTCTTTTCTCTTCTTCTTCTTTTTTTTTTTTTTTTTTTTTTTTTTTTTTTTTTGCTATAGGCAGTGTGCACTTCCGGAAAGACAGAGAGAGACATACATAAAGCAAGAAATCACCTCCCCCCCCTGCCCCCGAGGGGCAGATGGCCATACCTCAATTCCTTCTTCATTCTACTTTCAGTATTTGAGGCATGCATACACATATGCCCAGCATGAGTTTCAAAAGCGGCCAAGTCCTGGACTCGAACTGTGATGGGCCATGTGGGAGTCCAGGGATGTGAACTTTATGCCGTATGCTGGTCCCGGCATCAGCTACTTCTGTCTAAGTTCTGTCATATTAAGCTTTCCCAAACACAAAAATGAAAAAAGCTGGGAAGTCATCTGTGTTACATGACAGAAAAGAACAAAATAGATAAAGTTAGAGGCTTAGGTCAAAATCGTATTCTGAAGGTCTTTTAGCTGAATAAATGGGGACGTAGTTGAACTCTTACGGACCCATTTTCTTCACCGGTAAAGTATGAATAATAACATCATCTTGCAGGATAGCTGTCAGAGTTAAATCAGATAATGTGGAAATGATTAAAGGGAGCACTTTGTAAACTGGAAATTCTTGCTCGTATGTTGGTCACTATCACTTTTCTTCATTTAAAAAGTCATCATGACAATATGTACATGGCCCTAAAATAGGTACCCTAATAGATCAAAAAGGAATCCCATTAAAAACACTGGAGTTTAATTAATATATTTTATAATTCATCAGAGCACTGTCTCTAATACTCGAGGGTACTAATTTTACATTGACTAATACAGTTCAAACATTCAAAGCACTTAGCTCTCAAGGATACTGTCAAAATTTGACATGGCCACCTAAGAATAATTAAATGAATAATTGTAGCTGCAGCAGCAAGAAGCCTTCCAATGTAGCCAACGGGCAGGCTTTTGATGTGGAAATTTACGCTGAGCTTTCCTTGTTAGTTCCCTCGATGCATACAGACCTACTCTATGCAGAAACCACTTCAAAATTATCTCCAAAACATGAGAATGGTATCTTTTTTCTGAATATTTTTCCTTTTATTCATGATGGAGCATGTGCCCACACACAAGAGAAAAACAGAAATATGGCTACCCTCACAGGTTCGGGTCACACTACAGTCCTCCCTCCAGCTCTCCAGGCCCTTGTAAACTAGGCCCTGGTGCACATGCCTGGTGTGTGTCAGGCTAACTGGGCCAGGGATTCAAACTATGATCATCATGTGGAGCCCAACTTCTCTTGAGTGGTGTACCACCACTGCACCATGGAGGTAGCCCTATATATTGTTTTGAAGATATAAATTTTACAACATCATTGACTGCAAACCAAGGCTAGACAATTCAAAGGTTTAAGGAATATGTTTTGTGAAATTTCTTTAAGAAAGAAATTTCTATGAAAAATTAATTTTTTTCTTTTATTTCATAAAAAGGGGATAAAGAGGGACCAGCAGTTAGCATAATGGCTATGTCACTGAAATCCCATGTAGTCGAACGCGGTTTGAGTCCTGGACCCGGTGACTTAAACTCATGCTGGGCGCGTGTGCGTGTGTGCCCAAGATCCTGAGAGGAGAATGGAGGAGAAGGGATTGCGATGTGACCATCTCCCCTGGGGGGTGATTTCTCGCTTTCTGTCTCTCTGTCTCTGTCTGTCTTTCTGGCAAGTGCATGTGCCCTATGGCAAAAACCTCTAAAAAAAAAAAAAAGGTGATAAAGAAAGAAAGCTATGTATTCAGTATTTAAAATAACTCTACCTGCAAAACATTAGAAATAATTTAGTTACCTTTGTCTATTGGGTTATGTGAATCTCAATAAATTATTGATATTATAGTGTGTGTAAAATGACTATTTGGTAAGAATCTTTTAAATGCATATTCCCTACTATTTCAATTGATGGCAAAAGAAAAAGAAAGTAAAATTATGGTAAAATTATGTATTGCAGTTAAGTACTCCCAATGTTCTGTTGGGTTGTTTCAAGGCATATTTTATTTAATTCTATTAATTATTATTGTTGAATGTTTTCTTTAATATGTCCACTATCACTTTCAAGTAATAGTAACTAATAATAGGTGCCAGCAGATGGTGTAGTGGTCTCCCCCATAGCTGACTATGACTTGAGTCGCAGACCCAATGGCTTGAAACTCACGCTGGGCGTGTGTGTGTGCATGACCGAGATCTCCGGAGGAGATGGCTATGGCTATAAATTTAGTTCAAACATTTAGCTCACCCATAGCCTGGTGGTTAAAGGAGCCAGCTCCCACATGGCCATCCACAGTTCCAAGCCCGTCTCCAGTAGCTTGAAAATCATGCCAAGCTGTGTGCATGTGTGCATGTCTCAAATCCTGACAGGATGGAGCAAAAGAGAAGAGGGGATTGTGGTGAGGCCATGCCCTGCTGGGAGGAGGATCTCTCTCTGTCTCTCTGCCTCTTTCTGGTGAGTGTACCTATTCTCTGCCAATTTAACAAAAAGTTTAGGCCACATGTTGTATTTGTTATTTTATTAACTAGTTTCCAGTAGCCAAATTAAACCTAGAGTAGAAAAAAAATGCACCTAAGTCTGTCTCTAAGAAGAATGTTTTCCAAGATCATTTTACTTTTGAGCAGCTAAATTGCACCCAGCACTAGTATCTGAAACAAGGCACTGAAGAGAATCTCTCTAATACCTAATACCCAATGATTAAAGGGTGAAAGAGCCTTAACCTTGAATTCTGTCTCAGGTTGAGGTTATGCCCTCACCATCACAGTCATGCCACAATTTTGTTCATTTTCTCTTAAAGAAAGAAACCCCTAAGGGTTGTGCCTTTTTGAGCTGCTGTGGTCAAATATTTATTAAAAAGAACATATTGATTTGCAGATTAAAACTGACCACATATGAGCTCTTCTTTCCAATGACATTCTTATTTAAGGTATTGATTAAAGACTTTTCATGCAGAAAGCATTTTTCTTGTCAGTTCAGTTATGCTGGCTTTTGTAATAAGCTAATTTGATTTCCTTTTTTAACCTTTGTTTGATTAGGGGAACAGACATTTGCATTAAAATTCAACAGAGATGAAGTCTATCATCGATCTTGACTCCTCATGGACCTCTTGTACTCAGTGAAAGATGATTTAGAGAATGTCAAGAGTCTTGGAACAACCATAATGAGAGGAGAAAAAATATCACTTCAGCCTTATAAACCAGTAAGGGCTCATTTGACAGAAAGGGCAATTGCATTTGGTGGATATGTTTTAGAGAAATCAAATTCAGGAAGTTTAATTTTGTTCTTAGGCCAAGTCATTAAAAGATCTATGAGATAAACCACCATTAATAAAGTACTTGCTAGTTAAAACCAAAACATTTCAAAACATCTCAAGAGGTTAAACAAAACACATACATTAGTACTTGTTACAAAGGAAGACTAAAAGTAAATTCAAATATTTTTTATTAACATGTTTCTGGTAAAATGCTAAACTTGGGCAACTTTATGATTGAATACCCCCAAGGCTTTTTCTGAGAACTATGAGGATAAAACCCTTATTGACAGACTGCCTGTGGTGTGCCCAAGAGTGCCCACCATTACTGGGACACAAAGCTGTTTGCATTTTCCTATCGCGGCCATGGCCTCTGCGTTCCTTTCCTAGACAGAGACCAGTGTTTTCTGTGGGCTCAATAGCTCCTTCCTGTAATCACCCCCAGAAACCTTTGTTTAAGTCTTTTCTGAAAGGGGGGAGGGATCCCTTTCATTTTCTGTGGCATTTCATTGGACTGGGATTTTTTTTTATTTTATAGTGTTTTAAATTATTATTATTTATACATTTAATTGCTATACATAACTGAGATTGTAAAGAGACTTTACCCAGCATGATATACACCTCAGTCTAGCTCAGCTGGGAATACTATACACATCCACATAAATAGACAATAAACCATATCTGTGTCCCACAAGTGTCTTACCTTTCTATTTTTTCCCCAAATTTCCTTTCCTACGCTTTTCCCCTCCCACACTCTCTTTCCACTTTGTTTCTATTGTCCATAACAATTTTTAATGCTTTTATGTTCTCCAGTCTTTCAGTCTCTATGATAGAGTGCAGACAGTTGGTATATGTTAAGTGGAGATATACAATGTCTCTCTTTCATAGCCTGAATTGCTTCACTCAGCAACAAATCTTCCATATTCATCCACTTTCTATCAAATTCCAGGGCCTTGTTGTTGTTTTATGACTGAGTAGTATTCCATGGAGTATATGTGCCACAATTTTTCAATCCATTCATCTGTTTGTGGACATTTGGGTTGGTTCCATGTCTTAGCAATTGTGAATAATGCTGCAATGACTTTAGCTGTGCAAACACTTTTCTGACTGAGCATTTTCCTGTCCTAGATATCCAGGAGTGGAATTGCCGGATCATATGGTAGTTCTATTTGAAGGTCTTTGAGGAACCTCCATATTGTTCTCCACAGTGGCTCGACCAATTTACATTCCCACCAACAGTGTAGGGGTGTTCCCCTTTCACCACATCCCGCCAGCACTTATCACTTTTTTTGTTTTTTTTAATCTTTGCCATTCTGACTGGGATTAGGTGGTATCTCATTGTGGTTTTGATCTGCATGTCTCCTATAATGAAGGATGTTGAGCATTTTTTCACATGCTTTTTAGCTGTTTGTAAGTCTTCCTTAGAGAGTTGTTTACTCAGCTCATTTTCCCATCTTTTAATTGAGTTCATCTTTTTCTTCCAGGTAAGCCACTTAAGTTCCCTGTGTATTCTGGATATCAGTCCCTTATCAGTTAACAAAAATTCTCTCCCATTCTGAGGATTCTCTATTCACACTAATTACTGTATCCTTTGCTGTGCAGAAACTTCTAATCTGATGTAATCCCACCTGTCTATTTTGGGAATTATTGCCTGTGCTGTGGGGATCTCATTTAAGAAGTCTTTGCCTACCCCAAGGTCTCCCAGAGTTTCCTCAGTGTTTTTCCCCAGTAGTTTTATAGTTTGTGGTCTTAGGTTTAGATCTTTGATCCACTTTGAGTTGATTTTTGTTAATGGTAACAGATAGGGGTTCAGATTCATCTTTGTGCAGGTGGATACCCAGTTTTTCCAGCACCATTTGTAAAGAGGTTTTCCTTTTCCCACTGGATTGACCAGTACCCTTTGTCAAAGATGTGTTGGCTGTATGTTTTGGGGTTTATTTCTGGTTCTGTTGGTCCCATGTCTATTTTTGTGCCAATGCCATGCTGTTTTGATTATCACAGCTTTGTAATATATTTGGGGGTCAGAAAGTGAGATGCTACCCACTCCACTCTTCTTGCACAGAACAGCTTTGGCAATACGTGGTCTTTTATGATTCCAGGCAAATTCTATGATTATCTTTTCTAGATCTGTGAAGAATGTCTCTTGTAATTTTATAGGGATTGCATTAAATAAGTAGATTAATTTGGGTAAGATTGCTATTTTGATTATATCGATTCTGCTAACCCAGGAACATGGGATGTCCTTCCACTTTTTTGTGTCCTTTTTGATTTCCTTTTTAAGGTTTTCATAGTTTTCCTTGTAGAGGTCTTTGACTTCCTTGGATAGTTTTATTCCTAAGTAGCTTATCCTTCTTGTGGTTATGGTAAATGAGATTACTCTCTTCAGTTCTGTCTCTGTCTTCTTGTTGGTTGCATATAGAAATGCTACCGATTTTTGTAAGTTAATTTTGTATCCTGCCATACTTTACCTTCGAGAAGTTTTCATGATACTATTGGGTCTTCTACATACACAATCATGTCATCTGCAAACAGAGGTAATTTCAGCTCTTCTTTCACTATTAGAATGCCTTTTTTATAGAGAGAGAGAAAGATTTTCACTATAGGGTGCACACACTTGCCGTAGAGACAGAAAGACAGAAAGCGAGAAATCACCCCTCACCCAAGGGGATGGCCACACTACAATCCCTTCTCCTCCATTCTTCTCTGGGAATTTTAAACACACACACACACGTGGCCAGTGTGTTTCAAGCTGCTGGGTACAGGACTTGAACCATGGTTGGCCATGTGGAAATCCAGCATCTTATCACTGTTGCCACCTGCTGGTCCCTGGATTGGGATTTTTAATTCAAGAGGCACTGAGCACCTACCATGAACCCAATGACATAGTAAATGCTCAGGGAGGTACTTGGAGAGTATCAGAAGGGCCCACCCATTCCATGGCCCACCCATGTTCTCTACTTAGAACACTTTTGTGATATGATAATGATAATTAGGAAAACCAAGAGACAGGGAACCAAACAACTTGATTGAATTCTCTCAAATAATTAGCATATTTCTGGCTCCCTAAATAATTAGACTACCCCAACTCAATTCAGTTTATTCATAAACTCTCATGATTCTAGGTCATTTGGGAGAATTGAGAGAGACAGCAGGCCATTGCTGATTTCTTTCTTCCTCTAGAAAAGTTGTTGAGTATATTTACTAAAAGCCACTTTCCATTATCCATTGTTCTGACAAAGATGGATCATCTTTAAACCAAAATTTCTGGATTTTATGAGTTATACATAGCTGTTGTTTGACCATCTATCATATTAATTTTTAAATAACTGTAAATTAGTGTACTTTCTTAATATAAGCAAAAAGTTCTAGGAGGTCTTCTTCTTTTGTTGTTTCTTAATTTTGCTGTTGAGAGTACACTCTCACTAGAAAAAGGGAAAATAAATAAATAAATAAATAAATAAAAAACTCTATGGGGGATGGCCACACTGCAATCCCTCTATTCCGTTCTCCTCTCAGAACTTGGTACGCAACTGCACACAAGCCCAGCGTGTTTTTTGAGCAGTTGGGTCCAGGACTCGAGCCACACAGTTGGCCATGTGGTACCCAGCCGCCGGCACCACCACACCACCAGCTGCCCCAGAAACTAACTTTTTAAAAGCTCAATTATATCTACAAGTAGAAGGTATTTATTTATGATTTGACATTAGAGGTAAAATCTAGTGTTTCTTTTCTTCTGTGGGTAATATCAAATTATATTTTAAGGACAGCAGATGAAATGCGATTGTGTACATGTGAAAATATTTTTAAATTAAGAAATACAATACAGCTGAAAATACTTTGAAATTTCATGAGGTTAGGCTCTTTAATAGTAAAGATTTTTATTTGCTGTCTAACAAATAATTGAGGAAAAGTATTCCATTTATGGTAATAACGTTCCATACTCTGAGTGATAGGGAAGTAAAATATCCATAAAACACAGCTGAAGAATTTAAGAGAAGTATTTTCATAGGTCCCATATGGGCAAAGCATTAACTGATCATTCATGTCATGGACCCAAAAGGGTCTATATTATGTTTTATATTGTGTTAAACTCTATATAATGCAATATAAAATTCATCCAGAGGAAAATATGTATATATGTATTTCTAAGGCCATTTTCATTGAGGCTTTTATTCGAACTTTAACTTTAAAAGTCATGCTGCTAAGCTCCTTCCCACTTTGCCCCTCTGCTCTTGTGGCCGTAAGTAGGCCTAGCACCTGGCAAATCCATCAGAATCATCCCACTGGAGGCTTAAAGGGCAGACACGTCATGTTTTCGGTCTTCAGTTGCCCTTCAAATTCACTAAACAGAATTCTTATCTCATAACACAAAGATTGTACTGGAGTATTTTACGTGTAATTTATCAGAAGAGCTGCCAAGATGTTCAAATCTGTTCTAAAAAGACAGGAGTTTTATGGCCGGCAGGACAGAGGCTTTAAAAACCTGATTTCGCATGCTCTTCATTTTCTCTGCAGTCTCTGAAGTTTGGTTTATGGGTAACCGTCACATTACCGTTCCTGTCTCAACTGGCTCCTCATTACTCAAAGCCAATAATAATTGCTAAATATGACTAATATCATGTGAAGGGTCACAGAGTTCACCGCTAACCTTCATTCCAGCTCACAATGTTTTCAAGGTTAATAGATTGATTTTGAGCCGAGATATGATGCATTTATAAAATGGGAGAAAATGAAAAATTTGGCATCCCCAATATGCGGGTAGTTTTAAATGATTCATTTGTTACATTTGGATTGTAGCCATGAAATTCATTTGATATATATCACATAGTTATATTCTAACCTAGACACTGGAAAATAAATTAATGATACATTTTAGCATTAGACAATTTCACACACACACACACACACACACACACACACAAGCACATAGTCCAGGATGAAAATTAGGGCTCGTTGACTTTTTCAGCTCAGGGTTACCACAAATGGAAAAGAGAACTGAGAGCCACTTTATTTCTTTTTGCCAGAAGGCACATGTGGACTCTCCAGAGAGAGACAGAGAGACAGCTGTAGAGAGGGAGAGAGCACCTCCCAGTGGAGCATGGTCACGCCACCATCTCTTCTCTCCAGTCTCTCCACCCTGCTGTGGTTTGGGACACACATGCACACACACCCGACGTGTTTTCCAACCCATCAAGGCCAAAAGTCAATCTGCAGTCAGCCTCGTAGGATCCAGCTCTCTTCACGAGCAGGCTATGGGGCCAGCCTCTAGCCACTTTTAAAAACTGAGATTTCACTAGGGACCAGTAAGTGGCATAAAGGTAAAGGTGGCTGGGTCCCACAGGGCTGACTACGAGGTTCGAGTCCTGGACCCTGCACCTTGAAAATCACTCTGGGCGCATGCATGTGAGTGCCCAAAACCCCGAGAGAAAAATGGAAGAGAAGGGATTTGCAGCATGGCCATCCCTCCAGGGGGCTAGGAAGGGATGTGATTTCTCACGTTATCTGTATCTGTTTCTGTCTGGTGTGCGCACACACCCTATAACAAAACTAAAAAAAAAAAAAAAAAAAAAAAAAAAAAAAAAAATCACTAAAATGCAGTTACATAAAACTGTAATTCTGAGAGACTAGCTAGTGATTGATAAGCTTGGTCTCTGTGCTCCAGTTCTCTGCCCCCCAGATTTGGGGGCCCTTGTTCTAGTCTACAGAAATCTCTTGCTTTGCCCACACTCTTGACCACACTCTAGGAACCCAGGAGAGCTCTGCCACTCACCTTTCTTTTCTTTTCTTTCTTTTTTTTTTTTTTTTTGGGTCAAAGAATTATTTCTTTTGTTTTATTGATTATTCATTTTTATTTGTTCTACAGTACAAGTGCTCACCAGAGAGACAGAGAGAAAAAGTGAGAAAGCAAGCCCCCAGGTGCAGGACTCAAACCATGGTCATCCACGTGGAAGTCTAGCACCCCAACCACCACACCACCTGCCAGCCCCATCACCCACCTTTCTGATCCTGCCCCATGCCTGTTCCAGTCCATTCCTACAAGCAGGGTTTTTTTTCCCTTCAAAAAATTATTTATTTAATTGCATTTATTATTATTATTTTAATTTGCTATAGGTCACACAAGCTCACCAGAGAAAGAGAAAGAAAATGAGAAAGCAAGCTGCCAGATCCGGGACTTGAATTCTGGTCAACCATGTGGGAGTTCAGCACCTTAACCATCAAACTTGCACTCTGCAAGCAGTTTTTGAGCTTGACTTTCTGATCCAGTTTGGTGAATTTGGGAATCCCTGGCCTCGGGTGCTGGCCAGGGCTCACAGTTTGGCTCAGCTTTGGCAGAACCTGGCCCTCCAAGCAGAAGGCAGAATTTCCTGGGATTGTCTTCTGAGTCTTACCAGCATTGAGGTCCTTATTCCAAACAAGCCACCTCGGCCTACAGTTCTGTTTTGTTTTGTTTTCAAATAGTGTTCAACTCACCACTCCTCTTTATTCCATAATGCCCAGATTACCAGTTTTACCATCAAGATTGCCTTTATTTTCAGGCTCTTCCTGCCCCCTTCCAGATGACCAGCTCACCCAATGGGCCTTGCGTTAGTCACCGCTCCCATGACGCCCCCTGCAGGAAGCCCTCGGCATGGCATTGGCTCCCCGCTGGAGCACGTTGCCGGCCCTTCTCTGGCTTTGGTCCTGCCGTTCTCAGGGACAGACAGGTCTGCTCTATGTCCTGGACTGTGCTCTCCCTCCACCCACCGAGAGAGCTGGGGCAGGTCACTCCACCTGCATTTCCGATGTCCCCCTCTGCCCAATGGTAAACACAAAACCTTCTTTACGAGTTATCATGAGGATCACCACCCATGGCAGAAAGTTCCTAACACAGCCCGCAGCACGAGGCCAGGGCCCAGTGCGCTCATGAGAAGGCTTCGTTTTGGGCCTATTCCTCTTACCACTTCTAGAAGGCTCTCCCTACCGAATTGCACTGACTAGGGCCGGGTCAGATTCCACGTCCTCAAAGACTGCTGTGATCAGGCCGAGCGTGATTATCCACAGAAAGCAAATTAGCGCTCGGTGGCATCCTGTATTGTCGCACCCTGAAATCGGTTCCCATTTTCTACTTTTCAGGCCTGGTGGTCTTGCTTTCCCAGCTAGATCATCAGCTCCAGGAGGGCAAACTGAAACCTCCCCCGGGCACGAGTGGTGGGGTGCTGTGGGGCCTCGCCTGCTCCCCGCTCTCAGCACTCCCCTGCCCGGAGGATTTCTAGGGACCTTCTGGATTTGTCCACAGAGTTCACGATATTTCCCGCGGCAGCGTCCAGTCTCCAAGGAGACCCATAATGCCTGTCATACACAGCCCCATGCACAGCGCCGCCACCCCCACGTCGACTGAGCACACTCTCTGCTTTTCCCGGAGTTCCACTGGGAGACATCTCATTGGACGGGATCCCTGAGAACAGTTTCTTATGCCCCCAGCGTCTTAGGAGAGTTTTTAGGGAAACAGTTCTCATTTAGGGCATCATTTTCCCCGTGATATGACTTCACTGGAAGGTGGCCAAGAAGAAAACCAGAGGTGCAGCTTCAAAGTCCCCTTTATCCAACGCTAAAGTCAGGCTTTCCTGCGGGACCGAGTCTGCAGACCTGGCTGCCTCTGCCCATAGGCTGGGTTTACCTCCAGGAACCCACAGTCCCTCCAGCCGGTAGACATGCGATGAGCCCCCACACCAGTGCACGAGCTGACATCTCATTTCCAACAGGAAGCTGGGTCCTCGCATCACGTCCTTCAACCCCCACGTCCCTTTACCCCCACGTCTTTTAACCCCCGCGATGCTAGCACTCTGCCAGGCACACATCCAGATCAGCTAAAGGCCAGTGACCAGTTTTCCTTGTCCATGGGTTTAAAACAGGGCAGTCCAGGGCATGTAGTTGAACTTACACTACAGGATATTATTATTTTTTTAATTCCCATTCTGACATCGTTTCTTTGTTCCTTTTATTCATGATGGAGACTCCAAGCTCGCCCATTAGGGCACAGGGAGAGAATCCCTTGGCGAGATCTCATCAGGCCGTGACGCCTTTCCTCAGCCCTCTAGCTCATCAGGCTCTTGGGCACACACACCCTGGCATGTTTCCAGGCCAACCTGAGGATCCAAACACCCGGTCAGCCACGTGGCTTCCAGCTCTGCAGCTCCGTGTGCTTCTGACTGCGCTACCAGGCTGGCCTCGGTTCGTTATCCGTTGTTCGTCTCTTTGTTCTAACAGGAGGGCCGGAGGACGGTAATGCCTTTACTAGAAGCACGCACGGGGGGAATTCACAGCACACCTAAGTGCAAACCACCAGGTCGGGGATGAGTAAGCTTTGCACAAGCATCTGTTTGAAGAAACCTCATTTTATGTATTGCACTTTAGACGGCAAACACCAAAACACTTTCAAATCCTAAAAAGAGGAAACAGCTTTAAAGAATCTTGCTTGAGTCATTTCCAAAGCCTGCCGAAAGTCAGCTGGTCCGAGCACTGAAAACTGCCCCTTGCCATCTGGTGTCGCCACAGCTACCCCCGCTCCCGTGGGGCTCTCCAGGTGGGCACACCCCCTATTCTGCTGGCTATGGCTCACCTCCTGAGGAAGACCGATGTGGGACCTTATGCTAGAGCTCTGTTGTGCACCATGCCCCCGGCTGTGCTCTGAATGGGAAGTGGAGCAGGTAGCAAGAGAGAGTTTGAGGAAAACTAAAAACAGAGGGGCCAGCAGGTGGCGTAGTGGGTAAGGTGTTGGACTCCCACATGGTCGACCATGGAGGCATGCTGGACCTGGCGGCTTGCTCTCTCACTCTCTCTTTCTCTCTCTCTCTGGTGAGTGCATGTGTCCTATAGAAAATTTTTAAAATAATAATAGTAATTAATGAAATTAAATAAATATTAAAAAACAAATAAAGTGAAGAAGAGAATGAACAATGTTTCCGGGTGGCCAACCCTCTGATTTGGGGCTTCCTAAACACCATGTTTGTTTTAAACTTTCAGTGCTTATTTGTTTTATGAGACCTCCCCCCCGGCAGGGTCTTGCCATGCTATGACACCCCCACCACAGCCTCCTGGCCAGCCAGGATCACAGCCACAGGCCATTGCACTGGGCATGTTCCAATCACCCTGGGGTCCCAACACGGACTTCCTGTGTGGCTCGGCCATCACGGCACTGCCACTACCACTTGCACCACCATGGCTGGGCCTGTTTCAAGGGTTTTAAACCTGAACATGACACGCTACACAAACATGCACCCCACACAAAGGTATGTACACACATTCACAGAGACGCTCTCAAAATTGAAAACACTGACGCACACCAACAAGGGAGGCATTTCACAGTGGCTGCCGTTTTCCAGGAGCACAGCTGGGGGCGGCAGCTCCACAGTCTGATTTCCCAGGTGACATGGTGTACAGACAAAACCGGCCGGCCCAGGCGCTGGGAGCCGGAAGTGACCTGGGTGGTCCTAAGTCAATCTCACTCTGCAGATGGAGAAACTGAGGTCTCCAGAAATGAAGCGTTGTGTTCAGTCAGACAGATGTCCGGTGCTGGAGGGAGTGAGGACCCGGATCTCTCCACACCACCCGTCCTTCCATCGCAACAGCTGTCCTCATCGGCCCGGTTTGGGAGCCTAATGCTAAGTTGCCTTCTCTTCCTCGATGCTTGTGCTGGGGTATTTGCGAACAGCTGGCTTGCTCGGCTGTAAACACGTTCTGTGGTTTCCACACCTCCCACGTGCATCATGTTACACAGGGGCTGAAAAAGTCAAATGGGATCGAATGAATCCTTTCCTTCTTTCTATGCCCAGGGCTTTCACTCTAGGATTCTCTCTCTCTCTTTGTTCATCCCCCTGCCTTGCACCTACTTTTGTCGAAGGGTCATTTCTGAAGCTTGAAGGTGTAATAACTTCAAGTTATTATCAGGGAACACATGAAAAGCAGTGGGAGGAGCCCCGCGCCCGATATCCGAGGGAAAGTGCGGATAGATGCCACTGTCTGCGGGGCCTGTTAAATTACATGCCTGTTGCTTTCTGCTGTTTAATTTCATAAGACCATTCTTCTGTCACTCACCCTGGGAGAAACCTATGAAGACAATAGACGATCTTGGCAGAAACTGAAGAGAAACCGTTGCCAGAGGGTGGGAAAAAAATGGATGTAGCGACAAATTACAGGGTTGCCTATTCAGTCATGAGAATGGAAGAAGTCTGTGAATCAATGTATGAAAAGGGGAGTTAATAGGATGGGAGAAGCCACTCGAACACCTGTTTCTTTGGCGATGGAATGCATACCGCCAATCACTCACAGTCTGAAACCACTCTCCAAGCAGAAAGAGATCTCATTTCTTATTCTACGAGGGTTGGAGCAGTGGAAGAGGGTCTATTTTTAATGGTTCTGGGAGCCATAACCATGACACTGACTGCTAGGGAAGTTCGTCTTTGAAGGTCTGGCCTGAGGCATTGAGAGACCAGAGCCAGGATAGCGGGAACCAGAGGGACTGTGAGCTTCCACCAGCACAGCCACGTGAAATGAGCATGCAGAAGATGAAAGTCCAAAGAAAAGGTGAACTCATTTTACTCTCAGTTACTACCCCTAGAGTCATAAATGCCGAAATGATGAGGAAGGGGCTTGGCCAATTCCTTTTACTGCCATCCATTAGGGTAATGGAAAACTCGCTTTTGAGCTGTAACTGTCTGTGTTGACTCTGGTAAGGTGGAAATTCAAGCATATTAATTGAAAAAGAAGGATTGGGGACGAAGTGAGCCTCAGCTCAGGGCTCCCCACAGCCCCCCGGGGAAGGGCACCCTTTGTGCTGAGCCATGAAATGGAACGCACGCTCATTTCTTTCCTGTTTGCCCAAAACCTTAGGCTTCCTCCATGCGAAATGTGGGGATTGCATTTCATCAGAGACTCACTGAGCTCAGTTTTATCCTCGGAATGTGTTACTTATGCTTTCCTTAACTTTTATATTTCTCCAGGGACAAATGAGGCATCTAGAACACATTTCCAAATCACAAATCACTTACAACTTTTCTTAAAAATTCAAGCTTTTTTTTTTTTTTTTTTTTTTTTTTTTTTTTTACTGCATTGGGGTTTCTGGTTGATTCTTACATTTGCTAAGTTCCTCGGTTGGATGCCAACATCCTTAAGGCCTCCTGAGTAACTGTCTCAATTTTTCTCCCCACATCTTACAGTACGGTAGAGGATGGACAAATACCCAGGGAGACAAATGAAAAGATGAAGCTCAGTAAGTTAGAATAAAACAACATAGAGAACAGTATGGGAGTGTGAAAAAGACAGTAATTAATTCTGCCCAGGGGGCTGGGGTAAGAGGTTCAGAGGAGGTCTTGCAGAAAAGAGGTGTCTGAGCTGGTCTTTGTGGGGAAGGGAAGAGTGGGTGTTTCAGACAGGAAACAACACTTGCAAAGGCCCAAAGGTGTGAACAGATGTGACACATTCAGAGCATAGTCCGTCTGGCCAGAACGCTACGTGCATGGCAGGAAGGTGAGAGCTGGTGTGAGCAGCGGAAGGTGAAGCCGGAAGGTAGGTTGGGGCTTGACTGGGAAGAGTTTTGTACCAGACACGGAGGACTCAGAACTTCTTTCACTATTAATAGAAGTAAAGACACCAACTGATCTAACGGCTGCATCTCTCTCCGCGGCTCGTGAATGTCACTGGGCCCTACCTCTTGGGGTCTTTGCACCCAGAGTCTGCAATGCATTCTTCAAGCCCATGAATTTTCCCTTTGGGCTAAAAGACTAGATTGTGCACTTCCCATTCAGTTCTGTGACTGAGTTCTGGCCAAGGAGATGTGGGCAACCCAATAGACACCGCTTCTGGAACCCTCCATTCAGGACTGGGAGGCTCCAAAAGATGACCATGGGTCCCAGAATCATTACCTAGGAGGCTGTCCATCAAACAACCTGATCAGACTCTGACTTGAGAAATAAACTCTCCATGCCATTTAATTAATGAGAATGTGAGGTTGTCGGGAACCGGCAGTTAGCGTAATGGCTATATCGCTGGACTCCCACGTAGTCAACCACGGTTCGCATCCTGGACCCGGTGGCTTAAAACTCACGCCGGGCGCGTTTGCGTGTGTGAAAAGAGTGTGAGGTTGTCCATTACGACGGTTAACCTACGGACAAATTTAATAGGTGGAGAAGTTCTCAGGAGAAAGGTAGCTGCTTGCACAGAGGTTTTGTCCCAGCATGTGGGTAAATGCCGATGGCAGCTGCTCCCTTTACTCCAAGACACCTCCCGGTGTGATGTCACAGCCTCAGTGCCCCTAACTCGGGAGTGGTAAGTGTACCGTCCCCTCATCCTCCCAGTCTGGAACGACTACCCCCACAAGGCAGCCCAGAACAAGCTCCCGTCCAGTCCAGGCAGGGCTCCTAGGTGGTCACAGAATACTCAGCTCCCACCTCTGTCAAAAGCAGATGTTATTGGGCCAGCAGGTGGCCTAGTGTTTAAGGTGCTGGACTCCCACAGGGCTGACTCCAGTTCAAGTCCCAGAACCAGTGACTTGAAATTCACACTGGGAACTGAAGTTCAAATCCTTCTGGGATTTGAACTCCAGTTCAAATCCCAGAAGGAAAACAGGAGAGAAGGGATCGTGGCATGGCCACCCACCCTGGGGAGTGATTTCTCACTTTCCTTCCTACTGTCTTTCTCTGAGTCTCTCTGGTGAGTGCACATGGCCTGTGACAAGAACATTTTTTAAAAAAAGAAGTAGATGTTATCCCCCTCAAGTCCTAGGAAGTACCCTCCCATTGTTAGCACCCTTGGGCAAGAACTTCTAGAAATTAAACATGCCTAGCTCAAAGCATGAACAAGCTGACTTTGGGCTCAAGGACGCGGTGTGGCGGGGTTTGGACTAGCCCAGAGGGGCCCGGCTCTGAGAAGGGCAGACTGCCGGCTTGGTCTCTGGCACCCCTCCCCAGCGTCTCCCATTTCGTCCAGGCGTTGAGGGTTTGGGCACCGTTTGTACGACTCTTTCCTCAGGGCTGCTGCAACTTTATCATACGTTGATTTAATCAGTATACAACTCTATTTATTTGGGGAGTGTCCGGGAGCTATAACGCCTTACTAGAGACAAGCCTGAATGCAGTTTACAGAAAATTCGGAGCTCGTTCTGAAAAAAGGAGAGTAGTAAAAGAAAGCGAAGTCAAGGATGAGCGGAAGAGCGTACTTGGGATTTAACGCTTGCCTGGGATGGGCTTGTCACATGTGACTTTCGTAGCCGATTTCCTGACTGGGATGTTTAACAAGACCGGAGCCCTTTGAATCCAAAGACTTGGGCTGATAATGACGAATCTTTTAGAATTTGTCCTGAAAGATGTTCTTACTTGGGCATAAGATTCAGGAATTTGAGCCCCATTCACAATATGATGCCTTAGGTTTTTATAGTCTCAGTTCTGGGACTCGTAACGATTCGGAGGAAGCCGAGCGCTCCCGTGAAGGGATCTGCGTATTGAACACGCTGCGATCGATCACCTTCGTGTTTGCAATAGCCCTGCCTCGAGCCTCCTGATCCCCCCAGTTAACTGGCATCTGTTTAATGAATTCTTTCTTGAAGAAACCTGTAACGTTATTTTATAAAGCTTTATTATTGCCATAGTGGAGTCTTCTACTGAAGTTGTTTTCATTAGTAGCCTGTTGAAAATTTAGACAAAGTGGTTTGGGTAATTCCACAAAAATGAGGGCTGTAGAGGAAGAGTCTGGGAAACGAGTCAACGCCACGGAGTCGGACTCCCTAGGAGGAAATGCTGGCCCCTCACTGGGGAGGTAGAGGGCCCGGGACTAGGTGAGCACCCTCTCTGTGCCTCCATTGCCTTCTCCACCAAGAGAGTTATAACAATACCTGCCACAAGAAGTATGGAAATAGCATAGTTTGTGACAATGATTTCTTTTCTCTTTCTCTTTTCCAGATTCCCCTGTAAATGGTCTCATCCTTACATTAGGCTTGACGGTGTGATTTGCCAAAATGGAGCGAGAGTCTATGGGCCATTTGCCTCATCTGAGCAGAGGTTTTTAGAGGCCTTATGGATCCCACTGTCCCTCATGTTCTGATCCCCTGAGACCAAGTTCCATGGAAGGGCTGCCTCTCCGGACTGGGTTCTGGGATGGGAAGATGCAGAGCAGAGCCTGGGCGAGTCCAGCAAAGCTACCGAATGCACAGAAATCCCAGGACTCTCCGCATTGAAAATAAAAACGGTTTCTCTTTTCTGACAGGTAACAGTCTCAGATTCAGATAGAAAGTGGGCACTGATGCAAACACACCTATTGTTAAACCTTGCCTTAGATTAAGATGCCCCTTTGGGGCCAGCAGATGGTATAGTGGTTAAGGCCACTGGACTCCAACACAGCCGATTGCAGTTCGAGTCTCATACCTGGCAACTTACTTTCTCACTTTCCCTCTGTCTCACTCTGTCCCTCTCTGGTTGAATTTAAATAAATAAATAAAGGTCAACAAAAAAATTCTTTAAAAAAAAAAAAGATGCCCCTAACTAAATGATCCCAGTGAGACAAGAGGGCTCCAGGAAAACAGACTAAGAGCACAGTCTTTCTGAAGGCTGGTAAGATTCAAGTATTTATAATTAAATCTATAAATGGAAGCATTTCTCCGAAAGTTATGGGTGTGGCTATTGACTTCTATGGAGCGGACTGGGCTCAAATTGATTACAAACAAAAATGAATACATAGAGGGAGAGATTGCAAAAAGCACCCCAACTGGGATTAAGAAAAATTATAACGGTTCACGTCATAAAATAACCCTTGGGCCTCACTCGCCTGCAGGTGTGAAGCAGCCCAAAACAGCTCCTCGGCCACAAATAATATTTTTCCCAATATCCTCTTTGGAAGAGGCCAAGAGAGAAAATGAAGAGAGGAACTATCCGGAAGGTGGGATCAAGAACTTAGAAAACAATGGACTGAGAAGTTACTCTCAGAAAATGCAGTGGGATGAATCAGGGAGCACTCCCAACCATCCGGGTCAGGGAGCTCACAACACTTGCAGCTCTCAGCCAGCAGCTGGTGAGCGCCTCCCATTCTTCCTGTTTTTAATGAGGTGTCCCTACTATTGGGCTGTGTTGGGTGTTTTGAGGGAAGGGACAGACAACTTGTCATTTTAGGTTCATGAGTCAAGAAGAACAACAATGGGACATGGTGTATATAACCAGACTTTAGACCTCTGAGCCCAGTGCCTGCTAGTTTTGAGTGTCTTAGGGAAAGGTAAAGATATCTTGTAAACCGAAAAGAATTATTTATTCACAATTTTTTTGTCTTCTCTGCCTTTGTCAACCTTCCTGGTAAACAGAACATAGTCATCCCATTGGCTATGCGGCTTGTTTTGGCCAATGAGACAAGAATAAATAAAATGTTTGTCATGTCTGAGCAGAAGATTTCAGAGGCGTTAAAAATTTCTACTGTGTCTTTAACCATTCTGTAGAGTGGTTCCAACCTAGTTTTCAGAAAAAGGAGACATGTAAGACCTGGCACAGTCCAGCAGATCTTCGGCCAACCACCATCCCTAAAACCAGTACTTGTTGTTGTAATCCATGGAGATACTGAAGTTATTTATTAAAACACTGTAAGTCGGGACCAGCAGTTACGTAATGGCTATGTCGCTGGACTCCCATGTAGTCGACTGCGGTTTACGTCCCGGACCCGGTGGCTTAAAACTCACGCCGGGTGCGTGTGCATACGTGCCCAAGATCCCGAGAGGAGAATGGAGGAGAAGGGATTGCAGCGTGGCCATCCCCCCTAGGGGGTGATTTCTCACTTTCTATCTCTCTGTCTGTCTCTGTCTGTCTGGCGAGCACACGCGCCCTATACCAAAAACCTCTCAAAAAAAAAAAAAAAAAGGGAACCAGCAGTTAGCGTAATGGCTATGTCGCTGGACTCCCACGTAGTCGACCGCGGTTCGTGTCCTGGACCCGGTAGTTTAAAACTCACGCCAGGCGCGTGTGCGTGCGTGTCCAAGATCCCGAGAGGAGAATGGAGGAGAAGGTATTGCGGCGTGACCATCCCCCCTGGGGGGTGATTTCTCGCTTTCTGTCTCTATGTCTCTCTCTGTCTGTCTGGAGAACGCACGCGCCCTATAGCAAAAACCTCTCCAAAAAAAAAAAAAAAAAAAAAAAAAAAAAACACTGTAAGTCAATACATAGGAATGTCCTGAAGATTTAATGCAGTAATACATACATAATACAAAGCCTGGTGCATCTTAAATTTAAAATAAATGCTAAATTCTCCCACTGGTGTCATCTCTGGGTCCCCATTCATCAACCAGCTTTAGGAGCAGAATTTACATTCTTAAATATTTAATAAATAATTGAAGATGAATTATTGAAATTTATACCTAAGTGAGGTGGCTGAAATAGAGAATTGCTGGGACCAGTAGTTAGCATAACAGCTATGTTGCTCAATTCCCATGTAGCTGACCGCAGTTCAAGTCCCGGACCCAGTGGCTTAAACTCACACCAGGTGCGTGTGCGTGCATGCCCAAAATCCCAAGAGGAGAATGGAGGAGAAGGGATTGTGGCATGGCCATCCCCCTGAGGGGTGATTTCTCGCTTTCTGTCTCTCTTTCTCTCTCTTTCTGGCGAGCACACATGCCCTATAGCAAAAACCTCTCAAAAAAAAGAAAAAAAAGAATTGCTTATCTAATATTTATAAATCCTGTAAGATATCTTGTACATTGTAGGGCATACACAAAGGGTCTTTTTAATCTTTTTTTTTTTTTTAAGTTGCCAGAGGGCAGGTGCACTCACCAGAGACAGAGAGGGAGGAAGGAAGAGAGAAGGAGAAAGCCCTCTCCATGGCAAATGGTCACACCACAATCCTTTCTACTCCGTCTCTCCTTCTTCTCAAGATTTTAGGCATGCACACACATTTGCCCTACACATTTCTCAAGATGCTGGCTCCAAAATTCAAACTTTATGACAGTCCACGTAGAACCCAGGCACCTTAGTCATCAGCCCATGTGCTGGCCCATACAATGGGGTGTTTTAAAAGTTCATGGAACATGCTTATTACGTCAGACATGGTGGCATGTGCCTATAGTCCCAGCTACTTGAAAGGCTGTGGCAGGAGTACTGAAGTTCAAGTTCAACCTGGAAAATATAGTGAGGCCTTGTCTAAGAAAGGAAGAAAGGAAAAAGAAAGAAAGAAAAAGAGGGTCAAGAAAAAGTTTCTTGATAGAAACATGCATGGATTTTGAAATTTTTTACAGCAAAATGATTCATACTTTAATTCTGTTTTTCCACAAACTTTTTTTAAGTCTCTCATACTTGTTTAATTTATATTTGAAAACCTTGAACTGAGGAAGCGTATACTAAAGGGTAGTTTAAAAACAACCAGTTAGGTGGACTCTACATGGTTGACCATGGTTCAAGTCCCAGACTCAGCGGCTTGAAACACAGCAGGCATGTGAATGTGTGTGCCTTAAATCCCAAGAGGAGAGTGGAGGAGAAGGAACTGCAGCATGGCCATTACCCGGAGGGTGATTGCTTGCTTTCTGTCTCCCTCTGTCTCTCTGGTGAGTGCACATGCCCTTTAGCAAAAATCTCTTAAAAAAAAAAAAAAAAAAAGTTAAAAAAAAAACACACACACAGAAGAAGAGGCAAGTTTTATAGTGTGAAAGGGTTCTAGAACTGGAAGAAATGTTTTGTTCATAGGTGGTGGAAGATATTCTGTAAAACTGAATCAAACTGCAATTCTGAGGAAGAGGCTCTATAAGGACTCCATTCCAGAGCAAAGACATAGTAGTCTCCCCTATATCTTCAGTATTCCACGAGACCAACTTTTGAGACGTAGTTGATGAAGTCTAAGATAACTTCTTTTTCTCTCTCTTTCTTTCTTTCTTCTTTTTTCTTTATAGAGAGATTTTTCCTATAGGGTGCATGCACTCACCAGAAAGCGAGAAATCACCCCCCAGGGGGGATGGCCACGCCACAATCCCTTCTCCTCCATTCTCCTCTCAGGAACTTGGGCACGCACGCACATGCGCCCGGCGTGAGTGTAAGCCATCAGGTCTGGGATTCAAATCGTAGTCCACTATTTGGGAGTCCAGTGACGTAACCATTTTGCCATCTGCCGGTCCCAGATAATTTCTCTTTGGAACTTAAAAGATTCCTACAAATAATGGAGGCTTTATTTTAAGCTGTAGTAATGAGGAAGGAAGGGTGGTAAAAAGTGGATAGAGAGGATTTATTTGGAACTCTAAAAATGAAGATGAGTCCTTGGAAGAGCAGATTTTTTTCTTTTTTTTTTTTTTTTTTTTTTTTTTTTTTTGAGAGGCTTTTGCTATAGGGCACATGCACTCGCCAGAAAGACAGAGAGAGACAGAGACACAGAAAGTGAGAAATCACCCCCCGGAGGGATGGCCACACCGCATTCCCTTCTACTCCATTCTCCTCTCGGCATCTTGGACATGCATGTACATGCACCTGATGTGAGTTTAAGCCACCAGGTCCAGGACTTGAACCACGGTTGACTACATGGGAGTCCATTATGCTAACTGCTGGTCCTGAGCAGATACTTTTAAGATTTAGAATTTTTCCATGTAAGCAAAGGAAATTTCAGAGTGAACAAAATACTTCATGATCCTTTTATTCGGAGGCTTATAAATACTTTTTTAAATGAACTTTATACTTGAGGCTTACAGTATGATGTTACACAATGCATGCACGTAGTAAAAGCGTTACTGTAGTGAAGCAGGTTGACATATCTACCATCTCACAGGGTTACATTTTTGTGACAAGAGCAAGTGAAACACACTTATTTAACAAAAACACTAACATAATACCATTTTATTTTCTTTAGTCCCGTGTGTACGTTAGATCTCTAAACCTGTTCTTCCTACATATCTGCTACTTTGCATTCTTTGCCTCACGTCACCCCATTTTCCTCTCCCCACACCCATGGTAACTACAGTTTCATTCTCCATTTCCATATATGTTTACCTCTTTTTAAATGTATTCCACATGTAAGCAAGATTGTGAGATGTGTTTCTTTCTGTGTCTACCTGGCTTATTTCATTTGGCATAACATTCTTCAGATTTATTCACATCAAGGCAGTGAGCAAGAGCTCTTCTTAAGGCTGAATAATATTCCACTGTGAGATTTTATATATATATATGTGTGTGTGTGTGTGTGTGTGTGTGTGTGTATCACATTTTCTTTATTTCTTCATTGTTGGATGGATGTTTATGTTGTTTCTATGTCTTGGTTGTTATGAATAATGACTAACACTGCAATGAACACGGGAATGTATCGATCTTTACACGGTGGTGATTTCATCTCTCCGCTGGCTGCATACCCAGAGGAGTAATTGCAGGTCGTATGGTAGTCCTATCATGGGACCGCCACAGGATGGATCATCTTCTGAATGTGTGGCCAAGTTCTGTTTGTTAACATTTTAATTTGTTTAGGAATTTCCATACCTGTCTCCATAATGACTGCATCAATCTACTTTCCTTCTTTTCTTCACATCTTTGCCAATATTTGGTATCTGTCATTTTTTTATAATAAGTATATATGGGTGTGAGGTGCTGTCTCATCGTAGTTCTAATTTGCATCTCCCTGATGATTAGTGATGTTGAGCACCATTTTATACACGTGTTGTGCATTTTTATGTTTTCTCTTAAGAAATGTCTGTTCAAGTCCTTGGCCTATTTTTTAATCAGGTCATTTGTTTCTCTGCTATTGAGTTGTAAGAGTTCTTTGTACATTTTGGATATGAAACCCTTATCAGATATGCTATTTACAAATATTAATATTTTCCCCAGCTCATAAGTTGCCATTTTAGTTAATGTTTCCTTTGCTATGAAGAAGCTTTTTAGTTTGCACTCCCATTTATTTGTTTATACTTTTGTGGCCTGAGCTTTTGGTGCGATATTCAAAAAATCTTTCCAAAGGCCAATGTCCAGGAGCTTTCCCCCTTAGTTTTATGGTTTTATGTCTCACATTCAGGTCTTCTATCAACCTTTAATTTATTTTTGTGTCTGGTGTAAGACAAGGGTCCTATTTCATTCTTTTGCATGTGGTAATCCAGTTTCAAATCTTCATTTATTGAAGAGGCTATGTTTTCCCCATTGTGTCCTTTTGGTGTCCTTGTCAGAAAGTAGTTGACTGTGGATATGTGGATTTATTTCTGGGCTCTTTATTCTCTTCCATTGATTCGTATTTCTGTTTTTATGCCAGTACCATACTGTTTTGATTACTATAGCTTTGTAATATAATTTTAAGAATTTTTAATTCATGGTAGAGTGTATGCATACACACAAACGAGAGTGAGAGACAGAGAGAGAGGCATCCTCCACAGTGACCAGTCAAGCTGTGATCTCCTTCCTCCTGTCCTCCAGCCCACCAAATTCCTGGGAACAAGCACACACAACCAAAATGTTTTCAGGCTGACCAGTCTAAGGACTTGAACTGTGGTTATCAGTGGTTGGCTTCCAATTTCACAGTGCAGTAAACTACCAACTATGCCACAAAGGTAGGCCTGTAATAAATTGTTAAATCAAGAAGTGTAGTAATGGCTATGTCGCTGGACTCCCATGTAGTCAACCACGGTTCGAGTCCCGGACCTGGTGGCTTAAACTCACGCCAGGCACGTGTGCGTGCGTGCCCAAAATCCCAAGAGGAGAATGAAGGAGAAGGGATTGAGGTGTGGCCATCCCCCCTGGGGGGGGGTGATTTCTCACTTTCTATCTCTCTGTCTCTGTCTGTCTGTCTGGCAAGCGCACACGCCCTATAGCAAAAACCTCTCCAAAAAAAAAAAAAAAAAAGAAGTGTAATCCCTCCAGTTTTGTTTTTCTTTCTTAATATTGCTTAGGGCACACGGAGTTTTTTGTGGTTTCATATACATTTTCAGATTTTTTTCCTATTTCTGTAAAGCATGCCACTGAAATTTTAATATAAATTGCTTTATATTTGTGTAGTGCTTTGGGCAGTATGGTGATTGTAATAATATTAATTCTTCCCATCCATGAATACGGGCTATCTTCCCATGTACTCATATTTGTGTCTTCTTCAGTTTCTTGCCTCAATGTCTTAAAATTTTCAGTGTACAAATTTTTCACCTCTTTGGTTAAATTTATTCCTGGGATTTTTATTTGTTTCTGTTTTTGATGCCATCATATTTTGGGATTGTTTTCCTAGGGTTTTCACATATATGATTGTATCGTCTTTCTTTCTAATTTGGATACCTTTTCATTCTTTTTCTTCTCTGATTACTCTTGCTAGTACTTGCAGCACCATATCAAATAGAAGTGATGAGAGGGATGGGACCAGCAGTTAGTGTAATGGCTATGTCACTGGACTTCCATGTAGTCGACCACGGTTCGAGTCACAGACCCTGTGACTTAAACTCACGCCGGGCGTGTGTGCGTGCGTGCCCAAGATCCCGAGAGGAGAATGGAGGAGAAGGGATTGCGGCGTGGCCATCCTCCCTGGGGGGTGATTTCTCGCTTTCTATCTCTCTGTATCTCTCTGTCTGTCTGGCGAGCGCACGTGCCCTATAGCAAAAACCTCTCCAAAATAAAAGAAGTGATGAGAGGGGGCATCTATGCCTTGTGCCAGATCTTGGTGGGAAAGCTTTCAGTTGTTACCCACTGAGTATTATGTTAGTTGTGAGTTTTTCAAAAATTGCCTTTATTATGTTGGGAAATTTTCCTTCCATACTTAAACAGCTATAAATTTTTACCAAGAAAAAATGCTAGGACCAGCAGTTAGCGTAATGGCTATGTTGCTGGACTCCCATGTAGTCGACCGCAGTTCACATCCCAGACCCGGCGGCTTAAACTCACGCTGGGCATGTGTGTGTGCGTGCCCAAGATCCCGAGAGGAGAATGGAGGAGAAGGGATTGCAGCATGGCCATGCCCCCTGGGGGGTGATTTCTTGCTTTCTGTCTCTCTCTCTCTCTCTCTCTGTCTTTCTGGTGAGAGCACACGCCCTATAGCAAAAACCTCTCCAAAAAAAAAAGAAGAAGAAAATATGCTTACCTCTTTCAAATGCTTTTTCTACATCTATTGAGATGATCATATTGTTTTTATTTTTCATTTTGTTAATGTGATGCATCATTAGCAAAATGATGATCTGTGTGTTTTTTTGTTTTTTTTTTTTTTTGGAGAGGTTTTCGCTATAGGGCGTGTGCACTCACTAAACAGAGAGAGAGACATAGAGACAGAAAGCAAAAAATCATCCCCCAGGGGGGATGGTCACGCCACAATCCCTTCTCCTCCATTCTCCTCTCGGGATCTTGGGCACGCACGCACACGCACCCAGCATGAGTTTTAAGACACCGGGTCCGTGACGCGAACTGCAGTCGACTACGTGAGAGTCCAGCGACATAGCCATTACACTAACTGCTGGTTCCCATGATCTATGTATATTAAGCCAACCTTGCAAGTTGGCAATAAATCCTACTTGTCCATGTTGTAAAATCTTTTTGATGTGTCATTGTATTCAGTTTGCTACTACTTTGTGGAGGATTCTTGCATCAATATTCATCAGGTATATAGTTTTCTTTTCTTTCTTTCTTTCTTTCTTTATTTTTTTGCTACAGGGCACGTATGCTCTCCAGAAAGGCAGAGAGAGACAGAGAGATAGAAAGCGAGAACTCATCCCCCAGGGGGCATGGCCACGCCGCAATCCCTTCTCCTCCATTCTTTTCTCAGGATCTTGGGCACGGATGCACACATGCCCAGCATGAGTTTTAGCCACCAGGTCCGGGACTCAAACCACGGTCGAGTGGGAGTTCAGCGAAGCCATTATGCTAACTGCTGGTCCCATTTTCCTTTTGTTATGATATCTTTGTCTAGATGAGGTAATAACGTAATGCTGGCAAAGCCTACAAATTTTGAACCAGCCCTAAAAGAGACATTATAAATTGATAGCTTTTTTCTTTTTAAAGCATATTACTAATAATAATTTTAATATTTTCTCAAATTTTTATAGTAAATTTAATTTAAAGTACTTTCATATTCATTTTGCCATTAGTCACCCCATGAGTCAAGCTATATAGGACTTATTATTATTTCTACTTAATACATAAAAAATCCCATAGACCTATAGAAGTTTAAAGACCTACCCAATATTGCACAACTAGAAAGTGGAAGAGGTAGCTCATTTTGCCTTTTTTTAATCTGTGTTATGAAGCCTCAATAGAAACTTAACAATTAACTTCCAATATTTAAATGGTAGAATAAAGATATAATTGCCCTCTTTCCTCTGCCCTTCAGAAACCTGAGAGGGAGAGCTGAATCATGGATCAGCCTTATCTCCACCCTCTACCCTAACATCCTCACACCCACACCCTCTGCCCATGAGGCAGAATAAAGACAAGGGACTGTGCATGGCCAGCCACAGTTCAGCTGCCCTCCCCTTGACATTAGGAGAAAGGTAAAAGACTGTTAGAAGGAACTTCACAGTGACGTACACGACTTCATCTCCTGCCTCCTACTCACCACCTGCAGTTGCTGGCCTTGGAAGCCCACCCTACTGAAAACCATTCCTCGCAGAAGAAATGCTCATGGGATCTACACAAAGATACTAGAAGAGAAAAGGACAGAAGAAATGGAATAGTTGTGGGGCCAGCAAGTGGCATGGTGGTTACATCGTTGGACTTCCACATGGCCAACTGCAGTTAGAGTCTTAGACTCAGTGGCTTGAAAATCATGCCAGGTGTGTGTGTGTGCATTCCCAAGATCCTAGGAAGAGAACAGAGAAGGGATTGCAGCATGGCCATACCCCACGGCGGGTGGGGCGTTCCCATTTTCCCTCTCACTGTCTTCTTCTCTCTGTCCACCTGATGAGCGCAAATGCCCTAAGACAAAAACCTCTTTAAAAGAAAAGAGAAAGAGAAAAAAAGAAAGAGAGAAAGAGAAAAGAGAGAAATAAAGAGAAAAAAGAAAGAGAAGAGAAAGAAAGAAAGAAAGAGAGAGGAAGAAAGAAAGAGAGAGGAAGAAAGAAAGAGAAAAAGAAAGGGAATAGTGGAAAGTGGAGACAGGGGTGGGAAGACAAATGTAAATGCACCACAGAAAAGTGGCACTACAGGCCACATAGCAACTGGCACCGTGGGGCTCGCCATGAGCTCACAGAAGGAAATGAGGCTATTGATTTATTGTTTTTAAATGGATGTAAGGTAAGAGGGAGAATAAGGTGAACTGAGAGAAATACCCTGAGGTGCCTGGAAACAGCAGAGCTGCAGAAAACAGTAAGGGCTTGGACGAGAGCAAGAACCTGACATGGACACGAAAAAGAGTCGAAGAGAATTACAGGAAAGTGGTGAACATAGATGGCATACTAATGAGATCCAGAAGTAATAGATGGCTTGAATCTAAACTGTAAAGGCGTGCCTTAGTCTACAAAAAGGATTACATAAAATTAGCAACACTGAGATATATTCTAATAAAGCTATTGAATAGCAAAGATACGGAAAGATTTCCTGACAACAGTACAAAAACAACAACATACAGAGGAAAAAGGATGTAAAGAGGAAGATAATTTAGTTTTAGACATGGCCTTACCTTTCATAGCTAGGCCTCAAGGCTAAAAAAAATCAACTAATATATTTACTTTAATACATAGACATAAACAGTAATAAAAAAGGATTAAAAACTACAAAATTAGATAGTGGGACAGTGTGGGGTGCCAATACCATATCTGAACTTACCAGGCGTGTGCTTATCAGGAACACTGAAGTCACAACCGTCGTTAGACAGATGGTGTGTCCAGGTCCCGCCTGCCTAGCCCGCAAGGCCAATTAGTGACTGCTTTCCAATTTTTAAAATTTCTAACCAAATGCCACACCTGCTAAGAGTACATTCCCCCAGATGGCATTCGAAGTGAGAAAAACGTTTCTTGCTCTTCCAGTAGCTTGTGGATTCTTTCCGTTTATTTCTTTCTGCTAACAAATGATCATTATTACACATAGGCCTGAGGGCCAGCTTACACGAGAGTACTCACGCAGCGTGATCGTCCACAGTACCCGATGCCGTGGTACAGAGAGAGCGACACGATGCCTGGGGAGAAAACAGCATTAGAAGGGCAGCCTCTCCCTTGAGAGTTGAATGTGGTCCTTAAGGCCAGCAATTCAATCTTTTAAAAAGCACATCTCAGTTCTAATCCATCAAGCCTTCATTTCCAATGGCAATAGCTTTCCCTCGGCACTCAAGAAATCAGAAACTAGAGTCCTGAACACAGAAAGTCAATACAGTATTTTCTACTAGTTGTCTTGGTCACACACACCTACTCAGAACTTTGTGTCAGCAGGAAACCTGATATTCCAGCATATCTTACGGTGGAAACACCACCTTTCAGTCCAGTCAGTCTCATTAAATGGAAAAGATGTGGTTTGCAGCCAGGACTACAGAAATAAGGGTCCTAATAAAGTTGAGAAAAATCAAAAACAGACAGTAGCCTCTTGTGTGTTTTCCAGCCTCTAATCTCTGGTTATTTGGGGATGTCAGTGTCCAGGGCTTACTGACCAGAATTGAAGCTGCAGTCCACAGAGGCTCTGATCTTAGTTACTTAGATTAGCAAGGGGCCTCGCAGATATCATTGGTCAATAAAAGGGTCTGAAACCATGGACAACTCCAATCTTGTGTTTTTCATTAGCGAAGAAGCATTGTGTAAAGTGAAAGGACAACTCATTAAAATACCTGAGTCATTCATGTACAATGAAATGAAGACCTTTTCTTTTCTTTTTCCAAAAAAATTTTCCAGGAGCAGCAGATGGCGTAAGGGTTATGTCACCAGATTCCCAGATAGTCACCTGCAGTTCAAGTCCCAGACCCAGCAGCTTAAACTCACACCAGTGTGTGCACATGTGTGCCCAAAATCCCAAGAGGAGACTGGAGGAGAAGGAATGGCGGCGGTGCCATCCCCTCGAGGGGGTGACTTCTCGCTTTCTGTCTGTCTCTCTAGCAAGTGCGCACACCCTATAGCAAAAAATTTCTTAAAAGAAAAAAATGTCCAAGATGCTCACAGAAATTGGTTCAGGGAATATCCAAATTTCCATAAAACCAGAAAAATTCTGTTTTATACTCACACATTCCAAGAGCTGAATGGCCCATGTTATTCCGGCATGGTGGGGTTTGTGTCTTAACCCACCAGCGTGTGGATAGTGTGGATAGTGAGGTCACCAGGGTGGCTTCTGGACTAACTCACCCACCCCAACCCCATCACCAAGTCCTGAGGCACGGAAGGCATAGAGGGCTTTTGACTCTCCTCTCCTATCAAGTAGAGCATCTGCAGAGCTAGGCTGCCCTCCCATGAACCTGGAGGAGGACAGGCAATGAGGTTTACACGGGCAGCTCTCAGTGGTGATGATTGCAGGTTCTTCACCAACATCCCGCCTGTGGTGTATTATATGGCAAGTTCCAAATCGGTTCAATCCTTATTTAAAAATTTAATATGAAATGTCTTTATAGTTGGGTTGAAAATTAATCTTCTTTGTATATATTATCACAGCACAGGCCTCTGACAAGAAGACTGAACTGGTATATGTTGATATGTAACAGAATATCATAAAGTAAAATGAACAGGGGCCAAGCAGTGGCCCATAGATAACACAACTGGGCCCCCCGGGATGGGTCCTGAGTTCCTGTCCTGGAACTTGTGTGGGCATGTGTGTGCACACAGCTGTGATCCAGCTGAGTGAGATGCAGGGTGGCCTGCAGCCTGGGGACCCTGGTGGGAGTCTCTTTCTGTCTCTCTCTCTCTCATGAAAGAAAGGAATAAATAAAATTTGAAGGAAAAAATCAAAATGTACAAAGTAATGATATTACATGTGGTATCCCTTTAAGATTAGTTTTGATCACTTCATTGGACATGCAATTCCAAAGTCACCTGTTACAGCTGCACGTTTAAATTTTCTCAAGCGCCCAGGCTAAGCTCCTGCTTTCTGCTCCGCTAACACACACAGTGACTCCTGCTGAGCAGCATTCCTTAACCCTCTCGTTCACACCCCGTTCTAGGAATTTCACAGGACTGGTTGCACAGCACTGCCCCCGAACTGCTACGGGACGTAGGCATGACATTTTCACTTCGCCACAGTCCTCTGCTGTACCCCCCTCAGGACTGAGCATGGCCTGGGAAAGCAGGCGGTGGACAGATGAATAAGGCAACAAAACACCAGATGGAAAAGGAATCCATCCTGTGGCCAGAGGAGGAACTACCTAGCAATAGCACGGGTCATTCCTGGTCCAGGCGCCGGTGGGTGGGTTCGACTTCCCTTTACTGTAATACGGCCCCCAGGAGCCTCTGAGCAGGCAGGAGTGAGCCAGGAGGCGGGCCTGCTTAGAGGAGTAGGCATCGCTGCTTACAGAGGCGAACAAGCCCGCTCAGTCGCCTGGTCAGAGGGTGTGCTGAGCACGGTCCTATCTGTCAGAGCACCAGCTTGTGGTTTTCAGAAAGGACAAATGGGTGTGTGTGCTCAACTGTGGCATACCCACCCAGAGCGAACTGAAATTGCCGGGCAGGGGCACACCCACGCCCTGATTATAATCTGTCATGGGCTGCTCACTGTAGTTTGAGCCCAAGTCAGTTATTTGCAAACCCGTCTGGAAAGAAGGAAGGCCTTAGTGCGTCGCTGTATCCAGGCCTGTGTCACGGCAGCAGAGATGGCACTGGCCAGGAAGAGGCGCCAGAGGGCACTGACGGGAGCCCTGCAAACGCCCTGGCCTCGGCATGCTCTCGGGTAAAGTGGGAACCACACCACCAGCACCGTCTCCCTCGCAGAATTACGAGCTGAGGATAGAGAAAACCAGCCCACGAGTATCTTACTGAGTCCTTCGGTTCCTTGCAGTGTGGACCCAGTAGGGGGCATGAAGACGGATGAGAGAGCATCCCCCCTGGAGTATCCACAGTAGATTTTGGACGAAATGAGTCTAAAGTCCGTGAAATAGTAAACCATTGGTAGGATCTGCATGAGCACTCAGTGACGGAATCTGGCCTGTCATTTCTCTAAGATTTCACAGGCAAGGACTGGGCCAGTTTCTGAAAGAAGAGGAGGCTTTTGGGGGGCAAAAGGGACAAAAGAAGGGAAGGACAGTTTGTCCATGGAGAGTGGAAGCCAGGAGCAGGACTCACTCAAGGCCATGAAGTGACTGCACAGAAGTCCAGAGGAGTAGGGGGGAAACGGCATAGAGAGGGTCAGCAGGTTAAGGCAACAGTGAAATCCGCTGACGGAGGCCTTTAGAAAGAAAGAGAAGGGCCAGCATATGGCGTAGTGGTTATGTCACGGGACTCCCACGTCGTCGATCGTGGTTCGAAATGAACCTGGCGGCTAGACACTCATGTGAGGTGCATGTACATGCATGTCCAAGGTCCAGGGAGGAAAAGGGATTCTGGTGTGGCCATGCCCCCTGGGGGTGTGATTTCTCACTTTCCTTCCCATTGTGTCTGTCTCTCTCTCCCCTGCAAGTGCACATGCCCTAAGGAAAAAAACAAGAAAGAAAGAAAGAAAGAAAGAAAGAGAGAGAGAGAGAGAGAGAGAGAGAGAGAGAGAGAGAAAGAAAGAAGAGAAGAGAAGAGAAGAGAAGAGAAGAGAAGAGAAGAGAAGAGAAGAGAAGAGAAGAAAAAGAAAGAGAAATAAGGGCCCATGGGCTTTTCAAACAGCAGCAACTTAGCATTTAAGGAGAATTACCCTGTCAACAGTGTGTAGTGTGGTCAGAGCTAAGAAGGGAGAAAGTAGGAGGAAAATAACATGAAAAACCACTGAGTATCCACGCTTCATAGTGGTAATAGTGAAAAACGGAGAAATACAGAGATACTATAAAGAAAAAAAACTGAGGGGCTAGACAGTGCACCACATTGAAATGTGACACTATACAAAGCTGAGTCACGTGGGAAGGTTGCAGGTTCGAGTCCACAGACCTCCCTGAGTATGCAGGCACTCGTGCCCATGATCGGGGCTGGTGGAAGCTGGGAGCGGATCTCAGCATCAAGACCCTGTTGGGGTGCTCTCTCTCTAGCACTATATCTCTCTCTTGTCTCTTTAGCTCACGGAAGAAATAAATAAAACTTTAAGAAAGACACAGAAAAGACTGCATGAGTAACTATAGAATAGAGAGATACGTTCGCCCTCATTCAAGTTTTGGAGTCTGGGTAATTGCGACACCCACTCTGTTTGGAAGATAGCGTACCCTGACGTTTAGCTTGGCTCGGCTGTACTGGGGGTCAGGGCACTTCACATGAATGAGGAGACTATTTCCTCGCCGAGCCAAGTGTGTTTTTTTATGCCTTCTGTCTTGGTTTCACCTCAACTCCTGCTCTCTAGGCTTACAAGACATGCTCAGTGCTGTATCTTGCTTTTTTGACCGGCGGATCTTTCCTAAAGCTTGGGAAGTAGAACCATGTGTAGAATTCATTAGTACTTATTTGAACACTACACTTTTTCCTGAAGTTTGGAAAGACACACTTCCAGCTCAGTCCACTAGATGGCAGACAATAACTGCTTTCTTCCCATCCCATTAGAAGACTGTCATGGGGGTCCGGTACTGAGACTAGGCACCATGGCTCCTGCATTTCTGCCCGCCCTCTGACTCCACGGAAGGAAACACAGACTTCTATGGCTAACAGCTATCTGCATTCCGCTGAAAAAGTGGGGGAAGAATGTTCAGACTACTAAAACAGGGTATCTGTACTTTCACCTTTTCTTATGATCTTTTTGGAATTTTCTGATTGAGCGTACGTCTTGTGTCTGGCCCAGGTAAGGAATGGTGGAGGGAACAGATCATGGCAGTGCGAGTCAAGGTGCTATAAAGTCAGGCAGCATTGATGGGATGCATTAATTTGTCATTTATTGTTTATTTTGGCAGGTCAGGGTTAAGGGGAGTTGAGGTGGAAGGGCAGAGGAAGTGAGGTATGATCAGGACCAATAAACAGCAGAGGTCACTCTGAAAACCACCCAGCCTTGGGACTAGCAGGTGGCATGGTGGTTAAGGCGCTGGGTGCTCCCACATGGCTCACGCGGTTCCAGTCCTGGACCTGGTGGCTTGCTCTCTCACCTTCTGTGTGTGTGTGTGTGTGTGTGTGTGTGTGTATGTGTGTGTATCTCCCTAGTCAAATTAAAAATGAATGAATGAATAAATAAAGTTAAATAAATAATTAAAAAAAAAAAAAAAAACACCCAACCTTTGCCCTCCTTTCAGAAATACCGGGACACCCCCGAGGTGACAGGCGTTGCTGAAAGCTACTTTAGGCAGTATCTAGTTTATCTGAATAGGAAGGTGCAATTAAAACTGCAACAGGCTGACAGAGGACTTCAGACCTGACTAAGGCATTTAGGAGCCTTGAGACGGATGTACTATAGGTTGCAACCAACATGCCTTGAAGGTCTATTTTGTTTAGCGCTAGATGAGTCCTTTGCATTGCTGTGAATAACGATCACATCCATCCCAAATCTACTGAGCCCTGTGAAAGTTTTGCATATGTTAAAATATTCTAACAATGTAAAATATCCTCTTACCAGTTTTCTAACTAGAAAGTAAAATAGGTATTATTTTATTTAAATATGAAATTTGGGTGAAATCTGTATTTGCAATTCCCTTGGTAAGCTCTCTACTGTTTGTAGATAACTACTTTAAAGATTTGCGTGTTTTTTTTCCCACTCCAAAAACAAAACAAAACAAACAAACAAAAAAATACAGCGATTGAAAGCTATTTAGATTACATTAAAAAGTTTTTTATTTCTACATTTTCTTATCTCTCTGGCTATTCTGGTTAATGTAGAGTTTTTTAATCATCAACCTCTCTACTCGGACCTTATTTCTAGTAATGTTTCCGCACAATAGGATATATGGGGGTGGGGTGGCCAATAAATTCATGGAAAATGTGCATTATGAGAAAACTGTGCATGAATTTCATTAGGCTTTTTTGCACCAAAATAAATTCATACTTAAAATTTGTTCTTCTACAAACTTTCTTTCTTTCTTTTTTTGAAGAGGTATTTGCTATAGGGCGCATGCGCTTGCCAGAAAGACACGGGGGGGGGGGGGGGGGTGGGTGGGTGGGGGGGGGGGTTGGGGGGGGTGGGGGATGGCCACACTGCAATCCCTTCTCCTCCATTCTCCTCTCAGGATCTTGGGCACGCACGCATACGCGCCCGGGGTGAGTTTAAGCCACTGGGTCCGGGACGCAAACCGCGGTGGACTACATGGGAGTCCAGCGACATAGCCGTTATGCTAACTGCTGGTCCCTACGAAGTTTCTGAAGCCCCCGGTGCAGGCACCTGCTCTCCCGCCCCTTGAACTTCGTTTTCCTTGCTCAGTATGTCCGGCAAGTGAAATGACTCTTACGTGAGAGCAGGTGGTGTTTGCCCTAGGAAAGGAACCCTAAAATGCAGCAGCAATTTGACATCCGAGTCATGTGATTTAGGTGACTTTGTGCAGGTCATTCATCTGAGCCTCGCTTGCCTGGTGGGTAAAAGGACAAAGGGACCTGCCCAGGCCGCCCAGGGCTCGGCAGAGAATGCCCAGAGCAGAGCGGCGGGGCTCTGGTTAAGGCCAAGCGCGACACGTTGCAGCAGCGCGTCCATGCCGGGACCAGCGCCGAGGCCGGCACAGGCTCTGGCCTGCGGTGCAGGCGGAGGCTCCGGCTCCCTCTCCTGGCTCATCGCCGCGTCACCGCCGCCCAGGTCCCCTCCTCCCGGCCCAGCGCCCAGCGCCCGGGCCGGACTGGCACGAGCCCAGGAGGACACGCGCGCGCCACGCACGGGTCCGGAGCGAAGAGCGAACCCACGCGGGGACCGCGCAACCGCTGCTAAAAACAGGGCTTTCTCCTGGGAGCCCAGAGCGCCTGTGGCCAGCAGCGTCACAGAGGTTTTGATAGCGTGATTCCACTCCAGTTTTCCTGGGGAGCCCGGCGGGTCGGAGCCCAGCAGTATTACCATATATAGAGAGAACACGGCCTGCCGGGGCAGAACGCCAGGAGCAGCCTGAGTCAGTCGCCTTAGGCAGGAGTGACTTTGCAGGTCAGGACGAAAGCTGCCCTCCAGCAGACGTTGTTACTAACTTGCTGCTTCGCGGATGATTCAGAAGAGGTCAGAAAGGGAAGTGCCGCCAGGGCCAGCCACCGCAGACATCTGTTTGGGTGAGCCCTCGTTAAGCAGTTGCGGAAATTCTGGAGAACTGAGAGGAGAGCCCTTTCTCAGCTGTAGAAAACGACGTGCTCCTACCGCTCCTTCCAGCTTTAAGTATGCTAAGTAGAAACCGTCTAGCTTAGGATCCAGGAGAAAAAGCTCTGTCCTAAAGCGTTGCTGTAAATTCAGAAGTAATGCAAATATTGGGGCTGGCAAGTGGTTAAAGGCGCTGGACTCCCACATGGCAAACTATGGTTCAAGTCTCGGACTTGGTGGCTTGCTTTCTCACTTCCTCTCTCTCTGTCTGTCTCTCTCTGATCAAACTGGAAAATAATAATGGTAATAATAATAAATAAAGTTAAATAAAATAATTCTTTTTTAAAAAAGTAATGCAAATATCGACCCCGACAAAAGGCAGCCTGGGTAAATCGAAATCATCATTTAAGTGCATGGTCATTGCTTTGATGTTGGTGACGTAACAGTCACTAGCAGACCCAGACAGAATGTTGAGGAACTTGGACCAGACTGATTTCAAGAGGAGGGGAAAAGCCGAAGCTTTTGCCTCTATCCCTAACCCTTCCTTTCTGCTGGCTTGGACACAAACTCACACTACCTCACTTTTCCCCCCATAAAAGGATCACAACATCTGTTTCTACTTAGTTTTCAGCGCTCTGTTTAAATGTTCTGTGATTATACCCACACAAGCTTTTGAACCTCTTGGGGAAAAAAAATACTCCAATTAAAAAAAAAAAAAAAAAAACCTTTTCTTATTGACTATCATCTAATAACCAATACACAATTATGTATGTAATATATAAGAATATATAAGTACATTTGTAACATGGGAATTTAAACACTTCAAAATAGCTGGCATGAGCCCATTGTGGGTTTATTCTGATTCTATAAAAATATCAAAACAAAACAAGAAAGACAGAGAAGTTTCAACCCTATATAATCAATCAGGAAAATACTTTTTTTTTTTTTTTTTGGAGAAGCTTTTGCTACAGGGCGTGTGCACTTGCCAGAGAGACAGAAAGCGAGAAATCACCCCCAGGGAGGATGGCCACACCGCAATCCCTTCTCCATTCTCCTCTTGGGATCTTGGGCATGCACGCGCACACACACCCAGTGTGACTTTAAGCCACCAGGTCCAGGACTTGAACAGCGGTCAACTACATGGGAATCCAGCGACATAGCCGTTATGCCAGCTCCTGGTCCCAATACCTTTTATGACACTGCTAAGACTAAATAAAGAATGTGAGATTAAAAAAAAACTATAATTACACGGTGACCTTATCTTTGCATGCAAAAAAAAATGTACTTTACCACTAAATAGCCTATCTTTCATTTTTCTAATAAAAAAGAACATTCTCATTGTGGAAAATCCAAATGATACACTAAGGCAAAAAGAAAAATGTGAATATCTCTTATGGTCTTACACTCTCCAGAGACCACAGAGACCACCTCCTACCAGACCTTTCTCTTAGGATACACACACACACACACACACACACACACACAGAGTCATCGTATAGATGATGTTCTACAATGTACTTTCTTCACTTAATGTCTTTTATGTAACTGCAGATTAGTATGTACAGATCAAACCCATTCTTTCTATCAACTGTAACCAAGATTTCTTTAACCTATCTCTTGATGAAATCTTACACGGTACTTCCCAATTGAAGAAAACGCTGTAGAGAATGTCATTGAAATCTTGCGTACGTATGAGCAAATGTTTACTGAGAGGAATTTCTGGGTCAAAGTCTATACTGCACTGTATGAGTGCCCATTTCCTGTGTTGTGGTCCTCATTGTGCTGCTGGAACTCTTTTTGTTAAGATGTGTTTCAAGGTTGAACAGCTTAACCATTATATTATTATGATCAAGAACCCCCCCAACTGTATCATCAGATTCAGCCAATCCGCTCTCTTTCCCACGGGCTTCCCTCAGCAGGCAAGTGGGAAACAGCCTTCACTTACCATGGGTTACAAAGCACCTAAATACTGAGCTCTGGAACAGCTTGTACGCAGGATATATGGTCAACCTGAGGGGTGGGAGGTGACTCCCACTCCCCTTCCGCCCCATTCTGAATCTTGGCATTCTCACTTGAGATTGCTATCTGACCCCTAAGCAATGGTGAGCATGCTCAGTAGTGCTCACAGGGACAAAGACCAGACAGGGCCTCCTCAGGCTGGGCTGCAGTTCCAGTGTGTCTTTGCCAAAAGTCTGGCGTTGACTTAACTGCCAATGTGGTAGTATTGAGAGGCTGGCCTTTAAAAGGTGCTTAGGTCAGAAGGACTCCTCCCTCCTGAGTGAGATTAAGGCCTTCATATAAGAGGCTTCACATGGCGTGGGTCTCTCCTGCTCATCTGCCTTCCACAGCGTAACCCCCATGGAGGATACAATAGCAAGGCGCCATCTTGGAAACGGGGAAGAGCCCTCACCAGACATCTGAACCTGAGGGTGCCTTGATTTAAAACTTTCCAGCCTCCAGAACTCTGATAAAATAAGTTCCTGTTTATAAATTACCCAGACTATAAGATTTTGTTACAGAAATACAAGTGGGCTAAGGCAGGTCCTGAATCAGTTTACCTACCAGACACAGAAAAAAGAAGAGAGAGAATCAACCCTGAGTTCATCCCCGTGAACACCCTCTACTTCATTAGGCCCACAAGCCCCTCTCCTGGCCCAAGGAAGGCTGGCAGGAAGGACATGGCAGAAATTTCTCCCCTTCTACCGATGTTTTGTTTTCCCCCTTTTATTTGTCTCTCATTAGACCAGTTTTCTTATCTTCTTTTTATTCTTCATTGACTAGGCATTCTATATTATTTTAATTCTGCTAGTGGTGACTACTAGATTTTAACGAAGAAATGTGAACCTGTGTTTCCCCATCAAAACCCAACATCCAACTGTATTCTCCACCACCACCCCCGTCCCTCCCTCCATCTTTTCTGCCCCTGGGTTTCATTGAATAATCTGCCTAATTTTTCAGATGCTTTAGTAATTATTTTCCCACAACAGGCTTCTACTTTAAGATTTTTATTTATTTTTTTAAGAGAGATTTTTGCTATAGGACGAGTGCACTCACTGGAGAGACAGAGACAGAGAGCAAGAAATCACGCTCCTCCCCAGGGGGATGGCCATTCCACAATCCCTTCTCTTCCAATCTCTTCTTGGGATTTGGGGCACATATGCGCACGCCCACATGTCCAGCATGAGTTTTAACCCACCAGGTCGGGAGCAGGAACCACGGTCCACTTCATGGAAGTCCAGCAATGTAACCGTTACTCCATCTGCTGGTCCCTAAGATTATGTTTAAGTGCATGATACTTCATTTATCAAAATGTATTTTGTTTTCATTCTGTCTCATTGAATTTTACTGCTATTTCTCCTTCCTGTATATTGTTTTCCCCTTTCTTATGATTGTCACTGTTTTCACTTAACTAGTCTTTTCGCAAGTGGTTATCTACAGAGTGAGCATCGTTGGTACAGTCCTACATTCTGAGTCTTCGAATATCTAGAATTTTGAGCTGCAATCCTCTTCCTTGTTATAACTAAGGTAAAATCTCAGCCTCTTCACAGTTTTTGACATGAGAAGTGGATTTTTTGGAAAACAACACCATCATAAATTGTTGAACTTTTTCAATCTGCAGACATAACAATCCTTTCTTTGACTCTAAAAAAATTATGTTTTATGATTTGATTGTTCACTTCCCCATTACATCCTTTAATTGAATCTACAACTCTGATTATTTGTAATTAGACGTCCATATCTGTTCTTTCAGATACGTATCTGTTTTCATGATGTTTGTCTTTTGTGTGCGCACTGCCAGTGTTTGAAATTGTCGTATGTTATTTAGATTTTTATCTTGGCAATTATGGTTTAAATTGTATTTTATTTTTATTTATTTTCTTTTATTTTGCTGTATAGGATGTATACACTTGACAGAGGCAGGGTGCGTAGGAGAAATCACCCCTCAGGGAAATGGACACACTGCAATCCCCCCTCCTCCATTCTCCTCTTGGGATTTTGGTCACATATGCACACATGCTCAGCATGGTCCTCAAGTGGCCAGGTCAGGACTCAAACCACAAAGTCAGCCATACAGAATCCAGTGCCTTAACCACTATGCCACCTGCTGGCCCTGTTTAAATTTTTATTGTAATTTTTGGTTTATAAATAATCATTGTACAACTCGACAGGGTACAGTATGGATTTATTTCTTTTAATTTGTTTTAAGGTATGTATCCTTGCAGGAAATAGAGAGAAAAAGAGAAAGCACCCCACAGTGGGCATGGCCATACCACACTCGCTTCTCCTCCATTCTAATCTCAGGATTTTGGACAAGCATGCATGTACATAGTCAGCATGCTTTCCAGGTCACCGGGTCCAGGACTCAAACTGTGCAGTCAGCCACACCACACCACACCGCACCATTGCCTGGCTCATGGATATTTAAAGCACTCACACAGTACATAACAATCAAATGAGAGGTGTGTGCATCCTTGGGTTCGGTAATCATTTTCTTCTGACCCCTTCACCCTCTTTAAAGTATTTTTGAACAAATTATTTTTTGTTTCTAGAGTGTTTCTTTTTCAAGAAGCTTGTTTTTTAAGTGACGTTTATCCTCTCAAATCTCATTGTGAAAATGAATTAAGTTGTTTCTTCCAAACTCCCTCCTGGTTTTTGTTTTGGAGAAGTTCACGTGCTCTGAGTGGTAACTCTGGTGGCCTCCTTTTGACCATAGGAATCTACAGACATGGCTTGAAATTTTTGTTGTGTAGCTTATTCAGTATGAGTAGCTGAAACGAATATCTTTAGTTCTTACATAGCTCTGGTTCTGACATTTCCCCAGAGGAAGCTGTGAGAGCTGACAGGAGTGATCGAGCCTTTTCTTGGACGGGCGGGTGGTGTGGACAGTCAGCAGATGGAGGTAGTCCCCTTCCAGGGGTGGCAATCCTCTTCACGAGCCCAGGCAGCAAGGGCCCAGCGTGACAGCTCTCACTGGGTCTGCTCTCTGGCTGCCCGGGAAGACTGGGACTGGTGAAAGGAACCCCTCCAACAAGATTCTGACCATGGGGACCAGAAGTTAGCGTAATGGCTATGTTGCTGGACTCCCATGTGGTCGACCGCGGTTCAAGTCCCGGACCTGGTGGCTTAAACTCACGCCGGGCGTGTGTGCGTGCATGTGTGCCCAAGATCCCAAGAGGAGAATGGAGGAGAAGGAATTGCGGCGTGGCCATCCCTCCTGGGGGGTGATTTCTTGCTTTCTGTCTCTGTCTTTCTGGCGAGTGCACACGTCCTAGAGCAAAAACCTCTCCAAAAAAAAAAGACTCTGACCATAGAATCCAAGGACTTCCCCTGTGCAACATCTGTATTTGTTTTCTGCTGCTGTGTTATAAGTTATCACAAACTTAATAGTTTAAGACAAAACACAAGGGCCAGATGATAGTGTAGCAGTAACACAATGCTATATGAGCCTGGCCCATCCGAGAAGGTTCTGGGTTCATGTCGAGAGATCTGCCTGAACACTCCTGACACACATGTGCCGTGGGCTGGGCTTGGTTATGTCAGCATCCGCCCCAGGGCTTGGCTCTATCTAAGGAGGAAGCGGAAAGAATGAGACAAAGACACAGAGTAACAGCGGACACAGGCAGCCTGAGCCTAGGTGGCCCAAGCAACTTGTGCCGCCCAGACAAACTGGGCACCTTTATTTACAGGGCAAAGCGACATTGCACATGTGTGTCTCATGACGTTCCATAGATATGTTGATGTGTTACAGACAATAAAAAGCAGGTAACAAATCTATACGGGCTTAGACATACTGGGCCAGGTGTATCCCTTGGTGATAATCCCATCAAGAGGAAATCCCATCATCTTCCTTTCTAATGGAGAGGCCTAGCTGCAGGCGTGGGGAAGAAACATGAGGCTAGAGGATCTCTCCATTAGGTGGGCACCACCACGCCCAGAGAAGGCTGAAGAATCTCACAGATGCAGAGCGGGGATTGGACTTTGCTAATTGGGGGTCAAGATGTTTCCTGAATTCCATCAGAAGTGTCTGTTGGAACGCCCCTAGCAATTTCCACCCTTTGCTCTGCCTGCAGCCAGGGTCAAGGAAAGGACAAGTTGCAAGGTTCTGTCAAAGCCCAAAGGGACAGGTGGTGTTTGCTCAGAGCATGTCCCCACTCCTCAGGGTCTCTCTCCAAACATGTCCCTACAGGTTGAAGGTAGGAATGGACTGAAGCAGGGAGACTCTGTCAGGGGCGCCTGTCTTTCTGTCTTGCTCATGAAAGGTTTTTTTTTTTTTCATGGGGTGCTCACACACACGTATACACCTTCATTATCTTAGAGTTTCTGTGGATTAAAGCCAGGTGCAGCTTAGTCAAGATGCTGGCCATGGCTGCTGGCTACAGTTCTCATATGGTCCCTGGGTCCTCTTTCAAGATCATTCAGGTTTGGGCAGAATTCCGCTCCTCGCAGCTGGGTGACCGGTCTCTGTTTTCTTGCTGGGAACCACTCGCGGTTCCTAACAGACAGGGGCAGGCTCTTGCCATGTGACCCCCAAAAGCAGCTGGCAGTGGGGCTGTTTTGCTCTCTTCCTGGTGAGTCTTACAGAACATAGTGCAGTGAGGGCAGTGACTATGCCACTGAATTTACCATGTGATGTGATCCAACCAGCAGAGCCACTCTCCCATCAAATCCAAAGACCCCCTCCACAGACACCTGCAGGAGTCTCAGGGACTTTCTTTGAATTCTGCCTTTCATAATCTCAGATATGTCAGCACTTTCCAGCTTCCAACAGCAGAATGAAGTCTCTCCTATATTAGCCATGAGGGAAGGGACAAGGTTGTCAAGGAGCATGCTTAAGATGCCACAGTGAGGACCAGCAGGCGGCATGGTGGTTAAGGGCACTGGACTCCCATGTGGCCGACTGCAGTTCACATTCCAGACCTGGTGACTTGCTTTCTACTCTCTCTCTCTCTCTCTCCCTCTCTCTCTCTCTCTACTATGTCCCTCTCTGGTCAGATTTAAATAAAAAGGTTAAATAAAATGATTTTTTAAAAAGATGCCACATTAAATTATTCAAAAATAATTAAAACTTTCTTTTAATGAATTAATTAGAATATAGCAAATGCAAGATAATGCCTTCAAGGTTGTTTTTACCTTTCAAAAGTGTTCTTCCAACAAATAAACTAATCTGAAAAATAAAAAAAGCAACTTTGTAAATTGAAGCAGTGTATTTTAATTAATAGAGTTTATTTTTTTAGAGTAGGTTTAGGCTTATAGAAAAATCGAACATGAGGTAGAGAGCATTCCCATATGAATCAGCTGTGTGACCCTGTCAAATATGAGCTGTCTGGACAGCTTTATCATGAGGTTAGAGTGTAACAGAGCCTCTGTTTCTGAAGACAGGTTCATCTGACATCCTGGGCATTCGAAATTGGTTACTAGAGAGAATATGTTTCTCTCTGGGAAGGGAATTTAAAAAATATATATATTTTATTTAACTTTATTTATGTAATTATTTTAATTTGACTAGAGAGGGACAAAGAGAGAAAGAGAGTTAGAAAGCAAGCTGCCAGGTCCAGGACCCAAACCACGGTCAGCCATATGAGAGTCCAGCACCTGTAACCACCATGCCACCTGCCAGCCCCCGAAAGGGAATTTTAAGACAGAGTAGTTTCGATGTTATAGCATGGCCCAGACCAAAGCCCAGTGATACAGAAAGAAAATACTTTTCCAGATGTAAAATGATCTGGAAGACTTTCTGCTAAAGGTACCATGGGAAGAATAAGTAGACAAGCCACGGACCAGGAGAAAATATTTGCAAAAGACATATCTGATAAAGGACTGCTATCCGAAATATGTACACAGAGAACTCTTAAAACCCAATAATGAGAGCAAACAACTCCATTTTAAAAATGGAATCTGAAGCGCCCTCACCAAAGAAGTGATGTGGAAGGTGAATAAGCAGATTAAAAGATGTCAATACCCAATGTCATTAGGGGACTCACAGAGCCATACAATACGATGACCACGACATGCCTACTAGCATGATCAAAATCCAAGGACGGTCCCAGGGTCTGATGGTTAAAGGAGCCAGATTCCACAAGTCTGACCGTGGGTCAAGCCCTAGCCCCAAAGACTTGAAAAACACAGCAGGCATGACAGCAGGTGACATAGTGGTTAAGGTTCTGGATTCCTACATGGCTGAACGTGGTTCAAGTCCAGGACCTGGTGCCTTGAAAATCATACCGGGCACATGTGCATGCACGCCCAAAATCCCAGGAGAAGAATGGAGGAGAATGGATTGCAGTGTGGTCACCTGTTTCTCACTTTCCCTCTGTCTCTCTCACTCTGGCAAGTGCACACCTTCAATTGCAAAAATAAACTAAACAAAGAAACAAAAAACACGCCAGGCATGTGTGTGTATACCCAAAATCCTGGCAAGATGAAGGAGAAGGGACTATAGTGTGACCACACTCAAATGAGGAGTGTTTTTCTCCCTCTGTGTCTCTCTGTTTCTCTCTCTGGAGAGTACACATACCTTCTGCCAATTAAAAAAGAAGAAGAAGAATTCTTGAAATTAAAACCACAGACAGCAAATACTGGTAAGGATGTGAAGCAATACAAATTCTCTTTCATTGCTGATGGGAATGCAAAATGGTATGGCCCCTTTTGGAAAATGATTTGCCAGGCTCTTACACATCTAAACATGTTCTTGCCAAACTACACAGCATCACACTCTTTGGTATTTACCCAATGAATTGAAAACTCACGTCCACACAGAAATTAATGAACTATCAAGCCATGAAAAGACAGAGGAGCCTTAAACGCGTAGCTGCGTGAAGGCCCGGGTTGGAAAGGGCTGAACGCTGCAGGATTCCAGTTACATGACATTCTGATTGGGGGTATCCGGCATTAGGGGGAGGGACCAAGGAACTGACCGAGCATAGAGGATTTGGGGGACAATAAAACTGTTCTGTATGACACTATCATATGGAGACTGTACTCTCTGCTCAATTTTGCTGTGAACCTAAAATTGCTCTAAAAAATAGTCTACTAGAAAAATGTCTTAAGGGTCAGCCAAGTGGCATGGTAGTTAAGGTGGCTGGATCCAACATGACCAACAGCATAGTCTGAGTTCAGATCCAGAGGCTTGGAAAACATGCCATGCACATGGGCGTGCCTGCCCAAAATCCCAAGAGGAGACTGGAGGAGAAGGGGTTACATCATGGCCATCCCCCCTGAGGGGTGATACCTCTCTGTCTCCCTCTCTCTCCCCAAGGCAAGCGCACACTCCCTTTAGAAAAAAAAACTTAAGGAAAACGGATGTCCAAACTAGGAACCAAGACCAAAGCCAAGACCTGCAGGACTTGTGGAGAGCCAGTGTGGACGCAGTCGTAGCTGATGCTCAAAGTCCTACAGTCAGCATTTGTGGCTGGCACTCAATGCCTGAGCCCTGCACGCAGTGCTGACTGGAGCAGGCTCAGCGAAGCCCCTTCCCTCCCAGAGGGTTATGATGGGATCAGGACAGAGCAGTATTGATCTGGAGGAGACTCGTCCTTTCTGCTGTGAGAAGACAAATATTTGACAAAATCCCACTTGGAGTGAGAAACCACGGCAATGCTGACGTGCTCAGTTGTAAGGACTATCTTCTCTCGTGTGCAGAAATCGGGCAAATGGCCGTTGGAAGAACAGGAGAGCCAGGAGGAGGGCTTAGGGGGCTTGGGTGAATCCGAGAGTGTGGTGAAGGGAGCACTAAGGGGACGCGAGCACCCCGGGCTCCCGGGCGATCTCGGAATTGGGGAGTTTCCATTTTATTTTGGAGAAATAGTGTAATGTAATATCAACTCACACGTGATATTTCTGACCTGAGAATGCTTAAATTATTTCTATTTTTTTTTAAATAATGATTTGGTCAAGTCTTATGTTCTTTAATTGCTCTCTCTCTTTATATACATATACATACATATACATGTATATGTATGTATATATATGATTTGTAACTCAAGAATACACTTTGTGAAGGAGAGGGATTTAAGAAGTGATTCATCCATACTGGAGTTTATGCAAAAAACATAAATAGTTTGGTTGGCATTGTACCAAAGAACTTTACCTTATAAGGTATTTTCCCCAAAGGTCCCATCTACAACTCCAGAGAACAGATTGGAGGCATAAACTTACCTGACATACAGTACATAATCCCTGTGTGCTTCTGTTTTTTATGAGTATATTGGGATTCCACTACATCTGAATAGCCGTAACAAGATATGGCAAGGGAACCAGCAGTTAGCATAATGGCTATGTTGCTGGACTCCCACGTAGTCGACCGCGGTTCGCATCCTGGACCCGGTGGCTTAAAACTCACGCCGGGCGCGTGTGCATGCGTGCCCAAAATCCCGAGAGGAGAATGGAGGAGAAGGGATTGCGGCGTGACCATCCCCCCGGGGGGTGATTTCTCGTTTTCTGTCTCTCTGTCTCTGTCTGTCTGGCGAGCGCACGCGCCCTATAGCAAAAACCTCTCCAAAAAAAAAAAAAAAAAAAAAAAAGATATGGCAAGGATGTTCTCAACGGCAGCATACATAACGTGTCTGAGTTGCTTTAGCTCTGTTTTAACATTACTGGATTCTCATGCTCATTCGCTCCTTTTTTCTTCATCTTCTCACTCAGTTAAAAACAAATAAGACTGGAGGGACCAGCAGTTAGCGTAATGGCTATGTCACTGAACTCCCACATAGTTGACCATGGTTCGAGTCCCGGACCTGGTGGCTTAAACTCACGCCGGGCGCATGTGCATGTGTGCCCAAGATCCCGAGAGGAGAATGGAGGAGAAGGGATTGTGGCGTGGCCATCCACCCTGGGGGGTGATTTCTCGCTTTCTATCTCTCTGTCTCTCTCTGTCTGTCTGGGGAGCGCACGCGCCCTATAGCAAAAACCTCTCAAAAAAATAAAAACAAAAACAAATAAGACTGGAAGCTGCAGATGGCTGCTAACTAGTTGACTGGTTATGTCGTTGGACTCCCACATAGTTGACAGCAGTTCAAGCCCCAGACCCAGTGACTTCAAACTCATGCTGGGTGCGTGTGCGTGCGTGCCCAAGATCCCGAGAGGAGAATGGAGGAGAAGGGATTGCAGTGTGCCATCCCGCCTGGGGGGATGATTTCTTGCTTTCTGTCTCCCTGTTACCCTCTGTCTCTCCAGCGAGCACACGTGCCCTGCAGCAAAAATCTCTCAAAACAAAACAAAACAAAACAAAAAAACAAATTAGGCTACATTCATTAGAATGGCTATTATACTAAAAAAAAAAAAAAGGTAAATAATAAATGTCAGTTAGAATGTGGAAAAAAATGGTACACTTGCACATGTCTGATGAAAATGGAAGATGGTGTAGCCATGTTAAAAAAAGAGTGTGACAGTTCTTCGGAAAATTAAACAGAATTACCACAGATCCAGCCATCGCACTTCTGGCCCTCTCCCCACAGAACTGAAAGCAGGGACTTGAACAGACATCTGTGCACCCACGTGTGTGGCAGCACTATTCTCAATAGCCAAAAGGTAGAAACTGCCCGAATGTCCCTGGATAGACCGATAGATAAGAAACTGGCCTACACACACAGTGGCATGCAGTGAAATATTATTCAGCCTTAAAAGGGAGTGAAATTCTGAGAAGGACCGTATCACGAATGAACCTCGACAACATTTTATTAAGTGACATAGTCAGATCCCAAAGGACAAAGGTCCATCACTCTGCTCATGGAGTACCTGGAGTAGTCACGTCAGAGAGACGGACAGCAGAAGGGATTGTCAGGGACCAGAGGAGGGAGATGGGGAGCTACATTGCTGACATCGTTAAAGAAATGAAGTGAGAGTAGAGTTTGAGGTTGGGAAGCAGCAGCAGCTCTGCAGAGAGATGGGGTGGTCATGTTACAAACGCTGTGAAATGTACACCGACAAATACTTAAAATGGTAAGTTTTCAGTTTGACATATATAGATCACAATAAAAACAACTTGTAAAAGGAAAGAGCATTTGGGCAGTACGAGTGAAAGCCTGGCTCGCAGATCCAGATCTGACTGTTCTGGGGCACATATAATGTCTTATCCCTAGATGCTCTGCATCCTCCCTTCCAGGGCCTTAAAGACTGTGGTCATCACATCATTCATTCATTCATTCAACTAAAGTTTATAAAGCATGTACTATGTGTGTAAATTACCTTAAAGCTGTGGGATAGCTTGAAGACTACTGACTATGGGTCAGATGCAAAATTGACCGAAATCATCAGGGCTGAGAATGATCAAATTATTTCTTAAATGATTCTTGACTCAGAATGTCATGAAATATGAACACTGGCCTAGTAAATCAGCAAAGTAATATGTTTTTAAATAAAACTTAGGGATCACTAATATAATGAAATAAAATATTACAACTGGTACATAGCCTTCTTTTTCATTCTCCCAAGGACACGAGACACAGAGAGAGAAGGAATGGAGAAAGCCCCCCAGGGGGGATGGGCACACCACAACCACTCCTCCATCTCTCCCTCCCTTTGGGATTGCAGGCACGCACGCACATATGTCTCGCGTGATTTTCAACCACGCGGCTGACCATGTGCGATCTGGCTGCCTGAACCATCAAGCCACAGGCCCAGCCCAACGTAGCCCGCTTGGACGATCTCAGTGTTCATTACTGAGCCAAAACATGACACTGGGTACGGGACATGTGACTGCATTCCAAGCACGCGAGGTTCCTGAGATTCTCCTGAGCTTTTAGAAATCTAGAGAACACAGACTAAACATTCGTATCTATTTTAACCCATTTACTCTTTCTTAAAAATATTTATTTATTTATTTGTTTGTTTATTCATGAGAGAGACAATGCAAGGGCATGAGAGAGAAAGAGATCCTTTCTGGGTTCTGGTCATGCAGCGAACAAACCCCCCTCCAGTCCTCCAGCTCATTAATTCCCAGGCACTCTCTGATTACAGTGAGACCTACAACACATATTATCATTGTTTTCATTAAGGTGTTTTTTCAAAGAGTTTTTGCTATAGGGCATGTGTGCTCACTGGAGAGAGAGAGAGAGAGACAAAAACAGGGTAAGTGAGAAATCAGCCCACCCCAGCGGGGAGGGCTATGTCACAATCCCCTCTTCTCTTTTCTCCTCTAGGGGTTGTCAGCATGCATGCACACGTACCCAGCATGACTTTGAAGCTGCCGGGTCTGGCACTTGAACCGTGGTCGGCCATGTGGAAGTTCAGCACCTCAACCACTATGCTACCTCTGGCCCTCTTTATGATTTTCAAAGTTCTGAGCTGGAACTGAAAATTGAAGTATTTGCACTTTTATTCAGTTTTTTCAATCTGTAAAGCAATTGCAAGTTGAAAAGTCTACCTGTCAAAGTGGTTTGGTAACTATGGTGTAGTGTGAGCATGAACTCGAAGCCCCACACATCTGCTGGTCACGAGATATGCAACCTGGGAACAATCGAGTGTCCTCTCGATCTCTGTGTTGTGAGACATCGGAAAGTAAGGCTAAAAACGCCTAACAGGCCTAGTTTCCCAGAACACCATGTGCATAGGAGTTAAGCCTGTCTTTTTTTTTTTTTGGAGAGGTTTTTTTTTTTTTTTTTTTTTTTTTTTTTTTTTTTTTTTTTTTTGCCATAGGGCACGAGTGCTCGCCAGACAGACAGAGAGACAGAAAGCAAGAAATCACCCCCCCGGGGGGGATGGCTACGCCGCAATCCCTTCTCCTCCATTCTCCTCTCGGGATCTTGGGCACACATGCACACACGCCTGGCGTGAGTTTTAAGCCACCGGGTCCGAGACGTGAACCGCGGTCGACTACGTGGGAGTCCAGCGACATAGCCATTACGCTAACTGCTGGTCCCAAGCTTGTCTTTTTGAGACTGGTGTAGTAATAATTATCACCAAAACTGAATTATTTTTAAGTTAAATAAGACGGTGTGTGCATTTAATGCTATATATTAATAAATGGTAAAATGGTCAATAAGCCTAGATTGTTAAGTGATGTAGTGTTATTGATCAGAAAAGGAAAGAAAAGAAAAAGGCACAACCTACCAGGATCTCTTATCTGTGACTGGGCAGGAAGGCCTCAAGACATAAATACGCAGCTGCTCTGGGGCCAGCTGGTGGTGTGGTGGTAAAGGAGGCTGGCTCTCACATGGCCAACTTTGTGGTTCAAGTCCCAGACCCCAGCAGCTTGAAAAACGCTCCAGGTGTGTGTGTGTGTGTGTGTGTGTGTGTGTGTGTGTGTATGTGTGTGCGTGTGTGCGTGCATGCCTAAAATTCGGAAAGGAAAATGGAGGAAATGGAATTACAGCATGGCCATACACTCAAGGGATTATTTCTCACTTTCCTTCTTTTGCCCACTCAGGTGAGTGCACATGCCCTATCGAAAACAAACAAACAAACAAGAAAACAAAAAGAAATGCCTTCCTTCTCTTCCTTTCCTCCCTCACTTCCTTCCTTCCTTCCTTGGTTTCTTTCAGAAATAATCAACATTGTTAAATAAATGGAATAAGATTAAAGAGACAAGCTAATCAGAATAAATATGAGAGAAAAAAGTATTTTTAAAAAATAGCAAGTGATTAAGATGCCGGACTCTCACATATTCAACCGCAATTTGAGTCCCACAACAGGCGTGTGTGTGTGTGTGTGTGTGTGTGTGTGTGTATGCCCAAAAATCTAGAGAGGGGAATGGAGGAGAAGGGATTAAAACATGTCTATCTCTCCTGGAGGGTGATTTCTCACTTTCTCTATCTTTGTCTCTCTGGCAAGTGCACATGCCAGATAGTAAAAATATCTCTCTCTCAAAAAACTATATATATATATGTATGTATATACACACACACATATATATGTATACACACACATATACATATATATATATATATATATATATATATATATATATATATATATCAGCTGTTTTATTATCTCACCAATCAATTTTCCCTCCACAGTAAGAAATAACATAGTTTACCGGTAGCTCAAATTTATGATACCTCCATCTACTTACAGTTCAGTTTTCATTACTGCTTTTCTTAATCAGATTTACCTTTTAATTATGAAGTTTTAAAACCTTAAATTATTTTTTCTATTAAAATATTATTAGTTTAAAAAATTTTTTAAAACTCCGCATGCCAGGACCAGCAGATGGTATAATGGTTATGTCACTGGACTCCCACAGAGTCGACCATAGTTTGAGTCCCAAATCTGGCAGCTTAAAATTCATGTCAGGGGACCAGCAGTTAGCCTAATGGCTATGTCACTGGACTCCCATGTAGTCGACCGCGGTTCACGTCCCGGACCCAGTGGCTTAAAACTCACGCCGGGCACGTGTGCGTGTGTGCCCAAGATCCCAAGAGGATAACGGAGGAGAAGGGATTGCGGTGTGGCCATCCCCCCGGGGGGTGATTTCTTGCTTTCTGTCTCTCTCTCTCTGTCTGTCTGGTGAACGCATGCACCCTATAGCAAAAACCTCTCCAAAAAAAAAAAAAAAAAATTCATGCCAGGCATTGGGACCAGCAGTTGGCATATTGGCTATGTTGCTGGACTCCCATGTAGTCAATGGCGGTTCGAGTCCTGGACCCAGTGGCTTGAACTCACGCCGGGCGCATGTGTGTGCGTGTCCAAGATCCCGAGAGGAGAATGAAGGAGAAGGGATTGCGGCATGGCCATCTCCCTCGGGGGGGGGGGGGGGGGGGGTGATTTCTCACTTTCTGTCTCTCTGTCTCTCTCTGTCTTTCTGGTGAACACACGCGCCCTATAGCAAAAACCTCTCTAATAAATAAATAAATAAATAAGACTTAGTGATCCAGGGAAGGGATTGGCCAGCTAAGCCTGTGAACAAAATCTGACCAGCTTCTTGTTTCTTTCTTTCTTTTTTTTTTTTTTTTTTTGAGAGGTTTTAGCTATAGGGCACATGTGCTCGCCAGACAGACAGAGAGAGACATAGAGACAGAAAGCGAGAAATCACCCCCAGAGGGGATGGCCACGCCGCAATCCCTTCTCCTCCATTCTCCTCTCGGGATCTTGGGCACGCACGCACACACTTCCGGCGTGAGTTTTAAGCCACCGAGTCCGGGATGCAAACCGTGGTTGACTATGTGGGAGTCCAGCGACATAGCCGTTACGCTAACTGTTGGTTCCCCAGCTTCTTGTTTCTGAAATAAAGTTTTATTGGAGCACAGCCATGCTCATTTGTTTGCAAATCGTCCACAGCTGCCTTTGCACTGCAAGAGCAGCTGGGTAGCAGCAACAGAGGCCATATGGTGTGCAAGCCAAAAGTAATTACTATTTGGTCTTTTGTAGAAAAACAATGCCAAGTCCTGATCTAAGGACTAAATAGAGGAGAAAGAAAATAGAAGGTCTCCTTTCTGGCGGTACTGATATAATGAAAATATTCTAAAATATAAATAGTCTACACTGAGCTGGAAAACAGACACGCAGCCCCATGCTAATTAAAGCCTTCCATCTGAAGGTCACCCTGTGGTCGGTATTCTTCGCTGACAGGAAGTGTGAGTTAGGTTCCTCTGTGGGAAAAAAGAATTGGCTGTTTCCAGATTTACTTGGCAAAGTGATTTTATAATCACGGACAGTAATATGCAAACAATCATGACATAGAAATAACAAAATGATGCAAATCCTTTCAAAATTTTTTGGATGAGTTTTCGGACCATCTTGACCTTAATTATACTTTTATATCAAGAAGCTGCTTCTGTTGGACCTCGAGTTTGGAGACAGAGGACAAAAGGTGGGCAGTGGTATCACAACGCATACTCCCACATCCCCCTCCTCAGAGCTTTTATTTATTTATTTATTTTTAGAGAGAGGAATTTTTGCCATAGGGCGAGTGTGCTTGCCTGAGAGATGAGACAGAAAGCAAGAAATCACCGCCCCCCGTCCCCAGGGGGAATGGCCATGCCTCAATCTCTCCTCTTCCGTTTTTCTCTCAGGATTTTTGGGCACACATGCACACGCACCCTCTATGTTTCAAGCCACTAGGTGCAGGTCTCTAACTGCAATCACCCTGTGGGAGTCCAGCAACGTAACCATTACGCCAGCTGCTGGTCCCTATTTGCAGTCCTAAGACACCATTTCCTAAGGTAAGAAAAAATATTCCAGTATTCTCAGGGCTGGTAGGTGGCATGGTGGTTGAGGGCATTGGACTGCCACATGGCTGATTGCGGTTTGAGTCCTGGACCTGGTGGCTTGTTTTCTCACTTTCTTTCTCTCTCTCTCTCTTTCTTCCTCCCACCCTGGTCAAATAAAAATGAATGAATTGATAAATAAAATTAAATTTAAAAAATTATTTTAAAAAATTCTAGCATTCCCTATGACCGTAGCTGCATGTGCTATGTAATGCCATATTGACATGAAAATCACATATTTGTTAATTGTGCATGCTTTTGAGCTTGTTTCTATTTCTATGAAATGGAGACAATACTATCTGTTTTGAAGATTATTGTAATGATGAAAGAAAATTACGTATTTGTGAAGCCTTAGGCATGGAAGAGATGAAAAACACGAGAGTGGCCCTTCAGTCCATCCAGATCAGGAACATGGGTTGAGAGTTCATAAGCCTCACCCCCTCCTACACAGCCTGGACACGCTGGTTCTTCTGGAATTGATTCACTTGTTCCTCCCTTGGGAAGCCTTCCCTGACCACCCACCACTTTGCTAAGCTGAACTAGGTGCCAATTCTCAATGACCTTGCAGTCTCTGAGATTAGATTACAAGGTACCATTTATAACACTAACAGTGTTTAAGAACAGCATTCTAGGGGACCAGCAGGTGGCGTGGTGGTTAAGGCACTGGACATTCCCACATAGCTAACCAGGGTTCGAGTCCTGAATCTGGTGGCTTGCTTTCTCACTTCCTCTCTCTCTCACTCTCACCCTCCGTCTCTCTCTGGTCAAATTAAAAAATAAGCGAATGAATAAATAAAATAAATAATTATTTTAAAAAAGAACAGCATTCTACTTTATTCATAATAATAGATGTTCTTTATGAAAAATAGAGATGAATGTAATAAAGGCTCGAATCAGCTGTATTCCCACTCCTACAACCCAGAGATAATTCTTTTTTTCTTTGTCTCATTCCACACAGTAACTAAGAGACACCTAGACTTACTATTTAATTGACTAATCAATAAGGAATAATTAGCTCACATAAGAAGAAATCCAGAAATAAGGTGACTCCAGCCCACCTGGCTCAGTGGAAACAGGTGCCTTGCAAGGCTGGAAACCATAAGGCCAACAACAGGTTTGAATCCCTGGTTGGCTCAAAAACTTGACAAGTGCACCTAGGTGCCCAGGGTCGTGAGGAGCTGGTAGGCTGGGGAAGGAGACTGTGACCTGACTAGGTCCTGTCAACGGTGCTTTCCCTCTCTCTCTCTCTCGCTCACTGTTTCTATGTCTCTCAAGCACCGACATGCTCTCTATTATATATAAAAATATGAAAGTTAAAAAAAAAAGTCAGGCTCCAGTTTTACCAACAAGGAATTGGGGCAGAGGTTATTTTGATATTTCTTAAATAGCATTATGAAGATAAAATGGAAGTAAGTCAGTACTATCTAGACAATTAAAATCAGAGAGCAGGGCCAGCATAGCGTGGTGGTTGAGGCACTGAATTCGGACCCAGCCGGCCACGGTTTGAGTTCTGCATCTGGAAGCTTGCTTTCTCACTTCCCATCTCTCTCTCTCTGTCGGTCTCTCTCTGGCGAGTGCATGTGCCCTATAACAAATTTTTTAAAATTCCTTTTTTAAAAAAATCAGAGTAAGAGGCCAGATGATGACACCACAGCAGTACGTGATGCTCTGGGAGATAATCCCACCTGGAAGTGTTCTCGGTTCAAGGCCGGAGACCTTCCTGACGTTGCCAGGCTCACATCTGCTCATAACCTGAAGCTGGCTGACAGCCGTGGTACCCTGTGGCATCAGGACTATCAGGGTGCTCTCTGTCCTTGTCTCTTGTTCATGGAAAAAATATACAAGATTACAAAAAAAAAAATAAATAAGTGAGAAAATCCAGTAAACCTGCCTTGTGGAGAATTGCCTTGCAGGGTGTGGGCAGTTGGGGAACTGAAGCTTCACCCCTCCGACGTGGGCTGATCAGCAGCTCACTGGGCCAGCCGCCCAGGCCCTTCCATGGCTCTACGTGTTCCTGGTGTGTCAGCTCAGCCCTGCCTGTGTGGTGACTGCCATGGACTCACCAATGTTTAAGGAAGCAAGACCTTTGTTTCTTGTGTGTGTGTGTCTCTCTCCCTCTTTTTTTTAAGAGAGATTTTTGCTATAGGGCATGTGCGCTCACCGGAGAGAAAGAGAGACAGAAAGTGAGAAATCACCCCCCAGGGATGATGGCCATGTTGTAATCCCTTCTCCATTTCCCTGTCAGGATTTTGGGCACACACACACACACACCTGGTATGAGTTTTTAGTTGCTAGGTCCAGAACTCAAACTGCAGTTGATTAAGTGGGAGTCTAGTATGTAACTGCTATGCCATTGGCTGGTCCCTCTATGTCTCTCTTAAAGAGGAAAGAAAACTGGGACCAGCAGTTGGCATAATGGCTATGTCACTGAACTCCCATGCAGTTGACCGTGGTTCGAGTCCCAGACCCGGTGGCTTAAACTCACATTGGGCGTGTGCATGTGCATGCCCAAAATCCTGAGAGGAGAAAGGAGGAGAAGGGATTGCAGCATGGTCATCCCCCTTGGGGGATGATTTCTCACTTTCTGTCTCTCTGTTTCTGTCTTTCCGGTGAACATACACGCGCCCTATAGCAAAACAAAACAAAACAAAACAAAACAAAAATCTCTCAAAAGAAATAAAAAATAAAATGAAAGAAAACTTTTTCAGAAGCCTCCCCACTCTTAATCCATCTCGCTGTCCTGAAATGAATCACATACCCATGCCTCGGCCTATCATCAGCGAGGGGAATTCACTCATGTTGGCCTCGGATGATTCACTCCCTGGGACAGGGCTGGCCCTGCCTCCCCTGAGGGACACAGCTGTGCAGAGGACAGAAACCACTACACAATGGTGCTGTGTTAGGAAGGAGAAGGGAAGTGGTATGGGGAGGAAGGCTGGAGGAAATGGGTAAAGGGCAGAAAACGAAGTTTCTCTCACCACATCTTTTTCACTTAACACACATAAACTTCCCTATGTTGATAAATAACTGTTTGAAAACATCATTTTAACTGAAAACATCATTGATGAAAGTATCGTGGTTTATTTGATGAGCTCCCTGCTGTTAGACACTGAGGACAATTCAGTTGTTCAGTATTGTAAGTTACTAGGCGTTTTGTCCTGAGGCTGTCAGAGTAACGTCCATAAACCCATCACCTTGAAGAGGGGCTCTTACCGAAATAAGTATCATTCCTACTTAAAGATAAACTTCAGTTTGTTTATGAGTCATCAGTGAATCACTAAATGATTGTTCAAGTAATGCTGGATTTGTTCAAATATACTCTTTAGCCTTTGTTACCAGCTCCTGTGTTGCCTCACTTTCACTCCCCGTCTCCCACTCCCATCTACAAAGGTTCTTGGCCAATTCATTTGAACAAATACTTGTTGGTAATTTTGCAGTTCCTATAAGGACCCAACCTCTTGTGAGCTTCTGATTGTGTATTAACTCTAAGTGAATAAAGTCCTATAGAGTACCAGAACAGTCTGATTCACACATCTGTTTAATATTTATGGAGCACCAGGGTCCAGCAGTTGGCATAATGGCTATGTCGCTGGACTCCCATGTACTCAACTGCAGTTCGAGTCCTGGACCCAGTGGCTTAAACTCACGCCAGGCACGTGTGCGTGTATGCCCAAAATCACAAGAGGAGGATAGAGAAGAAGGGATTGTGGCGTGGCCATCCCCCTGGGGGTGATTTCTCGCTTTCTGTCTCTCTGTCTCTCTCTGTCTTTCTGGCGAGCACTTCCCTGCTCTAGAATCCAGAGGTGCAATGCCCATGTGGAACTTATTACCAATATTCTTAGGTACTGAGAAAAATGTCCCAATGCATCTTTCAGAGTGGTTCTTCCTACTTTCTGTTCCCAAGCCCTTTACCATTTAAAAGGAAACATCTGGTCTCCCTGTCTTTTCGGACTACTTTTGAGCAAATAATTCATGTGTACTCTGCCACCTTTGACCTCATCCCTGTTGTCATAATGCGGCTATTTAGACAAAGGGATAGACTCAGCCAGAAAATATCATTTTACCAACTTTATTTCCTAATGCAGTCTGTAGCTCGAAAATGAGGCAGGAAATGCTGCTCAGGATGAACTCTGCCGGCTGGGCTGTGACTGAATGAGAACACTCAGATGTCACTGACCCAGACTCCTGCTCTCTCCCAGGACCTCGGCCCACCAGGGCTGTGAGGCGCAGAGCTCTGGGCTCCGGATCAGGACTTCCGTTTGCTTTCGGATTTTTCAGGGTGGACTTTCATCAGCACAAGGTGAATCTAAAATAACCACATCTGTACTTCCCTAGGTGAACCTGGTTTAAAATCAACAAAGATACAGACATTTCTTTTTTTTTTTTTTTTTTTGGAGAGGTTTTTTTGTTTTTTGTTTTTGTTTTTTTTTGTTTGTTTGTTTTTTTTTGCTATAGGGTGTATGCGCTCGCCAGACAGACAGAGAGAGACAGAGAGACAGAAAGCAAGAAATCACCCCCCAGGAGGGATGGCCATGCCGCAATCTCTTTTCCTCCATTCTCCTCTTGGGATCTTGGGCACGCACGCACACGCCCCCGGTGTGAGTTTTAAGCCACCCAGTCTGGGACACGAACCATGGTCAATTACATGGGAGTCCAGCGACATAGCCATTACGCTAACTGCTGGTCCCTAGACATTTCATTTTTACTGAATTAAAATTGTAAGAAGACTCTACTGTTTTGCAGCCTGTGTAAATTAATACAATTAATAAATTCCTCTCTTGGCTCAAAGGGACCGGGTTGTGGGAAAAGACATTATTCATAAACTTTCAGAGTTAGCAGGGCCTTTGGAAATCATTTTCCAGCCCCATGATAAGCCACTTGGCACTTTCCAGAATATAGGCTCCCTAGTCTGCTGGAATCACTGGTCCAAACATCTCAGTCCACAGTTGAGAAAATTATGGGACAAAAAAAAGCTTTCCTAGAGTCACACAAATAATGTCTATTGGCAAAACCCATTTTAAAATTTAAAATGTTTTTCTTTCATATGAAAGAGAATGCAAGAGAGACCCCTGCAGTCTACATACTGCTATCCGCAGCCTTGGTCAGCGCGGGATCGCAGCCCGCTGATGCACCAGGCAGGGGAGTCTCTAGGGGCGACTTAGAACCCTCCTGTGTGGCTCGGCCTCACAGACCATGGAATTTTAGGGGTGGCCCATTAACAATTTCATAACTCAGACATCCTTTTTTTTCTTTCTTTCTTTTTTTTTTTTTTTTAGTAAATTTACAGTTTAATTGGATTTCACTAATTTTACCTAAGAATAGCAACCATTAAAAAAAAAATTGAGGGACCAGCAGTTAGCGTAATGGCTATGTCACTGAACTCCCATGTAGCCGACCAAGGTTCAAGTCCTGGACTCAGTGGCTTAAATTCATGCTGGGTGCGTGTGCATGCGTGCCCAAGACCCCTAGAGGAGAATGGAGGAGAAGGAACTGTGGCATGGCCATCCCCCCTGGGGGTGATTTCTCACTTTCTGTCTCTGTCTTTCTGGTGAGCACCCTATAGCAAAAACCTCTCCAAAAAAAAAAATTGAGTAACATGAATTGAATTAATCCCTGGGTCAGTCAACATTTATTCCATTGGCAAATATTACTTCTGAATTTCTTTTTTTTAAACAGTTTTTTAGTGTTATTTATTTATTTATTTATTTATTTATTATTATTCATACATTCATTAGCTATACATCATTTAGATTGTAAAGAGACTTCACCCAGCAGGATGTGCACCTCAGTCCAGCCCAGTTGAGAATACTACACACGTCCTCGTCAACAGGTAATAAACCATGTCTGTGTCCCATAAGTGTCTTACCTATTTCCCCTGCAAATTTCCTTTCCTACGCTCTTCCCTGCCCACACTCTCTTTCCACTTTGTTTCTATTGTCCATAACAATTTTTAATGCTTTTATGTCCTCCAGTCCTTCAGTCTCTACCACAAAGTGCAGTCGGTATATGTTAAGTGGAGACATAGAATGTCTCTCTTTCATAGTCTGATTTGCTTCACTCAGCAACAAATCTTCCATATTTGTCAAATTCCAGGGCCTTGTTGCTTTTTATGGCTGAATAGTATTCCATGGAGTATGTTTCCCACACTTCTTCAATCCATTCATCTGTCTGTAGACATTTGGGTTGGTTCCATGTCTTAGTGATCGTGAATAATGCTGCAATGAAAATAGTTGTGCATTCGCTTTTCCGACTCAGCGTTCTCTTGTCCCTTGGGTAGATACCCAGAGTGGAATTGCTGTATCTTATGGTAGTTCTATTTGAAGGTCTTTGAGGAACCTCCATATTGTTCTCCACAGTGGCTGGACCAATTTACATTCCTGCCAACAATGTAGGAGTGTTCCCTTTCACCACATCCCCTCCAGCATTTATCTTTTTTTTTTTTTTTTTTTTGAGAGCTTTTTGCTAGAGGGCGTGTGCACTTGCCATAGAGACAGAGAGACAGAAAGCAAGAAATCACCCCTCAAGGGGGGTGGCCACACCACAATCCCTTCTCCATTCTCTCGAATCTTGGGCACGCACACACACCTGCCTGGTGTGAGTCTAAGCCACTGGACCTGGGACTCGAACCACAGTCAATCACATGGGAGTCCAGGAACATAGCCATGATGCTAACTGCTGGTCTCTCTCTCTCTTTTTTTTTTTTTTAATCTTCACCATTCTGACTGTGGTTAGTTTGTATCTCATTGTGGTTTTGATCTGCATCTCCCTTACAATGAGGGATGCTGAGCATTTTTCATATGCTTTTTGGCTGTTTGTATGTCTTCCTTAGAGAGTTGTTTATTAGCCATTTTCCCATCTTTTAATTGGGTTAATCATTTTCTTCTGGGTAAGCCGCTTGAGTTCCCTGTGTATTCTGGTTATCCGTCCCTTTTATATTTAGTTTATTACAAAAAGAAAAGAAAAGAGAAAAGAAGGAAAAGGAAAGAGAAAAGAAAAAAATGAAAAAAAGATCAGCGAAGCCAGAAAAGAGGCACTGTGGAAAATCTTTTGAATCCTGGTAAGGAGAAGCAGAGAGGTGGGTAAATGAATAGCGCAGGCAGGAAAGGCAGTGTGGACTGACAAGGCTCGGCGGGGAGCCCAGCCAGGCGGCCAGGGCGCGGGGTCAGGTGGATCCGAGCAGTGTCCCGGTTCCTGCCCACCACTGCAGACCTAGCCGGGCACCGAGGACCTGCCACGCGGCAGCGGCTCGCACAGAACGCGGAGCAGGTCGTCCCGCTCCAGCGGGAGCTGACAAAGCAGCCGCGTGCAGCTCTGACTCAGCGCGGCGCGGCCCCGAGTGACTCCCCGCCTCGCCCCATCCCTCCCGGAGGCGCAGGCTCCCCACGGCCGCCCCGCCCGCCTGCCAGCCCGCCCGGCACGCACCTGGTCCGAGCTCCACCTGTAGCCTCGGGCTGTGCTTTCTACTCAGGCAGGTAAACACGGAATATCCTCGGTCCTTCCCTGCACCCCACCTCCGGGGCAGTAGAGCTCATTTCCTGGTAGAAAAACATCAAGGGTTAATTTATTTACAGAATGACTTTTTGGAAGGGGAACTTCAGTACAAATGGGGGGAGGACCAGTCGCTGTGGCTGAAGGATCTGACGGGATGCTCCCTTAGCAGGTACTTCCTGAGTGCCTGCTGTGCACCAGGCACTGTTCCAGGTCCAGAACCGAACAGGCAACCGTCCTTGCTTTCTGGAACCTAGGCCTACAATGGAAGTCGTAAATTTCTTGGTGGTGAATGAAGCGCGTGCATAACTGATGGTTTCCTGTCCCAGAAGTCAACGCTTCCTAATGTGTATTCAGGTTTTCTTATTTTGCTACCTAAAAGAGCAGCCATTTAATCAACTGGGACTATCTGAAATAAAGACTGTAGCACTGGGACCAGCAGTTGGCGTAATGGCTATGTCGCTGGACTCCCATGTAGTTGACCGCGGTTCAAATCCCAGACCCAGTGGCTTAAACTCACGCTGGGCACAGGTGCGTGCGTGCCCAAGATCCGGAGAGAAGGGAGGAGAAGGGATTGCGACGTGGCCGTCCCCCCTGGGGGGTGATTTCTCCCTTTCTGTCTTTCTGTCTCTCTCTGTCTTTCTGGCGAGTGTACACGCCCTATAGCAAAAAAAAAAAAAAAAAAAAAAAAAAAAAGACTGTGGCATCATAGCAAATATAATAGACAGAACTTGCCTAGTATAATAGAACTCCTGAAAGTCAAGGGTTACAGGAAAAGAGCCTTTAGGAAGGTGGAGTCAGAGGGTGGCACGTAGGCGGTGAGACGCCAGGGTCTGTGAGGCAGCCCCACCGGAAGTCACCTCTGAGAGCTTCCCAGTGCTCGCACAAGTACTTGCCCAGACTGGTCTCTGACTTGAGGTCCCAGCCCTCAAGACCTGTTGGGGGTTCTTTCTCTCTCTGTCGCAAAAAATAAATAAACTTAAAAGATAAATTAGTAAAGGCCGTGATTGAGAATCAAAGTTCATAAACTATTATACTCTTCATGTTTTTAGTCCAGTATTAACCCAAAAGCTACCGATTTGTCCCGACCCAGGGGGACAGTAGAATAGGTTTCCTGAGGGAAGGAGTGAGAGCCGGAACAAGCAGCACAGTGTCACAGCACGGAGACGACGCAGTGTTACAACTCTTTAGGGTCATGTTGTCTGTTGTGAGCAGCACGGAGATGACCCGGTGTCACAGCTCTTCAGGATCATCTGGAGATGATGTAGTGTTAAAACTCTTCAGGGTCGTCTGGAGACTGTGCGGTGTTTCAGCTCTTCAGGCTCATCGTCTTCCTGGTCTTCTGTGTCGTCTTCGTTGTCTTCCTGGTCGTCTGGCTATTGTGGGCCAGGCATGGTGGTTATATACACGTTGGTGGATTGTAAAGGGTGGTCATGATTGGTTGTAAACGGTGGGCCGTGATTGGTTGTAAACTGTGGGCCGTGATTGGTTGTAAATGGTGGGTTACGATTGGTTGCTTTTGGACCAATCATGAGGTGCCGGATATGCAAATCTGAGGGATTCTAGTGGCCAATCATGGCAATTGTTTGTTCTCTGAGAAACCTCGGCAGACTCGCTGGTGCACAGCCTCCCACATACCCCCTTCTCTGTTTTAATTTGAGAGATGAGGTAAAGGCCTGGGGGAATCGTGCCTGTCTTAGGTTGGAGTTGTTTATAGAACCATAAGTCCATTCTTACCCATCATTGGAGAGTCCCATAGCTATGATGGGCCTCCTGTCTTAAGTGGAAGGACTGAAGCGTTATTGGGTTCATCAGACTCTCTTACCCGTCTTTGGCTAACCGATTCAGCACCTCAAGCGAGACCAGTATAGGGGTGTTGGTCTTCCATAAGCAAGTCAATTTGTTGTTTGAGGAATGACATGTAACAGGTCCCAGTGAGCAAACAATTAAAAGGCCAATGAATGGGCTAAGTAGGGGGAGCGGGAAAGGGAGGAGACCATTCCAGGCAGACCATCGGTGAGTTGTTTTCTATGTTGTTGGAGAGATTCTTGATGTATGTTGTTGCGAACGGTGCCAGACTTGTTGGCGTAAAAGCAGTGTTCCTGTAAATCAAGACAGAGACCTCCCTGTTCTGCCAGGAGGAGATTTAAACCTCGTCTATTTTGAAGAACCACCTCAGGCGGGGAATCTAGTTGGTCTGAGATAAGACCCTCAGTGACTTGGCGTAATAACCCAAGCCAGTGGAGCCAGCAGCTGTAGCTGCGGTTAGGGGAACATAAAGGCTGAGAGTTTTGAGATTTAAGAAGGATAGCTCAGGCTAATGTTTGCCAATCAGACAGTGTGACCCAGCCCTCAGTGATAGCTTCAACTATAGCTAAGGTATACAGAGCAGTAGCTCCGTATTGGGCGACGGCCGCCTTAATCTCTTTTACCATAAACCTGCTGTGACGGCGCCAAACCTGTCCTTGGGGATCTATAGTTTCCATAACAGGGAATGTCTCAAAGTCTGTCGCATGTGATCCCTGAACTAGTTTTGTTTCTTTGTCTGTATTGGTTTTTAGTTTCTCTAATTGTTATACAAAAGGTATCTGTATGGATAATATTAAACCCACAATGAAGAAAATGCTATATGCTATGTAGACTCTTTTGCTATATCTCTGCATCAGTAACAACACAAACACATGCAGTGGAATAAGGTTGATGATAAACACATAACCACCCCAAGCAGAGACCATATAGAAATATGATAAACAGCAGCACATTATCCAAAAAACTGACACAGTTTTTGACTCGTTTTTCTTTGGTTCTTGTAGCGCCTTAAGGTTGTTTTTCTTTTTTAGTTTTTTGGATTTTTTGGGTTTTGTCTCGCTTTGGGGCTTTTAACTTCTTCCTCAGTATCTAGGGAAATAAGATCCTCTCCCTGTTCTTTTTCAATTTTAGAATCCTTGGTTAGATCTGAGGCGGCTATATCCTCCTCCTGGGGTTGATCATTTTGCATGATCTGCTCTCCCTTAGTGACCATAGCGACAATTTTGGGGTCACTGGTGTGGAGCCTGAGAATTTCGTCTATTAAGTTCCAGTACAAAAGAGTAGTCACGGGAACTTTTTCTGGGCCGAATGTGGTATAATAATCTTTTAAAGCGTCCCGTACTCTTTTCCACATTTTCTCATCTATAGTTCCTTCTTGAGGGAACCATGGACAAACTTCTTTTAAGAAATCTAAAAAGGAGAGCAACTGCTTAATCTTAATCTTAACTCCCCGTGTCTTGAGGGCTTCTTTCAAGCCCTGAACAAATAATTTCTGCTGACTAAGCTTTTGTTCGTGCTGACTAAGCTCTTGTTTGTGCTGACTAAGCTCTTGTTCCATTATTACCCTTATTACTTGTCCCATTATTACCCTTATTACTTATAAGTAAGCAATCTTTGTTACTCACCGGGACGATTCTCTGCCGTTCCCTCTCGGACGATTCTCTGCTGTCCTATCTTGGGACGATTCTCTGCTGTCCCCTCCTCAGACGATTCTCTGCCGTCCTTTCTCAGACGATTCTCTGCCGTCCTATCTTGGGACGATTCTCTGCCGTCCCCTCCTCAGACGATTCTCTGCCGTCCTATCTCGGGACGATTCTCTGCCGTCCCCTCCTCGGATGCTCTTCACTGGATCCTTCGTACTCAGGTCCCTGTTCGGGCGCCACTTGTCCCGTCCCTGTTTGGGCGCCACTTGTCCCGACCCGGGGGGACAGTCGAACAGGTTTCCTGAGGGAAGGAGTGAGAGCCGGAACAAGCGGCACAGTGTCACAGCACGGAGACGGCATAGTGTCGTCTGTTTATTGTGGGCAGCACGGTACAGCACGGAGACGACGCAGTGTTACAACTCTTTAGGGTCGCGTCGTCTGTTGTGAGCAGCACGGAGACGACGCGGTGTCACAGCTCTTCAGGGTCATCTGGAGACGATGTAGTGTTACAACTCTTCAGGGTCGTCTGGAGACTGTGCGGTGTTTCAGCTCTTCAGGCTCTCCAGGGTCGTCGTCTTCCTGGTCTTCTGTGTCGTCTTCGTTGTCTTCCTGGTCGTCTGGCTATTGTGGGCCAGGCATGGTGGTTATATACACGTTGGTGGATCGTAAAGGGTGGTTATGATTGGTTGTAAACGGTGGGCCATGATTGGTTGTAAACTGTGGGCCGTGATTGGTTGTAAATGGTGGGTTACGATTGGTTGCTTTTGGACCAATCATGAGGTGCCGGATATGCAAATCTGAGGGATTCTAGTGGCCAATCATGGCAATTGTTTGTTCTCTGAGAAACCTCGGCAGACTCACTGGTGCGCAGCCTCCCACACCGATTCATGATTAACCACGTTACATGTTAATGATACAATTACGGGCCAGCAGGTGGTGTGGTGGTTAAGGTACTGGGCTCCCACATGGCTGACTGAGGTTTGAGTCCCAGACCTGGTGGCTTACTTTGTTCCTTTCCTTCTTTTTTGCTCTCTCTTTGTCCCTCTCTGGTCAAATTTTAAAAATAATAATAAAATAAAATTTTAAAATCCTTTAAAAAATACAATTACAATGTAAATAGCTAAATTCATTAAATACTTTCTATGGCAAGCACTGTGCTAATACGCATTTTAAAAAATTTAATCCTCACCATAAGCCTTGAGACAGGTCTTGCTACCCCCATTGTACAGACATGGCCATTGAAGCACAAAGAGGTGAAGAGGTATGTCAGATCACACAGCTCCAGAACCCAGTTCAAACCCGCTTGTCTGCTTCCCAAGCCTCTGTTATTAACTGATCAGCTCTACTTCCTCACCGGACATCCCGATGACTCCGCAGGGTGACAGCAGGGGAGCTGTGGCACGGCAGTCAGGTGCAGTCGTGGCGTCCACTACTCCCCATTCACACCCTGTTTCTGCTGCGGCAGAGCCAAACGGTAGCCGCCAGGCTGTGCTGTCCTGGGGATGAGGATGGTCTGCGTTAAACACCCAGGACAGTTCTTGCCTTGTAGCCCCAATTAATGTGAACCACGAAATGACAGCATGAACTCTTCTTATTTTATTTTATTTTATTTTATTGGAGAGGTTTTTGCTATAGGGCGTGTGCACTAGCCAGAGAGACAGAGAGAGAGAGACAGAAAACGAGAAATCACCCCCCAGGGGGGATGGCCACATCACAAAACCCTTCTCCTCCATTCTCTTGGGATATTGGGCACGCACGCACACACAGCCAGCGTGAGTTCAAGCTACTGGGTCTGGGACTCAAACTGCAGTCGACTACATGGGAGTCCAGTGACATATCCATTATGCCAACTGCTGGTCCCTCTTCTTATTTTAATCCCATGAATTTTGAAGTTTCAGTTCTGAGATCGCCTGGAAATAATGGTCAATTGCCATCAGATTGTGGTTTTGTTTCTTTGTTGACTCACAGCTGTTATCAAATAGGTAACAGAGCGTGATGCTAAAGAGCGAGGACCCCAGAGCCAGTGGCTGGGGTGTACATCTTGGTTCTGACACTTACCTGACGAGCAGCTTTGGACCCATTAACTGTGTAGGACCCTGTTTCTCAAGCTGCATATGGTGAAGGGTCAGAGTTCTCTCCCACCCTCCCTTCCTTGCGATTTCCAGTCAATTGTAAACCAATACTTTTGCAAACTACAATAAAAATACCCTCACCATGTTAAACTGCTGTAAGTCTTCCTAAATGCTAGCTCTCTGTTTTTGTTTCTAACTTCCTTACTTTATCGCTACTTCCAAGCTTGTGTTTCCTAACCTGTACAATGAGGATTCTAAAACTTATTTCATGTGGGCTTTGTGAAAAACCAAGTGAAATATAATGAAGACAGAATGGGTAGCCCACTATGTGCCTAGTGTTTTGTGACCCGAAGAATTAGGAGTTCCCCAGGAAGCTGATGCCAGAAACAGGCAGAGAGACAGACAGACCTGGAAGAAGTAGGCCCCTTAAGGATTCCAGATGCGCCCATGTGGGTTAGTTCTGTCTCCACCACCCACCCTTGCATAGCTCAGATCTGGGGGTAAATTTCAGCTCTCCAGTTCTTCCAGTGATGTTTTACAAGAAGCAAGTGGCTAGCTGGAGCCAGGCAGTGAGTCACAGCAAAGGCTTGTACATTCTGAACGTCCAGCCTGCTTTGCTCAGTGTAAGCATGACCCAAGAATAGCTCTAAAAATAAGCAGTAAAGCCAGGAATCCGCCTGTCTAAAAGAAGCGAGTGCCTTCTAATCAGGATGTTGACTGTGGCTCTCCCCTTAATGCCCAAATGAAACTGAGAAAACGCCGCATCAGCAGCCTATTGAATAACTGTTATTCCTCCACTGGTGGCATCATCCATTTGTCTTCAGGACTGGGATGAATAGAGGTCCCCAAGGGGCAGGAAGAGGGGCAGTGCTGCTCTCCAGTGATACTCATAAGGACGGTCCATGTGAGGTCCAGTGATGGGCTCCTGGGGAACTGCAGCCGACCACCCCTTCGGCAGCCCTGCACGCCCTGTGAGCACTGCTAACGCAGGCTCTACGCTAGCGTGCTGACCTGAAGCAGGCCGGGTCCTCTGCTCATCAAAGATGACCAAGCCTGCCATGAGCTGCTACTGAGCCACCAAGGAAGCAAAAAGAAGGCAGATGACAAATGTCTCCAAGATTCACCTGATGACTCAAGCCCTGAGTAATATCCTCACTTAGATGAAGAACGGTGACCTCACGAAACAGCACCTGAGGCATGCCTAAAGTATGAGAGCGAAAGCTCTCCAAATTCAGACTTCTTCAAATTTAAGTTGATATCAAGTCATATCCGATAAGTACTAGAAATACTTTCCATTAATCGTCTATCTCAGATAACAACAAATTCTGAGGTAAGAACTATTTAACATTTTAGATATGACATGGGAAGAGGAAATATTTTTTAAAGAATTATTTATATCTTTATTTACTTTTTATGTATATTTTAATTTGACCAGAGAGGGACAGAATGAGAGAGAGAGAGGAAGCTGGATCTCACAGGACTGACCAGGGTTCAAGTCCTGGCCCCAGTGGCTTGACAACCGTGCTGGGGTTTGTGTGTGTCCAGAATCCTGATGGGATGGAGAACAGGAGTAAAAAGGATTGTGCTGTGACCAGGTCCTGTTGGAGGTGTTTTCTGTCTCTCATGTGTAGATATTCCAGTTCATGGCCTGATGATTAAGGTGGCTGAATGTCACGTGGCTGACCACACAGTTTGAATCCTGGATCCGATATCTTAGAAAACACTGTGCACCAGCCCAAAAATCTCCAAAGGGAGGCGAGATGGAGAAGGGACTGGGGTCTGACCATGCTCCATGGGGTGCTTTATCTCTGTCTCTCTGTTTCTCTCTCTGGTATATACCCTCTAGCAAATACAAAGAGAAGAAAAGAAAGAGAGCGAGAGCAACAATAATAAAGTAAGAATGATAATTTGGGCCAGTTCACCCACTATTTAATCTGCCAGTTCATCAAAATATAAAACATAATGATAATAAGGTACATCTCCAAATCTGTATAGCTCTCCTAAAGGGCGAATCTTATTGTAAGGAGAAAGTACAGATTAATTTGGCAAATTCAAAAGCAGACTTTTATTTTACTTCATTTGTAAATTGGAGGGAAATAAATAAGTAAAGGTTAATTTAAAAAATTAATTTCAGGCCTGCAGGTAGCATGGTGGTTAAGGACGCTGGACTCCTACATGGCTGACCATGATTCGAGTCCTGGACCTGGCAGCTTGCTCTCTCTCTTCTCTCTCTGTTTCTCTCTGGTCAAAATTGGAAAATAATAATAATAAATAAATAATTATTTAAAAATTTTTTAAAAAGAAAATTATATTTTAAAAAACTTTAATTTTGGGATCAGCAGATGGAGTAGCAGTTATATTGCGGGACTCCCATGTGGCTGACTGTGGTTTGAGTCCCACCTGGCTTGAAAATCACTCTGGGTGTGTGTGCGTGCATGCCTAAAATCCTGGGAGAAGAATGGAAAAGAAGGGATTGTATCAGGGCCATCTCCCTAGGGGGTGATTTCTCACTTTCCCCCTCACTGTGTCTGTCTCTCTCTCCTGCAAGCACACACACCATAAGGCAAAAACTTCGGGGGGGTGGAGTTAATTTCATGTAAGGTAATAAAATCCTTTAGAGCTTCACTTATTTATTTGTTAACATACTAAGTCATTTTTCTTGGAACGATGTTAGTATTTAGCCTTTAAACTAAACACTGAAAAATAAATATTTGTACAGAATACCAGGCCTAACTTTTTCAACAACCTGGTAGTTTGAGAGGAGGGGAAAAAAATGGAAAGGAGTTACTGCTATAGGTTACAGAAGACTTAAAAGGACATGGCAATTACAGATAATGTAGGGTTGATTTTGGTGTGTTTTTACTCTCATTTGAACAAACCAACTGTTAAAAATACATTTTTTTAGACAATCAGAGAAATTTGATCGTGGATTTGGTGTGAGATATCAAGGGGAAATGTTACTTTTATTGGTAATAATGATGGTATTATGGTTGTGTAAGGAAATGTCCATCTTTTTGAAACTTTGTTCTGAAGAGCAAGTGTGAAGTGGATTCTCAATGACTGGGGTTTGCTTCCAAATACTTCACAAAAAGAAAAACAAGTACCAGGCCAGCAGGTGGTATGGAGGTTAAGATAGTTGGATCCCACATGGCCAACTGTGTGGTTTGAGTCCCAGACCCAGACTCACAATAGGCATATGTGTGTGAGTGCCCAGATCCCAAAAAGAGAATGGAGGAGAAGAGATTGGGGTGTGACCATCCTGGGGTGGGGGTGATTTCTCACTTTCCTTCTTCTCTCTCTCTCTCTTTCTGGAGAGTGTGTGTACCCTATAATAACACTTAAAGAGAAAAAGAAAACAAGGATCAAGTGAACCAGAGATGCCAAACATCATCAACTATTAAGCCTGGAAATAACTGTATGAAACTTTCTTGTACTTGATACTATAAATATGCTTAAAGTTTTAAGTGATAGATAAAGCTCTTGAACATCAGGCAGTTCATTTCCTCCCAAAGTTTTTAAAAAGTGATTTTTAGAATGAAAATTTAATTTATTAATATTTACTTCTATTTATAGATACACTATACCATTTCTCTACATTCTATCATAACAAGTATGATGTAATGATTTGCCATTTACTATACTTACAGTATCGGAATCTCTGTTTTCTTCATCTCCTTTATGGAAGCCTCTGCTGTCAGGAAATTTGGCTATGACTAAGCACGTTTGTGTTCTCTGAAGTTCTACTCAGATTTTAAAGTATGAGGGGGGGTCGTCAAAAAGTTTGTGGAAGATGCTCAAAAAGTAATACATGGATTTCAAAAGGTTTTGCACCAATATAAACTTATACTCCAGTTCTACTTCCCATTCATTTTTTTTAGAGTCACCTATTTACTCCTTAATGACAGTGATGACTGATGAAATATATTTTTTGCCTTGAGTGGCTAAGTCAGATTACGCGATTGGTTCTTTTGGGTTAAATTTATTCATCCATATATAAAAAATGCAAAAAGGTTAAAGCCATGACCCTAAAGGTCATTTCTGATTTATAAGTGGGGGTGATGGTCCCTTCCTGTCCTTCATGTTTTTATTTCCAAATGTCCATTCTTAGAACAACATCACCAACAACATCTTAGAAACTGGCCAATTCTGTTTTTTGGTTTGTCGGGGACTGTGTGTGTGTGTGTGTGTGTGTGTGTGTGTGTGGTGGTATTTGTTTCTAACCTGAATCTAGTTCAGTCCCTTTTTTCAGCCCCTCCATAATGATTAAATGTCACCAGGTCATTCTGGAGTCATAACCACAGATGTCCAGTGTAAGTGTCTCTTTAAAAGCTCACCCCCTTTTCCTTGGTCCTGTAATATATGAATATCCTTTCACTTTCCAGTTGTTTAGCTTTATTTCTTTTTTTAAGTTTATCCCTCCCATAAATCAGAGAGACAGAGCACCCCTAATAGGGTCTTGATGCCTCGGTCCAGCGCAAACTCAGTCAGCCCTGGCTCGCGGGCACATGCGTGCCAAACATACTCAGAGAGGTCTCTGGTCTGAGCTGGGAGCCTTCCCAGGGGAGCCGACCTGCAGATCATATGTATTGCTGAGCCACCCTCCTCCCAACCCCAAGCCTTGAGTCATCCTCTAAGTCTTTTCTGCCCCCAGTTTTGCCTGTCACTTTCATTTCCTCTTTCTGGTCACCCATGTACTCATTCCCCTTCTCAGCCTCACCTTGGGACAAGTTTTCTTTCCTTCCAAGCTTCATAACTGGGAAACAGAAGAGTTATAAATACCTCTTTCTTTCATGGGAAAGAAAACTGTCAGAAGTTCTCTAAAGAGAAGAAAACAGTCATAGAATTTATTGGAGGTGGCATTTTTGCAAGCAAACACACAAGAATGTCCATAAAACATATCTAACACTTTTATAAATAACTAGAAATGCTGTAGAGTAATAAGCTGAAATAGTCTGAAATTGTATATCAGTATTTCTTAGGTTATCACCACCCACAGTACATGATTTTATAATACAATTTAGAGGTTAAAAAAATTATTGTGGGGACCAGCAGTTAGTGTAATGGCTATGTCTCTGGACTCCCATGTAGTCGACCACAGTTCGAGTCCCGGACCCAGTGGCTCAATCTCACGCCAGACGCGTGTGCGTGCATGCCCAAGATCCCGAGAGGAGAATGGAGGAGAAGGGATTGTGGTGTGGCCATACCCCTTGGGGAGGGTGATTTCTCATTTTCTGTCTCTCTGTCTTTCTGGTGGGCACACGAGCCCTATAGCAAAAGAACCTCTCAAAAAAATTATTGTAAGTTTACCTACTTTTTTTATGAGAGAGAAAGAGAGAGACAGAAAGCGAGGGAAAGGCAGAGGGAGAGAGGCACCCTGACAGGGTCTCGTGCAGTCCACCCCCAGTCTCAGCCAGGAATGCACAGAGGCTCACCTACGTAGACAAGGAGGTCCTGGGATGCGAACCCAGGACCTCCTCACTGCGGGTCAGGTGCCTCACAGCTGAACCACCCGCTCCCCAGATTCTCTCCATTCCTCACTGGCAATGTGGCAAGCTGAAAACCAAACTGCAAATCAACCTGTAAATACTGCCAACGTCATCTTATTTTATAAATGACATGAAGATTTTGATTTATAAGAAAAAAAGAAAACAATACATTTATTTTCAATGAGTTATAGAAAGGTCAAAATTTTGAAAATATAAGGGTGGGTATTTAACCTGGCACTGGCCACATCAAAAGCTAATCACACTGGAATAGCAACTAAAGCTATTTCCTTCCCACCCATATTTGCATAACATCCTGATGGACCAGCTGCAAGACGTCTTGTGTTTGAGCTGGTGACCCTAATTTACATGGCAGGCCTTTCTTCCACTTGTCACCAGGCCTGAAACGCATAGGACATTTTGTGCCAATATCATTGAAATGTTAAGTATTTCTTGGGTAACATCAGACAAAAGCTGATGTGACCCTAGTGCTATTTCTCTTTAAGAACCCAAGGAAAAGAGCATTTCTGAGAATCAAAAAGTCTAAGGGGCAATGAGAAATGGCTTAGCATATTCCTCGGGTTTAAAGTTTGAATGAACTAAATTATTCAGTGGCAAGTGAGGATAGTGCCGACTTGCAGACACCTCCAGACGTGGCTACTCCACACTGCAGTGACTTAGCGGTCTGCGTCGGCCGGAATGTTAGTGCTGGCCACCACCATCTCTGCGGGAGGCTTGGCCTTCCTGCGACGTGCGTCCTGAGGCGGCTTGGATGTCTCAGTATGCTAAAGCGTTTTTAGCCAACGTCAGGTGTTTTCTGCATGTAGACACAAAGTCACCATCTGTGAACCTGTGAACCACCCCGAGATATATATTTTTCATTTTCTTTAGAGCACGTGCACTCACCAGTTCGTGACAGACAGTCAGAGAGAAAGAGAAAGAGAGAGAAGGAAAGCGAGAAATCACCTCGCCCCCCTTTGGGGGATGGCTGCATGGAGTCCCTTCTCCTCCATTCTCCGCTCAGGACTTTGGGCACATATGCCACACCTGTACCTGGCAAGTTTTTCAAGCCACCCAGGCTGGAATTCGAACCGTACCGTCGGCTATGTGTGATCCAGCTGCCTTAACCGCCATGCCACCGACCGGCCCCACCCCTGAATACTCGTCTCTCACTTGAGCGACTTGTACACTGGCTGGAATGCTCTCTTCTCCTTGCTTCCCTACAGAACCACCTCTGGCTCTCTCCCAACAATCCTCCTTCCTGATATTTAATTTACTGTAACTTCATTTTCCATCTCAGAACTATCCATTTTGAAATCTCTTCATTCTCATCCTAGGTGCCAAAAGGCCACCGTTTTTTCCCTTGAGGCAGGACATTCGCACATGAAAACAATGGTTTTGAATTTTGTTTAAGTTACTGTTCTCAGGGACAACAGGAGGACACTCAGGCTGTGCTGAGCTGTGTCCTGACAGCAGGTCGGTCCTGAAGTCGCCAGCTACAGGACTCCCACTCACGCAGAGAGCAGTCACTCCGGTTTCCACCTGGCTCTGAAACCTAGCAGGGACGGTGAGGCCCAGCTGAGAACGCCCGCTGTCCCTCCCACCAGCTCCGAGAGCAGACTTCGCTCCCAGCTTCTGCCGGCTCCAAACAGCAGAGATGGCTAAGGGACCCTGAAGTTAGTCTTCTCTCCTGTCCTCTCCTCTATTTTTAACTTCCTCATCATACCCAAGTATAAGCGCTTTGAAGGCCTCCTCCTTCCTCGCCAACTTACTCAGCAGGATGTGGGCTGCAGGTGCAGCATGGCAGAGCTCATTCTCAGGGTGCCCGAGGGAGACGGTTGGGTGGCTCTACTTTACATAATGGCCCAGTGGCATCTGAAGGCTAGTATCAGGAGCCAGCCCTCACCACGCCTGGTTCAATACTCCCACTTGCTTTGCTTTTTTCTCTTAGCTGTTACTCTCCTGTCCTTTGATCTCCGGGGTTCTCTGAGCTCTCACCAAGCTCCCGCTGCTCTGGAGCGATCGGTGCCATACACCATTCTTAGAAGCGTCTAACCAGCCTGTCCATGTAAGTAAGTGACAGAGAAAATAAGAGCCTCTTGCACGTTACGGGTACCGAGCAAGGAGGCTTCCCACCAGGCTAGAGAGACCAAACCAGGGCGCTCAAGCTGCTGGCGCCCCAAGATATTCCAAAGGAAAGGTGTTAGAATACATGTCAGCACTGCCATTTTGACTGCATCTAGTGTATCAGCTAATTTTATTCTATTTTTTTCTTTTTTAGGTTTTGCCATAAAGTGCCTGTGCTTGCTAGAGAGAGACAGAAAGAGAGAGGGAAAGTGAGAAATCACGCCCCCCAGGGGGGCATGGCCATGCTCAATCCCTTCTCTTCCATTCTTCTCTTGGGGTTTTGGGCACACACTCATGTGCCCCCAGCATGATTTTCAAGTCACCAGGTCCAGGACTTGAACCATGATTGGCCATGTGAAAGTCCAGCATCTTAACCACCATACCACCTGCTAGCCCCATCAGCTAATTTTTACATTACATGTATTGTCTCATTTAATTTACTATCCATAAGAACCTTGAGAAAGAGAGTATTACCATCCATTTAACAGATGAAAATACTAAGGCTCAGAGAGGTTAAAAATCAGAATGTGGGGGCTGGCATGTGGTGTAGTGATTGAGACACTGGACTCTTGTATGGTTGACCACAGTTTGAGTTCCAGACCTGGCAGCTTGAAACTTAAGCCAAATGTGTGTGTGTGTGTGTGTGTGTGTGTGTGTGTGTGTGTGTCCAAAATCCTGAGAGGAGAATAAAGGATAGGAATTGTGGTGTGGTCATCCTCCCAGGGAGTGATTTCTCACTTTCTGTCTCTCTCTCTCCAGTGAGACACATGCCCTATAGCAAAAATTACTCTCAAAAAAAAAAAAAAAATCAGAATGAGGGGGCCAGCAGGTGGCATATTAGTTAAAGCACTGGATTCCCACATGGCCAACCACAGTGCAGTTTGAGACCCAGACCCAGTGGCTTGAAAATCATGCCAGGCACGTTTGCATGAGTGTCCAGAATTCCAAAAGGAGAATGGAGGAGAAGGGATTGCAGCGAGGCCATTCCCCTGAGGGGTGATTTCTCACTTTCTGTCTCTCTCTGTACCTCTGGCAAGCACACACACTCTATAGCAAAAATCTCTCTCGAAAAAAAAAAATCAGAATATTATTTCAGGGTTTGTCTGACTTCAGAGTGCAAACTTTTATATTAAGCATACTGTTTTACAAAATATGGTGGGCAAAGAAGGTTTGTTTTGCCCAAGAAGCAGCCTACCCAGGTGCCTTGGTGTTCTACTCAAATGATCAAAGGGGCATGTTAAATTGATCTCATAACTTTTATAACCCAGACGCTTCTGTTTTACCTCTGTTTCCAGTTTAAAACTGCTTATGAGGATGAAAGAGGTGGTCGAAGATAGAAGAAAAAAAATTAATATGATACCAAAGATATAAGTTAGGATTATCTTCTAAAATAGACTTTAAGGTACATAATGGGACTTCTAGAAGGCTATATTCAAATGACCAATAACTCATCTGGGCTGTTTTAGGAGTTAGCAACTCTTAATCATTATCAAAAGCTTTGCCAGTTTCGGTATGAATGGGGTCTATGCACGCGTGTCATTTTCAGACTGACATTTGTAGATGGCCCGATACTGACACTGTTCACCCGTCTCTGTCGGTCTGTAGACGGAGGGCCCTTGTCTTGAATTTACGTAAATTATATTAATGCCATCATTTATTGTACCTGGGGCTTCTTTTTTTTTCCTTCCTTCCTTTCTAATTCACCAACATGATTTTGATAGTAGTTCTGTTTCCCCGAAGGTTAATTATCTCCACAGATTATTTATAAAATTAGATCTCTCAGTACTGGCTAGGACTGACTCTCGTAAAAGATTGACATCTCTCTGATTGACTCAGAACCATTTATTAAAGAAGAAAATTTAGCATTTATAGAAGACAATTATCTAGTGTGTTGTGAATATGCCTTGTAATCTGTATACTATTTTATGTACTTTTTTCCCAAAAGTGTACCTTATAAAGATGTAATTATAATCACCAGGTATTATTTACTGTTCACAGAGTATAATTGGTGCTGTACCTGATTGGTTTCACGGTAAAAATTGGAGTATTTGGCAGAGTAAATCTTTTCCCCACAAACTCTGAAATTGCTACATGGGAGAATAATATATTATTATATAAACTTTTTTTAAAAGATTCATTTTAATTTTATTTATCATTATTATTAGTTTTATTATTAGTTTTATTTATCATTATTATTATTATTAGTTTTTTGCTACAGGTCATATGCATTCACCAGAGAGAGAGAGAGAGAGAGAGAGAAAGTGAGAAAGCAAGCCACCAGGTCCAAGACTCGAACTGTGGTCAACCATGTAGGTGCCTTAACTACCATACCACATACCATCTACTGGTCCAGCAAGTAAACTTCTAATGATAACTTCAAAATTTACTTGCTTGGAAAAAGGGGTTTATTTTGAGGTAGACATTTTTTCAGATATAGCCTCCAGTTGTATTTTTTTTTTTCTGGTATTGAAGGTTTATGTCTTTTGGGAAGAAAAGATAATGAATTTATGTTTTCATTAAATATGTAATTTTAACAACTAAATTGAAGGCATGCCAATTGCCTTTTACACAATTTTCATTAATGTTTATATATTTCAATTATTGTTAAAGTCTAATTAAAACTCTGTAGTATTTCTATCACTTTAAAGAAAAACAATAGAAAAGATTAAGTGCAAACCAGCAGGTAGCATGTTGGTTCAGGTGCTGGGGAGCCACAGGGCTGACTGCAGGTTGAGTCCTGAACCCAGTGGCTTGAAAAACATGCCAGGCACACGTGCATATGTGCCTAAAACCTCGAGATGAGAATGGAGAAGGAATTGTGGTGTGGCCATCACTCCTTGGGGGCGGTAATTTCCCACTCACTCTCTTTCTCTGTCTCTGGTGAGTTCATGTGCCATATGGCAAAAATCTTATAGCAATAATAACAAAAAAGATTAAGTGCAGTGGACAAAAAATTACAGTAAATGAGCATAAGGTTTGAGTAAAATTAGAAGAAAATCTGAGGGGCCAGTAGGTGGCATGGTGCTTAAGGCACTGCACTCCCACATGGCCAACCTGGAGATTTGCCTTCTCACTCTCTGTCTTTTCCTGGTGAATTAAAATAATAATAATAAAAAAAAAAATTAAAGAGCGCACGCGCCCTATAGCAAAAACGTCTCCAAAAAAAAAAAAAAGAAAAAGAAAAAAATTAAAGAAGGAAATCTGGGAATATGAAGAGATTTTTACTTGTCAAAATGGTGATGTTGTGTAGTGTGTTTTAATTTCTATACATTTAAAATGCAGCAATTGTAATACATAATTCTAACTCTGTATTATGAAATTTTATATACACAAGCAAAAGTAGAGACACCTATAATAAACCGTGACCTGTATATCACCTAGATTCAACAATTATTATTTTGCCAGGCTTACCTCATCTATCTTTTTAATTTTTTCTCTTATGTTAAAAAAGTTCCTGAGATTTCTGGTGAGATGAACATTTTTTGTATCATTTTACCCTTAAACATTTCTCTAATCAATTAGGAGATTTTCTTACTTAGTTATGATATCAGGATTATGCTACCAAAAGAAAGAACAATTCCTTAATATAATCTAAAACCCAACCCAAATTAAAAATTTCCCCAATTACCTCATCAACATCTTTTTATGGTTGGTTTGTTCGAGGTAGGATCCACGTAAGTTCTACTCATCGTATTTAATAGTCACGTCTCTTAAATCCTTTCTTCTCTTCAGGTTTTCCTGTCATGGTTTCATTTGTTGTAAATATCAGATTCATTGTCCTGTGGAACATCTCACAATCTAAAGTTTTTTAATGATTTCTTGTGGAGTCATTTGGATTGTTCCCCTATGTCTCATTAACTTAAAGTAAGATCTAAATCCTTGCTTACATTCGGATTCAATTTATTTTTGCATAAACATTCCACAAGGGGTGGTTTGAACCTGACCGTATGTTACATCAAGAAGCACAGGTCTTATCTATACACTTCTCATGGTCTTGAAATTGATCCCTGAATTCAGGTGGTAACGGTTCAATCCTTGTCTACAGAAGCTCTTGGTCAAACTGCTCCAGACAGGTTTTAGAAGAAACAATGATCTCAATGACTAAATAGTGACTTTTTACTTTTATCATTTTTCTATATGTATTAGCTTAGTTCTTATGTAAAGAAGAGCTTAGCTTGGTCAGATATGCCTATTTAGAGGTTTGCCAAATGATTTGTACAGGAAAGGCAATCTACATATTGTTCTCTATCAGGTTCTAGAGTAAGAAGTTAGTGTTCTGGCTACCTCCTATCGTGACCGAAGATGATTTTTTGTTTCTTTTTTTTCCCATTATTGTTTATTTTTTAGAAAATCTTTTCTTTATATGTTTTCCTTTTTTTTAAAAAAAATGAAGTCATGAACATTTATAAATTCAGTATATTTAAATAAATTGCAGTCACTTTTTGTCTTTGACGCTCAGATTGTCCCATCTTAGTAGAAGAGTATTTTCAAGCTACCTTCTGTGTCCTTTTAATACAACCATATTAATCTTATAGAGCATCCTTGTCTTCTTTCGCACACACCCCTCAATACATTTTTTACATTTCCTTTTTCAAGTTTGGAAACTATTTTACAAGCTCCTGGTGGGTGGGGAATGGTATTTTCAATGGACCACACTGCTGACACCATGGTGCTCATTGTTTCTGCGGTAGCCTTATTTCGAACTCTCTTCTGTGCACTAAACTACGAAAAGCATATTTTTAAGAAACGGTAGTAAAATACACATAACAAAACTTATCATCCTTGCCATTTTTCAGTGTACAGTTTAGTAACGTTAAGTATATTGGGACTGATGTACTGAAACTCTGTACCCGTTACATAACGATGCCCCCTCCGCCAGGTCCTCACCCACGGCAACCACAGTTCTAGTTTCTGTCTCTGTGCATTTTCTACTTTAGGTGCCTCACATAAGTGGAATCACCCAGTGTTTGTCTTTTTTGTGACAGCCTTATTTAATTAGTACAATGTCCTTAGCTTCATCCATGTTGTACCATGTGCCAACATTTCATTTCTTTTTAGGGCTGAATAATATTCCACTGAACCTAGGACCACATTTTGTTTATTCTTCCACCAGTGGACGCTGACATTGCTCCTACCATTTGGCAATTGTGCATAATGCTATGAAAGTGGCTAAACAAATCTCTTGTTGATGCTGTGTTTCACTCTTTTACGTATATACCAGAAAAGGGATCTGGGTCATGCGGTATTCCATTTTCAATTATTGAGGAACCACTATAATGTTTACCATACAGTTGTATCATTTTACTCTCCTACCAACAGTGCACAAAGGTTGCAGTTTCTCCACATCCTTGCCAATACTTGTTATTTTGGGGGATTCATTTTTTTTTTTTTTAACGGTAACTATCATAATGGGTGTGAGGTGGTACCTCACTGTGGTTTTAATCTACATTTCCCTAATGATTAATGATGTTGATCATCTTTTCACGTGCTTCTTGGCCATTAACATATCTTTGGAGAAATGTTTATTCAAGTCCTTTGCCCAGTTTTAAATGGGATTGTTTTTGTTGTGTCCACTTGTTGGCCTCCTATTTATATTCTGGACATTACTCCCTTATCAGATATATGATTTGCAAGTACCTTCTCCCGTTCTACATGTTGCATTTTTAGTTTGTTGACTGTGCCCTTTTGATGCACATAATTTAAAATTTCTGATGAAGTCTCATTTGTCTATTTTTCTTTGGTTGCCTGTGTTTTTTGCATCACATCCAGAAAATCCTTGCCACATTCAGTGCCACAAAGCTTTCCACCTATGTTTTCCCACAGTTTTATAGTTCTGGATCTTACATTTAGCTCTTTGATCCATTTGGAATTTTTTGGGGTATATGGTGGTATGGTAAGGATCCAACTTCATTCTTTTCCATGTAGATATCAAATTTTCACAGTATCATTTGAAGTCTTGACACTTTTGCTGAAAATCATTTGACCAGGTATGCAAGGGTTTATTTCTGTATTGCATTTTGTTCCATTGGTCTGTATGTCTATCATTACACCAGCTATCACACTGTTTTGGTTATTGCAACTTTACATTAAGCTTTGAAACCAGAAGTATGTGATTTCTTTTGTTCTTTTTCAAGATTGTCTTGGCTATTTGAGGTTCTTTGAGATTCAGTATGAATTTAGGATGGACTTTATATTTCTGCAGAAAATACCATTGGCATGCTGGCGGTTTTCATAGGGATTGTATTCAATCTGTGGATTGTTTTGGGTAATATTTATATCCTAATTACATTAAGTCTTCCAATTCATGAACATGGGGATGTCTTTCCATTTACTTCTGTCTTCTTTCTTTTAACAATGTTTTATACTTTTTAGTATACAAGTCTTTTACCTTCATTTTTTAAAGAATTATTTTATTTAACTTTATTTATTTATTTGGTTGGTTTTCTTTGAGAGGTTTTTGCTTTAGGGCGCGTGTGCTCGCCAGGAAGACAGAGAGAGACAGAGACAGAAAGTGAGAAATCACCCCCCAGGGAGGATGGCCACGCTGCAATCCCTTCTCCTCCATTTTCCTCTCAGGATCTTGGGCACGCACACACACGCGCCTGGTGTGAGTTCAAGTCACTGGGTCCAGGATTCGAACCGTGGTCGACTACATGGAAGTCCAACAACATAGCCATTATGCCAACTGCTGGTCCCATTATTTATTTATTTAAATTTGTCCAGAGAGGGACAGAGAAAGAGAGAGAGAGAGAGAGGTGGCAGGGGAGTGAGAAAGCAAGCTGCCAGGTCTGGGACTTGAGCCCAGTTGGCCATGTAGAAGTCCAATGCCCTTAACCACCACGCCACCTGCTGGTCCCATCTTTTACCTTCTTAACCTAAATATTTTATTATTATTTTTTTTTATTTTTTATTTTTGGAGAGGTTTTTCCTACAGGGCACATGTGCTCGCCAGAAAGAAAGAGAGAGATAGAAAGCGAGAAATCACCCCCCAGGGGGATGGCCACGCCGCAATCCCTTCTCCTCCATTCTCCTCTAGGGATCTTGAGCACGCACGCACACGTGCCCAGCATGAGTTTAAGCCACTGGGTCCAGGACTCGAACCGCAGTCGACTATGTGGGAGTCCAGCGACATAGCCATTACGCTAACTGCTGGTCTCAATATTTTATTATTTTTGATGCTATTTAAATGGAACTGATTTCTTAATTTTCCTTTTGGAGTGTTCATTATTAGGGTATAGAAATGCAAGTGATTTTTTATTTTTTGGAGAAATTTTTGCTATAGGGCATATGCGCTCACCAGACAGACAGAGATAGAGATACAGAAAGCGAGAAATCACCCCTCGGGGGGGGGGGGGGGATGGCCACGCCGCAATCCCTTCTCCTTCATTCCCCTCTTGGGATCCCGGGCATGCACGCACACGCGCCTGGCGTGAGTTTTAAGCCACCGGGTCCGTGGGACTCGAACCGCAGTAGACTACATGGGAGTCCAGCGACATAGCCATTACGCTAACTGCTGGTCCCAATGCAACTGATTTTTAAATATTAATTTATTTTCTGCAACTTTGTTGAATTCATTGTTTTAGTTTGTGTATGTGTGTGTGTGAGAGAGATAGCTTTGGGATTTTCTACATGTAAGTAATGTAATCTACAAGCCTTCCCTTATAGTTCAGATGTCTTATATTTCTTTTTCTTGACTTATTGGTGTGTCTGGGACGTCCAGTACTATGTTGTCTTATTCTTGACCTTAGAGGAGAAGCGTTTAGTCTTTCGTTTGTATATTAGCTGTAAGTTTTACATATAAGGTCTATTTATGTTGAGTAATTTCCTTCTATCCTGTGTTTTGATCACAAATTAAATGGAATATTTCCAAAAGCAAGATTTAGAATGAAACCTAAACCACAGCCAACCGCAGTGGCACAAGCTGGATGTGCTGCTACGAGGTGTCTGAAGCCACGTGGGGTGTCCACATTCGGTGCTCACTCAACCTGAACAGACGGTGGGGGGGGGGGGTAGTGGCACGTAGCTCTGTTTCTAGCTAACCAGGAGGCTGAGGCAGGAGGATCGAGACGTGCTGACACCCTGCCAAATATCTCTCTCATAAAGGAAGAATGAAAAGAACACTAAATATTTGCTATCTCAGATGTTATTTTATTGTAATAAAATCTTCACAAAATATCAAAAATAACTTTTATACTTGTTAAATAAGTAATCAACAAATAGGGGCCAGCAGGTGGCGTAGCGGTTAGTGCATGGGACTGCCACGTGCTGACTGTGGTTCAAGTCCCAGACCTGGTGGCTTGAAACTCACACCAGGCGCATGTTTATGTGTGCCCTAAGTCTGGAGAAGAGAATGGAGGAGAAGGGATTGTGGCATGGCCATCGCCCTGGGGGGTGATTTCTTACTTTCTGTCTCTCTGTCTCTCCAGCCGGTGCACATGCCCTATTGCAAAAATCGCTCTTAAAATAATAACAATAACAAGCAAATAATTACTCATTCATCCAGTAACGGTTCTTCGTGGCGATTGGTGCCATGCAGAATTAAAATCAACAATGCAAAAGAGAAGGCCAGGAGGGCTAGAGGCTGGAGAGCAGAAGGTAAGACCTCTGCGGAGGTGGCTGTCGAGTTGCGATTGGACTGAGAGGAAGAAAGCAGACATGTGAAGAGCTTTCTGGCAGAGGGAATGGCAAGGGCAGAAACCCCAAGGTGGGAATAAACTTGACAAGGTCACAAAGTAGAAAGAAGTGTGGTTAAAACACAGTGGGCCAGGGGTATATGACTTTAGATGAGATCAAAAGAAAACAGGGGTAGTGGTTTCATTTTAAATGTAAGGAGAAGCCACATAACTACATATGTAAAGTACCATGTTAGACATGCAAACACGTACAGTATGGCCCTACTTGTAAGCAGGATAGAATTTTTTGAGAGAGAGATATTTGCTAAAGGGGGCGTGCGCTCACCAGAGAGACAGAAAGTGAGAAGTCATCCCCCCACCGGGGGATAGCCATACCGCAATCCCTTCTCCTCCATTCTCCCCTCGGGATCTCGGGCACACACATGTGGCGTGAGTTCTAAGCTGCTGGGCCTGGGACTCCAACCATGGTTGACTACGTGCGAGGTCAGCGATGTAACCGGTTTGTCCTCTGCTGGTCCCAGAAAAAATCTTTAAGGTCTCTAATAAAAATATATGTAAGTCGGGGCCAGCAGGTGGCGTGGTGCTTAAGACGCTGGAATTCCCACATGGCCAACCATGGTTCGAGTCCCAGGCCTGGTGGCTTGCTTTCTCACTTTCCCCCTCTCTCTTTCTCTGACAAAACTCATGTGAAATAATAATAAAATAAATAAATAAAATAATTCTTTAAAAAAAAATATATGTAAGTGACAAACTTTGGAATGATTCGATTGAGCAATCTTAGCCACACCTATATGCTTGTTTAAACTGACATAAATTATAATCTCATGCCCTTGTTTATATATATATATGTATATACATATATATGCAATTGTTGAAAAGCCCACAGGACGCTAATAGCACTCATATTTCCACCCAGACCTGCAGCAATTTATAGATATGAGAGGAATAACGTAGAGATGAAAATGTCACCTCTTCTTACTGAATGGAAATGCTGATGTTGGAGAGCGGGCCTTCTACCTGCAGACAGGCCGGCTTCTTATTCTTGAACACCAGAATTACAGATTTGCTTGCGTCTACACGGTAGAGCTGGAACAGGGCTGATACTACCTGCAAAATTATGCAAGGGATCAGGAACGGTAAAAGTGCAGTGAATAAATGTTGGGACTCTGGAGTCAGACTGCTTGAGTTCTAATCCCAGCTCTGTAACTTCCTAGTTTTCATCTGTCTCAATTTCCTTGCTTATAAAATGTGGATAATTGTAATACTGTTTCACACCAGGGGTTATAAACTAGGACGTGTTATGCATCTTGTTTGACTTGTCTTATTTATTTTTTTAAATAATTATTTTACTTAAGTTTATTTATTTTAATTTGACCAGAGAGGGACAGAGTGAGAGAGAGAGAAAAAGAAAGAGAGAGAGTGAAAATGAATAAGCAAGTCGCTGGGTCTGGGACTCAAACCACAGTCGGCCATGTGGGAGACCAGCACCCTTAACCACCACACCATCTGCTGGCCCCATCTATTCATTTCTTAAAATGCTGCTGATGATTCTATATCATGATAAACTTACGTGTATTTAGTCAGTCCGGGGGGCATTTCCTAACGGTAGGGCTTCAGCTCCCTCTATTCTGTGAACTGAGGTCACACATCAACGTTTACCGATGAGGTTTTGATTGAAGTGTTCTATTTCCATAGCCAAGGTTCTGCTGTAAAATGAAAACAGTTCAGCATTTAGGCACGTGGAAGCTACTAGACAATTAGAGATAATGAAGGATTTATTTTATCATAAAGGGAGGATGATGTTGAGTCATTACCTTACTCTGCCCCAGAGAATGGGTTATGAGGACTAATTTGTATGTTTGTGGATGGGGGCAGGGGAGGTGCTTTTACTTACTAAACATACTTTAAGGAAGGTAAGGAAGCCTATCTCTTGTACTCTAAGGAATCTGGCCTAAAATCAAGCTACTCCTAATTTGGGGGGAGGAGGGGCTCAGGAGAAAATGAACAACAGGCATAAGGGTGCATGTCAACAAGCAGTGGAACAGTGTACAGAGTAAGCATGTATACTCTGAAAAACAATATATACTTCCCCAAATAGTAGAACTATTATGGAATATGTACAATATTACATAAAATGTTCAATATTGAAATCTACAGATATGTCTGAGTCATTGATTAGTACACAGTATTTGCATGCTTTGAAAAACCAAACCGTACCCCATAAAGATGCACAGTGATTATCTGTAAGCCAGGAATTATAATGTCAAAATAAAAAAGGAACACTCCCCCCCCCAAAAAAAAATAATGTTGCAAAGTTTAAAAAAAGAAGAGTCAGGAATAAAGAAAAACAATATTAAAGAGCTATACTATCAAAACTGTTCAGGCTGAGGTTGCTTCACTTTAGTACAATAAAAAAACACAAATTGCAAATTCTTTCAACTCAGCATGTTACCCAACCAGCAGCCATAAGCACCTCTGAACAGGGCATTCCTGTGATCACAGAGGGAGAAAAACCCATGACATCAACCAACAACGATGCAAAAATCTTAAAGCAGAAGTGCTACAGGGCTTGTACTTCCCACTGCTACGTGGAAAAGTCTGTTAGAAAATACACTGAAAATTTATTATTGCCCTTAATCCAATTAAAAATGTACAGCGGTTTTTAATGAGACTGATTTTTTGGTATAATTTTGAAGACATTTAAGTCCTAGTAAGTAAACTGGACATTTGAAATCAAAGTTCTAGTTTCTTTCTAAAGTTTATGATACCTTGAAAAGTAAACACAAACAGCACACTACTTGGTTGTGTGGTTGGGTCACATGAAACTATACTTTTTCTGTCCTACCTCTTGCAGGTTAAATCATGTACAGTAAACATCTCCTTACAATAAAATATTTGGCAGTACTATTTGATGTTTTAAAAATTGCTTAGATCGGGACCAGCAGTTAGCATAATGACTATGTCGCTGGTAGTCGACTATGGTTCGAGTCCCGGACCCGGTGGCTTAAACTCACGCTGGGCGTGTGTGTGTGTGTGTGTGCATGCCCAAGATCCCAAGAGCAGAATGGAGGAGAAGGGATTGCAGTGTGGCCATCCTCCCTGGGGGGTGATTTCTCGCTTTCTGTCTCTCTGTCTCTCTCTGTCTGTCTGGCGAGCGCACGTGCCCTATGACAAAAACCTCTCCAAAAAAAAAAAAAAAAAAAAGAGAGAAAGAAAAAAAATTGCTTAGATCAGACTAATCAATACCTCAAAATTACAGGGTAAGAGCAAAGATTGCTTGGGCACCTGATCCGTTCAGAAGAGACTAAGATAGTGGTGCTTAAAACAATGATTCTTGGACACTCTCCACGGTTTGGTGGTTGAGATAGCCTAATCCCAACCATGCAGTTTGAGTCCTGGACCCAGCAGCTTGAGAAAGAAATTGGGCAGATGTGTGCATGCCTAAAATCCCCCCAAAAAATGGGGAGATTGTGCTATGACCGTTCCACATGGCAATGCTTTCTCTTCTCTCTCTCTCTCTTTTGCTCTCTCTGGTCAGCACACATACCCTCTAGGAAGGGTTGCTATAGGGTGTGTGTGCTTGCCAGAGGGAGACAGAGAGAGAGAGAGAGAGAGAGAGAGAATGGGAAGTCACCCCCCAGGGGCAGTGGCCACACCACAGTCCCTTCTCTTCCACTCTTGAGATTTGGGACACACATACACGTGTGCCGGGTGTGATTTTCAAGTCACAGGGTCCGGGATTAGAACTGCATAATCCACTCAGCCATGTGGAATCTAGCCACCGCAACTTCCATGCCACCTGCTGGCCCAGTGATTTTTATTTTTTAAATTTCTTCATTTCGAGAGAGAGATACCTTTAACAGCCCTCCAGACAGCCAGGTGCCCAGGGCATACCCAGTGTGTTTAGGGAACCCTGAATCTGAACCCAGGGCCTTCTGGTATGGCTCCAGTAACTCCTCGCAGTGCCCTACCACCCGTGCCACCGCAGCTGGGCCTGAAATGGATTCTTCATGGTTTGGGGTTAAGAGCCCATTAAGACCAAGGAAATGTAGCTAGAAATGTGTAAATGAAATCCTGCCTACAATTTTAGCGGATTTATGGTATTCCACTCATAGGCATGAAACAGGAACTGCATGGGACAAGAACTCTGCCTCAGATAATGGGTTATGGAGGACCAATTTGAATGTTGTGGATGGGGGCAGGCGAGGTGCTTTTACTTACTAAACATACTTTAGGAGAGATAAGGAAGCCTATCTCTTGTATTCTAAGGAAACTGGCCTAAAATCAAGCTACTTCTAATTCTAAATTGCAACTGCTAACTTTTGTCAAGACACTCAAAAATATCAAATGAGGAAAGAATTAGTGTTGTTTCATACCCACGAGCCATCACTTGCTGGTAGCACCATCATTTCCTGGACTGAGTGACCCTGGTTCCCAAAAATATCTCTAGAGCCCTTCCACTGCTTATATTTGGCATATTCTTTATTCTTATTTGGGAAGGCACATTCCCTTCTGAGGCTGAAGAAACCCAGTGGTTGAAAAGAGCTGCCTAAAGTCCCTGTTCCCTCTCGGTTAAAAATGTTCAGCATCTGAAAGCTGGCAAGGAATGCGCACACCCGCGGACTGAGCAAGAGAAGGCATGGGGGCGCTATATATGGAACACAGGAAGCTGAGCCAGTTGAGGCAGACTTTCTCAGACAAGACCCATACGCAGAGCTGTAACCCGGCTGCAGTTACCGAGAAGTAAAACACGTGAGCCTAGCCTGAGATATTGGGAACACGTCACAAATCGGGTCAGGCTGTCCTGCCATTTCCCACCTTACTTTTTTTTTTTTTTTTTTTAAGTCTATTTATTTCTCTCTTCCATGAGTGGGAGAGAACAGAGAGACAGGCACCCCAGCATGGTCTCCACACCGTGATCCACCCCCGGCTTCAGCCAGACCGGGCTCATGGGCACACCCACACCTGGGATGTTCAGGGAGGTCCTGGATGCGAACCTGGAACCCTCCTGGGTAGTCAGCCCCATAGAGCGTCCTGTGGCTGCTACACCCTACCTGGCTCCTGTTTGCACTTTTCCACCTTACTTTAAACAAAACAAAACAAACAAACAAAACAAACAACAAAAAAAAAACAAAAAAGAAGGACTAGCTAAAACCTCAGGCTAGCTAGTCAAGGTACACAGGCAGACCATGCATACTTGTCGGTGGGTGCCTTATAGCCAACTTAATTCCTCATATTCCCTTTGGCAATTCTATCAGAGTTCACGGAGTGTGCACTAACTGCAAGCTCCCATGTCAAAAACGCAAAGCCGAAAGATCAAGACAACTTCTAGTGTTTCTGCATTATACAACTATTTGCAAGTTATTTATATGTCCGGAGATAGAAAAAGGAGGGACTGGAACGACTGTCGGACTCTTCATTGGGTTTCAAAATGTCAGTAATTCCCAGGGCTGTTTTCTACCAAGCACACATTTTCACGTTTTGTAGAAGGGATTCTAATTTCTTAGGAAAAGGAACGGCGGTATTCATGATTTAGAAGCACTCCTACAACACACTAGCACTCTGAGGCACTTCTATTCCGTCTCTTCCCATCCTTCATCTTTTTCTTCTCTAAAAGTTTAAAGAAGGCATTGTCTTCTAAGTAGCTAGAGGTGACAGATGAGAAAAAACGCATCTAGGCTGATCAGTAGACAGTTCTTAGAAGCGTAGTTGTAGACTCCCCTACCTGTTCTCAATCAGTTTGCTCCGGGGGTCATCACATACAAGGGGACTTCCAGAAGTCTGTGGAAAAACGTGGAAGAAAGTATGAGCTTATTTTGGTGCCAAAAAAAAAAAAAAATTGAAATCCATGCATAGTTTTTTTTGGGGGGTGGGATGGGGGAGAGGTTTTTGCTATAGGGCACATGCACTCGCCAGAAAGACAGAGAGAGACAGAGAGACAGAAAGCGAGAGATCACCCCCCCGGGGGGATGGCCACGCTGCGGTCCCTTCTCCTCCATTCTCCTCTCGGGATCTTGGGCATGCACGCACATGTGCCCAGCGTGAGTTTAAGCCACCAGGTCCAGGACTCAAACCGTGGTCGACTCCATGGAAGTCCAGTGACATAGCCATTATGCTAACTGCTGGTCCCCATAGTTTTTTTTTTTTCATACTGTGTGCTTTCCATGAGTATCTTGAAAATGTACATTGATCATGGTACTTAACAATTAAATCCCATTGATCAGTCAGTCATGCTACTTCTAAGATTTTTTTCCCTAATTAAATCTTCTAGCGGGGCATGGTCATCACAAAGGACCTGCCTAACTCTCCATGCGCACTCACACACACTTTTTTTTTTTAAGAATTATTTTTTTTAACTTTATTTATTATTATTTTCCAGTTTGATCAGAGAGACACAGAGAGAGAGAGGAAGTGAGAAAGCAAGTCAGCAGGTCCGAGACTTGAACCATGGTCAGCCATGTGGGAGCCCAGCGCTTTAACCACTATGCCACTTGCCGGCCCCTCACACATACTTTTTACTGTTATCTACTGGGTTGTCAGGAAAGTCATGACACATTTTTACATAGAAAAAAAACACATCATGACTTCTCCAACAACCCGATTTGTTGAAACTGGTCTTCACCTATAAAGCTGGAAACTGATTTGTGATGAGTCCATATAAATCCTCTTTGAATTTCTAAAATTATTTTCTTCATTCATCATTGTCTGGAAACCCGATTTATAGGGTGACCGTGTAATGTATCATACCAGGACACACTTTTGAGAGTGAAGAGGGGTGCTATTAATAATTATGCTTCAACAACAGACAAACTGGGGCTATCTTGGGCATCCGGGGACACAAGGTCACTCTGCTTATTCTAAAATAATCTGGTATGAATTCTGCTCACCAAGGACCAGTCCCAGGAAAAATTTGGTCTTGGGTACACTTCTGTTCTCACAACGCAGGTATTCATTCTTTGTTGTTGTTCTATTTTTTAGAGGGTTTTGCCATAGGGTACATGTGCTTGCCAGAGAGAGAGAGAGAGAGACAGAGACAGAGACAGAGACTGAGACAGTGAGAGGGAAAATGAGAAATCACCCCCCCCCCCCCCCGGGGCTGGCCATGCCACAGTCCTTTCTCCTCCATTCTCCTCCTGGGATCTTGGGCATGCACGCACACATGCCTAACGTGATTCTCAATCACCAGGTCTGAGACTCGAACCATGGTCAGTCATATGGGAGTCCATTGACATAACCACTATGTCATCTGCTGGCCCCATGTTGTTCTTTTTTTAAATTGCCAGTCGTACGTGCACTTGCCAAGAGATAGATAGAGAGAGAAACAGAAGGAGAGAGAGAAAGGACCCCTCAATGAGGTGTGGTTACATCATAACTTTTTATCCATTTCTCCATCCTATTGGGATTTTGGGCACGCACGTGCCCCTCATGCATTTTCAAATCATCAAGCCAAGGATCTTTTTTTTTTTTTTTTTTTTTTTTTTTTAAGAGAGAGATTTTTGCTATAGGGTGTGTGTGCTTGCCAGAGGGAGACAGAGAGAGAGAGAGAGAGAGAGAGAGAGAGAATGGGAAGTCACCCCCCAGGGGCAGTGGCCACACCACAGTCCCTTCTCTTCCACTCTTGAGATTTGGGACACACATACACGTGTGCCGGGTGTGATTTTCAAGTCACAGGGTCCGGGATTAGAACTGCATATTCCACTCAGCCACGTGGGATCTAGCCACCGCAACTTCCATGCCACCTGCTGGCCCAGTGAGGGAGTAAATGAGAAATCACTCCCCGAGAAGATGGCCATGCCACAATCCCTTCTCCTCCAGTCTCCTCCTGGTATTTTGGGCACACAATCACATGAGCATACCGCAGGTTTCAAGCCTTCAGGTCCAGGACTTGAACCATGGTTGGCCATGTGGGAGTCCAGCGCCTATGTCATGTGGGATCTAACTCCCATAGGGATCGCCGCATCCTTTGTCCTGCCTTGCCTTCTGACTGCTATGATGTTTGGAAAGTGATTCATAAATGAACGTGTACTGGGCTAGTCAGGTGGTGTGGCTGGATCCCACATGACTGACTGTGCGGTTCAAGTCCCAGATCCACTGGCTTGAAAAACACACCAGGACATGTACGTGCATGTGTGCCCAGAATCCTGAGAGTGGAGAAGGGATTGTGGCATGATCATCCCTCCTAGGGATGCTTTCTCACTGGCTCGCTCTCTCTGGCAGGTGTATGTGTCCCGTAACAAATCAACAAGAAAACGACCAAGGGGGGGTGGGGACAAAACATACTAAACTATTTGCCCATAAAAGTTTACATTATTTAGGGTTGTTTCTACTCAAAGATGGAGGAGCCTTCACGTTATCCTGAGATAACGTGTGGCTTATTCGAGGGGCTAGTATTTGACAGAACAAGTCCCACGAGTGGATAGCTCAAACTACAAAAGAGCAATAACTGTTCAACACTGACTCACTGTCACTCCCAATCCTCTATTCCGTAACCACGTGATTAAATCCAACCCAGTAGATCTAAAGGTCAGTAATTAAACTGTGATCCCACTATTCGAAGCAGATAATCAGCTTCCGGAGAAGTCTTTACCCACTTTTCCATCTGACTAAATTTTAACAGTTCCTTTCATTTCCATAAGTCTTCCTATAATTATAACTAGAAATAGGGATTAAATGCCAATTCAAAGGAAGTAGAAAGCTGGGTATCTGCTAACTCCTTCGCTGGTGAGCAACTTTGCAACTTTACTTTGCAAAAGAGCAGTGCATAAAGATACTTTTTGAAGAACAAGTAAGAGTATGATATCAACAGTAAAGGAAAGGCCAAATTTAATAAAGAAAAAAAACTTGCCAGAGGGTGCACGTGCTCATCAGACAGAGAGACAGTGAGAGGGAGAAAGCAAGCCCCACTGGGGCATAGTCACACTTGCAGACCCTTCTCCATTTCTCCCTCCTTTCAGGATTTTGGGCTTGTATGCACATGCGTCCAGTGTTTTTCAAGCTGCCGGGGTGGGGATTCAAATTGCATGTCAGCCATGTGGGATCAGGCTCCCTTAACTAACAGGCCATGGACCCAGTCCAGAAATGCTAACGTAATTATTTGACACCATAATGAGTTAGATTGGCAGAAGACAATTTATAGTGACTCAGATACTGTAGCTTTGTCTTGAGTTCGAGCCCCTATCAGATGTGCTACCATGCGTAATCTAGCAGTGTGGCTTACAGGATTCCCAGGGTTTCCTGTTCAGCATGATAAGGCTGACCTGCCCCTGTGTTGAGTGCTCATAAATTGTATAGTCAGCTCAATGTCCCTTATTATTTATAGGAATTCACAACTAGTCACTCCTAACCAATGACTGCGTTTCTTAAATAACGTTTCTTCAATTTCTCTTTTCCTCAAGACTCATGCCTTTTGTAGATTGGTACTCACACTTCAGAATGGTCAGAAGCTCTAACTGGTTCCTGGGAAGCAAAAGGACCCATTTACTCATTTATGAAATATCAGCGGGGTCCTTGTTATATGTCCTGGACTAGTACTCGACGCTGGTGTTAAAAAGATGATTAAACCGCTGTTGAGGAAATCATTTAATTTAGAGCTGTGCAAATATAAACCTCATAAAGTGGTAGTGACTGCTGGTGCCCCCCCCCCCTTCCAGGGAAGAGGATTCTGGGAAACTTAGCAGGAAACAAGCATGTATCAATTATGCTTTATTCTTTATAGTTCCCTGTGCTGAGGCTGGGCCAGTTCTGGGTAATTTTGAACAGCGGTAAAACCAACAGCTTTAAATCCAAGAATGTTGAGTTCTAATGCAGCCTTACATCTGCACTTTTAACAGAAACATCGTTAGCTCATTAAGCTTGGTGGTCCATTAAGTGGGGAAAAGGATGTTTATTTCTGAGAGGTCTCCAGAGACTGGCTTACCAATAGGTTGGCTTTTGCTGGGTGCAATGTGTAAATATTCCACGGGTGAGATTACTTCATCTTCTCTTCTATTTACTTAAGATTGGCAGCCAAATGAGCTCCCACAAGAGCAGCACTGCTCGTTCGGTTTTGTACATCTGGTCATTTGAGCTCTGTCCCTACCAGGGTCCCGCAGTCACCAGGTGGCAGCCCACGTTTTCTGCTAAGGGGATGGCAGCTTGCCAGCGGCACGTTCTGCATTTCTGGGTTTCACTATGACGCTGGCTGGTACAGGTTTTAATCCTCTAATCAAAACGTGCCCAGCCGTTCTCATAATGAACGTTTCCCCACTACTTCAAATGTGCTTCTTCAAGCCCTCATGTCTACCTGTTCAGGAGAGACACGCCTTGGGATGGAACTTTTCCTTCTCGGCGCTGTTCCCCATAAATGGGCCTCCGGATAGTCTGTCCAGATCGACACGCTTTTCTCTAACACGTCTGCAGTCTGTCTCGCACCCTTTCCTCCCCAGGGCAAGCACGCTTCCACTCCGGAAACCTAGCTCATTCCCTTCCACAATGACCACGTTGTTTCTGGCCCCAGAAGGCGCTCAGGGGATGACTCGCGGTCCGTCCCGCTTCGCCTGGGGACTTCAGGGCCCCACTCCGGCGCGCCGGGGACAAACGTGCCGCCGGCGCCATGCGGCTCGGGGAGGCCGGGCAGAGGCAGGCCGCGCCGGGGTCGCCTTCTTGCAGGCCCCCGCGGCAGCGCGGCGCACCAGGGCCATCCCGGACGTGGCCCTCTCCTGGCAAAAAAGGAAACCAAGGCCCCGTGAGGGCCGGGCCCGCGGCTTCCCCGCCATCCGCGGCCTCCGCGGGCCACTCCCGCCCAGGCCAGCGCCTTTGTCCCGGGCCACGGGCTTCCTGCCGCCGCCGCCTCCTCCGCCTCCACCTCCGCCTCCATGCCGCGGGCGCGGCTGACGCGGCCGGGGAGGAATGCGTTTCCGGAGGGAGAGGGCGGCGGCGGCGGCCGCCTCGGGAGCAGGATCGGCCTCGGAGGAGGCGGCGCCGCCGGCCGCTTCCTGCAGGAGGCAGCTCTGCCGCCGAGTCTCCTCCTCCCGCCCCCGAGGAGGAGGAGCCGCCGCCCGCCGCGCCCGAGACCCGGGAGGCCGCGCAGCCCGCGGGAGAGCCGAGCGGAGCCGCGAGCAGCAGGCCCGACCCAGCGCGCCGGGGCCCGCACGCCGCCCGGAGAAGGTGGGGCCGGCGCCTTCGGGGCTGGGGAGGCCGCGGGCCTCGAGCTCGCTCAGCGCAGCGCGGGCCGGACCTTCGCCCGGCGTGGGGCTGCGGCCGGGGCCGGGGCCGGGGCCCGGCGGTGGGGGTGGGGCGGGATTCCAGCCCTCTGGCCGGGAGGAAGTGGGGGCGCGCGCCCGCCTCCCCTGACTGTCCCCGGACAGTCCCGGGCCCGGCTTCCCGTTCGGCGACCCCTCTCCGGCGCAAGCCGCGTCCCGAGTGGGAGCGCCGCGTCCCGGGCGCTGTCACGCGGGGGCGGGGTGCAGCGGTGACACCTGCCACTTCCACGACCCTCGCCTGGCATGCGGCCGAGCGCCGTGGTAACCCGCGGCCGGGTTTGGGTCCGCGGGGCGGCGCGGATAGGCGCCCGCCGAGCGTGGCTGTGGCGCTCCGAGCGTCCTCCTGGGCTCTGTCCCTTTGTCTGCCCGTGTCGCCCCCTGGTTCCATGCGCACCGAGAGCCCGCTCGGTGGGGAGGAGCACGGCGCACCCCACCGCCGCCAGCGCCCGCGGCGTGGGTCGAGCGTCGCCGGCCCGAGCACGCTGGCACCGCGGGCCGCCGGGGAAGGCGCGGTGGACTCGGGCCGGCGCGCTCAGGGCGCGACCTAGAAGCGCGGCGGAGGGAGGCGGCAGGCCGGGCGGCCGGGCCAGGGCTGACCCGCTCTGAGCGTCCCTTTGTCGCCGCGAGACTTGGAGCTCACCCTGGGCCCAGTATCGTTGTGCAATTTGTATTTCGCATCTTTGCTTTTGAGTTAGCATTAATTGGCACCATCGTTAGTAAATTACCTAAGCTTCCGTTTCCTCATCTATAAAATAGGAACAAGAATATCTAATGATCAGAATAATTATTGACAGTGACAGTGAGGGCCATGCATAGCTCCAGGCTTTTCACGTGTATTATTTAATTCTGGAGCCCATCGTGTACTGTTTTACACACGAGGAAACTGAGGCACAGGGAGTGTAATTTGCCTGTGATCACCCAGGAGACCCTGGAGTCCCCCGCGGCCCCCCATCGCAGGTATGTAAGGCAGCTGCCTCTGCAGTGGAGATCGGAGGTACCGTGAACACCTAGCACAGGGTAGATGCTCAATAAACGCTGCTTTTCGGTCCTCCTTCCTACACTAAGATGATTTTTTAAATACCTCAGAATATAATCAATAATTTCATTAGTAAGGTTTCTTTGTGTCTGCATTCCCCGTAGATATTTTGGTGGGTAGAATTACTTTTTTAAAATTGTTGTCTTGATAGTATAAAAATAGCAAGTGCTATTGCGTTTGGATGAGAGATCTAAAATTGCATACAGCCTTTACAGTAGATTGTATAATAGACTACTTTGCTCATGTTTTTAAATAATTTTGGTTCATTGATCAATATTAAGCACATGACTGAAGATGATGAGGTGGCTAGAAAACCTGAAACAGAGGTTTGTTGCTTACAGCCCTTTGGGGAGAAGGTGGTTTTATTTACCTAAAAACTGAGGGTTGTGGGACCAGCAGTTAGCGTAATGGCCATGTCGCTGGACTCCCATGTAGTTGATCATGGTTCAAGTCCCGGACCCAGTGGCTTAAAACTCAAGCTGGGCGTGTGTTCCTCTGTGCCCAAGATCCCGAGAGGAGAATGGAGGAGAAGGGATTGCTGCGTGGCCATCCCCCCTGGGGGGTGATTTCTCCCCTATATAGTGTCCTATAGCAAAAACCTCTCCAAAAAAACCCAAAAAACAAAAAAAACAAACTGAGGGTTAAGTGAGAGAGGTGTTACTAGAATACCAATGGGAAAGACCAGGAGGCTGGCGGGTGTAGTGGGCCTGTGCTTCCCGCTACTGAGAGGCTGAGGCAGGAAGCTGAGCGGAGGCAGCCTGGGCAGCATAGCTACTGTCTCTGAAAGAATGTAGTGAATGCAGGTGAACTCCAACCTAACTCCTGTTTGCTTCATAGCCTCCAGTTTTAGGTGATTTTTTTTTTAAAGACTGTAAAGTTCTATAGTAAGGTTATTTTTAATCCCTTCAGCATTCTGTACGTGGAAAGTATGGAATCAAGCATTCGGAAAATCCCTGATCTAGTGACTTTCACGGGCAGCTTTGCTACCTGAATACCGTGGTCAGTCTTTAAACCTGCTCTAAGGCCCTGTCACGGAAAGAAGGCGGAGTCCCGCCTTGGCCCTGACACACCCCTAATTCCAGGAGCCCCTCTGGGGACCTCGGGTCACTTCATGGTAATGCAAGCCAATCAGGCACCATTTAAGCAGTGCTGGTTTTCAGGAGAATGCCACATCATGGATTCTGCCGGCGTTGGGCTTTTTCTTAAGTAGTTTGTGGCTTACAGGAGGACCGAGTAGTGACTCCCATCTGAGGAGGGTATTTTTCATGACTGTTCTGTCAGTGCACTGGCTTGCTCTGAACTGGATGCTAGAGCGTTGACATGAAGCGTCTTAGAAGTGATAAAAAAGGTTTCACAGAACTTTTGAGTTGAGAATTTAAATTTCTGAAGGTTTCAAAAGCAGAATCTGAGTAGATACGTGTGGACTGTTCTTAGATTCTAGATTTCTCGGCCGGTAGGCAGCGTGGTGGTTGGGGGTGCAGGACTCCTACATGGTCAACTGTGGTTTGAGTCCTGGACCTGGTGGCTTGCTTTTTCACTTTCTCCTTCTCTCTCTCTTCCTCTGTCCCTATCTGGTCAAATTTAAATAAATAAATACATAAAGCTGGTCAAATTTAAATAAATAAAAATCAAAAGTTAAATAACATAATTCTTTAAAAAATTCTAGATCTCTCCACTCTACATGGACAGTTAGGTGGCATCCTGGAAGACTGTGCCGTGTGAAAATGGGCGTGGTAGTGCCAGCAGTGTTTATCCTGACGGGTTATGTATTCTGTGGTTTCTGCTGCCCTCCTCTGTGGATGTGGTTGCAGAGAACAGGGAGTTGTGGGGTCGGGAGTAAGAGCGAGGACGAGTACCTGGTCTTGCAGATCCTGAAGTACGGTCTCTAGCGCTGCACTGATAGAAAATGAAAGGATATGCACCTTGCTCGGAGGAGGTGTAGTCTGTAAAACTCACCATTAGCAGCCTTAGACAACCTTCATAGGTAGGTTAACAAAATGTATCTCTTCTGGAGCTGTGGACAAAACGAGTCAAATTATACTCTGTAAATTTACTGTTATGCCAACTGCTGGTCCCTGTAAACTTACTGTTTTAAAATTGGCTATTTATCTCATGAAGTTGTATTATAAAATAATGTGTGCTTTTAGATCAATTCTATTTTTGGTTTGTGGCTTTAGAACCTGAGGTTAACTATGTTTAGCAAAACACTTAACATGTGTATCACCCTATCCGAAATGTGTGTGCTTGTGAGAAAAGAAACTGGTTCGAATATATACACGTATATACCGAAACCCACATACACACATACAAGCAGTGTGTGAGCGTTAAATACATATGCATATACAGCCAGCCCTCAGAGCCTGAGGTTTCTGTGCTCAGACCCAAGTTCAGCTGAACAGAGCAGGGTGGATAGCAGCGTTACATTGTTGCCGGCGTACCTGTGTTCTGTGTTCTGCGTGCCCATGCTATGGTGTGCCCTGTACTGTAGTTAAGCTTACAGAGGCTGTATTGGATAGGTGCAGGCTTTTTAATGTAATAATCCCCCCACAAGTAATAGTTATGTATATCACATTTGTATGATGTAAGGTGTGTGGGAGGATGTGCTAGGTTATATCCAAATACCATGGTGTCTTTATACATGGGACTTGAGTGTCTTGGATTTCGGTATCTGCCGGAGTCCCGGAACCACCTCTCAGGATACCAAGGGATGATTGTGTATGTGTTTCTTCCTTTTTTTTTTTGGAGAGGATTTTGCTATAGGGCGCGTGCGCTCGCCAGACAGACAGAGACAGAGAGACAGGAAGTGAGAAATCACCCCCCAGGGGGGATGGCCATGCCGCAGTCCCTTCTCCTTCGTTCTCCTCTTGGGATCTTGGGCACACACGTGCCCAGTGTGAGTTTTAAGCCACCGAGTCTGGGACGTGAACTGCAATCGACTATGTGGAAGTCCAGCGACACAGCCATTATGCTAAGTGCTGGTCCCGCGTATGTGTTTCTTACTGAGCAGATCAACCTCTTACGCAGTCTTTATAGGGGCAGTCTCTATAGGGGCAGTCTTTATAGGGGCAGTCTTTATAGGGCCGGTTCCTGGCTACTAGCTTCTAGGGCTCTGTAAAATAACTTACTGGAATGTAGGAAAGAAGTTTTAAGCGTGTGTGTATTCTTTTTTTTCTTAATCACTTTGAAGATTAATCTTATTATGATTTATAATATCTTACTATATTACTATTGAAGTTCACAAATTTTAATTTATAAATAAATGTGTACACATTTTGGGTCCATGTCTTCTCAACATTTTTTTAGTGGTAAAGGTGAGTGATCTGAAAACATTGTCCATCCCTGGTATAGGACGTGGTTTGAGGGGGTGCACGAACTGGGCTTAGGGGGAAGGACAGATGAGACTTGGTGTGTGCGAGCCAAGAAATGGAAGAAGCCGGTCCTCACTGGGTGGTGCTGTTCCCCAAGGCAGGGGTCTGGCCACAGGGGGTGGTGCTGGTGGGCGGGGGCAGGGGAAATGATGAAATTTTTATGCCAAATCATTCGGCAGGTGACCTCAGGGCATCAGCAGACATGTCTAGAGTGCAGCTGAGGACACAGATGGGGACTAAGAGGGAAGGCTCGTTGGGAGATGCAGATGGGGGGTTCTCTGTGAGTGGTGCCCACTCCGTGGGCTGTGGTTGAAAGTACTGAGGGCGGTGTGGAGTGAAAGGCACAGAGAGCACCTTCTTTGCCAGGAGTGGGTGAGGAAGAGGGCTCTCGAGGGGCTTTTCCTTGCTCGTTTCTTCTCTGAACTTCTGGTCTCTAAGTGGCATTTCAGGGAGTGACCTGGGTATTCGTGGGTTTTTCCGGTGATGGGTGTGTTTGAGGTGAAGACAGAAAGACTTAAGGTTCACATCCCTGTGTGGTAATTTCGTTAGAGAAGCAGCTTGATGTTGCAAAGGCTTCTTGGTTGGGGAGTGGGACCCCTGGTCTCAGTGCAGGCTGTGCCCCTGCATTTCTCTGTCAGCTGTTAGGGCAGGTACTTTACCTTCCCGGGCCTCGCTTTCCTCTCTGTGCCCTGGGGTGCTCTCTGGGTGTCCTCGTTCTGTCCTGTGAGCTGCAGGACAGTTGGCGCTGGTCTGAGCACTGAGAGTGCAGTCCTTTCTCCCGCGGGTGGGCGCCGTCCTCACTGCTGTAAGAATACCTGCAGTGGGTCAGCAGTTGGCATGGTGGCAAAGGCACTGGACTCGCGCGTGGCCAACTGCGATTTGAATCCCAGACTTGGCGGCGTGAAAACCAGGCCAGGCGTGTGTACATGCATGCTCACAATCCCAGGAGGAGGAATTGTGGCATGGCCGTCGCCCTGGGGGATGATTTCTCACTTTCCCTTTCACTGCCCCTCTCTTTTTCAGCAAGTGCACGTGGCCTGTGGCCAAAACAAAACAAAACAAAACAACAACAACATATATGTGTGTGTGTGTATGTATATATATATATATATATATACATATCTGTAGCAAGGGGGCCAGGTGGCAGATGGGGCCAGGTGGCGGGCAGTGGTGATGCATCTGGACCCATAGGGGTAGGAAGGTGCTGTGTTGACACCCTGAGCCTCCCCTGTCCCAGCAGGTCTGTGTGACCACAGTGAAAAGATCGTTCTGTTTATTGTGGCTGGGAAGAAATGAAGAACTAATGAAGGCCAAAAGAATCCAGAGAAATAGAGAAATTAGCTTTGTGTTTTGGTAGGGAGTGGTTTCAGTGGAGGGATGAAAATATTTTGAGTGTGCCAGCTGACGTATAGAAGTCACTTTTCAATATATAGATGTTGTTCGAATGAAACAACATTTGTAAGCTTTCATACTCTGTAAAATTAGGAATAGTATTTTACTCACTCTTTCCCCTACATCTAATATTTAACAGTTTATGGAACTTTGATTTCATATTATGATGTCAGTGCCTTTTTTTTTTTTTAAGAGGTTTTTGCTATAGGGCGCGTGCACTCAGTAGACAGACAGAAAGCGAGAAATCACCCCCCAGGGGGGATGGCCACGCCACAATCCCTTCTCCTCCATTCTCCTCTCGGGATCTTGGTCACGCACGCATACATGCCCAGCGTGAATTTTAAGCCACCGGGTCCGGGACGCGAACCGCGGTCGACTACGTGGGAGTCCAGCGACATAGCCATTACGCTAACTGCTGGTCCCGATGTCAGTGCTTTTAAAGTGGCTGTAACAATTCACATTTGAGTATTAGAGAACGAGATTTTAGTTTGAAAAGCAAATTCAGTATTATATTAGGGAAATGTAACAAAAGTATGATGGGGACTAAGCTGTTGCTTATAAAAGAAATAGGTTAAAGAAGATTGAGGAGCATTTATTAGTTTCTCAGGTTCTTCTTTTAGAAGCCCATGACCAGAAGACCAGTTAGAGAGCAAGAAGGAAATCTAATAATCAAATGAATTATAAGCTACAAATCACTGGACAGGTATTTGTGACCGACAGCTTTCATATTCATGATCATATTTTATTTTTCCTACAACTCTGAGGTAAATACTATTCCCAGCTTACTGATGAGTAAAATGAAAAAATTAATTGCTTTCTCCCTGAGTCTCATTTGGTTTTAAAGCATTTATTATATATTTAAAATATACTCAGCATGGGCCAGTAGTTGGCAGTGGTTAAGGCTCTGGGTCCCACATGGCTGACTCTGGTTTGAGTCCCAGGCCCTGCCCCTTGAAAAGTAGGCTGGGCACTTCTGTGTATGCCCAAAATCCTGGTAGGAGACTGGAGAAGGGATTGCAGCTTGACCATCGTCCTTGGGGGGGTGATTTCTCACTTACCCTTTCTCTGTCTCTCTCTGGTAAGGGACACACACCACTCCCCTATAGGGCAGAGACTGAAGATATGGTCAAAATTAATTTGATCAACAAAAGAATTCTGGAATGAGCTACCCAAAAAGTGGATAAAATGGAAGATAACTCGTAGTGTTCCTTAATTCAACTTTTGTGAAACAAATGTTGCTTTCAAGAGCTTATTGATACTGCTAGCCAGGATGCTGACTTCTTTTGCTAATAATTCCATCCACAAACATCTTTGTAGATTTGCCCCAAAATAAGTTTTCTCAAGCAAAATGGTTGATAACTTTTTTCTCTTCATAGGGAAAGGCAAAGCGCATGCACCCTGTAGCAAAAATCTCTCTCTCTCTAAAAAAAAAAAGGAACAGCTGACTGGGCCGATCTGAAAAAAATCAACTGCCAGGCATTGTCTTACCTTTTGAATCAAAGGAGAAGTTGGAACAATTAAGTTTGAACAATTTTTCTTGCTCATTTTGAATCAGCTTATTAGCTTCGTTCAAAGTGTTTCTTTTTTTAAAAAAATATTTTATTTAACTTTATTTATTTTTTAATTTGACCAGAGAGGGACAGAGTGAGAGAGAGAGGAAAAGTGAGAAAGCAAGCCACCAGGTCCGGGACTCGAACCATGGCTGACCATGTGGGAGTCCAGCACCTTTAACCACCACGCCACCTGCTGGCCCCCGTTCAAAGTATTTCTATTTCTGCTTGTATTTTAAGTTTTCTTTTCTGCAGTCTTTAAGTTTATTTTATGCCTCCCCTACCATTTTTGCATTTAATTATTTTATTTTATTTTTGAAGAGGTTTTTTTTGCTATAGGGCGTGTGCGCTCTCCAGATAGACAGAGACAGAGAGACAGAAAGTGAGAAATCACCCCCCCAGGGGGGATGGCCATGCCCCAGTCCCTTCTCCTCTATTCTCTTCTCAGGATCTTGGGCATGTGCGCACACGCGCCCGGTGTGAGTTTTAAGCTGCCGGGTCTGAGAGGCGAACTACGGTCGACTACATGGGAGTCCAGTAACATAGCCATTACGCTAACTGCTGGTCCCCATTTAATTATTTTTTAGAGATTATTTTACTTTTAATTTTATTTATTATCATTATTCTTCCATTTTGACGAGAGAGAGAGAGAGAGAGAGAGAGAAAGAATGAAAAAACAAGCTGCTAGGTTAGGGACTTGAACCATGGTCAGCTTTGGGAGTCCAGCACTTCAATCATCACACCACCTGCTGGCTCCCCTCACATTTAATTATTAAATAATTGCTTTTTACATATGGCTGTCCTTTTTTTGGTGGTGGCAGTAGTGGCGGTGGTATACCAGTTGTACACTTGTATCCCCATTCACTTTTATTATCACAGTTCTAAAGAATTTTTTTATTTAACTTTATTTTATTTATTTATTTTAATTTGACCAGAGAGGGACAGAGAGAGAGAGATAGAGACAGAGACAGTGAGAAAGCAAGCTGCCAGGTCCAGGTCTTGAACAGCAGTTGGCCATGTGGGATTCCAGTGCCCTTAACCACCATGCCACCTGCCAGCCCCATTATTATCACATTTCTGATTTACTTGAATTATTTTTAATTCTGTGCAATTTTTGTCACAACTGCTTTTACTGTTATTTTGATTCTGTTCCTCTTGTTTATAAGTTCTATAGGAGTCTGACCTAAATTTTCTTCCTTAGCTTTTTGTAGTCTGAGAGTTTTTGATCTCTGTAAGATACAATACGTTTTAAATTCTTTAAATTCCTTGAAGAGCATGAGCTCCTCTAAATTTTTCTTCCATTTTTCACTTTCTTTCACTTTCTGTCCTGTGAAAGTTTTCCCCAGGTGGTAAGCTCAGCCTTCCCACATGCCCAGCACATCTGTCTTTCAGGGTTTTTAATTACAAACACACAGCGAATCCATTCTTCATCTTTTTCTTGGGCTTGTGAACAGAGTGGTGATGACGATTGAGCTCCTGTTTGCATTTTCCAGAGGGAGGTAGAGCACTTGGTGTAGTGACCGATTTCATCCTCAGTCATTTTCTTGTATCTGGCTAGCCCTGCAGTGAGCAGTGCTCAGGTTTCACAGTTCTGTCAGCTTGTAGCTTTGGAGCAGACAGACCTTTGTGCTGGAGCTCCTTAGTCTCAGGCCAGTGTTATCTTTGGGTGTTTTGTTTATTTGTTATTAAATTTGCTGTAGGATGGTGCACTCACCAGAGAGACAGAGAGAAAGTGAGAAAGCACCCCACTCTCTAGGGTGTGACCAGACCACAGTCTCCTCGTTCTCCTCTTTGCATTTTGGGCGTGCAAGTCTGCTCCTGCCAGCCAGGTCTCGACTTGAGTGTGAAGTTGGCCCTGGGGACCCAGCTGCCTGTTATTAACCACACACCACTAGGCTCCAAGGTTGGTGCTCCTTAAGTAGCCTGCTTTCTGTGTGGGAGGATTGCATTTTAGGAGTTCCCTTTCACTACCCTTCACGTGGGCGGGCGTGGGGAAAGGACTTGCAAGATGTTACATGTTGGATTTCTCATCCTCTTCTCGTTGCTGCCCTGAGGTATCTTTTCTTTCTCCATCCTCTGTTTCAGTGTGTTGATTGACTCAGCAAGGATGTTCTTCCTTGTAAAATAATGAGTAAGCAAGGATGTTCTTCCTTGTAAAGTGGTGAGTAATAGGCCTTCAGAAAGTCACTGTTTAAGGGGCTTCTGGGTTTGGGTGGTCTGGTTTCAGTCTCACTGGGGCCAGTTTGGATCCACTTGGGTTATTTAACTTCTCTGTGGTTTGTTTCTTTTATCTGTAAAACAGAGATCTAATTTCCAACCTTCTGGGGTTACTTGGGGGAGACAGACAATGTTAATTTGATCATTATTATAGTTATTTGAAAGTATTGGATAAAGGTCTAATTTTTTCTTTTGCTACAGGGCACGTGCACTTACTGGAGAGAGGGAGGAACAGAGGGAAAGTGAGAAATACTTGCCTCCCCCAAGCCCCCAAGGGGGATGGCTACACTGCAGTCCCTTCTCCATTCTTGTCTAGGTATTTGATGACTTAAAGTACAATAATTTGTAACAAAAATAATTTGTGCTAGGTGTGTTTTTCAAGCCTCTGAATCTGGGACTTGAACCACGCAGCCAGCCATGCAGGGTCCAGCCACTTTAACGTCCATGCTACCTGCTGGCCCAAAGTCTTTTATTTATTTATTTATTTTTTAAATTAAGGGTTTTTTTTGCCATAGAGCACATGTGCTCAGAGAGAGAGAGAAAGTGAGAGTGAAAAAGTGAGAGAAAGTGAGAAATCACTCCAATCATCCCCTAAAGGGATTGGCCATGCTGCCATCCCTTCTCCATTCTCCTCTTGGGCTGCTGGGCATCCACTCACGTACCTGGTGTGTTCTTCAAACTGCTGGGTCCAGGATGTGAACCGCACACACAGTCTGTCAGGTGGGATCCAGTGCCTTAACCACCATGCCACCTGCTGGTCCTACAAAGTCTAACCGTTTAACGTAAATGACATAAGTTTTTGTTATAAATTACTTTAAGCTATCAACAAGATGTTGTACTCTTTGTGCCTGGTAGGTCAGTCGTCCTGCTCTGAGGGGACAAGTAGATCTTCTTTTTCTCAGGATACACAGTGGGCTGCAGTGCCTGAGTGCAGTCAGGGCTTTCAGTGATACAGCGCAGAATTCTGACCCGGTTTCTGCTCCCAAGGTGGCTTTCCAGGGCAGACCCTTCCTTCTTCTTACGGCCTTGTCTGGGTCTGCTTCCTCAGCCTCAGTTTTCTTCCTTATTCTATTGGTATTAGGTATGTTACCTCTCACCCGATCTTTCCTATGGGGGTGTGGATGTTAACGTTTGGAGATGCCTGTATTACGTCTCATAGGGTAGTATGAGTATTGAAGTTTTGCTGCTTTTATTGGTTGTTGGGAAAGTCATGACTTTTTTTTGCACAGAATAACAGGAAAATGCGTCTTGACTTTCTCAGCGACCTAGCGTTACTTTACATGCAAAATGATTAGGACTCCAGCTGTTCGAAAGCACGTTAAGTAGAACGATCCCACTTGGATGTGAAACCTAAAAACGTATTGGGAAGTGCTTCCTTCCTCTCCCTCTCTCTGTCTCTCTGTCTCTCTCCGGTGAAGGCACATGCCCTCTAGCAATTAAAAAACAATTGTTAAAGCAGAATGGTCGAGCAGCTACTTCTTAATTCAATCAGGTTTTTATTAAGTTTATTTGTTTCTTCCATGAGTAAGACAGAGACAGAGATAGCGCACGACAGCACCCCAGGAGAACCCTGGTGCTATTGACGTATACCCCAGCCTCCAGCCATGGCGGAGCGTGGTCACATGTGGGCCCGGCGTGCTCAGGGAGGTCTCTGGACTGGAACTGGGGACCTTCCCATGCGGCTCAGCCTTGGAGATGATTGCATTTTCCTGGTGAGCCACCCTCCGGCCCTCGCAGGTTGTTTTTGAGCTCCTGCTGTAATGTTTCACAATCTTAACAACAAAACAAGCAGCGGCTGCTCCTGGCAGTGTGCGGACATTGCTTCCCATAGCTTACGTGTGCCCGCCTATCTCAGCCGCACACGGCCCTTCTCGGGTAAGGACTGCGGTCTACATTTTAAAGAGGAGCGTGCCCTCGTTGGCCTGGGGCGTTCTGGCTCTGTCACCACGCCTCCCTCTGGTGGCATTGCTGCGCTGTCATGGCTGCTGCTGGCTGCTGGCCCTGGAGCTCATGGTTCTGGTTTCTGATACCTCAGAGCAGCCCCCACTGTCTTTATCACTCAAGTCCTCATTTATTCAACATGAAGACATTGTGTTCGATACCGAGGATGTGGCGGAATGCCTTCCCGAGGCAGCAGCAGCACGCACCTGTGGTGGCTGAGTGAGAGCCACACGCGTCTCCACCATGAGCCTCGTCCGTTTTTACCTGCGCACGTGCTGTGGGCTCCCCTGCCGTGGCCCCTTTTCCTCTGCAGTTCCTGCATCGCTGGGGCCTCGTGGGTGGAGGTACTTTCTCACCCTGGCCTAGCCGCTCTCCTGACTCCACTCCAGCGGCTCTGGTCACCAGGTTAGGGACTCTTGGGTCCTTCTCACATCCCCTCGGCCTCCCTTCTGATTCCAGCCCCTGCTGCCCGGGACAGTTTGATCACTTCTGGCTCACATGTGCCCCGAGCACCTCATTCCTCTGCCTTCTCCAGGAAGCCCTCCGGTCCTTCCGTCACGGTGAGAGGCTGGCAGCAGCCTTCTCTGCAGGCCCTGCCATCTTTGGGCTGTGGGAAGTGGGGGTCACGCTCCTTGGGGCAACCTTTAGTCTCTATGGGGCCGGCGTGGATGAATATGCCATGCCCTGGTGGCCCGCTCCTGGACAGACTTTCTGTATACTTCTGGAAAGTTCTCAGCACGAGCAAGCCCCCGGCACCCACCGTGGTAGACATACCATCTTTGTGTTGGTTTTTCTCTCTCCTGGCTTATTCTCTTCAAAGCACCTCTCTTCCTGGGGGCACCTGAGTCACCTGCCTGCACACCAGTGCTTGTCTCAAAACTCTGCCGCCTTTTCCAGCTCTTTCCACCTCCTCGTTTCCATGGTCCCCTGTTCTCACCCTCCCAGTGACCCTGCCCTTCGACCTGCCCTCCGCTTTGCTGTTTGGTTCTGTCAGCCCCGCAGCCTCTCTGCCCTTCGGCCCTCCTGCCTCGCCTCGCGAACCACTGGCACAACTCAGTGATTTCAGAATGGAGCCTGACTGTGGGAGGTTTCAGAGTTTTGTTTTGTTTAATAATTATTTAATTTTATTTATTACTTATTACTTTTGTGAGAAATTTTTGCTCGAGGGTGTGTACTATAGCAACCAAGCGAGAGCCAGAGACCAAGAGACAGAAAGTGAGAGATCACCCCTGGCGGTACAGCCAGGCTGCATCTCCTCCTCCATTCTCCTCGCGGAATTTTGGGCATGCATGCACACGAGGCTGGCGTGAGTTTGGCGTTTTGCACGGGCCGTCTCGGTGAGAAGTCTGACAGAATAACAGGTGACTGTTCCAGCCAGGTTTTTGCCCCTGGCGTGAGTTTCAGGCTGCTGGGTCCTGGGCTGGAACTGCAGTCAACCACATGGGAGTCCAGAGCCATAACCATTATGCCACCTGCTGGTCTATTATTATTATTATTTTAAATTTGCTGCAGGGCATGTGTGCTCACCAGAGAGAGTGAAAGTGAGAGAGAGAAAGAGAGAGAGAGAGAGAGGCAGAAAACAAAAGTGAGAAAGCAAGCTGCCACAGCCAGGACTCAAACCATAGTTAGCCATGTGGCAGTTCAGCACCTTCACCACGCCACCTGCTGGCCCCCACTTTTAATTTTTTTTTAAATTTTATGAGGTAGAAGGCGAGACCAGCCCCTGTGGGGTGAGGGTCTTGCCACACTGCAGTCCTCCCTCCAGGCTTAGCCGGCCGGGATTGTGGGTGTGCCCAACATGTCCAGGTCTCCCAGGACCCAACCCGGACCTCTTCCTAGGGCTGCGGGATTGTGCCGTGGTGCCCTGCCACCTGTGCCACCCTGGCTGGGCCACTTCCCAGAGAGCTAAGCCTTTCTGCAAGAATCCTTTTTAAATTTGTGTTAGTAAGTAGTAAAACGGCCCACCTCTGGACTGCCTGCTTGACCACCGTGAAACCAAGTGGTGGTTATTTGTGTGTCTGCGCCGCGTTGGTGAATTGATTTGGGTTTCACAATGTGTGAGAGCCAGCATGAAACTTTTGTCTAGCTTTATGGACTTGTGCTTACTGAAAGGTATCACAGTCGCAGCAGTCGGGGGTCCACAGTAACTCCTTTCTGTTTAGAGAAGGTCTGCTTTCCTGAGCTTCAGGGTAAAACACAGTTCGCTCTTCTTCCTGATTCGGGAGAGTGAGGAAAAACTTGTTAACATCTATATCGGCGACAGAGCAGCACGTTTTTGAGCACTGACCTTGTGCGGAGCAGTTCCCAGCGCCGTAGCTGCGGAAAAGACACCGAGATGCTGTTTTCTTGGAGCCTGGGATCCATGAGGGAAGTCGGATAATTACAGGTGGTTACGAGTGAAATGCATGTCACAAATCAGGGTGTCCATCGCCTGTGGGCCCCCGGCGTTGCCCTGTAATCTTCTCTTCCTTCAGCCCCTGCCACACCCGGCTTCCTGCACTTTCCCTGTGGCCTGGTCTCGCAAAGCGTCCTGCACGAGCTCCCTGGGCTTCCTTACTGCCCCTGCTCTTCCTCAGGGAGAGGCACCCCTCTCCTCCGGGGGTGGTCTCCCCGTGGTCAGGGGCCAGGGGCCGTCACTTTTCCTTTCCTCTTTGCATTTTGGAATATTCGCATATATGGGGAATCTTCCAAAGGTTGATGGAAATTGCATATTATGAAATAACTATGCATTGACTTAAAAAATGTTTGGTACCAGAATCGTATATATCTTTTCCCAAAGTTTTTGAAGTGCTCTCACATGTAAGATACCATAGGGCTGGGAGCCAAATCTGAACTTTGTTTGTATACACCTTTTACACCTAGCTTGAAGGTAATCATATACAATAGTTTTGTTATCGTATTGGCTGTGACTTGCCACATGACACCAGTCATTTTCCACTTGTGGCATCTTCTTGGCACTCAGGAAGTTTTGGATTTGAGAGCATTTTGGATTTTGGATTTTCAGTTTAGGGACGCTCAGGCTGGACTGCCTTAGAAGGTTTTGAAGTGTAAAACTCTGGCGCCTCTTCGTTCCACATCTTACACGTAGGCAGAGGGCAGTTCAGTCCCTCACCGGGGAGGGACCGGGACTCAGGACCCAGGGGGCATCGAGGCTTTCCCGCACTCACTCACTCCGCTCTCCTCTCGTTTCTGTTGCCTCTCTGGCCCTCTGCAGGAGTCACCAGCCAATGGCAGCGCTGTTCAGTTTCTGCCGGGGCATGGCCAGTCAGGAGGGGTGGCAGCTGTCTCAGCTGTTTCCTGCCGGCGTCCCGTTCTCAACAGCAGCTCTTCCTCTCTGCAGCCCCGTTTGCTGCTGGGTTTGGAGCGTGTCCAAGGCTGGAGGGCTTCTGAGGGCTGGGCCTTGGTCTGCCAGGGTTTGTGGGAGAAGAGGACCGAGCCATTTAAAGTCGTAGTTGAAAGCCGCGTGGCCTCAGAATTTGAGGAGACGTCACTGTCACCTGGCACCTTCCTCTCTGTGGGGATGCTCTGAACTGTGTGACACTGGAGAGGTTTCTCGAGGAGGCCTGCTGGGCGGGAAAGGAGCTGGAGTAGCGTCCCGAAGACGCCTGCGCGTCCATATATGGAACAAGTATTCGTTCTGTTCCCCGGTGCGGGTCTGCCGGGAGCCCCATTCATCATGGGTGTCCTCGGGAGGCTGCGCGTTCTGCGTCCTGGTGACCTCAGAGCCGCTTAGACCAGGGCGTGTGTGCACTTCCTGCACAGCGAGCCTCGTAGGCAGGCCTGAGAGGGTGAGTTGCTGGGTGGGGAACTTTGTCACACTCAGCGTTCGTGGGTCTCTGGGATGCAGTCACAAGTGATACGGAAGCCAAGCCGAGCTCCAGGCAGAATAGAAGCTGCCGGTCTGAGCAGATGGCAGCGCGGGTGACTGTGCCAGTTACTCTGGGCCGGCCTCACGAGCAGGGGACACGCCAGCCCCCAGCTCGGAGCAGCCACCCGGAATGTGAGCCCTCGGAGATGCAGGTCTTTACAGAAATGTTCACTGTTCATATGGAATCCGGTCAACTTTTTTTCGGGAAATGTACCAAGAGAAAACGTTCTACAAAGTTAAACTGGGCTATAATCATTTCCATAAAGAAAGCAAAAAGAAGACAAGACTAACAGTAGAGAAAAACAAAAACCCCATTGTCTTTGTATTATGCATATAGCTCAGTCATTTCCAGGCCTCTGTGGTTACTGGATGTTTTTATGGACTGTTATTTTTATGTTCCTCTCAGCTTAGTGTTACTTGACATCCCAAATTGTCCCGTCAACCCTTTCACGTTGCGTGCCGTTGCAGTGACCGCCTGGTGGTCGGAACGTCGGCCTCGTCGGGTACAGTGTTTGCGTGTTTGCTGTTGCGTGGACTGCGTGTCCGTGTGTCTCCTTTTACATTTTACATGATCTCCTCAGGGTGAACTCCCAGTAGCTGAATTACTCTACTAGAGGGTAGAAACATTTTTAAATAGCTTTGGTATAGGTTAACACACTATTTCCCCTCCAGTTGGAGCAGTTACAGAGTTCCAGTGCTTTCTTCTCGACTTCTGCTAGCCATCTTTTTTCCTTTTCTTGCTTATTAACCTTATAATGCCTTAACTAATACATATTTTGGTAACTGGATGAGGCTAAACCTAAATGTTTGGGTGTCTGCCTTTTGGGTATTTCTTGTGGGGGACAGATGTTTGTATGGTTGTCAGACTGGCTGTTAGCCAGGAGGAGTAGGATGTGGTTAAGGGACAGAGTCAAAGACCTGTGGTGGCCAGAGCTCGCTGCCTATCTGATAAGGTAGAGATGATAGCGCTGTGAAAGCTTTTTTAAAACATTAATTAAGAATTATTTATTTAACTTCATTTATTATTATTATTTAAATTTGCTATCGGGCACGTGCACTTAGCAGAGAGACACAGAGGGAGAGAGGGAACATGAGAAAGCAAGCCGGCAGGTCCAGGACTCGAACGGGGTCAGCCATGGGGGAGTCCAGTGCCTTAACCACCACACCACTGTCGTGAAAGCTTTGATTCAGAGGAAATAGCTACATCTGACCTAATGATTAGAGATTAGGGTAGTCTCCTTAATATACAGAATATTACCTGATTTTTTCTTTAGAGATCCTGGAAGACACAAGAATCTTCCAGGGTCTTTTTATACCTTGTCTTGTTTTGTTTTTTGGTCTCGCTTGTAGATCTGGAAAATGTAGGGAAGTAAACTGAATGTCTTACTAATTCCATGCACAGAAGTTGGTTATTTTTAGAAGGGGGAAATAATAACAGGAGATCAAATTCTGAAACTGAGATGTGGCCTCATGCAAGTTACTCTGAGGAGAAATAGTCTGTAAAGAGTTGTAGGCAGGGCGACTCCATCAGGTGTCTGAAAAGTTCTTGCAAACCGACATTCACGCTGAGGTCACGAGGCGTCTGCATGTGCGTATTTATAACAGCAGGTAATGGAGTTAGAGGTTCCTTGGGCCCAAGACCACGGATGGCCTTTACGATATAAAGGGTACTCTACACAGTCATTCTTTTTTTGGAGAGTTTTTTGCTATAGGGCATGTATGCTCGCCAGAAAGACAGAGAGAGACAGAGAGAGAGAAAGCAAGAAATCACCCCCCAGGGGGGATGGCCATGCCGCAGTCCCTTCTCCTCCATTCTCCTCTCAGGATCTTGGGCACGCACGCACATGCGCCTGGTGTGAGTTTAAGCCACCGGGTCTGGGACTTGAACCGCGGTCGACTACATGGGAGTCCAGCGACATGGCCATTACGCTAACTGCTGGTCCCCACAGTCATTCTTTTTTGAGCATCATTAATTAAGCGTTACAATATATTTGATTGAGAGAAGGCAGGAATGGATTCTGAGGATCCATGTCAAAGCTATTTCACCTTAGCCTGGTCACCGCTGAGGAGGAGAGATGGACCATAGTATGGGGAGGGCTTGGGGAAAAGTAGCTTGAGAGGTGTTGCGTTTACAAAATCAAGAGAAGGTAGGGTGAGTGGAATGTTGTATATTGGATGCATTTTCTTATTTCTTTATTGTTAATATAATGATGTGCGCTTTATATTTCAGATGAATTTGCAGCTGGCTTTCTGGCTGGGACTAATCGTTTCAGCGTGCTGTGTGTCCGGCCAGACAGGTACAAGCAGTGTTCCTCCTTGTCTCTTCTTTCAGTATGTCGTATCACTCCCTAACTAGATGGACCCCATAGCTAGGTCAGGTCGTGCTGCTCCTTCCATGAGCCTGGCTGTAGCCCCTCTCACTCAGAGGAAAGGGCCTACAGGGTCCTTCACAATCACACTGCCCTCACCCCGGCCACCCAAGCTGGCTGGTGACATGCTAAAACGACACACGGAGCACCGACTTCTAAAGGATCTTTCGAGAGACTAAAAGACTGTTAGGTGAGCAGAGAGGACACTCAGGCATGCAGTGTGTTTAGGTCCAGGTGAAGAATAGACGGAATGGCGGATTACCCATCATGGTCTAAAACCTGAAACCAGGAGTAATTGATTTTCTGTTGGGTCGTCGGGAAAGTCAGGACTTGTTTTTACAAAATGTGGAAAAAATATGTCATGACTTTTCCGACGACCCAATAGAAGATGTTCTTGCTCTTTGCTCCAGAAGTCTTGCCAAACGTTGTCATCATCTAGAAGAGCAGTGAAAACATATTTGACCCTTTATAAACCGCGATGCCTCCTCATCTGGAATAATGATACCCAGTTCTCCAGGTATCGACAGAGTATACAACACAGAACCACTAGAGTGATTTGGTCTCAGGGCGGGAAGGACTTTCTTCATGTGAAAAAAAAAAAAGGAAGAAACCATAAAGAAAATTTTGTTAAGTTCAAGTTACATAAAATTAACTACAGACCCCTGATACCACTATGCCAAAACACCATAAGCAAACTGAGAATCTAAAAAGAGATGTAAGTTTATTACTGTGTGCAGAAATCCAGTACAAATCTATGAATGTGATAAGAGGAAAATGTGCAAAAGATAGAAAATTCACCCAAAACAGTCAGTGATAATATGAGAAAAACATGACACAAATAATAATTGAATTGATATTCTACTTGTTGCATAAGTGACATTTTTGATATTAAGGTACTTGGTGTTGGTGGAGGTATGGTGACATAGTGTTTTTATACCGTTTTTGGAGTATAAATTAGTATATTACTTCTAGATAGAAGTGAATGTGTATTAAGAATTTTTAAATGTTGATATATACTTCAGCTTGGTCATTTTTTAAAAAATGTGCTATAAGGAAATGACCAGTTGTGTACTGAGAGCTCTATGTAGGGGTGGTCATCAGAGCATGTGTATATATGGTATTTTACACACACATACGGTATCTGTGTACATGTACATGTGAACAAACATGTCACATACATACACAGCTGGGAACAATCTGGATTGGTCCAACATTAAAAGTTTGTATAATCAAATACATAATCATTTAAAACCACATTTTGAATTATTTGTCATGACGTGAATGAAACACTTAGAGTAAGATATAAAAGCGATTTACAAAACTTTACATGTAAACTATATCACCAATTTCATTTAAATAATGTGTCTATATATGCTTGTTTCCTTGTCGTCTCTTGATCAATCTGTATAGAAGCAAGACTACAAAAATACAAAATACCCTTTAACCGGGGTTATCTCTTAGTGAATAGAGTATGGGCCATTTTTACTTTGTTCATTGTGCTTTTATGTGCTTGCCCGGTTTTCTGTAATGAGCGTGTCTTAGGTTCAGGGGCAGAAATACTTGTGGAAGACAGTCCTTACAAAGGCATGCCGGTCCTTAGGTGGATTCAGAGAGCCATAAAATGTATTTGGAACACAGAGCCTGAAAACCATGAGATTGCAGGGTGGGTGAATATGCACCTTTCTGTTATTGAATGTACCAAAAACCTAAAAAGGGAGGAAAACCCTGAGGGTGTTCTGGCAGGGTGGACTGTGGGGACTGGTAATATGAGTCAAAGGAAAGAAATGACTTTGCCCAGATGACAGAGAACTCGTGACATTTACGACCATCTAAAATGATAGATTCTGAAATTATGCCTTTGGAAAGAAAGGATAAAAGTATTGGTAGGTTAAAGGTACCGCACCATTGTTATAGAAGACAGAGGACGGCTTCTGTGGCCTCCAGTGCCGACGGAAGTCAGGTCTCTGGATCGGCGTGGATGGGCTTGATAACTAGGCCGCAGTGCTTACACGTATACAGTGCATTATTTGTCCTGATTTTTCATCTGCTCTGAAACGTCAAGTAAAATGGTCTCTTCTTTCTTTCGCCCAACAGATGAAAATAGATGTTTAAAAGTAAACGCGAAGTCATGTGGAGAGTGTATCCAAGCAGGGCCCAACTGCGGGTGGTGCACAAACGCAGTAAGTGGGGTCGCTCTGTCCTAGCCGTTCATTCGCTCGTCCTTAGTGGTGCCCGGTGCCATCCTGGGGAAGCTGTCACGAGGGGCGTTCACCCCAGCCAGTGTTCACAGACTACTGTGCTGGTCTAGCCTACGCCAGTCGGCACGGTACCCCAGGGCACGTGTGCTACCGAGCGCCGGAAGTGTAGGTGGTGCACACTGAGAATTGCTGAGTTTCAAACACATACCACATTTTGAATATATCATTTAAAAAACAGCAATATGTTGAAGTGATGATATTATGTATATGAAGATAGACATATTTTAGATTTTTCCCTTTTTTTTGAAGAGGTCTTTGCTATAGGGCGCATGTGCTCACCAGAAAGACAGAAAGAAACAGAGACAGAAAGCAAGAAATTACCCTCCAGGGGGATGGCCACGCTGCAATCCCTTCTCCTCCATTCTCCTCTCGGGATCTTGGGCACGCATGCACACGTGCCCGGCATGAGTTTAAGCCACCAGGTCCAGTACTCAAACTGCAGTTGACTACATGGGAATCTAGCGACATAGCCATTACATCAGCTGCTGGTCCCTTTGTTTTTATATGAGAGCACTTACGCTTTGGATTGAAAGGAGTATTTTTTAGATGCTAGAAATGGAGTACTTTAGGTGTCATTTGATTTGTGCTAATTAGTGGTGCATTTGCAATTACAACTAGGTAAAGGAGTTTGACCACTACACCTTTTCTCTGTGCCTGTATTTTGTGTGTCATTTAGACATTCTTGCAAGAAGGCATGCCTACTTCTGCGCGCTGCGATGACTTAGAAGCCTTAAAAAAGAAGGGGTGCCATCCAGATGACATAGAAAACCCCAGAGGCTCCAAACATATTAAGAAAAACAAAAATGTAACCAACCGTAGCAAAGGAACAGCAGAGAAGCTCCAGCCTGAAGATATCACCCAGATCCAGCCCCAGCAGTTGGTTTTGCAGTTACGATCAGGTACAGACGTCAGCTCTGAACACCTGTGCTGCTCCCTGAGGCTCTGGGGACCCGCTTTAGTCAAACCTGTTCTCAGTTTCTGTCGAGGGCTCATTTTGGCATGGGGATTGGCACTCAAACAAAACGTGGAATAGGTTAAATATTAGAAATTTATGCACAATGATTTTTATGATACATTTATTTGGAATAATATTAAATATTGCCAAATGTCCAAAGTTAGTTCTGTGAAGGATTCAGAAAGTATTAGTTTGATTTAATGGCTTTTAAAAGTAAAAGTGTTCTGTCTCTGATAAAAATTACATAATGGAAAAGTTTTAACCTATGTTTTTCCTTGTGTTTGTTTAATGTTCCTAAAATATTAAGATTTTATGAGTAGTGGTGGTAGTCCCACATCTAGAAATAAAAACGTAAGCCTTGTCCCTCTCCCTGTCCTTTCTTGCTACCTTCCCTTCCTCCCAGAGGGATGGTGGATGCCTTCGCTCCCATCCGATCTTCCACTTGCTGCAGTCAGGACCCTCCTGCTGACCTGTGCCTACAGAGCTGCCCTGTCACCTCGAGCCATCAGACACCTCGAGCCATCAGACCTACTGCATACTCTTGGAGCCTTTTTATTAATTCCAAGAGAGAGAGAGAGAGAATACTCTGGTGGGGTGTGGTAATGCCACAGCCTTTTCTTCTCCATTTCTGTATCCCATCAGGATTTTGGGCCTGCGCGCATCTGCTGTCAGCCTGGTTTTCAAGACGCCAGGCTGGGAGTCAGACTGTGGTGGGCTGTGTGGGATGCAGCTCCCAGTGCACCTCACTGCTGCTGCGCGTGGGCTGGTCCGGAGTCTCGTTTGATTTTGCTTTAAACCTTTTTATACTTGGACTTCTTGAGAGGCTTGCGTGGTATCAGTCCTCATTGTCCCTTCTTGTCTCCTTCTGTTGCTTTCCGGGCTCTTTTGGTGGGTTTTTTCTTTTCTCCTTTCTCTTCCTTCCTCTTTGTAATCCACTTAATTGCTGGTTTTCCTCTTGTGGCTGTAAGAGCCGTTTGGATCCTGCAGCACCACAGACTTTTCTCTTCAGCTCCTAACCCATTTCTCCAGCTGCCGGCTGGAAATCCATACAGAAAACTACTTACTTAAAAATGTAGTACTTTTTCATTCAAACATTCTCTCTTTGCTGTATTTACCAAGTGAATTATACCTAACTCCTTTTGTTCTTCTAATTATCCTCATTTTAGTTCAGATCTTTCTCATTTTCCATTCAGTTTTGTTGTTGTTGTTGTTGTTTGTTTTTTTAGGTTTTTGCTGTAAGGTGTGTGTGCACACCCGAGAGTGAGGGAAAGTGAGAAATCACCCCGAGGGGGATGGCCACTTCACAGTCTCTTTTCCTCCGTCCGCCTTTTGAGATTTGGGGTGTGCGCACACATGCACCTGGCGTGATTTTTTTAAGCCACTAGATCTGGGTCTCAAACGGTGGTTGGCCATGTGGAAGTCTAGCACTTTAACTACTATGTCTACCTGACCCCCACAGCTTTTTTTTTTTTTTTCTTTTTTTTTTGGAGAGGTTTTTGCTATAGGGCGCGTGCGCTCGCCAGACAGACAGAGAGAGACAGAGAGACAGAAAGCAGGAAATCACCCCCCAGGGGGGATGGCCACGCCGCAATCCCTTCTCCTCCATTCTCCTCTCGGGATCTTGGGCACGCACGCACACGCGCCCGGCGTGAGTTTAAGCCGCCGGGTCCGGGACTCGAACCGCGGTCGACTACGTGGGAGTCCAGCGACATAGCCATTACGCTAACTGCTGGTCCCACCCCCACAGCTTTTTAATAAGTCTCTTTATGTCTGTAATTCATCTTCAAAGCTTGTTGCCAAATCCTCTCAAATACATTTAGATTATGTTATTCTGTTGTCTGTAGTTGCGTCCCATCAGCAGAACACCGCTCCCACTTGTAACCTCAGTCTCACAAGGACAGGTGACCCTGTCCTGTGTCTTGCCTTGCCCTTCCCAGTCTAGTTTATAGGGTGCTGTTTGTCTTCCTCTCTCTGTTATAGATCGACCGTCACACCTTTTGTGGATTGGGGATATTCTCCTTTTCATCTTTGTATCCCCAAGGCCTGGTGTCTTAAGCATTTATTGAATGAAAATGAGTATGTACCCAGTAAACTACTTAGAGAACTCCCAGGTTTATGTAAAACTTTCATGTTATGGTGTTTACCATGTAAGTCAGATGTGTTTGGTTGTTCTCATTTGCTTTTGATTTGCCAGCAAGCTTGTGTCAGTTTCTAATGTCTGTTCACAGGGGAGCCGCAGACGTTCACATTAAAATTCAAGAGAGCCGAGGACTACCCCATCGACCTCTACTACCTGATGGACCTCTCCTACTCCATGAAAGACGACCTGGAGAACGTGAAGAGTCTCGGCACGGACCTGATGAATGAGATGAGGAGGATCACTTCGGACTTCCGGATTGGTAGGGACGCTGGGGAACTGACTTTCATGGGTGTGAGCCTCGGCGGGTCCTGCTTTCCTCCTTTTTGGTTCATGACACACTTGCTGGTGTTCGGCCTTTCCATTCTGAGAGGAAACTGGTAGCCCTGACACGGTGCAGTGGCCTTTCTGCCACCTTGCTCCTCTGTCACTGTATGCAAGGACACACTTGGACACAGAGTGCGTCACCGGTAATGAAGCGTGGGCTCGTGTTTATAGAAAGTATTCGCTCCGTGGTTGATTGATGATACCACTGTGTAGAACACCCAGGTTCTGTCTCCTTTCTGAGTAGTATGACACACCCACCCATGCAGCCTACCCTCCCTTCTGACCTCAGGTTTTGGGTTTTTTGTGTGTTCATTTTGTTCTTTTTTGTTTGTTTTAGGTTTTCTGTAGTGTATGTGGGCTTGCCAGACTGGGGGAAAGGGGAGAGACAGAGGGGAAGAGAGAAACAAATCTGTCCCCCTCCCCAAGAGATGGCCATGCTCGAGTCCCTTCTTCTCCATTCTCTTTTAGGGATTTTGGGCACATGCACATGCTCTGGTGTGAGTTTCAAGCCACTGGGTCTGAGACTCAAACCGTGGTCAACCATGTGGGAGTCCAGCACCTTAAACACCATGCCACCTGCTGGTCCCTTCTTGTAAAGTGGGTAGACAGACGGAAAATAACCTGCTTGTATCAGCCATGTAGGCTGCTGTCATAAAATGCTGTAGACCAGGGGGCCTGTAAACAGCAGAAATTGGTTTCTCACAGGTCTGGAGCCTGGGAAGTCTCAAGATCGAGGCAGATTTCATGTTTAGTGAGATTCTACAGTTCCCATTGGGTTTGTCAGAAAAGTCATGATGCATTTTTGCATAGAAAACCAGAAACATACATCATTACTTTTCCACGGACCCAGTGGCATCTTCTCACTGTGTCCTCACGTGGTAGGAAGGGGACAGCAGCTCTCGGGGTTCTTTTTTACCAAGGGCAGTCATCTTACTCGTGAGGGCTCCATCCTCACGATCTGACCACTCCCCAAAGGTCCTGCAGCTGAACACCGTCACATCAGGGTTAAGTTTTCACCCTAAGAATTTAGGGGCAGCACGGACGTTCAGCTGTGGCCACGCACATGGGGTAACACACTTGGCGGCTTTTTAATGCGAGTTTGTCTCTGCCCGCGTTATCTATCGTCTGTCCATCTGTCCATGTGCGTTTCCCCCCAGGATTTGGCTCATTCGTGGAGAAAACCGTGATGCCCTACATTAGCACGACGCCAGCCAAGCTCAGGAACCCTTGCACGAGTGAACAGAACTGCACCAGCCCGTTTAGCTACAAAAACGTGCTCAGCCTTACTGACAAAGGAGAAGTGTTCAATGAGCTGGTCGGGAAACAGCGCATATCTGGGAACTTGGATTCTCCAGAAGGTGGCTTCGACGCCATCATGCAGGTTGCAGTGTGTGGAGTAAGTACGTTTGCTCCCTGTGTGTGAGTGTGACTGTTATTATCTGTGCAAATTTTAAATGCAGTTTTACTGTCAGTTCGTAGAAAAAGGACCTTTTTGCCATCTCATTTGATTACCCTAGAGAAGACAGGTATTAATCCCTTAAATTCCTTCCAGCTACAAGTACTTTTATAAAGGTATATTTAGTAACTGTGTAAGTGAGGGACTTAGTTCATTCATACAGGATGTTTTTGTTTTTATTGCCAGAGGGTGCATGTGCTAACCAGAGATACAGAGAGAGAGAGATAGAGAGAGAGAGAGAAAGCACCCCCAGAGGAAGTGATACCATGCCCCAAACCCTTCTCTTTCCTTTCTCCTCTTGAGATTACGGTCATGCACACACACAGGCCTGGCATATTTTTCAAGCCTCTGGGGCTGGGATTCAAACCATGGTTGGCCGTGTGGGTATGACTCCCTTAACCACTAGGCCATGGGTCTGCCCCTCATACAGGGTTTTAAAAGCCGGTGCTGTAACCACTGAAACAGCGGGGCAGCGTCACTGTGCGTGAGCAGGCATTCTGGGTTTTAGAAGAGGCTCAAGTGTCCCCACATTCTGGCTGTGTGCTGGAGGTGGGATCCATGTGATCGGAGATGTCACCAGGAACCACAGTGCTCACGTGGAGTACTGACAGCTTTTTTTTTACTGTGCCTTAGCAAGTCAGAAAGAAAGAAGTTTTCTTTTATCCTGTATGACATATGCACTCCCCAGAGAGAGACAGAGAGAGAGAAAGTGAGAAATCACCCCTCCATGGGGGCTGGCCATGCCACAGTCCCTTCTCCATTCTCTTCTCTTCTTTTTGGATTTTCTTCTTTTTTTTTTTTTTTTGAGAAATGTTTGCTATAGGGCGCATGTGCTTGCCGGAGAGACAGAGGGAGACAGAGAGACAGAAAGCAAGAAATCACCCCCATGGAGGATGGCCATGATGCAGTCCTTTCTCTTCCATTTTCCTTTTGGGATTTTGGACATGCACGTAAACATGCCCGGTGACAGTTTCAAGCCACCAGGTCCAGGATTTGAACTGCAGTCGGCCATGTGGGAGTCTAGCCAACTTAACCACCACACCACCTGCTGGCCCCCTTCTCTCAGGATTTTGGGCATACATACACACATACCTAGAGTGATTTTCAAGCTGCTGGGTCTGGGACTCAAACCACCATCAGTCGTTTGAGAGTATAGCACCTTAAACACCACACCACCTGCTGGCCCCAAAAAATAGTTGTGGGTTTTTTTCTTTTTTTTTTTTTTTTTGGAGAGGTTTTTTGCCTTAGGGTGTGTGCACTCGCCAGACAGACAGAGAGAGACAGAAAGCGAGAAATCATCCCCCGGAGGGATGGCCATGCCGCAATCCCTTCTCCTCCATTCTCCTCTCGGGATCTTGGGCACGCACGCACACGTGCCTGGTGTGAGTTTTAAGCCACCGAGTCTGGGACTCAAACCACGGTCGACTACATGAAAGTCCAGCGACATAGCCATTACGCCGACTACATGGAAGTCCAGCGACATAGCCATTACGCCAACTGCTGGTCTCCCAAAAATAGTTTTTGAAAAGAGGGATGTGGGCAAGACTGATGCACAGTGGGGTGAAGGAATCCCATCCCACAGGCTCTGCATGTTTATCAGCAAGATGGTGAAGAGGGAAAATGCCTAATTAGGTTAAAAGGACAGTGGTAGCCCACTGAAAAGTTAAAATTTGTGGAGAATCAGGGTGCACCGTGCTCTTAAACTGAAAGCCACCTTCTTTCTAGTCACTGATTGGATGGAGGAATGTCACGCGGCTGCTGGTGTTCTCCACTGATGCCGGCTTTCACTTCGCGGGAGATGGCAAGCTGGGTGGCATTGTTTTACCCAATGACGGACGGTGTCACCTGGAGAATGACGTCTACACCATGAGCCATTATTATGTAAGTGCCCAGCTCCATCCTGAGTGCGCGGTGTGTGTTGACTTCCTGTTTAATCCTGGAGTACTGGGACTGCGTGGTGGGCTTTGTGGGGCTGGGGACTTTGTGGTGAGCGCCAGCCCCGGCCTAGTGTTCGGGACAGCTGGTGTTGCCTTTGGTCCGAATGTGGCCTCACGCTGGCCTCCCTCCCTGACACGAGGCTCGCTGAGGTGGGATGGGGACCATCAGAGAGTGTCTCCTCTCCCGTACATACAACACGTGATAGCAACATGGATATCATTCCTAAAAGTTGTCTAGTCTCACACTCTTTATTTTATTTAGATGATTTTCTTAAAAAGAATTATTTTGTCCAAGTTTATTAATTTTTTTCCAATTGGATCTGAGAAAGACAGAGAGAGGGAAAGTGAGAAAGCGAGCTACCAGGTCCAGGACTCGAACCATGGTCAGCCATAGGAGTCCAGCATCTTTAGCCACCACACTACCTGCCAGCCCTATCTTTTTAGAGAAGGTATCCTACCTTTATTGAAAATAAAGATGGACAAATTACTCAAATTGGAGGAGAAATCCAAACACTGGGAACTTGGTCTCTTTCTTTAGTGATAATAGGGCCTTATGTACAGTGTCAATTCTTTCATTTTAGTGTCTTTGTATTTAATATACATAGATAATCTTACTGCTTAAAGCCTTTTCATTATGAACATTTTTAATAAATAAAATCGGAAGAAGAGGATTTGAAACCCACATACACTCACTATACCCACTTTAGCGATTTGTATGTGATGCTCTTACTTGAAAGCAGTTTTCTGTAAGTAACTGGATTCAGTTACACATGCAAATTATTATTTTCAAAAAGAATGGAAAAATTGGGATGGATAGGAAGGATGTCTTTACATACTAAATTGTGTTACTTAATTTTCTAGGACTATCCCTCAATTGCTCACCTTGTCCAGAAACTCAGTGAAAATAACATTCAGACAATTTTTGCAGTTACTGAAGAATTCCAGCCCGTTTACAAGGTAAAGATGTATGAGATAAAAAGATCAAAAGTTTCTAGTTTTTTGTTTTAGTCACTGGAGTAAAAATGTATATGTGTGAATCGAAATGTAGGAAAATGACATCAGGTAAACAAACTGAATTTTAGAATATTAGGGTTTGTTGGGGTTTTTTTAGGTTTTGTTGTTGTTGTTGTTGTTGTTTTTTTGTTTTCTTGGTTTTTTTTTGCCATAGGGCACATGCACTCAAAAAGAAACAGAGAGAGAGAGAGAGAGAGAGAGAACACGAGCGCGCGCGCGCAGGTGAGAAAGCACCCTCAAGAGGGGAGGTGGCCGTACCGCAGTCCCTTCTCCTTTCTCCCCTTGGACTTCGGGCTTCATACGCTCACACCCAGTGCATGTAAGCTGTTGTGTCAGAACTCTAACCACACAGCCTGACGTGTGGGATCCTGCTTCCTTTAGCTCCACACCACCTTCTGGCCCACAATATTAGTTTTTAATCACAAATTATACAACTAGTTGTGTTTCTATTTTTTCTTCAGGTTTGACTCCTAAGGTTAATTAAAAAATATGTTGGGAGCTGGTTTGTGAAGATGAATGTTAGTTGCTCAGAAGATGCTAACTTGTAGAATGAACAGAATTTGTAATTTATATGGTCTATTGTTGATTTGCAGGAGCTGAAAAATCTGATCCCCAAGTCAGCAGTAGGAACGTTATCTGCAAATTCGAGCAATGTGATTCAGTTGATCATCGATGCATACAACGTGAGTCGCTTTGAAATGAGATGAGTTTTGGACAGTTCTGTGGAGAATACTTTGCACAAAGAAAGTAAAACTTCCTCCATAAGCAATTCAGTAAGCCTACAGGAAAATAAAAATTAGTTATTAATAGATTCTGTGTCTGGAGGAAACACTTTATATTGTCTTATGAAAGTGTAGCCTAAGCAAAGCAAAAATGTGGTGAGTGCATGTGGGTAAAATGCCCAAGTCTCTGTATGTCCCTGAGCCCCGAAGTCGAGCTCTCAGATTACATCACCTAAAACAGAACTTGCGTTCAGCTTCGTGGGATTCCTCAGTTTCCTCTTGTTTGACAAACGGTGCTCAAAACGCTTTTTGCGAATTCTTTTCTTGCCCTATATTCAGATGACACAGTTTTATATTTTTAAGAGGTACACACTCTCCTGCATGAATATACACATATACATACATACATACACATATGTATGTATATATACGGTAAAATATGTGAAAGTGTAAATATTGTGTATATGACTTGCCTATTTTAAAAAGATTATAGGATTATTTTTCCCCTACATGTGGAAGGACATTGAATTGAAATTAAAAGGGTAATTATCTTTTGGGGTACCATTCATACTTCCTATGAAGCATTGGTTAATGACCATTTCTAAAATTTATTTATTCATGTATTTTGTTACATGACACATGTACTCACCAGATAGAAAGAGGGGAAGTGAGAAATCAACCCCTGGGCAGATGGCCAGCAGCGCTTCCTTCTCCTCTAGTCTCCTCGTGTTTGGGCATGCATGCACACGTGCCTGGCGTGATTTTTCAAGTCACCAGGTCTGAGTCTTGAACCACACAGTCAGCCATGTGGAATCCAGCCCCTTAACCTCCACACCACCTGCTGGCCCAGTTAATGATCATGTTAAATGATGTATAGGCATTTGTTTTGTTTTGTTTTGTTTTTGCCTTAGGGTACATGCATTCAATATGGAGAGAGAGACAGTGAGAGGGAAAGTGAGGAATCACCCCCCAGGAGGGGTGACCACGCTGCAACCCTTCTCCTCCAGTCTCCTCCTGGGATCTTGGGCTCGCACACACCCCACATCATTTTCAATCCTGAAACTTGAACTGCGTCGGCCATGTGGGATTCCAGTGCGTAACTGCTGTGCCACCTGCTGGCCGCGGCGTGCAGGCGTCTGTAACATGGTAACCGCCTCCTGCTTCACTTTCACCTCCAGCCTTTGGTTGGTTGAACTTTTTAGATGTTTTTGCCTTATGCCTTGGAATTCCCGAATCTTTGGAAAGACCCGACTTGTGGCTCTTTAATGAAGATGTTTGAGATTCCGGTTCCCTGCCCCTCACAGTTGTCTGGACAGAGTATTTCTTTCCCTCAGTCCTGCTTTGGAGGTGCTTGCTGCTGGCCCCTGCAGTGCTCCCACCTGTCCTCACGGGGCTCGGGCTTGGAACAAGCACTGGCTTTGAGCCCTCCTCCTCGGGAGTTTTGGGTTTCACTGTTTAGGCCACAGCTCCAGTGAGTCCTCAGTAAATTTATCCCGGACTATTGTAGATTACTTTACCCCAGCGAACTAGGTCCCAGGGAGCAGGGTGACGTAGGGTCAGGGGAGAGCCATTTTGCCAGTGGGGAAAGAGAACCCTGTTCTGTGTTCTCAGGGCTCATAGTTAATCTCGAGCCTCTGCACTGCATGCTCATTACTGTTACCTCGAGAATTTAAACAGATGCTCTTCTTAGTTATATACATTATTTTAAAGATTGAATCTTATTAATTGGAGCCTTCTTCTCTGTGTCCTGTGTTTTCTATAGATAGTTAATTGGATTTGACTTCAAAATACTTTGAGTGTTTTTTCTTTTTTTTATAATTTTTTTTTAATTTAATTTTATTTGTTATTTTTTAATTTGATGAGAGAAAGAAAAGGAAAGTGAGAAAGCAAGCCACCATGTCCAGGACCCAAACCACAGTTGGCCATGTGGGAGTCCAGCGCCTTTAAACCACCATGCCACCTGCTGGCCCCTAGAATGTTTTTTTCTTAATGGTTCATTTTACTGATTGGTTTTATGCACTCAAGTATCATTTTGTTTGACTTTCCAAGGTATAATTAGTCTTTCTTTTAGTCCCTTTCCTCAGAAGTCATTTTGGAAAACAGCAAGCTACCTGAAGGAGTAACAATAAATTACAAATCTTACTGCAAGAATGGGGTAAATGGAACAGGGGAAAATGGAAGAAAATGTTCCAATATTTCCATTGGAGATGAGGTATGTTGTGTAAGCACTTTGTGTAGAAAAGAAGAAAGTTCTTATTAATAAGCAAATTTAGTTTATAATTTGAGAAACGTTAAAAGACACAAATAGCGTTTTTTTCTTTACCCATCATAGCTTGCGTGTACAAGCACCTGACAGTGAGGGGGGAGGGGAGAGAGATGAGCATCCCCACAGGGTTTGGGCGCACATAGCCTCCCTACTCCAGACCTCCAGCCTGTTAGGTCTTGGGTGCTCCTGCTTAGGCCTGTGTATTTCAGACTCGCTGGGTCTGAGGTTCAGACCACTGTCACCATGTGGGATCCAGCTTCTCTTATTTTATTTATTTTTATTTTTATTTTTTTTGAGAGTTTTTTTGCTATAGGGTGCATGCTCTTGCCAGAAAGAGAGTGACAGAGAGACAGAAAGCGAGCAGTCACTCTCCAGGTGGATGGCCATGCCACAGTCCCTTCTCCTCCAGTCTCCTCTCGGGATCTTGGGCACGAACGCACATGCACCTGGCGTGAGTTTAAGCCACCGGGTCTGGGACTCGAACTGCGGTCGAGTACATGGGAGTCCAGTGACATAGCCATTACACTAACTGCTGGTCCCTCCAGCTTCTCTTGAGCAGCACATTTCCCTGTAACTCAGGACTGGCACTGCTTTTTGAAATGTATTTTTTTAGTAGATTTGAATTTCTTAGTTGTTAACTTAATCTTGTTTTTGCATTTCAAGGTTCAGTTTGAAATTAGCATAACTTCAAATAAATGCCCAAATAAGAATTCTGAAACCATTAAAATTAAGCCTCTGGGCTTCACTGAAGAAGTGGAGATTGTCCTTCAGTTCATCTGTGAGTGCGAGTGCCAGAGTGAAGGCATCCCCGAAAGTCCGAAGTGTCACGAAGGGAACGGGACGTTTGAGTGTGGAGCTTGCAGGTACGCGGGGCTCCGGGGCCAGGGTGGGAGAGGCACCGTGGGCTTAGACAGCTACAGGCAGGCCGTCTTTTAGGGAATCCAGAGAATCTCCACCAAGTAACTTTGTGCCTTTAATCAAATAACTTACTTTTCCCAACCACCATTGTTCCCCACCAGAGCAGTTTCACGATCTTGTGTGTGTTATTTATAGAGTCTTTCCTGCCTTTCTTCCTCCACAAGGCTCTGTCCTTGCTAAGGAAAGAAAGTCTTACAGCCATGTAAGAAAAACATTCAACAGACTGTTAGCAATCTGATTTTTTATTATTATTATTATTAGTTTTGCTTTAGGGGTGTGTGTACTGGCTGGAGAGAGAGAGAGAGAAAGTGAGAAATCACCCCTGGTGGGGTGGTCTGGCCACATCACAGTCCCATCTCCATTTTCTCTTTGGGAATTGGGCACGCACACACGTGAGCCTGGTGTGTTTCAGGCTGCCGGGTTTAGAACCCCAACTGCACAACTGGCCATGTGGGACCTAGCTACCTTAACCACCATGTCTCCTGGCTGACTCAGTCTGTATTTTCTAAAGCAAAATAATCTATGTAAAATGTGTTTATAGGAAAATGTGTTAGAAAAACATGAAATTGATAATAATCATTTTTATCTAGAAAATGGAATTAGGAGGTAATAAAGGATATTCACCTTTTGCTTTTGCATTGTTGTAATAATTTTTCTATTTTTTTGAGAGGTTTTTGCTATAAGGCGTGTGCACTTGCCAGAAAGACAGAGAGAGACAGAAAGTGAGAAATCACCACCAGGGGGGTATGGCTACGCCGCAATCCCTTCTCCTCCATTCTCCTCTCGGGATCTTGGGCACGTATGCACACGTGCCCGGTGTGAGTTTAAGCCACTGGGTCCGGGACTCGAACCATGGTCGACCACGTGGGAGCTCAGCGACGTAGCCATTATGCTAACTGCTGGTCCCCATTGTTGTGATAATTTTTAACAAATAATTACGTGTTATAAAATTAAAAAAAGAAAATGTTTTTTTTCAGAGCATAGAATCTATTAACACTACAGGCTGCGTATCCTTTATTCGAAATTCTTAGGACTGGAAGTGTTTTGGATTTTAGATCTTTTTGGATTTTGGAATATTTTTGTGTACATAATGAGCTGTCTTGGGGATGGGACCCAAGTCTGAACATGAAATTTGTTTCATACACATACACACAGCCTTAGGTAATTTAATTTAGTATTTTTGTAGTGCAGAGTTTGACTGCTACCCATCATAGATGAGGTCCGGTGTGGAATTTTCCACTTGTGGCATCATGTCGGTGCTCAAACAGATTCTGAATTTTGGAGCATTTTGGATTTTGGATTTTTGGGTTCAGGATACTCAACCATAGTAACAAAACTCTAGTCAAATTATTTTAATTTTATTGTCTCAGTGTTGTTAGTTTTTGAATTAAAAATTAAAATAGAATATCCTCTGATGGCAGCTTTCTTCTTAAAACAATGGGAGAGGGAGGAATATGGTGATCTGAATGTCAGTCCCAAATGGCTATGTCAGAAGGGTTATTAACCATAGAAAAACACATGACCGTAGTTGGCCACCAGTTACTATCTGTTCTACGTAACACTTCACACTTTTACTTTCTGTGCTGTACATGTCCTGTTTAGTCGTTAAACCAGAAAGACCATCTGCAAATCCTCTGCCTTTCCTCCCTCTTTGTTTTTACCAGATACAGAATCAGTGGGTCCAGTGTCCATGAGTGTTAGATGTTCTAAAAATATATGGGGTATCTGAATGTCCACACCTGTAGGATAAAGTTGTTTTCTTTTCTTAAAAGAGATTTTTGCAGTAGGGCACATGCTGGAGAGACAGAGAGACATAAAGCCAGAAATCACCCCCAGGGACGGCCACGCTGTAGTCCTTTGTCCTCCATTCTCCTCTCAGGATCTTGGGCACTCACACACACGCACCCAGTGTGAGTTCTAAGCCGCCAGGTCCAGGACTCAAACCGCAGTTGACTGCATGGGAATCCAGTGACATAGCCATTCTGCCATCTGCCGATCCCAGTAAAATTACTTTTAAATAGGATGTCAGTTATATTTTCCAATGATACGCGCAATACATTTTTTCTCCTTTCTTGCCTTTTTTGGTGTGGTTATTGTACTTTCTTAGGTTAACAATTGGACTGGTGCTTTAAAACTAGAGGTACTTGACTTGTAATAGCAAATGTGAAAGCATATTACCTGAAAATGTAGCTGTTTTCTTTAAAAATAAGCTTACTTTGTTTTCCCAGATGTTTGTTCATCTGTTTATGGCTACAGTTGATTTTCATCGGGACAAAAATGGTTACTTTCCTGAAGAAAGTGTTTATCCCCCGAGTCCTGTGTAGTTTCCCGTGGGTAGAAACGGCGTGTGTGCTGTGTGTGGATACGTGAGGCGTGTGCACACAGCCGCTCGTGCACCGCTGAGACACGTGTGACAAGAACGTAGTTTGGAGGACTCGTAGTTTTGTTCCCCCTCCCACGGCTCGTTGTTTTAAATCGCGTTCGTGTACCCGACGGCAGTTTTGGGGTCTCTCTAGGTGCAACGAGGGGCGCGTCGGCAGGCACTGCGAGTGCAGCACGGACGAGGTCAACAGCGAAGACATGGACGCCTACTGCAGGAAGGAGAACAGCTCGGAGATCTGCAGCAACAACGGCGAGTGCGTCTGCGGCCAGTGCGTCTGCAGGAAGAGGGACAACACCAACGAGATCTACTCCGGCAAATTCTGCGAGTGCGATAACTTCAACTGCGACCGGTCCAATGGCCTGATCTGCGGAGGTGAGACAAGGGCTGCAGGGGTGGGGAGCTGTGATCCCCAGTACAAGTCCAAACGCCTGAGGCGTTCACGTGCTGAGCGAGTCGTGAGGGGCACCTCCGGGGGTCATCCATCCCGAGGTTCTCTTACATCGTTCCTTCTTTTACTTTAAATCAACGCTGTCATTTTACATTTATGCCGTTATTTTGAGAGGTGGTATTTTTTTGATCACAGGAAATGGTGTTTGCAAGTGCCGTGTGTGTGAGTGCAACCCCAACTACACGGGCAGCGCGTGTGACTGCTCACTGGATACCTCCTCGTGCATGGCTGCGAACGGGCAGATCTGCAACGGCCGGGGCGTGTGTGAGTGCGGTGTCTGCAAGTGCACGGACCCCAAGTTCCAAGGGCAGACGTGCGAGATGTGTCAGACCTGCCTCGGCGTCTGTGCTGAGCACAAGTAAGTGTTGCCTGGGTCTTGAAATACGGGGTCATCAGAAGAGTCGTGACATATTTTTTTGTGCTTCTGTGCAAAACTGCATCGCAACTTTTCCGATGACCCGATAGTTTAGTCTCTGCTGACCTGAGGGTGTGTTCCCTATCACTCGGGCCAGAGCAGTGCGTACTGAGTTACGGAAAGGATCTGCTATGTGAAGCCCACTCTAATTTTTGGCAGTTCTTTCTCAATAGCTAGTATGTGTTACATGATAATGACGTGTGTCAGAGCTCATTGGACTGTTATTCTGATCTGAACCGGCTGTATAATTAAATGTCTGTGGTAACATTGGATTGATATTACTAATTGCATAATTACTATCTTTTGACATAGACTCAAGTAAGCAAAATGGAAGGCTTTTCCCCTTGAAAAGTTATTACTGTATCATAACCACCACCGCTTAAATGATGGCTTTATGATTTATACATGTGTAAATATGTAATATATATGTACGTCTACATACCTACACATATATATTATTTAAGTTAATTTTTATTGCTTGCACGAGAGAGAGACACCCCGGCAAAGTAGCAGTCCACCTCCAGCCTCGGCGAGCACAGGTCACGGGTGCACACATGTGTGCTCTGGCAGATGGCGGTCCTCCTCCAGCCTTGGTGAGCCCAGGTCACGGGCGCACACACGTGCGCTCTGGCACATGCAGGGAGGCACCTTCCTGTCAGGGCCAGGGTCGCGGCTAACTGTGTCACCACTGTGGCTCCGGCTAGTCCTTGTGTCAGACTGAACAGTTTGAGACAGGGCTGGTTTTACTTGCCTGCCTTTTCTTTTTATTGTGATTCTAATTTGAACTATAATCCATTTATAATTTTATTTAGGAATCCCATCCATAAATGTACCTTTCCACTCACCCAAACTCTCTTTATAGCACTTGGCCACATGAGGTTAAGCCTGTTAAGTGTTTAGACCACAAAATAATCTTTACATGGATAATTACCCCAAATCATACATCTCCAGTGTAATCATTTGTGTCTAACAGAGAGTGCGTTCAGTGCAAAGCCTTCAATAAAGGAGAGAAGAAGGACACGTGCGCCCAGGAGTGCTCCCACTTCAACATCACCAAGGTGGAGAAGCAGGAGAAACTGCCCCAGCCCGGCCAGGTGGACCCGCTGTCCCACTGCAAGGAGAAGGACGTGGACGACTGCTGGTTCTATTTCACATACTCCGTGAACAGCAACAACGAGGCCATCGTGCATGTGGTGGAGACTCCAGGTAGGCGTCGGGTCGTTTCAGAATTCTTTCTATTTTGTTTTATATCTTCTTCCTACTGTTTAGGCCTATCGTCGGGTTCCCTAACATCTAGAAACTGTCTCCAGCTGGATTATTTTAGATTCCAGTTGGGAAGTTTTTCATCTCTCAAAGTGTACAACAGTTAACATGAACTGCGTATGGGAAATGGGAAGGACCAGTAGGTAGCGTAAGTGGTTAAGGTGCAGGATTCCCACATGGATCACTGTGGTTTCAGTCCCAGGCCACGTGGCTTGAAATTCACTGCAGGTATGTGTCCGGGCATGTTCAAAATCCCAGGAGAGGAATGGGGGAGAAGGGATTGTGGCATGGCCATTCACCCTAGTAGTGATTTCTCACTTTCCCTCTGTCTCTCTCTGGTGAGTGTTCGTGCCCTGTGGCAAAAAAGAAAAAAAAAATGAAGAAAACAGATATCAAATTTTAAGTTTTCTGAGTGGAGTCTGGAGTTTATTCCATGTGAGACACTTTATACAATACCTGATATTTAGGGATGATCATTGTTGTAAGATGATAGTTCCATTTGAGCTTGATTTAGGCTGGAATAGAAAATTTGTTCAAGGATATCATGAAGTGTCGAAATTGTTCAGCTGCTCAGAAGAGAAACATTTTTTCATTCCTGCTTTTTCTAGTAGCCTTCGTGTAGATCCTTTGGAATTTTGTACGTCAGTGTACAGGTTTCTGTGTGTACAGGTTTCTGTGTGAACAGAAACTTTCATCGCTCTTGGGTAAATACCAGGAATGGAATTTTGGGACATATGGTACGCGTGTGTTTCCAGGAAGCTGCCACGTGTTTTTAAATTCTCTGCACTGTTTTGCATTATCAGTTGGTGTTTTGCAAATGTTGCCTCCTAGTCTGTGCCTCCTTGTCTTTTCATTCTTAACAGTGTTATTTGCAGGGCCAGCAGATGGCATAGCAGTTACATGGCTGGCCTCCCACATGGACGACTGCGGTTTGAGTCCCAGACCCAGTGACTTAACTCTTGCTGGGCATGTGTGTGTGCCTGCCTAAGATCCCTGGAGGAGAAGGGATTGCGGCATGGCCAACCCCCAGGGCGTGACTTTTCACTGTCTCCCTCACTGTTTCTGTCTCTCCTCTCTCTCCCAGCAAAGCACACACACCCTAAGGCAAAAGCCTCTAAAAAAAATAAAAACAAGACCAAAGTGTTATTTTTGCTACAGGGCACAGGTGCCTGCCAGAGAGACAGAGAGAGGGAAGTGAGAAATCACCCCCTGGGGGTTTGGCTACTCTGCATCCCTTTTACCTCCATTTCTCTAAGGATTTTGAGTATACTTGAGTTTCAGTCTGCCTGGTCCAGGACTCGAGCCACGCTTGGCCATGTAGGAGTCCAGCACCTTAACCACTGTGCCACCTCTCAGTCCATGCTTGCTTTTTTTTTTTAATTGCCAGAGGGCATGTGCCCTAGATAGAGGGAGAGGGAGAAACCACCTCCCGGGTGGGGCACAGTCTTGCTACAACTCCTCCTCCATCTCTCCGTCCTGTCGGGATTTGGGGAACACACGCACCTGGCATCATTTTTCAAACCTTTAGGGATTTGAACCGTGGTTGGCCATGTGGGATCCGGCTGCCTTAACCATTTGGCTACTGGGCTGGCCTCAGAAGTTTTAATTCTGATGAACTGCAATTTAAGATTTTTTTAAAAGAATTATTTTACTTCTCTTATTTTTTATTTTAATTTGACTAGAGAGGGTCAGAGAGAGTGAGTGAGCGAGTGAGAGAGAGAGAGAGAAAGTGAGAAAGCAAGCTGCTGGGTCTGAGACTCGAATGGCGGTCAGCCGTGTGGGTATTCTGTGCCCTTAACCACCGCATCACCTGCTGGCACCAAGGTGGATCTTGCTTGTACTGTTGTATCAAGAACTCTTTTTTCCTAACCTAAGATTGTATTTTTTTCCCCATGTTTTCTTCTGGAAGTTTTATGGTTTCTGGTTTTGCATTTTTGTCTATAAGGTGTTTCAAGTTAATCTTGGTATGTTGAGTGAAGCTCACTTCTTTTGCATCTGAATGTCCAGTATGTTCCTGTACTGTTGAAAAGACTGTCCTTTCTTACCTTGTTTGAAAATCATGTGACTTTACACGTGCAAGTGTGTTTCTGACTTTATATTTCATCACATTAATATGCACGCCTGCCTTTTGATAGATAGAACACTGTCTCATAGCTTAGTTTTAAAAGCAGGTAATGTGAGTCTTCCAACATTCTTTTCCAAACACGTTTTTAAAATACTTACCTAGTTTTTTGCCTCCCATGCAAATTTTAGAATTGGCTTGCTGATTTTTATAAAAGTCCTGCCAGGATTTTGATTGAGATTACATTGAGTTTATGGATCAAATTAAGAAGAATTAACATATTCTCAGTGTCAAGTCTTCTAATTTATAAACATGGGCTAACTCTCTATTTATTCTTATCTTCTTTGCATTATTTTCTCAGTGTTCAGTTTTTTGTTTTTCTTTTTTAAGTTTATTTCTTTTGTGAGAGAGAGAGTGACAGGCATTCTCGACACTATCTCCCCGTGCACTCTGAGTGTTTCAGGTTGACTTGGGACCCAAACCGACAGTCAGCCATGTGGCTTCCAGCACTGCAGATCAGTATGCTACCACTTGAGCTACCCAGCCTGCTAGTGTTAGGGTTTTTCTTGTTTTTGTTTTTGTTTTAATATTAAACTTTATTTAAAAAAAAATTACTGTGAGGTGTGTGTACTTGTCATAGAGAGAGAGGAGGAGAGAGGGAGGGAGGGAAGAAAGGAGAAGAGGAAAGTGAAAAAGTACCCCCCAGAGAAGAAGGGGGAATGGCCACGCCACAAATCCTTTGCCCCCATCATCCTCCTGGGATTTCGGGCACATATGCACGTGTACCTGGTGTGACTTTCAAACTGCTGGATCCGTACTTAAACCACGTGGTTGGCCATGTGGGATCCAGCCGTCCCAACCATCATGTCACCAGCTGGCCCGTGTTTGGTGATTTTTAATGTGTAAATTTTGTGTATGTTGTGTTAACTTTATACTTATTTTCATGATTTTTAGTAACATATATTGTGATACTGTTGTTTAAACTTCAGTTTCCAATATGTAGAGAGAAATTTTCATGTACGTATAAATCCATGGGGCTTTGGTTTATTGATGACGTACCGTGTAATGTTGCAGACTCACTTGTTAGCTCTAGTAGTTGTTTTTTAAGTGTATTTATATCTTTCATGTGAGTCAGAGACAGGCATGCATGAGAATCTCTTGCTGTGATCCTCCCCAGCTTTCCCAGCTGGCCAGTGCCTGCGCCTGGCATTGACCATTGACCGGGGTCTCAAACCTGTGGCCTTCCACCGGAATCCGGCATCACTCACGCAGCATGCCATCTCGGTGCCACCAAGCTGCCCAGTGCTAGTAGCTATTGATGGGTTCTTTGTGCATTCACTTTCTTATTAGAGTTTTTGTTCTTTATTCTTTTATTTCTTACTATGTTTTTATTCCTTCCTGTTTTCTGTAAGACACTGCCCAGCTCTTTGTAGGCTGGCTGGTCTTTGCCCATATTAGTCCCTGCGTGCTCATCACCTCCTTCCTGTTTTCCAGATTGTCCCACGGGTCCAGACATCATTCCGATTGTAGCTGGTGTGGTTGCTGGAATTGTTCTCATTGGCCTTGCATTACTGCTCATTTGGAAGCTTTTAATGATAATTCACGACAGAAGGGAATTCGCTAAATTTGAAAAGGAGAAAATGAATGCCAAATGGGACACGGTAAGTTGCAAAATATCTAAAGAGCGAGGTGGTTGGTAAAGTCATTGAATACTTCTGAGCCTTATTAACTGTAAAACTGATTATTAAGATTCGATTTAAGTATTCTATTCTCCCAAAATGTGTTATTTGGAGAATTTGCATTTAGTGAAAAACAGCATCCTAAATATAACCCATTGAAATGAAATATTCTAAGAGTATATTCTGGTTACTGTAGAATATTTTTATTTCTTATACTTAAGTCTGCTCTTCTGCTCTTTTTTATAGTTTTTTTTTTTTTCTTCCATGAGAGAGGGAAAAGGAGAGAGACAGGCACTTTCAACAGGGTCTTAAAACTGTGATCCACCCCAGCCTCTGCCCGTCAGGATCATGGGCACACACGTGCACACACACGCACACCTAGCATGTACAGGGAGGCCCCAGGATGCGAACCAGGGACCCTCCCACTTGGGTTGTTTCATCAAATATAAAATAGAATCCTAAATAATGTTATTTGTATAGCAAACAAGCTATTTGATAGAAAGCTTCTCCTTTTTTTTTTTTTTTAATTCTTTTTTTTGGAAAGGTTTTTTTGCCATAGGGTGCGTGCACTCACCAGACAGACAGAGAGAGATAGAAAGCAAAAAATCACCCCCCAGGGGGGATGGCCATGCCGCAATCCCTTCTCCTCCATTCTCCTCCATTCTCCTCTCGGGATCTTGGGCACGCACGCACACGTGCCTGGTGTGAGTTTTAAGCCACTGGGTCCGGGACTCGAACCACGGTCAACTACATGGGAGTCCAGCGACATAGCCATTACACCAACTGCTGGTCCTAAAAGCTTCTCCTTTTTTGAAACAAAAAACAGTCATTGTAAAGCAGCTAGACTCTAAGGACTCCAAGTGCCTGTTTCCATTTCTGTTACGTCTGCAAAAGGCAACACTGGGGGCAGAAATCAGACCAGTGGTTGCCAGGGGCTGGAGCGGCACAAGATCCACCACAAAGGGCACAAAAGATCTTGGGCTGATCTGATTCGTGGGTGTGTTTATGCATTTGAAAGCTCCCGACACTCTGTACTTTAAAAAGGCATATTTTGACTCAGCCTGGTGGCGTAGTTAGTGGCAAACCGAACTGCAGTGCTGGAAGCCATGTGGCTGACTGCGGGTTCAGGTCCCCAGGTTGACTTGTAAACACACCAGATGTGCACACACGACCCAGACCCTGACAGGTCGGAGGGCTGGGGGAAGGGGGTCGCAGACCTAGGGCACCTCTCTCTTTTCTCTTTCTTGTGTAAACGCACACTCTGTCATGAATAAAATAAACTTTAAAAATGATACATTTTACTCTATGCAAACTATATCTCTGTAAACTGCAGTGTAAGAAGTCTGTGCTAGTATCCGGTGCCCTGTAATGTGAAGTCAGGGCAGGGCAGCCTCTTCAGCTCAGGTCGGCCCCTGTATTCATCTTCTGATGCAAGGAGGTTGTGATAATCTTCAGTATTTTAAAATTGTAAATGCATGTTTGTCATTTATATCTTGCTACAGTTTACTTGGGTTTTAAAAATAATTACGAAGTTCAGAAGTGTAGAAATAGTTAAAATATTCTTTTATAGGGTTTAAACACTATAAATGTCAACTTTCTTTCTGATGAAATCATTAGAAACTATTTCTTTTACTTTAGCAAGAAAATCCGATTTACAAGAGTCCTATTAATAATTTCAAGAATCCAAACTATGGACGTAAAGCTGGTCTCTAAGTTGCCGTTCGTATTTCTTTGCACTTTCTGTCTGCATGTGAAGTTTTCCTTTCTGACTGCACTGTGTGTGTCCTTTATCACTGTTGCTTTTTTTAGGTCTGGCTTTATTTGCATAGCTCTGTTAAGGCTGTTCTTTCTGCGTGTTAATTTAGTTAGCACTTAGAAGGCTTTACAGTAAATTCCATTCTATAGAAACAACCGCAGTGCTTTGCAATTAGACAGGCCTGGGGTCGAATCCCAGCCCTTCCACTTAGTAAACACAGCAGCATCCAGTCACTTCCTGTCACTTCCCAGGGACCGTTCCTCAGGTCTGTAGCAGGGAGTCGGTCATCCATACCGATTGTATGGGGTGGTGGTTTTTGGCAAGACAGCTACAGTACATGACATCAGTCCATCAGCTGTAATCCACGACAGTCCTGTGCCTTAGATGGTAGTAAATTCTTAGGTCGAATAGTGGAAATTGAATGTGAAATCCCAATTGCAGAATAGAGAAATAAATGTAACCAGATATAATGTTTGTACGGCATACAACTACGTTAGCATTGTAAGAACTATCTTGAGATTCATATGTGTACATATAAACAAAATGCCAAGTGATTATTTAGTTTGGATTTTTATTTTTAAGAATTGCTTATTTAATTTTGTTTATTATTACTTAATTTACTTTAGGGCATGTGCATTCACCAGAGACAGACAAAAATAGAGGAAAAGTGAGAAATTACTCCCAGGGGGGATGGCCAGGCTGTAATCCCTTCTCCTCCATTCTCCTCTTAGGATTTGGGCACACATGCACACATGCCCAGTGTGATTTTCAAGCTTCTGAGTCTGCCATGAGGGAATTCAGTACCTTAAACACCATGCCACCTGCTGGCCCCCCATTTTTTTTTCCTTTTTAATGAAAACATGACATGATGTGGTAGCCAAACAGAAATGGAAAATATTGTAAGGGAAGATGATGTGTGTGCCTGTGTTTGTTTTGTTAGTGAATGATTCTGATTTTCAAATCTAAGATTAACATTTTTTTAAATAACAGACTTTAAAGATAAAAGCCTCAGGGCCAGCAGATGGCGTGGTAGTTAAGGCACTGGATTCCCATATAGCTAACTACCATTTGATTCCCGGACCCAGCAGCTTAAAAGTTACACTGAGTGTGTGCGTGTCTGTGCACATGCCTGAAATCCTGAGAGGTGAATGGAGGAGAAGGGTTTGTAACATGGCCATCCTTCCGGGGCGGGGGGGCTTGATTTCTCATTTTCCCTCTCTCTGTCTCTGTCTCTCCAGTGAGTACATGCACTCTATGGCAAAAACCTTTGGGGAAAAAAAAGATAAAAGTCTTATTTTGGTTTAAAATAAAAACTTAGTTGAAAATTTTATAGTTATGGGCCAGCACATGATGTAGTGGTCATGTCGCTGGACTCCCACATGGCTGACCGTAGTTCAAGTCCTGGAACCAGTGGCTTGAAACTCAGGCCAGGCACGTGTGTGTGTGTGTATACCCAAGATCCTGAGAGGAGAACGGAGGAGAAGGGATTACAGCATGGCTATTGCCCCCCAAGGGGTGATTTCTCACTTTCCCTCTGTCTCTGTCTCTCTGGTAAGTGCATGCACCTTAAGGCAAAAAGTCTCAAAAAAAGAAGAAAATATTCTAGTTGTAAGCTTACTTTTCCTGTTCTTTTATTTTGACAAATGTATATTTTACCTGGATGACAAATTTATCACTCTTTATTAGCAGTAGTCAGAATTCTTCCTTTTCTGGTTTCAAGCTGTTAGTGTCTGAATTCTCATTAAATGTGTCTAGTATATTTTAATATATAGTTAGGTAAATCCCTCAAACTCTCAGATAAAAGGTTGTGGAGAACCACATTCTCCAGACTGGTGTTCTAGAACGCTCCCCTCCTGTCCCAAGTGACTGAATAGAACAGAACCTGAGGGGCCAGCCTGTCTCACCTCCCACCTACTGTGCAGAGAACAGCAGTGTTGGTGATAATTACGACCGACACGTCTGTAATACCTGTGTCTCAAGTGTAGTTCTAAGCATTTCACCTGTATTTAATTTTCTCAGTGAACATAGTGGGAACTCTGTATTCACCTCTTTCACATAAGAGAAAAGCGAGGTGCAGAAGGGTTAGGTAACTTGACCGCGTCCAGAGAGCTCTTCGTGCGAGAGCAGAGTGAGGCCGGGAGCTTGGGCTCCAGAGTCCGAGTTCTCACCCACCACATGGTGCCAGCGGCAGTCATAGACCACCTGCTTAGGAAGAGGGAGTCGCCCTGCATAGAGAACCACAGCATTTTTCACAGTTTGTGGTGATTCAGAGTAGCAGTGCTGCTCCGGGCAGACGTCTGGTCAGACCAGAACTCCGTCACACCGAGCTCCGCACCACGGCCAGGCTCCTTTACTTACAGCACGAAGAGGACTGTGAACCTCAACACGGTTTCACACTGTTAAGGGACCTAGGAAATACTAGTAACGTTAGAAATTTTGACTTGCCAGAATTTTCTTTTATTTCTAAGCACTTTTTAAGACTTCTTTTGGTAGAGTTTTTTTGGCTATAGGGTGCATGCGCTCACCAGTGAGACAGAGAGACAGAGAGACAGAAAGTGAGAAATCATCCCCCAGGGGGGATGGCTACACCACAGTCCCTTCACCATTCTCCTCTCGGGATCTTGGGCACGCACACACACGTCCCCAGCATGAGTTTAAGCCACCGGATCCGGGACTCGAACTGCAGTCGACTACATGGGAGTTCGCGACATAGCCGTTACGCCAACTGCTGGTCCCAAGACTTTTTTAAAGTTAAGTCTAGTGGCAAAACATTACAGTCAAATCTGTACATGGGCCGATAGGTCATTCTGCGTGACTCCGAGACTTGATGCGTACTGCTGCTGCTTTACGTACTTTAGGGAAAGTGAATGCTTGCAATTGCTGGGCTTTTTTTCCCCTATCGTTAGGATAGAAACAGTCAAATGCTGACAATTTCATATAGTTATTTCTCCTATGAGAATTATTTTCTATTTGTCATACTAAGAGGTAAAATTTTTACCCTTGCTGTAAGTCCAAATGTGCATTGAATTCAATTATCAATAACTATTATTGAAGCAGTGTTTATGCTCTTAATCTTTGACAAAAATGTTACTTCTTCAGCCAAAATAAGTACACATGCACAAACACACGCACACACATGTGCGCATGCACACACACGTGTATTTATCTGTTCTGCTGTCGGACACTCAGGTTGATCCCGTGTCTTGGTGTTTTAATGGTGCCGCAGTAAACGTGAGAGTAGTTACCTCTACAACTTAATCTCCTTTCCTTTGAGTGTGGCTTAGTGGTGAGACTGCCGGATCTTCACGGCAGTTCCACCTTTAGTTTTTTGAGGAATTGCCGCTCTGTTTACGACAATGGCTGCACCACAGTGTAAAGAATGCCCTTCTCTCTGCATCCTTACCAGCTTCTGATATATATATATTTTTTTTTGGAGAGGTTTTCGCTATAAGGTGCATGCGCTTGCCAGACAGACAGAGAGACATTAGAGACAGAAAGCGAGAAATCACCCTCCAGGGGGAATGGTCATGCTGCAGTCCCTTCTCCTCCGTTCTCCTCTCGGGATCTTGGGCACGCACACACACGCGCCCGGCGTGAGTTTTAAGCCACCGGGTCCGGGACGCGAACCGCGGTCAACTACGTGGGAGTCCAGCGACATAGACATTACGCTAACTGCTGGTTCCCCAGCTTCCGATATTTTTGATAACAGCCATCTGAACTGGGGTGAAATGACACTTCACTGTGGTTTCGATTTAATTTTTCCTAATGATTAATGATGTTGAGCATTTTTTTGTAACTTAGTCATTTGGATGTCTTCTTTTGAGAAATGTCTATTCAGATCATTTGTCCTTTTTGAACTGGCTTACCCGAAAATATACATAATGCAACAGCAGGAAAGTAATTTTTTTTTTCAGTTGAAGAGATCATTTTTATTTACTTTAGAAAACAGTATTATAACAATATAATTATTTATCACTTAAAAATCAATATGCAAGATTTCAGATATCTTTAATCGTAATTTGAGGTATTATTATTTTCCCCAAATATTTTACATTTTTTCAACTTATTTGTTTATATTACTATTTTTATACATTCAATTACTATACATTATTTAGCTTGTAAAGAGAATTTACCCAGCATGAAATACACCTCAGACCAGTCCAGTTGAGAATACTATACACGTTATCATCAATAGGTAATAAACCTTTTCTCTGTCCCACCCATGTCGTATCTCTCTCTACTTTTTTCTCCCTGATTTCCTTCCCTACACTCTTCCCCTCTCCCACCCTCCTTCCATAGTCTCCAGTGTTCATAACTATTTTCATTGCTTTTGTGTCCAAAAAGAACCACACGAGACCCTGTCATTTGATAGAAAGTAGACAAATATGGAAGATTTATTGCTGAGTGAAGCAAGTCAGGCTATGAAAGAAAGACATTGTATCTCTCCACTTAAATATACCAACTGTCTCCTCTCTATGGTAGAGACCGAAAGATTGGTGGACAATTTTTTTTTTAGTAAAGTCCAGGCAAACAGTTGCTGATTATTCTAAGAGATGTTCTCAAGAAAAATTTAATTAGAAATTAATGAATGAACATCAAGAAATTAAACAAATAGTGGATTATAAACCACTTTTCTGATATGAGACCAGGATTTGATAGTCAATCATGTCATTAACTTATTTGGATAACAGGCAGGCACTGTAATTATTTCAGCACATGAGACTATTATGTAGGTATTTTTTAAAATATCAAACTATCCATTTATAACTATTAAGTGAGTTTTAAAAATTGTTTCATTTACCTTGCCCTGTGGTAATGCAAATTAAATGTGGATTCTAAATTTCCCACAGTTACGCATGGTATATCTAATAGACTCTATAATAGATTCTTTCTTTTTTTTTTTTTTTTTTTTTGGAGAGGCTTTTGCTATAGGGTGCATGCCCTCGCCAGAAAGAGACAGAGAGACAGAAAGCGAGAAATCACCCCCCAGGGATATGGCCAAGGCACAACCCCTCCTCCTCCATTCTCCTCTCAAGATCTTGGGCATGCAGGCACATGCACCCGGTGTGAGTTTAAGCCTCCAGGTCCAGGACTAGAACTGTGGTCGACTACATGGTAGTCCAGCAACATAGCCATTACGCCAACTTCTGGTCCCTATAGTAGATTATTTCTATAATGGATTCTATAGCCACCACTACTAGCCATTCCAGAGACACTGTAAGGAGGACATTTTACTGGGGTCAGAAGGCTTTCTTTCAGATAACCCTGTTCTCTTGGTTTAAGTACGGTGTGGTTTTGGTGGTAGTGGTTTTGCACTGCAAACAGTGGAAACTAACCTGGATTATTTAATTTACTTCCATTTAAAATGATGTCTAACACAGATAGCAAGTTTACTTTTGCTTCTAACATTGCATGTTAAACCGTTTGGATGGGCTTTAAAATAATAAATATAACTATTTTGTGTGTGACAAGGCAGACTTTTCTGCAGAGGTAAGTCCTGTCATATACATTATACTTTAGACTCAGTAATATAGGACTTTTTTTTTCTTTATTTTTTGTTCCTCCCTTAAAATTCTTAAGTATTAAATATTATATTTACTTAGTGCATTATTTTAAAGACACTTAATTAAATGACAATTTATTTTCCCATCGTATTTCAAGGGATGGGTAGCACTGGCCTCACGTACAGACAGGAGGATAGCAGTAGGAGTCTGAGTTACTCACACGCTGACTTTTTGGGGAGGTGGCTGTGGCTTTTCAAGAGTCATTTCCTGACTCCTGTGTCAAGGTGTCTGCTGTACTGTCTGCATAGTCACATGTTAGCTCCAGTGGCATTGCAGCTCGGAGTTTGGTACCTGTGGGATCCCAAGTTCCCCGCTGTGTCTCGAACAACTGATCAGGTTGTGTTTGGAGGCGTCAGGGTGAGGGTGTGGTGGGGTCTCTCAGGACCCAGCCTAGGACCCCTACTGGACTCAGGGCCCGCCCTCGGCGGGGCAGGATGCAGACTCCCACAGCACACGGGGCCGCCCTGCCTTGGCCCTGCCTTCCCGGCTGGTCTCTCTCCCCCACACCTCAGAACGTCACCCCCACAGCACACTCGCAAACTTCTGAACTCCATTTCTTCAGAAGTACACCACTATTTTCCTTATACCTTGGCTTTGCATAAATTTCTCTTTACCTTTTAATAATTATTGGTAGTCAGTTTCACTGTGAAAATATTACTAATCTCAGATGAAGTTGATTTTTTCTTATGCTGTTCCCATACTGTGTACTTAGTTCTGTTTTGTACTATGAGAACGCCTTTTTCTCATGGTTGTCATGCACCAAACCATACCTTTATCGAGGGCAGAAATTGGGGCAATAAGAGGTCCAAATATACTCTGTAGGGATGTGTGAGTAAAATTTAAAAAATTACCTTTAGATGCTTTCTATAAATATCTTTAAGTGACTTGCAAGTAACTGTATAATGAAGTATAAAACGACAGTATTTAAAAAATCTTAATTTTTTGCCTAAAAGGTTATTTCCCTGATCGTTAACAAATATTTTGATTTAATATGTACCTATACTTTCCTCTGATAAGGGTTATTTTGCCCATTTCTCCATTGGCTTTCAAACCTGCTTTTGTTAAAAACAGGAGAAAAAAGTGCTATAGCAGATCATTAAATACAGCACTTAACATAAGGGCTTTCCAAGAAAATGGTGTTATGGCTTCTGTGTTCTTTTCCCACCTAGTATGTCACTGTGCCCATGCATTTTTGGATCATAAAAGATCTCGAGTTTACGGCTTGGTGTCACTTGCTGGGCTTAATTTCAATACTCTTCACTGGAGTGAGGACTGCGGTAGCACGGTTGCCGTTAAGCAACAGCGACTTCCCGAAGAATGGTCATTACCTTAGTGGACATTCTGAGCGTATCTGGCAGTGTGGCGTGGTGTCGGCAGCGGGCCCTCAGTGACGTCCTGACCGCCTCACCCAGGACCCCGAAGTTCGTGGGCAAGCCCCAGGCGCCTCCTCCCTGAAGCTGTGATGAAAGCCCAGGATTCCCGTAGTGATTAGTGTGCCCTCCGTGCTGTGAAGGGAGGAGAATCAGGACGTGGTAGGAGCAACGTTACTGCCTCCTCACGACAGGCACAGCCAGTTAGAAGGACAGAAACCGCGGTCGCCACGCAGTCCTTGCTGTGGGGGCGTCCCTCGCCCTGTGATGGTGGAAGGACTAGGGAGAGGCTGCAGTGCCAGGTGACGGGGACATCATCAGCCACGTAGAGCAAAGCTCTCGGTTTTTGTTTGAGCATAAGCCACTCCTAGTACCCTTTTAAATATTGTGCTATCTGGACAGGTGAAATGGAAATGACTTCCTTTTTTAAATATTTATTTATTTACATTTGTTATTATTATTATCATCATTTTTTAATTTGATCAGAACGAAAGAGAGAGAAAGGGAAAGTGAGAAAGCAAGCCGCCAGGTCCAGGACTCTAACCGAGGTCGGCCATGTGGGAGTCCATCGCCTTTAACCACCATGCCACCTGCTGGCCCCCCTGGAAATGACTTCTTAAAATGACTGCTCAGTTTTGACTTGCACCTGATTTTTTTAGTCCCTGATCATTTTTCTCACTTTTTTTTTTAGGGTGAAAATCCTATTTATAAGAGTGCAGTGACAACCGTGGTCAATCCGAAGTACGAGGGGAAATGATCGCCACATGGGACAACTTGACGACGACGAATGCGAAGTCGTTTCCGTAGTCACAGGAGGTAGCTTGGGGCAGAGTTGCCGCGATTCAACTCGTGCAAACTTTGGAAATGTACAATATGTATAATGTTAAAATTTTTTTTTTTTATTATTTTGAAAATAATGTTATAATCCATGCCAGGGACTGACAAAAGACTTGAGACAGGATGGTGATCCTGTCAGCGAAGGTCACATTGTGCCTTTGGACCTTTTCTTCCTACTCTGTTGAAATCAAGCTTTCACTAATGAAGTGGTATTTCTGGAGGGACGGAAAGGGCAGTAGTTAAAGCTGTGAGCGCGACGGGAGTGTCTAGTAATCATGTATGAGACTGACATTTAGCTTTACAGATATGTCAGTTTTCAGTTATCCCGAATCCAAAGCACATGTCCTGCTAGCTAGTGTAGGATTGTTTTCTGCCCATCCTTTTGCAGTTTGCCTATTAGACACGACTGACGACATATCTGAGAGAGGAACATGTTGAGGATCACTGGTGTAAAATAGCTTCAGAGTATTGAGTCTTCAGAGGCCGTGGAGAACATTGAGAACGCTAGGAAGGAGAACCAATAGCTTTAAACCCTGTGTGCCATTCTGAGAGTCACATAATCTCAGTAACTTTTATGCCTTCTATCAGTTCAAGCCTTGGATTAAAAGAACTGGGAAATATTTTGCTAAAAAGTCCTTGATTTAGCACTATTTACATAAAGGCCTTAATTTCTGTAGTATTTGCTGAATGGGGACCTTTGGGATTGAATTAATGTTATCTTATTGTTTTTATTTTGTTTAATGCCTGGTGCTTTTTATCACCTCTCCTAGTCTTTTTGTTCGCAGTTTAGGGGTCAGACTTTCTTTTTCCTCAGTACTGTTTCTTTGAAGTTCTAGCTGTAAGCGCGCCTGTTTAATGAACACGTGAAGCTGTGCTCGGCTTCTGCAGCAGCTCCGCCCACGCCAGTCTGCCTTCCGGTGAGCGCCGTAACAAACCACTGTGTTTACCTCTCACCTTGGAGCTGTCCCTCTTGTTTCGTACTAGTCACGTTCTTGTTTTAAGTGCCTTTTAATTTTAACAGTTCACTTTTTACAATGCTATTTACTGAAGTTATTTATTAAATAAAAATGCCTAAAATACCTACCTTGGATGTTTGAGCTCTGTACTGATTCATTTGGCCAGCTGTCTGCGTGGAATCTCTTTCTAAGTTAAAGGGGCCGAGGATAAAACCGTTCTGGCTAGTGGGTATTTTGCTTGAGAAGCTAAAACATACTTTCTTAACATTTATTTTTAAAAAGATGTGCTAGGGACATAAGGGGAGTGGGGTGGTAAAATACAGACTTAGGAAGACTATCTTTGGGCTCTCTAAAGGAGTATTGGAAAGATGGTCACCTCTCCAGTGCTGGAAGGTCGATTTCTTCCCTACATTAAACAGGGTTAACTTTTTTTTTTTTTTTGGAGAGGTTTTTCGCTATAGGGCGCGTGCGCTCGCCAGACAGAGAGAGACATAGAGACAGAAAGCGAGAAATCACCCCCCAGGGGTATGGTCACGCCGCAATCCCTTCTCCTCCATTCTCCTCTCGGGATCTTGGGCACGCACGCACACGCGCCCGGCGTGAGTTGTAAGCCACCGGGTCCGAGACACGAACCGCGGTCGACTACGTGGGAGTCCTGCGACATAGCCATTACGCTAACTGCTGGTTCCCCAAACAGGGTTAACTTTTTACGAGTACCGATTTAGAGCGATTACCCGAAGCTGGAAATCATATCATTTTATCTAAACATGGATGGGATTATCGCTTTTCTGATAAGGAAAATTTTATTTTCATTAGGCTTTGGTTTATTTCTGTTCAGAAGTATATATCCATAAACAATACTTCTGATAAATTTATTAAAAGAAATATATATTCCTTCTTCAAACATACAACACATGTCAGTATGATAGGGCGGTTAGGACACAGTGTTGAAAGATTCAGCATGGGGCCACGGTGGTGGTTAGGGTGCTGGATCCCACGTGGCCAACAGCACAGTTCCAGTCCCAGCCCCAAGGGCTTGAAGAACACACCAGGCACGTGTACGTGCGTGTCCAGAATCCTGAGAGGGGAATGGAGGAGATGGGATTATGGTGTGGCCATCCACCTTTGGGGGGTGATTTCTCTCTCTTTTTCTGTCTGTGTCTCTGTAGTGAATGTGTGCTCCCTATGGCAAAAATCTAAAATAAACTAATAAATAAATAAAAAGTTTCAACCTTACATTTAGAGTGCCCCCAATATCACTGTTCGTGTATATATAAACTTTTTAAAATCTGATTCTACCTGAATGTACCTCCTAGCTTAAACAAAAGGCTTTGAAGCATGAATTACACACTTTTTTCTAGTTTATAAGATCCCCGAGAAGATGTGCCATCCTGCTCCTGTGTCCGTCCGTGCGCTGCCCCGTCCCAGTTCCCACGTCCAGGCTCGGGCTTGCTCTTTGTTTACTTGTGCCTTAGGCATAAGCAATTGGACTGAATTCCACGATTCTGCTCAGAACTCTGTCCTTACAAGATTTTGAAAAAAATACCACACAAACGAAACCTCCTTTCTTATATGTACATACTTTCCTGGCATATGTCCTCGAGGCTGAAATATAGTGAACTTTTAGATTTTATATTATGATTTATAATAAGCAAAGTTTTCCGACTATAGAAATCCCATTGTTGGAATCTAGAGGGACTATATAGAGTTTATTTCTGATACTGACTATAAGAACATTGATACTTAAATAATTTTAGGCTTGAAATTGGCAATTTCAAATTGCAGTGCAAGAGATTGTTATTTACATACACACACACACACACACACACGTACCATACTGAGATACTTTGAAGTCATATGGAAGTTTGACTAAAATGTTCTTTATTTTCCCCGTAACAACACATTTTGATACCTACGGAACTTTGGCACAAAGAGTCCTTGAAAGCAAAATAATAATTAAAATGTTTTCATTCCGACCATATTAAACATTTTCTGAGTGTTAGTTGTCATAACTATATAATTTGATCAGTCCCACATATCAACATAGACATTCTGTAATGATTCTCTGACATTTTACAAAGTTCTTTTTTTTTTTTATAGAGAAATTTTTACTAGGGCACATGCACTCACCGAAGAGACAGAGAAAAACAGAAAGCGAGAAATCATCCCCCAGAGGGGATGGCCACGCTGCAATTTCTTCTCCTCCATTTTCCTCTTGAGATTTTGGATATGCACACAGACTCGCCCTGTGTGAGTTTTAAGCTGCGGGACCCAGGACTCAAACCTCGGTTGACTATGTGGGGATCCAGCGACGTAACCATTATGCCATCTGCCAATCTCCCAAGTTTATTCTTTTGTAAAGTGTTACTCTGTGAATTTCCTTGATAGAGACGCTCGGATAGACTTTGTGTCACGAGAAAAATCCATAATACCACTTCAGAAATTACAGATGGTCAACTTTTAATTCACCCTGGAATGGGCAGAGCTTCTCTCTGTTGCTTAGTAGCGTCTGAGAGGTAACCTGAGTCGAGGCCTTTGGTCTTTATTGCCTGTTTCCTTGAAGGCCTAGACATTTCTGTTCTAGTATGCTCAGAGATGTTCAGAAGCAGAAAGAGTATCTCTAGGACCCGTCAAACGCCTATAAATATATTTCACTGGCTCTTTAGAATATGTCCTAGGGCTCTTCTACTATGTAAGTACAGGTGGAATGACTTCTGAATGATCAGTGGGAGCAAATTTTTCAGTTGTATTAGTCAAGCCTCCGCTGATACAAGGGCAATATGTTATATAAAGTGGTACGTCTGGAGTCCAACACACTAGAAACCATGAGACAAACCTTCCTTGTTTAAGTCTTACTGATAATGATAACCCATACGTTCACTTCTTTCTACAGTCCCTCTGATTCTTCACTGGGTTTTAACTATATTATCTATATTAACTACCATGATCTCTATTAATACATTATCTGTATTAACTATCATATGAATTTTTTTTTAGTTTTTTATCGTTATTTATTATTTATACATTCAATAACTATATGTCATTTAGATTGTGAAGAGATTTTACCCACCCTGATATATGCCCCACACCAGGTGAGTTGAGAACACTATATATGGCATCATGAATATCATATATGAACATTTTAAGGGTATAGAGTTTTCATTAAAAGTCAGTAGTGAGAATTTATTTCATTTTATTTGACTTTCATTCTACTTACTCTGGGTTTACTTGCTTATTAGCACTAATTCCAAAGTAGACTGCTGTATTAAATAAGAGTTACGGTCAGATATACATAGACCACCTGAGGACCAGGAACAAAAGCTGGGGAGAGGTTCTTCATGAAGTTGGGAAATTAGAGGCACCCATATAAATAGGGGAACTTAAACTACAGTCATACCCAGGCCAAGATGCATGCTCAGGAAAGCCCTGAAAAGACCCTCACACTTTGCCTCACTGAAATGTAAGCTCAGTGCAAACCTGGTAAAATGCTGGAGGAACGCCCCAGCATAGCCAGTCAGCAAAGACTGGAGAACTTTTTTTAAGCTCCTGGCATTCAAGGAAATCTTACAGAAAACACTACACGAACACGAGCAAACCGATCACGACTTCAGTGATCAGATATGACAAGGGAAGCAGTCTTAAAATAATTTGGAAAAGTCACTAAATTAATGGACTAACATAGCCCTCAACAATCAGAACACCCCAGGGAAACCTTGGGAAGAGAAGGAATCTGATTCCAAATGTTACATTATAATTTTCACATGTCTGGTTTTTAACAAAAAATTACAGGGCAAAGAGACAGGAAACCATGGTCCAATCGAAGGAGGAAAATAAACGGACAGAAACCATTCCTGAGCAAGTCCAGACACTGGACTCAATACAAAGACTTTAAACTAACTTTAAATATTTAAATGGCTTAAGGAAAATGATATGTGAAAAAGTGAGAATATCAAATAAAGGGACATTATGAAAAAGAACCAAATTCTAGACCTAAAAGACAATGGCTAAAATGAAAAAATTCAGTCCAAGAGCTCAATAGCAGATTAGAGCAGGCAGAAAAAGGCATCAGTGAACTTGAAGCTCCTCTACTTGAAATGACTGAGTCTGTGAAGGAAGGTTAAAAAAAAGATGGAAGAAAAACGAATAGAGCCAACTGGAATTATGGGATGCAGTAAACAGACTAACACACTTTATGAGATTTGCAGAAAGAAGAGAGAGAAAAACAGAAGACACCATATTTGGAAAAAAAAAAAAAGTAAAAACCAAAATCTTCCCAAATTTGATTAAATACATGACTCTAAAATACTTGTGAGTATCCAAATAAGTAAACTCAGATTCAAAATGAGAAAGAAACCTTATAACTAAACTGTAAAAAGATAAAAAATCTCAAAAGCAGTGAGTGGAAAGTAACTCATGTGCAAGGGACCCCTCCGGCACATTTATAGCCAGTTCCGCATCAGAAAGCGCCGAGGCTAGAAGGCATGGGGCCACCTATTTATTTATTCACTTATTTTCTAAAAATTTTAGATTTAACTATAGGGTGCCTGTGCTCTCCAAAGAGATAGGGAGGGAAAGTGAGAAATCACACACACACACACACCCAGAGTTGAGGGGGTGGTAATCCTGCAACCCCTTTTGTTCCGTTCTGTCAGGATTTGGGACACACATGTACATGTGCTAACATGGTGTTCAAGCTGCCAGGTCTGGGAATCAAACCATGCAGTTGGTCTTGTAGGATCCTGCCACGTTAACCGACATGCCACTGACTGGCCCAGGATGACACATGTAAAGTGTTACAAGAAAAAAAAAAAATTCAACTAAGAGTTCTCTTGCAGGGTCAGCAAGTGGGATGATTTTTAAGGCACTGGATTCCCACATGTCTCACCAAGGTTTGAGTCCTGGACTCAGTGACTTGAAAATAATACCCAGCACATGTGCATGCATGCCCAAATGCTGAGAGGGGAATGAGGAAAAGGGATTGTGGTGTGGCCCTCCCCGGGGGGTGGTTTCTCACTTAAACTCTTTCTGTCTCTGTCTCCATCTCTCTCCAGTGAGCACACACACCCTATGGCAAAAACCTAAAAAAACAAACAGTATCTATGTGAGTCCACCCTCGGGGCCTGGGAATAGTTCTGGAGCTTTCGCCATGCAGCTGCCCAGCGCTCTGGTGGCCTGGGCTCACTCCACCCACCGTGAGATTGTAGTGTAAGGCACTACATCCATCATAACAGTTAAATGCATTTCATGCGTCAACAACACGAGACAACTGGCCTTTGAGCATCTGTGAGAGAGCTGACGAGGTGGATCTCTGACATCTTTATGGAGCTTGGGAAGCAATTCATTGCAAGGGCAGGCTATTGCAGAACTCCTTCCATTCAGAAGAATGGTATGCTGTTCTCAGTGTTGAGCTGTTTCGTCACTTTCTCATTGACTACATCAGTCCATTAATGCAATCTGAGGACATGACTAAGTGTTCTTCCACTTGAAATTCAATTGCTGTGCTGTGTTGGATTTGTATTCCTCTGGGCTGTATTCGCAGCATTGTCGCAGGTCTCTGCATCTGAGCCTGTAGGAACCTGTGTGCTGTACAGTCTGTACAGCCTGAACAGCCTCGCCTCACATGTGAGGAAGCTGAGCTAAGTAAGTGCTTTACCTGAGCCCACGCACCTGGTTAGTGGCTTTGTGTATTAGAACCCAGATTCTTTTCTCTGAATCTACTGCTCTCTCTGTGTGGTAATGTACGTGTCGACAGTATTCATATATTAAACAAATAAAAATCATGTGCAAAATAAATAAATTTAAGAAGCTGAATATAATACCCAGGGAAGCAGTGTCTATTTATCTATCTGTTGTCTCCAAAGGGAAATGAGAAGAGAACCAAAATGATTCACTGAAACACAAAAGAGGCAGTAATGCATGAAGTGAAAGACTAAAAGGTGTAAACGTCCAGAAACCAAAAGCAAAATGATAGGCCTCCTTCCTTGTCAGTAATTCAGATGTCAGTAGGTAGATTAAGCTCCCCCAGTCAAAAGGCAGAAATCGTCAAATTGGGTCAAAACAAAACATCTATATGATCCATAATATGCTCTCTAGAGTCACTTTAGATGCAAAGACGCAAGTAGGTGAGGATGAAAGGAAAACAGATATTCCATACAAGTAACAACCGAGAGAGGGCAGAGATGGTTATACCAATATCCACAAAGTAGTATAAGTAAAAAACGAACAAAGAAAAAGACAAAACTGTTAAAAGAGACAAAGGACAGTACATATCAAAAAAGAAGGGAGTCAAGTCATCACAAAGACAGAGCAATGACATAAATATCAGAGACCTCAAATGCATGAAGCAACCATTGACAGGACTGAAAGGAGAGATGATAGCTCAACGGTAACAGTTGGAACGTTCAATACCCCCTTTTCAGCAACAGATAGAACATCTGTACAGACCAGGACCAGCTCCATGGCACAGTGGTATCGTGAGGCCGGAGAGGCGGATCCCACATGGCGGCCTCGGGGAAACCCCGAGCCCAGTCAGCACATTCATGAGTGCCCAGGACCCAATAGGTCGAAGGGATGAAGAGTGACCAGACCCTGTGGAGAGTACGTCTCTCGCTCGCTCACTCTCTTCATGCACTCTACCATGAATAAAGGGAAAAAATAAATTAAAATCAGTGAGGAAATCAAGGACTTACACTATAAACCAACCAGAGCTAACACGTATGGAATCCTTGACCCAATAACAGCAGAATATACATTTTTTTTTAAAGAAGTACATGGAATGTCATCCAAGATAACCCTGTGTGTGAGGTCACAAAAAGTCTCAAAAATGTCAAGGATGAAATCATACAAAGCATCTCCAACCACAGGTGAATGAAGCTAGAAATCAAAAACAGGGACAGCTGGGAAATTGACAAATATATAGAAATTAAAGAGCAGACATTTAAATAACCAATCAGTCAAAGAAAAATGACAAACTACTAGTAAATATGAAAAAACAACATACTAAAACTTACAGGATGCAACAAAGACCATGTTCAACCCCCGTCAACACCTACATCAAATGAGAAGAACCATCTCAAATCAGTCAGCTAACTTTACACTTAGGGAAACTAAACAAATAACTAAATAAGAGCAAAAATAAGCCCAAAGCTAGCAGATGGATAAAAGATTAGAGCAGAGATCAACAAAACAGAATAAAAAATATAATCGATGAAACCAAAAGTTTATACTCTGAAAATATCCGCAAAACTTCTACATGGATTAAAAAAAAAACACAAAGTGGGAACATTAGAACTGACCTCATAGAAATAAAAAGGATTCATATAAAGGACACTGTGAACAATTTTATGCTAATTTTTGTGGTAAACCAGATGACATGAATAAATTCTTAGGAACATATCAATGACCTAAGTTGACTCAAAAAGAAATAAAAAATTTGAACAGATATTTAAGACATGAATCAGTAATCAAAACTTCCCCACAAAAAAAAGTCTAAGATGGAAGAGTTTCGTGTTTGAATTTTACCAGATATTTATATCTTTCACCAGGAAAGACAAGTGGAGGACTTTGTAACTCATTGGAATTCAGGCTAAAATTAACCTGATGCCAAAGCTAAAGGTATCTCAGGGGGAAAAAAAAAATAGACCAATATCCCTTATGAGTGTAGATGTTAACATTCTCATAAAAATACTAGCAATATGAATCTAACAGCACATTAACAGAATTATACACCATGACCAAATGGGATTTACTCTAGGAATGCAAAGGTGACTCAAAATGTAAAAGTCAATGTAATGAATAGTAATAGTTTGACGGAAGGGAAAAAACCCTGTGTGATTATCTCAATTGATGCAGAAATACATTTGACAGAACTCAACACCTGTTCATGATAAAAATGCTCAACATACTAGAAAAACAAAATTAACTCAATAAAATATAAAATTTTATTAGCCTAATTAATACAATTTTCAAATATGGTAAGTTCACAATGAACATACTCAGTGGTAAAGACAGAGGTCAGGAATAAGACAGGTTCCCCACGTTGACCACTTCTGCTCTACATAGTACAAGACCTGGGGGCCAGCAGGTGTCATGGAGGCTAAGGTGGCGGGGTCTCACATGGCTGACTGCAGTCAAGGCCGGATCCAGTGGCTGAAACAGCAGGCAGGAGCAGGTGAGCTGTGTGCCCAGAACCCTGAGAGGAGGAGCATCAGTATGGCCATCCTCTGCCTAGGGAGTGACTTCTCACTTCGTCTCTCTCTTTCTCTCCAGAACAATTAGGCAAGGAAAATAAGTAAATGGACAGGAAAAGTGGAAAGAGAAAAAGTAAAATTGTATCTGTTTACAGATGACATTATTTTATACGGAGAAAACCTTAAAGATGACACACATACACACTGAAACATACACGTAGCCCTCTTTGAATTAATTCATCACATTTTCAGAATACAACATCAATACACAAAAAGCAGTTTGAGGATGGAAAAAGATGGCCAGCAGGAAGCACCGCGCACTCATGGCTCCCTCCGTGAAGGCACAAGACAATTCCTCAGACACATTTTGACTGGAATTTAAAATCAAGGTGTAAGAGCTGAAGTTTTCTGAGATATAAAAACTTGAAATAACAGAAGTGGAACCAAAGCACCCAGATGGCTGAGAGGTGCCTGCGGAGTCAGAAGGAAACCCCCTCTGCTGGAAATGGTAAGACCTCTCCCTGAGCCCCAACGCCTCTGATTCCACTGTGGGTGGCACAGCTGCCCCAGAGGCCAGTACTCGCAGGTCCCTGGGCCCAGGCAGGGGCTGAGATCCGGGGGTGGGGTGGGGGGGCGGTGCTTCAGAGCTCCGGGGCGGGATCTTGCAGTGATAATCTCCAACTACCAAGACACAAGCTGCTACAGAGGTGCCATTTCGGAAACAAGGCACCTTCTCGAGTGGGGCCTGTACCAAGGACCAACACCCCATGTGTCTTTAATCCCTGAGAATCCACAGAAATCCCACCAGGCACACGTGGGCAGCTACAGCAAGACTAAGAGGAGGACAGGAACCAGCACCCAAGCCCACACAGCATTACACATTCTGAAACATCAGCGGACCGGAAGAGCAGGAATGCTCCAAGGAACAGAACTGGCCGTTTGACAGCGGAGACACCGCTGAAGGGAAACCCCGCCAGTTGAGTAGAATTGCTCCGAGGAAGGGTGGACTATCACGGGAGCCCCTGCTGAGCCTGGCTCCTTCGGTGACTCCAGTACCTGTCCCCTGAGCCCCCGGGGGCCCTGCAGCCTCTGCCCCATGGCCTTCCACTTGCCCAGAGCCCAGTTCCTGTGGCAGTTTGAGTGCATGAGCCCTGCTCCCTGTGGGGCTCCTCCAGCCTCAGCTCCCTTGTCTCCCACTTTGCCCTGGGTCTGGCTCACTTGGTGACTCAAGCACACTGCCCCTGACCCAGCGGGCCCTCCAGCGTTGGCTCCAGGGATGACTTGTACTGGGAGTGGCCTATGCAGCAGCTCCAGAGCCAGGGCTGCACCCCCGCCCCCCCAGGATCAGCAGGCCCCTGCTATACCAAGTGATGGACCCAGTACAACTGCAGCTCGAGTACATGTGTCCTTCCAACTGGGGCCCCTCCAGGTCCAGCTGGTTCAGACTCCCAATTATCACGAGTTCAGCACCTGCCACAGTCACTGTGCATAGTCCTGTCTACACCGAGGACCCTCTTGTCTCTACAGGCCAGCACTTTTTTGTGTGTAAGTTTTTGCCATAGGGCACATGCACTTGCTGGAGAGGAGAGAGACAGAGATACAGAGAGAGGGAAAGAGAAATCATTCCAGTCCCAGGGGGGTGGCCACGCCGCAGTCCTTTTCCATTCTCTCTGGCTTTGGAGTACGCATGCACATGTGCCTGGTGTGATTTTCAAGCCACCAGGTCTGGGACTTGAACCATGGCCAGCCATGTGGGAGTCCAGCACCTTAACCACCATGCCACTTGCTCACCTCCAGGCCAGCATTCTTCTTCCTGCCATCTTGAGCAGTCCCCACTACTGGGGACAATTGACTCCCCAGAAAACCTCAGCCAACACCCACATCCCCTCCTTCCTATGGACAGACAGCTCACTTGGTGAGCCTCGGACCCCAAACCACGCCAACACTACCACCACCAAGAGTCCACGGCGCAGACGCATTCACAGGCAGCACTGTCAGTGAGTGCACTGGAATAAAACCAAATATGGCCTGCTATGTGCACTCGAAGCCAAACCCCCATCTAACTCACACCAAAGGGCACATTCTCAGGGAAAAAACCTCCTGGTTAAAGGCTACCACCTAACATGGAAAGGGACTGCTATGCTAACAGGTGCACAGACACCGACGTAGGGTTGCAGCCAACAGAAAAGCCAGGAAACGCGACACCTGCAACTCCACCAGAGTACTAACCACATAATCACATCTAACGATGCAAAAAATGCATTCGATAAAATGCAACTTCTCTCTCTCTTTTTTTTTTTTTTGGAGAGGTTTTTGCTATAGAATGTGTGCGCTCGTCAGCCAGCCAGCGAGACAGAAAGCGAGAAATCACCCCCCGGGGGGATGACCATGCCGCAATCCCTTCTCCTCCATTCTCCTCTCAGGGTCTTGGGCACACATGCACACGCCCCTGGTGTGAGTTTTAAGCCACCGGATCCTGGACGCGAACCGCGGTCAACTACATGGGAGTCCAGCAACACAGCCATTACGCTAACTGCTGGTCCCGTGTATGTGTTTCTTACTGAGCAGATCAGCCTCTTACACAGTCTTTCTGTCTCTCTGTCTCATTGTCTTTGCTGTGCCCTATAAAAAAAACTGTCTAAAAAAAATACAGTGGGTTGAATATAGATGGCAACAACTTGCTGTGTATCGCTAGGTAACTACAAAGGGAGGAATTTGAATGTTCCCAACACAAGTAATGACAAATGGTTGAAATGATGTGCATGCTAATTCTCCTGAGTGAATCCTTACACATGATAGTATCTTCACAAATACGCACAAATTTTATACGTTAAAAATATATTTAAAAAATCAGTTTTGTGGGGATCAGCAGGTTGCATGGTGGTGAAGGCGCTGGACACTCCCACATGGCCGACCAGGGTTCAAGTCCTGAATCTGGTGGCTTGCTTTCTCACTTCCTCTCTCTCTTACTCTCACCCTCTGTCTCTCTCTGGTCAAATTAAAAAATAGATGAATGAATAAATAAAATAAAATAAATAATTATAAAAAATAAGTTCTGTTTTATACACTTAATATGAACAATCAGAAAATGAAATCAAGAAAGAAATTTTATTTACAGTTGCATCAAGAAGAAGAAAATGCTTAGGAATAAACCAAGGAAGTGAAAAATTCAGACACCATAAACTACTGCTAGGTTCATAGGCTTGTTTGTTTTTGTTTTTGCCATAAGGCATGTACATTGGCTGGAGAGAGACAGAAAAAAAGAAAGTGAGAAATCACCCCCTTCAGGGATGGCCACCCCTCAATCCCTTCTCCATTCTCCTCCTGGGATTTTGGGCACGCATGCACACGTATGATATTCAAGATGCTGGGTCTGAGACTCGAACTGTGGCCAGCCATGTGGGAGTCCAGCACCTTAACCACTTAACTACCTGCTGGCCCCTGTTCATGTTTTTTTTGACACACAGTTTCTCTGTGTCCCCCAGGCTGGGACTTCATGTGTTGTGTTGTTTGTTTGTTTATCAAGCATCGTAACTAATAAGTTGTTGACTGTCTTTAATAAATACTTGACAAAATGTTTTTTATGTTTGGGTTTTGTGCATAGATTCTTATGAAGCATGTATCTGTATCAGGCCAGCTCTGCACCATGTATTTAAGAGCCTCACAGAGGAAGCCCAGTACCACATGTCCAACCAGGACCCAAGTCCCAGCTCTGTGACTTGAAAAAACATTCCAGACACATGTGTGCATGCCCAGCTTCCTGACAGGGTAGAGGATTGGATGAAGGGCGTGCAGTGTGACTAAATGTGGGGGGAGCTTCCTCTCTTTTTCCTCCCCTCTCTTTTGTGCATATACATGTACCCTCTGGCATATCATAATAATAATAAAAGAAAGAAAATTAAAATGTAAGACCCAGCCTGGAGTAAATATACATGACAAGAGACTATATCAATTTTTTTTCTGAAAAATCATTTGTAGATTAAGAACAAAAAGATCAAAATATCCAATTTTGAAAAATGTACAAAAGACTTGAGTACTTTACAAAAGAAGATATACAAACATCTAACCAATAAACAAACAAAAATATACTCAGTAGAGAAATGCAGATTTAGGAAACAATCTCTCCTTCCACCCAGTGGAATGCTAAAAGATTTGTTAGGTCAGCCCTGTGCCTAGTTAAGGGAGCCAGGTCCCACATAGCCAACCACAGATCGAATCCTAGTGCCCTCAAATCCTGACAGAATGCAGTGGAAGATAAGGTGCTTTCTCCCTCTCCCTGTGTCTCTGTCTCTCTCTGGTGAGTGCAAGTGCCTCTGGCAATTAAAAAAAAAGCTGTCATAGTATATGTTGATAATAATGTGGAATAACTGAAACTGTCATACATCCCTCATGGGAACGTAAAATGGTGTAACCACTTTGGAAAACCCACCCTATGACTCGGCAGTTTTATTGCTGACATTCTACAAGAGAGATGAAATGTTCACAAAAATACTTAAACAATAATATTTACAGCAACTTTATTCAAAATAGAAAAGAAATGGAGACAATCTGAAAAATCCAGCAAGACACTACATAAACAGATCGTCCTGTAGACAAACTGGACTACTGGGTGACAATAAAAACAGCCGATATGTTCAACTATTGGATGGAAATATAAGTCATGTTGAGCAACGAGTCACATATAAAAAGTATTCTATGTTCAACTTACATGATATTCAAGAATAGACACCATGAACCTGTGATAAATAACTGTGTTGGGGGGAGCTAGTGGGGAAGATGGATTGGAAAAGACAAAGATAAACTCTTCGGATTGATGCTAATATTCTTTATGTTGATGAGTTTCATTGATATAAAGATTTTGCAAAACTCATCAAAGTGTACATGTAAAATCTATTCTATTCACTGAATAAAAATTTTACTTCAACTAAAAAAAGCAAAACAATGAACGAGGCAATAAAATACTGATTAAAGGCTCTGTGTAGGTCGGTTTGGTTATTGAGAGTGAACTTGAAGGGGATGGGAGTGTAGAACCAGGATAAAGATGGCTGCCTCATAGACGCCTCTTCTGGGGGCTTGCTTTCTTCCAAAAATTCTCTCACTTTCTAAGACACCTGAATGCTGGGGAATCTCGAGGGAGGGGCTGGGATGGGTAAAAGGCTGGTTAGTCTATAGATTCTTAACGAATCTGAGCTTTAAGTTTCTTTGTTTCTGCTGTCTCTTTGTATTTAACCTTCCTAACTCCTGGATCACCTTGGGATCCTCTATGGCCAATTAGCTTTGTCCTCAGTGGTGGTGTTCTTTCACTAAAGTTTCTCCCACCTTGCTTTATGAAATATCTCTCATACGTTTTCCTTTTTACACAAGTTATTAAAAAATCTCTTGACTCTTCTCCTTTTAGGGTTTATAGATTTAAAAATGAATGTATTGTCATTTAAATAAGACCTCAGCAAGGAGACAATACAAATATATGTGGTCAGTTTGCCAGACTGACTCAACAATCTCCAAATATTATATTCCTTTTTCTACCCCCAGAGTATCCCAGCTGAATTCTGATATTTCTCCAATGAACATGTGAATAGCTCAACCACAGCGTTGGGCTAAGTTTCATGACCCACAGGTGCACCTCGGCTGGATTTAACTATCGTGGGAGCAGCATGAGGAAAACCTCACTAGAGAGAGCTCGTCCATAAATCTGTACGCACAGGGACTGCGTCACAGGGAACATCCAGGGGACGAACAGTGAGACTTTCTTGGTCAAGAAGGTTGCCTTGACCAAGGTAGAAAGAGCTCTGGAGATGAGCCTCGTGAAATGCCTCGTGTTCTCACTGAACTAAGTCGAACTAGCTCACTGCTGAGTTGCTGAAAAGAGAACCAGCCCCTGGAGGGAAATAGCATTTAGCTTTTGGCTGCATGTCAGAATCACCTGGAGAACTTTTTTAAAATGCCAATATCTGAGTCTCACCCTTGCCCTGAAATTTTGATAGTCTAGGAAGTGGATTGGGACTTTAAAAAATTCCTCCAGATATTAATGTGTAACCAAGGTTGAGAACCGCTGCTTTACACCACCAGACCAGACCAGACCCTGTCTCTTCACGGGATCTTCTAGATATGCCTTCCGTTTTCCTCCACTTTCCTTTCATATTATTAATTTCAAAACTTATCCATTTATAAAGTAATCTATAAAAATCCAGTGCTATGTTGACCTTAGAATAGGCTTGGTGTTTATATTTTTAATGTTATTGTATTTACTATCTTTTTTTTAGAAAGTTACATTAAATTTGCAAATGTAGAAAGCCTAGCTGATATACGTGATGAGAGGAAGAATATAACAAATATTACTAAATTGCTTACCCTTTCCTTCTAGTTGATGGAAATGCCAGACAAAGTTACAATATCCTACCTGCAGAATAATTCTTTATTTCCGTTACATATTGGGTCCTCAGGAAAGTAACGATGCATTTTTGCACAGAAAAATATAGAAAAACATGTCATGACTTTCCTGACAACCTAATAGTTCAGAGATTAGACTGCTGCCTTTCATTTAGGACTAATAGTATCAGACTTAGTTTTCTGTGATATGAAAAGAGACAGCCTAATAGAGAAATATGGGAGAGACTCTTTTTTTTTTTTTTTTTTTGGAGAGGTTTTTGCTATAGAGTGTGTGCACTTGCCAGAAAGACAGAGAGAGACAGAGAGACAGAAAGTGAGAAATCACCCCCCTGGGGGGATAGCCACGCTGCAATCCCTTCTCCTCCATTCTCCTTTCGGGATCTTGGGCACGCACGCACACGCGCCAGGCGTGACTTTAAGCCACCGGGTCCGGACTTGAACCATGATTGACTACGTGGGAATCCAGTGACAAAGCCATTATGCCAACTGTTGGTCTCATTCTTGGATAACGTTTTTTGTTTTTTTTTTTTTTGAGAGGTTTTCGCCATAGGGCGCGTGTGCTCGCCAGACAAACAGAGAGACAGAAAGCGAGAAATCACCCCCTGGGGGATGGCCATGCTGCAATCCCTTCTCCTCCATTCTCCTCTTGGGATCTTGGGCAAGCACGCACACGCACCCGGCGTGAGTTTTAAGCCACCGGCTCCGGGACGTGAACCGCGGTCGACTACATGGGAGTCCAGCGACATAGCCATTACGCTAACTGCTGGTCCCATTCTTGGATAACTTTTTGAAGGTCATTAATATTCCTCAATTATCTAAAATCTGATTTTCCCACCTATTTGTTGCTACTTAAAATGTTCAAAAATTAAATATTTAACTCCCATGCATTCTAAATGATCTTTTTCATTCTGGATACAATGTATTTTCATGGCATGGTCAAATGAAAGGATACTCACTCCGAAGTTGTGTCACGTCCTTGGGCACGTGGACGCTTTGTGAGGTCGGTGTCAGGTCTTCCACGGCGCTGAGTCCACGACTTCCTTCAGGGCTCACCTGCCATGGCCTTCGTGGCTGAAATGTGTACTCGAGTGGGAGTGGCGGTGGATTGGAAAAAGAAAAACACAGAGACACACAAGGAGAGGAAAGCAGGACCCAGACTCCTCTGATGGAGGCAGTCACGGGCAGGGGCCGGTCCCAGGTTTATTCATATACAGGGCAAGAAGGGGAGGGAGAAGCAGGATGCAAAGCCAGTTGTTTCCTGACGTTATCAGCTGAAGACGCGGAGCCCTGGGCGTCTTGTGGTCCTAGCTGAGCTCTCTCTTCCCTCCCTGGGCCTTCTCTGGCTCACAGGGTTTGTCTAACCAACAGTGCCCTGCAGTGTTGACACAAGAAGAGCAGAAGCTCATCCTCCTACCGCTTTCACCCGCCCTGCAGCGTCAGCGAGAGGACCCTGCTTCCGCCTGGGTTTAAAGGTCACCGCTGTGTGGCTCAGACTGGCCGCCCCCTAGGCTCAGCGTTCCTTGTTGGACAGCCTGGCTCCCTCTCTCCGCTGTCTGCTCAAGGGCAGGAGCAAGGTACACCAACTCCTTGGATCTCGCTGCCTCGGGAGCGGAGTCGGGTTCTCGTCTTCAGGTGTTCTCTTGCTTCATTACGGAGGAGCGCTGGGTCTTTCCTCTTCCTCCAAGGAATGGCCCTCCTCGAGTCTTTTGGAGGGCAGGTGGGCAGGACGGGGAGTGTGAGTTACCTGCCCGACTCCCATCAGCTATGCGTAGCTCCTGGGACCTGTCACTTTCAGGCATGAAGGATTCTGCCGCTTCTAGATTTTTGCGTTTTTTTTCCTGTTTGTTTTTTGAGGTAGGAATTCATTTCACAATCAGTTACATATGTGTATTTTAAAAATTCAATTCCAGCGTGGTGGTTTAGGTGCTGGACTCCCACATCACCTACCATGGTTTGAGCCCCAGACTAAGTTCTTGAAAATCACACCAGGCATATGTACGTACATGCCCAAAATCCTGAAAGGAGGATAGAGAAGGGATTGCGGCACAGCCCTCTGAGGTGGGGTAGGTTTCTGTTTTTCTCTCTGTGTCTCTCTCTGGCCCACACATGCACCCTATGGCAAAATCCTCCAAAAAAAAAAAAAAAAAAAGGACAAAAACGAAAAACTCAATTTTATTGTTCAATGGTTTACTAGAATGTCCAGAGAAGTGCTCTTCCCAGCATAGTTACTGATTTCCTTATTAAGTTTGTGTATCTTTTATGCTATTTCCAGTGACTTTCAGACGAAACTGAAGGGACTCCCCCAGAGGCCCAGACCTGTCTTGGACCAAAAGGCTAAAAACATACTAGTAAATCTAAAATATGCAATTCTTCTGAAGCATGGAAAGTCTACAGATAATGCTGACTTTGTCTAATTGGTTTAATTTTTACATTTTCTAATATAATTACCCTAAAGGGAATTTATAACAGAAACCATTCATACTAGAATTAAATTCTTTTCTAGTCTTACCAAATATCCCTATTTAATAAGAGAAACTGTTTGTCCCGAAGAGTTAAAACAGCCATCAAAAAACAAACAGAAGGGAAAGCAATTCTGCAGTTGAGCAAGACCATGGAATGATTTCTGCTCAAACAGAACGTACGTGCGTTCAGCAGCCCAGCAGTTCAACGTGGGCTCTCTCACCCACTCCCGGGGGCAGTGGGGACTCAGCCTGGAGCGCTGGCGTCTCCAGGCAGACTTGCTCTACCAGCGATGGGGCTCTCTTTCCAGCCACAGCAGCAGCACTTCCTCTCAGGTAATAACTGTAGGGCTTGAAAAGCACTGGGGCCAGCAGGTGGTGCAGTGGTTATGGTGTTGAATTCTCACATGATCGACCGCAGTTTGAGGCCCATACCAGGTGGCTTGCTTTCTCACTTTCCCTTTCTGTGTCTCTCTCTGGTCAAATAAATAATAATAATAATAAGAAGAACAACAACAAATAACATAAATAGTTCTTTTAAAAAAGCATCTGAATCAGAAGCTCCAGTCCCTTTAATCAACCTTACTGACCAGGTCCTCTTCAGTCTACATTTCTTTACTCTTTTTTTAAAAATAATTTTTTATTTAATTATTTATTTTTAATTTGACCAGAGAGGGACAGAGAGAGATGGAGAGAGAGAGAGAGAAAGTGAGAAAGCAAGCTACCAGGTCCTGGACTCGAACCACGGTCAGCCATGTGGGAATCCAGCACCCTTCACCACCATGCCACCTGCCGGCCCCTACATTTCTTTACTCTTCTGTATTTTCTCTAGACTATTCTAAGATGCATTTTCAGTGTCAGCATCCATACACATAAAAAACACACATCAAAACAGCTTGCCAGACTTTTACTTAAACTAATAAAGGAATTCTTGCTTTTTTTAAAAAAAAATCAGTGCTAATGAAATATACTTATAATTTAAAGACTATATGTTGATGCCAAAGAATCTTGTGGATTTATCTATTACCCAGAAGAAAATTTGTCATTAAAAATCCCATAGGTAACTTAAATGTAATTATTACTACGGTTTATTGTTAAAATTTTGTTTTTTATAGATGATCGATTTACTCAAACATCTATCAAACACAAAAAACACTAAGTGCTGTTAAGATTGTTTAACATGGTTTATTTGAACATTTGTTTAAAACCCTATATGAGTACTTTTATTTGATAGGTAGAACTGGAGTAGACAGATAAAAACAATAAGTAGTTTGGGGCCAGCAGATGACGTGGAGGGTAAGGTGGCCAGATCCCACATGGGCAACTGCGCGGTTCAAATCTTACAACCAGCGGCCCGAAAACACGCCCAGCATGTGTGCATGTGAGTCTAAAACTCCAAGAGGAGAATGGAAGACAAGGGATTGTGGCGTGGCCGTGCCCCCTAGGGATGCTTTCTTACTTTCCTCGCCTGTCTCTGGTGAGCACATATGCCCGATATAAAAAATTTTAAAAGAAAAGGGGAAAAAGCAGTAAGTGGTTTCTAGAAAGTTTATTTCTTAAATAAGCTAAAAAGTGTTTTTAGGGTACATGATCCCACAAGGGCTCTGACTGCCTTTTTTTTTTTTTTTTTTTTTTTCTTTTTTTTGAGAGGTTTTTGCTATAGGGCGCGTGCGCTCGCCAGACAGACAGAGGAGACAGAGAGACAGAAAGCAAGAAATCACCCCCAGGGGGGATGGCCACGCTGCAATCCCTTCTCCTCCATTCTCCTCTTGGGATTTTGGACACACACACACACACACACACACACACACACACACATATACCTGGCATGATTTTTAAGCCACCGGGTCTGGTACTCGAGCCACAGTCAACTATGTGGAAGTCCAGAGACATAGCCATTACGCCATCTTGCTGGTCCCACAACAAAGGCCATTTAAAATTGGATACTATTCAGGAAACTGAGTTCTTAAAAATTCTGAACAATGTACTAGTAAATATTAATCAGGTCCTCAATTAAAATAGGTAGGCTATTAGCCAGCAGGTCATGGGTTGGTTAAGGCGCTGGAATTAACATGGCCAACCCTGCGGTTTGAATCCTGGACCTGATGGCTTGAAAATCATGCCAGGCACATGTGCTAAGGTGCCCAAAATCCCAACAGGAGAATGGAGGAGAAGGGATTGTGGCATGGATATTCCCTCGGGAGTGATTTCTCACTTTCTCTCTCTCTCTCTTGTCTGTCTCTATCCCTGTCTCTCTCTGATGAGTACATGTTCCCTACAGCAACAATCTAAGAAAAAAAAATAGGTAGGTTATTTATATGTCTTTGCATTAACTATGGTAAATTATAGGTGATATGATTTGTAATTCTCACAGGAATTTTAGCTGAAATGATGAAATATTATTGTCTTCACTGGATATTTTTCTTCTATGGTTTAAAATTCATATTTAAAAGCTCTACTCCAAGCACTCTTTGATATATTTTACATTATAGTCTCTATCGAAATGCAACAATATTATCATCTCTCCATGGGGAAAATAAGCCTTGAATCATAGGATCACTGTAAAGATTTAATAAAACATTTAATGAAAAATAGAAACTGCTTTAGTCCATATTAAATAGTAAATTGTTATCATTGTTCGATTGTTGATAACTTATTACCAATTAGTATGAAGTGATATTGTTTCTATTATCTTAGTATGGTTCTTTTTTGATTAAAGACTATCATTATCAAAAACTCCTAGAGACGGAAGGCAGATAGGCAGATTGTGGCTTCATCTTTTTCACCTACTTAAGCAAGCTAGTATTTAAGAAAATTTCATTACTGTGAAGAGTTTTTACATATCATACCTCAGTCGATTCTCAGAAACAGTGGGATCATTAATGGAGACTTGTATTACAAGCACTGAGACTGAACTAAATGATGGTTTCCGGGAAGGAAATGGAATCACATTTGGATCACGTGTAAGCCGTTTGACTTTGGGCAAGTTACTTAATTAATTTAACTCTGCAGTTTCTTCAGTTCTGAAAGGAGTATTAGTTTTAATCCCTACTAGAGATAGTTTATATGAGAATTAATTCTGACCAATTAGCAGCTTTTCCTCTATTTCTTCTGTTCCCTAAGGTATTATATGTCTTCATTGTTGAATTTATCTCCCAAATTTGCATTAAGAAAGACTTTTGCTTATGTTTCATTTGTTATCACTTACAATTTTATTATGAAAATTTCCTTTTAAAGAAACTATTTTATTTATGATAGAGAGCATGCTTACACGCACAGGAGAGAGAAGTACCCACAGCAGGTTCTTGTCATTCCTCAAGCCCCTTCCCTAAGCCTCCAGCTCATCGGGGTCTTAGACATGTGTGCGCCCACCTGGTGTGTCCTCACGCTGACTCGAGAATACAGACCTGTGCCGGCCGCGTGGCTTCCGGCACTGCAGGTCAATTTGCTACCAACTGCAGCACCAGGCTGGGCCTGCTGTGAAAAATTTCAATTTCCCATCCTTGCTTCTCTGTCTTTTGTAGCATTAATACAGGAAATAAGTGAAATGACACATGTAAAGGGCTTAGAACCAGCTTGGCTCATGGTAACCCTCCCCCCTCCCCCCCCTCCCCGTCCCTCGCCCCTCTTCCTCCTGCTGCTTCTCTTCACCGCCTCCTCTTTATTCCTGTGTGAACTTAGAAGGTAAATATTTCCTTTTCCTTTTTTTTTTTTTTAAATTTACTAGCTTAACTAAATCAAAACTGGAGAAAGACAGTTCACTTCAGGCACATCTCAAAATCAGTTAGTATATACCTCAAAATTAGTTTGGAGGCAATGGAATCAGATTTGGATCACGTGCAAGGTGTTTGACTTTCGGCAAGTTACTTCATTTAACTCCACAATTTCTTCAGTTCTGAAATGATTATTAATTTTAATCCCTACTAGAGATGGTTTATATGATACTTAATTTTGAAGAAATTAATTTTATAGAAATTTGTGTTATTTGACTTTTAAAATATGAATAAGTGGCTCAATGATTATACAGTATCAATAATTTTAAGAAGCAATTGTATTAACCTTTTATTTTTTTTTAATTTATTTATTTGCATTCATTCACTGAACATCATTACAGCATACAAAATGAGATTTTCCATCCAAAGTACATTATATATTGTCTCAAGCACATCAACAAACATGTTATTGTCAGCAAATGATCTTCCATTTCTTGTCTTCTGTATGTTTTGCTTCCCCCCCCATCCTTGATTCCCTATCTCCTACCCTCTTCCATCTCCCACTCTCCTCCCACACTGTCTCTGGTATCTATGTTTGCTTTCTATACTGTTTTCTCCTCACATTTTATTGTATCGCCAAAGACCCTAATCAATCCAAATACCCTCATAGCAAACACAGGTGATACACACATTTCCATGAACACAAGTCTTACTTTACGCATCCTATAAAGTAGCACCTAGCTGGGGCTACATATCCTACTGCAGTCATTGAATAGATATATATTTTTTTTCTGAAACTTTTTTTTTTGTAACTCAATTTACATTCCTTCCCTAAGCTTCATCACAGCATACAAAATGCAATCTCCCATCCAGTACACACTGCATAGTGACACAATCATGCACATTACAAAAAATTTTCCATTACTAGTTCCTAGAATTACTTCCACCCCTCTTTCTGACCCTCTGTCCCTTCCCACCCTCCTCTCACACCACCTCCGGTGTCTACAATTGTCCTTCATTCCCTTCCCACCCACGTTGCATTGATCACACAATTTCCCACATCATCTAACTACTTTCAATGGTGAGTTCACTCATTACTACTAAGAAAACCAGTTTTAACTTAACTCAAAGAAGTGCCAAGGAACTTTGCTTAAAGCCAGGAAACAAGTTAGGATTCTGTTCAAATGGTAGGTGCATGAACCTATCAGTCTCATGTACTTTTATCTTCTGTTCTGGTTCAATTTTCCTGATTAAATTCTGGGATATAATATTCAACTCCAGACTTGTCCCTATGATTAAGTTGGCCACTTTCATAGTTTTTGGACTCTTATTTCCATGTGTCTGTGTTTAATTTTCTTGATACAGCACACCCTTGAGAACTTCTTGGAGATCTGGTCTGGTGCTGGTAAATTCTTTCAGGTTTTGTTTATCTGAGAATGTTCTTGTCTTTTCTTCCCACCTGAAAGATAATCTTGCCGGGTACAGTATTCTTGGCTGAAACTGCTTCTCTCGTAACACTTTGAATATATTTTCCCATTCTCTCCTCGCTCGCATTGTTTCTGATGAGAGATCTGCTGTTAGCCTGATGGGATGTCCTTTGTAGGTAACTTGATGTTTCTCTCTTGCCAATCTTAGTATCTTGTCTTTGTCTGCGGCTTTGGTCAACCTGGCTATAATGTATCTTGGAGAAGATCTTCTTGGGTTGATTTTATTTAGGGTCCTTTGTGTTTCCTGGGACTGGATCTTCGAATGCCTCTCTAGGTTTGGAAAGTTTTCTTGCAGGATTTCATGGAATAGATTATCAATGCCTTTATGGGTCTCTTCACCTTCTGGAATGCCAATTATCCGGATATTTGGACGTTTGATGGTATCCAGTACTTCTCGCATATCATTCTCAAATTTTTGGGCCATTTTCTCAGTCTTCATGGTGGATTTTTCTAAGCCAGCCATTTTCTCTTCTATATCTGAGATTCTATTTTCTGAATGATCTAGTCTGCTTTTAATACTTTCAAGGGAGATTTTGACTTCTTGTATTATAGACTTCATCTCTAGCAGTTCTGTTTGAGTCTTTTGTAAAGTGTGTAATTCCTCTTTTAGATCTTGCAAGAATTTCCTCATCTCCTGGAACTCGGCAACTTCTTTCTCCTTTCTCTTTAGCAGTTCATTATCTCTCTTTTCTTCCATCTCTGTTAGTTTCGACATTATGAATGCTCTAAATTCCTTATCAGACATTTCCATGACTTTCACCGAACTGCTTGTGGATGAAGGAGAGTTACTCTTTTCCATTGGAGGAGAGGTATTTTCTCATTTTCCCATATTCCTCGTGATCCGACAGTGATTTCTTGTCATCTGATGGATGGTGTGTTTCTTTCAAATTCTTGGAGTTAAGCCTCAATGTTCAGGAGCAAGCAGACAGAGGTGTTCCAGAATCTGTTTGCTGTTCTGTTGTGATCGCACACTAGCTTTGGTTGCTGGAGGCTGAATTATGAGTAGAAAATCTTCATTTCTCCTGTCCCCTGAAATATCTAGTTCCCAGTAGCCATGCGGAATCCTCTGAAGGAAGGACTCAACTCTCCTCTTAACCTTTTATTTTTGAATAGCCTCTTATAAGTATACTTGAGTATAATTTTGTTTGTTTGTTTGCTAGAGGGCGTGTGTGCTTGCAAGAGAGAGAGAAAGAGAAAGTGAGAATTCAACCCCCTGGGCGATGGCCATGCTGCGATATCTTCTCCCATTCTCCTCTCGGGATTTTGGGCATGCAAGCACATGCCAGGCGTGATTTTTCAAGCCACCACATGTGTAAATACTGTGGCTGTGTAGTCAGTCATGTAGGATCCAGCCGCCTTAACATTCATGCCATCTGCTGGCCCCACTTGCATGTGATAAAAGTTGCAGAATTTACAGCTGAAAGAAAGAATTTACCTTGACATGGTGGTGTACCCTGCCAGACCCATCATCTGCCATGAATCGCTTATGGAAACCTGATTTAAGAGGTCCTCTCTGAGGACGCTGCCTTCTCTCTTCATAACTTCTCCCAAAATACTCCTCATATTTCTGTCAGATTCTACACAGGCACAACAGATAGTAGAAAAATGTGCCAAATTAATACTTTACAAATGACTCAGTGTTTCCCCCCAAATGTATTGAGGTGCAATTGACAAGTAAAACTCGCCTGTCTGCCATCACATCCATGTCCGACCTGATGCTCACCACCACCGCGGTCCCCGATGGGCCGCGTCTCCCCAGGTCGAGACTGACTCCCAGCAGCGTGGCTTCCCACGTCACTGCTTCGTGCCTTCCCGTGAGCGCTCAAGTCTGAGAGGCCATAATTAAGTTGTAATGTTCAATGAGCACCGCGAATCTCTCAAAAGCAAGAACAACTCCCTTGTCTAGCTCTTAGTTGGAACATGAAGAACATTGATTGAATGAATCAAGATTTTAGAAATATGGAGACCATTCACAGAGGTTTTTATTATTTTTTTTATACTCACCAGAAAGCACAGGGAGAGGGAAAGAGCGAAAGAAAGCACCCCCACACTCCATGGAGTACGGTCCTGTCCCAAATCCCTTCTCCTCCACTTCTCCACCCTGTCAGGATTTGGACCATACACACAAATGCTTATGGTGTGTTTTTCAAGCTGTCAGGGCTGGGATTCAAACCGCATGGTCAGCCATAGTGGGACGTGGCTCCCTTCACCACCAGGTAACCCGGTCAGCCCACAGACGTTGTGAACAAATGTTCCTCTTCACCTTACTAGCTGCTGTGTGAGCTCTGAGGGAAATCACTGTCTCCACGGCGTTACTGTACCCCAGGAGCAGGGCTAAGGAAATCTGAGCACGTCTCCTGATTTCATTACTATAGCCTGTCCTTGACTTGGAATGAAGTTCCAACCTCTGATTGAATCGTACGGCGGTTCCGAGTCTCCAGACCCTTCTCACCCCCTGGACACCTATCCGGTTCTGACAGATACAGCATCTTGTGCGTGTAAGTTACTAATTTATTTTCTCCCGATTGACTCTCTTGGTCTACATTGTGAAAATTGATCGGAGCCTCGTCAATACTTCCCCCCTTCTCAACGGGCATTGAAGCTTTGCTAGCAGAAGGCACAGGGGAGACGCTGGGGGACAGATGGTTTTGTTTCCTGGCTGTGCATTCGGCAGGCCACAGCAGGAGTGGCTCCCTCCTGCAGTGCCAGCTTCTCCGGTGCCTGGCATCCGGCAGGTCACCCCACCACCTGGGGAGGTTTGTAGCAGATGCCTCAGCTGACTCACTTCCCAAGGAACAGTGTTTCCTGGCACCACAGAGGACAGATTTCTGGCCAGTTGTCCCAGAGGGATACTTTTCAGCAGCTTCCCCTGGCACGGCCCCGCAGCAGTTTCTCCAGCTCTCAGTGAGTCACAGCGCTGCCTTCTCCAACAAGCCAGCATCTCGGCACAGGTGGGTGAGGGGAGCGTGCGTGTGTGTGTGGGGGGGGAGTGTGGGGGGGGAGGTGCTGCTCTACCTCAGCCCTGGGATTAGTGACTGCTCCTTTCACCTGCCATTTTCATATTATTTGGTTTTCTTTCTCCTTAGTCAATCCCTCATTATCCCCCTGTTACAGTTAATAATTATTTATATTACATCTTTCCTGTCCCAATTACTGTGTGGTTTGTGGACATGTTTCTGAGAGAAGTGAGTTAAAATGTTACTGCGATGCAGCACGAAGCATGGGGAACTTTAAACAGTATCATCAAAATAAACCATTTATGGGAACCAGCAGTTAGCGTAATGGCTATGTCGCTGGACTCCCACGTAGTCGACCACTGTTCGCATCCCGGACCCGGTGGCTTAAAACTCATGCCGGGCACGTGTGTGTGCATGCCCAAGATCCCGAGAGGAGAATGGGGGAGAAGGGATTGCGGCGTGACCATCCCCCCTGGGGGGTGATTTCTCGCTTTCTGTCTCTATGTCTCTCTCTGTCTGTCTGGCGAATGCACGCGCCCTATAGCAAAAACCTCTCCTAAAAAAACAAACAAACAAACAAAAAAACACTGTAAGTCAGTACATAGGAATGTCCTGAAGATTTAATGCAGTAATACATACATAATACAAAGCCTGGTGCATCTTAAGTTCAAAATAAATGCTAAATTCTCCCACTGGTGTCATCTCTAGGTCCCCATTCATCAACCAGCTTTAGGAGCAGAAAAAAAGAAATTTACATGAATGTCAGTTGTTACATTTAATGATAGAGCAAAGACAATTTGATTTCAAAGGCGGTAGCAAGATTATTTATATTTGGGAATGATGGAAAGAATGGGAGTTAGAATATCACCTGGTGTTGGGACCAGCAGTTAGCGTAATGGCTATGTCGCTGGACTCCCACATGGTCGACCGCGATTCAAGTCTTGGACCTGGTGGCTTAAACTCACGCCGGGCGTGTGTGTGTGCGTGCCCAAGATCCTGAGAGGAGAATGGAGGAGGAGGGATTGCGGTGTGGCCATCCCCTCTGGGGGGTGACTTCTCACTTTCTATCTCTCTGTCTCTCTCTGTCTGTCTGGTGAGCACACACGCCCTATAGCAAAAACCTCTCAAAAAAATAAATAAATAAAAGAATATCACCTGGTGTTTATTTTATCCTTAAATTGCATACTTAAGAGCGCCTATTGTCAGACTTGATGTGAAACCCATCTGGGAAGCCAGGGCAGTAACTGCATGTAGAAATATATTTCTATTTAGTTTTTCTTTTGGTTTGTATTTATTCACTTATTTCACTATATCAAAATCACTTGTGATCCTAAATTAGAAGTAGGGAAGGACTGAACATACAGGCCTACCCAGGGCATTCCTCGTGATTTTTACTGCTTTTATCTTCAGGGTCTAAAACATACTAATCTGACCAATTAATATTCACAATGGAATATTGACATAGAATTCAATTAAAGGCAGGTGGAAAGCACAGAGATATCTTTGAAGTAACTGGGATTCATTTTCACTAATTGGGACTGTTTTCTGCTTGGGCAATACCTGCTGAGGTCATCTGCAAATTTATATTTACTGAGCTGATGGGAAGCTCACTGGGGAATATGACTGTGAGTAAGCCACAAGGAAAGCGGAAAACCACCTCTCCTTTACATCGCTCGCACACACAAAATTTATTCTAGGTGTATTAACGCTTTAAATGTTAAAAGTAAAACTTTAAATGAAAAAAAAAATGGGGGCCAGCAGTTGGTGTAATGGCTATATCGCTAAACTCCCATGTAGCCAACCACAGTTCGAGTCCCCGACCCGGTGGCTTAAACTCACGCCGGGCGGGTGTGCATGCGTGCCCAAGATCCTGAGAGGAGAATGCAGGAGAAGGGATTGCAGCGTGGCCATCCCCCCTGGGGGGTGATTTCTCACTTTCTATCTTTCCGACTCTCTCTGTCTGGTGAGCGCACGTGCCCTATAGCAAAAACCTCTCAAAAAAAAAAAAAAAAAAAGAAAAAAAGAAAAAAAAGAAACGGACACGGACTATGAGCCAGAACAGTCAGTATTTGCCTTTTCGCACCGGGCTCATTTTCTTTACCATGAAGTCCTCTAGGCTCATCCCCGTCGCCACAAATGATGGAGTAGAGAGTGGAACTGCGATTTCCCGAGGCTGAGAGGGGTACAGGTGAGACGGGCTCAGGCAGAGGCCGGTTAATGAGAACAGAATCACAGTCAGATTGGAGGAGTAAGTTCTAGTGTTTTATAACACAGTAGGGGGACTATAGTTAATAACTTATTATATATTTAAAAATAGCTGGAAGGGAAGATAGAACGTGGCTGATTTATATACTTCCTATACATTTTGTCATTATTTTAAAATGTACACCTACTTCCAAAAAACAGTTTCTGTGAAAGTGCGTGATGGTCGGCTGACAACAGCCTCATACGTCTCATGTTTATTGTGTCTCTTCATGGCTCCATTTTTCTCTTGTGCTTGGGTTAATCTCATTTTATTGGGTCACCAGGAAAGTCATGACACATTTTTTGTATGGAAAAACACATCATTGGGACCAGCAGTTAGCGTAATGGCTATGTCGCTGGACTCCCATGTAGTCGACCATGGTTCGAGTCCCGGACCCGGTGGCTTAAACTCACGCCAGGCGTGTGTGCGTGCGTGCCCAAGATCCCGAGAGGAGAACGGAGGAGAAGGGATTGTGGCATGGCCATCCCCCCCCCCGGGGGGTGATTTCTTGCTTTCTGTCTCTGTCTCTCTCTGTCTGGCGAGCGCACGTGCCCTGTAGCAAAAACCTCTCAAAACCGCCCCCCCAAAACAAAACAAAACAAACAAAATACCCCACATCATTGTGCCTAAGCATATACAACTCACTGTTCATGTTGCCATTAAGAGGCTGCAGTAAGTGACTGACCTACAAATGAAATTAAAAGTGATTTTTTTGTAGCTGTAATAAGACTTTATATTTACATTACACTTTTTTCCTAGTACTGATCTTCAGTTAATAATGCAGGAATAAATATTGATGAAATATAGTTCAGCATATGACAATGGCACGGCTACTACCCTCAAGACTACAGGGTTTCAAACTTACTACCTCATTACTCCTCCAGCTCTTCTAAAAGGCTGCAAATATGTTTGAGTGCATATCTTTCTTTTCTTTTCTTTTATTTATTTTTAGGATTCATTTTTTTTAAAACATTTGATCACTATACATCATTTGGCTTGTATAGAGAATTTACCCAACATGAACTACATCTCAGACCTGTCCAGCTGAGGATACTATACACATTATCATCGATAGGTAATAAACCATTTCTGTGTCCCACAAATGTCTTGCTTCTTTATTTTTTCTCCCTGACTTCTTTCCCTACACTCTTCCCCTCTCCCACCCTCCTTCCACACTGTCTCCAGCGTCCATAACTATTTTCACTGCTTTAATGTCCTCCAGTCTTTTAGTCTCTCCATATACTCGACAGTCAGTATATATTAAGTGGAGACATACAATATCTTTCTTTCATATCCTGGCTTGCTTCACTCAGCCATAAATCTTCCAAATCTTCCATAACAACCACTTTCTATCAAATGCCAGGATCTTATTTTGTATTAGCTGAATAGTATACCATAGAGTATATGTGCCACACTTTTTCAATTCATTCATCTGTTCATGAACATTTGCATTGGTTCCATGCCTTAGCAATTGTGAATAATGCTGCAATAAGCATTGATGTGCAAGCATTTTTCCAACTGAGTATTCTGTCCTTTGGGTAAATACCCAGAAGTGCGATTGCTGGGTCATATAGTAATTCTGTCTGTAGGTCTTTGAGGAATCTGCATATTGTTTTCCACAGTGGCTGGACCAATTTACATTCCCACTAACAGAGTAAGAGAGTTCTACTTTCACCACAACCCCGCCAACACTGATCAATTTTGTATTTTTAATCCTTGCCACTTGAACCGGGGTTAGGTGATATCTCATTGTGGTTTTAATCTACATCTCCCTTATGGTGAGGAATGTTGAGTATATCCTCATATGCTTTTTGCCTGTTCATATGTCTTCCTTAGAGAGTTGTTTGTTCAGCTCATTTTCTCATCTTTTAATTGGGTTAATCGTTTTTATATTTATTTATTTATTTACTTATTTATTTTCAGGTAAACCACTTGAGTTCCCTGTGTATTCTGGTTATCAGTCCCTTATCTGAGGCATAGTTTACAAAAATATTCTCCCATTCTGAGAGTTGTCAATTCACACTAATTACTGTGTCCTTTGCTGTGTAGAAACTTCTTAATTTGATATAGTCCGACTTGTCTATTTTGGGGATTATTGCCCATGCTTTGGGAGTCTTGTTTAAGAAGTCTTTGCCTACCCCAATGTTTCCCAACATTTCCCTAGTGTTTTCCACCAGTAGTTTTATGGTTTGAGATCTTAGGTTCAGATCTTTGATCCATTTTGAGTTTAATTTTTGTTAATGGTGAAAGATGGGGATCCAGTTTCATCTTTCTGCAGGTGGATACTCAGTTTTTCCAGCACCATTTGCTAAAGGTGCTTTCTTTTTCACACTTGATTGATTGGTATCTTTTGTCAAAAATCATTTGGCGGGAACCAGCAGTTAGCGTAATGGCTATGTTGCTGGACTCCCACGTAGTCGACCGCGGTTCGTGTCCCAGACCCAGTGGCTTAAAACTCACGCCGGGCGCGTGTGCGTGCGTGTCTAAGATCCCGAGAGGAGAATGGAGGAGAAGGGATTGTGGTGTGACCATCCCCCGGGGGGGTGATTTCTCACTTTCTGTCTCTCTCTCTCTCTCTCTGTCTGTCTGGCGAGCGCACGTGCCCTATAGCGAAAACCTCTCTAAAAAAAAAAAAAAATCATTTGGCTGTATGTTCGGGGGCTTATTTCTGGGGTCTCTATTCTATTCCATTGATCCACTTGTCTGAATTTTTTGTTTGTTTGTTTTGTTTTGTTTTGCCAATACCACACTGTTTTGATTATCACAGCTTTATACTATATTTTGGGGTCAGGGAGTAGATGCTACCCACTCCACTCTTCTTGCACAGGATTGCTTTGGCAGTACAAGGTCTTTTATGATTCCATACAAATTCTGTGGTTGTCTTTTCTAGACCTAAAAAGAATATCTCTGGTAATTTGATTGGAATTGCATTAAATATGTAGAATAATTTGGGTAGACTTGCCTTTTTTTCCTTTTTTTTTAGTTAAAAGGCATCAAATTCTATTTCACCAGTTCAGTCTCATGTACTTTATCTTTTGTCGTGATTCAATTTTCTCAATTAAATTCTGGGATATAATATTCAACTCCAGACTTGTCCCATGATTAAGTTGGCCATTTTCTTATTTTTTTAAGTCTTATTTCTGTGTTACTGTATTTAATTTTCCTGGTATAGTACTCCCTGCAGAATTTCTTGGAGATCTGGGCTGGTGTTGGTAAATTCTTTCAGATTTTGTTTATCTGAGAATGTTCTTGTCTTTTCTTCCCATATGAAGGATAATCTTGCTGGGTATAGAATCCGTGGTTGCAATTGCTTTTCCCTTAACACTTTGAATATATTTTCCCATTCTTCCCTCACTCTCATTGTTTCCGATGAGAGATCTGCTGTCTGCCTGATGGGATATCCTTTGTAGGTAACTTGCCATTTCTTGCCAATCTTAGTATCTTGTCTTTGTCAGTGGTTTTGCTTAGTCTGGCTATAATGTGTCTTGGAGATCTTCTCAGGTTGATTCTATTTGGGGTCCTTTGTATTTCTTGGGACTGTATTTTTGAATGCTTCTCTAGGTTTAGAAAGTTTTCTTGAAGGATTTCATGGAATAGATTGTCAATGCCCTTATGGGTCTCTTCACCTTCTGGGATGCCAATTATCTGGATGTTTGGACGTTTGATGGTATCTAGTATTTCTCGTATAGTATTGTCATGTGTTTGGACAATTTTCTCAGTCTTCATTGTGGATTTTTCTAGGCCAGTAATTCTATCTTCTACAACTGAGGTTCAATTTTCAGTGTGATCTTGTCTGCTTTGAATACTTTCAAGGGAGGTTTTGACTTCCTGTATTATAGCCTTCATCTCTAACAGGTCCATTTGATTCTTTTTTAAGGTGTGTAATTCCTCTTTTAGATCTTGCAAGAATTTCCTCACCTCCTGAAGCTCGTCAGCTCCTTCCCCCTGCCTCTTTGGCAGTTCATTGTCTCTCTTCTCTTCCATCTCTGTGAGCTTTGTCACCATGAAAATTCTAAATTCTTTATCAGACATTTCCATGAATTCCACCATACTGTCTGAGGATGAAGAGGACTTATTTTTCCTGGGAGGAGAGGTATTTTCTTGTTTTTCCATATTTCTTGTGATCCTGCAGTGATTTCTAGTCATCAGATGGATGGTGTGTTTCTTCTAATTCTTGAAGTTCAGTCTGAGTGTTCAGAGGTGTAGAGGAAGTGATCTGCAATCTTTCTTTTGTTCCATCCTCACTCTTTGTGCATCAGAATCAGTGGGAATAGAGGAATATTCTGACCCTAACTGTATTCAGAGGTGTAGATTCTGTTCACTTGGACCTGTCTAGACACTTAGTGAACAGAGGCTGAGAAGGAAATGAGTAAAGATTTTTAAAAAAGAAAAGAATTAAAGAAAAGGAAAGAAGAAAACATAAAATAAGAAGGAAAAACAAAGATAATAAAAAACTATAGATTTTAATATTAAAATGCAAAAATTGAAAACCGTGCAGCAACCAAGCGCCCTGAGTGAAAGCACTAGTTCACAGCTGAAGTTCAGGATCCATGTGGAGGTAGGCCTGGGTTTGTGCCTTTCCTAAATAGAAGGGGAAAGGCACTTATTAACACAATAAAGGGGCTCGAAAGCCCACAGAATACTTTACCTTAAAATAAATGAAAAAATTAAAAGACTCGGGGAGACACAGACAGAGAGAACTAGAGACAAAGAGACAGGTAACACTACCCACTAGAAATAAGTGAGGAAGAAGTATCAGCGGAAAATCTTCATTTTTAAGTCTCTGAAAGCGGTAGTTCACAGCTGAAGTTCAGGATCCATGTCAGAATTGCCATTTGATTATATTAATTCTTTTAATCCAGGAACATGGGATGTCCTTTCACTTTTTTGTGTCATTTTCAATATTTTTTAAAGATTTTTTCATTGTTTTCTTTGTAAAGGTCTTTGACTTCCTTAGCTAGATTTGTCCCTACGTGTCTTATACACTTTGAGGCTATGGTAAAAGGGATTCCTTTCTTCAGTTCTACCTTGGTCAACTTGTTGTTTATATATAGAAATGCTATTGTTGATTTTGGGATGTTGATTTTGTGTCCTGCCACTTCACTGTATTTATTTATTACTTCAAGAAGTTTTTCCATGAAGAGTTTTGGGTCTTCTAAGTATACCATCATGTCATCCGCAAATAAAGATATTTTCAACTCTTCTTGCCTATTTTAATGCCTTTTATCTTATTCTCTTTTCTGATTGCACTGACAAAGACTTCCAGCACTATATTGAAAAGGAGTGGAGAAAGTGGGCAGTCTTGTCTAGTACCAGTTTTTAGTGGAAAAGCTTTTAGCTTTTCCCCCAATTCAGTATAATATTAGCTGTAAAACCTTTTATTGTGCTGAGAAATGATCCTTCTATACCATTCTTGCTAACAGTCTTAATCATGAAGGCAAGTTGTATATTGTCGAATGCTTTCTCTGCATCAATTGAAATAATCATATGATTTTTATCTTTCTTTCTGTTAATATATGTATATTATGTTTATAGTCCTGCATATGTTGAACCACCCTTGTATCCCTGGAATATAGCCTACCAGGTTGTGATGAATAATCTTTGTTATCTTGTTGAGAATTTTTGCATCTATATCCATCAGAGATATTGGTCTATAGTTTTACTTTTCTGTCATGTCTTTATCTGTTTTGGGAATGAGGATGATAGAGGCTTCATAAAATGAATTTGGGAGATTTTCTTCCTTTTGGAGCATTAGAAATAATCTGAGTAGAATGGGGGTTAATAAAATTAAAGGTGACTAAGGACCACAAACTGAAAAATCAGTAATGGTTATTGCTATCCACTCAGGCATGTCCCATTTCACCATAACTAAAATTCTGAAAAATAAGAACGAAGTGATTGAAGTTGTTAAGTATCTGCTTCATTGAAGTTGACCAAATAGACAAAAATGTGAAAAGGACTTGTAATGGATATGAAGAAACTTCTAATGACCTGGATTAAGACCAGGAGCAGCAGCATATCCCTCTCAGAACCATGACGAAACAAGTTTGCTTGTTATACTCAAAGAAAAGAGTAAACCCAACTGTAATGTTGAGTTTACTGCCAATTCTGGGTGGCTTAAATGTTTTAAAAGTGTCATTTATTATACAATGTAAAAGTGAGGGGTGAGTGAGTGGTGAGAGAGAGGTTAGTGAGTGGAGTGGTGAGTGTGATGTGATGAGAGTTGGAGAATTTTTGAAAACTCTAGACAGGCTAGTTGTGGAGGGCAGTTACTTCCTGGAGCAAATCTTCAATATGGAGGAAACTTCCCTATTCTGGAAATAGATGCCTGAAAGTATTGCTCATCCATAAGGAGGCCAAGTCAATGCCAGGTTTCAAGGCTTTTAAGGACACGGTAACAGCTTGTGTGGAGACCGTGTTGCGGGCTCCAGTTAGAGTTCTTTGTGATCTAGTGCTGTGAGAACCCCAGGACCTTGAGCATATCAATGAGCCACACTGCCAGTGCAGTCTCGGAGCAATAAAAGTCATGGGTGACCCAGCTCCTTGGCCAAGATGCCCTCTGAAGTTGCTCTGCAGTGAGATGGAGAATGACATACCTTTTGAGATTTTGCTTCTTATTGATAATGTTCCCACACATCCTCCTTTAATTAGTAATTGTCGCACCCCAATATCAACATAGTTTCTCCTCCAAATTCCACTTCTTCGATCCAACCAATGAATAAAGGAGTTATAGTAGTTTTAAAGACTATTACCTGAGGGGTCTGCAACTGAGGAAGACACTCAGAAGACTCTCATGCATTCTGAAAGGGTTTTAACATCTATGACTGAATCAAGAACTTGCTTGATACCTTTCCTCTTATCCTCCCCCACCTTCACCCAAGGAGAAAAACACAGAGACGAGACATTTAAGGGACACAGAAATGTAAGATTGTCTGTTGATGGTGATGTGTATGATAATATCTTTGACTGGACTGGTGCGTAGTCAAAGATATTATCTGGGAGAATTATCTGAGAATTATCAGGTTCGAGTCCCAGACCTGGCAGCTGGCTTTCTCACTTTCCTTCTTTCTCTATGGTGAGTGTGTGTGTTCTGTAGCAAATTAAAAAATAATAATAAGGATAAATGAAATTAAATAAATAGTTCTTTTAAAAAATCTCAAGAAGCTCCTTAAAAATGTTTGAAAATACAGACTTTATTAATGAAAGTTTTCAGTTACACTATAGGTAATTGTAACAAAATGGTAAGTTTTTACGTATCTAAACATATTTATAACCAAAATTGAAGATTTTCTGCTGAGAGTTCACCCTCCAGCATCCATTCTTCAGTGGAGAGGCAAAAACACAGGCCTCTGAGATGCCTACTGAACTTGAGCTATGAAATATTACTCTCAGGGACCAAAATGGAAGATTTTCTGCTGAGACTTCACCCTCAAGCCCCCATTCTTGAATGGTAGGCGACCCTCCTTTTCCTCTCTTTGTCTCTCTCTGTTTAGCTCTGTCTCAGTCTGTCTCTGTATTTTTTTTGTAAGGTAAAGTATTATCTAGGCTCTCAGACCCTTTTTAATTTGCTAATTCTCCCCCTTTTCCACTCCCATTTAAGAGAAGCAAAAACACTGGCCTCTGAGATGCTTACTGAACTTGAGCTGTGATAAATTTCTTTCAGGAAACAAAACTGAATATTTTTTTCTTTCTTCTTCTTCTTTCTTTCTTTCCTTTATTTTCCTTTTTTTTCTTGAGAGTCTTTTACTGTAGGGCACGTGCACTCACCAGAAAGAGACAGAGAGACAGAGAGCAAGAAATCACCCCCAGGGGGGATGGCCATGCCGCAATCCCTTTTCCTCCATTCTCTCAGGATCCAGGGCACACACATGCACATGCGCCCTGCGTGAGTTTAAGCCACTGGGTCTGGGACTTGAACCACAGTTGACTACATGGGAGTCCAGAACATAGCCATTACACCAACTGCCGGTCCCCAAAACTGAATTATTTTCTGCTGAGATTTCACCCTCCAGTCTCCATTCTTGAGTGGTAAGATACCCTCCATATCCTTCTCTCTCTCTCTCTCTCTCTCTCTCTCTCTCTCTCTGTCCTTTAATTTTTTTCTTATGTAAGATATTTTCAAGGCTCTCAGGTCTTCCTTTATTTTGTCAATTCATGCCATTACCCCCTCTGATTTAGGAGAGGCTGAAACTCAGGACTCTGAGATGCCCGCTGAACTTGAACTGTGATAAATTACTTTCAGGGACCAAAACAGAAGATTTTCTGCTGAGACTTCACCTTCCAACTCCCATTCTTTAGTGGTACAGTGTCTCTCTCTGTTTCTCTCTGTCTCTGTCTATCTCTGTCCTTTAATATTATATAAGATAAAGTATTTTCTAGGGCTCAGACCCTCCTTTATTTTGCTAATTTTTGCCTTTTTCTCCCCCCATTTAGGAGAGGAAAAGCCACAGGCCTCTGAGATGCCTACTGAACTTGAGCTGTGAAAAATCCCTTTCAGGGACCACAACCTAAGATTTTCTTCTGACTTCACCCTTCAGCCCTGGTACTTGAGTGACAGGGTACTCTCTGTATCTATATCTCTGTCCTCTGCTTCTCTCTGTCTCAGTCCTCACTGTACTTTTTTTTTAAGGTAAACTATTTCCTAGGCTTTCAGACCCTCTTTTGTTTTGCTAATTCTCGCCATTTTTCCCTCCCATTTAGGAGAGGTAAAAACGCTGGCCTCTGAGATGCCTATCGAACTAGAGCTGTGTTGAGTTACTTTTGCGGACCAAAGTTGAAGACTTTCTGCTGAGACTTCACCCTCCAGCCCCCATTCTTGAATGGTAGTATGCACCCTGTACCCTTCTATCTGTCCCTTTCTGATTATCTCTGTCTCTGTCGGTCTCTGTGCTATAATTTTTTTAAAGTAATGTATTTTCTGGTCTCTCAGACCCTCCTTTATTTTGCGGATTCTTGCTATTTCCTCCTCCCATTTAGTAGAGGCAAAAACGCAGGCCTCTAAGATGCCTACTGAACTTGAGCTGTGAAAAGCTACTTTCAGGGACCTAAACTGAAGATTTTCTGCTGAGACTTCAACACCCATTCTTGAGTGGTAGGGTAACCTCTGTATCCTCTTTCTCTCTGCTTCTGTCGGTCTCGGTCTGTCTCTGTCCCATAATTATTTCTTTTTTTTTTTGAGAGGTTTTTGCTATAGGGCATGTGCGCTTGCCAGACAGACAGAGAGAGACAGAGAGACAGAAAGCAGGAAATCACCCCCCAGGGGGGATGGCCACACCACAATCCCTTCTCCTCCATTCTCCTCTCGGGATCTTGGGCACGCACGCACACGCACCCAGCTTGAGTTTTAAGCCACCGGGTCCGGGACGCGAACCGTGGTCGACTACGTGGGAGTCCAGCTACATAGCCATTACGCCAACTGCTGGTCCCCGCATAATTATTTCTTAATGTAAGGTATTTTCTATACTCTCAGACCCTCCTTTATTTGCTAATTCTCACCATTTCCATGTCCCATCTAGGAGAGGCAAAAATAGTAGGGCATCACTCTTCCGTTCCCATTCTTGTGTGCTAGGGTACCCTCTGTATCCTTCTCACAGTCTCTCTCTGTTTCTCTCTGTCTCTGTCCTTTAATTTTTTAAGATAAAGTATTTTCTAGACTCTGAGATCCTCCTTTATTTTGTTAATTCTCACCATTTCCCCTCCCATTTAGGAGCAGGAAAAACACAGGCCTCTAAGATGCCTACTGAACTCGAGCTGTGAAAAACTACTTTAAGGGACCAATCTGAAGACTTTCAGTGGAGACATCACCCTCAGCTCCCATTCTTGAATGGAAGAAAACCCTCTGTATCCTACTCTCTGTCTGTCTTTATCCTTGAAATTTTTTTATGTAAAATATTTCCTAGACTCTCAGATCCTCCTTTATTTTGCTAATTCTTGCCATTCTCGAGGGTTAATCAAAGAAGGACAGATCTGGCTAACAACGACAGAACAAACAAACCTGAGGGCTCCAGGGGGAAAATTAACTATCTTAGCTGGAAGGTCTTATCTAAGTTCAGGCAAGCAACAGATAGTCTTTAACTACAAAGAGTTTCTCATCTGTGTGCTGTTAACTGTGAAAAACTGCTAATAAAACATCCTGTGTTGTCTCCTGAGCTATAAAACCCTCTCATCCAAAAAGGCCCTGTCCGGTAATCAAGATCTGAGAAAAATGCACCTACAGATGGACTTTCTTGTTCTGAGGACTGTGTTTGACTTCACCTGATCAAACAGAACAGTGCATCATGTTTTATGATTATTGTTTCCATACTTTATATACCCTATTTCTTAGAGTAAATCTTTTACTTCCCCCTCACCCCTCCTACTTCTGTAAAACATCCCTCAATAAACACATATGTTTGATAGCCACTGAGGCTGCAGTCTTGAGCTGGCTCTGACTGTAGTCGGCTGAGAACATGCTAAATAAAGAGCACTGAGGTTCCAGCCTGAATTTCTGCTCACCCGCTTTGCCTTCCTGTGTATGAGCTTCAACCCACTCCGGCTGGAGCAGGCTTCTGGCACATTTTTATGTCTGTCACATGTTTCTTCCCCTTGTCTCTCACACCCATCCTTTACCATCTGCTCTTTCCCTACCGTTTTCCCCTCTTACAGACTCCAGTATCCACACCCATCCTCTCCACCATCAGATCTTCAGATCTCTCAGCCTATGCATAAATAGTACAAGTTGAGTGGAGATACATAACATGTATATTTCAAAGTCTGACTCACTTCACTCAACATTAAGTCTTCTATATTCACTCATCTTGAGTCAAATGATAGGATCTCATTGTTTCTTAGAGCTGCATAGTATTCCATAGTACCTATGTGCCATGGCTTTTCAACTCAGTGATCAGTTTTTGGACACTTAGGTTGGTTCCATATTTTAGTAATTGTGAATAATGCTTCAATAAGTATGGATGTGCTAGTGTCTTTTTGATTGTTTTCCTATCCTTTGGGTCAATATAAAGTGGGATAACTGGGTCATAGGGAAGTTCTATTTGTAGGTTTTGAGAAACCTCCATATTGTTTTCCACAGAGTTTGTACTAATTTACATCCCCACCAACAAAGTAAGAGGGTTCCTTTTTCACCACATTTTTATGTCTCATCAGCACTTGTCATTCTTTATTTATTTTTGATCCTAGCCTTTCTAACTGGAGTTAAATAGTATTCCATTGTGATTTTAATTTGCATTTCCCATATGACAAGAAATGAAACATTTCTTTTTCATGTGTCTCTTGGCCATCCATTCTCTTCCTTGGAGAATTTTCTATTCAATTCATTTGTCCATTTTTAAATTAGAATGTCCTTTTTTTTTTTTTTTTAAATGGGTGAGCTACTTGAGTTCTCTATATATCTTGGATATCAATCCAAAAATTTTGCAAATTTTTCCCCCATTCCAAGGGTTGTCTTTTCACTATAGTTTTAGTTTCTTTTGCTGTGAGGAAGCTTTTTGGCTTGTAATCCATTTGTCTATTTTGGAAATTATTGCCTGTGCTTTAGGGGTCTTATAATCTTGGAACCAGCAGATGGTGTAATGGTTATGTCATTGAACTCTCACGTAGTTGACTTCAGTTGAGTCTCAGATCCAGCAGCTTAAAACTCACATGGGGTGCATGTGCATACATGCCCCAAATCCCAAGAACAGAATGAAGGAGAAGGGATTTCAGCATCGCTACCCCCCATGGGGGGATGATTTTTCTCTTTCTGTCTCTATGGCAAGCACAGGCACTCTATAGCAAAAATCTCTTTCTTAAAAAAAAGAAAGAAATCTTTGCCTACTCCAATATCTTCAGTGGTTTCCCATACATTCTGTACTAGTAGTTTTAGAGTTTGAGGCTTTATATTTAAGAGTTTGATCCATTTTGATTCAACTCTTATTAATAGTGAGAAATAGAGTTTCAGTTTCATTTTTCTGGAGGTGGGTATCCAGTTCTTCCACAACCATTTGCTGAAAATGTTTTCTTTTATCCACTGCATTGTTTTGTACCCCTTGTCAAAGATCAGTTGGCTGTAATGATTTGGGGTTTATTTCCAGATTATCTATTCTGTTCCATTGTCTATGTGTCCATTTTTGTGCCAGTGTCATGCTGTTTTGATTATCATTGCTTTGTAATATATTTTAAAGTCAGTTATTGAGAGGCTTCCTATTTTATTCTTTTGACATGGTATTGGCTTGGTAATACAGGATCTTTTAAGAGTCCAGATAAGTTTTTTAAAAGAATTACTTAATTTTATTATTTTTTAAAAAAATTATACTATACAGTATGTGCACTCATACAAGAGAAACAGAGAGAGAGAAAAGGAAAGTGAAAAAGCAAGCCACAGGTCCAGGACTTGAAGTGCAGTCAGTCGTGTGGTAGACCAGTCCCTTAACCACCATGCCACCTGCTGTTTCCATCCAGACAAATTATATATAATATATAAATATTTATATATTTATAAATTTAAAAAATTTATATATTTTAAAAATTTACACATTAATATATTATATATAATGTCATATAATATATCATATATGTGTATATAATATATGACATGTTATATATTTATATTATATATGTTATATAATGTATAACACACTATATATTTATATGAGATATATTATATGTTATATAATATATACTATATATAATTATATATAAATTTTAAAAATTCATGTATTTATATATGTTACATATATATATAAAATTAAAAAAATTTTTCTGTGAAAAATGTCTCAGGTACTTAGATCAGAACCACACTGAATATGTAAGTTGATTTGGGTAGAACTGACATTTTGATTATATTGGCTCTTCCAATCCAAGAGCAGGGGATGTCCTTCCATTTTTTTGTATCATACTCAATTACTTTGCTCAGTTTTTCATATTTTTTCTTGTAGAGGCCTTTCACCTCTTTGGTTAGGTTTATTCCTAGGTATCATATTTGTTTTGTAGCTATTGTAAATGGGATTGCTTTCTTTAATTCAGTCTTGGTAAAATCTTTTGCTCCATGTCACATCCTATATGTGCTGAGAGGGTTGCACCTGTGGAGTCAGGCAACGTTGCCTCTATAATGTTGCTAGGCTCAGCCCAGGATTTAGCTTTTTTCATTTGGAGTCTTGAACCTTTGGTTCTCCCAGGCAAGCATTACATGCCTAGTAACTCTATATTTCTGGGGTCTTAGGGGTAGTCCTGCTTCTGTGGCTTTGCTAGGCTTTGCCTTGGTGAGAATTTTCTACAGTAACTCCAACCACATGACCTCTCTCTGCCTAGGCCTTTAGTTTGTTTGAGACATCTTTTAATGCCATTCCTCCACAGCTCTTGACTTCTGGAAGCTTGGAGAATTTCTCTGATGTGCATACCACCACCATCTACTGCTTGCATGTTCTGGAGGGCGGGTAGAGCAGCAGACTTAATAGCTCAATGATCTGGGACAACTGGGGTTGAGCAGCCCTGCACCAGAATTCAGGGAGCAGAGTCCTGCGGCAGCTCTGGGCAGCAAGCCTGGCCTACGCCCATCCCCTGAAACAATTCTGCTCTTCATGTTCTCTGGGACTGTGATGGGAAGGGCAGTCTCAAAAATCTCTGAAATGCCATTGAGGTCTGTCTCTGCTTGTTTTGATGGTTAGCACCTGGATCTGTTTTATCAGTGTTAATCTCGTTAGCAGCCAGTTGATTGCTCAGCCACTCAGCATTCTCTGGCAAACATGATTTTTCAGTTTTTGCCACATGGCCAAGCTGCAGATTTTCCAAATATTTCAACTATGCTTGCCTTTTGATGATCAGTTCTGTCTTTGCCATGTCATTCCTCTTTCACTTCAATGTAAGTGGCTAGACATAGCCATGCAGCTCCTTCTGCATGTTTCTTAGAAATCTCATTTGCCAGATATTCATTGCTCTTACAGTCAACATTCCACAAAGCCTTGGGGCATAGAGACAGTGCAGCTCAATTCTTTGTAATGGTGTAACATGGGTAACTTTTTTTCTGGTTTCCAGTAAGACATGCCTCATGTTCAACTGAGCCCTAATTAGAATGGCTTTCACTGTCTTTGTTTCTTTTAGCATTCTGGTCATAGCCACATAACCAATCTATAAGAAATTTCAAACTTCCCATAGTCTGTTCGTATTCTGAGTCCCCATTAGAATCTAGGCCTTGTCTAGGCCTAGATTCCAAATTTTCCCAATCTCCGCCCATTACTCCGTTCCAAAGTCACTTCCACATTTTTCAGGTATTTGTTATTAGTAACAGCCTTTCTTTTTGGTACCAATTTTCTGTTCTTGTTTATTCTATTTTTAATAAAAGAAATATCTGAGTCTGGTATGTACAAGATAGAGGTTTATTCATCTCACAGTTTGAAGGTCCAAGATCCAAGGGCTGCATCTGGTGAGTGTCTTCTCACTGGTGAATGATATGGTGAGGGTTAGGGGAGCACCCAGAGCAGAACAGGCCATGTCTGCTGGTCTCATTTCCTCTCCTTATAAGCCTACCGGAACTTAGTCCTGGTGGTCGCTGGGTAGATGCCTAATAATTTCCCAAATGCATCACCTTTTAATACCATAATTATATCAGGTCTCCTTTTAACACCTTTACAATGGCTAATGAAATTTTAACATATTAATTTTTGGCAGACATATTCAAACTATAGCAACTCCCCAAATTCCTGAACAGCTGGTCTAGTAGCTTTTACATGTGTGTGTGGGAAAGCCTTTATTTCTCATTTACTTCTGAAGGATAGCTTTACTGGACATAAAATTCTTGACTAGAACTTACGTTCTTTCAGCACCTCAAATATATCAAGTTATTCTCTTCTTGCCTTTATATATATATGTACATATATATATTTGAGAATTATGCTGAGGATTCTTTTATGTGTGATGACACTTTTTTCTTGTGTTTTTAGGATGGTCTCCTTGTCTATAAAGTTTGTTTTATTCATGAGGAAGAATGAGTGCGTGAGAGAGAGAGGGAGTAAGGAGGAGAGACAAGCACCTTTGACAGGGATTTGTTAAGCTGCACTCTCCTTCCCCCTTATTCTTCAGCTTATCAGGATTTTTGGTGTTTGTCACATTTCCAGGTCATTTGGGATCTGAACCCATGGTCAGCTGTTTGGCTTCTAGCATTAAAATTTTGGGGACTTGGACCCATGTCCTCAGGTGCTGCCATTGGCCTCACAAAGGCTGGGTTTTCTCTTTGTCTTTAACCTGGTAGACTTTGAGTGTAATGTCTCAGAGGGAATCTTTATGGGTTGAAACTATTTGGTGACTTTTGTGTTTCCTGGATCTGGATGTTCATATCTTTCCCTAGACTGGGAAGTTTTATAAAATAGGTTTTCTACATCTTTCCCCATGTCTTCTCTTAGAATTCTCATAGTGTGAATATTTGTTTTCTTAACTGTGTCCCAAAAGGCCCATGGGTTTTCTTCATTTTTTTTTTTTAATGCAAGAGGATATATGCATATTCATGGGAGAAGGAGAGAAAGAGAAAGTACCCAATAGGATCTAGCCATACCATAATCCTTTTTCTTCTGTTCTCTAAAACATTAGAATCCTGTGTACACACACAATACCTGGCATGTTTTTCAAGCCCCTGGAGCTAGGACTGAACCATGTGGGATCTGGCTTCCTCTAGAAAGCACTTAACTGCTGCATTACAGGACCAGCCTTCTTTTCTTTCCTCTTTTTCTTTAGGTTTCTTGGTCTTTCTCTTCTTTCTTTCTTTCTCTTTCTTTCTTTTCTTTCTTTTGTGGTTATTTCAAATTCTCTGATTTCAAGGTCAGAAATTTTTTTGCTTGATCTAATCTGTCGTTGGCGCTCTTGACTATACTTTCATTACATTTGTTGAATCCTTCAAATCCATGTTTGCTTTTTTTTTTATTGTTTGTTTTTATATTTTGCCCATCAGGTACAATTGCTCACCAGAGAGACAGACAGAGACAGGGAAAGTGAGAAATCACCCCCCCCTCCCTGAGGGGATATCCATGGCACAATCCCTTCTTCATTCTCCCTGTGATTTTGGGGTATGTATGCATGCACCTGCACCCAGCATGTTTTATCAAACTGCTGGGTCTTGGTCTCAAACCATGGAGTCAGCCATGTGGGGTCCAGCACCTTAACCACCACATCACCTGCTGGAACCTGGTTCTTTTTTCACAATATCTATGTCTTTGTTGAATTTCTCATTCATATAATGAGTTATTTTTCTGATTTCATTGAGGTGTTGAAAGAACATAAGTTTTGGTCAAGAATTTTATACCCAGTAAAGCTATCCTTTAGAAGTAAATGAGAAATAAAGGCTTTCCCACACATACATGCAAAAGCTACTAGACCATCTATTCAAGAATTTGGGGAGTTGCTGTAGTTTGAATATGTCTGCCAAAAATTAAGAGAATCCCAATAGGGGATTCTCTGGGAACACATTCACTGCTGCTGGTCACTGTGCTGGGGGAGGGGTGGAAGAGGTACCGTGCTAAGAGCTGAAACCAACAAAAATTAATCACAACTTATCACTCGAGCCTTCTGCAGAAGCTGCAAGTCTTCTAATAAACTCCAGAGTTTGAACACAGTTAAATCAGATCATTTCTTCCAGTATGATTATTGTAGAGGTGGGAGGTGGCTTTTTGTATTTCCCACTTTCTATCTTCCCAGAATCTCCATTGTTTCATTATTTAAACATGTTTTATTTCATTGTTGCTATTTTAATTTTGCTCACATATCACTTTAATTCCTTTAGTTCTTTGAATTTTATTTTAGCTCTTCTGGCATAATTTGAAACAGTTGTTTTAAAGTCTTAATCTAGTAAGTCCAATGCCTGTGCTGTTTATTTCATTTCTCTGAATAGACAATATTTTCCTGTTTCTTTGTATGTTTTGAATTCTTCAGTTGAAAACTGGGAATGTGAAAAACAGACACCTCTCCCAATCTTCGTGAACTGGTTTGGAAGGCTTTCACTAATTCGTGGGCCCCTGAGTTTTGGGATCAGCTTGGAATGAAAGTTTAAGGTATACTCAGGTATTTTCTGGGAATGTATCCCTTTTATCCCATTTTTCTCATGTACATAACTGCTTATACATCTTAATTTCCTAGAGAGTCTTATTCTGAGTTCTTTTCCAGCTTCAGAAGTTTTATTATGTCCCTCTGTCCATAATTTCTGGCTCCCAGACATACACAGCTCTGCTTTCTCTCTGTGGTTTCTATGATGTCTGTCGCTGTCTTCTGGCTTCTGCTAGCCAGAGATCAGAGATCCAAACCCTGTGAGTTCTGAGTCAGGCAGGCTAGAAACCAGTTCCACTGGGAGCCCACAAACAGGTCAGAATGCAAATACGATCTACTCTTCTTCTTTTGACTTGAGACCTTACTGAGCAGGGCATAGAGCAATGGCAAATTAAAGTGCCACGATTGGGGCTTTTTTTTTTAACTGCATATTTGCTTGGTTGCTGTAGATACTTGATAGTTTATAGAGCTCATATCGAGTTGTTGATTTTTGTTTGTTTGTTTTTTAGTTTATATCAAGGAACAAGGGCCTGAAGCTTCCTAGTTAACTTTTTGATGTCACTCCTTAAAAAAATGATGCAAGTCGGGACCAGCAGTTGGTGTAATGGCTATGTTGCTGGACTCTCATATAGTCGACCGAGGTTCAAGTCCCAGACCTGTGCGCATGTGCGTGTGTTCCCAAGATCCTGAGAGGAGAATAGAGGAGAAGGGATTGTGGCGTGGCCATCCCCCCCCCCCCCCCGGGGGGGGATGGCCACGCCGCAATCCCTTTTCTCACTTTCTGTCTCTCTGTCTGTCGCTGTCTTTCTGGCAAGCGCACGAGTCTTACAGCAAAAACCTCTAAAAAAAATGATGTAAATCTTGTAAATTTGTATCAAGTATTTGTTATAATTAATACTATTTTTCCTTAAATTTTAGTTATGAAAGGTACACCTAGGAATCACCTGGCTTCATTCCTTCTAAATAAGACTACAGGATAATGATACCTATTAATCTAAAATCTTGAAAATCTTTGAGCAAGTGTACATATGCATGAACTTAGACTCTCTGAAAATGTTCTCCCTTCATCATAGACTTGTTTGAAACCAGGCTTCTTCACATTGATGATGTAAACTCTAAAGGTGAGCAGTAGCAGGTCAGAGTTTACGACCTAGCTCATACGCCACATCCACAGCTTACACTATTTGGTTTTTCTTCTATACCTTTTTGTGCTATATCTAACCCATCCAATTTCTGCATTTATGCTTTGAAAACCCTGCCAATTCATACCTGTGTGGTACATCCTCCCCTGGCCAGGTATGCAACACATTCAGGTTTGCATTCAAACTGCTATTCAGCCTCCCTTGTTTACTTTGCTTCCTATATACCTTACATTGTCCTAGCTCCTTCACAGCTACTCTCTTTATTTGGTTCTTACAGATGGAATAATGAAGTCATAAAGCTTTACCATGCCCTTGAAGGTCAATCACTTTGTCCTCCCGTGTGGCACACGCCATCTGTTCCACACACTTGGAAATAGGAAGCAATTTTGCAGCACAGCTAAATGATGAAAGCAAACATGTATCATCAAAACAGGAGTTGTCGGGACCAGCAGTTAGCGTAATGGCTATGTTGCTGGACTCCCACGTAGTCGACCATGGTTCGAGTCTCAGACCCGATGGCTTAAACTCACACTGGGCGCGTGTGTGTGCTTGCCCAAGATCCCGAGAGAAGAATGGAGGAGAAGGGATTGTGGCGTGGCTATCGCCCCTGGGGGGTGATTTCTCGCTTTCTGTCTCTATGTCTCTCTCTGTCTGGCGAGCGCATGCGCCCTATAGCAAAAACCTCTCAAAACAAAACAAAACAAAACAAAACAAAACAAAATAACAGGAATTGTCGGGGGACCAGCAGTTAGCGTAATGGCTACGTCCCTGGACTCTCATGTAGTCGACCACGATTCAAGTCCCGGACCTTGTGGCTTAAAACTCACACCGGCGCATGTGCATGCATGCCCAAAATCCCGAGAGGAGAATGGAAGAGAAGGGATTGCAGTGTGGCCATTCCCCTGGGGGGGGGGGAGGGTGATTTCTCGCTTTCTGTCTCTGTCTTTTTGGAGAGCACACATGCCCTATAGCAAAAACCTCCCCCCCAAAAAATAAACCAAAAAAACCCCCCAAAAACAGGAGTTGTTCCTCTGTCCACTTCTAAAACTTAGTAGTTTCCTATTCATCTTCTAATTTCATTCTATAAGTGCTCTCTGGGAGATTATTTAAATTTTTTTTTAAATTTACAAATAATCTTAAACGAATAGACACATTGCTAAAACAGTACAGATTCCCCACATGCACATTACCCTGGGGTCCTCAGGCGTTCCTCCTTCATCTCTGACTCTTCTGTCCAGTAGAGGGAAATTTAGCTCCCGGGCTCCACCTCGCCTTACTTATTTGCACACACGCAAAGTATTTTAATTGTTGACCTGTTCTGCAACAAATACATTTCTTGACTAATGTTCAGTGTCTATACACAGTTTTGTTTTGAATATTAAAGTTTCCAGTGTGATATTTTTTAGTAAATATGTTTTTCAAATCATTTAAGAATTATTTTTAACTAAGCAAAGAGTATTGATATAATATTAAGGACATACAGAGTCTGTCCCTTCATTCTAAATAGGACTTTCCTTAGTGATCTCACTGAGTAATGCCACTTTCTTTATTTTTTAAGAATTATTTTATTTAACTTTATTTATTTATTCATTCATTTCATATTAATTTGACCAGAGAGGGACAGAGTGAGAAAGCAATGTGGGGAGGGAGTGAGAAATCCAGCCGCCAGGTTCGGGATTCGAGACATGATCAGCCACATGGGAATCAAGCGCCCTTAACCACCATGCCACCTTCCAGCCCCACCACTTTCATATTTATAAATGTATTATTTTATTTAACCTTCACAGTCATGTGGACCATCGTCATAAAGCATTTTCAATAGTTCTGATGATAATAAATAGTTCTGGTGACAGGTATATCAGGGCTGTTTAAAATATTTTTAAAAATATGTTTTCTGTCCCTGCCCTGTGGCCTAGTAGTTAAGAAAACTGGATCACACTTGGCCAACTGTGCAGTTCAAATCTGAACCCTGGCATTGGAAAAACATGCCAGCATGTGTGTGTGTGTGTGTGTGTGTGTGTGTGTGTGTCCACCAAGTCCCAACAGGATGAAAAGATGGAGGAGATGGGATTGTGATGTGACCATGCCCCATTGGGGAGGGGGTGCTTTCTCCCCCTTTGTCTGTCTGTCTCTGGCAAAATTTTTAAAAATTTCTGTTTCATTCTAGTTTCATCGATAGATATAACTTATGTGATGGTCAACTTCAGCTCAATGATAGCAACCATTTCCAACAAGGAGATTTTCCGTAGTTAAGGGAGTGGGTCTCTGTAACTAGATGTAGAAGCCAGATCTCAACATCTTTTTTATTTTCCACCACAGGGCATATGCTCTCATCAGAGAGAAATGGAGACAGACAGAGAAAGAGAAAGAAAGTGAGCAATCACACCTCCCTCCCCAGAGGGGATGGCCACACCACAATCCCTTCTCTTGCATTCTCCTCTCAGGATTTTGGGCACACGTGCACATGTGCCCAACATGTTTTTCAAGCTGCTGGCCTGGGATTCAAACTGAGGAGTTGGCCATGTGGAATCTAGCACCTCAAACACCATGCCACCTGCTGGCCTGACGTTTTTAAATATCAAGTTATAAAAGGAATCCTACTTGAAGTAGTACATTACACACTGTGTTTGATTTGCTATAACTTGTAGCCAGTGTTCATATTCCGAACTCTAGAGTTGCTTACAGAAATACAGAGAAGGAAGGTAGACAAAGTGGGATAAAATATCCTTTACCTAGGTCCCGACTTTCAGGTCTCACATTTGCAAGACAAAGTTGTTATGCTGATGAAGTGTATGTATGACTTTTGCTTTAGAATGACTCTATGTACCACTGAGAGGTACCAAGAATGTGACAAAGTAACCATTTTTAAATCTGTCTCTAGGGTCTGTAATGGCTATGTATGTTACAGAATTACATAAATAGAGTTAAACTAAACTATGGAAATTCAAGCACTTGACTTTTTTTCCACTGAAGCAGTAGCCTACCAATATGAACAGCTTTTGAAATGGTACGATGATTTTTGGATTATGAATAAAAATCTGATTAAATACATAATAGTATTATTTCATTTTGTTTTATATCATTTGGGTTATCAAGTAGATAGCCAAAATATTCATGATTTTTAGAAATATTAGAAGCTGATAAAGATTCTGAAAATAAGTAAACAAACCTTTGCAAAAAAAGAGATACATGATTAGATGCTAACGAAGATGATGATGATAATAATAATGAAAATCCATCAATCTCAGTTCCAAAAGAGAAGGACAACATGTAGATACTGAATTACTAAATTAATCAATTTTACAAAGCTTTTTCCTATTGTTCTTTTCAATGCCCTTCTGAACGAGTGTCAGTTAAATGAGTATCAGTTTATTATCAGTTAAACTTGATAGCGACTAATAATATTCCCACAGAGAACCAGTTCTTTGACTTTACAAACCATCTTTGAGAGTTTAGCTAAGTCTGGTAGTGTGCTTTCTAGTTTCACTAGGTTTAATAAATGTTACATAAAGACTTGCTTCTGCTCTCTACAATTCACTTTTAGTTTAATACGAAAAACGTCAATCAAGCTATTTACTTTTCTACATTAAATTCTTCTATCTGGAAGAGTGAAAATGTAGAGGGGCTTTTCTCTACTATAGGATTACATAAAAATACATTTGCAAATAATGTGACACTTAAAGAACCACACATTTTCAAAGCACGCAGAGCACAAATGTCATGTAATTGATTTTACACCACACCACGACAGGGACCTTGGTGAGCAGACGCTGGAACTTCGACACAGAGCTTCTTTCTTACCACCAGCAACAAAGAGGGTTTGATCTTAGAGGTTCACATTGGTTCCATATTATAGTTAAGGAGAGTTCTGAAAATAAACCAACAAGCATTTTTATTTAACTTCTAATAAACACACATATAAACATTTCTGAAACTTTCGGTTTTGCGTATTTCTTGGAAATTGCGTATAGATTAAAATGTTTTATTATAAGGTGCGTGTGTTCGTGAGAAGGAGAGACAGAGAGAGAGATGAGAAAGCAATCCCTGCGGATGGCAACACGACTTTCCCTCGATTCTCCTCCAGAGTTTGGGCTTTCACGCATGCGTGCCTGGCATGTCTTAGCCACCAAGTGCAGTATCTAACTGCCTCAACGGCCATGCCACCTGCGGGTCCAGGAATCGGAGCACATTTTACATGAACTGTGGGGCAGCTTTCAAAATATGGCCCAGAGCGCTTGGTTTTCAAAGTCAGTAATCTTTGGGACCAGCAGTTAGCGTAATGGCTATGTCGCTGGACTCCCATGTAGTCGACCACGATTCGCGTCCTGGACCTGGTGGCTTAAAACACACGCCGGGCGCGTGTGCATGTGTGCCCAAGATCCCGAGAGGAGAATGGAGGAGAAGGGATTGCGGCGTGACCATCCCCTCTGGGGGGGGGGGGTGATTTCTCGCTTTCTGTCTCTCTGTCTCTCTCTGTCTTCCTGGTGAGCACATGCGCCCTATAGCATAAACCTCTCCAAAAAAAAAAAAAAAAAAAAGAAAAAAGAAAAGAAAAGAAAAGAAAAGAAAAAGTCAGTAATCTTTCTCTCAACGCTAAAGTGTTCATTTTAGCTGGACATTGACAGAGACTCCCTCTTTGACCAGATGTATTAGGCTCCTTCAAGCCCTCTTCTCAGTTAGGCCTCATCCTTGACCCTGTCTTTGGCCTGCCCTAAGCAGAGAGTCCCGCTACATCAGTTCAGAGAGAATTTCCTATCCCCGATATCTGATCAAAGTCCTCAGCCTCTGCTCTTCACACCCAACCCCTGGCCTGCCTTTGGCAGGACTTCTATTAGATCAGCGTAGTGAGGACTCCCTACCTCCTGCTTCTCCTCTTAGTAGTTACCCACCCACTGCCCCCGTCACTCTGCTCTTGGACTATAAATCCTTAGCTTCCTTCGCTGTACTTGAACCTAAGCTAACTCCCCCTATTGTGATAATCTTGAATAAAGTCTTCCTTATTTTTAACAAGTGACAGTTAAGAGTTCTTTAACGACATTGTGAGCTCTTCTTAAGGACTTTGGGCTTACAGTGAGGCACACGCTGAAGAGAACATCAGGGGCTGCAGAGCCAGTCGTCCAGCTCATGAGGACTAGCACCGGGACACTAGCTCGTGGGCCATCCGTCCCTGTGCACGTTAGGTGAGCATGTGTCCTGGCGTCCCGGGTGATAGGTGCACGTTCCACGACGGTAGCCTTCATCACAAGAGCGTGCTCACGTGTGAGATCTTACCCACACATGCTTTCTACTTCCGTCATCTCTGCCAAACCAGAGCATCTGGAAGTTCTTGCTACCAGGACGGGCATTATGCTGGTGATTTGTGGGGCCAAGTTGTGTTGGTGGAGGGTACCCAGCCTGCAGGCTCACCACCTGTCACGTGGACACTTGACTGGCTGACTGGGAAGGTGATGGTGGTAAGGAGGGAACAGCTACAGGGCATTTTTCTGTGCCCAATCTGAATCTTTGGATCCGGAGATAATTTTCTATGTCTCAGGGAATCTCTGAGTTGTGGGTTCCTGTCTTTAGATTAAAACAGTAACACACTACGAAGTGTTATGCAGTTTCAGGGATCAGGATCTCACTCACAGAAACTATCATGACCTGAGATTCTTGTGACCAGCACTCCCTATTCCTTGGTCCACTGACTCAGCCATTTCTGTTGAAAAACTGCACCCTTTAAGTAGTAATTACTGACCACAACCTATTAAAATTCCATTTTATTTGCCACCCCAGTGCTCAGCATACTGAAAATTGTTTATTTTTTAAAGAACTTTTAAATATATATTTAACTTTATTTACTTATTTTAATTTGACCAGAAAAGGAGAGAGAGAGAGTGAGAAACCAAGCCATCATGTCTGGGACTCAAACTGTGGTTGGCCATGTGGGAGTCCAGCACCCTTAACCACCACGCCACCTGCCAGCCCTGAGGACTGTTTTCTCGATCAGAAGTCTGGCGGTTGCCTCTGGGTCATGAATGTAACTGTGAAAATCACCTGGCTCCTGGGAAGCCCCTGCTGAACTGCTTTCGGAATCTGCCTCTGAAACCATGGCCCCTGTGCCCAACATCACCCACAGACTTACACATGGACACAAGAAGCCCCTCAAGTACTCCCCCACCTAATCATGTTCTTCTTGAAGAAGGAAAAGGGATTTGCTTCTCACAAACTACGATGGCATCGAATGGTGCTTTAGGGGACTACCTGCTCCTATCGCTCTCCTGAATCAGCTCTAAGAGTTATTTTGGAATCAAATGTTTAGGACCAACAGTCTGATTTAAATTACATAGTGACAAAATCGGTGCGCTCATGGCATTTTTGTCAGGCTTCAACAAAGTTATGAAGGCCCTCATAATTTTAATGAACAAAACTCATTCTTCCACTACCTTCTGTTTATAAAGATGCTATCCTAATTTATATACCCAAACAGACCTCACAAAAACCTTTTATCAGGTAGTCCAGAGCTGTCTTCAGCAATACTGGTATTAGATCAACTATAATAAAAATGTATTCAAAAAGACTGAAGCAATACTCTCTGGGCCCCATTCTGTTTACCGAAGGCATTCCTATGATGACCAGCAACCTGCCAGGTGGTGAGTGTCTCAAAATGGAACCAAAGGAATTTTTGAATTTCCAAGGTTTATTAGGTATTCATCCCATATCCACTTAGAGACTACCTCATTATCTGACCTCTTTGAGAAGAAAAGCCACTGGGTATCTTTGATGACAGCCAAAGTCTTCCAAACTGCTGAGTTGATTCGCTTCTGTCCTAGTTCTGGCCTTACTTGAGCTCGAGTTCCTGGCTGAAACTGACATGCCCTGTGCAGTATTAGGGGCCACCTCGCCGCCCTAAATAAGCAGTGCATCCTACTGAGCAGCCTTGCAGAAATACTCCAGGCGTCGGGGGTGACGGGGGGGACTCTTCAAAAATTCATGGAAAATGGATAAAACTTCATTGAAAAATGCATGGATTTCAGAATTATTTTGTGCTAAAATCTTAGTTTTCACAAACTTTTTGGAGATCCCTCCTATCCCTGGTTCTGCTTTTCTAAGGAACTATTTTTAGTTGAACCAGTCATTGAGCAGCAAAAAGATTTCCTGTAATCCCTTTGAATAGTTCACTGTCTTCCTGGGTCCTGGTTGGCTATTGGATCATTAGTAATTCTTTTTTTGGGGGGAGGTTTTTGCTATAGGGCGCGTGCGCTCGCCAGAAAGATAGAGAGAGACAGAGAGACAGAAAGGGAGAAATCACCCCCCAGGGGGGATGGTCACGCCGCAATCCCTTCTCCATTCTCCTCCCGGGATCTTGGGCACGCACACACACGTGCCCGGCGTGAGTTTAAGCCACTGGGTCCGGGACTTGGACTGCGGTCGACTACCTGGGAGTTAGCGATGTAACCTTAGGCCATCTGCTGGTTCCTTTCTGAATATTTTTGACCTGTGGTTCACCGGATCCATGGATGCAGAACCTGTGCATATGGAGGACCAAGTGTGTTCTCTCCAAGTCGTCGGCAAACTACTGCTGTGCTTCACCTCTATGTTACCCTTGGGTCTTTCACAATTCCAGAGAGTTAGGAAAATGTTGCTTCATTTAATTTTTCTCAACCTGTATTTTAATCATCCTCAATCCATGAACATTTTTATCATATAACTAATCACTTTTTATTACTGGGACCAGCAGTTGGTGTAAAGGCTATGTCACTGAACTTCCATGTAGTTGACCACGGTTCGAGTCCGGACCTGGTGGCTTAAACTCATGCCAGGCACATGTGCATGTGTGCCCAAGATCCCGAGAGGGGAATGGAGGAGAAGGGATTGCGGCGTGGCCATCCCCCCTGGGGGGTGATTTCTCACTTTCTGTCTCTCTGTCTCTCTCTGTCTTTCTGGCAAGCGCACGTGCCCTATAGCAAGAACCACTAAAAAAGAAAACTAATCATTTTTTTTATTACTTTATAAAAGGTAAATAATCCCTTTACAATGAGCAGTTACAGGAACTGTTTCAGATATTTTACTTCACTTTATATTTCAATAGAAATCCAATTTTTTAAATCCTAGACACAAAATAAAACTAAAATATTTAAATTAATATTATTGCTCATTTCTCTAATGCTCGCTGTGAAAATGTAAAATTTCATGATACAAAAAATATATTCTTTTATTGCCAGAGGGCACACGCAGTCACCAGAGTGAAACAGAAAGAGAGAGAGAGGGAGAGGACAAAGCACCCCCATGAGCAGTGATCATGTCCGGGTACTTCCCCTTCACTTCTCCAGCCTGTTGGGATTTTGACTACCATGCGGATATGCCTGGCAGGATTTTCACGCCACCAGGGCAGGGACTAAAAAACGTGGTTTGCCATGTAAAATATGGCTTTCTCAACCCCCAGGCTATGGGACCAGCTCAAATACAAAAGAATATTATATTATGCAAGTCTAAATAACTATGTCAGAGATAATCCAGATCGGATGTATGACAATCTCATCCAATCATATTTACTGTCTCCAGGGCACAGTTAAAGTGTGGTTAAAAGTAACATTTTACTGTTATAAAACATTCAGTTGCCAAGAATCCTATCTTTAAAATTCTTAACAGTTTTTTTTTGTGTGTGTGTCATTACAAACTCTACAGGATATTCCTTAACGCATATTACTCATGTTATCGAAATGTGTTTTTACTTCCTTTTCTTTTCGAATTTGTGCCGGGTTCAAACATCAAAACATTGAATAGAGGGAATGTTTCAATCACTTGTGAAGACAACTGTAACTATTTTAAAGTTTAGGAAGAGAGAGGGAAAGCAATGTCAAACATCCCAGCTTACCTGCTGCTCTTAAGGCCTTAAGATATGGACATTTCTTACAGCTGTTCAGTGATTACCATCTGCCTAAGTCAGGGTTATGTCCAACAGAGTCCTCACACCTGGAGTCTTCATCCCGTGGCCATGGATTGGCTCACACTGTTTATCTTGCCCAGAGTTCCCTTCATTCTCAAAATTATGGCTTTGGAACATATTTCCTTTGGGTACTGGTATGTAACACTATAGAGAAAAGTCGTGTGAATTGAAAACAATATATATTAAGTGTGCATGTAGTTTTAAAAGTATTTACTTGATATATTGAATAAATACAATATTTGACATCAGGGAAAACAGAATATAGAAATACTATAAATAACAGTAATGAAAAAGTAGTATATAACTAACTACCTACTGGTTTTATAGAAATGACATGGGCACATCCTTAACCACACAATACACATACAAGACAATGACTCTCCAACTTTATCCAGCGTAAGTATCACCCAGAAGACCTGTTAAAACAGATTTCTGGATTTGAACCCCAGACCTTCTGATTCAACAGCTCTGGAGTGGGTGCAACTATTTGCGTTTCTAATCCAATCCCAGGTGGCATTTATGCTGCTAGACCGGAGACTGTGGTTTGAGAAGCACTGATAGAATAACTTTAAAGGTTCACTGTGGCTTTGGTTTGGGCCTAACTGAAACGTGTACACTTATTGTGCTCATGGTTCTTCGATCAGTTCAGAATGAGAGACCAATTTGTAAACTGCAAAAGAAAAGGACAGAGAGAAATTCTCAGAGAAGAAACAATGGCGAGTCTATTTTAGTCAGAAGATTCATCTTTAAACTGAAGGGAAACAAGACTGAGTGATAAAATATCTATTGATTGCATGATACTTGTTGCAATGTTGTGATACAGAAAAAACTGGAACCAAAGTGCCCATTTAACTGAAGCTTAAATAAACTTTGGCAACCTTAAGTATAAAGAAATGTAAAGAAGTTAATTTGCATGTGCTTATATGGCAAGATTTTCAAAGCATATTGTTATATTTTTTAAAAAGTGAAAGTATAGGATGGGGCCAGCCTGTGGTGGGAAGGTTAAGTCACTGGATTCCACATGGCCAACTCCGTGGTTCAAGTCCTGGACCTGGAGGCTTTCATGTGTGCACGCCCCAAATCCCGAGGGATTGTGACATGGCCATCCCCCTAGGGGATGATTTTTTATTTTCCTTCTTGTGATCACTTGGTCTCTCTTCCTCTCTTTTCTCTGTCTCTGGCAAGCACATAGTCCTATAGCCAAAAAAAATAAATATAGGAAAGGTGCATAAATTTATATAAATAATAAATATACATTTTTAGATTTAAACATATTCACATTTACATTAATATATTTATATTTAAAATGAAATATAATTACATATTAATGTATAAATATATACATGTGGCAGTTGTTACAGTATATATATATACATCTGTAAATATGTTTTCTCTTAAAACTACATAAAATATTATTCATATTAGTTACCTTTTGAGAGATTTTGGTGGATAATATATGATTTTAATTATTAATTGTATTCTTTCTGTATGTAATTTTAAAAACCATATATATGCATAATTTCTAGTTTTAAAATGTCAATAACTCAGACTACAATGACTACCATTGAAAAAGGCAGACAATAAAAAATGTTGGCAAGATACAAACAAACTCTCAAACAATGCTGGTGGGGATGCAAAATAGTACAAGCACTTTGGAAAACAGTGTAGCAGCTTCTTAAATATTAAACACAAATCTCATATTCAACCCCAAATTCCACCAGTAAGTATATATCCAAGAGAAATGAAAACAGGTAATCACAAAAAACTTGCACATGAATGTTCATGCTGAAAAATAATATTGTATAGCCATAAAGATGTACAACAATTGAATGCAAATAAGAAATTATAAAATAAAATTTTTAAAAAAGGAAAAAGAAGACAATGCGAGGTGGCAGTTGTGTTCCATTTATTCAGTAGGGGGCGCCGTAACCTCAGGTTGCATACAAACTAGGGTATGGCAGATTTACTGTTAAACCTGGATGGACACGGGACCGGCAGTTAGCGTAATGGCTGTCGCTGGACTCCCAGGAAGTAGACCGAGGTTCGTGTCCCGAGCTGGTGGTTTAAAAGTACAATCAATGAGCTCCACTGGGATGAAATAAGAAAAAAGAAAAAGGAAGTGAAGGTGAGGAAAGGAGAGAAGACGGAAGAAAGCATAGAGAGCAGAAAGGTCTCTCTGCTGAATGTGGAATGTCTGCTAAATGCTGAAGGCGTTAGAAAATAACAATTTTTAACCAGTTTAATGAGTGGGCGTTTATGAAAAACAAGATATTTACAGTCTCTAAGTACATACCCCGATTTTCTTTTACTTATAAAAGATTAAAATGTGTTTTTTAAAAGAATTATTTAATTTTTAATCATTATTATTATTTTAAAAGTTGCTACAGGGCATGCATAATCACCACACACACACACACACCCACACACACACAGAGGGAAAGTGAGAAAGCAAGCTGTGCTAGGTCAAGTATTTGAACCATGGTCCGTCATGTGGGAGTTCAGTCCCTTAACCACGAACCACACCCTCTACTGACCCTAAAATGTGTTTTACAGTAAATAAATCTAATGGACACCACTAAAATCTAACAGTGAAAACTGGCAACACGACATTTGGAGAAACATAACACACGGAGCAGGATGCGACATTGCTTCTGAGACATTCTTCCAAAAAATATTATAATGGAATCAGGAGACAGTAGATAAACTCAAATATACAAACCGTGTACAGAGTAACTGGTATTACAGAGTAACAGAGTACAGAGTAACTGGTATTACAGAGTAACAGTGTACAGAGTAACACAAAAGGGATACTAGTAAGCTGCTCCACATTGAGAGAAACTGAAGTAATGTCACAACTAAATCCAGTGCATGATTCCATTCTGATCCAAATAAAGAACAAATGCAACTTGAATATGATTATGGATTAGGTAATAGGTTTTGTGAATGTTAAAATTCCTACTTTTAACAATTGTGCTGTGATCATGTAAGAGGATATGTTTTTAGCAAATACATATTAAGGTATTTATGTATCTCCAAGTTACTCCTTTATGGCTCAGGAAAAAAAATTGCAATACACATATGTACATCTTAATATAGAGGAAATTATGAAGTGAAATGGGGGGCCAGCAGGTGATATGGTGGTTCAAGGTGCTGGACTCCCACATGGCTGACCATGGTTTGAGTTCTGGACCTGGCAGCTTACTTTCTCTCTTTCTCTCTCTCTCTCTCTCTCTCTCTCTCTCTCTCTCTCTCTCTCCCTCTCCCTCTCCCTCTCCCTCTCCCTCTCCCTCTCCCTCTCTAGTCAAATTAAAATAAATAAAGTTAAATAAAATCATTCTTTTAAAAAAACACAGTTAAATGGACAAAACAACAATTAGTGAATCTGGGTGAAGGCTACATGGGAATTCCTTCAATTTCTCTGTAAATTTGATTTGATTGAACATTTAAAAGGTTTTAAAATCCTACGCAGTGATTTGAATGTGTCCTCAAAGTTCATGTGTTGGAAACTTCATCTCTAAGGTAACAGTGTCAAGAGGTGAGGCCTTCAAGGTGACTAGATCGTGAGGGCTCTGAATGGATTAATGCTGTGTTGGGGGGGTGGGCTCCTTCTCCTCTCTCCCTCCAGCTCCCTTTCTCACCTGCCCTCGGCCCTGGGACAGCACAGCAGGAGCCCTCACCCATCCTGTCCTCTCAGCCTTGGACTTTCCAGCCTCCCAAACTGCCAGAAATAAAACTCTGTTCTTAATAAATGACCCAGTTTTGGGTGTGCTGATATAGCAGGACAGGAAGGACCAAGATACCTTGTATTACACAAAAATCTTCTACAATAGCAAGAAGCAAATAAAAAATGTACAAAGAATATAAATAGGCAGTTCATAGAAGAAATCAAAGTAGATAATAATAATTACAATACAGAAATATGCCTAATTCTCATTAAATATAAATAATTTTCATTGAAGATCATTTTTATTCTACATTAAATTTTAAATGATTAATTTTTAAACCATGGTAAAATATAAACAATATAAAATTCAACATTTGAGCCTTTTTAAGGGTATAGTTCATTAACATGAAATATATTTTTTAAAGAGATTTTTGCTGTAGGGTGCATGCACTTGCAGGGGAGAGAGAAAGACAGAGATAGAAAGTGAGAACTCACCCCCCACCCCCGCCCAAGGGGGATGGCCACCCTGCAATCCCTTCTTCTCTATTCTCATCTCAGGAGTCTGGGCACGCGTACGCAGCCAGCATGTTTCAAGCCACCGGGTCCAAGACTTGAATCATAGTCAACCACGTGGGAGTGCCTAAACATTATGCCACCTGCTGGCTCCAGCATTAAATACTTTTATATCACTGGGCAATCACTATCATTTATCTCCAGACTGTTTTTCATTTTGCAAAATTGAAAGTCTGTGCACTTTAATCGCTAACTCTTCACCTCCACTCCCAACTCCATGTGGGAATCCAGCTGCCTTAACTGCCAAGCCACTTGCCGGCCCCTATGTCAATATTTTTAATAAAAACAAATGTTGGCAATCACCATTCGACTTCCTGTCTATGAATCTGGCTCTCTGTGTCATATGATGGAATCACACATATCTGTCCCTTTATGATCGGTTTATTTCACCTAGCACAGTGTCTTCGGGCTTTATCCATGTTGCAGTGTGTGTCAGCTTCTTGCCTTTCAAAGACTGAATAATACCCTATTGTATGTACATACCACATTTGGTTTACCCATTTACCCATCAATTGATACTTTAGCTTCTATGTTTGGCTATTGCAAATAATGCTACTTTAAACATGGGTGTACAGATAAATGTTCACGTCCCTGGTTTCAATTCTTTGGTCTAGATATTCGGAAGTGGAATTGCTAAATGATAAGATAATTATATTTGTACTTTTTAGAAGAACTAGCATACCGTTTTCCCCAAAGACGGTACCATTTTATGTTCCTACCAGCAATTTACAGAAGTTCAAATCTTTTTCAAATCCTCACCAACGTTTGTTACTTCTTTCAAGATTATTTTGACTATTGGAGTCTCTTAAGACTCCATATAAATTTTAGAGTGGACTATTTTATTGCTTTTAAAAATCTGTTTAATTTTGATAGGGATTGCATTGTACCTTTAGATCACTTTGGACATAATTGACACCTTCAAAATATTTCTTAATATTGTTAATATTTCCAATCTATGGAAAGTCTAGCACTAACTGAGATGCTGGGAAATAGGCTTTGTATGCATTTGCTAGCAGACCTAGTAACGAAGTCATTTAGAAAGTATTGGTGTGAGTACTTGCCAAAGAGAGACTGAGAGACAGAGAGAGAAGGAGAGGAGAAAGTGCCTTCTGTGGAAAACGGGCACACTGCAACTCCTCCTCCATCTTTCCTCCTTCCAGGATTTGGGGTTCACACGCACACCTGCTCAGCATACTGCTCAGCTGCTCGTCGTGGACTTGAATTGCCCCCAGGCCGAGCCAGCCCAGCACTCCTATTCTTAAAGCAGTAATCCACGGACGTGTTGTTTCCCAGCACATAATCACTACAGTAAATCCACACCGACATTGATACTGCACCACTGCATGTGGCGGCCAACACCATGAACAATGCAATTGTTACTTAATAGAGGAAGTCAGTAAGTTACGGAATATTCACATTTTAGAATATCGTGAGGTAACTTCAAGGTGTGAGAGATGAAAGAGATACCTATTAATTTACCTGTGTGGGAGAAACGAAGGGTCCATGGTATGATCCTGTTACTGTACGAAACCACAGAACCCCTCCACACACGTGCATCTCCTAGCACGTATTTCAGGAAGGTCTCGTGATACTACCTGTTTGGGTGAGGGGACCCACAGTCTGTGAAGACTGGTGAGGAGAGGCAGTGTACCCAGTGTAAAGTTCAGCCCGGCGGCCTGTCCTGCAGTGACTCTTTACCTTTATGGATGGGTTTTTTGCTTTTAGAGGTCACGGGAGGCAGAGGACTTTTAACGTTAACATCTCTTTGGTTTAAGATGATATTTTTCGACTGCCCTAAAAAATGAGAAGAGTGTTATTAAATTATACAAGAAACTAATTTCAGTTTTTATAAAGTTAAATTTTAATCCCTTTCTAAAGTACAGTATTCTTATAAATTTTTAGAGAAATTTAAATAAATCGCTGTAACAGAAATATTTTTCTCTTATTTTTTGACCTGTTTTAAGAATGTCTTATGTGTGCAAATCAGGAAAAAGAACAGAAATATCACATGTAAAAATATCAGAGAAAGAGCTTTTCTTTTACAGTAGGACAGTAAAGAATTGTGAGTAAATTATAACTTCTCAGATAATTTTTATCTCTATATAAAATATTATATCTTTGTATTTAAAAGAAAGCTATAGTCTTACCATGATAAACATAGTGCTAGGATGGCAAAAGTGCTGTTTAGAAGTGCCTTTCTAAAGACATATTTTGAACACCATCTAATATGAAACTATATAATAATGAAAGTAGCTTCAATTCTGCTTATTTAGAGAAAAAAATAACATAAAAAGTACAATGTGGGGCATCTAGATGGTACCTTCTAAGTTAGTGGGCAAAATTAGCATTAATCAGTTGAATTTCCACATGTTTCTCGTAAGGAAATGAAACATTCAGCTTTTCCATTCCTAAAGGCAAATGTTTGCTTAAAAATGTGTATCTGCCATTAAATTCAAGGGTTGACTATTCGATGGAAAAAACATTATGCTACCATTACTTCCATTCAATTCATAAAATAAGATCATGGAGCAGAATTTAGGTACTGGATGATTCAGACCAGTGGTTATTTCCCTTCTTGTTTTCCTTTTAGGCACTACTACTGCTTGTAATTAATACCTCTATCAGAGAAAAGGCTTTGAGTTAGAAGATGTAACCCAAATTATAGGGAAAAGTAGAAATGCACCCCATAGAAAGCAGCATTGGAGTTGATAACAGTAACAGGTGAACCTAAAATCAATGAGGTTCACCTAAAATATATGGAAAGATCACTGAGAGAACAGCTCTGAGAAACTGAGAAACTGGGACTTCTGACCAATGAAAACCCCCTTCTCAGCTCTAATCCATCTTATCAACTTTATGTCACAGCTACTGAAACCCAGCTTTTTGATTAGTCTTTTAAATATTCTTCTGCCATTACACATCATTTCTGACAATTATTCCTTGTAGTTCACTCAGGTGGAAAACAGATTTCACTCTCTTTGTATTCATTTCTCCTCTACCAGAAGCAAACCCCAGTTTTCTAACTTAAGAGTTATTTCTCCTTTTATGTCGCCAGTAATAAAAAGAATGGAACAGGGACCAACAGATGGCGTAATGGTTACAACTCTGGAATCCCATGTAGTTGACTATGGTTTGAGTTCTAGATCCAGCAACTTAAAACTCACAACGGAAGCATGTGCGTGCACGCCCGCCCCAGAGCCCGAGGAGAGAATGGTGGAGAAGGGACTCCAGCGTGGCCATCCCCACACAAGGAGATTTCTTGTTTTCTGACTCTCTGTCTCCCTCTGTCTCTCCAGCGAGTGCATGCTCCCTATAGCAAAAATCTCTATCAAAAAAAAAAGAATGAAATAAAAAATAATATCTAAATCACCCTTCTCCATGTCCTGCTGATGTTTCACTTACAACCTTTATGGACTAATACGGCATATATATTTGTTTTATGTATTAGCGCACATAATATATCAAGGAAGAAATCATCTACATTTTTAAAACAGTTCAAACTCACTATTTGTAGGAAATATACAGGGTGGTGATTATATAATACCTCTGAACAACTGGTGACGGTCAGTGCTTAGACACTGATGGCTGTAGATGGCTGGGGACATGGCAACAGAGGGAGAGAAACTGCATACATGGTTTATGTAACTTCCAACCGACAACCTACCCTCATCCTAACTCTTTCTACCGCATACACTGCTCGGGACAAGACAAAGGGGGATACAGAAACAAAAAGCAGGGGGTTATCAAGTGTGTTCATCTCATTCATCCACTGGCTCTGTAACAGTGAGCAACAAAGGAAGATTAAGAAATGAAGTTCCAATTTAGTCCTGACAGGGAAGGGAGAGGAATGTCCAGAGCACTCCTCATCCACAGGAGTGAGTACACGCAGGACAGACTTCTTTCAGAGGTTACTTTCATTTATGTTCTGATAAACAATTGTTCTATGGCTAAAGCCAGTACAACAGGGCTATTCTATTTAAGTAGAGTTTTATTTTTAAAAAATCACATCATACACTGAACATATTTAAAATTACCTAGAAATACTTGGTTCAATGAAGTACGGTGGATGGATTTAGAAAAGCTTGAACGGACCCTAGATTTTTTATGGACTGTTTTTGGAGGTTCAGCCACATGGGGTGATGTGTCATCAAAAGTTTCCTCTAGAAAAATTTAGAAAATGTGTTAGCTGTCAAATGTATCACAGATGTAATTCTTTTTAATATTCACAAAGTAAGTTAGTTGTCAATTGAAATAAAATTAAAGGAATTTAACTAAAATTATTTTTTGAGATGATGGGGGCTTGGGGAGTTTAGCTATGTCAATGCAATTTTTTAAAAACACATTATTAGCTAAAGAAAAACTGCTGCCTTACAAAGATTTTCCCACTTGTTTGTGTATGTTTGAGAGCTCTTTCTGTAGTTGATTTCAAGTCTGATACCATTGTGGCTAGAGAAGATGTTGGGTGTAGTTTCTATACGTCTACATTTATAAAGGCTAGTTTTGTGCCCCATCACCTGATCTATCTCTGAAAATGTTCCATTTGAGGATGAGAAAAATGTGTATTTTGTGGTTATTGGGTGAAATTTTCAATAGGCGTCTGTCGAGTCCATTTGGTTTATAATTATCATCTCAATTCTGTACCTCCTTGTTTATTTTTCTGTCTAGATGAGCTGTCCAGAGGTGACAGCGGGGTGTTGAGATCCCCAACAACAGTGGGGGGAGGGGCTCAGAAAAAAATAACAGACACAAGAATGGAGTAATTGTTGTTGATGATGTATATGGTAATCTCTTTGATGTGATTGACATGCACTGCATGTATGCTGGGGTAAACCATGCTGCAAGATGTAAAGATGCACAATGATTAAAGGTAAAAACAAATAAAATAAAGTAAAATATAAAAAAGATTTTTTTAACATTAGGATATAAAAAGAAATTAGGAGCAGTCAAATTAGCACTGTAAGGTGTATGCCTAAATATTTCCTATCAAAACTCTCAAAAACTTGCCCTTGTTTGATGAGAGGAATGAGCAGGAGCATTGTCACTGCCAAGAAACCTCTTGTGAAAATTTTCTGGATGTTTTTTGACAAAGCTCCAGCTAATTTTCTCAAAACATTCTCTTAATAAGTAAATGTCATTGTCTTGTGTTCTTCTAAAAAGTCACAAGCAAAATGCCCAAAGTATCTCAAAAACTGTTGCCGTGACTGGTCCATGTCTGCTTTGACAGAACCGCTTCAACCTCTTGGCGGCCATTGCTTTGATCGCGCTGTTTTCAGGATCTTACTAGTAGAGCCTGGTGTCATCTTCTGTGACAATTCTTCAAAGGAATGCTTCAAGGTCTTGATCTCATTTATTTAAATTTCCATCGAAAAGTCTTCTCTTGTCTGCAGCTGACTTGGCTGTAACCATTTTGGCACCCATTGAGCAGAAAGTTTGCTCAACTCATTTTTTTAGAATTATGTAAGCTGAACCCATTGAGATGTCTCTGGTGTTGGCTATCATTCCTGCTGTTAATCATCAGCGCTGTTCCATTAGGTACAAACAAGATGGACTTTTCCTTGAAAACTGATGTAGAAGTCTGCCACTGTAAGTATCATCTTCACCATAACTATATCCCTTCTTAGCACGAGTTATCCATTTAATGATTTCTTCCGGGTGTTCTCTTCATAAACTTTTCATAATGTATCCATGATTTCACCATTTTCCCAGTCATGCTTCACTATAAATCTGATGTCTGTTTTTGCTGTAATTTTAGGAGAATTCATGTTCCTCTCATAGGGGCTCTTTTAAAACTGATGTCTTATCCTTCTCAGTGTCTCAAAGCAGATCTTATTTAGATATGTTATAACAAGTTAGTACAAGCTTATTTTGGTGCAAAAAATATGAAATACATTTATTCAAAGTTGTTAAATATATATATTATATTTATATATAATAACATTATAATTATAAATAATTATATATATAATGTTAAATATATTATATATATATATATATATATATATATATACACACACACACACATATATATATGTATTTAACAACTTACTGAAAACAACAATGCATAGATTAGTGGTTGTCGAGGGCTGTGAGCATTAGGGGAACAGGGGACAATGGCTAAGGAATGCAAGGGTTTCTTTTTTTGGGCAGTGAATATGTTTTAAGATTGTGGTGATTGGAGCACAATTTTGTGAATGTACTAAAAACCATTAAAATACATACCTTAATAGAATGAATTGTGTGGTATGTAATTATATCTCAATAAAACTATTTAAAAAGATTAACATTGGACTTTCCATTAGAAACAATGAAGGCCAAAAGGCAATGGGGTGATGGTGACATATTTAAAGTGCTGAAGACAAAAAGTGACAACCAAGAATTTTATATCCAGCAAAATTACCTTTAAAAATAAAGATGGAAAAAAAATTCCCAAATAAACAAAAAGTGAGAATTTTTATTGTTATACTATTAGACTTGCTTTATAAGAAATAGTAAAATAAATCCTTTAAGCTGAAATAAAATAACTGGATGGTAACTCAAATCCACTTAAGAGATAAAAAGCATCTTAATATACTTGCACTGGTAAATAGAAGTAATAATAGAAAAGCTTAACTCTTCTATTAACTGATTTAAAAGACAACTTTATCAAACTGTATTGCTGGGCATATAATACAAAACTCACTTACATTTCTCTATGTGGGCATTACATCGTCCAAAAAATAACTTAAGAATACAATTTCATTTGCAGTAGCACCACAAAGAATAAAGTAGGAATAAATTTAACAAATTGGGACAAAGCCTGTACAATGGAAGTTATAAAACATTACTGAAGAAAATACTGTGTCTAAATAAATAATTTTAAAGTTTATGGACTGGAAGGCTCCTCTTTTTGAGGTGAGAGTTCTTCTCAAGCTGATATATATCAATAGATTCGATATAATTTCTATCAGTTTCTACAGCAGGATGTTTTGTTTTTATTTTTTGCGTAGACAACCTGAAATTAAGACTTGCATGGAAATGCAAAAGACTTAGAGTAGTCAAAATCATTTGTATAAGGTGAATAAAACTGTAAGGCATTCACTTCCCAATTTCAAAATTTACTATAAATTCACAGTTATCAAAACAGCATGATAACAGCGTAACAATAGACAAATTGGTCAAAGGAAAAGAATTGAGAGTCCACTAGTAAACCCTTATATTTATGGTCAATTGCAACTAAGCTACCAAAGCAGTTAAATGGGAACAAAATTCTCTTTTTACAAATTGTGCTGGAGCAACTAGATATCTACTTGCAGAAAGATATCTAAACTCTTACCTCCTACCATTCACAAAAGTTAACTAGGAATAGGAGAAAGCCTTTGAGACTTTGGATTAGGCAAGGATTTCTTGGATACAACCATGAAATTATGATCCATAAAACTTAATGAATTAAATTTCATCAAAATTCAAAACTTTAAGAAAGTTAAAATAAGCCACAGATTGAAATGAGATATTTCAAAATAACGTATCAGTACAAATTTTATATTCATAAATATAAAAACTTAAAATATTAAGAACTAAAATCCAATTTAAAAATGAGAAAGCACTCTAAAAGATATTTCACCAAAGAAATACACAAATAGCTAATAAATACATAAAAACATGTTATAATGACAGCAGCATTACTTGTCATTAGGGAAATGCAAACTAAAACCACAATGAAATGTCATTTTACTCTCAATGTCTCCATATAGTCAAAAGGACAGATAATATCAAATGTGGGCAAAGATGTGGAGAATTAGGAACTTTCATACCTTGTTGGGGGCATGTAAAATGGTAAATCTATCCTGGTAAATCGTTTGTCATTTTTAAACATGCTTAAACATGGGCCAGCAGGGGGCATGGATCCCACACGGGAAAGTGAGCATTTGGAGCCCTGTACCCCGCGGCTTGAAAAATACGCCATGAACGTATGGGTGTGTGACCCAAATCCTGAGAGCAGAATAGAGCAGAAGGGATTGTGGAGTGGCCATAATCCCTGGGGCACAATTTCTCACTCTCTCTTTCTATATTTCTATCTCATTTGTCTCTGGCGAGCACATATGCCTTATAGAAAACTTCAAAAGAAAAAAAAAAAAACTTAAATGTAAGTTTCCCATACTGCCCAACAGCTCTACTCTTAGGTACCCATCCACTCGAAATGAAAATGTATGTCTTCATAAAGACCACACGTAAGAGCTCAGCACGGCATTGTTCACGATAGCCAAACAGGAAATCAGGCGAGGGACCTCAATGATATGGTGGGCAGAGGCTCCTGACACGCCCTTTTCTCTAGACTTAACAAATGAGTCTCTATTGTGTGAAAGGTGAGCGTGCAAATGCAAGCAGAGACTTCAAAAGGGATGGCACATGGCAGCTTGCCCAAATGCTGCTTCGTAACTTGAGTTACCATGTGAAGACTCCTACGCTAGTTGAGCACGTGGTAAAAAACATGTACCTGAGTTACCTCTGTGCCAGTTACGTTTATTTTCTGTTAGCCGCAAAACCCGTCTACTCTCTGTTTTGTGGCACTGGATCTGAGACTCTGTAGACGATATTTGACTTTGCCAAGGACTTGCAAGTTATTAGGCTGTGCAGCTAGGGAATGCTACAGGAAAACTGCACAGCTGAAGGAGAAAAAAGGGATTTGTTCCCAGTGGGATTTCTGAGAGCTTCCTGTCTCTTTTCTATTCCTGTAAACAACATCCCAGCAATATTTCTTTAACCCAGAAGCGGCAGTATTTTCCATGGAGTCAAACAGTTTGTACTTTTACCAACAATTGCAGAACCAGCCTTATTAAATTTCATCTTTCAAGATAATTGTAGGAGATGGCCAGTGTCTCCTTCTTAAAAGTAGCACTATCCAAGCTGTATCCTCACTCAGAGGTCTCCCTCAGTTTTAGCTGAGGCAGTTTCTCCCTGTAACTGCTTCCTCCCTGTAACCTGAGCATCCAGACTATGAGAGACAGTCAGTGTAGTCCCTGCTTAGTACACACTGAATGTCTGCACCCTGTGACAGAAATTTTAGAGTTTGAAGACACAAAAATAGAGAGAACAACTGTAGACACCAGAGACTAGGAGGCATGTGAACTGTGTGAATAGGTAGGAGAGGCTCAATGTTTAAATTGTTTAACAGATACAAGAACGTAAGTTTCTGGGACCAGCAGCTGGTGTAATGGCTATGTCTCTGGACTCCCATGTATTCGACTGTGGTTCAAGTCCTAGACCCAGTGGCTTAAACTCATGCTGGGCACGTCTGTGTATGTGCCCAAGAACCTGAGAGGAGAATGGAGGAGAAGGGATTGCAGCGTGGCCATCCCGCCTGGGGGGTGATTTTTTGCTTTCTGTCTCTCTGTCGCTCTCTCTCTCTCTCTCTCTCTCTTTCTCTGTCTTTCCGGCAAGTGCACACACCGTATAGCAAAAATCTCTCTCTCAAAAAAAATGTAAGCTTCTTAGTTGAAAACAATGTATAGTAATATTTTCAATTTGATTATCACACACTGCATGTATGCTTTGAAAAACCTTATTGTATGTCATAAAGATGTACAATTAAAATGTAAAAAAGAAATTACAAAATAAAATTTTAAAAATTTTTGTAGAATTTCTATATGCATTATATACCCACAAACAAGTTTAATTAACATATAATTCAATTCTGTGTCTGTCATAAATTGGAAGTCTTTTATTACTATGTTTTTAACTGGCTAATAAAGTTATTTGAGTATCATAGAAAGCACATAATTTTCTTTCATTTTTTTTCAGATATCTGGTTAGCAACTTTGTACCATTTACTTATCGAGTATCTTCTGTCTCTGTTTTCCAAACAACTAGTGAAGTTTCTATTTCCTGGCTGGATCCGGATTTTATAACTCACTGTATCAAACAGCAGCCAGTCAGTTGCTAGACACGTGAGTGAAGCAACTGTCAAATCCACTAAGAATACCTCAGTTAGCTCAGCCACAACCAGGTGAAACTGATAACCCCCAAATCAAAGAGGGTACTGTTCTCAGTTTTTAAAGTTTTGGGGTAGTTATGCAGTAGGTGAACATTAAAATAAGATTGAGATAGCATTTAAGAATTCTCAGATGGGCTTAAATGACAACAAAACCCCAAACCCTCACAACCTGTATCCAGATACCTAGGCACAGAGAAGCACCCACTTCCAAAAGGTTGTTGGTAACAATGAAAAATTTAATAGCTCTTTCAAAAAACAATACGGAAAAAAATATTTTTTAACATTTATTTCTTCCATGAGTGAGACACACACACACACACACACACACACACACACACAAACACAGACTGCACCTCCAACAGGGTCTTAGCATCACAGTCCACTCTCAGCTTCAGCCAGCCCTGGATCATGGGCAACCATGTGCCCAGCATATTCAGAAAACTCTCCAGAATTGAACCCAAAACCTTCCCATGTGGAATTGCCTCACTGAGCATTGTATTTTACTGTGGCACTATTGTGTAGTTCCTGTAAATAGCTTTTAATACTGAAAATCCATTAGGAATTTCTGTCAAAATAATAAAAACACCAATATGTAACAATATATAAGGGGACTTCAAAAAGCTCAGGAAAAATGTGTATTATGAAAAATCTATGGGGAACCAGCAGTTAGCGTAATGGCTATGTCGCTGGACTCCCACGTAGTCGACCGCGGTTCGTGTCCCGGACCCGGTGGCTTAAAACTCACGCCAGGCGTGTGTGCGTGCGTGCCCAAGATCCCAAGAGGAGAATGGAGGAGAAGGGATTGCGGCATGACCATCCCCCCTGGGGGGTGATTTCTCGCTTTCTGTCTCTAATGTCTCTCTCTGTCTGGCGAGCGCACGCGCCCTATAGCAAAAATCTCTCCCCCCCAAAAAAAAAATCTATGCATGGATTAAAAAAAAAAAAAAAAACTGCACCCGGGGCTGATAGGAGGCACAATGGTTAAGGGTGCTGGACTCCTATATGGCCAACCGCATTTTGAGTCCTGGATACGGCAGCTTGCTTTCTTGCTTTCTCTCTCTTTCTCTTTCTATCTCATCAAATTAAAATGAAAAAAATTGCACCAAAATAAACTTGTCCATTAGTTCCATTTTTTATGAACTTTTTGAAGTAACTTCATAAGTACATAGATATACTGAGCAATACATATTTAAAAAGTCAATGCTCTTTGAAGCCAGCAGATGGCATAGTGGTTAAGGTGCTGGATTCCCATATGGCTAACCATAGTTCGAGTTCCAGACCCAGAGGCTTAAAAATCACATTGGCGCACGTGTGTGTGTGTGTGTGTGTGTCTGTGTGTATGTGTGTGTTTGTGTGCCCAAAATACTGAAAAGAGAATGAGGGAGAAAGGAATGTGGTATGACATTTGCTCCTGGAGGAGTATTTCTCACTTTACCTCTCTGTGTCTCTTTCTGTCTCTTTCCAGCAAGTGCATGCACCCTATGGCTAAAACCAAAAAAAAGTCAATGCTCATTAGTAGACTATTGACTGATTTTCATATTTTGTACTATGGAATATTATGCTGTCAGTAAAAAAGGATAAATTAAAGCCATTTCATTTTCAGGGTTGAAAGTATTTCCCTAAGATATTGATAAATAAAAAAGTGAGCTGCAAAAAGAATAAGTGAAAAGGCATACCTCAAAACTATTCTAGGTTGGGCAAATGAATTGGACAGACAACTATGCAAGAAAGACTTAGGAATGGCTAAGAGCCACATGAAAAAATGTTCAGTCTCTTGTCATAAGCAAAATTAAAATCAAAACTATGATAAGATATGATTTAATCCCCATTAGAATGGCTAGAACAAAAAAAATAAAGGACAAGTGTCGGCGAGGCTGTGGTGAAAAGGGAACTCTCTTACACTATTGGCGGGAACGTAAATTAGTTCAACCTCTGTGGAAAACAATATGACTATTTCTCAAAAACTTAAAAACAGAACTTCCAAGTCACCCAGAAATCTTGCTATCTATCCAAAGGATAAGAAAACACTCAACTAGAAAGACATCTGCACATCCACGTTTATTATAGCATTATTTATTATTGCTAAAACATGGAACCAACCTAAGTGTCCAATGACGGACTACTACCCAAGTATAAGAAAAAATGAGATCCTATTGTTTGACTCAAAATGGATGACTATAGAAGACTTAATGTTGAGTGAAGCGAGTCATACTTCAAAAGACACACACTGTATATCCCCACTCGATTTGTACTGAGCGTCTGCACTTTATGGCAGAGGTTGAGAAATCTGAAGATGTGATGGAGAGGATGGGTGTGGATGCTAGTGACAGTAAAGGGGAAGGGTTGTTGGTAGAGAGTGGATGGTGAATGGTAGATGTGAGAAAAAAAAAAGAAAAGAGAAAAAGGAAAAAAATTAGGACAATTATGAAAGTTCAAGTCCAAATAATTTTGAAGACTATAAATAAGTTAGTTTATAAGAGAAAAATAAATCCAAACCTTCACAAGATTGAATATTTGTTAATTGATCTGTCATTGAAAGAGCACTTTGCCTAAAAGAAAAGACTGACTAGTGCATAAAATGTTTACAATCTTTTGTGAAATTTTATCTATCATTAATTCGTATCTGTAAGTTACTGTTATAAATATCACCTGTATTTTTGGTATATATACCTTTATACTTTGAAGTCTGTATCTGTGAAATTGCAACTAAAATTTATTTTGCCAATGTTTTCCAAGTGAGCTGAATAAAACTTTTATTGGGAAAAAAAAGAACAGTCTACCCCCAAAGAAGGGCACAGGTTCACACATGGGTGTATAAAGACTAGCCAAATTTCCCTGTTTAGATTTCCATTGCACTCTACTGCCCACACTTTTATATGACCCTTTCCCACAGCCAGATGCACCCCTACTTCAGTATCAGGTTAAGTATAATAGAAGATCTTTTAGCTAACTTCCACATACAAATATGTTGGAATATACTGGGTTTGCAATGGTCAAAACAAACAAAAACCATTCTAAGTCATTAGATACTTATATCTTTATATATAATCTTTTACCTTGATTGTTAAATGGTGACAAATTGATCACTTTCTTGGGGACTTTACTTGGTGTAACTTCTCTATTTGAAATACCTTCTTGGTGTTGCTGTATGGGCATATCTTTGTTTATAAGTAAATTCACACCTAAAATAAAATTTAAAAAGAAAAATGTCATGAAGGCTCTATTCACATACTAATCCCTAAACTCAATGTACTAGTCTTTTTGCACTGGTAATTTTTTCCTCCAATATTTTATTGACTGGATACTTGTCTATTATTATAATTTTTAAAAAGGCTTCCACCATCTTTCTTGTCTTGTTCTGTGTTCCATGACAGCATTTTCCTTAATTTTGACTTTTATTCCAGCTTTATTTAACATTGAATCAAATATTCACTTCTATATCTAATCTGTAGTCTTCATTTAAAAGGATACACTTAGAAGGAAAATTTTGGAGATTAGAACTCTATGCATACTCTACTGGATCCCCTTCTCTTCAATTCAACCAGTGTTTATTGGATTTATTTTTCATAAATCCTATTTGTTATGAAAGTAACATGTTTTATTGTAAAAACTTCATTTTAAAGAGAGGATGAGAAGCTGCTTGTTTTGAAATCATCAACTGTAGATAAAACAGAAGCCAGAAGCCTACGAAGCCTACTTCTTCTAATAGAAGGTTTTAATGGAAGACCACTGAGAGGATGAATAACCATTGATACGATTTATTCCAGAAGGGATGACTTCATGCCAGTCATTCTCATGTGTCAGTTATGGGTAAAAGCTGGGAAGGATTTGTAAATTTCTAGAAATAATAACCTTAATGCACTTTAGGATGATGGTCTCATACTGTCAAGTTTACATTTATTCTGTGTATTATTTTCATGAAAGTGTCCAGCTAGACCATAGGAATCTATTTTGGCACATCTTGATATTACAAGTTGACTGTAATTTTGGATATAGGAGGAATGGAAGAATATGCCAGGCTCTTCCCGGTGGCACAGGCATCAGGGGCATTGCTGAGCATTGCCGGATACTGGAAGCTATATGGCAAGGCTCTGGGTTTGCTTCCCAGGTCTCCCTGAACACCCCAGGTCTACCTGCGGGCATGCCAGTGGTCCTGGCTGGCTGCAGGCTCAAAGGGAGGGACACCCTTGGAAGGGTGCCCCTTTCTTTTTCTGGAAATAAATTAATCTAAAAAAGAGAGAAGACTATCCCAAATGACTATGTGCTATATTGAAATATATTCTAAAAAGTATTGCTGAGGTGTTGTAAGAGATATACTCTAAGAGACCAAAAAGGAAGTGAAAATATTATCTTAGGGAGTTCTGCCAAAAAGGTATGCGTGTGCACATATCTTATAAAGTGTACCTGACTGGAGGGAAGAAGTTGTGAGGAATTCCCAATAAAGAAAAATAAAAAATCAACAAGGCAGGGACCAGCAGTTAGCGTAATGGCTATGTTGTTGGACTCCCATGTAGTGGACAGCGGTTCGCGTCCCGGACTCGGTGGCTTAAAACACACCAGTCGTGTGTGCGTGTGTGCCCAAGATCTGGAGAGGAGAATGGAGGAGAAGGGATTGCAGCGTGACCATCCCCCCTGGGGGGTGATTTCTCGCTTTCTGTCTTTCACGTGCCCTATAGCAAAAACCTCTCCAAAAAAAAAAAAAAAAAAAAAAAAAAAAAAAAAAAAAAAAATCAACAAGGCACAAGAAATTTTTAAAAATACTTGAATGGAACATCATTTTTTATGGTTTATGACTACAGTGATTAAAAACTGAGACAGGAGGGAATGAGATTAAGACAATGAAGAATGGGAACTGTAAGAAGTTTGCATTTCCACATTAGTCTTTGCTGTTGCCTGAAGGTGGTGCCTCCCTCCACCCGCCAACTTCATAAATGAAACCTAATCAGAGTGTGATGCTGTGATAGGAGGTGGGGTTTTCGGGAGGAGATTAGCTCATGAGGACAGGGCCCTCATGACTGAGATTAGTACCTTTGTGAAAGAGGCCCGAGAGTTGCCGGTCCCTTCTTCTTGTGTGAGGACATGACAGAGAGGTAACGTGTACAACAGAGGGTAGGCCCTACCAGACACCGAATCTGCCAGTACTTGGACCCTGGGATTTCTAACTTCCAGGATTTTAAGAAATAAATTTCCATTGTTTATAAACCACCTAGCTAAGGTATTTCTGTTATAGGAGCCTAAGCGAAGACAGTCTGTATATTTTCTGAATGTTTAAAATATGTAATTAACTGTAAAATAGAAAAGCATACTACGAGAACTATTCGAGATAATTATATACCTATTTTATATTGTTAGGTATTAATTACCTTGATTGCTAAAGGGTGATAAAGTAACCACTTTTGTTGGAAATGTACTTGGTACGACGTGCTTGGAGAAATTATCTTCTTGCTGTGGTATGGATATGTCTTTGTTTTTAAATAAACTCATACCTGAATAGAAATTCAAAAGAAAAATTACACAAAGATATTGTGACTATTCACTCACTCCTTCCCCAATTTCATATAGCAGTCTTTATTTCTGCATTTGTAATTTTTCTTCTCACTATTATTGAGAGGCCACATGCCTATTACTCTTATTTCTACAGAACTTTTTATCATTTTCTCATCTTCATTTTTGTTTTATATTCCTTATTAGCATCTTCCTTATTTTTTGACTATAATAATTATAAATATTTATGGGACAATGTGATCTTTCAGAAAAAGACTACAAAGAACAATGATAAATCAGGGTAATTGGCACATAATGTCAACCACGTGTCGTTACTTTGTGTGTGATAAACAGAAACAAAATAAAGATAGATAACAGGAGTTATTTCCGGTGTTGTAAAGTACAACATGCTGAATATAGGTAGCATGTTACTTAGAGTAACTAAAAATGAGGATTTTGAATATTCCCAAGAAGATGTGAATAATTCATCTCGAATCCCAAATTCCAGCTTTCAGAAACAACTCTGAAAAAAAAAAAAATGACAACTACTGTCTTTCTAGAGTCAAGGAGAAATGTCTGTATTGTTACTCCAGGACTATAGGCAGCAGTATAATCTGTGAGAGATACAGCAGTTTTGTTACTCCAGGACTATAGGCAGCAGTGTGATCTGTGAGAGATACAGCAGAATTGTTACTCCAGGACTATGGGCAGCAGTGTGATCTGTGAGAGATACAGCAGTATTGTTACTCCAGGACTATAGGCAGCAGTGTGATCTGTGAGAGATATGCAGCAGTATTGTTGCTCCAGGACTACAGGCAGCAGTGTGATCTGTGAGAGAGATGCAGCAGTATTGTTGCTCCAGGACTACAGGCAGCAGTGTGATCTGTGAGAGATACAGCAGTATTGTTACTCCAGGACTATAGGCAGCAATGTGATCTGTGAGAGATACAGCAGTATGATACTGTGAGAGAGTACTGTGAGCAGAATTGTTACTCCAGGACTAAGCAGCAGTATGATCTGTGAGAGATGCAGCAGTATTGTTACTCCAGGACTATAGGCAGTAATGTGATCTGTGAGAGATACAGCAGTATGATCTGTGAGAGATACAGCAGAATTGTTACTCCAGGACCATAAGCAGCAGTATGATCTGTGAGAGATACAGCAGAATTGTTACTCCAGGACCATAGGCAGCAGTGTGATCTGTGAGAGATACAGCAGTATGATCTGTGAGAGATACAGCAGAATTGTTACTCCAGGACTATAGACAGCAGTATAATCTGTAAGAGATGCAGCAGTATTGTTACTCCAGGACTATAGGTAGCAGTGTGATCTGTGAGAGATGCAGCAGTATTGTTACTCCAGGACTATAGGCAGCAGTATGATCTGTGAGAGATACAGCAGAATTGTTACTCCAGGACCATAGGCAGCAGTATGATCTGTGAGAGATACAGCACAATGGAAAGACTCTACAGCAGGTGAGATATTCCAAATCTGCATGCCAGTTTAGTCACATATAGAGAACTGATAACAGATAAAGTAACTCCTTGTCATATTCCTCTTCCTATCACATTAACTGCACTTTCTGCTTTTTCAAAATCAAAATTATTTTCCTATCAAAGGCAGAAATAGAAAGTAGAACAGCATCAGAAATATTTTGCCAAGCATATTCTAGGATCACTGGAGCACTGGATTTTTATATGTCATTTTCTGAATGGATTCATTTCAAAACTCATATATCTACCTTCTCATTGATAATAAACACTGGAGTTTAACTATAGGAGGGACTTCATGAAGACTTTTGTCCACGTAACGCTAACAGGTAAGTATTGTTGCCATTAAATGTCAACACTTTATTAAACTCCAGAGAAGATAAATGAACCATAAACATTATATTTGAAAAATTTAAGAAGGGTGACTCTAGTTATATCTTGATTTTATCTTTTTTCTTTTCTTTTTTTAAAACCTATAATAATAGCATTTGTCAAATGTTCTGTATCAGTCTCTATGGACATAAACAGACTTAAAAACAGTGAGGTAATCATGAACAGATGTATTTGTGTTCTTTCTTTTATTGAAATTTCTGTTTCTTTGCTAATATCCTCCTTTTGATGAGATGTTGACATTCTAACCTCCTTTTCTTCTTTAAGATTAGTTTCCTTCGGTTCTTTTTTTTTTTTTTTTAGAGAGATTTTTGCTACAGGGCATGTGTGCTTGCTAGAGAGAGAGAGACAGAGGGACAGAAAGTGAGGAATCACCCCCAAGGGGGGATGGCCACACCATCCTTCTCCTCCATTCTCCTCTTGGGATTCTGGGCATACATGCACATGTGCCCGGCATGAGCTTTAAACCACCAGGTCCAGGACTCGAACTGCAGTTGACTATGTGGGAGTCCAGCAATGCAACCATTATGCCATCTGCTGGTCCCAGTTTCCTTCAGTTCTAAGAACGCATTTATAATGAGTGCTTTCAAGCCTTTGTCAGCTAAGTCCAACGTCTGGGATTCTCAGTTTATTTTGCACGCCTTGCTTCTTGCTTTAAGTCACAATTTTCTATTTCTTTGCGTGTTAATACCTTTTGCTAAAGACTTGACAGTTTAGATAGTAAATCACAGCATCTCTAGGTACTTGTTTCCTCTTCTTACGAAGTTTGTGGTTGTTGTCTCCTTATTTATTTGGTTAGCGATGGGACTGGACTATTTTGAACTGCTTTTGTTCTTCAGTGTGAAGGCAATACTGCTGTTCCCCGAAGGGTGAATGAAGCCTTGGATACACACACAGCCCACCGCTGGTTGGCAGTGTTAGCTGTCACTCTTTAAGAGTCTCTCCCTCATTTCTCTACTAGGCTGTCTGTCTCTTTTCATATCACAGAAAACTATGTCTGATACTATTAGTCCTAAGTGAAAGGCAGCAGTCTAATCTCTGAACTATTAGGTTGTCAGGAAAGTCATGACGTGTTTTTCTGTTTTTTATATGCAAAAAATGCATCATGACTTTCCTGAGGACCCACTATGTAATGGAAATAAAGAATTTTTCTGCAGGTAAGAGATATTGTAACTTTGTCTGGCATTTCCATCAACTGGAAGGAATGGGTAAGCAATTTAGTAATATTTGTTATATTCTTTCTCATCTCATATATCAGCTAGGCTTTCTACATTTGCAAGTTTAATGTAATTTTCTGAATAAAAGATAGTAAATACAATAACATTAAAAATATAAACACCAAGCCTATTCTAAGGTCATCATACACTGGATTTTTATAGATTACTTTATAAATGGGTAAGTTTTGAAATTAATAATATCTAGCTAATGTTCCATTGACAGTAAATACTAGAGTTTAAAAATTATAGGAGGAAATTCATGAAGACCTTTACCTGTCTAGTACTAATATACAGGTACTGTTGTCATTAAAGATTCACACTTAATTTAAATCCAAGAATATAAAGAAACCAAAAATATTAGACATGAATAATTCTTGTTCTCACCTGGCTGGCTCTTTAATTCTGTCTTGTTTGGCATTTTTATTGAACCTCTGGAAACAGCATCTGCCAGGAATTCTGGATCAGTGTCTATATAATCAAAATGAATTTTGAAATACTTTGTAAGGTAAACAAACATACCATATGTATGTGTATAGTACTAACTTAATTACCATTTGTTATTACTAGAAGCAGAGTTATAATGTCTGGATTTCAGAATCACAAAATCTCAGAATCAGGAGGAATTACAGAAGCCTGTCTTGAAGCTTAGAATATACAGCGACTTGACCAAGACCACATAGCCAGTAATGGCAAACTGATGCAAAACATGACATCTAATTCTTATTTATTTATTTATTTATTTATTTATTTATTGAGAGGTTTTTGTTATAGGGCGCGTGCACTCGCCAGAAAGACAGAGAGAGAGAAAGAAAGCGAGAAATCACCCCCCAGGGAGGATGGCCACGCCGCAATCCCTTCTCCCCCATTCTCCTCTCGGGATCTTGGGCATGCACGCACACGCGCCCGGCATGAGTTTTAAGCCGCCGGGTCTGGAACTCAAAGCGCAGTCGACTACATGGGAGTCCAGCAAGATAACCATTAGGCCAATGACTGGTCCCTGCAGCCACAGAAATTTACCATGAGCCAATGTGCTCTCGCAAACCTAGAAATACTTTAATACCTTAAAAAAAGTTATTTAACTGGAAGTCAAAAAGCATCAAGTTATGGAAAAGAATAGTAAGACATTTTTTGGACTACGGAGTGCCCTCTCAGGTCTCTTTAGCATGTGAGCCATAAAGTGGGAGAGAAATGAAAAGACACAATTGCAGAAGTACCGGAATTGAGATCTAAATCAGGTTTTCATGGGATTTATCATTACCATTATTATTATTTGCTTAATTTAGAAACTACTAACTAGGTCCAATTACAGAAAAAAATATAGAAAAGTTATATACAGTAATTCGTATTTAAACATTATAGGGGCTGATGGCTTCTAGTGCTAAAACATTGTGACTTAAAGTTGGTTGTGGAGGGAACCAGCAGTTAGCGTAATGGCTATGTCGCTGGACTCCCACGTAGTCGACTGCGGTTCGTGTCCCGCACTCGGTAGCTTAAAACTCACGCCGGGCGCGTGTGCGTGCATGCCCAAGATCCCGAGAGGAGAACAGAGGAGAAGGGATTGCAGCGTGACCATCCCCCCTGGGGGGTGATTTATTGCTTTCTGTCTCTCTGTTTCTCTCTGTCTGTCTGGCGAGCGCACGCGCCCTATAGCGAAAACCTCTCCAAAAATAAATAAATAAATAAAAGTTGGTTGTGGCAGAGCTTGTAAGTGTGGCTAGAAACCACACACAGTGACATCACCAATGAAAGTCTTTGAAGAAACAGTTGAGCCTATGAGTAAACGTTAAAGTGTGCACGATGACCTTCACAGAGCAAATGAGCTCCTGCTGCCATCTGTGCAGAGGCAGCGATCAGGTGGGGCATTAAGATTAAAATAAAGACCGATCATGTTGGGCAGAACAAGTTCTCAATATGTACTAACTATATTATGCAACAAAAATAAAAGTGTTGCAAATTGTGCAAAATGAACATAACCTACGGTCCACGATAATAACATGAATTTCAAGTTTACATTAAAATTACATCCATACTTGTAGAAATATACCCGGTGAGGTGTGGCCACACCTTCCCACACACAGGTCAAGTTGCAAGCCAGCGTCACAGTCACAGAAAATTACTTTGACTTATCCAAGAATATTTTGACGCTCTTCTTATGTAATTGTACTTTAAATCAAGCAGGCATCAAGATGGGAAATCGTCACAGCATATGTTGTGGGCTGAGAGAAAGTGCCACTCAGGTGCACTTAGCATGTAGACCCCAGTAGCTTGGGAGAAGGATATAGGGAAATTTGCAAAAGTATTGGGAGTGAGGTAGGTTTTTAGTTGTTAATCTTACTGGGTTTCCATTTACATAATAAATTGGTTTTCTCTCGCTGCTTCAAGATTTTTTAAAATGTCTTTGTCTTTGAACATTTTTACTAAACCGGATTTTCTTTGTTTTTGTGTTTATTCTACCAGGATCTCATTAAGCTTAGATATGTAGATTAATAGACTTCATCGAATATCCTTTGAATCTTTCAGTCACTGCTTCGAAGTGTACTTTCTGTTCCTTTAACTAGTATTCACATTACCTAGTTTGCTTACTCGCTCTTCGGGCACTTGAGACTTACTGTGGAGCTCTGCAGCAAATTACAGGTAATCTCTATTAGATGAGATACTGTCGTTATACCCTATTTCATAATGGTTGCCTGTAGGCCTTGGAGCGTATTAATAACAGCTGTTCTGTGGCTGGTCTCTGTACACGTCTGGCACACTCACTAGCTCACTTTTTTTCCCTGTGTATGAGAAGCATATTACTGGTTTTTGTGTGCCTCAGAACTTTTCGCTAAATGCTAGGCGGCATTTTGGAGAATATTTTATAGTGACTCTGGACACAAATTTCCTCTTCCCTTTTTGAAGGCCTGCTGCTTTTTTTTTTTTTGGAGAGGTTTTTCGCTATAGGGCACGTGCACTCGCCAGAAAGACAGAGAGAAACAGAGAGACAGAAAGCGAGAAATCACCCCCCAGGGGGATGGTCACTCCACAGTCCCTTCTCCTCCATTTTCCTCTCGAGATCTTGGGCACACACGCACACGTGCCCAGCGTGAGTTTAAGCCGCCGGTCCGGGACTTGAACTGCGGTCGACTACATGGGAGTCCAGCAACATAGCCATTACGCTAACTGCTGGTCCCAGGCCTGCTGCCTTTATTTGCTATTTACTTATCAGTGATGTGGCTGTTTTTTTTTTTTTTTTTTTTACTGAGGCCTCCTTCCCCTGAGGCTCAAAGCCTCTGAGGTCGGCCTCTGAGCACAGCTCTAGGCACTTACAGTCCCTGCTGTGGCCGGCTGTCAGCAGGATTCCCTTCCACGCTCTCGTTTCCTTATTTCTCTCTAAACTGTCTGACTCTTGTCAGATATCAGAGACTAGTATGTCTACTATATTTACTCCTGGACTAAATTCATTAATATAACATCTAAAATACTGTGTCGTCGAAAAAGTCATGAAGTAGTTTTTTATGCGAAAATGCATCATGACTTTTCCGATGATCCAGTATAATATTTCTAAAGCAATGCATTATGCTATAGCTGAGCTCATATAAACTTGCCTGACATTTCAATTATATAGAAGAAATCTATAATCATGAAATATATATATATATATATATATATATATATATATATATATATGTGTGTGTGTATATATATATGTATATATATATATACACACATATATATATAGTACTATACAGTTACATTTTAAATCAATTAAGAGAAGAAAGGAAACAAACTATTTGTAAGATCTTTTGAATCATAATAACGTTGACCTGTGCTCTCGTTTGCATGGATTCCAGTATCTGTGTACGTATTTCGTATCTGTAGTGGCTCACAGGTAGCTCCACCAGTCAGAGAACTGGAAGCTTCATGGGCGGCCTGGGTTTGGTTTCCGGGCCAGCCGGGACATTCTGGGCACAGCTGTGCTTTCTTGTCATGCTAGTCAATGAGGAAGCTGGGGAAGGAGGACTGCAACTCAGTAAGACCTTGTCCAAAATACCTATCTCTATGTCCCTTCTTCCCCTTCTTTCATTCCCTTTTTTTCATAAAAGGGAAAAAAAAAACAAAAAAGAAAAAAAGTTATTGTTAGGACACTTACCTTCAGTCTAAAGAACTTAAGTATTTCTTACAAAGCTGTCTTATAGCAACAAATTATGTACATTTTTATTTACTTGAAATTATCTTCATTTACATTTCATTTTTTTAAATTTAAATTTATTTATTTACATTCATTCACTGTACAACATTACAGCATACAAAATGAGATTTTCCATCCAGAATACACTGTATATTGTACTCAATCAAGTACATCAACATACATGTTATTGTCAACAAATAATTTTTCATTTCTTGTTTCCTGTATGTTTTGCTTTTTTTCCCCATCCTTGATTCCCTATCTCTTACCCTCTGCCATCTCCCACTCTCCTCCCACACTGTCTCTGATATCTATGTTTGCTTTCTATACTGTTTTCCCCCCACATTTTATTGAATTACTAAAGATCTTAATTAATCTAAATATTTTCATAGCAAACACAGTTGACATATACATTTCCATGAACACAAGTCTAACTTTAGGCATCCTATAAAGTGGTACCTAGCTGGGGTTATATAGCTTACTACAGTCATCAAATAGATATTTTTCTGGGGACCAGCAGTTAGCGTAATGGCTATGTCGCTGGACTCCCACGTAGTTGACCACGGTTCGTGTCCCGGACCCGGTGGCTTAAACTCACGCCGGGCGCATGTGCGGGCGTGCCCAAGATCCCGAGAGGAGAATGGAGGAGAAGGGATTGCAGCGTGGCCATCCCCCCTGGGGGGTGATTTCTCGCTTTCTATCTCTCTGTCTCTCTCTGCCTGTCTGGTGAGAGCACGCGCCCTATAGCAAAAACCTCTCCAAAAAAAGAAAAAAAAATAGATATTTTTCTGAAACTTTTTTTTAACTTAATTTACATTCTTTCCCTAAGCATCATCACAGCATACAAAACGTGATTTCCCATCCAGCATATACTGCATAGTGACTTAATCATGCATATTATTATCAAAAATTTTCCATTTCTATCTTCTAGAATTTTTTCTTTACCCCTCTTTCTGACCCTCTGTCCTTTCCCACCCTCTTCTCACACTATCTCTGGTGTCTACAATTGTCTTCCATTCCTTTCCCACCCACATTGTATCGATCACACAATTTCTTAAATAATCTAACTACTTTCAATAGTAAGTTCACTTGGTACTATTAAGAAAACTAGTTTTAACTTAAATCAAAGAAATGCTAAGGAACTTTGCTTAAAGCCAGGAAACAGGTTAGGATTCTGTTCAAATGGCAGGTGCATGAACCTATCAGTCTCATGTACTTTATCTTCTGTTGTGGTTCAATTTTCATGATTAAATTCTGGGATATAATATTCAACTCCAGACTTGTCCCCATGATTAAGTTGGCCACTTTCTTAGTTTTTGAACTCTTATTTCTGTGTGTCTGTATTTAATTTTCCTGACATAGCACACCCTTGAGAACTTCTTGGAGATCTGGTCTGGTGCTGGTAAATTCCTTCAGGTTATGTTTAGCTGAGAATGTTCTTGTCTTTTCTTCCCACATAAAAGATAATCTTGCTGGGTATCATATTCTTGGCTGAAACTGCTTTTCTCTTAACACTTTGAATATATTTTCCCATTCTTTCCTCGCTTGCATTGTTTCTGATAAGAGATCTGCTGTTAGCCTGATGGGATGTCCTTTGTAGGTAACTTGATGTTTTACTCTTGCCAATCTTAGTATCTTGTCTTTGTCTGTGGTTTTGGTCAACCTGGCTATAATGTGTCTTGGAGAAGATCTTCTTGGTTTGATTCTATTTGGGGTCCTTTGTATTTCTTGGGACTGGATCTTTGAAAACCTTTCTAGGTTTGGAAAGTTTTCTTGCAGGATTTCATGGAATAGATTATCAATGCCCTTATGGGTCTCTTCACCTTCTAGAATGCCAGTTATCTGGATATTTGGATGTTTGATGGTATCTAGTACTTCTCATGTATTATTCTCAAATTTTTGTGCCATTTTCTCAGTCTTCATGGTGGATTTTTCTAGGCCAGCAATTTTCTCTTCTACGTCTGAGATTCTATTTTCTGTATGATCTAGTCTGCTTTTAATACTTTCAAGGGAGATTTTGACTTCCTGTATTATAGACTTCATCTCTAACAGTTCCATTTGATTCTTTTTTAAAGTGTGAAATTCCTCTTTTAGATCTTGCAAGAATTTCCTCACCTCCTGGAGCTCCTTAACTTCTTTCTCCTTTCTCTTCAGCAGTTCATTGTCTCTCTTCTCTTCTATCTCTGTTAGCTTCGCCATTATGAATGTTCTAAATTCTATATCAGACATTTCCATGATTTCCATTGAACTGCTTGTGGAGGAAGAGAAGTTATTCTTTTCCCTTGGAGGAGAGGTATTTTCTTGCTTTTCCATATTTCTTGTGGTCCTGTGGTGATTTCTAGTCATCTGATGGATGGTGTGTTTCTTTCTGATTCTTGAATTTCAATCTAAATGTTTAGGAGCAAGCAGAAAGAGGTGATCTGGAATCTCTTTGCTGTTCTGTTGTGATCGCTCTGTGCAGCAGATTCAGTATATATTGAAGAATATGTTAATCCTAATAGTATTTGGATATTTAGCTACAGTGCCCTTAGATCCATCTAGAAACACATTAAATGGACATTGAAGAGTGGAGAGGCAAAACAAAAGAAAATGAAAAAGAGAGAGAGAAGCACCAACAAAGAAACAGAAAAAAAGGATTAAAAGAATGAAAAAAATTGTAATTATTGTTTTTCTTTTTAAGAAATAGCACAAAATAGAAAACCACACAAAATAGAAAACCACGCTTGCACGCCACATGAAATAACTAGTTCACAGGAGTCATGAGGGATTTTCTTCTGAAGGCCTCGCCTCTCCTGCCTGGGTGGGAAGACCAGAGGGGATTATTAACAAGACAAAAGGCGGAGCTGAGAGCAAGAGAAAAACTTTATCTTTAAAAAAAATCGTAAAAAGAAAATATTACAAAAAATGAGAAGACAGAAGAAGGGAGAGACAGAGACAGAGACACAGAGACAGAGATAGAAGGCCAAAGTAGCTCCCTACCATGCTAGCTTGTTTGCTGGAGGGTGAATTATCAGTAGAAAATCCTCATTTCTCTTGTACCCTGAAATAACTAGTTCACAGGAGCCATGAAGGATCTTCTCCATTTACATTTCATTTTTAATGATAATTTTGCTGGATATAAGATGCAGTATTTTTCTTGGAACACTTTGAGCATGCTAACTTACTGCCTTCTAACATCCGTAGTGTCTGATGCCATGTCACCTATTAACCATACTAGGGTTTCCTTCCTTATGATTTGCTATTTTCTTCTTGCTGCTTTTATTTTTTTTTCCAATTTTTGTTTTTCCCCTATAAGGCATGTGTGTTCACTGGAGGGAGGAAGAGAAAGAGAGAGAAAAGAGAGAGAGAGAGAGAGAAGAAGAAGCGAGAAAACACCCACTGGGGGGCATAGCCATGCTGCAATCCCTTCTCCACTCTCCTTTTGGGATTTGGGGCATGCACACATACACGCCCCTCCTCCTCTTTGAGGATTTTATTGTTCTGTGTCTGTTTACTAATTTAGTTACTTGGCTACGACTACTTTCTATTTTACTAAAGTCTCTTCCCTCTTCAATGTGATTCTGTGCCGTAGCCTTGAGGTGCAAGTTGTGTTAATAGGGCTCTCTGTCTGTACTTCCCACTTACGTCTCTGTTAAGTTCTACTGCTCTTTTCTCACCACGTTGAAGAGCAGAAGTCTGTCTCTGTTTCACCAGGAGAAAATGGCAGTGCTCTAGTTTCTGAGCTATATAATAAACCTAAAAACTGGAAGGTAGCTGAAATACAAATTTGCCTGATACTGTGACCAGATAGAGGGAATGGGTAACCAATAAAATAATTACCAGCCCTATTCCTGACGGGGCCATGCAGACAACACAAGCTGGTAAGGAGGCTGCCTCCCATTCTAAGGCAAGGCCTGGACTGGGAAGAAACTGAGGCATGGCCCGGTTTACGAGCCCTTCCTTGTGTCGTTTACTGGCCTGTAGTTAATTTCTCTGCCGTGAGTTTTACTGTTATTATGGTACCCTGCAAGAGTAAGATATCACCCCCAACCATTACAATAAAGCCAATTAGTGATCTTGTAGGAATGTGGTTCCCTAAGACCTAAGACAGGGCGGGAAGTATGAGACTCTCCCACCTGTCTATTTTAAGCCAAAATTAACATTTGTTAGGTCAAATTAGTATAAGCCAAATTAGCGTTAGTAACGTATGTAGACTAAGTTAGTTTAAGGCTAGTTTTATGTAAATAGCCCTTGTTAAAGCTACAGGCCAAAGTTAACTCAAGCTAGGCAAAGTCAGCACATTTGCCACATAACAGAGACTTAGAGATAAAACAAAAGAACTCACTAATTGACAGACTCAGCAAACAAAATGCAGAAACCCGTGGGTTTCTAAAAGGAAAATGCCTGGCTGGGACAACAGGATAAACAAACCTGAGGGGTCCAGAGAAAGATTATCTTAGCTGGGAGCTTTTATCTAAAGCAACAGGTAGTTTTTTTTTTTTTTTTCTTGAGAGGTTTTTCGCTATAGGGTGCGTGCGCTCACCAGACAGACAGAGAGAGACAGAGAGACAGAAACCGAGAAATCACCTCCCAGGGGGGATGGCCACACTGCAATCCCTTCTCCTCTGTTCTCCTCTCGGGATCTTGGGCACGCACGCACACGTGCCCGGCGTGAGTTTTAAGCCACTGGGTCCGGGACACGAACCGCGGTCGACTACATGGGAGTCCAGCGACATAGCCATTACACTGCTGGTCCCTAAAGCAACAGGTAGTTTTCAACTACAAAGATTTTCTCATCTATGTGCTGTTGACTATGAAAAACTGCTAATAAAACATCCTGTGTTGTCTCCTGAGCTACAAGATCATCTTCCTTTCCCATATAAGATCATAGACTCACCCTCTATTGTTGTAATGTATAGATAGTCCATATATTAACTGTGTCTTTATTTAACAACACAAGATTTCTATCTAGGTCTTTGTATTCAGCAAAGTTATCAAACTGGCCTGGGACTGAAACGATCAAACATCCTGCAAGCCCCCTCTTCAAAAGACCCTTACCAGTAATCAAGATCTAAGAAGAAGATACAACAGACAAACAGACTTCCTCATCCTAAAAACTGTGATTGATTTTAAACTAATCTGACAAGACAAAGAGCATGTTTTATAATTATTGTTTCCATGCTTTGTATACCCTGTTCCTTAGAGTGGGTTTTTTACTACCCCTCACCCCCTTTACTTCCTAAACCTCCCTCAATAAATACGCATGTCTTATTAACCATGGCGCAGCAACCTGGAGCTGGCTCTGGCTGTGGTCGGCTAGAACATGCTATGGAGCAATGAGGTGTCAGTCTAATTTCTGTTCCTGATCACCTGTGTCGCCTTCCTGTGTACGAGTCACCCACCACTGTCGAGGCTGGACCCCGGCATATTCCTCTTCTTACCACATTTATAAGCTAGAATTTATGCTTTTGAAAATACAATGTAACTTCCTTAACTAGCCAAAATAGAGAGCAAGGATTTGAAATACTTCTAAAAGCACATTCTTTTTTTTAATAATTATTTATTGAATTTTATTTATTCATTCATTTATTTTAAGTTGACCAGAGAGAAAGACATACACACACACACACAGAGAGAGAGAGAGAGAGAGAGAGAGAGAGAGAGAGAGAAGGAAAGTGAGAAAGCAAGCCACCACCTCCAGGACTGGAACCATGGTTGGCCATGTGGGAGTATCCAGCACCTTAACCACCATGCCACCTGCTGGTCCCGCACATTCTTTCTTTTCTAAAAATATTTTTAAGGAATTATTTTACTTAATTCTATTTATTTATTTATTTATTTATTTATTATTTTTAATTTGACCAGAGAGAGAGAGAGAAGGAAAGTCAGAAAACTAGCCACCAGGTCTGGGACTCGGACCATGGTTGACCATATGGGAGTCCAGTGCCTTAAACCACCATGCCACCTGCTGGTTCCAAGCATATTCTAAGGTCACTCTAGCACTGGACTTTTATGGATTAGTTTTTGAATAAAGGCGTCCTAAAAGTTTACTTTTATAAAGAGATTTTTAAAAATAATTATTTTATTTAATTTTAGCTATTTTATTTATTTATTTTAATTTGACCAGAGAGGGACAGAATGAGAGAGAGAGAAAAAAAGAGAAAGAGAGAGACAAAGTGAGAAAACAAGCCACCAGGTCTGGGGCTCGAACCACAGTTGGCTATGTGGGAGTCCAATGCCCTTAACCACCACACCACCTGCCGGTCTCAAAAGTAGAGATATTTATCTAATTTTCCATTGAGAGTAAATGCTACAGTTCAAATAATTATAGGAGACTTTTGTGAAGACTTTTTCTCAAGTAATAATAACACATAGATATTGTTGTCTATACTTACTTAAATTCCAAAGAAGATAAATAAATCATAAGTAGATTAAAAAATTCTTGTTCTTACCAGGCTGGTTTTTAGATTGTGTCTCATTTTCACCTTCTGTTGTATCTTTTCCAGTTGTATCAGTTAAGTGTCCTGTATTAGTCTCTATAAAAGTAAACAGATTTCAAAACATTTTTTATAAAAATATTTTCTAAAGTAAATATTAACATGTGTGTTATCATTACTAGCATTTTTCATTAAAGTAGAAGAATTATAACAAACTTTCCAGATTGCAATAACACAAAAACTTAAAACTAAGAGGGCTGTTACCAATCACATAAGCTGTACTGAAGCCCAGATATGGTTAGTGATTTTACCAAGACAACACATCAAGAAATGACAAAACTGATGCCACCTAATTCCTTAACTAATGCTTTTTCCATACCATATAAACTCCTATGCAAACTTAAATCATCCTAGTTTATGGCAATAATACAACTTTCTAGTGTACATTACAAACATATTCACACTGTATGGATATATCTAGTGAGGCTGAACATAATATTTTTTTCATAAGCTAAAGTGAAAACCATAGTCATCATAACTCACAGAATATTATCATAAAACAACTTCTTTGTCTCATTTAGGAATATTTTAATTTTATTATGTTATGTAACTACGAATAACATAGGCATCAGTGATGGAAAAGAATAACATATAACTCATTGAATGAGAAAAAGTTCCCTTTCAGGTTCTATTAGGAGGTAGACTTCATAGCTAAGGTGGGTAGGTGGGAAGGGAACAGGAAAATTTGAAGTAGTGCTAGCTCTTCCCATTTGAGTTTTTATGTGATTTGTACTTTTCATTGGATTTAGAACTAAGATCTTGGTGTAAGGACAGACAAACTAAAATGGAATCTATTAAAATAACTTTATATTGCAAATACGATCATTAGAATCAACTCTAGGGCCAGCAGGTGGCATGGTGGTTAAGGCACTGAACACTCCCACAAGTCTGGTCACAGTTTGAGTCCCGGGCCTGGTGGCTTGCTTTCTCACTTTCCTTCTCTTTGGGTATCTTTCTCTGGTCAAATGAAAATAAATGAATTAATAAATAAAATTAATTAAATAATTCTTTTAACAAACCAGTAACTCTGGGTGACCTACTGGGCTGAAAGGACCGTGTGTATGAAAGGTGGTTCCAGTAGAGCCTGTAACTGAAATTGGAAACCTGTAACGGTCCTGACACTTCAGAGTGGAGGTCTTGCATTGAGGAATTGGCTGAGCCCATGAATAAATAACCGGGGCAGCCTACATATACCACCAGTCCAATCTAAATAAAGCAAAGACACAATGAGGTATCACTACCCCCAAACACAGATGCATCTGATTGGGTAAAACAAGTCTCAGTAATTAAATAACATTTAGTGAAAGTAAGAAACGATAACAACGTAAAACTGGGGAATGTTCACGCATATTTCACCTCCCTAGTGCTTCTCCTATAGGTATTAAAAAAAAGACCGATACATTTAAGATCAGAGCAAATTAGATGGAATATATAAATAAATTTTAAAGGAATCAGTTATTTAAAATATTAAATTTGGGACCAGCAGACGGCGTAATGGTTATGTTGCTGGACTCTCATGCAGTTGATCGTGGTTTGAGTCCTGGACCCAGCAGCTTAAACTCATGATGGGCGTGTGTGTGTGCGCACGTGTCCAAGAGACTGAGAGGAGATTGGAGGAGAAGGGATTATGATGTGGCCATCCCCAGAGAAGTGATTTCTCACTTTCTGTCTCTCTGGTGAGCACATGCACCCTATAGCAAAAATCTCTCTTAAAAAAATTAAATTAAATGTTCCAGTCTCTAAACCTACTATATACTTCCTTTTACTTGTCTTCTAAAATTACTCTTAATACTGTTTTGTAGTTTGGTATGGAGAGACTTCTTTTATATATATTTAAAAATTAATAGACTTTTTTTAGAGCAATTTGGAATTCCAGAGAAACTGCACAGAAAGCATCGATAATTCTCATTTATCCCTCTGACACAGTTCCCTCTATTATATTTCATTAGATGGTATTCCTGTAACAACTGACAAAGTAAGAGTGATACTTTATTAATAATGCCCGTGGTTTACATTAAAGTCAACTCTTTGTGTTGTACAGTTCTTCAGGTTTTGATAAATGCATAATGTCATGTATCTACCCCTACATAATCATACAAAGTAGTTGTAGCCTGTTGAAAATTTCTCGTGCGACACACATTCATCCTCCTTTCACACTGAATCCCTGGAAATTTTGACTTTTTTACAATATGTGTAGTTTTGTCTTTCCCAGAGTATCATATATCTGAAATCATACATTCAGTAGCCTTTCAAACTTTTTTGGCAATACACATTTAAATTCCTGATATATTTTCTTATAGATTGATAGTCCATTTCCATTTTTTGCTGAATAATGTCTTGTTGTGTGAATGTACCAGTTTTCTTATGCATTCTTCTGTAGAAGAACATCTTGTTTTTTTTTTTTTCCTTCCAGTTTGTGGCATTATAAATAAAACAGGTATAAATATTATTTATAGGTTACTGCAGGTGCATAATTGAACTCAGTTGGGAAAATACCAGGTGTACAGTAGCTGGCAGTCTTGTGGTAAGATTTCCACAGCTTTGTTAACATGGTCAAACTGTCTTACCAAGTGGCTGTGCCATTTGCATTCTCACTAGCAATGGGAATTCCTGCTGCTCTACATCCGACAGCCTGTGTTGCTGCCAGTGTTTTGGATTAGTCATTTCCATGGGTATGCAAGTAAATTATTTTCATTTTACTTTGCAGTCCCTAACCTGATGACAAGCATCTTTTCATATGCTTCTTTGCTATCTTTATTTCCTCTTTGATGATATATATCTGTTTATATCTTTTTTCCCCAGAGGGCACGTGCACTCACTGGAGACACAGAGAGAGAAATAACAAAAGAGAGAAATAGAAAGTGAAGGCTTACTCCCCAGGGGAATGACCATGCCACATCTCTTTCTCCTCGATTCTCCTTTTAGGATTTTGGATACATACACATACATGTCCAGAGTGATTTTCAAGGAGCCAAGGTCTAGGACTCAAACTGCACAGTGGGCCATGTGGGATACGGCTGCCTTCACCACCACACCACTGGCAACCCCTTTATGCTTATTTTATTCATTGATTTATTTTTAAGTTTTGTTATAGGACATGTGCACTCATCAGAGACAGACACAGAAAGAAGGAAAGTGAGGAATTACTCCCCAGAAGGGATGGCCACACTGCAATCTTTCCCCCTTCATTCTCCTCTTGAGATTTTGGGCATGCACACACATGCACCTGGTATGTTTTCCAAGCAGCTGGGCCCAGGACTTGAATTGCGCAGTTGACCATGTGTGCTCCAGCTGCCTTAACCACCACACCATCTGCGGCCCCTGTTTTTAAACAGTGTTATTTCTCGTCTCCCTTGGTAAATGTACCACGTGACTTCAAGAAAAATGTGTATCCTGTTGTTAAGATGAAGTATTCTATAAGTGATAATTAATCCAGTTGCTAGATGGTGCTGTGTCGTTCACATGTTCTTACTGATTTCCCGTCACCTCAATGTGTCAGTTATTGATAGAGGGGTTTACAAAGTCAACCAATACAATAGTGAATTTATTGTGCCCAACAAATTTTTTCCCTATAGTTCTATTAGTTGTTGCTTCGTCTGTTTGGGCACACTGTTAAGACATACACATCGAGGATTACTGTGTCTTCATGCACATGTGCCTGGCATGCTCTTCGAGTGGCAGGGTGCAGGGACTTGAATCTCACAATTGGCCATGTGGGATCCAATTTCCCTAACAACCACACCACTGGCTGGCCCTAGACTATTGATGTTTAAAGTGATTTTTTTTTTTTTTTTTTGGAGAGGTTTTTGCTATAGGGCGCGTGCGCTCGCCAGAGAGACAGAGAGAGACAGAGAGACAGAAAGCAGGAAATCACCCCCCAGGGGGGATGGCCACGCTGCAATCCCTTCTCCTCCATTCTCCTCTCGGGATCTTGGGCACGCACGCACACGCGCCCGGCGTGAGTTTAAGCCGCCGGGTCCGGGACTCGAACCGCGGTCGACTACGTGGGAGTCCAGCGACATAGCCATTGCGCTAACTGCTGGTCCCTAAAGTGATTATTTTTATACAGTTTATGCAACACCTATCGACAGAACTATATTCTGAGATAAGTGTCATTTTGTTCATGTGAACCTCCAAAGAGTGTTTCTACACAAACCTAGATGGTATAGTCTACTGTTCTCCTATGCTATATGGTATAGCCCATGACTCCTGAGTTACAAACCTATACAACATGACACTGTGCTGACAGTAGGCAAACGTAATAGAATGTTAATGAAATGTGTAGCTAAACATAGATAAAGTACAGTAAAATATGGCATAAAAGATAAAAATGGTATAGAACTCTTTCCATGAATGGAGCTTGCAGGACTGGGATTTTCTCTGGGTGAGTGAGTGAGAGGTGAATGAATGTGCTGGTCTTGGACATTAGTGTACACTACACTGAAGACTTACAAATACTACACACTTAGTCTACACTAAATTTATTAAAAAATTATTTGTCCTTTCATAAAAAATTAACTTTAACTTACTAAAATTTTATCTTTATACATCTTTAACTTTTTCACTCTTTTTTTTTTTTTTTTTTTTTTTTTTTGCTTTAGGGCACTTGCGCTCACCAGACAGAGAGAGACAGAGACAGAAAGTGAGAAATCACCCCCCGGGAGGATGGCCATGCCACAATCCCTTCTCCTCTATTCTCCTCTCAGGATCTTGGGCACGCACACACATGTGCCCAGCATGAGTTTAAGCCACCAGGTCCAGGACTTGAACAGCGGTCAACTACATGGGAGTCCAGTGACATAGTCATTACGCTAACTGCTGGTCCCTAACTTTTTGACTCTTAAGGTAACTTAGCTTCAACGAACATATTATACAGCTATACAAAAATATTTTTTAATATCCTTTGCTTAAAGCTTTTTTATATTTTTAATTTTTAAAAACATTTTAAAGTTTGTTATTAAACACTATGGCAGAAACATACACATGAGCCTTAGACCTGCAGTGGGATGAAGATTCTCAATATTATTATCTTCCACCTCCACATTTTGTTTCACTGAAAAGTCTCCAGGGCAACAATACACACAGAGTTATCATCTCCTGTAATAACAATGCCTCTTCTTTTTTTTTAAATTTTATTTTATTTTATTTATTATCATAAATTTCTTATATTACATTTAATAACATATATCTTTACAGTGTATTACATTTCTTTTTCCAGCATGATTACCATGCATATCAGTCAAGACAAAGACATTAAAATCTGCATCATCATCAAATAGTTTTCATCATTTTTTCAGATTATTATTATTATTTATTCTCTTTATTTTTTAAAACATTCAATAACTATGTATCATTTGGCTTGTAAAGGGAATTTACCCAACATGAACTACTTCTCAGATTTCTCTGGTTCAGAACACTATACATGTTATAATCAACAGGTAATAAACCATTTCTCTGTCCCACTAATGTCATGCCTCTCTATTTGTTCTCCTGCTATCCTTCTCTATACTCTTCCATTTCCCCCCCAATCCAAACTGTCTTCAGCATCCATAACTATTTTCACTGCTTTTATGCCCTCCAGTATTTTGATCTCTACCATAAAGTGCAGACACTCAGTATATATTAAGTGGATACATACAATGTATTTCTTTCATATCCTGGCTTGCTTCACTCAGGAATAGATCCTCCATATTCAACCACTACCGATCAAATGCCAGGGTCCTGTTGCTTTTTATGGCTGAGTAGTATTCCATAGTGTATATGTGCCACACTTTTTCCATCCATTTATCTGATTGTGGACACTAGGGTTGGTTCCATGTCTTAATGATCATGAATAATACTGCAATAAATATTGATGTGCAAGGTCTTTTCCAACTGAGCATTCTCCTGTGCTTTGGGTACCCAGATACCCAGAAGTTGGACCATAAACATAATACACCATATTAACAGAAAGAAAGATTAAAAACCACATGATTATTTCAAATGATGCAAAGAAAGCATTCAACAATATACAACATCCCTTCATGATTAAGACTTTTAGTAATATTGGCATAGAAGGGTCATTTCTCAACACAATAAATGTCACATATGAAAAGCCTATAGCTAACATTATACTGAATGGTGAAAAGCTAAAAGCTTTTCCACTAAAAATTAGTCCTAAACAAGGCTGCTCACTTTCTTCACTGCTTTTTAATATAGTGCTGGAAGGCTTAGCCAATGCAATCAGGAAAGAAAATAATACAAAAGGCATTCAAATAAGCAAAGAAGAGTTGAAAATATTTATTTTCAAATGACATGATGGTATACTTAGAAGACCCAAAGGTTTTCATAAAAAATTCTCAAAGTAATAAATGAATACAGTAAAGTGGCAAGATACAAAATCTATTGATTTTGTATCCAAAAATCTATAGAATTTCTATATACTAACTACAAGTTGAACGAAGTAGAGGGTACTCAAGTGGCTTACCTGAAAAAAAAAATGTCTAACCCAATTTAAAGATGGGAAAATGAGCTGAACAAAAGTCTCTCTAAGGAAGACATATGAAGAGCCAAAAAGCATATGAGGAAATGCTCAACTTCCATCCTCATAATTGAGAAGCAGATTAAAACCACAATGAGATACCACCTGACCCCTGTCCAAATGGCAAAGGTTAAAAATATAGAAAGTGGTAAGTATTGGCAGGGATGTGTTGAAAGGGGAACTCTCTTACACTGTTGGTGGGCATGTAAACTGGTTCAGTCACTGTGAAAAACAATACGGAGGTTCCTCAAAGATACACATATATAACTATCATTGATAGTTTATGGTCTTGCATTTGTTGAATCACCCTTACATCCCTGGAATAAAGCCTATCTAATCGTGATGAATAATCTTTTTTTTTTTTTTTTTTTTTTTTTTGGAGAGGTTTTTGCTATAGGGCACGTGTGCTTGCCAGAAACACAGAGAGAAACAGAGAGACAGAAAGCGAGAAATCATCCCCCAGGGGGGATGGCCATGCTGCAATCCCTTCTCCTTCCATTTTGCTCTCGGGATCTTGGGCACACACACACAAATGCCCGGCGTGAGTTTAAGCCACTAGGCCCGGGACTCGAACTGCAGTCAACTACATGGGAGTACAGCGACATAACCATTACGCCAACTACTGGTTCCTGGATAATCTTTTTTATTTGTCGTTAGATATGATTTGCAAGTATCTTGTTGAGAATTTTTGCACCTATATTCCTCAGAGATATTGGTCTGTAGTTTTCCTTTTTTTCTCATGTCCTTATCTGTTGTTGGAATGAGGATGATGGAGGCTTCATTAAATGAATTTGGGAGGTTTCCTTCCTTTTGGAATTTTACGAATAATTTGAGTAGAATGGGGGTTAATTCTTCTTTATAAGTTTTGTAGAATTCAAAAGTGAAGCCATCAGGACCTGGGCTTTTTTTTGTCCAGAGATTAGTTATTTGCCACCTTTCTATCTTTTTCTCTTTAAATTTATTTATTCTTTACATTAATTCACTATACATCATTACAGCATACAAACTACACTGTGTATTGGCTCAATCAAGCACATCAACATACCTGTTTTCAGCAAATAATTTTCCAATTCTTGTGTCTTGTATACTTTGTTTTTTGTTTTGCCATCCTTGATTTCCTGTCCCTCACCCTCTGCCATGTCCCATCCTCCTCCCACATTGTCTCTGGTATCCATGGTTGCTTTCTATGCATCCCCCTCCCCCATTTAATTGATTTGCTAATGAACTTAATTAGTCTAAATATATCCAATAGCTAGCACAGCTGATATATACCTATACATGAACCCAAGTCTGACTTTAGGCATAAACCTCAGTGAGTAGAATGAACATATTATAAAGTAGTACCCAGCTGGGGCTATATAGCTTACTGCAGTCATCAAATATGCATTTTTTAAAAATTTTGATACTAACAGTTTTACCGTTTTTTTTTTTCCTGCAACTTTTTTTTTAAAATTACTTAACATTCATTCCCTGAGCATCATCACAACATACTAAATGTGGTTTCCCATCTAGAATAAACTGCATAGTGGCTTAATCATGCATGTTATCATCAATAATATTCCATTTCTACTTTCATACATATGTATGCATATATATGTTTTTTACCCCATATTTGACCCTCTGCCCTTTCCCACTGTCTTATTACACTATCTCTGCTATATACAGTTGTCTTCCATTCTTTTTTCCCCAACATTTTGTTGATCACACAATATCATAAGTAATCTAACTACTTTCAATAGCAAGTTCAGCAGGTAATTTCAAGAAGAGCAGTTTTGAACTGGTAATGATATTTCCTTGAAACTTAAAGCCTAGAAACAGGTTAGTATTCTGTTCAAATAGTAGGTACATGCACCTATCAACAGCTCAAGACAGGACAAAAATCCTTTAAAACTGGAAAACAAAGCTTAGGAGAAAAGCAGCAATATTTTAGTCAAGTCACAGAATGTTGTTTCATTGGATCAGTCTCATGTACTTAATCTTTCTTCTGTTAAGGTTCGATCTTCCAGATTGAATTCTGGGATATAATATTCAACTCCAGACTTTGTCCCTACAATTAAGTTGCCCATTTTCTTAGTTTTTGAACTCTTATTTCTGTGTGTCTGCATTTAATTTTACTCACATAGCACTCCCTTAAGAACTTCTTGGAGATCTGGTCTGGTGCTGGTTAATTCTTTCAGGTTTTGTTTATCTGGGAATGTTCGTGTCTTTTCTTCCCAAATGAACGATAATCTTGCTGGGTACAGTATTCTCGGTTGAAATTGCTTTTCCCTTAACACATTGAATATGTTTTCCCATTCTTTCCTCGCTCGCATTGTTTCTGATGAGAGATCTGCTGTTAGTCTGATGGGATACCCCTTGTAGGTAACTTGCCGTTTTTCTCTTGCCAATCTCAGTATCTTGTCTTTGTCTGTTGTTTTGGTCAGTCTGGCTATAATGTGTCTTGGAGAAGATCTTCTTGGGTTGATTCTATTTGGGGTCCTCTGTATTTCTTGGGACTGAATCTTTGAGTGCCTCTCTAGGTTTGGAAAGTTTTCTTGCAGGATCTCATGGAATAGATTATCAATGCCCTTATGAGTCTCTTTGCCTTCTGGGATGCCTATTATCCGGATGTTTGGACATTTGATGGTATCTAGTATTTCTCGTATATTAGTCTCAAATTTTTATGCCATCTTGTTGGTCTTCGTGGTGGATTTTTCTAGGCTAGCAATTTTCTCTTCTATGTCTGAGATTCTATTTTCTGTACGATCTAGTCTGCTTTTAATACTTTCAAGGGAGATTTTGACTTCCTGTATTATAGCTTTCATTTCTAACAGTTCCATCTGATTCTTTTTTAAAGTGTGAAATTCCTCTTTTAGATCTTGCATGAATTTCCTCACCTCCTGGAACTCGACAACTTCTTTCTCCTTCCTCTTCAGCAGTTCATTGTCTCTCTTCTCTTCCATCTCTGTTAGTTTTGCCATGATGAATGTTCTGAATTCCTTATCAGACATTTCCATGAATTCCCTTGAACTGTGTATGGATGAAGATGAGTTATTCTTTTCCCTTGGAGGAGAGGTATTTTCCTGCTTTCCCATATTTCTTGTGGTCCTGCAGTGATTTCTAGTCATCTGGTTAATGGTCAGTTTCTTCCCAAACTTGGAAGTTCAATCTGAGCCTTGAGGAGTGTGCAGAAAAGGAAACAGAAAGAGAGAAACAACAGCAACAACAGCAAAAGAAACCAAGAAACAGAAAAAGAGAAGGAAAAAAACGAAGATAAAACTTCTCAATACAACTTAAAATATAAATATTTTTTTTTAAATTTCAGTAAAAAAACCAAAAATTGGAAAACCGCATGGCGCGTTGTGCACCGTGCGAAATTCTAAAAAGCAAGAATTAAAAAAAAGAGAGGAGACGGAGACTGAGACAGAGGTAGAGACAGACAGGTACAGAGTTAGGAAGCCTGGAAGGGATCTTCCTACCACGCGAGTTTTGTGTGCCAGAGGCCAAATTATCAGTGGGAAGTCTTGATTTCTGTTCCCCCAAAATGGCTAGTTTGCAGACTCCATGAGGCTTGTGTCTTCAAGGCCTCTTCCCTGTGCCTCTCCTCTCTATCTTTTTCTTATGCACACCAATTGCTCTGGATTCCCCTCCTATGAATTCTTTTGCAGTGTCCCATAGATTATGGAAACTTGTGTACTCATTATCATTTGTTTCCATAATTTTTTTCAGATTTCATTTCTTCAGTAGTTGAGAAGTCATTCAGAAGTAGGTTGTTAAGTTCCCATGTGTTTGTGTATATTTGAGGATTTTTCCTGAATTTAATATCAAGTTTAATTCCATCATGGTCAGAGAAGATGCTGGATATAGTTTCTATGCCTATGAATCTCTGTAAAGACTTGATTTACAGGCTTATCCTATCATACGGTCAATCTTTGTAAAGGTTCCATACTGGGGTGAGAAAAATGTATGTCTTGTGGTCTTAGGGTGGAAAGTTCTATAGATGTCTGTCAAGTCCATCTGATTTATGGTATCATTTTAGTCTTGTATCTCTCTTATTTCTTGTCTAGAAGATTTGTCTAAAGGAAATCATGGGTTGTTGAGATCCCAACAATTATAGTGTTGCAACCTCTCTCCTTTTAGCTCTAGCAAACTTTTCCTTCACTTGTTTACATGCTCCTGAGTTAGGTGTAGAGGTATTTATAAGCGTTATGTCTTCTTGATGAATTTACTACTATATAATGTCCTCTTTGTCTCTTCTTATAGTTTTTGTCTTAAAGCCTATTTTGTCAGAAATCAGTATCACGACTCCAACCTTTTTTCGATTTCTGTTTGCATGGAGTACCTTTCTCCAGCCTGTCACTTTTAGTCAATGTATGTCTTTATTCACAAGGTGCATTTCTTGTAGGTAACAGAGGGTTTCTGTTTTGTTTTGTTTTTTTTATTTTTTCCTTTTTTAAATCCATTCAGCCACTTGTGTCTCTTGATCTGAAAATTTAATCCATTAATGTACAATGATATTTTCAATATTTCTGGGCATGTTCCTATCATTAGGTGAGCCATTTTCTTGGTTGTTTTTAGTTCTTTTATATCTGTATGTCTCACATTAATTTTTCTGGTTTAGCACTCCTTTCAGTACTTCTTGAAGAGGTGGTATGGACTTGGTAAATTCTTTTAGGTTTTATTTTATCTCAGAACATTTTTTATCTTTTTTCCCCATATGAAGGATAATCTTACAGGGTATAGTAATCTTGGTTGAAATTGTTTTTCATTTAACACTTTGAATGTATTTTCCCATTCTTTATTTGCTTGTATTATTTACAATGAGAGGTCTGAAGTTAGCCTGATGGAATAACCTTTGTAAGTAACCTGACATTTCTCTCTTGCCAATTTTAGTGTCTTGTCTTTGTGTGTGGTTTTGTCCAATCTGGCTATGATGGACCTTGGAGAGGATCTTTTGGGCTTGATTCTATTTGGGGTCATTTGTATTTCTTGGGTCTGGATATTTGAATGCCTCTCTAGGTTTGGAAAGTTTTCTTCCAGAATTTCATAGAATAGATTTTCAATGCCCTTATTATTTTTTTCACCTTCAGGGATACTGATTATCTGGATGTTTGGGCGCTTCATGGTATCTAGTATTTCTTATATATTGTAATTTTTCTTGGTTGTTTTCTCAGTCTTCTTGATAATTTTTCTAGGTCAGAGGTTGTATCTTCCATACTAGAGATTTGCTCTTCTGCATGATCTAATCTGCTTTTAATACTTTTAAGGGAGGTTTTATTCACAGTCTTTATTTCTAACAATTCCATTTGATTCTTTTTTATGGTGTCTATTTCTTCTTTCAAATCATGAAAGCACTTCCTCATCTCCTGGAATTTATGATCTCTTTTCTTTTGCATCTCATTTAGTTTTGTCACTGTAAATATTCTGAATTGTTTATCTGAGATTTCCAAATGTTCCATTGTGTTGTCTGTGGATGATGACGAATTGATGTTTTCCCTTGGAGGAGAGATATTTTGTTGGTTTGCCATATTTATTTTTCTTTTCTTTTTTCTCTTTTCTTTTCTTTTCTTTTCCTTTCCTTTTTCTTTTCTTTTCTTTTCTTTTCTTTTCTTTTCTTTCCTTTCCTTTCCTTTCCTTTCCTTTCCTTTCCTTTCCTTTCCTTTCCTTTCTTTTCCTTTTCTTTCCTCTTTCCTTTCCTTTCCTTTCCTTTCCTTTCCTTTCCTTTTCCTTTTCTTTTCTTTTCTTTTCTTTTCTTTTCTTTTCTTTTCTTCTTTTCTTTTCTTTCTTTTTTCCTTTGGGAGAGGTTTTTGTTATAGGGTGTGTGCACTCACCAGAAAGACAGAGAGACAGAGACAAAAAGTGAGAAATCACCCCCCAGGGGGCACGGCCATGCCCAATCCCTTCTCCTCCATTCGTTCTCCTCTTGGCATCTTGGGCATGCATGCACATGCAATGCAACAGCATGAGTTTAAGCCACCAGGTCTGGGACTAGAACTGCGGTCCAATATGTAGCAGTCCAGCGACATAGCCATTACACCAACTGCTGGTCCCAAGTTTACCATATTTCTTGTGTCTCTGAGATGGTTTCTAGTCATCTAGTCATCAATTGTCCAGCAACATAACCATTACACCATCTGTGGGTCCCGAGGTATCATTTTTAAATACCAAGAAAGGAAAGATTTTATAACATAGTAATAGTCAATACAGGAGCCTGTGTAGGGTAAGTGGTAGGAAACCCCTGCAATTTCTCTGGAAACATCTTTGACATTACCAATCATGAGCTGTAAAAAAAAAAAAAAAGTTTATTTTTTTAAAGAATTATTTATTTAATTTTATTTATTCATTCATTTATTTTAATTTGACCAGAGAGAGACAGAGAAAGAGAGAGAGACAGAGACAGAGAGGGAAAGTGAGAAAACAAGCCACTAGTTCCAGGACTCGAACTGCGGTCAGCCATGTGGAAGTGTCCAGCACCTTAGCCACCATGCCACCTGCTGGTCCCGTTTCATGTTCTTTTATTTATTTATTTAGGAGAGATTTTTGGTATAGGGTGTGTGCGCTAGCCAGAAAGACAGAGAGACAGAAAGCAAGAAATCACCCCCCGGGGGGGTGATTTATAAACTCCTTCCTAGATTCTTCGAGTTAATACTGAGCATTCAAAGGCAGGCGGGTGTAGGTGATTGGCAATATCCCTGCTGTTCTACCTCCTTGATGCTCACCAGCAACCTGCACTGTTTTCACTGGTCTTAGATAATTCTAAGATAATTCTCCCTGTTTTTAGAGAACAGGTGTACCTGAGACTGATCTGCTGAGCTTTAATTCAGAAACATATCACACCATGTACTTTAGAAAAAGCTGAAATCTTAGAATCAGAGGCATGTGACAGGGGATAAACCAGTCTATTTCTCTGAGCAGGACTGGATGGGACAGGCAGGGAGGGACACTAGGTTGTCTCAAAATCCCAAGCAATACACCTAAGAGTTACAAGGAGAGTGAAGAAGGGGATGAACCATGGTCTCTGCTGCACAGCCTTCCAGCCACCAGTGACCTGCCATATGGCAAATTCCTTCACTGGGACAAGTCCCTGACTTGAACTGTGGCTGGCCGCATGGGAATCCAGTATCTTAACCACTACATCACCTGCTGGTTTCCAATATATCCTTTTGTTATTAATTCATAGTTCAATTTTTATTGATATGTGACTTGGTACAGTTGTAACAATTTTAAAGTCATTGAAACTTATTTATATACCAGAATAATTCCTATATTTGTGGTTATTATTGTACAACTGAAAAGAATGTTACTTCTGTAATTGCTGGTCACATTCTATAAATGTCAATGAGGTAAAGTTAAGTTATATGTTTGTCTACTACCTCTATTGGGTGGTTGGAAAAATTATGATGTGTTTTTCTGCTTTTCTACGCAAAAATGTGTCATGACTTTTCCAACAGCCCAATAACTGCTTAATGATATTCTATATGTCAGTGTTCTTTCAGTTATTTAGAGCTGATTGTTGAAGTATTTAATTGCAATTACATATTTCTCTATGTCTCTTTTCAGTTCTATTAATTTTCATTTTGTTCATGTGTTTTGAAATTGTTATTACCTGAACTCATATGCAGAATTTAGAAATACATTCCTTTGAGAAACTGACTCTCTTACCACACATACACACAAATTCTCTAGTCCTATGTAAACTAGTATTAATATTATTTCACCTGATATTAATATAGCCACTCCAGCTTTCTTTGGATTACTGTTAGTATAATATGCTACTTTAAGTCTTTTTAGCTATCTTTGTAATTATGTCCAAGTGTACTTCTTTTAGAGCACAGTATTTGTCTTACTTTTTAACCAGATTGTCAATTTGTACATTTTAATTAGGTTTTTAGATCATTTTCATTTAATGTTATTATCCACATGATTGGGATTAAAGATACTATGTTGCTATCACTTTTCTATTTGTTCCATCTGCTTTTTAACTTTTTCCTATGACAGCCTTCTTTTATATTAATTGACTTTTTATTAGAATTATTTGAATTAACTTCATTTATTATTATTATTATTTTTAAATTTGACTAGAGAGAGAGAGAGAGAGAGAGAATGAGAAAGCATGATGCCAGATCTGCAACTCAAACCATGGTCGGCCATGGTGGGAGTAAAGCACCTTTAATCATCATGCCACCTGCCAGCCCCATTAATTGACTTTTTAATAATTACATTTTATCTGTGTTAATGGCTTATTAACTATAACTTTTTGTTTTAATTTTTAAGATGTAATTTAGGATTTATAATATATTTCAGTTATGTAGCAAGTCCTTCTCCAGCTATTTCCATATTTCCTCACTCACCAAACTACTTCACTTACACCACCCCATAGTGCTTAATTTCTGCCTTCTTCTATTATCTGTTGTTCTATTTTTGTCAGACATTTTAATACTATCTATGCTATAAATACATTATTATTTTTAACTGAAAGTCAATTATCTTTTAAAGAGACTTAAAAATGAGGTGAAAAGTCTATAAACAAAAGTCCTTTATATAACAAACAGTAATCTCACCTATTTATGGCCTTTCTGTGGTTTCAGTTACTTGAGGTCAATCTTGGTACAAAAGTAGGTGAGTACAACACAATAAGGAATTTTGAGAGCAAGGGATCACATTCACATAAATTTTATTATATTTATATATTCTATCATTTTTATTAGTTACTATTGCTAATCTTTTATTGTTCCTAATTTATAAATTAATTTTTTTTGGAGAGGTTTTTGCTATAGGGTGTGTGCGCTTGTCAGACAGAGAAAGACAGAGAGACAGAAAGCGAGAAATCAACCCCCGGGGGGATGGCCACACCGCAATCCCTTATCCTCCATTCTCCTCTCAGGATCTTGGGCACGCACGCACATGTGCCCGGCGTGAGTTTTAAGCCACCGGGTTCGGGACGTGAACCGCGGTTGACTACATGGGAGTCCAGCGACATAGCCATTACGCTAACTGTTGGTCCCTATAAATTAAATTTTAAAATAGGTGTGTATGGGGACCAGCAGTTGGCATAATGGCTATGTAGCTGGACTCACACGTAATCAACTGTGATCAAGTCCCGAACCCAGTGTCTTAAACTCACAATGGGCGTGTGTACGTGCGTGCACCCAGGACTGAGGGGAGAACGGAGGAGAAGGGATTGTGGCGTAGCCATTCCCCCTGGAGGGGGTAATTTCTGGCTTTCTGTCTCTCTGTCTCTCTCTGTCTTTCTCTGTCTTTCTCACAAGCACACAAGACCTATAGCAAAAAACTCTAAAAAAAATAGGTGTGTATGTACAGGAAAAAACAGTATAAATAGGGCTCAGAACTACTGTGGTTTCAGGCATGTTAGGGGGGTCTTAGACTATACTCCTTGTAAATGAGGGGGAACTAGTGTCTTGATCATTGTTCCTTTCATAGGACCACTTTTCATTCTAGTATCAGTTTTTCTCTGCCTTAATAACAAGTTTTAAACTTTTTTGATGGGCAATTTTGTGACTCTGCAGTCTCTGTTTTTGTTGGTCAGAGGAAAAAGTCTTTATTTTGAAAGCTATATTTATGTGGTAGCTTTGTTTTAAAGATTTTGCTCTGTTTTTCCTATGCTACATAATTATGACAAGAAATACATTGTAACTAGTATTTTGATCATCTGTGAATACTTTTAACTTTTAATACTTTCTCTTTGACACTAGTTTTCAGCAATTCCATGATGTGAGTTAGTGTGATTTTGTCTGCATGTTTCTGCTGAGGGTTCATTATGCTTTGTAGCTTTGTATATTTATAGTTTTAATCAGCTTTGGAGAAAATTGTCATTATTTCCTCATTTACAAGTGTCTCAGCTTAATACTGTTCACAGGGAACTGAGTCGCAACATATTATTTTAATTTTTTTTCTGTTGCACTGCATTTCATTTGGGATAGTTTCTATTACTATGTGTTTCAATTCATTGCATTTTCTATCTGCAGTATATAATCTATTATCTATTAATCTCACCCACCATTTTTTTAAATTTCAGATATTGTGGGATTTTTTTTTCCTTTGTAGAAGTTTTACTTAGTATTTTAACTGTCTCCCTTTTCCTTATTCAATATGTTCCTGGAATTCTCTCACACATACAGAGCATATTTATAGTGGTTGCTTTAAGATCCTTGTCTACATCTACAGTTGATCCCTGTCAAATTTTTATGTTTATTTGCATGCCTGGTCAGTTGTCAGATGATAGATATTATATAATGTTTGCTGCTGTGTGCTGTACTTTGTTGTAGTTATTCAATGAGCTGGAAATTGTTCTGACAGGCAGATAACATAGTTGCTACTAAGAGATTTGTGTTTAAGTTCTGTCATGGAGGACCCAGAGGAATCTTTACGGCTAATGTAGCTCCATGTAAAACAGCACTACAGTATGTACCACACACTGAGATTTTGATCAGTGCTGGACTGCGTCTATGATGGTGTCTCACAGGATTATAATGGTGCTCATAAGTTCGTATTGCCTAGTGTCAGCATAGTCTTTGTAATGTCACAGCAAAAATGCATTTATCATGAATTTGTGGTGATAAATAGGTAAAAACAATAGGTAAACCTATCGTGATGCCAGATATGTAGAATTATAGCACATACAGTTACATACAGTACATAATACTTGATAATATTGATAAATGACTATGTCATAGCTTTATGCATTTACTATATGATACTTTTTATATTATTTTAGTGTTCTCCTTACTTATGCAAATTTTTACCACAAAACTCTATACTACACTACACTACATTATGCTGGCAGCAGCCTCATACACTTCATGCTTACTGCAGCGCTCGATAACATCATTTCTTCAGTGCTGAACTTAATCTCATGGTGTTTTGTTCATCACAGTCCTTTCAGTGGGACAACATGTGGAGGTGGAAGACAGTGAGATGGATGGTCCTGACTGTGTAGAACTGCTAATGTTTATTCTTTTTTCCCATTAAGTTTATTTTATTCTTCTGAGGAAGAAAGAGAGAGACAAGCACCCCTCCAAAAGGGTCTTAATGCGACAATCCAAACCCAGTTACAACTAGCCCCCGAGATGTATACCTCTGTCTCAGTTTTTAACAAAATTTCTAAACATTGAATTAAAATTATAAATAGTTTTAAATAGAAAAAAAGGCAAAGACAGGGTGAGAAAAAGCAAGAGGAGAATAAGCTCTCCTTATAATTGCGTAGACTATACTCAGGAGGGCTCAGCCTTTATGACCTAATCACCTCTTGAAGGTCCCTCTTCCTAATACTGTCACAAAGGCAATCAAATTTGAGCATGAGTTTTAGAGGGGACACTTAAACCATATCATTCCACCTCTGGCTAACAAAAACTTATGTTTGTCTCACATACAAAATACATTTATTCCATCTCAGTAGCCCCAAATCTTCTCTTAACCCAGGGTCAGCTCAAAATTCTTTTTCTTTGTGTGTATTTTACAGATATTTTCAGGTGAGCAATATATAACAGCCTAAAGTTAAAACAATCTCTTAAGATGATACCAATAAAACCTCAATCACACCCAAAAAGTATACACCTGTGAAGCTCCATGTGTTCCCTTACACTATGGACATCACAAATCACGTATTTATGTATCACGTGCCAACTAACAGATTCTTATTTGTTTTTCCACGTTTGCCTTTTGCATACTATAAAGAGTGAAGCTACAAACCAAAATTACAAACATACTGCCTTGAATACTGGCTTTACATTTGCCAATGTATGTACCTTTATGGAAGACCTTCATTTCTTCATATAGTTGAAATTACTGTCTAGCACCCTCTTCATTTTAATCTGATAGACTCCCTTTTTTTGCATTCCTTTGGTCTTTTTTTTTTTAAGTTTTCTTTTATTTCTTTGTTTTATGAGAGAAAGGTACCCAAGGGTCTTGCCATGCCATAATCCTCCCCCAGCTTCTTAGACAGACAGTACCTCAGGGGCATATGGGTGCACCTGGAGTGTTTAGGTCAACCCACGATCCGAACCTGGGACTCCCAGATGGCTCCAGTCTAAGTCTAACTGCAGCAACATGGCTGGGCCCCCTTTTTGCATTTCTTATAAGGAAGGCCTATGGTAATGCCTGGAATGGAATCATATAATAATGACTACTGTCAGGAGTTCTCCCATTATTTGCAGACTGGCTTTTTTTCCTGGAGTCTACCTCTAATACTTCCACAAAATTTCTTACTATTTCAAAGATGGCATTTCCTTACTAGGGCATTCCCTTAGTGGCTATAAACCTTTCTGATTGCTTTCCATGGCTCCAACAAAGTTGGTTCTGATGAATTCTGCTTGTACGTTTCAATGTTTCTGTCAGATAATGAGTTTGGAAGCCCTTTATCATGCATTTTGCAGATGTTTGCCTTTTGACTTTAGGTAGTAGTTTGAAGGCTGCCACAGAACGCTTCAGTTTATATTGTATTGGAAAGCACTTGGTCACTTGGCCATGCCCTCACTCCATTTGTTATTCCATCTTATTATATGATATTATTTTCTCAATAAGTTGATCATATAGCATATAGTTCATGTTATAAAACTTCTCAATCCAGACAAAAGTATATATATTTTGGTTTCATAAGCAAATGAAGAGAAAGATGCCAAGAATTACATAATTAATACTGTTTGGTAGAGTATAAAGCACACAATAATAAATATCAATTAATAAATAAGTTGATTAATTAGAATAAAATTGTCATTAAGTTGAGAAAGACTAGTCCTTGTTTAAATTTTTTCTTAAACAACAGAATTATACAGGTGAAACACTTTAATTATTGAACTGTGCTCTATGTGTCCAAAACTTAAAACTACACTTACTAACCACTTTTTCTAAATCTGATTGAGATATTAAGTAACCAATTGATAGATGTGATGCTGGAAGATTTTCTGCTGTATCCGGAAGTTCTGAGACTGTTTCCTTTTTAGCTAGAATAATAATAGATTGACAGATTAGTTGACTTAAAACTAATATTGGGTCATCAGACAAGTCATGATGCATTTTTGCATAGAAAAATACATCATTACTTTTCCAGCAACCTAATATTCTGTTTGAGGCAAAATTACAGTATACAAAACTAATTAGAGATATTTAATTAATTAATTAATTTATTTTTAAAATTTCATTTTATTTTATACAATCACATTATTTAGCCTACAATGTGAATATTTTAACATCTGAACATTTCTCTCTAGTCCAGTTGACTAAACTATAAAATATCTTTAACAGAAATTGGCACATTTCTTTGTCTCATTAATGCTTTTCCTCCCCATTTTTCTTCTAATTGTGCTTCCTCAAACCCTATTCTTTCACACACACTATATCTGTAATTAGAGATATTTTATAATCATTTAGTTTACAATTTAACATATTAAATGTTAAACTGAATACAAATATGTTCAATAATTTATTTATATTTATTTATTTATTTATTCATTCATTCATTTATTAATTTATTTTTATATACATTCAATGACATTGTTTAGCTTATGAAGTGAACATTTCTCCCCATTCCAGTTGATCAAAGTATCTTCAACAGATTACACAACACCTCCCCGTCCTGTCAATGCTCTGTCTCTGTATCCCTCCTCCAAATGTCCTTCCCTAGGCCCCTTTCCTCCACACTCATCACCTCTGACATTCACACCCATGTCTTGTGTTTGTATATCTTTTAGTCAATCAGTTTTGGTCGTAGAGTGCAGATACTCGGTATATATTAAGTGGGGACATACAGTGTCTCTCCTTCATAGCCTGGCTTGTTTCACTCAGTAGTAAATCTTCCATCTTCTGTCAAAAGCCAGGGTTTTGTTGGTTTTTATGGCTAAATAGTATTCCATAGAGTATATGTGCCACAGTTTTTCAATCCATTCATCCATACGGGGGCATTTGGGTTGGTTCCATGTCTTAGCAATCGTGAATAGTGCTGCAATAAACATTGATGTGCAAGCACTTTTCCAATGAAGAATTCTTCTGTCCTTTGGGTAGATACTGAGGAGTGGGATTGCTGGATCATATGGTAGATCTATTTGTAGATTGTTGAGGAATCTCCAGATTGTTCTCCACAGTGGCTGGACCAATTTACATTCCTACCAGCAGTGTAAAAGAGTTCCCCTTTTACCACACCCCCGTCAACACTTTTCATTGTTTGTTTTTTTTTAATAATAGACATTCTAACTGGGGTTAGGTGGTACCTCATTGTTGTTTTGATCTGCATTTCCCTTACGATGAGGGATGTTGAACATTTTTTCATATGCCTTTTAGCTATTCGTATGTCATCTTTAGAGAGTGTTTTTTTCAACTCCTTCTCCCATCTTTTAATAGGGTTGATCTTCTTTTTTTCCAAACAGCTTCTTTAGTTCCTTGTGTATTCTGGTTATCAGTCCCTTATCTGATGCATAATTTACAAAAATATTTTCCCATTCTGAGGGCTGTCGATTCACACTAATTACTGTGTCTTTTGTCATGCAGAAACTTCTTAGTCTGATGTAATCCCACTTGTCTATTTTGGGGATGATCAACTGTGCTTTGAGGGTCTTATTATTTAAGAAGTCTTTCCCTACACTGAGGTCTCCCAGAGTTTCCCCAGTGTTTTCCAGGAGCAGCTTTATAGTTTGAGGTCTTAGATTTAGATCCTTGATCCACCTTGACTTGATTTTTGTCAAAGGTGAGAGGTAGGGGTTCAGATTCATCTTTCTGCAGGTGGAAATCCAGTTTTTCCAGCACCATTTGCTGAAGAGGTTTTCCTTTTCCCACTGAATTGACTGGTACCCCTTGTTAAAAATCAGTTGACTGTATGTTTGGGAATTTATTTCTGGGGACTCTATTCTGTTCCATTGGTCCGCATGTCTGTTCCTGTTCCAGTACCATGCTGTTTTGATTACCACAGCTTTGTAGTATATTTTTGGGTCAGGGAGTGAGATGCTGCCCACTCCACTCTTCTTGTATAGAATTGCTTTGGCAATACGGGGTCTTTTATAATTCCAGATGAATTTTATGATTGTCTTTTCTAGATCTGTGAAGAATGTGTCTGGTACTTTGATAGACATTGCATTAAATATGTAGATTAATTTGGGTAGAATTGCCATTTTGATTTATTAATTCTTCCAATCCATGAACATGGGATGTCCTTCCATTTTTTTATGTCATTTTCAATTTCTTTTTTTAGCTTCTCATAGTTTTCCTTGTGGAGGTCTTTAACTTCTTTGGTTAGATTTATTCCTAAATATCGTATACTTTTGGTATCTATGGTAGATGGAATAACTTTTTTCAGTTCTATCTCAGTCTGCCTGTTATTCATATATAGAAATGCTATCGATTTCTGTATATTGATTTTATATCCTGCAACTTTACTGTAATCATGCATTACTTCCAGTAATTTTTCCATGGAGACCATTGGGTCTTCTATGTATACAATCATGTCGTCTACGAATAGAGAGAGTTTCACCTCTTCTTTTCCTATTCGAATGCCCTTTATTTTTTCCTCTTTTTCTGATTGCGTTGGCGAGGACTTCCAGTACTATATTAAAAAGGAGTGGAGAAAATGGGCATCCCTGTCTTGTTCCTGTGCTTAGTGGGAAAGCTTTCAGCTTTTCTCCATTGAGGATGATGTTCGGTATGGGTTTTTAATAGATGGCTTTTATTGTATTGAGAAATGGCCCTTCTATTTTGATTTTGCTGAGAGTCTTGATCAGGAAGGGATGTTGTATCTTATCAAATGCTTTTTCTGCATCAATTGATATGATCATATGGTTTTTATCTTTATTCCTATTAATATGATGTATTACATTTATGGTTTTGCATATGTTGAACCAACCTTGTATTCCTGGAATAAAGCCTTACCTGATCATGGTGTATGATCTTTTTTATAAGTTGCTAAATACAATTTGCTAGTATCTTGTTGAGAATCTTTGTGTCTATGTTCATCAGAAATATTGGTCTATAGTTTTCCTTCCTTGTCCTGTCCTTATCTGTTTTAAGGATGAGTGTGATAGAGGCTTCATAGAATGAATTAGGGAGGGATTCACCCTTTGGATCTTTAGAAATAACTTGAGCAGAATGGGGGTTAACTCTTCTTTGAAAGTGTTGTAGAATTCAGAGGTGAATCCATCAGGGCAAGGGCTTTTCTTTGTTGGGAGGTTACTTATTACTGATTCAATCTCCTGGCTTGTTATGGACCTATTCAGACTTTCTATATCCTCCTGGCTCATACTTGGTAGATTATATTTGTCCAGGAATTTGCCCATCTCATCCAGATTGTATTTTTATTTAATTATTGTCATTATTCTTAGGCAGGGTCTCACTATATCATAAGGCCCTCCTGCTTCAATTCTGGGCTTCCCATTGTGGCCTCAGCCTGCCAAGTAACAGTGTCTACCACAGCTGGGCCTCAAATAATTTTTATAAACTTATGAGAAAGCTTATAAAAATATGCCAGATATTATACTAAGCGCTTTGCAAATATGATCTAATTTTATCCTATTGAAAGTGAAGGACATAGGTATTTTACCCCCATATAGCAGATGCAGATGGTAAAGCTCAGGGAGATCATGCATACTGTGGACGATGGCACAGGTACTGCAGTATCCCCCTATATCCACAGGAGACCTATTCCAAGGCCTCCAGAGGATGCCAAGAAGTACAGAATGCTAAACCGTAAATAGCCCATGCTTCTTCCTATACACGCATACCTATGCTGAAGTTTAGTTTATAAATCAGACACAGTAAGAGATTAACAACAACACATAATAATAATATAGAGAATTATAAAAATGTACTATAATAAAAGTCATGTGAATATGGTCTCTCTCTTTCAAATCATGTTATTGTTGTATACTCACCTATTTTCAAACCACAGTTAACCATGGGTAAGTGAAACCTTGGAAAATGAAACCAGGAATAAGGGGAGCCTATTATAAATGTAAAAACTTGAATGAACTGGGTTTTTTCATTTTTAAATTTTTTCCAGCTTTTGCTTTAAGGTGCATGCTTTCACTGGAAAGAGACAGAGATGGAGAAAGAGAGGGAAAGTGAGAAATCACGCCTCAGGGGATGGCCATGCCACAATCCTTTCTCCTCCATTCTCCTCCCAGGATTTGGGGCACGTATGCACACACACACACACACACACACACACACACACACGGTGTGATTTTCAAGCCTCTGGGTCCAGGACTCAAACTGGGGAGTCAGCCCTGTGGGATCCAGCCAGCCACCTTAACCTCCAGGCCACCTACTGGCTCTGAAGTGTTTCTTTTAGATTCAAAAACACATTATCTCCCTAACAAATGTCTACTGGAAATGAGCATATAATGTGTGTAAAATGAACCTGTGGATAATTGGAGCGGCGTGAAGAGCAGAGAGAAAATGGAGCGTACCTGTTTTATAAATAGCTGTTACTACCCTGACTGCTCCAGACGCAGTACTGATGTTCCCAGGTTTTCTAAGTTCTGAAGAGAACCTCAAAGAGTCAATTTCCTTCAAAGTAAATCTTTTTGAAAGAAATGGCTATATTTCTACACTTTCTACATCACCTATTTCCAAATCTGTTTTCAGTCATTCCAATTAGGCTTCCCTTTCTACCTCATTAATAAAATGGCTTATTTTTACAAGAAATTATGAGATTTTTAAGCTCAGGAAAAAAATCATTTCATGCACACAAGAAAGTAAGATTTTTTTGTTGAAGTGATGCATATGGTAATCTTTGATTATCACACACTGTATGCTTGACTTGTATTGTATATCACAAACAGAACAGTTAAATGTAAGCAAATTATAAAATTAGTAAAATTATTTGCAACTAATTTAAAAGTTTTAAGCATGTTCAAAGGAAAAATCATTATTTAGTACCTACTTTCAGGAAATAATTAATTTTACTATATGGGTGAGATTTGAAAGCCATTTACTGGTTTCTTTCTTTTTTTTTTTTTTTTTTTTTTTTGGAGAGATTTTCGCTATAGGACACGTGCACTCACCAGACAGACAGAGAGAGACATAGAGACAGAAAGCGAGAAATCACCCCCCAGGGGGGATGGCCACGCCACAATTCCTTCTCCTCCATTCTCCTCTTGGGATCTTGGGCACGCACGCACACGCGCCCGGCGTGAGTTTTAAGCCACCGGGTCCGGGACACGAACCACGGTCGACTACGTGGGAGTCCAGCGACATAGCCCTTACGCTAACTGCTGGTTCCCGCCATTTACTGGTTTCTTAATAAAATATTGTAATCTAGCCACCAATGTATCTCTCTACTACTGAGGAACAGAGAAAAGCAACTATGAATCATATTGTCTATATGTATCCCTCATCAGATCACTTGTGAAGTCTAGTATTTTGTATTTTTTCAGACGGGTAGTTGTTATAGATAGTAGTTTCTTAATGATTCTCTGGTGTCCTGTAGACTCTCTGGTTATTTCCTATTACTAAATCCATTGGAAGATGGCAGAATAAAGCTTGCCTTTCTCCTCTCCTTTCCTATAAACTCCCAGAAACTAAAAAAAAAAAAAGAAAAATTTTAAATTGCCATAACACCCTCCTCCCCAATAAAAGTACTTTCATGAACTCTGACTCAAGGCATTGAAGAGCGCTGACAGATATGTGCCATGCTGTCTTTGATCTATACCAGTTACAGGTATTCCATAAAAGTGAAAGGTATACCTAATGTGCTTTGATGATAGAGATCACACTTAGGATCCAAAACGGAGAGTCGAAGAAGAAACCATACTGATGAACCATTTCTAGTGTTTGAGACAGATTCATAATGAAAGCTCATGCTGATAGTGAAATGGGCTAAAAATAGAGGGATGATGGAGCACAGCTGTGAGTCATACTGGCTTCTTCAACACCAAAACCAGATACATATATGTATCTATATTTATCTATATATCTATATATATAGATATATATCTATATATATATCTATATATCTATATATATACTAAGTATATATATAGATATATAGATAGATAGACATACTAGGTATATATATATATATATATATATATATATATAAATATTTATATATCTATACCTATATATACAGATATCTATATATATATTTAAGACAACTATTCTAATAGGTGTGATGTGATAGCTCACTGTGGTTTTGCATTTCCCTAATAATTAGTGATGTGGAACACCTCTTCAAATAACTGTTGGTGATTTGAAGTCCTTTGCCCATTTTTAAATTCGGTTATTTACATTGTTTTGTTTGTTTGCTTTTGCTTTTGAGTTGAATGAGTTATTAAATATTTTGGATATTAATGCTTTATTGGATACATGGTTTTCACATCACTAGTCTTGACCCCCACCACTGCCATCTCTGATCCATTGTTTCTGGACCTGGACTCACAGTCACTGTGGACTGACAACATCTCTCACCACAACGGACTGCACAGTTGCCACCATCATGAACCTTAGCTGCCTGAGCTAGTGCATTTCCCATGTTAGTTCTTAGTGCCACCATACACTCCATGGTTACACCCAAAATCAGAGATAAAATAATTCTTAACAGTGACCAGCAGATGGCGTAATGGCTATGTTGCTGGACTCCCACGTGGTCAACTGAGATTCGAATCTCGGGCCCAGTGGCTTAAATTCACACTGGGTGCATGTGCGTGCGTGCCCAAGATCTCAAGAGGAGAATGGAGAAGGGATTGCGGCAGGCCATCCCCCTAGGGGGTGATTTCTCACTTTCTGTCTCTCTCTGTCTTTCTGGCAAACGCATGCACCCTATAGCAAAAATATCTCAAAAAAAAAAAAAAAAAAAAGAATTCTTACCAAAGTCAGTCTCTAAATTCTAGAAGTGACTGCTTTTTAAAATATGCAGACACATATACAAGAATAAAGGATAATGAAGAAACCAGAAAATAGCACCAATGCAATAAACTTCCAGTAATCAACCACCCCTCCCAAAATGAGTATTTATGTATTGCCTGAGAAATAATTCAAAATAATTTTTCTACATGAGCTATAAGGGAACACAGATAAACAATTTAATTAAATCAGAACAATACAGGAACAAAAGTAGAAGTTCAGTGAAGAGACAGAAAACACAAAAGGAAACAAACACAACTTTTCAAGCTAAAGAATACTATGACTAAAGTAAAAAATACAATAGAGATCAGAAAAAAATTGCAAATTATGATATTACAGCAGAATGCAAAAATACAACAGCAGATACTATCAAACAAAAGAATCAGTGAATTCAAAGATAATTCATTTGACATTATCTGGTCAGGTGATAAAAAAAGAAGAAAGTAGAACGCAGAAAACCCTACAAAATTCACGGGGCATCACAAAGAGAGTAATATTCACACTACAGAAGTTATTAAAGAAAGAGAAAAAGAACAGAAGAGAGCTTCATTAACAAAATAATGACAAAAAACTTTCCAAATGTAGTGAAAAATAAAGACATTCAGTAATTGAAACTCAAAGTTTCCAATGAGATTCAACCCAAATAAATACCATCAACAAATATTATAATCAAGATGTTAAAAAAAAAAAAGACAGAGACAGAATTTGAAAGCAACAAGAGACAAGAGGCTTACCACATTCAAAGGAAACTCCATAAAGTTGTCAACAGGCTGTGCAGGTCAAAAGAGCATGGGATGATCTATTTGAAGTGTTGAAAGAACACAAAGAAACAAACAAAAAACAAAATCAAGCATACCTAAGCCCAGAAAGTTGTCCTTAAAAATAAGAAAGTGAGAGCTGGCAGGTGGCATGGTGGTTAAGTGTGCTGGACTCCCACATGGATTACTGTATTTTGAGTCCCGGACCTGGTGGCTTGCTTTCTCACTTTCTCTCTCTTTCTCTTTCTCTCTCTCATTCTGTTCCTCTCTGGTCAAATTAAAAATAAATAAATAAAGTTAAATAAAATAATTCTTTAAAAAATGAGAAGGTGATAAAGACTTTCTCAAAAAAAAAAAAAAAAATGTTGAGGGAATTCATTATCACTAGACTTCCCTTACAAGAAAATACTATAGAGAGTCCTTCAAACTAAAGTGAAAAGATCCTAGGTAGTAATATGAAAATATAATACTCATGGGTAATGTTGACTATATGGTCAAATTCAGAATACTTTAAAACTATAATGGTTGTTTGTAAATCACTTGTAATTCTAGTATACAGATTAAAAGACCAAAAAATTAAAAATAACTATAGCAACAATAGTTTATTAATGATACACACTTTTAAAATGTTGACAATTGTGATATCAAACATTAAATGTTGGGAAAGTAAAAGTGAATAGCTTTTTATTAGAGATTTTTGCTATAGGGCACATGCGCTCTCTGTAGAGACAGAGACAGAAAGAGAGATATTATCCCTCACCCAGGTGGGATGGCCACTCCACAATCCCCCCTTCTCCATTTTCCTCTCAGGATTTTGGGCACACATGCACATGTGCCCAGTGTGCTTCAAATTGCCAGCTCTGGAATTTGAACAGTCATGTGGGAGTCCAGCACCTTAACCACTATGCCACCTGCTGGCGACAAAAGTGAATAGCTTTTGTATATGACCAAAGTTATTATTAACATAAAATAGACTGCTGTGACTAAAGATGTTTGATGTGAGCCTCACTGTAACCAGAAAAACAAAAACAAAAGAGAAAGAGAAAGGAATTAAGTACAACACTATTGAAACCATCTAATCACAGAGATGGAAAAAAATGAAAGAGGACAAAATAACCAAAAATGATAAAACAAATGACAGTAGTCTTTATCTATCAACAATTGCTTTAAATGTAAATGGATTAAATTCTCCAACTAAAATACAATAAGTGACTAAATGGATCAATAAAACAAGACCCAAGTACATGCTGCCAACAAAAGACGTTAGGACACACACAGACTGAAAGACGTGATATAGAAAAGATATTTCAGGCAAATGGAAATCAAAAGAGATCAAATGTAGGTAGATCAGGGACCAGCAGTTAGCGTAATGGCTATGTCGCTGGACTCCCACATAGTCGACCGCGGTTCGAGTCCCGGACCCGGAGGCTTAAACTCACGCCGGGCGCGTGTGCGTGCGTGCCCAAGATCCCGAGAGGAGAATGGAGGAGAAGGGATTGTGGCGTGGCCATCCCCCCTGGGGGGTGATTTCCTGCTTTCTATCTCTCTGTCTCTCTCTGTCTGTCTGGCGAGCGCACGCGCCCTGTAGCAAAAACCTCTCCAAAAAAAAAAATGTAGGTAGATCAGACAAAATAGACTTTTAATCAAAAACTGTCACAAAAGACAAGATGGTCATAACATGACAAAAGAGTCAGTTCATTAAGATGCAATAATTATTCCTAACATCAAAGCAACTAAGAATATAAAGCCAATATTAACAAAATTGAAGGGTGAAATGGACAAGAGTACATTATAGTGGAAGACTTTCATATACCACTTTCAGCAAGAGATACACGTCCATACATAAAATCAGTAAGAAAACATTGCCCTTAAACTACACGTTAGACAAAATAAACCAGTAGAAATTTGATGATCATCCCACCCAACAGAAACAGAATGTATTCTTCTCAATTGCACATGGAACAGTCTCCAGGATAATTATAAATTAGGCCACAAAGCAAGTCTAAAAATTATAATAAAACTGAAGGTATATCAAGCTTCTTTTCAGAGCACAGTGATATGAAACTGGAAATCAGTAACGAGAGGAAAACTAAAACAATTCTAAAACATATAAAGTTTAAAAGTATTGTCCTAAGGCCAGCAGGTGGTGTGGTTAAAGCACTGGATTCCCACGTGGTGGTTCAAGTCCTGGACCTGACAGCTTGAAAATCATGCTGGGTGCATATGTGCACATGCTCAAAATTCTAGGAAGAGAATAGAAGAGAAGGGATTGTCAAGTGGCCAATCTCCTCAGGGATTGGGGGGATTTCTCACTTTCCCTCTCTCTGTCTCTATCTAATAAGTACATACACCCTATGGCAAAGACCTTAAAAAAAAAGCCATTCTGAACAACAAATAGTTTAAAAAAATTGAAATGAACTAAAAAAATATCTTGAACAAATGAAAATGAAGGCACACCATAACAAAACTTATACGATACAGGAACAGCAGTTCTAAGAGGGAAGTATATAAAATAAACACCTATTTAAAAAAACTCAAGTAAACAATTTAACTTTTTTTAAATTTATTTCATTTATTATCATCATTTATTTATTAGATTTTTTAGTTTGCTCATTTTTTCTTTTTTTTTCATTTCATTTTCTTTTATACATTCAATCACATTATTATTTGCCTTACAAAATGGATATTTCAACAGGTGAATATTTCTCCCTAGTACAGTTAATAAAACTACAAAATATCTTCAACAGATAATACTACATTTCTTTGTGCCATTAATGCTTTGCCTCCCTATTTTTCTTCTAAATGTCCTTCCTCAGACCCTCCTCTTATTATTTAATTTGACTAGAGAGAGACAGAGAGAGAGAAAGGGAATGTAGAAAAACAAGCCTCCAGGTCCAGGACTCAAACTGTGGTTGGCCATGTGGGGGTCCAGTCCCTTAACCACCATGCCACCTGCCAGCCCATAAACTTCATTTTTAATATACTAAAATTTTACTCATGTGTACAGCATGATGTTTTCAAATGTATATACAATTTGGAATAGGTAAATCAAGCTAATTAACATGCATTAATTCACATATGCATACATTTTTTGTGGTGAAAACAAAATCCACTCTTAGTGACTTTCAAGTATACCAACACTGTTATTAATTAAAGTCACAATGTTATATAACAGATCTCTTAAATATGTGATTTATGTCTAACTGAAATTTTGTAACCTTTGACCAACCCTTCCCAATCTCATTCCTCCTCAGCCCAATAGCCACTCTTTTTTGGTTTTATGAACATGAATTTACTGGAGTCCACACATAGGTGAGACTATGTAGTATTTGTCTTTCTGTGCCTAGCTTATTTCACTTAGTATAATGTCTTTAAGTTACATTTATGTTTATATAAATAAGAGGATATATAAATACCACATTTTTCTTATCTTTTTATACCTTACTAGACAGTAAAAAAAATCAAGTTTTACATATCAGAGAATTAAAAGTATAAACAAACCAATGTTAGTAGAAGGAGGAAATAACAAAGATCAGGCTGAAATAAGTTAACTAGAAAATTAAAAACCGGAAAAATGAAAAGCAGGTTTGTTTTTCAAAAACATAAAAAAAATTGACAGACCTATATCTGGATTAATAAAAAAGAGAAAAAAATAAATAAAATCAGAAATAATAGAGAATATACTAAAAACCATTACCACAGAAAAACAGGATTATAAGAGTTCACTATGAAGATTTTTTATGTCAACAACTGAATGACATAGAATAAATGGATAAATTCATAGAAACATTGATTCTACCAAGATTGAGTCATGAAGAGAAAGAAAATTGGAATAAACCCAATAACCAGTAAAAAAAGAAAAGTGATTCAGAAACCCAACATTTTCTAAAAAAACAATAATAATAATCCCAGCATCAGATGACTTTGTTGGAAAATGTTACAAACATTCAAAAAATTAATATTAATCCCTCCTAAACACTTCCAAAAAATAAAAGAGGTGCTATTTTTTTTTTTTTGAGAGGTTTTAGCTACAGGGCACGTGTGCTCACCAGAAAGACAGACAGAGAGACAGAAAATGAGAAACCACCCCCCAGGGGGGACAGCCACGCTGCAATCCCTTCTCTTCCATTCTCCTCTCGGGATCTTGGGCACGCACACACATGCACCCGGTGTGAATTTAAGCCACCTGGTCTGGGACTCGAACCACAATTGACTTCATGGGAGTCCAGCGACATAGCCATTACACTAACTGCTGGTCCCAAAGAGGTACTATTTTTAAATTCATTTTAGAAGGCTCTGATATCAAAGTAAGAGAAGGACACTAGAAAACAAACAAACAAAAAAACCCTTACAGACCAATATTCTCAATGAATAAAAATGTGAAAACCCTCAACAAAATACTATCAAGCTAAATTTACAGCAACAATAAAAGGACCATATACCTCAGTGCAAGGATGATTCAACATTTGCAAATTATTAAACTGATACAAACTAACAAATGAAGAATACAAATCAGATGATCAAATTAATAGATGCAGAAAAATAATTTGCCAAAATTTAACAGTGTTTCATGATTAAAAGAAAAACTTTCAGAAGATTAGGTATAGAGGGGCTATCACTCAACATATTAAAGGTCATAAATTATAAGCCCATAGCTAAGATCATATTCAATGATGAAAAGCTAAAAGTTTTTCGGCTAAGATAAAGAGCAAGATAAGGATGCCCATTCTTGCCTTTTCCAACCAACGTAGCATTGGAAGTCCTAGTCAGAGCAATTGAACAAGAAAAAGAAATGAAAGAATGTATTATAGATCAGGAAAAAAGAAGTCTAATTGTCTTTGCAGATGACATACATTATCTCTTACATAAGAAACACTAAATATTCCACTAAAATACTGCTGGAGCTAAGGGCCAGTGTGTAGGCTGGTGGCAAAGGTGCTTAATTCCCACATGGCCAGCCATGGTTTGAGTCCTGGACCTGGCAGCTTGAAAATGATGCCAGGTTCATGTGCATACATGCCCAAATCCTAAGAGGAAAATGGAGGAGGAAAAAAAATTACAATTTGGCCATCCTCCCTAGGGAGCTTGATTTCTTACTTTCCTTCTCTCTACCTCTGTCTCTCTCTGGTACATTCATGTGTCCTATGGCAAAAGCCTAAATACACACACACACACACACACATATATATACACACACACACATATACATATGTGTGTACATATATACATATATATACATATACATACACACACACACACACACACACACACACATATATATATATAGTGGGAACTAACAAATTTATTAATGTTGCAGAATAAAAAAGACAACATACAAAATCAGTTGCCTATCTATACACAAATAATAAAATGTCTTGAAAGAAAACAACCCTATTTATAATAACATCAAAAAGAATAAAATATGTATAAATAAATTTAACCAATAGAATGAAAGATATGTTCACTGAAAACGATAAGACATTGAAGAAGACACAAATAATGAAAAATTATTTGGTGTTTGTGGAATAAAAAATTAATATTATTTAAATATCGTTAAATACCCATACTTATGAATATTTTACTTGGAATTTCTACTTTGAAAAGTAAAGAGGAAGTCAATACGGCTTTGTGATGCTCTGGTACTCTGATGTTAATAAACTAGACAGGAAGATAAATAACATACGGACTCATTTATATGTGGACCTCATAGTAACAGAAAATAGAATGATGGGTACCAGGACATGGAGAAATGTATTGTAGGGACCAGCAGTTGGGGTAATGGATATGTCGCTGAACTCCCATGTAGTCAACTGCAGTTCAAGTCCCGGACCGAGTGGCTTAAACTCACACTGGGTACATTTGCATGTGTGCCCAAGATCCCGAGAGGAGACTGGAGGAGAAGGAATTGTGGTGTGGCCATCCCCCCTGGGGGATAATTTCTTGCTTTCTGTCTCTCTCTTTCTGGTGAGCACAAGTTCCCTATAGCAAAAACTCACAAAAAAAAAAATACACACACAACACACACACACACACACACACACACACACACACACATAGTATATATATAGTATATATATATAGTATACTTAGATCTAGGCATGCTCATCATTAAAAAAATAATGAGAACTAAGTGAGATGATTTTAAACTGTCAGAGAGTGTGTATACTCACTAGATAGAGACAGAGAAAGAGAGGGAGAGAGAAAGCACCCTCAAATGAGATGTGGTCATGCCTAGGTGTCTCAGAGGTTGTGTCTTTCTTGCTTTATTCAGACGTCCCTCCTCACTCTGCTCAAAATATAGCCAATTATATGAGGGATTTTTTTGGACTTTCTTCATAGAAAAGTGTTATACTGGTTATCTTTCATCAGCCATCTTCTTATCTACTGTCTTTCTTTTTAGAATATAGTTTTTCAAGAAGCTTGTATGATATTATGAAATAGATATTTGATCTTCATTCACTTTCTTGACATACTGTTCCTAAGTCCCCTGAAATCTCTAAAGTGGTAAGAGTATCATTTGTATTTTAATCTTTAGTCTTTATAATATAATTAAAATAAACTTACATTATAATATTAAAATATGAATTTTTGTCTATATATTTACCTTTTCCAACAAGATTCATATTACCTTATGCTCTCATTTTTGTTGTTTAGTATATTTTCATTTCAAGGTGAAGAACTCCCATCAATATTTCTATCATCTAGTAATGATAAATCCCCTCAGCTTTTGTTGTCTGAGAAAGTCATTATCTCCCCTTCATTTTTGAAGGATAAGATTGCTAGGTATAATATTCTTGGTTGGCAGTTTAATTTTTTTCTCTCAGCATTTTGAAGATATCATTGCATTCCCTTACAGCTGGCAAATCTTCTGCTGAAAAACCAGTTAAGTCTTATGGAGGTTCTTTTGTATGCAACAAATCACTTTTCTCTAGATACTTTCAAAATTTTCTTTGTCTTTAGGAGGTGGATACCAAATTTGAGCTGTGAAATATTGCTTTCCTTGACTAAAAATTAAGATTTTCTGATGAGACTTCTCCCTCCAGATTAATTTCTAGTGGCCTCTATGCACTAAGAATTAGGAAGAAATGCAACATCCATCAGATGACTAGAAATTACTGCAGGTTCACAAGAAATAGGAGAAAGCAAAAAAATACCTCTCCTTAAAGGGAAAAGAATTAACTCCTCTTCATCCTCAGACAGTACAATGAAACTCATGAAAATGTCAGATAAAGAATTTAAAATATTTGGGAACCAGCAGTTAGCGTAATGGCTATGTCACTGGACTCCCACATAGTCGCCCGCGGTTCGCGTCCCAGACCCGGTGGCTTAAAACTCATGCCGGGCACGCAGAAGGCAATAGGCGCTCCTGCAAGCCTCTGGCCGGCAAGGGACACTGAGGGAGGGTCACCTCTGACCCCCACCTCACTTCCAGACCCCCAGGCCCCAGACTCCACCTTCTAGACCATCCGGGACTGCCAGAAGGCAATAGGCGCTCCTGCAAGCCTCTGGCCGGCAAGGGACACTGAGGGAGGGTCACCTCTGACCCCCACCTCACTTCCAGACCCCCAGGCCCCAGACTCCACCTTCTAGGTAGGTAGCCAGGATTTCCTTGAGGCGGTTTTTTTTTCTCTCTTGAAACCCCTGCATTCCCTTGTTAACACCTAGCTCTCCTTCTCCCCCCAGACCATCCGGGACTGCCAGAAGGCAATAGGCGCTCCTGCAAGCCTCTGGCGTTAGCGCGGCGCGCGACTTTTTCTTTATTTTTCTGTGTTGTCTTTCCTTTAGTTGCATATTGTCCTCTCCTCCTTATTTTTTAACGTGCCAGACAGACTAGACAGGTCCAGAATCATATATCTGAAATTTCCTAGGAAGGTAAGTGTCTCTGGGATCCTCCCTAGTACTGATCCCCTTTGAAAAAGGAGATACTGCTTGTTAGACCCTTCTGTAGAGTTCCGCTCCTGAAAACACATTGGTAAAAACAACAGAAGAGAGACTTCAACAAACAGCTATTCCCATCAAAAAGGAAAGACTCTTACTTCTCGTGGGACAAAAGTTCTCCCAAGAGGTCTTTAAAAGGGAAGTAATCTTCCAATGGCTAAAAGTAGAAAAAGAGCCCCAGGTCTGAATAAACAAGAAAATATGTCTCCAACAAAGGAAAATGCCCCTCCATGTCTCGTAAATATGGAGGACGTTACCAAAATGACAGACACAGAATTTCGAAAATTCATGGTGACCAAATTCTGTGAATTGGAAAAAAAAAGAGACAACGAACTACAGGAAATTAGGAAGTCCTTCCAGGATATGAAAGAAGAAATGGATACTCTGAGAAAGAATCAGGTGGAACTATTAGAGATAAAGTCTATAATACAAGAAATCAAAAACTCTCTGGAAAGTATTAAGAGCCGATTAGACCATGCTGAAGATCGAATCTCTGATGTAGAAGATAAAACCTCTGATCTAGAAAAAAACTACAAAAAGATCGAGAAAATAACTAAAAAACATGAGGATAATATACGGGAAATACTAGACTCTATTAGACGCCCAAACATCAGAATAATCGGCATCCCAGAAGGTGAAGAAACTAATAGCGGAATGGAAAATCTATTCCATGACATCTTGGAAGAAAATTTCCCAAGCCTAGAGAGGCACCGAACCATCCGGACCCAAGAAATACAAAGGACCCCAAATAGAATCAACCCCAGAAGATCTTCCCCAAGGCACATCTTAGCCAGGCTGTCTAACGTCACAGAAAAAGACATGATACTAAAACTGGCAAGAGAGAAACGAGAAGTAACTTACAAAGGCCATCCCATAAGACTAACACCAGACCTCTCATCAGAAACAATGCAAGCAAGAAAAGAATGGGAAGACATACTGAAAGTGTTAAGAGAGAAACAATTTCAGCCAAGACTATTATACCCTGCAAGATTATCCTTCATTTGGGAAAAAAAGATTAAAATCTTCTCAGACAAACAAAACCTGAAAGAATTTGCCAACACCAGACCAGCTCTTCAAGAAATCCTGAAGAAAGTACTGTTCCAGGAAAACTAAAGACGCAACAGCCAGAAACAAAGAAATAACAGGCAACTAAGACAATGGCTAACTTAAATGTCGGTACAGATCCTGTAACATCGATAATAACATTGAATGTTAATGGGTTAAATTCTCCAATCAAGAGACACAGACTGGCTGAATGGATAAAAAAACAGAAACCCTCTATCTGTTGCCTACAAGAAACCCACCTCATGGAAAAAGACATACATAGACTGAAAGTGAAGGGTTGGAAAAAGGTTTTCCATGCAGTTGGGAACCAAAAAAGAGCTGGAGTTGCGATACTAATTTCTGACAAAATAGGCTTTAAAACAAAAAGTGTCCGAAGAGACAAAGAAGGGCACTACATCATAGTAAAAGGTTCTATAGATCGAGAAGATATAACGCTTATTAATATCTATGCTCCTAACACAGGAGCACCCAAATATGTGAAGGAAAGATTGTTAGATCTGAAAGGGGAGATAGACTGCAACACACTAATTGTTGGAGATCTCAACACCGCATTATCCCCTCTGGACAGATCATCTAGGCAAAAAATAGGTAGAGAGATCAAGGATCTAAATGATACCATAAATCAATTGGACTTAACAGACATCTATAGAACTTTCCACCCAAAAACCACAAGATATAGTTTTTTCTCACCCCGACATGGAACTTTCTCGAAGATTGACCACATCATAGGACACAAAGCAAGCCTCTGCAGATTCAGAGGCATAGAAACTATTTCCAGCATCTTCTCTGACCATGATGGAATTAAACTCGAGTTTAATTTCAAGAGAAATACTCAAAAATACCTAAAAACATGGAAACTAAATAACCTACTCCTGAATGACTCCACTATTACCGAAGAAATAAAGTCCGAAATCAAAAGATTCATGGAAGCCAATGACAATGAAGATACAAGTTTCCATAATCTTTGGGACACTGCCAAAGCAGTCATAAGAGGGAAGTTCATAGCAATTAGTGCACATAAGAGGAAGACAGAGAAAAGGCTAATGGATCACCTAACATCAAGCCTTAGAGAATTGGAAAAGCAACAGCAAAAAAATCCAAAAAATTACAGGAGAAAGGAAATAATAAAGATCCGAGCAGAAATAAATGAAATAGAAAATAAACATACTATACAGAAAGTAAGTGAAAGCAAAAGCTGGTTCTTTGAAAGGATAAACAAAATTGATACCCCACTAGCGAGACTTATTAAGAAGAAGAGAGAAAGGAACCAGGTGAATCAAATCTGCAATGAGGCTGGTAACATAACAACAGACATAGTAGAAATTCAAAACATCATTAGAGGATACTTTGAACATCTATACGCTAAGAAACAAGATAATCTGGATGAGATGGACAAATTCCTGGACAAATATAATCTACCAAGAATGAGCCAGGAAGAAATAGAAAGTCTGAATAGGCCCATAACAAGCCAGGAAATTGAATCAGTAATAAGTAACCTCCCAACAAAGAAAAGCCCTGGCCCCGATGGATTCACCTCTGAATTCTACAAAACTTTCAAAGAAGAGTTAACTCCCATTCTGCTCAAATTATTTCTAAAGATCCAAAAGGGTGAATCTCTCCCTAATTCATTCTATGAAGCCTCTGTCACCCTCATCCTCAAAACAGATAAGGACAGGACAAGGAAGGAAAACTATAGACCAATATCTCTGATGAACATAGACTCAAAGATTCTCAACAAGATACTAGCAAATCGTATTCAACAACTTATACAGAAGATCATACACCATGATCAGGTAGGCTTTATTCCAGGAATGCAAGGTTGGTTCAACATACGCAAAACCATAAACATAATACACCATATTAATAGGAAGAAAGACAAAAACCATATGGTCATATCGATTGACGCAGAAAAAGCATTTGATAAGATACAACATCCCTTCATGATCAAGACTCTTAGCAAAATTGGCATAGAAGGGCCATTTCTCAATACAATAAAAGCCATCTATGAAAAACCCATAGCGAACATCATCCTGAATGGAGAAAAGCTGAAAGCTTTCCCACTAAACACAGGAACAAGACAAGGATGCCCACTTTCTCCTCTCCTTTTCAACATAGTTCTGGAAGTCCTCGCCAACGCAATCAGAAAAGAGGAAAAAATAAAGGGCATTCGAATAGGAAAAGAAGAGGTGAAACTCTCTCTATTTGCAGATGACATGATTGTATACATAGAAGACCCAATGGTCTCCATGGAAAAACTACTGGAAGTAATACATGAATTCAGTAAAGTTGCAGGATATAAAATCAATATACAGAAATCGATAGCATTTCTGTATACGAATAACAGGCAGACTGAGATAGAACTGAAAAAACTTATTCCGTTTACCATAGCCACTAAAAGTATAAGATATTTAAGAATAAATCTAACCAAAGAAGTTAAAGACCTCCACAAGGAAAACTATGAGAAGGTAAAAAAAGAAATTGAAAATGACACAAAAAAATGGAAGGACATCCCATGTTCATGGATTGGAAGAGTTAATATAATCAAAATGGCAATTCTACCCAAATTAATCTACCTATTTAATGCAATGCCAATCAAAGTACCAGACACATTCTTCACAGATCTAGAAAAGACAATCTTAAAATTTGTCTGGAATCATAAAAGACCCCGTATTGCCAAAGCACTTCTACACAAGAAGAATGGAGTGGGTGGCATCTCAATCCCCGATCCAAAAATGTATTACAAAGCTGTGGTAATAAAGACAGCATGGTATTGGCACAGAAACAGACATGTGGACCAATGGAACAGAATAGAGTCCCCAGAAATAAGTGCCCAAACATACAGTCAACTGATCTTTGACAAGGGGTACCAGTCAATCCAGTGGGAAAATGAAAGCCTCTTCAGCAAGTGGTGCTGGAGAAACTGGACTTCCACTTGCAGAAAGATGAATCTGAACCCCTACCTCTCTCCTTTGACAAGAATCAAGTCAAGGTGGATCAAGGATCTAAATCTAAGACCTCAAACTATAAAGCTGCTCCTGGAGAATGCTGGGGAAACTCTGGGAGACATTGGTGTAGGGAAAGACTTCCTAAAGAAGACACTCAAAGCAGAGTCCATCGTCCACAAAATAGACAAGTGGGATTACATCAGACTAAGAAGTTTCTGCATGGCCAAAGACACAGTAGTTAGTGTGAATCGACAGCCCTCAGAATGGGAAAATATTTTTGTAAATGTTGCATCAGATAAGGGACTGATAACCAGAATACACAAGGAACTAAAAAAGGTGTTTGGAAAAAAGATGATCAACCCTATTAAAAGATGGGAGAAGGAGATGAAGAAAACACTCTCTAAAGATGACATACGAATGGCCAAAAGGCATATGAAAAAATGTTCAACCTCCCTCATCGTAAGGGAAATGCAGATAAAAACAACAATGAGGTACCACCTAACCCCAGTCAGATTGTCTAATATTAAAAAAACAAAAAATGATAAGTGTTGGCGGGGGTGTGGTGAAAGGGGAACTCTTTTACACTGCTGGTGGGAATGTAGATTGGTCCAACCACTGTGGAGAATAATTTGGAGATTCCTCAAAAATCTACAGATAGATCTGCCATATGATCCAGAGATCCCACTCCTCGGTATCTACCCAAAGGACAGAAGAATTCTTCATTGGAAAAGTGCTTGCACATCGATGTTTATTGCGGCACTATTCACAATTGCTAAGTCTTGGAACCAACCCAGATGTCCCCGTATGGAGGAATGGATTGAAAAACTGTGGCACATATACTCTATGGAATACTACTCAGCCATAAAAACCAACAGAGCCCTGGCTTTTGACAGAAAGTGGAAGAATATGGAAGATGTACTGCTGAGTGAGGCAAGCCAGACTATGAAGGAGAGACATTGTATGTCCCCACTTAACATATACCGTTTGTCTGCATTCTATGTCTGAAACTGATTGACTAACAGTTGAACAAACACAAGAGATGGGTGTGAATGTCAGATGAGGTGTATGTGGAGGAGTGGGGCCCAACGAAAGACATTTAGAGAAGGGATACAGAGGTAGAGCATTGACGGGATGGGGAGGTGTGGTGTTATCTGTTGAAGATATTTCGATCAACGGGTCTGGGGAGAAATGTTCACATATCGAAATGGTCTCATTGTAAGCCAAACAATATGATTGAAAGTATATACAAAAATAAATAAATAAAAAAAAATTTAAAAAAAAAAAAAAAAAAAAAAACTCATGCCGGGCACGTGTGCGTGCGTGCCCAAGATTCCGAGAGGAGAATGGAGGAGAAGGGATTGTGGCATGACCATCCCTCCTGGGGGGTGATTTCTCGCCTTCTGTCTCTATGTCTCTCTCTGTCTGTCTGGCGAGCGCACACGCCCTATAGCGAAAACCTCTCCAAAATAAAAAAAAAAGAATTTAAAATATTCATAGTGACAATGCTAACAGAGATGGAAGAGGAGAGAGACAATGAACCACAGAAGAGGCAGGAGAAAGGAGCTGACGAGTTTCAGGAGGTGAAAAAATTCTTGCAAGATCTAAAAAAGGAAATACACACTATAAAAAAGTATCAGTCAGACCTGTTAGAGATGAAGGCTGTAATATAGGAAGTCAAAACCTCCCTTGAAAGTATTAAAAACAGACTATATCATAAAGAAAATCGAATCTCAGATGTAGAAGATAGAATTTCTGGCCTAGAAAAACCTACCATGAAGACTGATAAAATTGCCCCCAAAATAAGAATAATATATGAGAAATACTAGATGTCATAAAACGTCAAACATCCAGATAATTAGTATCCAAGAAGGTGAAGAAACTCATAAGTGCATTGATAATCTATTCAATGAAATCCTGTAAGAAAACTTTCCAAACCTAGAGAGGCATTCGAAGATCCAGTCCCAAGAAATACAAAGGACTCCAAATAGAATCAACCCAAGAAGATCTTCTCCAAAACACATTATAGCCAGATAGACCAAAACCATAGACAAAGACAAGATACTAAGATTGGCAGGAGAGAAACATCAAGTTACCTACAAGAGATATCCCATCAGGCTAAGAGTGGACCTCTCATCAGAAACAATGTGAGTGAGGAAAGAATGGGAAAATATATTCAAAGTGTTAAGGGAAAAGTAATTTCAACCAAGAATATTATACTCTGCAAGATTATCCTTCATATGGGAAGAAAAGACAAGTACATTCTTAGATAATAAAACCTGAAAGAATTTACCAACACCAGATCAGATCTCCAAGAAGTTCTCAAGGGAGTGCTATCCCAGGAAAATTAAATACAGACACACAGCAAAAAGAGTTCAAAAACTAAGAAAATGGCCAACTTAATGGTAGGGACAAGTCTGGAGTTAAATATTATATCCCAGAATTTAACTGGGAAGATCAAACCACAACAAAAGATAAAGTACATGAGACTGAACTGGTGAGATAGAATTTTATCACTTTTGACTAAAACATTGCTGATTTTCTTCTAGGCTTTGTCTTCCAGTTTAAAGAATTTTTGTCCTGTCTTGAGCTGCCAATAGGTTCATGTACCTACTATTTGAACAGAATCCTAACCTGTTTCCTGGCTTTAAGTTTTAAGCAAAGTTCCTTAGCATTTCTTTGATTTATTAAAGCTAAAACTGCTTTTTTTGAAATTAAAAAAATATATTAAAACACCTATTTAATGACCATAGTAAGCTATATAGCATCAGCTAGGTGCTACCTTATAGTATATTCACTCCACTCAGAGTTTCATGTCTAAAGTCATACATGTATTCACAGATATGTATATACCAGCTGAACTTACTATTGAAAGTAGTTAGATTATTTAAGAAATTTTGTGGATCAATAAAATGTGAAAAAAGTAATGGAAAACAACTGTAGATATCTGAGATAGTATGGGAGGAGGGTGGGAAATGGCAGAGGGTGAAATAGGGGAAAATATGTGTGTGTGTGTGTGTGTGTGTATACATATATATATATATATATATGTACATATATATATATATATATATGTATATATAAACTAGAAATGAAAAATTATTAATGATAACATGTATGATTAAGCCACTATGCAGTATATTCTGGATGGGAAATCACAGTTTGTATACTGTGACAATGCTCAGTGAATGAATGTAAATTAATTAATTAAAAATTTTTTAAAAAATTTTTAATTTTCTCTTTTATAAAAAGACAAGTTCAGTATTGTGCTTTATGTGAGTCTCCTTGGATGCATCCTACTGAATCAATCAATCATCCTATTGATATCCTTCCTTTCAACTTAAATTAGGATTTCTATCACCTTCCCCACAATTGGGAAGTTTTCCACTATTATTTCTTTAAATGTATTTCTTTCTTTTCCCCCCTATCTTCTTCTGTCACTCTGATAATGGCATTACCTATGGCCGTTAAGCTATCTTCACTATTTTTCACTCTTTTTTTTTTTTTTTTGCTCCTCAGATTGGATAATTTACCATGACCTGTCTTTACGTTTGATGATCCTTACTTCTGCTTAATCTGGTCTACTCTTGAACCTCTCTATTGAATTTTGGGGTTCAGATATTGTATTGTTCTACTCAATAATTTCTGTTTGGTACTTTTTAATATTTTTTATACTTTTGTTGAAATTCTGACTGTTACGCAGTGCTCTCCCAACTTTGATGAGCATCTTTACTGACCACTGTTTTGAATTATCTGACATGTAAATCATATCTCCATTTTGTCAAGGTCAAATTCTGGATAATTATCTTGATCCTTTATTTGGAGCATATTTACTTGATGCTTTGCATTTTCCTTGATGCTCTCTGTTGGTTTATATGCTTTATATAATAAAATCACTTTTGTTAATCCTTACAGTCTACTCTCATGTAGGGGATGGTCCTCACCAATCAACCCGGCCAGAGATTCTAGATGCCTTTCAACTCTTTGTGCTCGTCCAATGTGCAGTGAAACAGGTTTGTCCTTAAGTGTCCCCTAGGAGATTAGGGTGTGCCAAATCATATTAGGGCCCTGAGACAGGTGAGATAGGAGGCAGTCCCTGAGATATAGCTAGAAAAGCTGGGATGTTAGATATGTGTTCTAGTTTCTTTTATTCTCGGGGAGAAGCTGAAAGTTGGAATCTATTTCCTCCTCACTCTGCAGTAATATGGGGAGAATATCTGTGACAAATGCCTGCAACTTTTTTAGACTGTGCACACTAGGTCTGGAGGAATAGCCATCAAAATTATACCCATTTGAAAATCTCTTTTTTTGTTCTGTGTTGGCTAGGGAGACTCTGGAATCCAAAATCTTTTCAAATAGGTAATTACCTAGCTCTGGCAAAAGGATCTAGCTAATAATCTTACTACCAGAGCTAAGTATTTGAGAAGCCAGTCCCTTAGGTGGGATTTGTAGAAGTTGGGGTGATTGATGCAGGTACCAATTCTTTCCAGGCAGTTTTCAAAATCATCTCTTTGTTCTCCAGGTTCCAGGCAAACTCATTAATTCCAACTTCGTCCTGCTTACTGAGTTAATGACTTAAGAGCCAGACCCTCCAGTGGAAAGTAAAAATGCTAGAATTTATGTATTTTTTGAACATATATTTTAAAGTCAGACAGCATGATAGATACCTCCTATTTTTTCTATATACATTTTAAGATTTTTTTTTCTGTAAGGAGTGTTATTTTTTAATTATTGTTTGGTTTGGTTTTGACCTTTTCTTTTGGTATTTTACTTAAAATGTTTTACTTAAATGGAGCAGGATCAAGATGGCCAACTAGAAATATCCATTGTGGCATATCTTTGGGAAGAAAGGGCTTAAAAAATTGCACAAATTCCTACATTTCCAACAGAGGAATAAGGTGATACTGATGAAGTTTAAGAATAAGATGGTGTTGGGACCAGCAGTTAGCGTAATGGCTGTGTCGCTGGACTCCTAAGTAGTCGACCACCGTTCGCGTCCCGGACCCGGTGGCTTAAAACTCACGCCGGGCGCGTGTGTGTGCGTGCCCAAGATCCCGAGAGGAGAATGGAGGAGAAGGGATTGCAGGGGTGGCCATCCCCCCTGGGGGGGGGGTGATTTCTCGCTTTCTGTCTCTATGTCTTTGTCTGTCTGTTTGCCCTATAGCAAAAACCTCTCCAAAAAAAGAGAATAAGATGGTGTTAAGTTTCTGAAATACTGAATTTCTACTTGGAAAAGTAAAGAGGGATTCAATAAGTTGAACTTGGTGAAGCTCTGGAGCTTTCCCCCACCACAGAGGAAAAGGCAAGAGGAGCTATGCTCCAAAATGTCAAAGTCCACACTCCCACCTCAGATCCTAGCAGTTTTTACCTATAGAAGAACAATGAAACTCTCATGTACCTAACACTTCATACAGAAGTACACAGATCTACCACTTCAGAAAAAATATTAGATCCCACTCCAACCCCACCTGAAATCCTGAGAGCTTGGCACCATCTCAAGAGCTCAGAAACAAGTAGGACTTAGATTACATCCACCACTAGGCAATACAGTATTTCCATAGCCCTACAGGAGCAGAAGGCACAACATAGAGAAGAAACCACTGTGAGGAAGAAATGGACTGAGAACTCCCAATGACAGAAGCTTACCAGCCTCTGCTTACACCAGAGACCAAGAATTCTGTACATCTGCACCATTTCCACCAGAATGAGGTGCACAAGAGACTGAGGAATCTGGACACTTACTCCTAATTGGAAAACATGGCAGATATGTACTCTCCCTTCCCTCATATTCAAGTCACAGGGAGTACCTGATTGACCCAACTTAGGTGACCCACACACAACTTTTCTGGATCTCCCTAAGCTGTAAGTCTGGACAAAGGAAAGGGGAAGGGCTCCTGAGAGAGGAGAGTACCGGAGCTATACTACCTCTCAAAAGAATGGGAAGACAGGCACCACCCCAGACCACCTCTTTATCCTGAAGTGCAGAGTCTAGCCACCTAACTTCTTGCATGAGTCTACTCAAATTTGATCAGCCACCGCATCCCTGGAGTTTATAGGCCACAAACTCTAGCCAGAGCCTAATAGATAGATTTGCTTTTTCCCCTATTAGATGAACTTCAAGGGTTACATTCAGGCTTTATGGGTCATCCTATCCCCAAGTGATCCACACACAGGATCTATGACTTGGATCTCATAGATAGGCTTGCCTCTAGCCCCTCCTGGATGATCTTGCCAAGGCCAAATTTCAGTCTAGAGGGCCACACCATCCTCAGAAATTATGGGCAGGTTACACAATCCTTGCCTGAATTTCAAAGGCATGGTTAGACTCTGGCTCCTCTTGGATAACCCTTCCAGGGTTACATTTATGTCCTGAGGGATAACTTGCACCTAAAAATCTTGGGAAGGTTCAGTACTCTGTGGGGCAATATACACAGCTTGAGAAAGCTCACTTCCTGTTTCTCCTGGATCACCTTTTCAGGACCAATTTCAGAACTTGAGGGCTGCTCCACCCATAGGTGCTCCTCGCAGACTGCTCAGGACATAGCTCCCGGGTCTCGTAGATAGGTTTCCTTTGACTCTTCCTGAACAATTTTGCCAGTTCCACAGGAATCTCTATGCTGCTTAGAAGAAAACCATCTACTTGGTTAAGACATAAACAGATTGAAAGTAGAAAGCTGGCCAAAGATATCTCAAGCAAAGGGAAATGAGAAAAAAACAAAAACAAAACCAAAAACAAACCCTAAGTGGAGTTGTGATACTGATGCTAGACAATATAGACTTCAAGCCAAAATCAGTAAAGAGAGATAGAAGTCATTACATTGTATTAAAAGGATTAATTCACCAAGAAGATATAACAATGGCAAATATTTACACACCCAAAATGGGAGCATTGAATAGAGCACAAAACACAGAAGGTTAGACCTAAAGAGAGAGATAGACTGCAACATATTAACTGATGCAAATTTTAACTCCCCATTCTTATCACTGGACAGGTTCTCTAAATAAAAATAAATAGAAATACAGGAGCTATGTGATACAATAAAGCAAAGGGACCTGCCAGATATTTATCAAACATTTCACTCAACAACTATAAAATACACATTTTTCTCAGCCCTGTATAAAATATTTTTGAAAATTGATAACATAATAATAGGGTACAAAATAAATTTTTATAAATTTAAAAGACTGGAAAGCATATCTAGCATCTTTTCTGGCCATAATGAAATTAAAATGAAAATCAACAACATAACAAGCTTTCAAAAATACACATGGAGGGGGACCAGCAGTTAGCGTAATGGCTATGTCGCTGGACTTCCACGTAGTCGACTGCGGTTCGAGTCCCGGACCCGGTGGCTTAAACTCACACTGGGCGCGTGTGCGTGCGTGCCCAGGATCCCGAGAGGAGAATGGAGGAGAAGGGATTGCGGCGTGGCCATCCCCCTTGGGGGGTGATTTCCTGCTTTCTATCTCTCTGTCTCTCTATCTGTCTGGCGAGCGCACGCGCCCTATAGCAAAAACCTCTCCAAAAAAAGAAAAATAAATAAATAAATAAATAAATAAATACACATGGAGGGACCAGCAGTTAGTGTAATGGCTATGTCGCTGGACTCCCACATAGTCGACCACGGTTCGAGTCCCAGACCCTGTGGCTTAAACTCACACTGGGCGCGTGTGCGTGCGTGCCCAAGATCCCGAGAGGAGAGCGGAGGAGAAGGGATTACGGTGTGGCCATTACCCCTGGGGGGAGATTTCTCGCTTTCTGTCTCTCTGTCTCTCTGTCTCTCTCTGTCTGTCTGGCGAGCGCATGCACCCTATAGCAAAAACCTCTCCAAAAAAAAAAAAAAAATAAATACACATGGAAACTAAACAAATTGCTCCTGACTGACTTGGAAAAACATTGAAACTGAAATTAATGAATTCCTGAAACAAAAGCTAATGAAAATACCATGCTCCAAAATATTTGGGGTGTAGTGAAAGCAGTGCTAAGAGGGTGGTTTGTAGCATTTAGCACTACCAAGAAAAACACAATAGAAAAATGGCAAATAAAAACCTAACAATGCATCTCAAGGAACTGGAAAAGCAAGGGAAAAACAATGGAATAGATGAAAATAATTCATAAATATTAGAGCAGAAATAAATAAAATCAAAGAAATTTTAAAATTATAAAAAGAATATATATAAAAGAATATTATATATATAAAACAATTATGAAAAGCAAGTTTTTTGAGCAGATAAACAATATAAAAAAATCCCTTAGCCTGACTACCTAAGAAAAATAGAAGGACTGAGACCCATACAATCAGAAATGGAAACAGCAATATTACAACAGATAGCATGGAAACATAAATATTATTATAAAATACTATGAACTACTCTATGCCAACAAATTGGAAAACCTAGAAGAAATGGAAAATGTTCTGGACATATACAATATACTTAGATTGAACCAGTAAGGAACAAAAAGCATGAATAGACCAATAAGAAAAAATGAGAATGAATAAATAATAGTCTCTCAACAAAGAAAGCCCAGGTCCACATGGCTCTACTACTGAATTCTGCAAAACTTTTAATGAAGAATTAGCATCAATTTTCCTCAGACTATTTCTAATAATCCAATTGGAAGGAATACTCCTATTTTAATTTTATGAAATCACTATCACCTTGATATCAAAAGCAGACAAAGATACAACACAAAATGAAAACTTTAAACCAATAGCTTTTATGAATATAGATGCAAAAATCCTCCACATGATACTAACAAATTGAATCCAACTACTAAAAAAGATGATTGAGGAGGATACAAGGATAGTTTGACACACACAAAACAATAAATGTAATACATTACATTAACAGAAGGAAAGAAAAAACTACATGATTATATCAATGAAAAAGCATTCAATAAAATACAACATCCTTTCATGATGAAGACTTTCAACAAAATAGCTGTAGAATGTACACTTATTAACACAATAAAATCCACATATGACAAACCCATAGTTAATCTCATACTGAATGAGGAAGAGCTAAATGTTTTCCCACTTAAAAGGAAAAAAAATTGGAACAAAGCAAGGTTGATCATTTTCTTCATTCCTTTTTAATATAGTGCTGAGAATTTTAGCTAATGTGATCAGACAACAGACTAGAAAAAGGCATTCAAATAGAAAAGGAAAAAGTTAAATCACTCCTATTTGCAGATAACATTATATACTTAAAGAATTCTACACAGTCTGCCAAAAGACTCCTAGAATGAATTCAAATACAAAGTCAATACACAAAAATCTATAGTTTTTTTTTTTTTAAACACACCAACAGTGGACAAACTGAGGCAAAATTAAAGAAAGTATTTTCATTTACAATTTAAAAAAATCCAGGAATAAATCTAACATAAGAAGTGAAAGACCTCTGGAGCCAGCAGTTAGCGTAATGGCTATGTTGTTGGACTCCCATGTAGCTGACTGCAGTTCGAGTCCCGGACCTGGTGGCTTAAACGCATGCCAGGTGCGTGTGTGTGCATGCCCAAGATCCCTAGAGGAGAATGGAGGAGAATGGATTGCTGCGTGGCCATCCCCCCCTGGGGGGTGACTTCTTGCTTTCTGTCTCTCTGTCTCTCTCTGTCTTTCTGGTGAGCGCATGCACCCTGTAGCAAAAACCTCTCCAAAAAAAAAAAAAAAAAAAAAATAGACGTGAAAGACCTTTACAAGGAAAACTATGACAAAACTGAGGAAAGAAATTGAAAAGATACAGAAAAATGGGAAGTCATCTCTTGTTCTTCAGTTGAAAGACTCATTACAATTAAAATGTTGATATTACCCAAATTAATTTACAAATTGAATGCAATTATCATCAAATTACCAGCAACATTCTTCACAGAAATAGAAAACAAAATTTGTCTGGAATCATAAAAGACCTTGTATTACCAAAGTAATATTTGCAAAAGGAATAAAGTTGGAGGAATCTTACCACCTGACTTCAAAACATATCCAAAGCTGTAATGATCTAAACAACATGGTACTGGCACAAAAACACATACATAGCTAGATGAAATAGATTAGAGAATCCAGCAATAAACCCAAAAATTTACAGCCAACTAAATGGGCACAGACAATTCACCGTAGTAAATAAAGTCTTTTCAACAAAGAGTGTTGGGAAAACTGGATATCTACCTACAGAAAAATGAATCTAGACCCCTACCTCTCACTATTTACAAAACTAAACTCAAAGTGCATTAAAGATTTAAGTGTAAAGCTCCAAACTATAAAACTACATGTGGGAAATACTTGAAGACACTGGACTAGACAAAGATTTCTTAAATAAGACCCCTGAAATATGGATGACATTAAATATAGGCAAAGGTGATTATATCATGCTAAAATGCTTCTGCACAGCAATGAAAACAAAAAATAGACAAGCCACAGAATGGGAAAAAATATTTGCAAACTATACTCTAGATAAGGTATATATAAGGTACTCAAGCAGATTATATAATTACATAAGTACATAAGGTACTCAAAGCAGCTTACCTGCAAAACAAATGAATGAAACTAACAATCCAATTTTAAAAATTGGCAATCAATCTGAACAGAAAATTCTCAAAGCAAGACATAAAAGTGCCCATAAAACATATGGAAAAAAAGGTTGAACATTTCTTATCATAAGAAAAATGTGAATCAAACCTAAAGTGAGATATCACCTAAACCTAGTCAGAATAATTATGATTTTAAAAAAATACAAGGAACAAGTGCTGGCAAAGTTATGGAGAAAAGGGGAACCTTTATCCATTGTTAGTGGGAATGTGAGAATATCCTTAGACCTCTTTTTAAAAAGGCACTAATTTCACTCTGAAGGGTGGAGCTCCATGATTGAATCATTTCCCTAAAGGTCTTACCTCTAAGTATCATCATGTCAGATCTTAAATTCCAACATATGGATTTGGGGTAAATATATTTTCTTAGTCCATTATTGTGTTGTTTACAAAAACACCTGAGACTGGCTAATTTATGAAGAATAGAGGTTTATTTGACTCATTATTCTAGTAGCTGGAAAGGTCAAAGGCATAAGGTCAACTGCAATATGGCCAACAGAAGTGGAGAGGATAGTAAGCATGTGCAGACACAGAACAACCTGGAGGCAGCTAACTTCTTTTTATAACAATCTGCTTTGTGAGAATCAGAATTAACTCCTCACAAGAGCTAGAACATACTGCATCTTCCACAAGATAGGATTAATTGACTCATGAGGCCAGTGCCTCAAAGATCCAATCACCATGATCCTATCATAGCCCACTAGCCTTCGCCACCCCCCAACACATCGCCCCTACACACACACACACACACACACACACTATTCTACCTACCAACACCAAACTCCAAAACATAAACCTTTGGGGAAGAAATCATTATCCAAACCATAACATGCATATACTCATATTATGGGTAAAGTACGTCACAATATAAAAAATAAATTCTACTAGATAATAGATAATATATATTAGCAGATAATTTATTAAGAGTGGAAATGTGAATACTGAGTGAATGTCATACTTTAAAAAATAAAATAATTGTGACAGTTCTATAAAATTAACAAAGTATTTCCTAAATTAGTACTCCAGAAACACTAATTCGTAAAAAAGAAAATAGCAATGTTCCTTGGACAAATAAACTTATGAAATTCAGCATAATAATAAGAATGCTGAAGAATATAATATCTGAAGAGATATGATAATAGCATTACAAAATTCACTAGTTCTGTGGAACTCCAAGTTTAGCTAAAATATGTTCCAAAATACCTAACCTACAAAATTCAACCATAAAACTATAAGCCAAAAAACATTTAAAGTATATTTTAAATCATCAAGTGCTTTATAGCTATTATTTTAAAATATATGAATCAGTATCATACTTACAAATAAACTTATGAAATACAGCATAATAATAAGAATGCTGAAGAATATAATATCTGAAGAGATATGATAATAGCATTACATAATTCACTAGTTCTGTGGAACTCCAAGTTTAGCTAAAATATGTTCCAAAATACCTAACCTACAAAATTCAACCATAAAACTATAAGCCAAAAAACATTTAAAGTATATTTTAAATCATCAAGTGCTTTATAGCTATTATTTTAAAATATATGAATCAATATCATACTTACTTCTCAAACTCTGAGATTGGTCAGTGTCATTTGTTTGAAATTGGTTTGTGTATCCTGTAGTACTTTCCAGATCTTTGAGTGTCAAAGTCTCATCTGAGAGTCTGTTCATATCTTGATCTACCCAGATGAAAAACACTTCTATTAAATTAAGCACAAAAACACCATTGAAACATCTACTATGGCCTAATCTTAAGAAGATTTTAAATGTTTGAAGATTAAAACAATATTTATACATCATTATGAGAAGTAAAAAGAGGAAAAATATTATCTTAATGAATACCAGAAGTTAATCTGACAATTTTCACATGAGTTCCCTATTAATTTTTCTAATTTGAAAAATTAGAATTATAGACTTAATACTAGACATTTACCCCTTAAGATAGAATATATTTCTATTTCATCCAATAGCTAATATCTTCATTTGTAGAGAAGTATTAAAAATCATTTACATCACAATCATGAACAAAACCAAAATATAAATAATCATTAGCTTTTATTTTTATTTTCTATTTATTCTAATGAATTTAATTTTAAAAAAATGTTTATTAACATTTGATTGTTATCATTTTTCCTGATATTATTTTATTTTGTATAACTATAAATTTGTCATATAGATTTTTAATTTTATGTATTTTCCCACATTTACTTTACATATCAAAATATTTTTGCTCATACTCCATAGTTCTTGAGTTAATAAAGAACTTTCAAAACTTCCAAAATCTAAATTTTAAAGATAACTTTCAAAATAATTGTTATAATTTTGTTTGTGACTCTATAACGACAGAGACAGTGTGGTTTTAAATATTTTTGATAAAATATTTATATGTCAGCTACTCAAACATTATGATAGCACATAATTCACACGTGAACTCAGTTCTGTCTAAGTATTCTGTGGTTTACAACTTGCTAGCAAAGATCAGTCTCTTTTTCTTCCTTCAAAGTCTTCCTCCAGGTAATCTTTTGGTTGTGGATGCTTTTTTGCAAACTCTACTGATTACAATGCTGAACTGGAAAAGTCCAGGTTATTTTTTGGTATGAATTCCTTCATATGGCTTCTCTAATCCTCTCTGCCAGGCAGAACTCTTTATGGTGCCAGGTAATCTTTCCAGGAGTCTTTGTTGGCTTTCTTGAGATCAATCTTAGCTCCACAGTTTTCTGGTCATATCTTCAGATATGACATTACAGTCAAAGCCCTGGCAATAACAAGTATTTCCAATTTCTGATGCAAGGCAACAAGTATTATTGAACTTATGCAAATAACCCTTCTGCCCCAAATAAAAATACTCACAAATATTTTCCAATTCCAGAGGGTCAGGAAGGGAGAAAAGTTTACGTTTCAATTTAAAACAACAATCAAGCAAAAAAGAAAAAAAAACCAAAACATTTTAACAGATTGCTGAACCTATCAACAGCTCAAAAGAAAGCAAATCTTGGGACCAACAGTTAGCGCAATGGCTATGTCGTTGGACTCCCATGTAGTTGTCTGCGGTTCAAGTCCCGGACTGGGTGGCTTAAACTCATGCCGGGTGTGTGTGTGTGTGTGTGTGTGTGTGTGTGTGTGTGTGCCCAAGATCCCAAGAGGAGAATGGAGAATGGAGGAGAAGGGATTGAGGCGTTGCCATGCCCCCGGGGGGGTGATTTCTCGCTTTCTGTCTCTCTGTCTCTCTCTGTCTTCCTGGCAAGCTCACATACCCTATAGCAAAAACTTCTCAAAAAAACAAAGAAAGAAAGAAAGAAAGAAAGAAAGAAAGAAAGAAAGAAAGAAAGAAGAAAGAAAAATCTTGAGGGAAGCTATGCTCTAAACTCCATCTCCTAGACTCCTGAAATATTCAGACAAGAAGCCATTTTTAAAGCTGAGGTGTGCATGCTGGAATAATGCAACAGTAACACAGAACTCTGATGCTGAGGCCATACACCAAGTTCAACCCCATGATCTCCCTCTACATGCTGAGTACGTGTTGGTGATTCTGCCTGGCTGGAACTGGGGATAAATTAGGGCACTGTTAAGACACATAGAGACACTGTTGGGACACATTACTTCTCTGTCTCTCTCATGCTTGTGGATAAAATGAATAAATAAACTCATACACACACATTTTTTTAAAAGATGAGTTTACAGGAGGAAAGATGGCTAAAGATATCCAGTTTAGAGTTGATCAGACAGCAAGGCAGTGAGCAGAGCTGGGCTAGAAGCTGCTTCTTTCAGAGGAGCTGAAAGAGAGAATTAACCACATTGTCCCTGATCAGAAATGTGATCAACAACACAAAAGCCCCAGGAGCCACTGGTTTCTATAGTCAAGCTGTGCTAGTCAACAGAACCACTCATATTTCAGGACACCTCATAAACCTTTCAAGTCAACACCTCGTGCCAGGATGGGTGGCAGAAGAAGCTAAGCAGGGCCTTACAAACACAGGTGAAATTCTGAAAGCTGTAGGCTTTCTACGCTACTGACTACACTAATGTAAAAAGAATGGTTTTGCTGGCCGACATAAATGACTTTGGTACTATCGATGAAATAAATCGGATCATCAGGAAAGTCATGACACATTTTTGCATAGAAAAACATGTCATGATCTTCCCGACAACCTAATACAAACAGTCTTTCCAAAGTAGCTTTCCCATTAGAGCTGCTTACCAGGCAGGTGCTTTGCCCAAAGGAGGGAGAGTTGAGGTTGAAGCAGTAGCTGTCCAAGGACCTCTCACAACAGCATGACTATTGATGGGCCAGTGTTGTTGCATTTGGAACTTCCATTATGTATTTAAATTAACATCTTGGGACCAGCAGGTGGCATAATGGTTATGTTCCTGGACTTCCACATGGACGACCAGTTTGAGTCCTAGACCCAGTGGCTTGAAACTCAAACCAGGCACATCTGTGTGCATGTCCAAAATGACAAAAGGAGAATGAAGAAGAAGGGATTGCAGCACGGTCATACTCATGAGGGGTGATTTCTTTTATTTTTTAATATTTTATTTATTTAGTTAGTTATTTATTATCATAACCTTTTTTATATTACATTGAATCACATCTATCTTTACAGTGTATCACATTTCTTTTCCCAGCATGATTACTATGCATATCAGTAAAGACAAAGACATTACTACCCACATCATCATCATCAAATAGCTTTCATCATTTTTTCAGATTATTATAATTAATTCTCATTATTTTTTTAAACATTCAATCACTATATATCATTTGGCTTGAAAAAAGAATTTACCCAACATGAAATACTTCTCAGGCCAGTCTAGTTGAGAATACTATACATGTTATTATCAACAGGTAATAAACCATTTATTTGTTCTCTTGCTATCATTCTCTACAATCTTTCCTTCTCTCACACCATTCTGCATTGTCTTCAGCATCCATTAACTATTGTCACTGCTTTTATGCCCTCCAATATTTCAGTCTCTACCATGAAGTGCAGATAGTAGGTATATGTTAAGTGGCTGCATAGAATATCTTTCTTTCATATCCTGGCTTGCTTCACTCAGCAATAGATCCTCCATATTCGTCCACTTTCTATCAAATGCCAGGGTCTTATTGTTTTTTGTTTTTTTTTTTTTTTTTTGCTGAATAGTACTCCATTGAGTATATATATGCAACACTTTTTCCAACCATTCTTCTGTTTGTGAATATTTGGGTTGATTCCACGTCTTAGTGATCATGAATAATGCTGCAATAAACATTGATGTGCAAGCACTTTTCATACTGAGCATTCTCCTGTCCTTTGGGTAGATACCCAGAAGTGGGATTGCTGGATCAAATGGTAGTTCTATTTGTAGATCTTTGAGGAACCTCCATATTGTTTTCCACAGTGGTTGAACCAGTTTACATTCCCACCAACAGAGTAAGAGAGTTCTCGTTTCTCCATATCCCCACCTACACTTAATACATTTTTTTTTTTTAATCTTTGCCATTCTGACAGCAGTTTGGTGGAATCTCATTGTGGTTTTAATCTGCATCTCCCTTACCAGGAGGGATGTTGAATATTTCCTCATATGCTTTTTGGCTGTTCATATGTCTTCCTGAAATTTTTGTTCAGCTAATTTTCCCTTTAGTAACTGTATCCTTTCCTGTGTAGAAACTTCTTAGTCTGATATAGTCACACTTGTCTATTTTAGGGATTATTGCTCATGCTTTGGGAGTCTTATTTAAGAAGTCTTTGCCTACTCCAATGTCTCCCAGAGTTTCTCCAGTGTTTTCCACCAGTAGTTTTATAGTTTGAGGTCTTAGGTTCAGACCTTTGATCCATTTTGAGCTGATTTTTGTTAATGGTGAAAGATAGGGATTCAGTTTCATCTTTCTGCAGGTGGATACCCAGTTTTTCCAGCACCACTTACTAATGAGGTTTTCATTTTCCCAATGGATTAACTCGTATCCTTTGTCAAAAATCAGTTGCCTGTAAGCTTTGGGGTTTATTTCTGGTGTCTCTATTCTATTCCATTGGTTCACCTGTCTATTTTTTGTGCCAATAACATGCTGTTTTGATTATCACAGCTTTATAGTACATCTTGGAGTTAGTGAGTGATATGCCACCGACTCCATTCTTCTTGCACAGGATTGCTTTGGCAGTATGAGGTCTTTTTTGATTCCAGACAAATGCTATGACTGTCTTTTCTAGTTCTGTGATGAATGTCTCTGGTGTTTTGATTGGAATTGAGTTAAATATGTAGATGAATGTGGGGAGAATTGCCATTTGGTTATGTTAATTATTCCAATCCAGGAACAGGTGATGTCTTTCCACTCTTTTATGTCATTTTCAATATCTTTTTTAAAATTTCCAGTTTTCTTTGTAAAAGTCTTTGACTTCCTTAGTTAGTTTTATTCCTAGGTATCTTACATGTTTTGTGGCTATGGTAAAAGGGATTCCTTCCTTCAGCTCTACTTCATTCAACTTGTTGTTCATGTATAGAAATGCTATAAATTTTTGAATGTGGATTTATTATCCTGCCACTATATTGTATTCATTTATTACTTCGAGGAATTTTTTCATAGAAACCTTTGTGTCTTTAAGTATACCATCATGTCATCTGCAAATAAAGATATTTTCAACTCTTCTTTGCCTATTTGAATGTCTTTTATATTGTTCTCTTTTCTGATTGCATTGGCTTAGACTTTCAGCAGTATATTGAAAAGTAGTGGAGAAAGTGAGCAGCCTTGTATAGTACCAGTTCTTAGTGAAAAAGCTTTTAGCTTTTCCCCATTCAGTATAGTGTTAGCTATAGGTTTTTATATATGGCTTTGTGTTGAGAAATGATTCTTCTATATCAGTCTTACTGAGAGTCTTAATCATGAAAGGATGTTGTATTTTATCAAATGCTTTCTCTACATCAAAAGAAATGATCATATGGTTTTTGTCTTTATTTCTGTTAATATGGTGTATTATATTTATGGTCTTGTGTATGTCGAACCACCTTGCATCCCTGGAATAAAGCCTATCTGGTCGTGATAAATAATCTTTGTTATATGTTGCTGGATATGATTTGCAAGTATCTTGTTGAGAATTTCTGCATCTATATTCATCAGAAATTCTGTTCTGTAGTTTCCCTTTATCATCATGTCCTTATCTGTTTTTGGAATAAGGATGATGGAGTCTTCATAAAATGAATTTGGGAGGTTTCCTTCCTTTTGGATCTTTAGAAATAATTTGACTATGACAGGAGTTAACTCTTTCTTAAAAGTTTTGTAGAATTCATGGGACCAGCAGTTGGTGTAATGGCTATGTCGCTGGACTCCCATGTGGTCAACCGTGGTTCAAGTCCCGGACTTGGTGGCTTGAACTCATGCCGGGTGCGTGCATATGCGTGCCCAAGATCCCAAGAGGACAATGTAGAAGAAGGGATTGTGGCGTGGCCATCCCCCCTGGGGGGTGATTTCTCACTTTCTGTCTCTCTGTCTTGCCTTGTCTTTCTGGCAAGTACATGTGCCCTATAGGAAAAAAACTCTCAAAAAAAAAAAAAAAAAGTTTTGTAGAATTCAGAAGTGAAGCCATCTGGACTTGGGCTTTTCTTTGTCCGGGGGTTATTTATTACTGATTCAATCTCATTGCTTGTTATGGGTCTATTCAGGTTTTCTGTGTCCTCCTGATTCAATCTTGATAGATTATATGCATCCAGGAATTTGTCCATCTCCCCCATGTTCTCTTGTTTGTTGGCATATAGTCATTTCTAGTATCCTCTAATGATTTTTCTATTTCTATTGTGTCTGTTGTAATGTTGCCTATCTCATCATGTATTTGATTTATCTGGTTTCTTTCCTTATTCTTCTTTAATCAATCTTGCTAATGGTGTGTCAGTCTTGTTACTATTTTAAAAGAACCAGCTCTTGCTTTCATTTATTTTCTGTATAGTTCATTTATTTTCTATTTAATTTGTTTCTGCTCGAATCTTTATGATTTCTTTTAGCCTGGCATTTTTTGGGTTTGTTTGATGTTGTTTTTTTCAATACCCTGAGACATGATATTAGGTTGTCTATTTGACATCTTTCCATCTTTTTCTTATGCGCACTAATTGCCATGAATTCCCCTCTTATGAATGCTTTTGCCGTGTCTCATAGATTATGGAAACTCATGTACTCATCATTTTTTTTCCATAATTTTTTTTTATTTTAGACCTCATTTCTTCAGTAGTTAAGAAGTCATTCAGAAGTAGGTTGTTTAGTTTCCATGTGTTTGTATATTTTTTTACTTATATATTTTATTATTATTCATATATTAAATTGCTACACATCATTTAGATTGTGAAGAGATTTTACCCAGCATGATATACACTTCAGTCCAGCTCAGTTGACTGATGTTTGTGTAGTTTTTAGGGTGTTTCTTGAAATTAACATCGAGTTTAATTCCATCCTGGTCAGAGAAGATGCTGGATATAGTGTCTATGCCTTTGAATCTATAAAGTCTTGATTTTTGTCCTATCATATGGTCAATCTTTGAAAAGGTTCCATGCCGGGGTGAGAAAAATGTATATTTTGTGATCTTAGGGCAGAAAGTTCTATAGATGTCTGTCAAACCATTCGATTTATAGTATCATTTAGGTCCTGTATCTCTCTGTCTTTTTTTTTTTTCCCTAGAAGATCTGACTAAAGGAGATAATGGGGTGTTGAGATCCCCAACAATTATAGTGTTGCATCCTGTCTCTCCTTTTAGCTCCATCTATCCTTCACATACTTAGGTGCTCCTGAGTTGGGTGCATAGATATTTATAAGCATTATGTCTTCTTGATGAATTAGCCTATTTACTACAATATCATGCCCTTCTTTGTCTCTTTTTACAGTCTTTGTCTTGAAGCCTATTTTGTCTGAAATCAGTATCCCAACTCCAGCTCTTTTATGATTTCCATTTGCATGGAATATATTTTTTCAGACCTTCACTTTTAGTCTATGTATGTCTTTATCTATATGGTGTGTTTCTTGTTGGCAAGAGATAAAGAGTTTCTGGGTTTTTTTTGTTTTGTTTTGTTTTGTTTTGTTTTGTTTTTGTTTTTGTTTTTAATCCATTCAGCCACTCTGTGTCTCTTAACAGGAGAATTTAGTCCATTAACATTCAATGTAATTATTGATATTTATGGACCTGTTTCTATCATTAAGCAAGATATTTTCTTGGTTTTGTTGTTGTTGCTCTCTTATAACTGTCCATCTGACTTTAGTTTTCCTGGTATAGTACTCCCTTCAGAATCTCTTGAAGAGCTGGTCTGGAGGTGGTAAATTCTTTTAGGTTTTGTTTATCTGAGAATGTTTTTATCTTTTTATTTCCCATTGTAGGATAATCTTGCCAGGAATAGTATTCTTGGTTTAAATTGTTTTTCATTTAACACTTTGACTATATTTCCCCTTTCTTTCCTTGCCTTCATTGTTTCCAAGAAGAAAGGTTCAATGTTAGTCTGATAGGAGGACCTTTGTAAATAACTTGGCAGTTTTAGTATCTTGTCTTTGTCCTTGGTTTTGGCCAATTTGGCTATGATGTGCCTTGGTCAAGATTTTCTTTGGTTGATTCTAACTTGGGATCCTATGTATTTCTTAGATCTGGATATTCGAATTCTTCTCTAGGTTTGCAAAGTTTTCTTCCAGGATTCCATTAAATAAATTATCAATGCTCTTATTTTCTTCCTCTTCTGGGATACCAATTATCTGAATGCTGGGGCGCTTGATGGTATCTAGTATTTCATATATATACACACATACTTCTTGTATATTACCCTCATTTTTCTTGGTCATTTTCTAAATCTTTTTGATACTTTTTTCTGGGTCACAGGTTTTGTCTTCTACATTCGAGATTTGATCTCCTGTGTGATCTAATCTACTTTTAATTTCCTGTATCACATTCTACATTCCTAACAATTTTGTTTTATTCTTTTTTATGGTGTCTGTTTCATCTTTCCAATCATGAAAGGACTTCCTCACCTCCTGGAGCTCATTGTCTCTTTCCTCTTGCATCTCAATTAGTTTGGTCACTACAAATATTCTGAATTGCTTATCTGATATGTCCAGAACTTCCATTGTGTTGTCTGTGGGTGAGGTGGAATTGATGTTTTCCCTTTGGGGGAGAGACATTTTGTTGGTTGCTCATATTTCCTGTGCCTCTGTGATGGTTCCTAGTCATCTGTGATTTATATGTTTCTTCCTAAATTATTCAAGGTATCTCAGCACTCAAAGGTGTGCAGGAGTAGAAAATTGTCAACCTCTCTTCTGCTCTGCTTCCCTGTTGCTCACTAGCACCCTGCACTGTTATCACTGGTCCTGGGTGACTCAAAGTCCTCCCTGTTTCTAAAGAACACGTGTGCCTCAAACTGAGCTGCTGAGATTTACCTTAGGAACAAAGTAAAGATCGTGCAGTGCTGTTAGGTCCCACAGCCACAGGCAGCCTGGTGCATGGCAAGGCTGTTCTCCTGAACTAGTCTCTGGATGGAGTGGTGTGGGGCCCAAGTTCATCTTAAAGTCCCAAGACACAAACTTGTAGTCCAAAGGTGAGTGGGGGAGGGGATGAGACATGGGTGCTGGCTATTATGCCCTCATAGCCACAGCCAGCCTGGCATCCAGCAAGCCCATTAGCTTGAACCAGTCTCTCTTATGGGGGGGGGGTTTTCTCACTTTCTGTATGTCTCTCTCTGACTCTTCAGCAAGCATATATGTCCTATAGCAAAAATCTCTCCCTAAAAATAAAAAATAAATCAACATCTTAATTTTAACAAGTGATGAATGTGTGAGTTTGACTAAAATATCTGTAGTTATTATGGAAATATCATAATAGCAATAATTAAACATGGATTGAATATTAGATAATGAATCCAGTTACTGATATACACTTAAAGTACACCCATATTACTGAATGTAGGAGTCTCTCTTTCTCTTTCCCCCCTTCCTTTCTCTGGTCAAATTAAAATAAATAAATTAAATAATTTTTAAAAAATTTAAAAGGGAAATACACAGAAGGAAGTTTATTGTTCTTGAGAAATAATTAAAAGCCCATCTAATTCATTTGAAAACTATTAATTTAATGACAAGAAACATTTAATTCTCACGTCAGATATGTGATTCTGCTTTTATTGCAGTAAAATTAAACTATTTCAATTTGAATGGTAGAGGTAAAGGAGAAGAGAATGGACCAAAATTTTTGCATAGATAATATTTTTTAAAATTATTTATTCAATTTTAATTATTCATTCATTTTTTTTAATTTGACCAGGGAGACACACACACACACACACACACACAGAAAGAGAGAAGAGAGAGAGAGAGAGAGAAAGAAGGTGAGAAAGCAAACCATCAGGTCTGGGACTTGAACCATGGTTGGCCATGTGGGAGTGTTCAGTGCTTTAAGCACCATGATACCCAGTGGTCCCTGTAGACGGTACTTTTCTAATGAAAATAAAATATACATACCAATGACAGAAAAAGACACCCACTTCAAACTCCTCCATATGAAGAAATTATAAAAAGGGTGGGGGGAGATATAATTGGCAGGACTGCAAAGAGAGAAATAAGGAGGAATTATATGAATACAGCAAGGATATAATAAGAAACCAGGGACACCAAAAATCACAATGGATGTGCAGAAAAGGAAACAAAGTGCTGGACCCAGGAGGGTCCCTGAGCTGAGAGAAGCATACCACTGTGGAACGCACCAGAACTTTCCATTTCCACCTTGGTCATTGGAACTACCAACTATGAGAAAGCAACAAAATCAACAGATCTGAAACTCAACATAGGGAATTGCCTAGAACCACTAAAAAAGAAAGGGAAAAAACATTAGTTTTGTCCCTACCCTATCCCAGATTTTAAGCTCCAAGGATATGGCATCATTTTGGAAGCAGAAACTTAAAGTAAATCCAAGCCTATGGGTCACTTTAATGTGAATCTCCACTTCCCTGAGGCACTGGTTTCACCTAAAGGAATCCATAGAAAGAGTAGCAGACACTATCCAAGAGTTGGTTTAGCAGTGATCTAGCACTTGAGTATTTTTCGTTCCCTGTAGTCCAGGGATTAGGTGGTATACTACAGTTAGGAGGATGCCCCTGAAGCCTGGGGAATCAGGGCTGATGCCCCTCAGTAGCTGAGACCTCCTGATTCCTCTCCCATCAAAGAATGAGGACTCTAGGGGCGGCCCGGGGCGCCTGCGCTGGCCGGGCAGCCTGGGGCGATGGCGCGGGCCTTTGCTTCGCGTGCTGGCCAGGCTTGCGCGGCCCGGCCTGTGCGGCCGGGGCTCTGCTTTGCGTGCCGGCCTGGCTGGAGCTCTGCTCCACGTGCCGCGGCCCGGACCACCCGGCCCCCGCTGCCTCTCCGGCGCTGGGTGTGTCCTGCGCTCGGTACCAACGCGGGCCGGTGGCGTGGATCGGCCAAGGTTGCCGTCCTTCCTTTCTTTGGCCGGGCGGGTGGGCGGGAGGTGGTGCGGGGACCCGCGCGCGGGGACCCGCTCGCATTTGCGCGCTGGGGGCTGGCGGGTGGCTGCTGGGCCGGCGCGTAGCCGCTGGGCCAGCGCCTGCGTGCAGCGGCCGGGCCTGCCCCTGCGTGCGGCCGCCGGGCCTGAGCGTGGTTGCCGAGCCGGCATGGGGTCGCCGGGCTGGTGCGGGGCCGCCGGGCTGGCGCGTGGCTGCCGGGTCTGAGCATGGCCGCCGAGCCTGCGCCTGTGCTTGGCCGCCGGGCCTGTGTGCGTGGCCGCCAGGCCTGCGCCTGTGTGTGGCCGCCGGGCCTGCGCGTGGCCCCCGGGCCTGCGAGTGACCGCCGGGCCTGAGTGTGGCCCCCCGGGCCTGTGAGTGACCGCCGGGCCTGCGCCTGCGTGTGGTCACCGGGCCGGCGCGTGGCTCCCGGGCCTGCGAGTGGCTGCCGGGCCTGAGCGTGGCCGCCGGGCCTGTGTGTGGCCGCCGGGCCTGCGCGTGGCCGCCGGGCCTGCGCCTGTGCATGGCCGCCGGGCCTACGCCTGCGAGTGGCTGCCGGGCCTGCACCTGTGCGTGGCCACCGGGCCTGTCCGTGGCCCCCGGACCTGCGCATGGCAGCCGGGCCTACGCCTGCGAGTGGCCGCCGGACCTGAGCGTGGCTGCCGGGCCTGTGCATGGCCGCCGGGCCTGCATGTGGCCACCGGGCCTGTGCGTGGCCCCAGGCCTGCGGGTGGCTGCTGGGCCTGAGCGTGGCCGCCGGGCCCACGCGTGGCCACTGGGCCTGAGCCTGTGCGTGGCCGCTGGGCCTGAGCATGGCTGCCGGGCCTGCGCCTGCACGTGGCCCCCAGACCTGTGCATGGCAGCCGGGTCTGCGCCTGCGAGTGGCCGCCGTGCCTGAGTGTGGCTGCCGGGCCTGTGCGTGGCCGCTGGGCCAGCGCGTGACCGCCGGGCCTGTGCCTGTGCATGGCCGCCAGCCGCGGGCGGCAAGCTGAAGCCAAAAACAAGGATTAAGAACTTGCAACTATAAGCAACAGAAAGAAACTTAAGCTGTCTTAAACCAATTGAGAAATATATTGTATGGGAGGAGTGTCTCTGCCTATGGACAGTGAGAGGATGCTGGTTGCCAGCCCTGCATTACCTCAGGGAAGAACAGGAACTATTCTGCCATTCTTGGGGAGGCCAGATGCCCGAGGATGACTCGCGTTGCAGATCCCCACAGCACCATTCCCAGTGGTCACAGATTGGATGCTGTGCCGCATCAACTGATAACCATCTCTGCTTAACAGCCGCTTTCCTGAAACTGTGTTCCGTGGAGACTCATCTGCAGGTGTGGAACTGCACGGGACCCACCCTTAATCCAACCCTGAGTAGAATCTGTGCTCCCTGTTGTTGAAGACTCTATGAGCTGATAATTGAAAAAAAAAAAAAAAAGAAAGAAAGAAAAAACTGAGGGAACTGGAGGGTATGGTGGCAGGGATGGCAGCTGCAGATGCTGGAGACAGTGTGGGAGAGGTGATGGGGGTGAGTGATGGAGGGCAGAGGGGAGGGATTCAGGGAGCAAACAACACACTTAATAGACACAAAAATGAAAAGTTGTCTGTTGATAATGTTTATGGTAATATTGTCTTGACTGATGTGCACTGTACTCATGCTGGGAAAAACCATGTTGTACACTGTAAGGATGTGCAATGATAAAAAAAAAAAAGTCAGCACTCTGGCAAAGGGAGAAAGATCTGAAGATATGATAGTGGAAAGGATGAATGTGGATGCCAGAGGCTGCAGGGGAGGGGAGTGGGTGGTGGAGAGCAGGTGTGAGGGACAAAGGGAAGAAACATTTAACACCAAAAAAATTGTAGAGTTCTCTGTTGAAAACTATATATATATATATATATATATATATATATATATATATACACACACACACACACACACACATAGTATACAACATAATGGGGACTTTATGTAAAATGTGAATTTAATTGATTTGAGAAAGAAAAATAAAAGATAAAAATTAAAAAAAAAAAAAAAAAGAATGAGGACTCTAGATGACTGCCCCCAAGACTGGAGATTCTGGACAATCTCCCTCCTCTGAGAGACCAATAAATCTGTACTCCTCATCCCCCAGACACAACAACTCCCCTTCTATACCTACCAACAGAGTTCTGTCCACTTCCCAAGGTTGGTTTCTTGAGCTAAAGTTGGCAGTCAAAGTAGACAGCCTGCTTCATTCAGAGGATAAAAAAAGCAAAGCCTACTACCAAGGTCAATAGCATTTTTTTTGTTTCATCTACATTTTTTATCACAAATGAAGTTACTCATCTTTTCATATGTTCAATCACAGTTATGCTTTTCCTTCTGTGATAAGCCTGTCAGATATGTTGTTCATTTTTTCTATTATGTTGTCTTTTTTCTTTTCTTTAAATTTATTCTTTTTATATTAATTCACTGTACATCATTACAGCATACAAAATGAATTTTCCATCCAGAATACTGTATATTGGCTCAATCAAGCACATCAACATACATGCTATCAACAAATAGTTTTCTTATGTCTTGTGTATTTTTTTTTTTTTTTTTTGCCATCCTTGATTCCCTATCCCTCACCCTCTGCTGTGTCTCACCCTCTGCCGTGTCCCACCCTCCTCCCACATTGTCTCTGGTATCCATGGTTGCTTTCTATGCCTCCCCCCCCCCATTTAATTGATTTTCTAATGAACTTAATTTGTCTAAATATTTCCAATAGCAAGCGCAGCTGATAAATACATATACATGAACCCAAGTCTGACTTTAGGCATAAACCTCAGTGAGTAGAATGAACATACTATAAAGTAGTACCTAGCTGGGGCTAGATAGCTTACTGCAGCCATCAAATACACATTTTTTAAAAAAAATTTCGATAAGAACAGTTTTAGTGTTCTTTTTTCCTCCTGAAACATTTTTTAAATTAATTTACATTCATTCCCTGAGCATCATCACAACATACTAAATGTGGTTTCCCATCTAGAATAAACTGCATAGTGGCTTAATCATGCATGTTATCATCAATAATATTCCATTTCTAGTTTACCCCATGTCTGACCCTCTGCCCTTTCCCACTCTCTTATTACACTATCTCTGCTATATACAGTTGTCTTCCATTCCTTTTCCCCCAACATTTCGTTGATCACACAATATCATAAGTAATCTAACTACTTTCAATAACAAGTTCAGCTGGTAATTTCAAGAAAAGCAGTTTTGAACTGGTCAGGATATTTCCTTGAAACTTAAAGCCTAGAAACAGGTTAGTATTCTATTCAAATAGTAGGTACATGAACCTATTGACAGCTCAAGACAGGACAAAAATCTTTAAAACCAGACAACAAAGCTTAGAAGAAAAGCAGCAATATTTTAGTCAAGTCACAGAATGCTGTTTCATCAGTTCAGTCTCATGTACTTAATCTTTCTTCTGTTGTGGTTCAATCTTCTAGATTGAATTCTGGGATATAATATTCAACTCCAGACTTTGTCCCTACAATTAAGTTGGCCATTTTCTTAGTTTTTGAACTCTTATTTCTGTGTGTCTGCATTTAATTTTACTCACATAGCACTCCCTTAAGATCTTCTTGGAGATCTAGTCTGGTGCTGGTTAATTCTTTCAGGTTTTTTTTAAATTTGAGAATGTTCTTGTCTTTTCTTCCCAGATGAATGATAATCTTGCTGGGTAGAGTATTCTCGGTTGAAATTGCTTTTCTCTTAACACTTTGAATATATTTTCCCATTCTTTCCTTGCTCGCATTGTTTCCGATGAGAGGTCTGCTGTTAGTCTGATGGGATACCCTTTGTAGGTAACTTGCCGTTTTTCTCTTGCCAATCTTAGTATCTTGTCTTTGTCTGTTGTTTTGGTCAATCTGGCTATAATGTGTCTTGGAGAAGATCTTCTTGGGTCGATTCTATTTGGGGTCCTTTGTATTTCTTGGGACTGAATCTTTGAGTGCCTCTCTAGGTTTGGAAAGTTTTCTTGCAGGATTTCATGGAATAGATTATCAATACCCTTATGAGTCTCTTCACCTTCTGGGATGCCTATTATCTGGATGTTTGGACGTTTGATGGTATCTAGTATTTCTCATATATTATTCTCAAATTTTTGGGCAATTTTCTCAGTCTTTGTAGTGGATTTTTTCTAGGCCAGCAATTTTCTCTTCTACATCTGAGATTCTATTTTCTGTATGATCTAGTCTGCTTTTAATACTTTCAAGGGAGATTTTGACTTCCTGTATTATAACCTTCATCTCTAAGAGTTCCATCTGATTCTTTTGTAAAGTGTGAAATTCCTCTTTTAGATCTTGCATGAATTTCCTCACCTTTTGGAACTCATCAACTCCTTTCTCCTTCCTCTTCCACAGTTCATTGTCTCTCTTCTCTTCCATCTCTGTTACCTTTGCCATTATGAATGTTCTAAATTCTTTATCAGACATTTCCATTGAACTGTGTGTTGATGAAGAGGAGTTATCCTTTTCCCTTGGAGGAGAGGTATTTTCCTGCTTTCCCATATTTCTTGTGGTCCTGCAGCGATTTCTAGTCATCTGGTGAATGGTCGGTTTCTTCTCAAACTTGGAAGTTCAATCACGCGAGTTTTGTGTGCTGGAGGCTGAATTATCAGTGGGAAATATTCATTTCTCTGTTTCCCCCAAAATGGCTAGTTCTCAGGAGCCATGAAGGTATCTCTTCAAGAAGGCTGTTCCCTTTTGCCTCTCCACGTGAGTTTTGTGTGCAGGAGGCCGAATTATCAGTGGGGAATCTTCATTTCTCTGTTTCCCCCAAAATGGCTAGTTTTGCCATGAAGGTGTCTCTTCAAGAAGGCCTGTTCCCTTTTTCAATAGCATTTTTTAATATTACATTTAATCACATACATCTTTACACTGTATAACATTTCTTTTTCCAGTATGATTACCATGAATATCAGTCAAGACAAAGACATTCCCTACATACATCATCAGCAGCAAATAGCTTTTCATTATTTTCCAGTTTAATATTTTTATTATTCTTATTTTTAAAAAACATTCAATCCCTATACATCATTTGGCTTGTAAAGAGAATTTGCCTAACATGAAATACTTCTCAGACCACTCCAGTTGAGAATACTATACATGTTATCATCAACAGGTAAGAAACCATTTATGTGTCCCACAAAAGTCATGCCTCTCTATTTTTTCTCCTGCTTTCCTTCTCCATACTCTTCCCTTCTGCACTCCTACCCCATTCTACACTGTCTTCAGCATTCATAAGTATTTTCAGTGCTTTTATGCCCTCCAATATTTCTATCTCTACCATAAAGTGCAGGTAGACAGTACATATTAAGTGGATACATACAATATCTTTCTTTCATAGCCTAGCTTAATTCATTCAGCAATAAATCTTCCATATTTGAGCACTTTCTATCAAATGCCAGGGTCTTGTTTTTTTTTGTTTTGTTTTGTTTTTGTTTTTTTTATTAATGACTGAATAGTATTACATCGAATATATGTGCCACACTTTTTCAATCCATTAATCTATTTGTGGACATTTGCATTGGTTCCATGTCTTAGCAATTATGAATAATGCCACAATAAGCATTGATGTGCAAGTGCTTTTCCAACTGAGCATTCTCCTGTCCTTTAGGTAGATACCCAGAAGTGGGATTGCTGGATCAATGGTAATTCTATTTAGAACTTTGAGGAACCTCCATATTGTTTTCCAAAGTGGCTGGACCAATTTACATTCTCACCAACACTGTAAGAGAATTCCCCCTTCACCACAACCCCATCAACCCTTACCATTTTTTGTGTCTTTAATCTTCACCATTCTGACCAGGGTTAGCTAATATCTCATTGTGGTTTTAATCTGCATCTCCCTTATGATGAGGGTTGTTAAGCATTTCCTCATATGCTTGTTGGCTGTTCATGTCTTCTTTAGGGAGATCTTTGTTTAGCTTATTGTCCCATCTTTTAATTGGGTTAGTCACTTTTTGATTTTCAGATAAGCTGCTTGAGTTCCCTTTATATTCTGGTTTTCAGTCCCTTATCTGAGCCATAGTTTATGAAAATATCCTCCCATTCTGAGGTTTGTTGATTCACACTAATTACAGTGTCCTTTCCTGTGCAGAAACTTCTTAGTCTGATAATAGCCCCATTTGTCTATCTTAGGGATTATTGCCCACGCTTGGGAGTCTTATTTAAGAAGTCTTTGCCTACCCCAATGTCTCCCAGAGTTTCCCCACTGTTTTCCACCAGTAGTTTTATAGCTTGAGGTCTTAGATTCAGATCTTTGATCGATTTTGAGTTGATTTTTGTTAATGGTAAAAGATGGAGATTCACTTTCATCTTTCTACAGGTGGATACCCAGTTTTTCAGCACCATTTACTAAAGGTCTTTTCCTTTCCCCACTGGATTGACTTGTATTCTTTGACAAAAATAAGCTGGCTGTTAAGTTTTGGAGTTTATTTCAGGGGTCTCTGTTCTATTCCATTGGTCCACCTGTCTGTTTTTGTGCCAACACCATGCTTTGATTATCACAGCTTTATAGTTTATTTGGGGACAGGGAGTGAGATAGCACCCACTCCACTCTTCCTGCACAGGATAGCTTTGGCAATATGAGGTCTTTTATGATTCCAGACAAAATGTATGATTGTCTTTTCAGATCTGTGAAGAATGTCTCTAGTATTTTGATAAGAACTGTGTTAAATATGAAGCTTAATTTAGATAGAATTGGCATTTTGATTATATTAATTCTTCCAATGCAGGAGAAACATAGGATGTCCTTCCACTTTTTTGTGTAATTTTCAATATCTTTTAAAAGATTTTAATAGTTTTCTTTGTAAAGGTCTTTGACTTCCTTAGTTAGGTTCCCTAGGTATCTTTTATTTTGTGGCTATGGTAATAGGGATTCCTTTCTTCAGATCTTTATTCAACTTGTTCATACATAGAAATACTATTTTTGTGGGTGTTTCTTAAAATTAATATCAAGCGTAATGCCATCGTGGTCAGAGAAGATGCTGGATATAGTTTCTATGCCTTTGAATCTGTAAAGACTTGATTTGTGTCCTATCATATCTTTAATCTTTGAAAAGTTTCCATGCTGGGGTGAGAAAAAATGTATATTTTGTGGTCTTAGGGTGGAAAGTTCTATAGATGTCTGTCAAGCCCATTCGATTTATAGTATCATTAGGTCCTGTATCTCTCTGCCTTTTGTTGTTGTTGTTGTCTAGAAGATCTGTCTAAAGGAGATAATGGGGTGTTGAGATCCCTAACAATTATAGTGTTGCATCCTGTCTCTCCTTTTAGCTCCATCAGCCTATTCTTCACATATTTAGGTGCTTCTGAGTTGAGTGCATAGATATTTATAAGCATTATGTCTTCTTGATGAATTAGCCTATTTACTGCTATATAATGTCCTTTGTCCCTTCTTTCAGTTTTTGTCTTAAAGCCTATTTTGTCTGAAATTAGTATCCCAACCCCAGCCCCCCCTTTTTTTTATTTCCATTTGCATGGAATATATTTTTCCAGCTCTTCACTTTTAATCTATGTATCCCTTTATCCATACAGTGCCTTTCTTACAGGCAACAGATAGGGGGTTTCTGGTTTTTAATCCATTCAGCCAGTCTGTATCTCTTGATTGGAGAACTTAATCCATTATCATTCAATATTATTATTGATATTTCCAGACATGTTCCTATCTTTAAGTAAGCCAATTTCTTGGTTGTTTTTGCTCTCTTATATCTGTTTATCTGACTTTTTAGTTTTCCTGGTATAGCACTCCCTTCAAAACTTCTTGAAGAGCTGGTCTGAAGTTGGTATATTCTTCCAGGTTTTGTTTATCTGAGAACATTTTTATCTTTTTTTCCCATATTAAGGATAATCTTGCTGGGTATTGTATTTTTGGTTGAAATTATGTTTCATTTAATACTTTGAATATATTTCCCCATTCTTTCCTTGCTTGCATTGTTTCTTGAATTTTTTTTTTTTGTTTTTATTTTCAGTATTTTTGACTTTATTGTTCAAATCCACATATCTTTATCTGAAATACAATTTCTATAAAACAGCTCCTGGTGACTAAGTCAACATTAGAAGAATTTTAAATATTACTTTCAATGGTGATAGTAGTACCAATTTTCCTCACTAAGTACCTATAAGGATCTTATGCTTTACTGAAAATAGCCAAGAATGTAGCACTGGTAGATACATACTATAATAAATTTAGCCAAGCATTCAAGATAAAAGGACTGACTTTTAAGCTCTAAACCCAAAATAAACTTTGAAAATATATTTTAAAATACTTTCCCAACCACTATTAACATACTCCTTTATGCTTTCACAAAGCAAGTTTCAGGAGTTCCAATTTTTTGTGTTTTTATACGTTTTACTATTGGGGCATCTATCAATCATCTTTCTCAATCTAGGTCTTCGCATTAACCTGTGCCCTTCGTCTGGCCAGATACCTGTCTTTAGCTGACATTACAGTTTCCTCATTGCTTCGCTTTGCAAACCTGCTCACTGCCTCAGGGGGTCCCTCTCGTTCTTTGCCCTTCTCTTGCCTTTCCTGTGTGAGTCTGTGTTTTGCTCCTGTCATGTTTCCAAGCTAGAGGGATTCTCTTGGTTTCTTTCATTGTCCTTTTCTATGTTTCTCATTTTGTTGGATCTTTCCTGGTCCAGAAACTTACCCTTTGCCTAGAATTTGGGCTGCTTCCCCTCTGACTTGACTCCTTTCTGAAGAGTGAACACTCAGTGCTCGTTTTTCTCTCTCTGTATTTATTATTATTTTCATATCTTTCCTCCTCCCTTTCATATGTTCTTCCTTTTCTTTGCTTTTCTCTTCTTTCTCTTCTCCTTTCTCTGTGTCGGTCATGATCATTTCGTTGCCTCTCTCTTCCTTGCTCTTTTGGGGAATATTTCTCCTTTTTTCCATGCTCCGTTATTTCTTTCTCTTCTGTCTCGTCCCCTCAGTTTATCTTTCTGTTTATGCTTCTTCCGTTGGGAATCTCTATGACTGACCTCTGTGCCTGTAAGAACCCTTCTTTTCTTTTTGATGGTCATAGTCAGGGCAATAGTTCTGGTCTCTGGACCGCCTCTTTCAGGGCTCATTTGCCTTTTTTCATGTCCTCTTAACTTGGAAGATTTTATGTGACATATCCATGCCCTTTTTCTTCACTAGATGACCGTGAGTGAGTATGATTCCTGTGATGCTCGGAGCCATTGTCAAAGGTCTCTGTCGCTTTTTCCCTTCTGTGCACTTTATTTTCTTTCATTTCATCATCATCACTGCTTTTAACATCAAAGTAACTGTCTGCATCTGGATTTTCCTCTACTTTCATACTGGTCTGGAGACTGCATTTCTCATGTGGTATTCTGTTTCCTGAACTTACTTCATTGGAGTAACCCCTTGATTTCTTCTTTATCTCAGTCCTAGCTTCAAAAAAGCTGCATTTAGGTACTTCCTCCTCACCAAATGTCTGATTTAACAGGTGCCTATAAAACCCACTGAAATCTTTCTGCTTGGTTACTTCCAAACGTGCTTCTAGTGCAGAAGCCCCCTCTTCTCTTCCTCTTCAGCTTTCTCCTGCAGTTTTTTTTTGTAAGCAGACATCACAAATGCCTTTTTATCATCAAATTTTCCCTTTTCTGTTTTTCATTCTCTCTGTATTTTCTTTTCCATTCTTTTCTTTTTCCCTGTTCCCTTTTTTCTGATCTCAATTGCTTTTAGTAAGTTGTAAATATACTTGGGCTTTCTATCTTTCCCCAAAAGCAATTTGGGATTATTTTCCTCCTTTTTTTCTGCATTTCATCATAAATACTATCATATTCATACACAGTGGATTCTTCTGTAAGGGCCTTCGGGATTTCCCATTTTTCTGTTTCATGGCCCGTTTCTTAGCTGCTTCCCACCGAAGGCTTTCACTCACGGAAGTCTCATCATCATTATCAGAATTATTCCCAAATACTATGTTTTTTGCAAATCAGGGTGCAACACCTGTGTTTTCTTTGGCAAAATAAGCCCATCCTGCCTGCCTGGAGTCACCATCTTGCTGTCGTTTCTGCTCCTTGCTTGCATTGCTTCTGACAAGAGGCCTGATATGAAGTCTGATGGAAAAACCTTTGTAAGTGACTTGATGTGTCCTTTTGCCAATTTTAGTTCTTGCCTTTGTCTGTGTTTTTGGCCAATCTGGCTATGATGTGCCTTGGAGAGGATCTTCTTGGGTTGAGTTGAGGGCCTATGTATTTCTTGGGTCTGAATGTCTCCCTAGGTTAGGAAGTTTTCTATCAGGATTTTATGGAATAAATTATCAATACCTTTATTATTTTCTTCCTCTTCTGGGATACCAATTATCAGGATGTTTGGGTTCTTTTTCTTTTTCTTCTTTTTTTTTTTTTTGGAGAGGTTTTTGTTCTAGGGCATGTGCGCTCGCCAGACAGACAGAGAGAGACAGAGAGACAGAAAGCGAGAAATCACCCCCCAAGGGGGATGGCCACGCCACAATCCCTTCTCCTCCATTCACCTCTTGGGATTTTGGGCATGCACGTACACGTGCCTGGCATGAGTTTAAGCCACCAGGTCCAGGACTCGAACTGCGGTCGACTACGTGGGAGTCCAGCAACATAGCCATTATGCTAACTTAACTGCTGGTCTCTAGATCTTTTTTTTTTTTTTTTTTTTTTTTTTTTTTGAGAGGTGTCCTCTGCATAATCTAATCTACTTTAAATACTTTTGAAGGAAGTTTTAATTTTGTGTATCATATTCTTAATCTCTAACAATTCTGTTTGATTTTTTTTTTATGGTGTCTATTTCTTCTTTCAAATCATGGAAGGACTTCCTTATCTCCTGGAGTTTGTTGACTCTTTTTTCTTTCATCATTTAGTTTGGTTATTATAAACATTTGGAATTATTTATCCAATATTTACATGAGTTCCACTGTGTTGTCTGTGGGTGATGAGAAGTTTTCCCTTGAGGGAGAGACATTAATTACTCATATTTCCTGTCCCTCTGCAATGGTTCCTAGTCATCTGGTGATCTATACATTCCTTCCTAAATTACTGAAGGTATCTCCGAGCATTCAAGTCATGCAAGAGTAGGCAATTGGCGATCTCTCTTCTGTTCTACCTCCCTGTTGACCACCAGCACCTTGCACTGTTTTCACTGGTCCTGGGTGAACAAAATCCTTCCTGTTTCCAGAGAATAGGTGTGCCTGAAACTGAGCTGCTGAGATTCAATTCAGGAACAAAGAAAAGATCTCACAGTGTGCAACGCGTGCCCGCACATTATCGAAAACGACGAAGTCCTGAGAGTTCAATGGCAAGTGGGGGAGGAGATGAGCCACAGGTCCCAGCTGTAAAACCCTCCAGCCACTGGCGGCCTGCCAAACAGCAAGGCCCTTTGCTGAAACAGGTGGCTAGATGGTGTGGGGAAGGGTGCAAGATCATCTCAAAGTCCCAAGCAACAAACCTGAGAGTCTAAAGGTGAGTTGGGAAGGGGTTGAGCCACAGGTCCCAGATGTAAAGCCCTCCAGCCACAGGCCCTCAATAGCATTTTTGAACAAATAGTCACACCACTTTGCAGCACACTTCCTGTGGCCATGTCTACTGACCTACAGGTACCCCTCCAAGGTACATGGGCATAGAAATTTTGAGCCAGGAAGCCTTCTGTTAAGAGTGGACAGTGGGCAGCTATACTGAAGTACCCAAAGTAGATTTCTCAAGCCACAGCACATGCAAGTGAAAACATGTAGCACCTTAGCTACTAGGGCCCTGAAGCAATGCCCACTCTCCTAAAGCTACTTTCTAGAGAAGCATGGGTTGGGACCAGCAGTTAGCATAATGGCTATGTCGCTGAACTCCCATGTAGTCAACCACGGTTTAAGTCCTGGACCCAGTGTCTTAAACTCACGCTGGGCACGTGTGCGTGCGTGCCCAAGATCCCGAAAGGAGAATGGAGGAGAAGGGATTGCGGCATGGCCATCGTCCCTGGGGGGTGATTTCTTGCTTTATGTCTCTCTATCTCTCTCTGCCTCTCTGGCAAGCGCACACGCCCTGTAGCAAAAAAAAAAAAAAAAAAAAAAAAAAAAAAAAAAAAAAAAAAAAAAAAAAAAAAAAGAAAGCTCTCCAAAAAAAAAGAAAAGGATGGGTTTTAGAGTTGATGGACAAGGTGTTTAGGCCCCTAGACCACCACCTACTTGGATTCGAGGACCACAGCAACCACTCCACATGGCCTTTTTCCTCCATTACTATGAATAGAACTATACCCTCTTGGAGTTAGCAGATGGCATGATAGTTACAGCACTGGATTCCCACATGGCTGACTGCAGTTCAAGTCCACGTACTGGTGGCTTGAAAATTATGCTGGACATGTCTGCATGCATGCCCTCAAAGCCTAGAAGAGAATAGAGAAGGGGTTGTGGCATGGCCATCCCCACTTGGGTGTAATTTCTCACTTTCCCTCCCTCAATTTCTCTCCAGAGAGCATATACACCCTATGGCAAAAACTTAAAAAACAAAACTATACCCTTTTCGAGTGGTATACTGGCAACCCACAGTTTCCCTACTCAGGCAGAGCCTGATACATTAGCCTCGATCTCCCTGCTGCCTCACAAGTGAATATGTCCCCAGGTCAGGTGATTCGCTATACAGAGAATATATTACAGCAATTCATCCAGAATCAAAACCAACACAGCCCACCCAATTGACATGCTATAACTCATCTCCAGGAGAACGTATTTTACCACAAAAGCCACATTACAAAATCAGTTCAAGCAATTGCTCCACTAAATGCACAAATACCAACCTAAGAACATAAAATATGAAATGCAAGGGGACATGACACTTCCAAAGACACATGATAATATTTCAATAACAAACCCCAAAGGAAAAGAATTCTATGAAATGTCTGAAAAGCAATTCGAAATAATTATCCTAAAGAAACCCAGTAAGATACAAGGCAATAAAGATAAATAATTCAACAAAAGCAGGAAAGCAATTCATGATCTGAATGAAAAATTCAACAAAGAGATACATACCATAAAAATGAACCACAAAAGTTTAAGCTGTATAATACAATAAATAAAATTTCAAAAATAAATTTCAAAAATTTTCAAACAACTACAGGTAGGTCCAGCAGGTGTCATGGTGGTGGACTCCCACATGGCCAACTATGGTTCAAGTTCCAGACCTGGAGGTTTGCTTTCTCGCTTTCTCTCTCTCTCTCCCTCCCTCCCTCCCTCCCTCCCTCCCTCCCTGTTAAGCACACATTTCCTATAGAAAATTAAAATAATAATAAATTAAAACAAATAAATAATTGTTTAAAAAATAAAGAAAAACTACAACTAAATCACAAAGAAGAATTTCTGAACTTGAAAACAGGTCAACAGAAATAATACAGATAAAAATTGAAGCAAGAAATCCCATTTAAAATAGCCATAAAACAAATATGATACCTAGGAATAAACCTAACCAAAATTATGAAAGACCTCAACAAGGGAAATTATAAAAAACTGAAATAGAAATTGAGTATGATAGAAAAGAACAGAAAGACATCTTGTGTTCTTGGTTTAGAATAAGCAATATAATCAAATGTCAGTTCTACCCAAATAAATTTACATATTCAATGAGATTTTGATCCAACTGCCTGTGGCATTTTTCATAGAAATAGAAAAAAAATTATAAAACTTGTCTATAATCACGAGACTTCATAGCATCAAACCAATACTGTGCAAAAAGAATCAAATAGGAGGGACCAGCAGTTAGCATAATGGCTATGTCGCTGGACTCCCACGTAGTCAACTGTGGTTCGTGTCCCGGACCCGGTGGCTTAAACTCACACCGGGCACGTGTGCATGCGTGCCCAAGATCCCGAGAGGAGAATGGAGGAGAAGGGATTGCGGCATGGCCATCCCCCCTGGGGTGTGATTTTTCACTTTTTGTCTCTCTGTCTGGCGAGCGCACACACATATAGCAAAAACCTCTTCAAAAAAAAAAAAAAAAAAGAATCAAATAGGAGCCATCTCACTACTCAACTTCAAAATACATTACAAAACAGTGAAGATAAAAACAGCATGTTACTGACACAAAAATGGACACATACACCAATAGAATAGAATACAGATTCCAGATATAAACCCCAGATCATATAACCAGCTGATCTTTGACAAAGAGTACAAGACAATGCAGTAGAGAAAAGGAAGTCTTCTCAGCAAATGGTGCTAGAAGAACTGGACATTCCCCTTCAGAAAAATAAAACTGGACCCCTCTCACCATTAACAAGAATCAACTCAAAATGGATCAAAGATTAAAATATAAACCCTCAAACTATAAAACTGCAAGTGGACAGAATAGGGGAAACTCTTTAAGACATTAGAGTAGGTAAAGATTTTTTAAATAAGACACCTAAAGCACAGGCAATAATCCCCAAAATAGATGAGTGGGATTACAACAAGCTAAAAGCTTCCTCACAGAAAAAGAGACTATAATTAGAGTAAAAAGACAATCTTCAGAATGGCAGAAAATACTTGCAAATTATTCTTCAGACAAGGGCTTGATATCTAGAATATAAGGGAATTCAAATAGCTCATACATAAAAAAATGAATAATCACAATTTTAAAATGGGCAAATTAACTGACTAGACAACTCTTCAAAGAAGACTTATGAATGGTTAAAAGGCATATGAAAAAACGTTCAAAATCTCATCAGAAGAGAAATGCAAATTTAAACCACAGTGAAATACCATTTAACTCCACTTAGAGTGGCTAGAATAAAATTTTTAAAAAAATTAAAAAAAAAATAAAAAGAACAACAAGTATGGCAAGACTGTGGTGAGAAGAGGAATCTCTTACCTTGCTGGTGGGAATGTAAATTAGCACAACCTCTGTGGAAAAAAAATATGGAAATTCCTCAAAAACTTACAAATAGAACTACCATACAACTCAGTAATTCCATTCTTTGGTATTTACCCAGAGGATGGGAAAGCACTCAATTGGACAGACACTTGCATATTAATGTTTGTTTGTTTGTTTGTTTATTATTTTTTGAGAGAGATTTTTTGCTATAGAGCACATGTGTTCACTGGAGAGACAGTGAGACAGAGAGACAGAAAGCAAGAAATCAACCTCTGGGGAGGATGGCCACACCACAATTCCTTCTCTTCCATTTTCCTCTCAGAATTTTGGGCACACACACATATGCACCCAACGTGAGTTTCAATCCACCAAGTCTGGGACTCGAACCACAATAGACTACATAGGAGTCTAGCAACATAACCATTATGCTATCTGCTAGTCCCTCACATCAATGTTTATTGTAGCATTATTCACAATTCCTAAAACATGGAACCAGCCTAAGTGTCCCAAAACTGATGATTGGGTTGAAAAACTATGACACATATATACTATGGAACATTACTCAGCTAAAAGAAACAATGAGATACTATCTTTTGATTCAAAGTGGATGAATATAGGAGGCTTAATGTTGAGTGAAGTGAGACAGACTTTGGAAGACACATACTATATATCCTCACTCACCTTATACCAAATACCTGCACCGAATGGCAGAAATGGAAAGATCTGGAGATATGATAATATAGAGGATAATAGGAGATAATAGGGAGTATAAGGGAGAAAATGGATGGTAGAGAATGGATGGTAGAGGGTGGGTGTGAGATGCAAATGAAAGAAACATTTAACAGACAAAAAATACAAAGTTCTCTGATATAATAATGGGGACTTTTTATAAAATGTGAAATTAATCTGAAAATAAAAAATAAAATATAATGAATTTTAAGTTTTTTACCATAGAGTGTGTGCACTCACCAGAGAGAGAGAGAGTGAGAAGAAAGTGAGAAAACACCCACTGAAGGAATGGTCATGCCACAACCCCTTCTCCTCCACTGTCCTCCTGGGATTTTGGGTGTGCAAGCACACGTCTGGCATCAGTTTCAAGTCACTGGGTCTGATAATCAAACCATGGTTAGCCCAAATGGAAATCTAACACCTTCACCACCACACCACTCATTGTCCCCAATAAAATAACATTAAAAAGAAATAATACAGATAGTAAAAATAAAAAATACAAGAAAGAAGGAATGAAGAAAGACTATGAGACCTATGTGCCCAACACTTGAGCACCTAAATATATAAGCAAACATTACTAGACCTAAAAAGACAGAGTCCAGTACAATAATAGTTGGAGACTTTAAGACCCTACTCTCAGCAGTAGACAGATAATTTAGGCAAAAAATTAACTGTACTTAAAGAACAAATGGACCTAAGAGACATTTACAGGACATTTTGTCCAACAGTTGAAGAATACAGTATCTTCTCATCAGTGCTTGGAACATTCTGCAGTATAAACAATATTATATACTTGTCACAAAACAAGACTCAAAAACTTTCAGAAAGTTAGAAATCATATTTAGTATTTTTCTGAATAAATGAAATAAAAGAAGTCAGTAACAAGAGGAACTTTGTAAACTATACAAAAGCATGGAAACTAATATGTTCCTGACCAACTACTGAATCAATGAAGAAATTGATAACACAATTTTTAACTTTCATGAAGTAAATGAACTTAAAAACATATCAATACCTATGGGATTAGAGCCTAAGCAGTACTTATATAAAACATGATAAAGGTTTAATTCACAAGAGTATATAATAATTCTAAAATATCATGTACATAACACCAAAATACTATGATTTAAATGTGTCCCCTCAAAATTCATGTGTTAAAAACAACTTCCAATACAACAGTGTTGAGAGTTGGGGCCTTTAAGAAGTGATTAGGTCATGAGAGATCATGGAATCACTGCCATGATCATGAGAGTAGGTTAGTTACCACAAGTGTGGGCTTTCTATAAAAGCAACCCTTTCTTGCTCTCTGTCTCGTGTACTCCCTTGCTCCTTCCATCCTTCTGCCATAAAATAACCCTCACCACATGCCAGTACCATGCTCTGGGACTTCCCAACTTCCAGAACTGTGAACTGAATAAACTTCCTTTCTTTATAAAGAAGAGAGAAAGAGAGAGAGAGAGGAGAGAGGGAGAAATATTCATAGTTAAAGTTATACACAGTAAGAGAAAAAAATAAGGAGAGAAAGATGTAAAATAAACAACCTAATATAGTTCCAGGAATTATAAAAGCAAGAACAAATGAAACCCAAAAATAGTACAAGAAATAAAAATAAAAATAAATCATAGCAGAAATAAATAAAAATCAGACCACACCAAAAAAAATTTGCAAAAGTTCAATGAAACTAAAATTTGGTCTTTGAAAAGATAACCAAAATTGACAAACCATTTGCTATACTAAGAAAAAAGGTAAGAAACTCTAGTAAGTAAAATGAGAAATGAAAAAGAAGACATTAAATCTGACACTATAGAAATACAAAAGATCACTAGAGACTATTACAAAGAACTATATGTCAAAACATTGGAAAACCTAGAGAAAAATGAGTAAATTCCTGTGCCTATACAACCTGCCAAGATTGAATTAGGAAAAAATTACTCTGAACAAATCAATAATGAGTAATGAGACTAAAACAGTAATAAAAAGTCTCCCAACAAAGGACCAGAATTAGAAGTCTTCATGGTTAAATTCTGCAATACATTTGAAGAAGAATACCAAATCTTGAACTATTCCAAAAAATTCAAACAATACCTCCCAAATTGAAGCAGCCATCCTCCCAAACTCATTTCGCAAGGCCAGCATTACTTTGACACCAAGCCAAAGATACACATACCCACGCCCACACCCACACTCACACATGCACACAAAACCAATATTTCTGATGAACACAGGTACAAAAATACCCAGCAAAATATTAGCAAGCCAAATGCAACAGCACACACAAAAAAATAAAAAACTATGACCAGTGAGATTTATCCCAGGGATGCAAGAATGGCAGAACACACAAAAATCAATAATGCAATAGGTCACATCAACAGAAGGACAAATACTATAGGAGCATCTAAACAGATGAAGAAAAAAACATTCTGGACCAGCAGTTAGCGTAATGGCTATGTCATTGGACTCCCACATAGTCAACTGAGGTTTGAGTCCCGGACCCGGTGACTTAAACTCACGCTGGGTGCGTGTGCGTGCGTGCCCAAGATCCCGAGAGGAGAATGAAGGAGAAGGGATTGCGGCGTGGCCATCCCCCCTGGGGGGTGATTTCCTGCTTTCTGTCTCTCTGTCTCTCTCTGTCTGTCTGGCGAGCGCATGTGCCCTAAAGCAAAAACCTCTCAAAAAAAAAAAAAAAGAGAGAAAAAGCATTCAATAAAATATAACATCCCTTCATGACAAAAATTCTCAAATTAGAAAAGAATATAAGTACCTCAACACAATAAAGCTAACATTTTACTGAACAGAGAAAAGTTTAAAACTTCTCTACTTAATGTAAAACAAAAATGATTGTGTTAATAACTCCCATTTAACAAAATACTGGAAGTCCTAGCTAAAGCAATTCGACAAGAGAAATAAATAAGGGACATTCAAATTGGAAGGAAGAAAGTAAAAAAATCCCTGTTTGCAGACAACATTATCTTATATAGAGAAAATCCTTAGGCTCCACCTAAAAGCTCTTTGAACTGATAAATGAATTCAGTATATTTGTAGGATACAAAATCAACATACAAGTATTAGTAGAATATTTAACATCAATAAAATACTAGCTAAACAAGAAATGAACAAAGCAATTTAATTTACAAAACCTACCAAATATAAAATGCCTAGGAATAAATTTAACTGAGGTGAAAAATCTTTGTGATGACAAGTATTGTATACAACACTGACTAAAAAAATAGGCAACATAAAAAAGGAACTGTATCCTGTTTATGGATTGTAGAATAATTTTTAAATACTACTGTGAGAGATATCTACAAATTAATGGAGAAAGAGTCTACTCAAAAAAAAATTGTACTGGAACAACTAGACAACACGTAAAAAAAAATTAATCTAGACACAGACCTTATACTTTACCAAATATTTACTCAAAATGGGTCACAGACCTAAATGTAAGCACTAAACTGTAAAACTAGATAATAACAGGAGAAAGTAGAGGTGACCTTGGGTTGAGTGACAGTCTTTTAGATACAATTCTAAAAGCACAATTAATGAAAAAAATTAATATTTTACTTTATTAAAAAAACTTGTATTGTGTGAAAGACACTGTTAAGAAAATAAAAATACAAGCCAGAAGGAGGGAGAAAGTATTTGAAAACACAATCCTGATAAAATAAGGAAACAAATAACAACATTACAACATGGGCCAAAGATTTAACAGGTATCTCATTGAAAAGGACATACAGATGAAAAAAATAACATAAAAAGATGATCAACATATAAATCATTAGGAAACTACAAATTGAATCAATAATGAAACATCACTACAGACCAATGGGAATGACTAAAATCCTAAACCAGTATGTGGAGCAATAGGAATCCTCATTCTTTGCTAGTAGAAAGGCAAAACAGTACAGCCACTTTGAAGACAGTTTGATAGTTTCATTAGAAGTTAAATATAGTCTTATGATGTGACCCAGCAATTCTTCAACTTAGTATTTACCTAACAGAATGGAAAATCACAGAAGTTAAGAAGTACCCAACAGTTTCCAAGTTACGGGCATAGCTAATTAACGAAGGAACTATTGGGCTTTTCTGTGGATCAAGGACATTATGACAAAAATACTAAGGCCACATAGGAATCATGAACCTCTATCTAAATTGTTTGCAAAAGACTATGTAAATACTTATCACAAGAAAACACATGTAGCAATACTAGCATCAGTCAAAATAAATGTGAAAGCAAAATTGCATTTTTAGAGATGAAGAATGTACTTTTAAAACACAGAGTGGCAATTTACCAGGTAAATATAACAAATTTACATTTGCACACATCGACTAACATAGTTTCCAAATGTATAAGTCAGCATGATAGAACTACCAGGAGACAAAAATGATCTGTAATCACAGTGGAAGAATTTAACAGACATCTCTTGTTATGCAGAATAAACAGACAAAAGTTAAATGAAGATGAAGAACTGAACAACATAATAAACACATTTTAAAGATATGATTCATTAAACATTCAAAAACTAAGAATAAAATTCCTTACTTTCTTTAAAGATAAATCAACGATATTGGAAATGATCATACTTACTAGTTATCGTTTCCATTTTGATAGCTCCAGGTTTCTTCGTTTGAGATTGGCTTTTCAAGAACACAATTTTATCCTCAGGTAAAACATTTTCATATAATAAATCTTCCACTTTCTGAGCTACAAAAAGATGATTTTAATCCATTTAAGAAATGGGATTTATTGGAAAACTTCTGTAATTCAAATACATGCCAACTATTAATCAACATTTTTTTTCTCTTTCTCTTTTAGTGTTTTATAAGACATGTATACTCACCGAAGAGAGGCAGACAGAAAGAGAGGGGGAAAGTGAGGTATCATCCCCAACGGGGATAGCCATGCCACAGTGTCTTCTCCTCCAATCTCTTTTTGGAATTTTGGGCACACACACACATGCACCCAGCATGTTTTTCAAGTCACTAGGTCCAAGACTCAAACCGCACAGTCAGCTCTGTCGGTTCTAGCACCTTAACCACCACACCACTTGCTGGCTCTTCTCTCATGTTTGAAAATGATATAATTAAATATCACATGGTAGAAACAGTGAATTATATGAGTATGTATAGATTGAGTATGTGATGTGTAGAAATATGGGAATACTTTTTAAAGAATAGTTTTATAAAGTATTTACATTTTATAATTAAGTTAAATATGTTTTGTTTTGTTGTCTGTTTCTGCCATAGACTGGCATGATTTTCGAGCCACTGGGTCTGGGACTTAACTGAGGTTGGCTATGTGGGAGTTCACTGTCTTAACCACCATACCACCTGCTGGCCCCGAGTTAAATGTTTTTTTATAACATACTTGGGTAAGGAAACAATAAAACATTAAAAGTAAAAGGAAGATTAAACAACAAATCAGGAAAGAAAGATAGAAAACAGAAGTAATGTTATATTAGCCCCTAAAATACCAATAGTTACATTAAATGTAAAGATATTGAATGCTACATTTAAAACATGAAGATTGTCACATCAAGTTAAAAGAAAACCAACCGTGGACCAGCAGTTAGCGTAATGGCTATGTCGCTGGACTCCCACATAGTCGACCGCGGTTCGAGTCCCGGACCCGGAGGCTTAAACTCACGCCGGGCGCGCGTGCGTGCGTGCCCAAGATCCCGAGAGGAGAATGGAGGAGAAGGGATTGCGGCGTGGCCATCCCCCCTGGGGGGTGATTTCCTGTTTTCTATCTCTCTGTCTCTGTCTGTCTGGCGAGCGCACGCGCCCTGTAGCAAAAACCTCTCCAAAAAGAAAAAAAAAAAAAAAAAAAAAAAAAGAAAACCAACCGTAATACATTTTATTTATTTATTTTTTATTTTTTTAATTTTTTTTAACTTTTTTTTTCTTTCTTTCTTTCTTTATTTATTTTCCATCCAAAATACACTGTGTATTGGCTCAATCAAGCACATCAACATACATGTTTTCAGCAAATAATTTTCCAGTTCTTATGTCTTGTATACTTTGGTTTTTGTTTTGCCATCCTTGATTCCTTATCCCTCACCCTCTGCCATGTCTCACCCTCCTCCCACATTGTCTCTGGTATCCATGGTTGCTTTCTATGCCTTCCCCCCCCCCCATTTAGTTGATTTACTAATGAACTTAATTAGTCTAAATATATCCAATAGCTAGCACAGCTGATATATACCTATACATGAACCCAAGTCTGACTTTAGACATAAACCCCAGTGAGTAGAATGAACATATTATAAAGTAGTACCCAGCTGGGGCTATATAGCTTACTGCAGTCATCAAATATACATTTTTTTAAAAATTTCGATATGAACAGTTTTACCGTTTTTTTTTTCTCCTGCAACTTTTTTTTTTAATTACTTAGCATTCATTCCCTGAGCATCATCACAACGTACTAAATGTGGTTTCCCATCTAGAATAAACTGCATAGTGGTTTAATCAAGCATGTTATCATCAATAATATTCCATTTCTACTTTCATACATATGTATATGCATATATATGTTTTTTACCCCATGAAAGGACCCTCTGCCCTTTCCCACTGTCTTATTACACTATCTCTGCTATATACAGTTGTCTTCCATTCCTTTTTCCCCAACATCTTGTTGTCCACACAATATCATAAGTAATCTAACTACTTTCAGCAGGTAATTTCAAGAAGAGTAGTTTTGAACTGGTAATGATATTTCCTTGAAACTTAAAGCCTAGAAACAGGTTAGTATTCTGTTCAAATAGTAGGTACATGCACCTATCAACAGCTCAAGACAGGACAAAAATCCTTTAAAACTGGAAAACAAAGCTTAGGAGAAAAGCAGCAATAATTTAGTCAAGTCACAGAATGTTGTTTCATCGGTTCAGTCTCATGTACTTAATCTTTCTTCTGTTAAGGTTCGATCTTCCAGATTGAATTCTGGGATATAATATTCATCTCCAAACATTGTCCCTACAATTAAGTTGCCCATTTTCTTAGTTTTTGAACTCTTATTTCTGTGTGTCTGCATTTAATTTTGCTGACATAGGACTCCCTTAAGAACTTCTTGGAGATCTGGTCTGGTGCTGGTAAATTCTTTCAGGTTTTGTTTATCTGGGAAAGTTCGTGTCTTTTCTTCCCAAATGAACGATAACCTTGCTGGGTACAGAATTCTCGGTTGAAATTGCTTTTCCCTTAATACTTTGAATATATTTTCCCATTCTCTCCTCGCTCGCATTGTTTCCGATGAGAGGTCTGCCGTTAGTCTGATGGGATACCCTTTGTAGGTAACTTGCCTTTTTTCTCTTGCCAATCTTAGTATCTTGTCTTTGTCTGTGGTTTTGGTCAATCTGGCTATAATGTGTCTTGGAGAAGATCTTCTTGGGTTGATTCTATTTGGGGTCCTCTGTATTTCTTGGGACTGAATCTTTGAGTGCCTCTCCAGGTTTGGAAAGTTTTCTTGCAGGATTTCATGGAATAGATTGTCAATGCCCTTATGAGTCTCTTCACCCTCTGGGATGCCTATTATCCGGATGTTTGGACATTTAATGGTATCTAGTACTTCTCGCATATTATTCTCAAATTTTTGGGTCATTTTCTCAGTCTTTATGGTGGATTTTTCTAGGCCAGCCATTTTCTCTTCTACATTAGAGATTCTATTTTCTGTATGATCTAGTCTGCTTTTAATACTTTCAAGGGAGATTTTGACTTCTTGTACTATATATAGCCTTCCTCTCTAACAGTTCCATCTGATTCTTTTGTAAAGTGTGAAACTCCTCTTTTAGATCTTGCATGAATTTCCTCACCTCCTGGAACTCTTGAACTCCTTTCTCCTTCCTCTTCAGCAGTTCCTTGTCTCTCTTCTCTTCCATCTCTGTTAGCTTTGCCATTATGAATGTTCTGAATTCTTTATCAGACATTTCCATGAATTCTCTTGAACTGTGTGTGGATGAAGAGGAGCTATCCATTTCCCTTGGAGGAGAGGCATTTTCCTGCTTCTCCATATTTCTTGTGGTCCTGCAGCGATTTTTAGTCATCTGGTGGATGGTCGGGTTCTTCCCAAACTTTGAAGTTCAATATGAGGGTCGGGAAGTGTGCAGAAAAGGAAGCAGAGAGAGGGAAACAATACCAATAACAGGAAAAACACAGACGAGAAACAGAGAAAAGGAAGAGAAAAACTTTTGAATAAATCTAAAAAAGAAAAATTAATATTCAAAAAATCTCAGTAAAAATCAAAAATTAGAAAACAGCGAAATGGCTAGATCTCAGGAGCCATGGAGCAGACTGTCTCTTGAAGAAGGGCTGTTCTGGGAGGAGGAGAGAGGATTATTAACAAAATAAAGGCCTAGGAGGGAGGTGCCAAAGGGCCCTGTAAAACGCCTCACCTTAAAAAATTCTAAAAAGCAAAAATTACAAAAAAGACAGAGAGAGAGAGAGAGAGAGAGAGAGAGAGAGAGAGAGAGAGACAAAGATTGATTCAGAGACAGAAGACTTGAAAGGGGTTTTTCCTACCACGCGGGGTTTGTATGCTGGAGGCCCAGTTAGCAGTGGGACATCTTCCTTTCTCCCAAAATGGCTAGATCTCAGGAGCCATGGAGCACACTGTCTCTTGAAGAAGGGCTGTTCTGGGAGGAGGAGAGGGGATTATTAACAAAATAAAGGCCTAGGAGGGAGGGGCCAAAGGGCCCTGTAAAACGCCTCACCTTAAAAAATTCTTAAAAGCAAAAATTAAAAAAAAGACAGAGAGAGAGAGAGAGAGAGAGAGAGAGAGAGGTAGAGAGAGACAAAGATTGATTCAGAGAGAGGAGACTTGAAAGGGGTTTTTCCTACCACGCGGGGTTTGTATGCTGGAGGCCCAGTTAGCAGTGGGACATCTTCCTTTCTCCCAAAATGGCTAGATCTCAGGAGCCATGGAGCACACTGTCTCTTGAAGAAGGGCTGTTCTCAATACATTTTATTTTAAAGATTCACAGCTAAATCATAATAATACAAAAAGATCAAAAGAAAAATGATTTTTTTAAATTATGACATACAAATACTTATATAAAGATAGTATGTTATTACAAAATAGACTAGAGACAAAAAAGTTATTACAAACTTGTTATCATAGTTTCAGCACACTTAACACATATCAATTTAAAATATGTATATATAATTAAAAAACTTTACAAACATAAAACAAAAATCGACAGAATTACAAAGAGTAATAGAGAGATAACTTATCACAATAATAGAATTTAAAATATCTTTTTCACAAATGATAAGAGAAAATTATAATGAAGTTAATAACACATGAACAATATAACTAATCAACTTGACCTAAAAGAATAAACATACATACACATATCCACATAAACACACATGCATGTTTTATGTTTTATGTATACATACATGGTACATGTAAATTCATATATATGACTGACTAAACATATATTTATGAGCTAAGGAGAGAACTTCAACTTAAAATCATTATGCTTTTTTTTTTTCAATTTGCTAGAAGGCATGTGAACTCATGGAGAGAGACAGAGAAAGCAAGAAAGGGAAGGGTATTAAGAAAGGTCATACTACAACCCCTTCTCTTCCATTTCTCCTTTTGAGATTTTTAGGCACGCATACATGCATGCTCATGTGGTTTTCTTCAAGCCATCGGGTTGGGGATATGAACCACACAACTAGCCATGTGGGATACGGCTGCTGTAGACACTACTGGCTCAGTGTTCTTAAGAATTATGCTTTCTGGAATTACCAAATTTCTTAATTTGAGATGAATTTTTAAGATTAAACCTTTATCTTGAAGAATTTACTTAGCTACAAAAAGAAAAGTTTTACTACAATAAAAAGTGAAACAGCTTTATTGTGATGCCTCTGGATAGTTAATATATATCAAGAACCATTCAAAGTTTCCTGTAAGTTTTATAACAACTTAGTAAATCAATACAATTTAAATGAATGACAAAAAGGAAAAAAGCACTCACATAATTTTCAAAAAAGACCATGAAGGTAATTGTAAAAATCATGAGTATTTTTCTTGACAGTACATGGAGGCACACATCATTCCATACATACATTCAGAAAGTTCAAATTAGAATTGATTATACTAAGGGTATTCACATTTTAAAAAAATTTAAAATTTCTCACTGGCAAAAATTTCTTATATGTGACTGATTTAAAAATTGTACTAATTGGGGACCAGCAGGTGGCATGGTGGTTAAGGCGCTGGACACTCCCTCATGGCCAACCACAACTGGAGTCCTGGACCTGGTGGCTTGCTTTCTCATTTTCTCTCTCTCTTTCTCTGTTTCTCTCTCTGGTCAAATTAAAATAAAAGAATGAATAAATAAAATTAAATAACTCTTTAAAAAAGAAACATTTAAAAAATTGTACTAATTAAAAATCAAAATTTCAAAATAAGGAAAATAAGTAAGCAGAAGGAAACTAGGATCAGGTGGTAAAAATGGAAAGTTCCCTGAAAATGAAATATTTAAATCCCAGTATATAAATAAATACAATAACTGTAAATGAATTACACATTCCAAGAACAAAGGCAGTCATGCTAGATTTTAAAACAATATTGTGAAAAGCCATTTATGAGACATCACTAAATTACTAAGTTGTAAAAAAAAAGTAGAAAAAAGATACGTTATCAAAATACTAACCAAAATAACTGCAGTATAACTGACATATAATGTCAGAAAAAATAGAATTTAGTCAAAAGACCTTGTAGGAGACTAAGATGACACCTTTCATGTAAAGAAAAGATTGCGTTCATAAGGAATAGCTAACATATTTGTATGCATCTAATAACGTGGACAGTATGAGAAAAATGGACGGAACTATAACAAATAGATAAATCTACAAGCATAGTGAGGGAATTAAATATGTATTACTCATCTGACAGAATGAACACAATCAAGAAACAGGAAATTTAAATGACAAAAATCGACTTAATAGTTGTCTGTACATTTATAACAGGATACACATGAAAAAATTCTGCTTAATTAATATTAATGTAATTAAGGTAGATACCAAGGAGTGGAATTGCTGGATCATATGAAAGTTCTATTTGTAGATATTTGAGGGCTCTCCAAATTGTTCTCCACAGTGGCTAGACCAATTTACATTCCCACCAGCAGTGTAGGAGAGTTCCCCTTTTACCACACCCCACCAGCGCTTTTTTTTTTTTTTTTTTTTTTTTTTTTAAATCTTAGTCATTCTGACTGTGGTTAGGTGGTATCTCATTGTGGTTTTGATCTGCATCTCCCTTACAATGAGGGATGTTGAGCATTTTTTCATATGCCTTTTGGTTATTCATACGTCTTCCTTAGGGAGTGGTTTTTTCAACTCATTCTCCCATCTTTTAATAGGGTTAATCATCTTTTATCAGGACAGCTGCTTGAGTTCCTTGCGTATTCTGGTTATAAGTCCCTTATCTGATGCATAGTTCACAAAAATGTTTCCATTCTGAGGACTGTCCAGTCACACTAATTACTGTATCTTTTGCTACGCAGAAACTTCTTAATCTTATGTAATCCAACTAGTCTTCTGTTTTGGGGATTATTGACTGTGCTTTGGGGGTTTTACTTAAGAAGTCTTTGGGACCAGCAGTTAGCATAATGGCTATGTTGTTGGATTCCCATGTAGTCAGTCACGGTTCGAGTCCCGGACCCGGTGGCTTAAACTTATGTCAGGTGCATGTGCGTGTGTGCCCAGGATCCCAAGAGGAGAATGGGGAAGAATGGATTATGGTGTGGCCATCCTCCCTGGGGGGGTGATTTCTCACTTTCTGTCTCTCTGTCTCTCTCTGTCTTTCTGGCGAGTGCATGTGCCCTATAGCAAAAACCTCTCCCAAATAATAATAATAATAATAATAATAATAATAATAATAATAATAAAGAAGTCTTTTCCTACCCCAATGTCTCTCAGAGTTTCCCCAGTGTTTTCCAGCAGCAGTTGTATAGTTTGAGGTCTTAGGTTTAGATCTTTGATCCACTTTGAGTTGATTTTTGTCAATGGTGAGAAGTAAGGGTTCAGATTCATCTTTCTGCAGGTGGATATCCAGTTTTTCCCACCTCATTTGCTAAAGAGGTTATCCTTTTCCTCCTGGATTGACTAGTAGCCTTTGTCAAAGATCAGTTGGCTGTTTATTTGGGAGTTTATTTCTGGGGACTCTATTTTGTTCCATTGGTCCACCTGTCTGTTTCTGTGCCAATACCATGCTGTTTTGATTACTACAGCTTTGTAGTATATTTTTTAGGTTAGGGAGTGAGATGCCACCCACTCCACTTTTCTTGTGCAGGATTGCTTTAATGATATGAGGTCTTTTATGATTCCAGACAAATTGTATGATTGCCTTTTCTATATCTATGAAGATTGTCTCTGGCACTTTGATTGGGATTGCATTAAATATGTAGATTAATTTGGGTAGAATTGCCAAATTCTTCCAATTCAGGAACTTGGGATGTCCTTCCACTTTTTTGTGTCATTTTATGATCCAGCAATCCCACTCTTTGATATCTACCCAAAGGACAGAAGAATTCTTTACCAGAAAAGTGCTTATACATTGATGTTCATTGCAGCATTATTCATAATTGCTAAGACATGGAACCAACAACCCAAATGCCCATGAAAAGATGAATGGATTGAGAAAGTGTGGCAAATACATTCTATGGAATACTACTCAGCCATAAAAAACAATAAGACCCTGGCTTTTGACAGAAAGTGGATGAACATGGAAGATTTACAGCTGAGTGAAGCAAGCCAGGCTACGAAGGAGAGACATTGTATGTCTCCACTTAATATATACTGAGTGTCCGCACTCTATGACCAAAACTGAATGACTAAAAAGGTATAGAAACATAATAAATTATTGTGAATACCAGATACAGTGTGGGAAGAAGTAGAGTCTTAGGAAGCACATTAAGGAGAAAAACAGAGAGGCAAGTCATTTATGGGACAAAGAAATGGGTTATAATCTATTGAAGATAACTTCATAGTATTGTTAACTGGACTGGTGAGAAATGTACACATGTTGGAATATTCGCTTTGCAAGCTAAGTAACGTGTGATTGAATGTATAAAAGAAATTGAAATAAAAACTTTTAATGTAATTAAAATAATTTAATAATATTCATTACTATCATATTTACTATTGAATTTTTCAACTAGTTTGTTTCAGGCAGTATATTTTTATCTGATATATCACCTTTTTCTGGGCTACAGGAAGAAAGGCTTTTAAAAATTAAAAGCACTAAAAAATAAGATCTGTGTTAGAGCCTCTTGACATACAATGTATGTCAATTATCTAAATATTTCCCCTCATTTTTTTATTGATATGAGCAAATCACACTTGTCCATCTATCTGACTGAAATATAAACATGTGAATAAATTTTTCACTTGTGTATATAAAAATCTTGTTACTGTTTAGACACTAAGTGGCACTAAATACATTTAACTTATAAATATTATCTTATTTATTATTATCATGCTTTATAAATGCACTTACTCCCTTTTCTTCCTTAGACTGTTAGTATTGTAAATTATTGTTTAATATTTAAAATTATTTTCTAGTTTTCTTATTGTTGTCACATTTTAGAATAAAATTTAAAGTTTTGGGTATCAAATATGACTAAGGAAAAATATCTAATGATAAAAATACAGCAGAGGGGCCAGCAGGTATTATGGTGGTTAGGGTACTGGACTCCCACACATCTGACCATGATTTGAGTCCTAGACCTGGTGGTTGAAAATCATGCAAGATATATATGTGCATGCCCAAAATCCCAGGAGAAAAATGGAGGAGAGTGGATTGCGGCATGGCTGTTTCCCTGGGGAGTGATTTCTCACTTTCTCTCTCACTGTCTCTGTCTCTCTCTGATGAGCACATCCACCCTATGGCAAAACAAACAAATAAACAAACAGCAGAGTATGAAAGAAATACATCAAGTAGGAAAAATAAGAACAATTAAAACAAGTGTAATTATACCTAAAAATATCAATTAAATAATTAGATTATATATAATTATGAGAGCTGATAAAGATAACTATCAGACGATATTTAAAAGTATATTCTTACAAGAGACAAAGCAAAATTATTGAAATTATTATTGGGTTACTTTAGTAACAAGATGGAAGAAAACACTGTGCAAATGCCAACCAGAAAAAAGTTTGTAGAACCATATTAGCAGCACATTAGGTAATTATTAAGGAAAAAACAATGAACAAAAACTATGAAAAGGATGAAGTGGGTCCCTTCGTTAAGACAAAATGTTCTGTCCTTAAAAAAATATGAATTTTCAATTTACGTGCACAAAAACAGTGGAACATTATAAGATATAAAGTAAAGTTAATGCAAGTATAAGAAAAAATAGAGAACTCCAAAGTGAGACATTAAAAATATGTATTTAATATATGTAACATATTATAAAACAAACAGATAAATCATCAATAATGATCCAGAAGTATGATGAAAATAATCACCTCAGGAAACATATGGTTAAAGACATCTATAAAACAAACACAATACTGTTCTGAATTAATGAAAAAATAATTTATAAGATTTATAACTGATTACTTACTAATGCTATTCTTATCTCTGGTAGTTTGAAGTTTCTTAGTTTGAGATTGGCTTCTTGATAATAAAACGTTCTCCTCAGGCAATACTTTTTCAAGTGATATATCCTTTTGGGGGGTTTTCAAAGAAAATGCTAAATCGAAAAAACAGGTGTGTAATGGAACTTCTGGATAGACAAGTAATCAATAAACTTTCCACCCATGGAAGTAAATGAGAAAATCATGTTGAATGGTGAGGACAGAAGTCTTACTGCTTTTTCCTATTTCCAAAAATCCTTTCCAGAGGGACCGCTCACCCACAAACATTAACAGACCATTTTGGTCCATTTGATAACAGAATTCTTCCTGTATACTGTCCCAGGTATAATATCTTTGGTATAATACATGAGTCAGGTCCACAAACATTAACAGACTATTTTGACTCATTGGTAACAGTACTCTTCCTACATGCTGTCTTTGGGACAGTATCTTGTGACCTATACAAGCCCCCTTATCTCTGTTAAAGTTCTCTCTTTGCTGATCCCTTTTTGAAACATAGACCTTCTTTTCCAATGACCAACCTAAGAATTATAAAACCCACCTATGGCCTACAAGTCCCTGCTTCCAGATGTCCTGCCTTTTGGAGCAGGACAAATGGAAAACTCTCTTCACTAAATTCCAAACCTTGTCCTTCACTCTCAAACCAAATAAAAGGAACTCCAGTATCTGATCACCCCCAGAAGGGCATGTTCACCTTTCTCTGGGTCTGGTAACACATAATCATGTTTAGAAATAAACCACATTACTATTTCTGCAGAGTTGGTTATTTCTGTTGATAATAGTTTTCAAGAGTGTTTGTAGAAGCAGTAATGTTACTTAGTAATTACTGGCCATGAAAATACCAAGCAAAAGGTTTCAATACTCTTCCTTTTGTTTTCTAGTTATCTTAGGGTATTCATGCTTTGGCTCAAAGTGTATCAACCATAAACTACATCAAATTATAATTCATAAACCAAAGAAAAAGATCTTCAAATCAGTTTAATTTAAAATCACTTAAAGATATCTATACTTATTATACTTACTATTGTGCCTTCCTCCACCAGAAGTCATTTGTCTCTGTGCTTGCATTTGGGTTTTGGATGTTGAAGGTTGTTGCATCAATGTAAGATTTTCATCTGGTACTACAAAATGAGCTACATAAAGAGATGCATTTAGTTGACTAAATGAAAAAAAAAAATCTACTCTAAATTCTCTAGATTTCAAACTTATAACAAATGTACAGTAATATTTTCTCTCACTTTTATAAAGTTAGTAAATTACCATAGCGTTAGGTCTAACATTAAAATGAAGCCCCTGATGGCCATCCTCTCATCGTCATTGTCCCATCTCAGCAGGAAGCAGCCAGTGTGGCCTTCAGCACATTTCCCTAATGGCAGGTACTGGTACTTCTTCAGACAGGGGGATTGAGACAGGAATTGGACCCCATTTACAAGTCGGTAGAGTAGCCAGAAAAGAACACTACTGTGTGGCTCCTGACAATTCTTCTCCCAGTCACCATATTCCTTTGACCTTAGACATGTAAATCTTGTTCTTGAATAATTCATGGCCCAAAGCTTCTAGCAAAAGAATCTCCTGATCATTGTGCCCACTCAAATTAGGAGAATAGTTAGACCTATCCAGCATGTGCCCCTCCCTACCAGGAGGGGAATACATGAACAAGCCCTACCTCAAACCTAAGTCCAGACAAAGCCCTTCCTGACCCAAATAAAAAACCCTTGCCACAGTTCTTTCTTAGCAACCCATTTTTTTCAGGATCCCTCCTTTCTTGGGAGCTCTGTTTTTCCTTCCCTGTCTTTTAATAAACTCCCCATTTTGCTATACCTTAAAAAAAAAAAAGAAAAGAAAATGGTGAAAACAGTTTTAATGGGTATTGTGAAAGTTGTCGCATTATTTCATAAGCATTCTGAAACATCAAGTATATTTTATATTGGTTGGTCTCTAGGAATTATGGGTTATTTATACTTTAGGCTAATATATTGGGTTGTCAGAAAAGTCATGACACATTTTTGCATAGAAAAACATAGAAAAAGATGTTACGACTTTTTCGACAATCCAATATAATCAAAAAACAAACAATAAAAATTCATACACAGGGCTGGTCCATAGTCTAGGGGTTAAGGGAGCCAGATCCAACGTGGTTAACCATGGTTCAAGTCGTGGCCAGCCCGAAGGCTCGAAAAACACACCAGGAATGTATGCATGTCTCAGTAGGATGAAGAAATGGAAGAAAAGGGATTGTGGCATGACCATACCCCACTGTAGAAAACATTTCTACAAACTAGCTTTTTCCTTCTCACTCTCTCTCTGATGAGCTCATGAACTCTCTGACAATTGAAAAAAAAAGAGAAAGAAAATATATAAGATTATTATCACATTATTTGTGTTCACAAATTATTCAAAACCATCTAAATGGTCACATGTAGGAAACTGGTCAAATAAACCAAGACACACACACACACACACACACACACACACATATATATATACACGTGTATACGTGTGTGTGTGTGTATATATATATATATATATACGTGTATATGTGTGTGTGTGTGTGTGTGTGTGTATATATATATATATATAATGTGTGTGTGTGTGTGTGTGTAGGATTGTTAGAAAAGTCATGATGCGTTTTTCTGTGCAAAAACGCATCATGACTTTTCTGATGACCAAATATATATAACATATATAGTATAGAATATATACATAGTATATGCATAGTATAGTATATACATATACTATGCATATACTATATATTTTATATGATATACTATATATTTTATATGATATACTATGTATATACTATATATTTTATATGATATATTTTATATGCTATTATTATATATTACACTATGTATTTTGTATATATTAACACATATATATATTATGTATAATATATAATGACATAGTACAAACTATCATATATAATGTGGTATAAATCACTGTATGTATTTATGAAAAAATAAAAAAGAAACATTTCTACAAACTAACTTAGAGGGACTCCTAGGAAATAATGTTAAGGAAAGAAAATCTAGAATGTTAACTTTTCAGTCAGAAAGTGAATAAACTACTTTAATTCCATTTTTTCCACAAACTGATTCGAAATACCCTCATATGTATGTACATGTACATATTTTTATATGTGTACAAACATGTATGTGCATATATACTGAAGAGTCCAGCACTACGCAAAAGTCCTGGGTGTGATCTTTCAGGCCCAACTTTAGATAATCATAAGGATTTTACCTGGCAGATATCATAGGAGAAATCTTCACCTCCCATGTAAAACTTGACAACAGCCAGACCTACAAACACTGGACGTAGTTTCAGTCATGGACTAAGGTCCATCTGACTGACCATATTTGTCTTATAGCCCAGTTATCTCCATTGCGAAGCTTATGGGAAGGAGGAGACCACGGCTAAGGCATTGCATTGTTCAGATGCCTATTCCAAGACCACTTTATTTTAGGGGCCTTGAAAATCCTTTCTCTATTCTAAGTCAATACCTCTCAGTTTAAAGCCCTTCTTCCACTACTTCCCTATTGCGCCTAAGTCTACAAAATAACATGCGTGCTTTGTTTGGGGATACTTTCAGTGAAACATTCCCTCTGTGTTGTTCTGATTTATCAAATGACACTGACTTGATGTCATTCTGTGGGAAAAGTGAAGCACTGGTAAAACTTGGTCCCTTTACTCTTCAGATTCTTCTTTATATTACCACAGGATTTGAATAAACTCAGTTATTATTTTCAGTATTACTTGTTATCTTAATTGATCAACTCAAAATCTGGCAGCTCTCTTTCTCCAAAAAATTGGTGCAGGAAGCAGATTGGTCAATGAAGCACAATGCCTTTGTGGAACACCAAAATCCCTGAAGCTCCTCCAGAGCACTTTCTGGAGATAACTGAAAAAGTCTTTGGGGCACTCTTAGGCAGTGCTAGCAGATCTTTTCCAAGAGTCTGAGGGGCCAATGTGGCAACTTGCCAGTCATGCCAATGCGTCTCAAAAGATGCTATAAGATGCCATCCAACACTTTCAGAGAGTTCTAATGGATTATTTATACAAGACTCAAAGTTTTCAGGGGAATCACTGGTCCTTCCCCTCAAGTCTCTAGTTGAGCACACATGATGAGTCATTTCAGAGAATAGTATCCTGGCAAGTCACCCTGGTGGTCCCTTGATTGCATGATGAGGGAGTGAAGACAATAGGTAAGATTGCTGACCAGACTCAGGTTCACTTGTTTCAATTTTGCTGGCTGTTGGCCTCAATCAAACCTCCTCATAAGTCATGTCATTCATTCTGTGACAGAGTTCAGATCTGTACTGACCATTTTTCAGGCATGGAAAAAGTGGTTGTCTTCCCAAAAGCAAGCATTAACCAACAGTTATATTTAAAAAGTCAAACATGTGCTCTCTGATGGACAATCCTAAAAATGGCCATATGGAAGAGCTCTATGGAACTGAAAGTCCAACAATGGGGTCTCAAAGAAAAAGATTAATAGGTCTGGACCAGCAGATGGCATAATGGCTATGTCGCTGGACTCCCATGTAGTCGACCTTGGTTGGAATCTCAAACCCAAGTGACTTAAACTCTCACCAGGCACAAGTGTGTGCATGCCCAAGATCCTGAGAGGAGAAAGGAGGAGAAGGGACTGCGGCATAGCCATCCCCCCGGGGGGAGATTTCTCACTTTCTGTCTCTTTGTCTCTCTTTGTCTTTCTGGCAAACACACGCACCCTATAGCAAAAGCCTCTCCAAAAAAAGAAGAAGGGGGAGGAGGAGGAGGAGCAGGAGGAAGAGGAGGAGGAGGAGAAGAAGAAGAAAAGGAGAAGAAGAAAAGGAGAAGGAGAAAGAAGAAAGAGGAGGAGGAGGAGGAGGAGGAGAAAGAAAGAAATAGATTAGTAGGTTATCCAACAAGGACTTAGTGCTATATAGGAAGAAATGGAGGTCCCAACACCCGCTAAGGCTCATAGTGATGATGGCTGCTATAAGAAACACAAGTGCTAGTTCCTCTAACCCTCATGGTGAAACCTGAGACTTCAGTAGTTTTCTTCATTTATTGAAGAAGTAATATTAAACTTGGTGAGCCCATCACACAGACCCTTTCTACTTTTCTTTTTTCTCTTTTCTATTTCTCTTTTCTTTCATAAGTGAACATGATTGATGGGTTAAGCCAAGGCTTCTGTATCCTCAGTAGAGATCTGAGGACCTATACCAAAGGCAAAGTTCACAGTAGAGGTGAAGAGAAAATGCATTTGTTGAGTTTATTTTAAAAATTATTTTAGGTTTTTGCCATAGGGCACATGCACTTGCCAGATACAGACAAAAAAAGGGAGAAATTGCCCCACCCCCACCCCATGAAGGGATGGCTATGCTGCAATCCCTTCTCCTCCATTCTCCTCCTGGGATTATGGGCAGGCACACACATGTGCATGGAGTAAATTTCAAGCTGCCAGGTCCTGGACTCGAACCATAATCAGGTATGTGAGAGACCAGCACCTTAACCACCATGCCACTTGCTGGCCCCTCCTGAAGATTTTTTTAATGCTGGTGAAAAAAAATTACTGTGATCCCAATAATCCAGTAAATGAGGATGAAAAAGGAGCAGATAATTTCAGGTTTTGGTCTGAAGTTACCACCAACAGGACCATTTTCAACACCCAAGTATGGGTGAATCCCTTTGGGCCACTATAAACCCTCTCTGTTATAGCCTCTGGTACTGACTATATAATTGGTTTGATATACCTTTATATGAAACAACACTCTCTGATGGAATGTGCTGCAGTTAGGGTATTTTAGAAGGATACAGAAGATCATGAACCTACCAAACAACTGGCACCTAGTGCCATTCTCTGTCAAAAAACAATATTAAGAGTCTAGGGAAGGAAAGGGAGTAAGTGCCCTCACTGTTGAGCTCAAAAAAGCCAACTATCTATACACTATTTGTCCATTCAATAATCTTATCTGGACTGTGTGCAAGACCTTGGGTGTCTAACCTCAAAGTTGTCCTCCACAAAGTGTCAGTGCCACCTTTGGCATCAATGGTGGTGATTAAGTTACACAGGCTATCATCTTGGATGAAGGAACTTGGTACGTAGCAACTGACATTGCAAATGCCCTTTCAGCATCCCTCACCACGCAGAGATGATCAGGATTAGTCAGTCTTATGTAGGATAGGTTTCAGTATACCACTAACATCCTTTCTCAAGGCTCCTTAACTCCCTCAACTATGTGTAATCAGTGTGTAGATTATGACCTAAAAATGTCCCATTCCTGAAGGGAGCACCAACCTTCCACTTTATTAAGGACATCATCCTAATATGGGCTTAGACAGGGCACTATACACATGTTCTGTATGCCCACATGCGACTCATGGTTGGGTCATAATGATCAACAAGGTTCAAAGACTTAAAATCCAAGTGAAGGCACCCCTCCTCTTCTAGACCCTACAGCTAGTAAGGTCAGAATTCTTTCAGGCATCTCCATCTCTGCCACTGGCTGCCCCTTCCTGGGTCCAGCTCTCACTGCCGTGAAGCCTCCAGTCAGGGCCTGCCTTCTTCCAGACCCTAGTGCTAGTAAGGTAGGCAAGATCTCTATCCTGTTCTTTTCCATCTTATCTAATTTTTGTTTTTAAACAGTTTTCCTTCTCCCTATGCCTTTCTCTTGCCAATTTCTCTCTCCTTCCCTCATATAGAACAGAATACTTGCAGGCATCTCCATCTCTGCCTCTGTTTCCCTCTCCTAGGTCCAGCTTTCACTGCTGTGAAGCCCCCAGCCAGGGACCACCCCCCTTCCAGACCCTAGTGCTAGTAAGGTGGGCAAAATCTCTCTACATCCTGTTCTTTTCTGTCTTTTCTAACTTAAAAACAAAAACAAAAACAAAAAACCAGTTTTCTTTCCCCCTGTGCCTTTCTTCTGCTAATTTGTCTCTCCTTCCCTCATATAGGACAGAATATTTCCAGGTATCTCCATCTCTGGCTCTGTTGCCTTTTACATGCAGTGCATGAAATTTATTTTTATTTTCTGTGACATGTTTTCTTTCTTTTTCTGTTCTTTTCTTCTTTTTTCTCTGCTTTTTATTCCTATTTCTGTTTTCTACTTTCTTTTTCTTTTACCTTACTTTCTCATTTTACAGCTCAATCCTTATCCATAGCCTAGAGAAGTCTAGCTGCGTAGTAGTCAAATATCTGAATACTGCTTACACAGAGAATTATTTGCCACTCACTGAACTGGTTGTAAAAAGAGAGAAACCCCTCTTCATAAATCTGATTTCAAAACTCCTCTTGTGGTTACCATACTGGAGAACATAGTAGAAGGGAGAAAATAGCACTAAATTATTTCACAGTAAAGGGAAACACATGAGCCCACAGTTACAGAATCCATCTCCAACAAATCAGCCAAAAGTGAATACATTATCAAATAACTAAACATCAGAGAAGACCCCCAAGGTTGAGAGAATCAAATAATGTGTCTCCAGCAAGGGAACACAGTAGCTTGTCTCCAAGTAGGGAAAAACTAGAGAACACTATCAAAATATCAGAAAAAGAATTTAGAATATTTATGGTGACAAAACTTTATGAGATGTGGGACCAGCAGTTAGTGTAATGGCTATGTCGCTGGACTCCCATGTAGTCAACCGTGGTACGCATGCCGAACTCGGTGGCTTGAAATGCACGCCGGGTGCATGTACGTGCGTGCCCAAGATCCCAAGAGGAGAATGGAGGAGAAGGGATTGTGGCGTGGTCATCCCCCCTGTGGGGTGATTTCTCACTTTCTGTCTCTCTGTCTCTCTCTGTCTGGTGAGCACACGCACCCTATAGCAAAAACCTCTCAAAAAAAAAAAAAACTTTATGAGATGCAAGAAAAAAGAGACATTGAGCTCCAAGAGATGAGGAAGTCCTTTCACAATAAGAAAGAAAAATTGGACACCATAAAAAAGAATAAAACAGAACTGTTAGATATGAAGGCTGTAATACAGGAAATCAAAACCTCCCTCGAAAGCATTAAAAGCAGGTTAGATAATGTCAAAGATTGAATCTAGGAGGTAGAAGACAAAACCTCTGACCTAGAAAAAAATTATCAAAAATATTGAAAAAATAACAAATTCTGGTACAAGACAGAGCTGCCCCCTCTCTCCATTCCTATTGTATAGTACTGGAAGTCCTGTCTAATGCGATCGGACAAAAGAATGAAATAAAAGGCATTCAAACAAGGAAAGAAGAGTTGAAATTATCTCTGCTTGCATATGACATGATTGTATACATAGAAGACCCAAAGGTATCTACAAAAAACTTCTCGAATTAATAAATGCATACAGTAAAGTGGCAGGTTACAAAATTAACTAAAAAAATCTATAACATATCTATATACAACAACAAGCAGCAGAATCTGAAGTGAAGATAGTAATCCCATTTACCATAGTCACTAAAAGTATAAGATACCTAGGAATAAAACTAGCCAAGGAAGTCAAAGACCTCTATAAGAAATACGATGTGAAAATATTAAAAAAAAAAAAATGACACAAAATAGCTAAAAGATATCCCATGTTCCTGGATTGGGAGAATTAATATAATCAAAATGGCAATACTACCCAAATTAATCTACATATTTAATGCAATTCCTATAAAATTATAAAAGGCATTCTTCACAGATCTAGAAATGACAATCATAGAATTTATCCAGAATCATCAAAACAGGGAGCCAGCAGTTGACTGGTAATGGCTATGCTGCTGGACTCCCATGTAGTCCACCGCGGCTCGAGTCCCAAAGCTGGTGGCTTAAACTCATGCTGGGCATGTGTGTGCGTGCCCAAGATCCTGAGAGAAGAATGGAGGAGAAGAGATTGCAGTGTGGCCATCCCCCCTGGGGGGTGATTTCTCGCTTTCTGTCTATCTCTCTGTCTTTCTGGCAAGCACACTCACCCTACAGCAAAAGCTCTAAAAAAAAAAAAAAAAAAAAAAAAAAAAAAAAAAAAAAAAAAAAAATCAAAACAGCATGGTATTGGCAAAAAAAAAAAAAACAGATATGAGGACCAATGGAACACAGTAGAGACCCCAGAAATAAGCCTCAAACCATACAGCCAACTGATCTTTGACAAAGGGTACTAGTCAATCCAGTGGAAAACAGAAAACATCTTTAGCAAATGGTATTGGAAAAACAGGATATCTACTTGCAGAAAGATTAATCTGAACCCCTCTCAATATTAACAAATATCAACTAAAAGTGGATCAAAGATCTAAATCTAAGATCTCAAACTATAAAATTACTGGTGGAAAACTCTGGGAGACATTGGAGTAGGCAAAGACTTCTTAAGCAAGACCCCCCCACCCCCCAAAGCACAGGCAATAAACCCCAAAGTAGACAAGTGGGATTATATTAGATTAAAAAGTTTCTGCACAAGAAAAGATACAGTAATTAGTGTAAATCAACAACCCTTGAAATGGGAGAAAACTTTTGTCAACTATGCCTCAGATAAGGGACTGATGACCAGAATAGAAAAGGAACTCAAGTGGTTTACCTGGAAGAAAATGATTAACCCAATTTAAAGATGGGAAAATGAGCTGAACAAACAACTTTCTAAGGAAGACATATGAATAGACATATGAACAGCCAAAAAGCATATGAAAAAATTATCAGTATCTCTCATCATAAGGGAGATGCAGATCAAAACTACAATTAGATACCATCTAATCCCAGTCAAAATGGCGAAGACTGAAAAAAAGCAAAAAAAAAAAAAAAAAAACAAAATGATGAGTGCTAGCGGGGATATGGTAAAAGGCGAACTCTCCTGCAGAGCCAGAACTGAATCAAGTAATCCTATTTACCATAGCCACAAAAAGTAGGTAAGTAGACCCCATTCATTGCTCACACTGGGAATGTAAATCAGTCCAGCTACTGCTGTGAACAAAGACCTTCAAACAGAACTACCATATGATCCAGCAATTCTACTCCTGGGTATCTACCCAAAGGACAGGAGAACACTCTGTAAGAAAAGCACTTGCACGTCTATTACTTATTGTGGCATTATTCACAATTGCTAAGACATGGAACCAACCCAAATGTCCACAAACAGATGAATGGATTGAAAAAGTGTGGCACATATACTCCATGGAATACTATTCAGTCATTAAAAAAATAAAACAAACAAGACCTGGCATTTGATAGAAGTGGATGAACATGGAAGATTTATTGCTGAGTGAAGCAAGTCAGGCTATGAAACAGAGACATTGTATGTCTCCACTTAACATATACCAACTTTCCACTCTCTATGGTGGAGACTGAAAGACTGAAAAACATAAAAGCATTGAAAATTGTTATGGACACTGGGGTCAAAGTGGAAGGAAAGTGGCAGAGGGAAAGAGTGCAGGGAAGGAAATTTGGGAGGAAAAATAGAGAGGTAAGACATTTGAGGAACACAGACATGGTTTATTACCTGTTAATGATGATGTGTATAGTATTCTCAGTTGGACTGGTTTGAGGTATATATCATGCTGGGTAAAGTCTCTTTACAATCTAAATGATGTATAGTAATTGGATGTATAAATAATAATAATTTAAAAAATCCAAGTGAAATTCCTAGGTATGAATTGTTAAGACCATGTTATCTCATTCCAAAGACAGATGCTATGCTTCTGGGTCTCTTTGGCCCCACAAATAAAACAATGTGACCAGTTAGTGGCGTCTAGTCAGCTATTGCCATATTCACATTCAAGACGTGAAGATTGGATAGCACCTCTTAGGTTACCATAAAGACCAGTAATTTTGAGTGGGGCCCTGATAAACATGATGTCCTAGAGACACTTCAAGTGACCACCCTGGCTGCCCTTCCCTGAACTCCTCTGATTTCTGTTTCCAGTTTCACTTACAGAACTCAGCAAAGGTTCTGTTTGCTGACTGGAGCCAATGGAAGGACACTGCAACAGATCAGAGGTGCCCAACAGGCTTTGGGCCCATAAGCTACCAAAGTCAGCTGAAAGATACCTGTTCTTTATGAAGCAATTATTGGCTATTGTTCTTGGTTGATACTGGCAGCACAACCTTGATTGTGTAATAATCTTATGGCAATTTTTAACCAAAACTTCAATACCTTTGCTTTCCTTTTTGAGCTACATTAGGGGTATTAACACTTTAGGTTTAAGTATAAATGTTCTGTAAAATATATACTTAGATACACATTTATAAACCAAAGAAAAATATTTTATAATTGGTTTAATCTAAAAAACAAATAAAATTAGCTATCGGCCTAGCCACAGTGGCACATGCTGGTAAATGTTGCTGCTCTCTAAGTTGAAGCCACAATGGAGACCAGGTTCAACGTCTAGCCCACCCTAGAAGTGCCTATAGTCCCATCTACTTGGTAGGCTGAAGCAGGACAATTGTAACACAGTGAGACCCCACCTTGACTTTTTTTTTTTTAAATAGATGTAATTATACTTACTACTGAGGTTTTTTTCTCTGGATGTTTTTTGTTTCCTTAATTGCAACTGGGTATGTGACACTGAATCTTCAGGTTGAAGCACAACATTTTCATCAGATATGTCATTATAAACTATGGTAAGAAAGAAATTTAGTCCCTTAATAGAAAAATAGATTATAAAATATCTAGATTTCAAATTAATAACAAGTGGCAACAGCTTTCTCATTTTATAAAATTAAAAGTAAGTTATCATAATGCTAGATCTGACATAAAAATAGAACATTTTTAATGTGAGTTGAAGAAGTATCACAAGTATATTATTTCATAAGTATTCCTAAACATCAAATGCGGTTTATATTATTCTCTAATTTTCCAAAGTTATTTATACTTCAGGTTAATGCATACATATTTATATAATAAGCAATGAAATATATATGTGAAAGGTTATTCATTGTAGTATTATTTATATTACAAAGTACTCAAAATCATCAAAATATTTGAGAATAGATTAGTTGAATGAACAAACAATAGGACAGTATCAGTGATAGTTTATAATGGTGTGTATATAAATAAAACTACGTGTTGATAATGTATACAAACTGTGCATACAGTGAGACATTCCCCTCCCACCTGTGCTAATACATCTGGTCCTTGCAACATGTCAATTCATGAAAAAATTAAATATTGTTGGAGTCAGTGCTCTTCCTTGTTAAGATTCTTACTTATGTTGTCACAGTAAGTGAATGAACGCTTAAATATTACTTTCAATTTGACTTATTGTCTTAATTGACACCTTCACACCTGGTAGCTATCTTGATGACAAATGGCTGTGAATAGGGGGCCAGTGAGCACAATTTCCTTTCTGTAAAAGCAAAAAGCATGAAGATTCCTCAGGACATTTTGGGGAGATGCTAGAGTTCATAGGGTCTTTTGGAGGTACTAGTCTAATTCATTTGCAAGAGAGTAGGGTCCCATGGGCGAACACTGCCAGCTATGTCAATGGGTCCAGGGAGTGCTCTCCAATGTCATAAAGCCCTCTTGGAGAATACTAGAACACTGTTTACATAAGCTTTGTGGTTTTGAGAGTTACCGATGGTCCTTCTCTTATGCCCCAGATCCTTTGGATGAGATGGCTGGTGGGTCAAATTAGAAATCAAGCAGAAAGGCCCTAGGTAAAATTAGGGACAATTGCTTTACTACAGTTATTGTCTTCTGGCAATGAGACTAAATTTTCAGAGACCCTAAGAATTAGGCTGCACCAATGGCAGCTGTTATCTCTACACAGGTACCTGGCAAGGATGAACAACCTATGACACAGACAGCAATAATTTAATAAAAAGGAAGGCAGACTCTTTTGGGAGTCCTTGGCCCTGTGACCAAGGAGATGTTAGATAAACGGATAGTTTGCCTGCCTAATGAAAGAGGCAATCTTGTTGAATTTAGTGAGGAACAGAGTTACCTTGTGGGATATGTTACTAAACCTTTCCTTCAGAATAACAGCAGAAGCTGTGTTGAAGGAGAAAGAAAAAAGGGGGTTGATAAGAAGGGAACACCTGGGACCACCAGTTGGTGTAATGGCTATGCCACTGGACTCCCAAGTAGACGACCACGGTTTGAGTCCTGACCCGGTGGCTTAAACTCATGATGGGTGTGTTTGCGTGCATGCCCAAGATCCCAAGAGAAGAAGGGATTGTGGCATAGCCAACCCCCCTGGGGGGTGATTTCTTGCATTCTGTTTCTCTGTCTCTTTCTGTCTTTCTGATGAGCACACATGCTCTATAGCAAAAACCTTTCCAAAAAAGAAGAATGGAATACCTGAAAACCTCTTCTTCCCTAGCTAGGTACTCTTTGGACTCTGACAACTTTGGCCCACCCATGATATGTTCCCAATGACAAACACATTTTTGGATCATGGTTTAGAATACTATACAGCCCTGGAAACCATGCTGGTGTTTCTTATTTCTACAATGAGAGAGTGGAGAAAGTGAGAGCAGTTTATGTAATGATTTTTAAAACTCAGATTTTTAGAGTTGTTAATGCCATTCCTGCTATAAATAAGTCCAATGAAATCCCCTCTATGGTCAGGTAAATTGGTCAGTGATATTATCCAGATCATAACTCTACTAACTTTCTGTGTTAATATAAAGCAACAGTCTAAAAGCAGTGAATTCCTGAGCACAGAATAAGCAACTACTGCTAAAATAGCAAAGAGAGACTATCAGTGACAACAACATAAAAATAGTAACTGGATACACGCTACTCTATAACTGGGTAAGGATCTCCCCAAAGAGATCTCTGTATCTGATTACCGAACAATGGTGGCTCAAAAGAGCAGATTAGTGGACTCTTCACCAAGGAACTCATGGCCTAGTAGTATACCTTTAGGGGTCCAATGACCATCCTTTACAATATTCTTGGTGATGGTCCCTGTGATTAATACTAATCTTTCTCCTTTTCCAGTTTTGAAATGAAAGAGTCCTACCAAGTTTTATCCAAACCTCTTGGTCTAGAAAATAAATAAATAAACAAACAAACACTATGAGATGGCCAACATTCGTATGTCCCAGTGAGAAATGGAGGATCTATATCAAAGTTAAATTCAGGTTGGACATGGAAGCAAATTTCACTTCTTTGCTCTTTGGTATACAAGTGACTGTGATCCCCAAAAACCATGGCTCCAAAATGAAAGAGAAACAGATAATGCTGCCTGGTTTTTGCTTTGAGACCACCACCTTCATTACCCTTACCCATACCAGACTGTGGGTGGGTCCAGTCAAGTTGGTACGTACCTCTACTGTTACAGCACCAACTAATGATAGACCATTGTTATAGATGTGCTGTTTATATCCACTCCTAACTGCAATCACCCAAAGTCCTGAGGAGAACTGCTGCAGTTTGGATCTCCTTAGTGGGGCATGTGGAAGACTGTAAACCTACCAGACTGCAAGCTTTTGACTACCAGGTTAGGTGCTTTCGTTCCTAAAATCAGTATTATCTCAGGGATTAAAAAAAAAAAAAAAAAAAAAAAAAAAAAAAAAAGGAGCTGCCCCTGTGTTTAAGGAAGCCAAACTTCACCATCTAGCTTTTGCTCCTGGCCTGGGGATGCCTGAAAACTCAATTACCAGTAACTCAATACCTGCTGTGGTTTCAATGTGTCTGCCAAAAATTCACATGTTGAAATTGGGTGAGCCGGGGGCCAGCAGTTAGCGTAATGGCTATGTTGCTGGACTCCCACGTAGTCGACCGCGGTTCACGTCCCGGACCTGGTGGCTTAAACTCACGCCGGGCACGTGTGCGTGCGTGCCCAAGATCCCAAGAGGAGAATGGAGAAGGGACTGCAGCATGGCCATGCCCCCTGGGGGGTGATTTCTTGCTTTCTGTCTCTCTGTCTCTGTCTGTCTGGCGAGCGCACACGCCCTGTAGCAAAAACCTCTCAAAAAAAAAAAAAAAAAAAAAAAGAAATTGGGTGAGCCATTGTAATGGTGTTGAAAGGTGGGAGATTTAATCCAATTATGGTATTAAAAAGTAAGGTTTTTAGGAGGAGCTCTCACTGCATTGGTTCATCCACATTTCAGAGTGTAATGCTGCATGGTCTTGGGTACCAAGGTCACAGCCTTACTGCTCAGTCACACACTTGGCTATGCAGATCTGGTGGGATTTCCATCAGAAGTGAAGATTTGCAGGCCAGCCATTCCTGGGGCAGATTTCACTTTAGCAGCTGTTCAGTTATCAAAATAGCACTGCTCTAACCTGAAACTTGGGGTTAACCAGGGTCAGTCTTCTCTGGAGTTCCCTGTAGATCTCTGAAGGTTCCCGTTATTGGATCTGGGACATGTAGTGTGCCAGACTCCGAGGCAGCTAGGAACATCCTCCACAGTGATATCAGAGGTTGCAAGGATCAACATTCCCCAGCAAAAGGAAGTTTCCTCTAATTCTAGACTGCAAACCTCAGCCAGCTGGGCATTCTAGTTCCATTTCTATGCAGTCGCTCTTGCATTTCCCCATTTCAGAAAACTCTGGATCTTTCCCTGGTTATTTCAATTGTTCTTCTTTAGAAATTTTAGTCAAACTTTATCTGAGTAATTATGATTTTATACATTTACTGGAGAGAGGAGTAATGGGTGCTTCCCATTGGCCTAGGACCCTTCCCTCAATCCAGATGGTAAATGACAAATTCATGGGCATAAATAGAGCAGCTGCCAATATAGCAATGTTTGACCAGGTGTTAGGATCATCTAAGAATGATACCTGGGCACCCTGGATGATCTAAGAAAGGGCTTTCCTCATGAAATCTCTAGGTCTTAGTTTCTCAACAAAGAGGCTTTAAAGGAGGACACTGATGAACTCTTTGCCAAGGATCTTCTTACCAGGTAGTAGGCCACAGCACCACTAAAATCCAGTGTGGTGACTCCTTTTGACAAGTGACCTTCCCTTTGAGCCTCCCAGTGATATTGAAATGAATCAGAGAAGCCACCTCTAATTTTGTTCAGATCTCTGAGCTTTCACAAACCAAGATTAGAAGTTAGGCCAAAATCCCTATGTCTCAATCTGAGGATATATGCTAATGTCAAAATTAAAAGGGGAGGTGGGAGAAAATTGCATTTTTAAGGCCATTGGATAGTGGTAACTTTGATCTTCACAATCTTGAACTTCAGAAAATGGGGGAAAGAAATAATGCTCCCTGGTTTTGCATCTGAGTCTACCACCAAAAAGACCCTTGATCAAATACTACTGTGGAGGTATCCTTTTGGACAACTACAAAACTCCGCCTTGACACTCAACTGATTTCAGTGGTGCAATGCTGTAGAGTCCTAACACTAGTGACACATGGCATTGTGACTGTCATAGAGGCTATTTTCCAAACAGAAAACTCAGTATGCAACAATTAATATCTCAAATGCCCCTTTCTGTATACTTTTACATATTAATGTTTAAGGTCAGTTTACCTTAAATGGAATAAGTTGCAATACACCACTAATATCCTCCCATAAGGGTACTAAATTGTTCCAATATCTGTCATCAATGCATTGGTCATAATCCTTAACTAGGTGTTCCCAAAGGGAACACTAGTCTTCTATTATATTTATGTTATCACTTAAGTGAGCTGAAAGAGCTGAAAGACATCACCCAAAACAGACTACATGTCCTGCTGATTGACCAGTGGCTCTTAGCTGGGCCATTTGTAAAGACATAGTATATTTACCTAGTACTCCAGTGACATTCCTGGGATTGACCTCTAAGGGGCATGGCATCTCATTCTACAGGAAACTGTCATAACTACTGTCTCTACTCCAATGGAAAAAAGGCCCAGCCACTAGTGGGACAATTCAGATATTTACACTCCCATTTTCCTCATGCTCTTGATGACATCTATGGGGTTACCAAAAAGGCTGTTTAATTTCAGAGGGGCCATGACTAAGAGAATACCCCAGAGACTTTAAAACAGGTTTCTCATTGCCTTCCCTAGGTCATTTACCACAGGTCAGAGGTGCACATTTGGTTTTTAGACCCATAATTACTTAGAATCAGCCAAAAGACACATTATTTTGGCAAGATAATTATTCACCTGTTAGAGGGCATTGGAGATTACTGTACATTCTCAGATCATAAAATAATCTTAGGGCCAGAAATCCTAACTAAAGAGTATCATTGCTTTGTTTTTTCTTTTTTCTCTAGTCACAGTAGGGTATTCACACTTTAGTAAAAGTGTAAAATGTCTGTAAAATATATGTTTATATATGTGTATATTCATGAACCAGGTTAAAAATATCTTCTGGAGAGCTTAATTTAAAATAATTTAAAATAATATATAACTTTTATACTTACTATAAGTAAATCTTTCCCCGCTGGGGGTTCTTTGTTTGAGTCTTTCCCCACTGGGGATTTTTTGTTTCTTCACCTGCATTTTTGATTTTGATACCGAGTCTTGATGCTCAAGCTTAAGATTGTCTTCTGATTCTTCAACATGAGCTATGTAAAGCAATACATTTATCCCAGTAAATAAAAAAGAGATCTATCTGAAATCCCTAAGTTTCAAATTTATAACAAGTCTACAGAAGCATTTTTTTCCATTTTTATAAATATATTAGTAAGTTACCATAATGCTACAACTGATATGAAAATTGTGAGAAGAGTGTTAATGAGTCTTTGTTGAAGCTATCTAATCCTGTTATTTATATTCCTATGATTTACATATGTTTTATACTAGTCTCTAGTTTTCTTAGTTTTTTAAAAATATTTTTTAGTTAATACATATTCTTAGATCAAACAATGGAATGTATGTGCACAAAGCTATTCATTACAGTAAATTTGTAATTGCAAATACTCAAAACCATTTAAGTGTGCAAGCATAGGAGACTGGCTAAATAAAATAAGGTATAAAAACCGTGATAATGTTTACTATGGGATATTCTGTAGTCCTAACAACTGTATGTACAGAAGAGATGAAAAAGATCCCTATTAATTGACTTGGAGGTGCTTCTATGAAATAATGTTTAGAGGAAAACAACTGAAAGAAGTATCTTTTAAGTAAGAAAGAAAATGAAATGAGATAATATACAGAGATATTTATCTTGACAGAATAAAACACGGGAGTAATAAACCACAAAACAAAGTAGTTGGTCACAAAAGTCATTCCAAACACTGCTTGCTGAGCTGCACCTGATGACTACTGTTAGCTGGCACTGACAGCCCATGCTGACACAGTGAGTCTTTTTTTTTTTTTATTTAAATTTATTTGTTTACGTTCATTCACTGTACATCATTACAGCATACAAAATGAGATTTTCCATCCAGAGTACACTGTATATTTTCTCAATCAAGCACATCAACATACATGTTATTGTCAACAAATAATTTTCCATTTGTTTCCTGTATGTTTTGCTTTTTTTCCCCCATCCTTGATTCCCTCTTACCCTCTGCCATCTCCCACTCTCTTCCCACACTGTCTCTGGTATCTATGTTTACTTTCTATACTGTTTTCCCCCCATTTTTTTATTGAATTACTAAAGATCTTAATTAATCTAAATATTTTCATAGCAAACACAGCTGATATATACATTTCCATGAACACAAGTTTAACTTTAGGCATCCTATAAAGTAGCACCTAGCTGGGGCTATATATCTTAACTGCGGTCATCGAATGGATTTTTTTTTTCTGAAACTTTTCTTTTTTTGTAACTTAATTTATGTTCTTTCCCTAAGCATCATCACAGCATACAAAATGTGATTTCCCATCCAGAATATACTGCATAGTAACTTAATCATGCATATTATTATCCAAAATTTTCCATTTATAGTTCCTTGAATTTTTTACCCCTCTTTCTGACCCTCTGTCCTTTCCCAACCTCTTCTCCCACTGTCTCTGGTGTCTACAATTGTCTTCTATTCCTTTTCCACCCACATTGTATTGATCACACAATTTCTTAAATAATCTAACCACTTTCAATGGTAAGTTCATATGGTGCTATTAAGAAAACCAGTTTTAACTTAAATTATAGAAATGCTGAGGAACTTTTCTTAAAGCCAGGAAACAGGTTAGAATTATGTTCAAATGGTAGGTGCATGAACCTATCAGTCTCATGTACTTTATCTTCTGTTCTGGTTCAATTTTTCCTATTAAATTCTGGGATATAATATTCAACTCCAGACTTGTCCCTACGATTAAGTTGGCCACTTTCTTAGTTTTTGAAATCTTCTTTCTGTGTGTCTGTATTTAATTTTCCTGACATATTACACCCTGAGAACTTCTTGGAGATCTGGTCTGGTGCTGGTAAATTCTTTCAGGTTTTGTTTATCTGAGAATGTTCTTGTCTTTTCTTCCCACATGAAAGATAATCTTGGCAGGTACAGTATTCTCGGCTGAAATTGCTTTTCTCTTAACACTTTGAATATATTTTCCCATTCTTTCCTCTCTCGCATTGTTTCTGATGAGAGAGCTGCTGTTAGCCTGATGGGATGTCCTTTGTAGGTAACTTGATGTTTTTCTCTTGCCAAACTTAGTATCTTGTCTTTGTCTGTGGTTTTGGTCAACCTGGCTATAATGTGTCTTGGAGAAGATCTTGGGTTGATTCTATTTGGGGTCCTTTGTATTTCTTGGGACTGGATCTTAGAATGCCTCTCTAGGTTGGAAAGTTTTCTTTCAGGACTTCATGGAATAGATTATCAATGCCCTTATGGGTCTCTTCACCTTCTGGAATGCCACTTATCCAGATGTTTGGATGTTTGATGGTATCTAGTACTTCTCATATATTATTCTCAAATTTTTGTGCCATTTTCTCAGTCTTCGTGGTGGATTTTTCTAGGCCAACAATTTTCTCTTCTACGTCTGAGATTCTATTTTCTGTATGATCTAGTCTGCTTTTAATACTTTCAAGGGAGATTTTGACTTCCTATATTATAGACTTCATTTCTAACAGTTCCCTTTGACTCTTTTGTAAAGTGTGTAATTCCTATTTTAGATCTTGCAAGAATTTCCTCACCTCCTGGAACTCGTCAACTTCTTTCTCCTTTCTCTTTAGCAGTTCATTGTCTCTCTTCTCTTCCATCTCAGTTAGCTTCGCCATTATGAATGTTCTAAATTCTTTTTTTCTTTTTTTTTGGAGAGGTTTTTCACTATAGGGCAGGTGCGCTCACCAGACAGAGGGAGACAGAGAGACAGAAAGCGAGAAATCACCCCCCAGGGGGGCTGGTCATGCCGCAGTCCCTTCTCCTCCATTCTCCTCTTAGGATCTTGGGCATGCACGCACATGCGCCCGGCGTTGAGTTTTAAGCCACCGGGTCCGGGACGTGAATTGCAGTCAATTACATGGGAGTCCAGCGACATAGCCATTACGCTAACTGCTGGTTCCCAAATGTTCTAAATTCTTTATCAGACATTTCCATGATTTGCATTGAACTGCTTGTTGATGAAGAGGAGTTATTCTTTTCCCTTGGAGGAGAGGTATTTTCTTGCTTTCCCATATTTCTTGTGGTCCTGCGGTGATTTCTTGTCATCTGATGGATGGTGTGTTTCTTTCGAATTCTTGAAGTTCAATCTGAGTGTTCAGGAGCAAGCAGAAAGAGGTGATCTGGAATCTCTTTGCCGTTCTGTTGTGATCGCTGGTGCAGCAGATTCAGTAGATATTGAGGAATATGTTAACCCTAATAGTATTTCAATGTTTAGCTACAGTGCCCTTAGATCCATCACACTAGCTTTGTTTGCTGGAGGCTGAATTATCAGTAGAAAAATCTTCATTTTTCCTGTCCCCTGAAATGACTAGTTTGCAGGAGCCATAAGGAATCCTCTTCTGAAGGAAGGCCTCAACTCTCCTCTGGGGGACACTCTTGAGTTTGCAGATTCTACACTGGGTGAGTGTGAGACAGTGGTCCATAGTAGATATGGCATACAGGAATGAGTCTTTAGATCTTTGATCTCTTGTTCTTTTAGCAGTCGCTCCCGGTCAGCCATATCATTATGATTAAATATCTTCCTGTCACTGAGTGATGCCTGTAAGCCTTTCTGAATAGCAAAGCAAGCTGCTCTATCTACAAAGACAATGTCCCCTCTCTTAGAGTAGACAGCAATGGCACTGGCTATGGTGGCAAAGCCGTACGAGTATACGATGGCTTCTTCTGTCTTCATAAACTGGGCCAAGCAATCTTCCAGATCCAAATGAACATCAAACATGCCATAAAATCCTCTGGGTCCGCAAGTCCCCATGCCATACTTCTTCAGAGATGCTAAGGCTGCTGCCTTAACCCTGGGGTTATCCAACAATCCAAGGAAATTAAAGGAAGCAAAGCAGATGCACTTTTTTTCGTTCACCACAATGTTGTGACTCGGAGGGCCTGAAATAATGTTGTAATTGAGAGCAGGGTGGCTGCTTGAGACAGGAGGAACAAGAGGTTCTGGTTGCCATTCTTTAATCAACTCCTCCATTTATTTGACTGCAAGATCAGATCAGTCTTGTAATTTGTAAGTTTTAGAGAAAAGAAGTCTGATTATCCAGAGTATTAGGATTCCTTCCAAAATAAGATGGTAGGTGGGTGCCTCATAGACCGCCTGTACCATCTCGACCAGCATCCACTGTTCCGTGGCGGTTGCCACCGTCTGCCCCGGAACTTCCTGACACAGTGAGTCTTTGAGGCTCATGTTTAATGACAAAGGATGTAGATCTATCAGGTTCATTTTGCCAGTGACCTGAGGAAACTATAAAAAATTGAGTCATTTTCTTCTACCATAAAGAAGTTTATCTTTTTAGCTTAGTATGTAACAGTAGCACCTTTTCTGGTGTCAATACATACCATTAAAATTCTTCTCACAATTTTCATATCAGATATAGCATTATGGTAACTTACTAGTAAATTTTTTTTTCTTTTTTTCTTTTTTTGGAGACGTTTTTGCTATAGGGCGTGTGCGCTCGCCAGAAAGACAGAGAGAGACAGAGAGATAGAAAGCGAGAAATCACCCCCCAGGGGGATGGCCATGCTGCAATCCCTTCTCCTCCATTCTCCTCTTGGGGTCTTGGGCACACACACACACACACGCCCGGCATGAGTTTAAGCCGCGGGGTCCGGGACTTGAACCGTGGTCAACTACATGGGAGTCCAGTGACACAGCCATTACGCCAACTGCTGGTCCCACTAGTAAATTTGTAAGAGTGAAGGGAAACTGCTGCTGTGCACTTGTCACAACAGATCCCCTTATTCTAGATGCTCTTTCAGCATTCAAAGAGGATGAGGAAAGGGACAGAAAAGACACAAACACCAGAGACACTCTCCTTCCTCTACGGAGCTACCATTTGTTCTCTCAAGGTTTTGGTCCACCCATGGTAAGTTCCCTGTCACCATAAAAGTTATCTGTAGTAGTTACAGTAATGGAGCTTCAAGGAGAGCTTGATGGACTCCCCACCTAGGATCTTTTGGCCTGGTAGTAGGCCATGGGGGCCAGCTACCCCCACTACAGTCAAATGATGATGATAACTAAGACTAGTTATTCAAGTCTATTCTCTCTTCAAGTGTTATTCTCTCTATCCTTTCTAGTAATCCTAAAATGAATTAGAAAACACAGCTTGCATTTACCCAGAAGTCTCAGTTTTCCAAACTAAACAAGATGAAGAGTTAAGCCAAGGTCACTATACCCCAGAGGCCTCTGAAGATGTATGCTAAGTCAGAATTAAAAAGGGAATTAAAAAGGGAATTGTATAACTTGATCCATTTGGACAGTAACTTACTAATGACTGATCACCATCTCTGAAACCACGGTGAGGGAAAAACAGACAATGCTATATAGTTTGGGGGTCTACAGCTACCAAAGATATGACTTTTATCCAGACCTGACTATGGGTTGGTCCTCTTGGGCCATTTTTATGGTTCCCACTACTGAACATATTACTGGCATACACGTATTTTTAATGTGAACCCTAACTCATATCAGCCTTAATCCCTGATGGGAACTGCTGCAGTCAGGGTCAGTTTAGTCCACATGGAGGACTATAAACTTGCTAAACTGTAAGTATCTTATATTTTGCCTCCAAAAACAACTGTCTAGGAGGAAAAATAGAATCACTGCCCTCACTGCTCAGTTTAAGGTAAAGATCTTCATGAGATTATCCATTCAATAACTAAGTTGACCTATCTGTATGGTTTGGGGTGCCTATAGACTCTAATGATTATATCAATGATTGAGCTATATTTGTAGTATTCCTCTTTCAGCTGGCCAGTCCACACAGATAAACAGGATCAGTTTGTCTCACATGGAAAGGGTTGAAATAACTTGAATAGCCATCTACATAGCCATGTTCTAGAAAAAACTGTGTCCCCACTAGCCTTCTACTATATTGATGACACCTTCCTGGTAGGTCTAGACAAGGGAATTACCCAACTAGTACTGAACATTGTATTGACTCACATGCAGCTAAATAGCTGGACCATTAATACAGATGAAGTATAAGAATGTTGTACACAAGTGAAGTCCCTAGGAATAAACTAGAAAAGGCATTATGTTTCACTTCAGAGGAGGTAACTGCTAAACTTTATTCCCTCTCAGTCCCAAGAAATATGAGGGACTTTAAAAGGTTCATGAAAAAAAAGCAGTTATAATATGAGTTTATTTTGCTGTAAAAATTTTTTAAAATTCAAGCATAGTTTGTTACTATGCATTTACCATCAACTTTCGAAGGGCCCCTTGTACAAAACAGGCTGAGAAATTCATAAACCTGTTCTGTTATTGTCACTCTCAAATTCTCCTTGATGGGATCCTGATTGCAGCCATCTATTGGGTTACCAAAAAGGGCTCTAGCCTTTGAGTGGGTCCCAACTAACAGGATGTCCAGTAGGCCATCTAGCAGGCCTCCTAGCCTACTCTTGCCCTTGTTTCCTCTGATTTATATCTGAGTATATTCCACAGCAAAGTTTCTGTTTACCACATGAAGCTCATGGAAGTCCACCACATAGGTCAACAGAGTGAACTTGAACTGGGTTTCTGAACCTGTAACTTACTGGAGTACACAGAAAGACATACACCCTTTGAAAAACTCATTAACTTTTATTGGCCTACATGGATACTGAGCACATAATCATTGCTGTCAGATAGTGTTATGACCAGAAATACTAACCAAAAGTAATGAGTACTTTGGCTTTTGTTCTCTAGTTATCTTGAGGTATTTACACTTTCAATTAGGGTTAAACTTCCTATAAAATATAGTAAAATACAGATTCATTAACAGAAGAAAAAGATCTTCAGATATGGTTTATTTAAAATAACTTATTATCATCTATAATGTTCATACTTACCAGTGAATCCTTCTGTTTTAGAAGTTTCTTTTGCCTTTAGCAATTTTTTTTTCAACATGGATTCTTGCAAAGGCGTATGATTTGCATCTGGCACAACATCATGAGCTATATAAAGAGATATATTTAGTCCACTAAATAGAAAAAGAATCTGCTTTGAAATCTCCAAATATGTCAAATTTATAAAAAATTAGTAGCAGCATCCTCTTTATTTTAATAATATTATAACTATATTATCATAATGCTAAATCTCATAAGAGAATGGTGAAAAGGATTTTAATCTATGTATATTGATGGCTTCTCATGACATAAGCATTTCTAGGCATCATGTATAGTAGTATCAGTCTCTGTTTTTCTTGTTTATTTATACTTTATATGGCTGGCCTTGTAGCCTAGTAAGGGAGTCAGATTCCACATGGCCAACTACAGTTCAAGTCCCAGTCCCAGAACCTTGAGAAACATACTGAGTGCTTGTGCTTATGTGCCCCAAATCTCAACTGAAAAGAGAAATGGAGGAAAATGGATTGCAGCATGACCATGCCCCCTTGAAGGATGCTTTCTCTGTCTGTTTCTCTTTCTCTCTGTGGAGAGCACACACACTTTCTGGCAATTAACATTTTTTGTGTTAATTTATATTTTATAGATTATGTAAATTTCATAGACCAAACAATGAAAATGCATATGGACAAGTTTATTCACAATGGCATTATTTGTTACTGCAAAATACTCAGAACTATGTAAGTGAGATTACGGAATAGGCTAATGCATATACTAAAAACTATGATATATAATGTAAATTATAATAAATTGGTACAAACAACAGTACATAGAGCTGTTAAAAGTATTAAAAAGGTCTTGATAAGCTTATTTTGAAGGATGTCAGGGAGATAAATGGGGAAAAAAACTGAAAGGGGGAAAACTTGTATTCTACCATTCAGGTAAGGAGGAAGGAAAATAAGTGAAAAAATAAATAAAAAGAGACTTACTTACCTTTACAAAACAGACCACATTTTCTGACATATCAGAAAATGATATAGTTTGTTACCTACAAGCTGAAAGGGGGAGAACTAGGAAAGGAATGGTATTCCTCTAAGTATATCTTTTGTGTATTTTAACAAATTTTTGGAATCCAGTTCAGGATTTCATTTCTTTTTTAAAATTATTTTTTAAATATCAATTTAAATATTAATTTCTTTTTAAAAATTATTTTATTTATTATTAAAGAATTTTTCAAAATTTGCTATAGGGTATATGCACTCACCAGAGAGAGACAGAGAGAGAGAGAAAGTAAGAAAACAAGCTGCCAGGTCCAGGACTCAAACCACTGTCAGCCATGTAGGAGTCCAGCATCTGAACCACCATGCCACCAACTCATCGATGACAGGTTCCACAAACTTCAAAAATTAAATTACAAAGGATAAGAAGAAGGAACCAAAACTGAAAGCAAATTGAAAGAAATGAAACTACTGAAAGATAAAAATAACTGATGCAAGTAACTCATCAATACAGTATTTGACATATACCCTCACTCATGGGCAAGTATATGGAGAGAAAACTAAACACACATAGCACAAAATATTTTTAGTAGGTTTTTGTTTGTTTGTTTGTTTTTTAATAGGGCGCATGTGCTTGCCAGACAGACAGAGAGAGACTGACAGACAGAAAGCGAGAAATCACCCCCCAGGGGGTTGGCCACGTCTCAATCCTTTCTCCTCCGTTCTCCTCTTGGGATCTTGGGCACGCACGCACATGGGCCCGGCGTGAGTTTTAAGCCACCAGGTTCGGGTCGCAAACCGTGGTCGACTACATGGGAGTCCAGCGACATAGCCATTACGCTAACTGCTGGTTCCAGTAGGTTTGTTTTTCTAGAATTATGGGCTAAGCAATTCTAATATTAAGAGTATGATAAGACTGAACAAATACGTAAATGTGTTATGAATTTGGATTCACAGAGTAGAAGAAAGGATATATAAATATGAAATGGAGAAAGACAAGAACAAGTCATGAGGAAATGAACTCGAATTGAAGGTGTCCAAAATTTATCATAAATTCTCAATGTGCAGATGTATATCCATGTTTTTTATGTGTACATGTATAGATATATATGAATATGAACATATTGGGTCATCAGAAAAGTCATGACATATTTTTCAATGTTTTTCTATTCAAACACATGTCTTGACTTCCAACAACCATGTATTTATATATGTATATGTATATATGTATATACATACACACGCACACATCAAGGAGTCCAATAGCAAACCTTCTGGATGATCTTTCAAGTCTAATCATAGATAATTACAAAGGCATTACAAGCATTACTTGGCAGGTTTGGGGTTTTTTTTTTTTTTTTTTTAGAAAGACACATGTGCTCACTGGAGACAGAGAGAGATAGAGAGAGAGAGAGAGAGAGAGAGAGAACTCACCTCCCAGAGGGGATGGCCACTCCACAATCCCTTCTCCTTCATTCTCCTTTTGGGATTTTAGGCATTCATGTACACATACCCAGTGTGAGTTTCAAGCTTCTGGGTCCAGGACTCAAACTGCAGTTGGTCATGTGGGAGTCTAGCACTGTAACTACTATGCCACCTGCTAGTCCCATTACTTGGAAATTCGTAGGATGAACTGATTCCCAGCCCGTAAAGAGGCCCAGAAAGAGACTTGAGGCACAACCAGTATACAACATATGCTGTAGTATATGGACTCAGATCCTGCTAACCGCCACAACCCCGGGCAGTCATTCTCAGGATACTGCATTCTTGGCCTAGTTGCTGTCAACCGGAGGCATCGTTATAGGGGAAAGTAGCTTGACAGACACCCTACTGCTCAGGCACTACCTCTACCTAAACCACCTTATGGTAACAGTGAGGGGAGGGGTTGAGTGTTGTTTGTAGGGGAGCCCTGAACAGATTTTTTTTTTCCAGTTTCGACTCATGACCTTTTCTATCCTGGCCCTCCTACTGCTATTCCCCACAAATAAGGGATCCAAAAAACAGGAGCCTCTTGTTTGGGGCTACTTCAGCTATGAGACAATTTTCCCTTTCATTTTACTCCAGGTCTGCATTAATATGTCTTACCGTTCACTGTTCCAAGGATAAAAAATGGAACATTGGTGGAGCTGCACCCTTTTACTTTTTAAATTCTTCCTTTCACAATTGCAGAAAGTGAACAAAGGTTTAATTGCTATTTTTGGTTTGGCTTAAGTGATCAACTAAAAACTTGACATCTCTCTCAGATTAGTACAACAAGGTCAATGAAGCAAAAGTCTGCAGTGCATTTATAAGACACTCTGGGGTGGGATGGGAGGAGGATAAGGGATACTAGATCATCTGCAAGAGTCTGATACCCTATAGACAATTCAGCAGTTGGTACAATTTGTTTTGGGCAGTACCAGCAAACCACACTGTATGCTCTAAGAGAGTAGCATTTTTATTGTTTACCTAAGCTTTTCCATTCTGGTCCTTCTCTTCAGATTCATTGTTCAAAACACCTGATGGGTCAAATTAGAGATTCACCAGAGAGCCTCTGAGAAAGCTAAAGAAGCAATCTATGGCAACTTCATAGGGTTCACTGGCAATGAGACTTAAAAATTATTGAAGGCCAGCCAGTGATGTGGTGGTTAAGGCAAATGGATCCCATATGGCCAATAGCACAGTTAAGTCCTGGACCAGGCGACTTGAAAAACATGCTGGGTGAGTGAGTGTGTGTGTGCGTGTGCATGTGCGTGTGTATGTGTATGTGTGTGTGTGTGTGTTTGTGTGAGAGAGAGAGAGAGAGAGAGAGAGAGAGAGAGAGTCCAAAAACCCAAGAGGAGAATGGGAGAGAAGGGATTGTGGCATGACCATCTTCCCTAGTAGGGTGCTTTCTCACCATTCCCCATCTTTCTTTAGTGAGGGTACATGCCCTATAGCAATTTTTGTTTTTTAAAGTAAATTAAAAGAGAAAGCTGAAGACTCTGTATACTGATTCAATGACAACTGTTAGCTCTAAGCATGCCCCTGGAACTGATGGACAGAATATGATGCAGTGTAATTATTGATCATGCTGGTTTAAAGAAAAACAATGAGAGCCATGGGATCATTTTGCCCAGCAAGGAAAAGAAGTCTTAGAGACAATAGTTGTTTGCATCCATGTTGAAGGAAGTAATCTTGTTAAACTTAGTGAAGGAGGAGGGGCACATTGTGAGGCTTATCAATAAGGAACCACTTCTTCAGAGAACGTTGACAATGGCCATATTGCTTGAGGAGGTAGAAAAGAGAAGTGAATGATACAAATGAACATCTAAGTACCTGTTTCTTCCTCAACTGAGTACTATTTTGTCTCTGTCAGTTTGGCCCACTCATAATGACTTTCCTGTCACTGAAAAATATATTTAAACCACTCTGACAGAAGAGAGTGTTCCTTTGAGCTACTGCTGGTTCTAGGGTCTAGTAATGAAGACAGTATATAATGAGACTTTTAACTAGACTCACATTTTTAAATTAATTCATGCCCTTACTGAACACCAAATTCAATGAAACCTCCTCCTCGGGCCAGGTCATTGGGCATGACACAATCTAGATTTTAACAAATTATAAGACATGGAATATCAGCTACTGTTAAAGAACAATAATTGACTAGTAGCAAAAGCTATGTAATAAATGGCCATCAGGCACCTATCCCTGGACAATTCAGACAAAAGCCTTCTTGACGAGCTCTATGGGGATACCTAAAAACAAGACATCAAAGAAGTAGACTGATGGGCTCTCTATCAGTGAACTCATTGTCTGGTAGTGGCCCAATGGATACCCCCAAAATGGCTGAACTAAGGTGCACAGGGTGACTGACATTCCCTATGACAATACAAGTTCCACTGCTCAGCTCTTTTAGTTGAATGCTGCCATGAATTTTAGAGTCATCCAACCTTTATCCAGAACAATGAATTTTTTAAAATGGATTAAAAATGAACAATACTATGGGTTAGGTCAGCTCCCTATGTTGCCAGTAGGAACATTAAGACCTGTACTAAGGTCAGAATTTAATGAGGAAGTGGGAAAGAATCAATATTTGTTGGGTCTTTTGACTACTAATACATATGTGACTGTGATCTCCATCACCCTGATGCCAAGATGAGAGGGAACACATAACGTTCACTGGTTTGGGGCCTGGGGCTACCACTGGTAGCATCCATAGTACACATGATTTGTTGATGTGAATACTACTCATATTAACCCCAAATTCCCAATGGGAGTTTCTACAGCTAGGCCATTTTCACTGGACATGTGGGAAACTCAACCTACCAATTTTTGGTGACTAATGTCTTTGTCTCCCAAAACAAGTCACTGAGGAAGAAACAGAAATAACTGAACTAACTGCTGAGATTAATGAAGTCAAAGTTCCCCATGAGACTGTTCAACTATCCAGTAATCCATTCAACAAATGTCTTCAGCCTTGGGTGTGTAGACTCAACCAATACATACAGCTCAACATTGTGACAGAGTCCTTACATTTATGGTATCTGAGTTGTGACTGTCATGCATGCTACTGTTCAAACTGAGATAACTTGATTATGTAGCACCTATATCACAAATGTTCTTTTCAGCATTTCTTTATACAAGATAACCATGATCAGTATACGTTTTGCCATAAACCACTAATATATTTCCACAAGGCTACCAAAATTATCTGAATATATGTCCATTATTATAAAAGTCATTGTATGCAAAATGCCCCCTCTCAGAGGGAGCAGCAGACTTTCCCTCTATGACCCTGTCTTCATGGGCCCACACAGAGGCATCATTAAACCAAGTCTAGATATCCTGCTGATTCACGTATGGCAATTCAGCTGGGTCATTATTATTAGGTCGTCGAGAAAGTCGTGAGGTATTTTTCTATGTTTCTATGCAAAAATTCGTCATGACATTTCCAACAACCCAGTGTACAAGAGGTAGCTACTTAGTATCCTAGTGAAATTCCTGGCATGCTCTGCAAGGGGTATAGGATCTCATTCCAGAGAAGATAGCCAAGTGCTAGCCCTCTCTGCTCCAGTGAAGAAAAAAGGAGGCCCAGCAATTAGTGGGACTCTCCAACTTGCATTCTCATATTCCCAAGATGGAGTCCTTGATGTCATCTCTCTGTGGGGTTATCAGAAAGGATGCTTTCTTTCAATGGGACCACAGTCAAAAGTACTAAGGCCCTCCAACAGATTGCCAGGTTGCATTTTCCCTGGGTTGCAAATTCCCATTTGCTGTTGGAGCTACAGATCTCAGTACCCTCTCTATTTAATGACTGGAGATGATGACACAAGGTCATTACCACAGGACGGAAGCCTACTAGGAAGTGGCACATCTTGGGTTTTTGATTCTGTGACCTGATTGAGTCAACTGAAAATACATATCTTTATAAGTATATTACTGGCCTATGACATGGTTTTGGCGAATACTGAGTGCTTTTCCTATGGTTGGGAAATAATCGTAAGACCAGAAAATACCAACCAAAGGGTATGGACACTTTTGCCTTTATTCTCTAGTTATCCTAGGGGACTCACACATTAGGTCAAATTGTAAAAATTCACATATTTATGTGTTCAAGTAATATTTGTGTACCAAATAAAAGTAATCTTCTGATGAGCTTGAAATAATTTATCATTATGCTTACAAGTTAGTCGTTCTCCCTTAAAAGTTCTTTGTTTCTTTGCTGTTTTTGAATCTTGATGCTCAGTCACAGGATTTTCATATAGTTCTTCTTTATTAGCTAAATAAAGAGATACATTTAGTACGCTGAATAGAAAAAGGATCTATTGCAAAATTACTAAGTGCTATAGTTTGGCTATCCCTTTAAATTAATATGTTGGGACTTCATTGTACTGTAAAGATATTAAGTGAAAAATTAATACCTTCATCATGTCTCAGGGTGGGGCCTTTGGATGTTATAAAGTCATTAGGGCAGGGCCCTTATTACTGAGTTCCAGTAGGCTTATAAGTAGAAAGAAAGAGACCAGAACAAGCAGAACCTTGTAGATAGCTGCTTTGCTTAAGAGCCTTCTCTCTGCCATGTTGTAGCCTCACAAAAAGACAGATGACCTCTGGGCCTTGGACCTCCAAACTAAGCTGAATAAACATCTATTTCTTTATAAATTTCCTAGTATGGGTATTTCTGCTAGCAATGCAATGATGAAACAAAACATTAAGCTTTGAATTTATGACAAGTGTATACTAGCATTTTCTCTCATATAAAAGGTTATAAATGAAATAAACTTCTATTATGTGAGATATTACATGAGAATGGTATACAAGTTTTAAGGGCTAAGTACTAAAGTTGCTTCCTTAATTTATAAAAATTTCTTGCACTAATTTTCTTACATTTGTCTCTAGTTTTCTTTTATTTATACTTTTGGCTGATACATATTAATAGACCAAACAATGACAATGTATGAGGTTATCATTATACATAAGGTTATTATTACAGTATTATTTGTAAATGAAAAATATTTAAAACCACATAAATGCTCAAGCATGGAAGATTGGTTGAATAAACTAAGTTATATACCATAAACTTTGATACAGTTTAAATGCTGATAAATAATGTAATAAGTAAAAATTTCTGTAAACTGACTTAAGCACTAAGAGATTATGTTAAGTAGGGAAAAACTGAAAAAAGATAGCTCATTTGCTAACTTCTGGTTAAAGAAGGGAAAATAGAAAAAGAAGGAGGAGTAGAAACAGAGAATTACCTTTACAAATGAAAATATAGTAAATGTCAGACAACACTGCAGTTGGTTACCTGCAAAATGAGAAGTGACTACTGGGGAAGAAATGATATTCCTTCTGAATATGCCTATTACATATTATTTACCTTTTTTTTTGGAGAGGTTTTTTGCTATAGGGTGCATGTGCTCACCAGAAAGAGAGACATAGAGACAGAGAGACAGAAAGTGAGAAATCACCCCCTGGGGGTATGGCCACACAGCAATCCCTTCTCCTCCATTCTCCTCTCGGGATCTTGGGCACACATGCACACGCACCCAGTGTGAGTTTAAGCCACCGGGTCCAGAACTTGAACCACGGTCGACTACATGGAAGTCCAGTGACATAGCCATTACACCAACTGCTGGTCCCCCGTATTATTTACTATTAAAAGCAGTTTTGTGTTCCACATATTCTAAAACTGAAATAAAATCAACAAGTATAAAAGAGAACTAAAATAGAAAGATAAGTTAAAGAAATGGATTTACTGAAGAAGAGGGGGGAAAAAAAGCAATAATATAGGTCATTCATAAACATGGTATTTGATAGTAACTCCCTATTCTTGGGGAGAAGATAAATTACAAAATAGTTTTACTAGGTTTGTACTACCAATGGAATACACTTAAGCAATTCCAAAACAATTTGTGAAGTATTGTAGGACTGAGTAAATGAACAAATATATTGAAGTTATTTGGAGTCAGTTTCACACTGCAGAAGAAAGGACATACACATATGAAATGGAGGAAAGCAAGAAGAACTGCGGGGATGAACTAGAATTGAAGGTATCTAAGAGAACACATGATTCCTAAATATGCCTATGTATACATACGTGTATATGTGTGTATATGTGTGTGTATGTGCACATATACCCCAAATCCAGGCCAAAACTCTATATTTGACCTTTCAGGCCCAATCATAGACAATTATAAAGTTCCTACCTACTAATTCTCAAGAAGGGAAACTTCCTACTTCGCACCAGATGATGCACAGCCAGTGAGCTGCACTCTACAGGTAGTTGCAGTCAAGTGTGAAAGCCCATTGCACACCATACTCTTATGGTTTCTTCATTCCTATTTCAGACGCGTCCATCAAAGGCCTCCTCATGAAATGAGGAAATCTCAGCTGACACACTGTGCTTTTTGGATGTCTTTGTCTAGACCTATTTATTTAGTTAGTTAGTCAGTTTTAGTATTGGGTGTGTGTGCTCAGCAGAGTGAGACAGAGAAAGAGAGGGAAAGTGAGAAAATATCCCCCAAGATGATGGCTATGCTGCAATCCCTTGTCCAGTTCTCCTCTCGGGATTGTTCTGGGCACACACGCACATGACATGTGTGCCTTTTACATAGTTTTAGGTGTGTTAGGTGTGTTTCTCAAGCCTTGGGATTGCAGCTGGCCATGTGGGATCCATCTGTCTTAATCACCATGCCACTTGCTGGCCCTAGACCACTTTATTGGTGGAATCTAAAGATATTTTTTAGTTCCAACTCATCATTTAGTACTTCTGTAGTCACAGACATCCCCCTCAACATCTACAAAGCTTATGGGCTTATACAAGGGACAGAGCCTTTTTATTCCTCTTCATTTGTCCTCTTTCAGTTGCAAGACGAGCCTCTCCCAAGTCCCATTCCCATCTGCATTGATACATCTGACCCCTGCCTCATGCTGTTCCTTGGAGAAAATGGAACAGTAGTGTAGCTGGAGCATCTTCCTGTTTCGACTCTTCTTTATACTATCACAGTAAATAAATACATGCTGAATGTTACTTTCAGCTTGGCCTTTTATCTTAATTATACAACTCACAAGTGGTAGCTTTCTCTCTAACAAATTGGCACAGTGCACAATGTAACCAATAAAGTAAAATGCCCTAATGGAAGAAGTACTTTGAGAGGAGCTAGTAAGTTCTTCAGGCTCTTTTTGGGATCATGAAGATCATGTTAGAGGGTCCTGACCCTGCCATAGTGGTGCAGGTGGTAAAGCACTGCTCTGCAATGCTAGAGGGACATGAAGACTGCAATCTGGATCCCAGGTTGATCTGAAACGTGCCTGTGTGTGTGTGTGTGTGTGTGTGTGTGAGAGAGAGAGAGAGAGAGAGAGAGAGAGAGCGAGAGAGAGAGAAAAGATCCTGGCTGTCTGGAAAGCTGAGGAGAAGGAAAATATTTCAGTGTGACGAGATCTTTATTAAGAGGGGTGCCCCTCTTAATAAAATACGTATCACCAGTAAGTAAATATATGCAGACAAACTCAGAAATTATTTTAATTATTCTGCATAAGCAATATTTTAATGATTGTCCAGAAACCATTTAAAGCTAGTGAAAAGTTAAAGGAAAAAGTGAGGATAACTAAAACCCAAAATTTGGTTAACAGATACATAAGAAAAAGTAAATTCTCACAAGAATTATGTGAAGTGGGAAGCACTACTATTTAAAAGAGACTGTTTGGGCCAGCAGGTGGCACAGCAGTTAAGGTGCCGGACTCCCATATTAGCCAACTGTGATTTGAATCAAGAATCTGCCAGCTTGAAAATCGTGCTTGGTGTGTGTGCACGTGTGCCCAAAACCCAGGAGGAGAATGGAGGTGAAAGGATTGCGACATGGCCATCTCCCCTGGTGGGTGATTTCTTACTTTCCTTCTCAGTGTCTCTTTCTGTCTCTGCCAACAAGTACATACACCCTATGGCAAAAACCTGAAGGAAAAAAAAAAGACTGTTAGTAATATACTTTTCCTCAAGCCTCATGGTAATCACAAAGAAAAACCTATACCAGATAGAAAAAGGACAAGAGAAAAGAATTAAAGTTTATCACTATATAATTCATCAAATCACAAAGAAAAACAGCAGGAGAAGAAGATAAAAACAAAAGAGCTGCAAAACAGAAAATAGTTTTAAAACTTGGAACAGTAAGGTCCTAAGTGTTGAAAATTACTTTAAGTGTAGATTGATTAAATTCATGAATCAAAAAATATGGAGTGGCTAAATGGATTAAAAGAAAAAGAAAAAGGAAATCCAATTATATACTGTCTACAAAAGAATAACTTTAAAGTTAAGGACACACATCGGCTGAAAATGAAAGGAAGGGAAAGATACTCCATGCAAATGTTAACCAAAGAAAAGTAGGGATGGCTACTTACATCAAATGAAATAAATGTTAAGTAAAAAACCATTTGGAGGCAAATTAAAGTCATTATATAATGATAAAAGGGCCAATTCATCATTAAGATATAGCAATAATATACGTACAATCAACATAAGTGCACCTACATATAGAAAGCAAACATCAACAGACCTAAAGGGAAAAATAGACCTTAATATCCCACTTTCAAAAATAAATAAATCACCCAGACAAAATCAATAAAGAAATAGCTGATTTGAAAAGCACTATTGACCAAAGAACCTTACAGTCATCTACAGAATAATCTACCCAATAGCAACAGAATACATATAATTCTTAGACACACATGTGTATTTCCAGAATAACTCACATGCTAGGTCACAAAACAAGTTCTTAACAAATTTAAGGAAACTGAAACAATCCCAAGATTTTTTTTTAAATCATAATGGTAGGTACCTAGAAATCAGCAGCAAAATGAAAATGAAAAGCATCATAAATGCTTAGAAATTAAAATGTTAAGCAATCATTAGATCAAACAAGAAACCAAAGGGGTAAGTAGGAAGTATCTTGAGACAATAAAAACAAACACACAAAAACACAACATACAACCTCCTACCCACAGCAAAAGCAGTTTTAGAGGAAAGCTTATACTGATTAGTAAAGAGAGATCTCAAATAACAAGCTAACTCAAATAAAGTCTGAAGTTAGCAGAAAGAAAAAGACTAGAGCAGAAATAAATATGAGATAGAAAAACAACAGAAAAATTTTATGAAAGGGCAAGTAGCACTTTTGAAAAGATAAGCAAAATTGAGACACTCTTCACTAGACTATTTAAGAAAAGAAATGACTCATATAAGTAAAATCTGATAAGAGACATTGCAACTGATGCTACAGAACTAAAGATGATCATAAGGGACTCATGAGTAATTGTAAATCAACTAATTGGACAAAATAGAAGAAATGACTAAATTTGCAGAAACATGCAACTTTTACCAAGAATAAATCATGCAGAAATCAAAAGCCCAAAGAGACCAATAGCAAGTAAAAATACCAAATCAGTATTCAGAATCTCCCAACAAAGTAAAACTTAAGACCAAATGATTTCACAGGAATATTCTGCAACATAGTTAAGGATTTAATACCAATCCCTCCTAAACTCTCCCAAACTCATTTTAGGAGGTCAGAATTGCCCTAATACCAAGGCCAAAGAAAGACTCTACAAGAAAAGAAAATTATAAGCCAATATCTCAGATGAACTTAAATGCAACCACTCTTAACAAACTACTAGCAAACCAAATTTAATAGCACATTAAAAGAATCATTCACCATGATCAAGTGGGATTTATCCCTGGGATGCAAAGATGGCTTAACAAGCAAATCAACAAAAGTCATATACTATATTAGCAAAATGTACATTATCATCTTAAAAGATGCAACACAAGCATTTGGCAAACTTCAATATCCTTTCATGTTTAAAAACTCAACAAATTAGGTATAGAGGAAATTTGCCTCAACACAATGTAGTCCATATGTGAAAATCCTACAGCTAACGACATACTCACTAATGAAAGATTGAAACTTTTCTTCTAATATCTGGAACAAAGCAAGGACACCCAGACTCACTACTTCTATATAACACAGTACTACAACTCCTAGACAGAAAAATTAGGAAAGAAGAATAAGAGGAACCCAAATAAGAAAGAAGTAAAATTACGTCTGTTTGCAGATGACATGATCTTATATGTAGTAAACCTAAAACCTCCACAAAAGTTAAAAATAAACTACTCAAACTAATAAATTCAATAAAGCTGCAGGATACAAAATCAATTCACAAAAATCAGTTGTGTTTCTGTACACTAACAAAAACTATCTGAAAACAATGAGAAATCAATCTTATTCATAATAGCATCAAAAATTTTTAAAAAGTACTTAGGAATAAACTTGAGGCAAAAGAGTTATATACTGAAAACTGCACAATTTTGATAAAAATAATCAAATGAAAGTATATCTTGTGTTCATACATAGAAAAAATTAATATTGTTAAAAATGCCCATTCTACTCAAAGCAATCTACAGATTCAACACAATCCCTATAAAATCACAATGACATTTTTAAAAATAGAAATCGAAATAACAACCCTAAAATTCATATAGAACGAAAGGGACCTCAAGAGCCAAAGCTATCTTGAGTAAGAATAAAGCTGGGGGACCAGCAGTTGGTGTAATGGCTATGCCGCTGGACTCCCATGTAGTCAACCATGGTTCGAGTCCCGGACCTGGGGGCTTAAACTCTCGCTGAGCACATGTGCATGTGTGCCCATGATCCCGAGAGGAGAATGAAAGAGAAAGGATTGCGGTGTGGCCATCCCCCCCTAGGGAGTGCTTTGTCGCTTTCTGTCTCTCTGTCTTTCTGGCGAGTACATGCGCCCAATAGCAAAAATCTCTCAAAAATAATAATAATAATAATAATAATAATAAAGCTGGAGACATCATAAATCCAGATTTAAAACAGATTACAAAAGTACAGTAAGCCAAAAAAGTATAGTACTGACATAAACTCAGGCATATACACCAAGGTAACAGAGTCCAAAAATACTTCCATGTATTTGGTCACCTGACCATTCAAAAAGGTGGTAAAAATATACAATGGGAAAAGAATAGTACTTCACAAGGAGTAATTCCTTAATTTCCCTCTCTGTCTCTGGAGCACATGGGTCCTACAGGTTAAAAACAATAATAAGAAGAAAGAAAGAAAAAAAGAAAGAAAAGGAAAGAAAAACACAAAATAGAGAAGAACCACTACACTGATATCAAACAAAACAGATGTCAACACAAAAGCTATAATATGAGGGACCAGCAGTTGGCATAATGGCTATGTCACTGGATTCCCATGCAGTCGACCATGGCTCGAGTCCCGGACCTGGTGGCTTGAACTCACGCCTGGCACATGTGCATGTGTGCCCAAGATCCCAAGAGGAGAATGGAGGAGAAGGGATTGCGGCGTGGCCATACCCCTGGGGGGAATTTCTCACTTTCTATCTCTCTCTGTCTTTCTGGCATGCACAAGTGCCCTACAGCATAAACCTCTCCAAAACAAAAAACTGTAATACGAGACATACTAATTCATCATAGAGACCTAACAATTATAAATATTTCCACATCTAACACCAGAGCACTAAAATATGTAAGAGAAAGACTGCTAGATCTAAAGAAAGAGATAAATTGCAACATACAAATTGTTGAAGATTTCAACATCCTACTGTCATCACTGGACAGGTCATCTACATAAAAAATAAACAAGTATACACAGGAACTAAATGTTACTATAAACCAAAGGACCTGACAGACTTACAGAAAATTTCATCCAACAAACAAAAAATGCACATTTTTTCTTCATCCACACATGGAACATTTTCCAGCATTGATCAGATAATAGAACACAAAACAAGCCTCTACAAATATCCAGTATCTTTATGGGCCACAGTTAAATTTGAAATCAACAACAGAAAGCACCCTTGGGGACCAGCAGATGGTGTAGTGGTTGCTGGACTCCTATGTGGCCAAACCCAGTTCAAGTCCTGGATCCAGTGACTTGAAACTCATGCCAGGCATATTTGTGTGATCCTGAGGGAAGAATGGAGGGGAAGGGATTGCAACATGATCATCCAACTTGGGGTGTGATTTCTCACTTTCCCTCTGTCTTTGTCTCTGTCTCTCTCTTTCTGGCAAGTTCATATGCCCTAAGGCAAAAACCTGTTTTAAAAAAGAAAGAAAGAAAAAAAGAGAAAGAAACTCTCAAAAATATACAAAACCATGGAAACTAAGGAATCTGCTCCTGAAGAATTTCAAAACTTCTGAAGAAATTAAGACTGAAATAAAAATATTTACTGAAAACAATTATAATGAACACATGATTGTCCATAATCTTTGGAATACAACAAAAGCAAGCATAAGAGGGCAGTTTATGGAAATCAATGCTCACAAGAAAAACCAGAAAGATGTCATGTAAGTAGCCTAATGATGCATCTCAAGGAACTGTAAAAACAACAACAAAAACCTCAAAAGTGCCAGAAGAAAATAAATAATAAACATTAGATCATAAATAAATAAAATAAAGGCTAAAAGAACTATAAAAAAATCAATAAAATAAGAGCTTTTTTTTTTGTAAGGTTAAACAAAATTGATGAACCATTAGCTAGACTAATCAAGAAAAAATGAAAAAGAATGACATAAATAAAATCAGTAATGAAACAGATGATATTACAACAAATAAAACAAATACAAAAGATCATGAGAGATTGCTATGAGTAACTATACCACCAAACTAGAAAACTTAGATGAGATGAACAAATTTCTAGAGACATGCAATATGCCTACATTGAGCCAGAAAGAAAAAGAAAGCCTGAAGAGACCAATAACAAGCAATGAAATTGAATCAGTAATATAGACAATCCCCCAACAAGAAAAAGTCCAGGGCTTGATGGTTTTACATCTGAATTCCACAAAACTTTTAAAGAAGAGTTAGCCCTAATTCTCTTCAAATTATTTCTAAAGATCCAAAAGAAAGGAACCTTTCCGTACTCATTCTATGAAGACTCCATTACCTTAAAAATTGACAACCTTCAGAATGGGAGAAAATATTTGCGAACTATTCTTTAGGTAAGGGATTTATAACCACAATATATAGAGATCTCAAGCATCTAGCCCCTACCCCCTACACACACACACAAAGGAACATTCTATTTTTTTATTTAAATTTATTTATTTGCATTCATTCACTATACATCATTACAGCATACAAAATGAGATTTTCCATCCAGAGTACACTGTATATTGTCTCAATCAAGCACATCAACAAACACGTTATTGTCAGCAAATAATTTTCCATTTCTTGTTTTCTGTATGTTTTGCTTTTTTTCCCCCATCCTTGATTCCCTATCTCTTACCCTCTGCCATCTCCCACTCTCCTCCCACACTGTCTCTGGTATCTATGTTTGCTTTCTATACTGTTTTCCCCCCATATTTTTATTGAATTACTAAAGACCTTAATTAATCTAAATATTTTCATAGCAAACACAGCTGATATATACATTTCCATGAACACAAATCTAACTTTACGCATCCTATAAAGTAGCACCTAGCTGGGGTTATATATCTTACTGCAGTCATTGAGTAGATTTTTTTTTCTGAAACTTGTTTTTTTTGTAACTTAATTTACATTCTTTCCCTAAGCATCATCACAGCATACAAAATGTGATTTCCCATCCAGAATATACTGCATAGTGACTTAATCATGCATATTATTATAAAAAAGGAACATTCTAATTAAAAAATAAGCAAATGAGCTAAAGAGACAACTCTCTAAGGAAGACACAGGAATGGTTGATTTTTCTTATGATAATGGAAATGCAATTCAAAGTCACAATCAAAGCTACTTAATCCCAGTCAGAACAGGTATGATGAATAGAACAATCACGAGTGCTTGCAAGTCTGTGGTGAGAAAGGAACTCTCTTACACTGTTGGTTGAAATATAAATTAGTACAGCCACTGTGAAAATCAATATCGAAGTTCCTCAAAAAAACTACCATATGACCCAGCAATCCCACTCTCGGTATTTACCCAAACAACAGGAAAACAGTCAGTAAGATACTTGCATATCCATGTTTATTGTACCATTTTTCACAATTGCTAAGACATGTAATCAACCTAAGTGTCTATGAACTGATAACTGCGTTGAAAAAATGTGGCATATATGCACTATGGAATATTACTCAGCCGAAAAGAACAATGAGACCTTGTCATCTGATATAAAGTGGCTGAATATAGAAGATTGAATGCTAAGCAAAGTAAGTTAGACTACAAAAGACAAACATTGTATGTCCTCACTCAGTATATACCATGTCTGTAACTCTATGGCTGAACTAGAAAATCTGAAGCTGTAATAGTGAGGAGAGTGAGCATAGACACCAAAGATTATATGGGATGAAGGTTGGTGGAATGAGATCAGGGGAAAAAAATTTTTAACAAACTGAAGAATGTAAAGTTCTGAGGGACCAGCAGTTGGCGTAATGGCTGTCGCTGGACTCCCATGTAGTCGACCGCGGTTCAAGTCCTGAACCCGGTGGCTTAAACTCACGCTGGGCGCATGTGCGTGCATGCCCAAGATCCCGAGAAAAGAATAGAGGAGAAGGGATTGTGGCATAGCCATCCCCCCTGGGGGGTGATTTCTCAGTTTCTGTCTTTTTGTCTCTCTCTGTCTTTCTGGCGAGCGCATGTGCTCTATAGCAAAAACCTCTCCATAAAAAGAAGAAAAAAAAAGAATGTAAAGTTCTGTGTTGAAAATCATGTATATATTCATGTTCTTGATTAGATTAGCACACTGTGTATGCTTTGAAAAACTATATTGTATGCTATAAAAATACACAATGATTAAATGTAAATAAGACATGATAAAGCAAAAAAACTATATGTCTAAATCAAGACAATAAAAGATTTCTATCTGTTGAACTTGAAATATTTCTTCTTAATTTATTTAGTAAATGACTTCTATTTTAAAATAAAATAAAATGGGGAGGGGGTTGCATATGTTGCTTCCGCTGGTGGTAGTGATGGGAGCGAAGTTGGTGGGGTTGTGTGACCACGTTGGTTTGGGAAATGGCTGCTGTCATTTTTTAATTCAGTGGGGCTGAGTGCAAAGGAGACCTGAAGAACAGTGCCCAGTTAGATGCTAATTAACCACTTCAAGTCCTTTACTGTGAAGTACTGTGAATATATGTCTGATGTTTCTAAATGTAAACAATGGGTAGAGAAGAACTTTCCTAATGCTTTTACAAAACTTACTATAAAAAATACCCAATAAAAAGCTGGAATTAGTGAGGGTAAGGGAATAGTGGGAGAAGAAGAGGAAAAGAAAAAAAAAAAAAGAAGTGGGAAGGGTCAAATAAAATGGAACAACAAAGAAGACCATACTACAGAAGGTTACTATAGCCAAAATTCTCAGAGCAAAGAAGAAATATATAACAGGAGTGTGTGGCCTTACAACTTTCAAAATTGATGGTATAGAAGCACAAAGATGTTTTGCTCAAAAATTCTCCTGTGGTGCCTCAGTAAAAGGGAAGGTTGAGATAATCTTTCAGGAAGACTTTACAGATGACATAAATAATGTCATTCAGGAGAAATGGCCAGAGGTGGATGATGACAGCATTGAAGATCTTGGAGAAATAAAGAAGTGATTTTGGAAACTTGTCTGTATTTAATAATCTGAACTGAAAGCTGATAAGGCCAAGGAGAGAGGCCTTTAAAAGATATATATATATAATCTTGCAATAAAACTGTAGACTACCCTCATTCTTGGCATTGTCACTATTCTGTACAAGGCTGCTTATTTTTATTGCCAAAGTCTAATAATAGGGGAGACTATCATGCTTATACACAAAACAGAATTTAAGTCAAATAAAAATTGTTGGTTATTAGATACTGAAAAAAATAAAATAAAATTAAGCAAGAAATAAAATTTTTCTAGACAATAAAAACAGAAAGAATTCGCTGATATTAGACTGACTATTCTAGAAATACTTAAGGGAGTACTACATTTGAAAATAAAATAATAATAAATAGTACTATGAAAACATGTGAAGGTATAAAACTCACCATTAGAACAACTACATAAAGAAGAAAGATAAAGATTAAATCCTGGGCCAGCTGGTGGCATTGAGACAGGAGTTAGACTCCATTTACAGGTAGATAGGGTAGGGAGCCCTCCAAGAAAACCACTGTGTCATGTGGCTCCTGACAGTTCCTATCCTCTCTCAGACACCATTTCCTTGGCCCTTAGACATGTAGCTCTTGTTCTTAAAGAATTCATGGCTCTTCACAATGGAACTCAATTGGTTTAGGCACCATGTTCCTCTACCCTTAGACGTGCAGATCTTGTTCTTAAAGAATTCTTGGTCCCTGATAATGGGGCTTAATTAGAAAAAGATCAAAAGGCCAGACAGATATAATCCAGAACACACAATAATATAAAAGCATTATCACTGTGACCCGATTGAGACAAAGTACTTCCTGATGGGCAGGACCCTCCCAGCTCAGATATAAACCTGAAACCCAAACCACAAGGCTGCAACCCATTTCAGGATTCCTCCCTTCTTGGGAGCACTGATCTTCCTTCCACCTCCTTTAATAAACTCTCTACTTGCCATCCCCTCTACATGTCCACATTTCTAATTCTTCCTGAGTGTGAGACAAGAACTCCTGTCTCCCTGAGGGTGCTGGGCCTAAAGAACCCTGCACCCCTATGTTCTGTGTCAGCATGGTTGAGACAGCTGGCCCAGAATCTCAAAAGGAGAGATGGAGAAGAGATTGAAGCTTGAATGTCTCCCATAGGGGATATTTTTTCACTTTTTCTCTCTGTCTACAGAAATCATTAAATACCTACCAATATGACGAATGTTCAAACAGCAAGTATAAAAAACAACAGAGGGAAAAAGAAAACAATAAAACACCAAACAGGGACCAACAGTTGGCATAATGGCTGTGTCACTGGACTCCCACGTAGTCGACAGCGGTTCGAGTCCCGGACCTGGTGGCTTAAACTCACGCCGGGCGTGTGTGCGTGCGTGCCCAAGATCCCAAGAGGAGAACGGAGGAGAAGGGATTGTGGCATGGCCATTCCCTCTGGGGGGTGATTTCTCGCTTTCTGTCTCTCTGTCTCTCTCTGTCCATCTGGCAAGCTCACGCGCCCTATAGCAAAAACCTCTCCAAAAAAAAAAAATTAAAAATAAATAAATAAACAAAACACCAAACAATTATCATCACTGAATGTAACCAGATTAAACTTCCTAATCAAAAGACAAAGACTGTCCAGCAGCTCCGGCGGCGGGAGGAGCGGTAGGGTTCACCGCTCAACTCCACAAAGGTTCTAGGTGCGTGATGGCCTCATCAGGCACCCAGCATGCACCCTGTCCGCAGCCAAGATGCCCAAGAGGAAGGTCAGCTCAGCCGAGGGGGCGGCCAAGGAAGAGCCCAAGAGGAGATCGGTGAGGTTGTCAGCTAAACCTCCTGCAAAAGTGGAGACAAAGCCAAAAAAGGCGGCAGGGAAGGATAAATCTTCGGACAAAAGAGTGCTAACAAAAGGGAAAAGGGGAGCAAAGGGGAAATAGGCTGAAGAGGCCAACCAAGACACTAAAGATTTACCTGCAGAAAATGGAGAAACTAAAAATGAGGAGAGTCCACCCTCTGATGAAGCAGGCGAGAAAGAAGTTAAGTCTGAGTAATATCATATACCATGTCTTATCAATGGTCCCTGTCTCCCTTCTTGTACAATCCAGAGGAATATTTTTATCAACTATTTTGTAAATGCAAGTTTTTTAGTAGCTCTAGAAACATTTTTAAGAAGGAGAGAATCCCACCTTATCCCATTTTTTAAGTGTAAATGCTTTTTTTTAAGAGGTGAAATCATTTACTGGTTGTTTATTTTTCAGTACAACCAGAAAATAGTGGGATATTGACTTATAGGAGGCTTTGACTCTCTTGCGTATCAGTTTAACATTCCATAGGTGGGGGCGGGTGGGTAGTTTTTATATCCTAAATACAAAGCACACTAAATGGCAGTTTGGAGTCATAGTCATGCATTTAATGTGTCTTGAATATTTTAAATGACTTCTATTATGTTTTTTAGTAGTATTGTTTCCTAAAGAAAACCACTCTTTGATTGTTGCTCTCCCTGTCAGAATTGTGTGCACTCTGTAACATCTTTGGTTGTGGTAGTCCAGTTTTCCTAATAATTCTGCTAATGTGCTGTGAAAGATTGGAAATTTGAAGTATGTAGTCTGTATGATACTAAATTCTGATTTGGTGGGACTTACATAACAGCTTTCAACATCTGAAGACAGTGGTTCTTGATATCCTCTTATGGAAAATTTGCCTACAAATTTGAAGCTGGAATGTCACTGGAATAACTTAAAAAGAATCACTATACTTGGCTTTTTAAATTTTTGGTACGTATGTTAAGAATTGGGTACAAATTGAAATGTCTGTACTGATCCTTGACACAACCAATAAATCTCAATTACAAAACTGTTAAAAAAAAAAAAAAAGACACAGACTGACTGAATAGATTTAAAAGGGGGAGGGTGGGAGACTCACACATCTTCAGTAAAGACACACACATACTGAGAGTGAAAAGTTGGAAAAAGTCATTCCATTCTAAAGGAAACCAAAAAAAAAAAAAAATGCAGGAGTCACAATCCCCATGTCAGACAACATAAACTTCAAGTTAAATACAATCTGTAAGAAAAAAGGAAATCATTATATAGCATTAAAAAGATAAACTCACCAAGAAGATATAATAATTATAAACATGGATACAATATCAGAACACACAAGTACAAAAACCTTAGACTGCTAAACAGACTCTAACTCATTAATTACTAGAGATTCTAACACCACACTGTCACCACTGGGAAAGTCATCTAGATAAAAATTGAACAAAGGGACAATTGAGTTAAATAATTCCATAAACCAAATAGATCTAATAAAACATTTCACCCAACAAATACAGAATACATATTTTTTCACATGCACACAGAACTTTCTCTAAGACTGACCACATAACATAGCACAAACAAGCATCTACAAATTAAAAAAAAAAAAAAAATCAAATCATATTGACATCTCTTCTGACTACAATGAAATAAAACTTGAAAAAATAGAACTTTTGGGGACCAGCAGTTAGCATAATGGCTATGTCGCTGGATTCCCACGTAGTCGACTGTGGTTCGAGTCCCGGACCCGGTGGCTTAAAACTCACGCCAGGCGCATGTGCATGCGTGCCCAAGATCCCGAGAGGAGAACGGAGGAGAAGGGATTGCGGTGTGGCCATCCCCCCTGGGGGGTGATTTATCACTTTCTGTCTCTCTGTCTCTCTCTGTCTGTCTGGTGAGCGCACGAGCCCTATAGCAAAAGAAAAAAAAAAAAAAAACTCTCAAAAAAAATAGAACTTTTGAAAATTGAAATACATTGATATTAAGCAAAATAGTCATGAACAACGCTGAATCTTCTAAGGTAATTAAAGATGAAATTTTGAAGTTTCTTGAAACAAATGACAACAAAAATATGATACTCCTAAATCTTTGGGATACAGAAAAAGCAGTACTAAAGAAAAATTTATAGCAATTAGTGCTTACAATGGAAAAAAAAAACCCAGAAAGATGTCAAATAAACAATCTAATAATGTATCAGATCTAGGAAAGCAAGAACAAGTGAAATCCAAAAGTAATAGAAGAGAATGGATAATACAAATCAGCAGAAACAAATGAAACAAAGAAAAATGAAACCAAGAACGAAAGAATAAAAAAAACAATAATAATTTTTGTGACAATAAACAAAATTAATAGGCCAATAGCTAGTCTAATCAAGAGAAATATGGACCGGCCGGTGGTATGGTGGTTAGGGTGCTGGATTCCCACATGGCTGATTGTGGTTTGAATCCTGTACCTGGAGATTTTCTCACTTTGTCTCTCTCTCTCTTCACCCCTCTCTGTGCCTCTGTTTCTGTCTATCTCTGGTGAGCACATCTGCCCTATAGTAAATTAAATAATAATAATGAATGAATAAAATTAAATGAATAATTGTAAAAAAAAGAGAAATATAGAGAAAACTCAAAAGATGAAAAAGGGGACATTATAACATATATTAAAGAAACATAAAAGCTCGTTAAAGGATTCAAATCAGTGATTATATAATAGCAAATGAAAAACTTAGAAGATAAGGATGAATTTCTGGAAACGTAATACACTGACTTTGAATATCTGGAAAACCCGAATAGACCAATAACTAGTGAGGGAGTTGAATCATGAATAAATAATCTCTAAACAAAGAAAAGTCTGGGTCCACAAGAAATAACAACTGAATTACACAAATCATTCTAAAAAGAATGAATATAATTTTACTCAAACTATTTCAAAAGATCCAAGAGAAGGGAAGCCTCCCAAATCTATTTTATGAAGCAACAATTATATTGATACCAAAGGCAGACAAGGACACCATATAAACAAAAATACAGATCAATATTCATTATTCTCAATTGCTAAGACATGGAACCAATCCAAATATCCATGAACAGATAAATTGATTTAAAAAGTGTGGCACATATACTCCATGGAATACTATTTGGCCACAAAACAAACAAACAAACAAACAAACAAACAAACAAAACAAAACAAAACAAGACCCTGACATTTGACAGAAAGTGGACAAATATGGAAGATCTATTGCTGAATGAAGCAAGTTAGCTATGAAAGAGAGATTGTATGTCTCCACTTAATATATACCAACTGTGCACATTCTATGGTAGAGACTGAAAGACTAGAAAGCATAAAAGCATTGAAAATAGTTATGAACACTAGAGGCAGTGTGGAAGGAGGGTGGGAGAGGGGAAGAGTGTACGGAAGGAAGTTAGGAAGAAAAATTGAGAGGCAAGACATTGTGGGACACAGAAATGGTTTATTATCTGTTGATGGTAACACATATAGTATCCTCAACTGGAGTGTCTGAAGTGTATTTCATGTTGGATAGTTCCATTTACAAGCTAAGTGATGAATAGTCACTGAATGTATAAAAAATTTTTTTAAATAGATGACAAAGCTATGGCAACTAAAACAACACAGTACTGGCATAAAAATAGATAAACAGGCAAATGGCATAAAATAAGATCTCAGAACTAAATCCATATATATACAGCCAAGTGGTTTTTGATAAACTACCAAGAACATTCATTGGGGAAAAGACAGTCTCTTCAATAAATGGTGCTGGGAAAATTGAATATTCACAGGCAGAGAAATTTAAAATTTTTATCTCACCACTTACGAAAGTCAAATTAAGATGGATTAAAGACTTAAATGTAGGGACCAGCAGTTAGCATAATGGCTATGTCGCTGGACTCCCACATAGCTGACCGCGGTTCGCGTCCCGGACCCGGTGGCTTAAAACTCACGCCGGAAGCGTGTGCGTGCGTGCTCAAGATCCCGAGAGGAGAATGGAGGAGAAGGGATTGCGGTGTGGCCATCCCCCCTGGGGGGTGATTTCTCACTTTCTGTCTCTCTGTCTCTCTCTGTCTGGCGAGCACACGCGCCCTATAGCAAAAACCTCTCCAAAAAAATATAAAAAGACTTAAATGTAAAACCAAAAGTATAAAACTACTGGAAGAAAACAAAGGAGAAATGTTTAGGACATTATTCTGGGCAAAGATTGTTCTGAATAATATCTCAAAAGCACCAGTAACAATAGCAAAAATAGACAATGAAATAACATCAAACTAAACAGCTACTTTACATAAAAAAAAGATGACATGAAGAAACAAACTAAAGAATTAGAGAAAAAATTTACAAAATACTTATTCATCAAGGGATTACTATCCAGAATAAAAAAGGAACTCAAACAACAGTCTCATAAAATAATAATCTTATTTGTTGTTTTTATTTTATTTTTTATTCATTTATTTATTTTACATACTTTCACTGAGCATCACCACAGTATACAAAATGTGATTTTCCAGCCAGAATACACTATAAAGTGGCTTAATCACACATGTTCTCATTAACAAATAATTTTCCATTTCTTGTTATTTATATATATATATATATATATATATATATATATATATATACACACACACACACACACACACAGGTGTATATATATACATACATACATATATATTTCCCCTATTTCTTACCCTCTGCCATTTCCCATTCTTCTCCCACCCTGTCTGGTTTCTGCTATTGCTTTCCATTTCTTTATTCTTTCCCACATTGTATTGATTCACAAACTATCTTTTGTTTTTAAATAATTATTTATTTATTTAATTCCATTTATTATTGTTAGATTTTTTTATTTGACCACCAGAGAGAGAGGGGGGGGGGGGAGAGAAAGGGAAAGCGAGAAAGCAAGCCACCAGGTCTAAGACTTGAACCATGATCTGCCACGTGCGAATCCAGTGCCCTTATCCACCACACTGACTGCTGGCCCAAACTATCTTAATTAATCTAAATATTTCCAGTAAGTTAAGCTGATATATACATATCTGTGAACAAAAGTTGACTTTAGGCATGAAACTCTGTGGGTGGAATGAATATACTATAAAATAGCACATAGCTGAGGCCATATAGCTTACTGCGGTTACTAAATATGTATTTTTAAATACATTTTTTAATTTCAAGAAAGGCAGTTTTAACATTAATAGATCAAAATGAAAAAATGTTAAGAGAACTTTGCTTAATACTTAAAGCTAGGAAACAGGTTAGGATTCTGTTCGAATAGTAGGTACATGGACCTGTCCACAACTCAAGAGAAGACAAAACTCCTTAACACTAGAAAACAAAGCATAGAAGGTCAGTAATGTTTTAGTCAAAAGTCATAAAATTCTGTTTCACCAGTTCAAACTCATGTACTTTATCTTCTGTTGTGGTCCAAACTTTCCGTTTAAATTCTGGAAGATATCGTTCAACTCTGGACTTGTCATTAAGCTGGCCATTTTCTTAGTTCTTTTAGAACTCTTACTTCTGTGTGTCTGACTTTAGTTTTCTTGGGATAGCACTCACTTCAGAACTTCTTGGAGAGCTGGTCTGGTGTTGGTAAATTCTTTCAGATTTTGTTTCTCTGAGAATTTTCTTGTCTTCTCTTCCCACATGAAGAATAATCTTGTCGGATATAGTATTCTTGGTTGAAATTGTTTTTCACTCAATACTTTGAATATATTTTCCCATTCTTTCCTAGCTCACATTGTTTCCGATGAGAGGTCTGATGTTAGCTTGATGGGATATCCTTTGTAGGTAACTTGACATTTCTCTCTTGCCAGTCTGAGTATATTGTCTTTGTCTGTGGTTTTGGTCGGCTTTTTTTTCTTCTGGTGTTCATTCATTGTCTCTCTTCTCTTCCATCTCTGTTAGTTTTGTCACTATGAATATTCTAAATTCTCTATCAGACATTTATATGAGTTCTATTATATTGTCTGTGGATGAAGAGAAGTTATTCTTTTCACTTGGGGGTGAGGTATTTTCTTGGTTTTGTATATTTCTTGTGCCCTTGCAGTGATTTCTAGGCATCTGATGGATTATTCATTTCTTCCTGATTTCTAAAAGATCTATCTGAGAGATCAGAGGCACACAGGAGGATTGGTCTGCAAACTCTTTGGCACTGCATTTTTCTCCAGGGCTCTACCAGGATAAATTCTCAGCAGGACATCTTCCTTGCTCTTGTCTCTGAAAGCACTACATCTCAGCTTTCATGGTGGACTCAGTCTTCTTCTGGCCTGCCCTTTCTTTTTGCCAGGGTAAATTCTCAGTAGAACATCTTCATTGTTCTTATCTCTGAAAGCACTAGATCAGCTCTCATGGCAGACTCCAATAATAATCTGATTTTAAAATGAGTAATCTAAATAGACATTTCTCAAAGAAAGACATAAAAGTAAATGGCCAAGAATTACATAAACAAATATTTAACATCTCTAACCACCAAGGAAATGCAAGTTTAAAAATAGAGGTATCATTTCACCCCAATTAAAACATCTATTATCAAAAAGGCAATAAATAAATACTAATAAGGATGCAGAGAACATTTATACAACACATATATACTGTCGGTGGAAATGTAAAATAGTACAGTCACTATAAAAAGCAATATAGAATTCAAAACATAAAAACCTAAAACTATAATTACCATAGGATTAGTAATCCTACAAATAGTTATATATCCAAAGGAAAGGAAATGTGTAAATTGAAGAGCTATCTGCACTGCCATGTTTATTGTAGCACTAGTCACAATTTTCAAGATAAAGAATCTACCTCAGTGTCCACCAAGTGATGAATAGATAAAAAAATGTGATACACACACACACACACACACACACACACACACTGAAATGCTACTGATCCATTACAAAGAATAAAATCCATGGTCAGCAGGTGGCATAGTGGGTAAAGCACTAGACTCCCACATGACCAACTGTGGTTCTGGCCAGATCTGGCAGCTTGCTTTCTCACTTTCTCTTTCTCTCTCTGGTCAAAGAAGTAGTAATACCAATAATAATAAAATTGAATAAATACTTCTTTTAAAAAAACAAAATCCTGTCATTTGCAATAATATAAATAGACCTGCAGATCATTATATGAAGTGAAATAGGCCAGGTACAGAAAGATAAACATCACACATATGTGTTAACACTCATGTGTTAACTAAAAATGCTGACCTCACAGAAGTAGACAGTAGAATAGCCATTACAAGAGGCTGGAAAGGGTAGAAGAAGGGAGCATAAAGAGATACTTAGAAAATACAAAATAAAAAGTATGAAAAATAAAAGTTCTATAGTATAGTAAGTTAATTATGAGTAACAATTTATTGATGTATTTCAAAATAGCTAGAAAAGGGGATTTTAAATGTTCCCAACACAAAGAAATGTGGAACATCTGAGGTGAAAGATATGCTAATTTAGTGCTAATTATTTCATCATTACACATTGTATTCGTGTATTTAAAAATCATACAATATCATGCATTAATTTTAAAAACCATTAGAAAAATTTTGTATCAGTATTCATCAGGGATATTCATCTATATTTTTCTTTATTTTTTGTCATGTCCTCATCTGGTTTTGGTATCAAAGTAACAGAGGTTTTGTAATATTAGTTTGGGAGGACTCCTCCCTTTTGAATCCTTAGGAATAGTTTGAGAAGAACTGCAGTTAGCTTTTCTCTAAAACTTTCACAGAATTAAAAAACGAAGTGGGTTTTGGGCTTTTCTTTCTTGGGAGACTATTACTACTACTTCAATCTCTTCACTTGTTACTAGTCTATTCAAACTTTCTATTTCATTCTGGTTCAACCTAGATAACTCGTATTCGTCCAGAAATTTGTCATCTCATTTGTTTTCTAGTTGTTTGCACATAGTGGTTCATAGTATCCTCTTATAGTTTTTTTGTATTTCAAATATATTGGTTGTATATTGCCAGTTTTATTACTGAATTTATCTATCTGGTTCCTTTCTCTGTTTTTCTTGATTAGTCTAGCTAAGGGTTTATCATTTTGTTTATCCTCTCAAAAAAACAATTTTTTGTTTAATTGATAGTATAGTCCTTTTATTCTCTATTTCATTTATTTCTGCTCTAATCTTTACTATTTCATTTTGTTAGTTGTTGTTTGTCCAGTTCCTTAATATGCGATGTTAAATTATTTATTTGCCACATTTCTGTTTTTTTTTTTTTTCTGTGTGTGCTAATGGCTATAAACCTGCCATAAGAGACTGCTTTCAACAAGATACTAGCAAGCTGAATCCAACAACATATCAAAAAGATTATACACCATGACTAGGTAGGCTTTATCCTGGGGATGCAAGGATAGTTCAACATATGTAAACAATATGCAATATACCATATAACAGAAAGAAAGATAAAAATCATACTCATATCTACAGATGTAGAAAAGCATTTGATAAAATACAGTATCCTTTCATGATCAAGACTTTCAGCAAAACAGAGGTAGAGGGACCATTCTTCAACATAATAAAAGCCATATACGACAGACCTACTGTAAACATCATACTGAGCGGGAAAAAGCTAAAAGTCTTCCCAATAAAAACTGGAACAAGACAAAGTTGCCCATTCTCTCCACTCTTAACATAGTGCTGGAAATCCCAGCCAATGCAATCAGACAAGAGAGCAAAATAAAAGATATTCAGATAGGACAAGAAAAAGTTTAACTGTCCTTATTTGCAGATGATATGATTATATACGTAGAAAATCCAGAGAAATCTATGAAAAATTTCTAGAAGTAATAAGTGAATTCAGTAAAGTTGAAGGATACAAAGTCAATATACAAAAATCTATACCATTTTTATACACCAACAATGAGCCGAATGAGTTAGAATTGAAGAAAGTAATCTCATGTACAATAGTTATGACACAAATAAGATACCTAGGAATAAGTCTAACCAAAGAGGTGAAAGACTGTTAGAAGAAAAACTATGAAAAAGTGAAAAAATAAATTGCATATGATACAAAAAGTAAGGATATCCCATGTTCTTGGATTGGAAGAATCAATATAATCAAAATGTCAGTCCTACCCAAATTAATTTACATATTTCAATGCTATTCCAATCCAGTTACCTGAGACATTTTTCACAGAAATAGAAAAAAAATTATAAAATTTGTCTGGAATTAAAAAAAACTCACATTGCCAAGGCAATACTGTACCAAAAAAAGAAAATAGAAAAAAGCATGATAAAGGACCAGCAGTTGGCATAATGGCTATGTCACTGGACTCCCATGTAGTTGACCATGGTTCGAATCCTGGACCTGGTGGCTTAAAGTCATGCCGTGCACGTGTGTGTGTGCCCAAGAGGAGAATGGAGGAGAAGGGATTGCCGTGTGGCCACCCTCCCTGGGGGGGGTGATTTCTTGCTTTCTGTCTCTCTATCTTTCTCTGTCTTTCTGGTGAGCACACTCGCACTATAGCAAAAACCTCTCCAAAAAATAAAAAAAAGATAAAAGCATAATAAAATAAAAGACACCTCAATACCTGACTTTAAAGTATATTATAAAACAGTGATAATTAAAACAACACGGTACTGGTACAAAAACAGACACAAAGACCCATGGAACAGAATAGAGAATCCAGAAGTAAGCCCCAAATCATACAGTCAAGTGATCTTTGATATAGGGTATAAGACAATGCAGAGGAGAAAAGAAAGTCTTTTCGGCAAATGGCGTTGGAAGAACTGGATATCCATCTTCAGAAAAAATGAAACTGGCCTCCTATCTCTCACTGTTAACTAGAATTAACTAAGAATGGATCAAAGATTTAAATATAAAGCCTCAAACAACAAAACTACTAGTAGAAAAGGTAGGGAGGAACTTTTGAAGACATTAGAGTGGGCAAAGATCTCTTAAATAAGAATCCTGAAGCACAGGCAATAGTCCCTAAAATAGACAAATGGGACTACAACAAGTTTTACAAGTTTACTCACAGCAAAGGAAATTAAAACTGGAGTGAAAAGACAACCCTTGGAATGGGAGAAAATATTTTCAAATTACTCATCAGGCAAGGGATTGATATATGTTATAGAATTTATAAGGAACTCAAGCAGCTTGGAATAATCCAATTTTAAAACAGACAAATAAATTGAACAGACAACTCTCCAAGGAATACTTACAAATGGCCAAGAGACGTATGAAAAAAAATATTCAGTCTCTTGTTATAAGAGAAATGCAAATTAAAACTACAATGAGATATCATTTAACCACAGTTGAATGGCTATGCTCAAAAAAGTAAAAAAAAAAAAAAAAAAAAGTGTTGGCAAAATGATGGTGAAAAGGGAATTTTCTTACATTTTTGATGAGAATTTACATTAGTCCTCTGTGGAAAACTATATGGAGGTTTCTCAAAAATCTACAAATAGAGCTTCCATAGGACCCAGCAATCCCACTTCTTGGTACTCACCAAAGGATAAAGAAAACACTCAATTGGAAAGACATCTGCACGTCCATGCTTATTGCAGCATTATTTGCAACTGCTTAAACATGGAATCAATATAAGTGCCCAAAACTTGATGAATGGGCTGAAAAATTGTGGTACATACATTCTATGGAATATTTTACAGCCATAAACAACAATGAGATCCTATCATTTGAATCAAAATCATGAATATAGATTTAATGATGAGAAAAATGGGTCAGATTGAAAGATACACATTGTAAATGTCCATGAAACTTATATTGAATGCCATGGCAGAGGCTGAGAGACTTGAAAATGTGATGATGGAAAGGATGTAAATGCTAGAGACTATAAGGAAGCATTTGACATATGGAAAAATGGAAAAAAAAGTAAAAGGAACATGTTTATTATGAAATTTTTTAAAAATAGCAGTAGTTGTGAGTATATCTTTTTTCTTTGGCATAGTTGAATCTTAACAGTCTTATTATTTCAGAGCTTTAAAAGTGATTTATAAGAGAAATCTTGTGAAGTGATTTTGGTTTTTTTTTGTTTTTCTCTTTTTTCCATTTATTTATTTATTTTTACATTTTTCCACAAATATTTACTTTACATATCAAAAAAAATTTTGTTCATACTCCATAGTTCTTTTTTTTTTTTTTTTTTTGGAGAGGTTTTCACTATAGGGCGCGTGCGCTCGCCAGACAGACAGAGAGAAACATAGAGACAGAAAGCGAGAAATCACCCCCCAGGGGGGATGGTCACGCCGCAATCCCTTCTCCTCCATTCTCCTCTCGGGATCTTGGGCACGTACGCACACGCGCCCGGCATGAGTTTTAAGCCACCGGGTCCGGGACACGAACCGCAGTCGGCTACGTGGGAGTCCAGCGACATAGCCATTACGCTAACTGCTGGTTCCCAATACTCCATAGTTCTTGACAGTTCATAAACAACTGTCAAATTTTCAAAATACTTCATTCTAAAGATAATGTTCAAAATATTTCTTATAATTCTGTATAAATTTGTTTGTGACTCTACAACAACAGAAACAGTATGGTTTTCAATGTTTTTGAGAAAATATTTACATGTCACCTCTCAAATTGTTGAAAAGCAAATGCTCAGCACACTAGTCACATATAAACCTTCTGAATTCAGCCCTGCCTACCAAGTATTCTGTGATATACAATCTGCTAGCAAACATCAGTCTCTTTTCCTTCCTTCAACGTCCTAAGATAATCCACTGGTGTGGTTGCTCTTTTGCCGTTTCTACTGATAACAATGCTGGGCTTGAAAAATCCATGTTATTTTGTTTTATAAATTCTTTCATATATTTTCTCTAATCTTCTCTGCCAGGAAGAACTATTTATGGTGCCAGGCCATAAGAGCTTCTGTTGGCTTACTTGAGAGCCACTTTAGTTCCATAGTTTTCTGATTAATCTTCAGATATGACATTCCAGTCAAAGTCCTGTCCAATAATAAGTATTCCCAATTTCTGATTCAATGCAACTAGCATTATTAAACTTATGCAAATGACCCTTCTACCACAAAATCCTTTCTGTATATATTGAGCAAGGACATACAGTTTTGTGGCCAAAACTTAAGCAAAAGTATTTAGTATCTCTTACGGTAGGAGAAATGTGAATCAAAACCACAATGAGGTATCATCTAACCCCAACCAGAATTGGCTACTAGCAAAACAAAACTAAAAATACAAACAAAGGGATCAGCAGTTGGTGTAATGACTATGTCGCTGGACTCCCATGTAGTCGACCATAGTTTGAGTCCTGGACCCAGTGGCTTAAACTCATAGAAACCAAAACCAAAATGAGATACTACCTCACACCTACTAGGATGGCCATTAACTAAAAACAATCAAATAAGTGTTCACAAGGCAGTTGGAACACTCATGCGCTACTAGTGTGAATAGAAAATAGGGAATCCACTAAGGAAAATACTATGGCTGTTTCTCAAAAAACAAACAAACTAAAACAATTTATGAGCCAGCAATTCCACTTACAAGTATTTATCCAAAAATATTAAAATTAAGATCAAAGAGATGTTTGCATTTCCATATTCACTACACAATTATTCACAATAGCCAATATGTCAAAGTAACCTTAATGTCCATAAAGGGATTCTAAAAAAGTAATTATGTACAGTATGTAGTAGAATGCCTATCTAATAGTTTTATTCAGTCTTAAAACAAAGATAAATTCCAAAAGGCAAAGATAATATCAGTGAAATTTAGAACAGATGAACTGAAATTTTTCAGTCTGAGGAACATAAAGAAAAATTAATAGAGCCTCAGAGACTAGCAGAAAACTTTCAAATGTACCAACATATGCACAACTGGCATCAGAGATTGAAAGGAGATACAGAGAAGAAACAACTTTTGAGAAAACAATGGGTAATAACTTCTCAAATTTCTGTGAAAAAATATTGATCTTCACATCAAGAAGCTGATAAACTCAAATATATCCACATGTATTCATATCATAGTCAAAATATCAAAACAATTTGGAAGTTTCAACATTTTTAATTTGATATAAACTTGTTTATTATTAGTTTTAATTTTTTAAATGGAATCACTGTGTATCATAAAAGTTTATCTTTGGTTAAAAGATGTTTCATTCAGTTGAAAGATCTTCCCCATTTTCTCAATTACAAAAAAGAGAGGCTTTAAATCCACAAAAAAGTAACACTGCAAATACCCTCCTCTCCCTTGTCCCACAGAGTGGCCCTTGCCCTGCAGGAGAGCTCTAGTTCCATCTCTAGGCTTCTGGCCAGCAAGGGAAATTGAGGAAGGGGCACCACTGCCCCAGTCCCACTTCAAGGCTTCAAGACCAGGACCCAACCCCCTAGATAGGTAGGCAGGTTTTTCTTTGTTTCTTTTCTCTTCCTTTTTGTTTTGTTAATACCCTCCTCTCCCTTGTTCCACAGAGTGGCCCTTGCTCTGCAGGAGTGCTCCAGTTCCAAATCTAGGCCCCAGGTGAAATCGCGCGCTGCACTAATGCGCAGCATGCAACTTTTTCATTATTTTCCCCTCTACTTTTTTTCTTTCCTCTTACATTATCCTGTCTTCCTCATCCTCCACCCTGCCAGAGGGATTAGACAGGTCTAGAATCACAGTTCTGAAATTCTCTAGTATTTTAAGGTTCCCTGGGATCCTCCCCTGTACTGAATCACCTGTGAATAAAGAGATACTACTCTTCAGAACCTGAATAGAGTACACTACTTGAGACCATATTGCTAAAAACAACAGAAGAGAGACTTCCACACACATCAGTTCACAACAAAAGGGAAACACACTTGCCCCTAGTCAAAGAAATGTTCTCCTAAGAGGTATTCAAAAGTGAATACATCTTCCAATGGCTAGAAGTAGAAGAGCCTCAGGTCTGAATAAACAAGGAAATATGTCTCCATCAAAGGAACAGAGTAACTCCCCTCCATCTCTCCTAAAAACTGAGGACATTACCAAAATGTCAGAGAAAGAATTTAGAACATTCATGGTGAACAAATGCTATGAGTTGGAACAGAAAAGAGACAACGAACTACAGGAGATTAGGAAGTCCTTCCACGATATGAAAGAAGAAATGCACACTCTGAGAATCAGATGGAACTATTAGAGGTGAAGTCTGTAATACAGGAAATCAAAAACTCTCTTGAAGGTATTAAAAGTTGATTAGACCATGCTGAAGATCGAATCTCCGATGTAGAAGATAAAACTCCTGACCTAGAAAAAAAACACCAAAAAGATAGAGAAAATAACAACAACAACAAAAAAAAAAACCACAAGGATAATATGCGAGAAATTCTAGATTCCATTAGACACCCAAACATCCAAATAATTGGTATCCCAGAAGGTGAAGAAACTAATAAGGACATGGAAAATCTATTCCATTAAATCCTGGAAGAAAAATTTCTCAAGTCTAGAGAGGAACTCAAGTATCCAGACCCAAGAAATACAAAGAACCCCAAATAGAATGAACCCAAGAACATCTTCCCCATGGCACATCTTAGCCAGACTCTCCAAGACCACAGATAAAGACATGATACTAAAACTGGCAAGAGAGAAACGACAAGTGACTTACAAAGGTCATCCCATCAGGCTAACACCAGACCTCTCAATGGAAACAATGCAAGCAAGGAAAGAATGAGAAGATGTTTTAAAAGTATTAAAAGAGAAACAATTTCAACCAAGATTACTATATCCTGCAAGATTATCTTTCATATGGGAAAAAAAGAATAAAATCTTTTCAGACAAACAAAATCTGAAAAGAATTTGCAAAACCAGGGAACCAGCAGTTAGCGTAATGGCTATGTCGCTGGACTCCCACGTAGTCGACCACGGTTCGCATCCCGGACCTGGTGGCTTAGAACTCACGCCGGGCGCGTGTGCATGCGTGCCCAAGATCCCTAGAGGAGAATGGAGGAGAAGGGATTGCGGCTGACCATCCCCCCTGGGGGGTGATTTCTCGCTTTCTGTCTCTCTGTCTCTCTCTGTCTGTCTGGCGAGCGCACGCACCCTCTAGCGAAAAACCTCTCCAAAAAAAAAAAAAAAGAATTTGCAAAACCAGACCAGCTCTTAATGAAACACTGAAGAGTGTACTGTTCCAGGAAAAGTAAAGAATGAACAGCCAGAAATAAAGGAATAAAAGGCAACCAAGACAATGGCCAACTTAAACATCAGGACAAGTCCAGAAATATCGATAATAACATTGAATGTGACTGGATTAAATTCTCCTATAAAGAGACACAGACTGACTGAATGGGTAAAAAAAATAGAAACTCTTGGGACCAGCAGTTAGCGTAATGGCTATGTCGCTGGACTCCCACGTAGTTGACCGCGGTTCGCGTCCCGGACCCGGTGGCTTAAACTCAAGCCGGGCGCGTGTGCGTGCGTGCCCAAGATCCCGAGAGGAGAATGGAGCAGAAGGGATTGCGGCGTGGCCATCCCCCCTGGGGGGTGATTTCTCTCTTTCTATCTCTCTGTCTGTCTGGGGAACGCACGCGCCCTATAGCAAAAACCTCTCCAAAAGAAAAAAAAAAAAAATAGAAACTCTTTATCTGTTGCCTACAGGATACCCACCTCGTGGATAAAGACATACATAGACTAAAAGTGAAGGGTTGGGAAAAGGTTTTCCATGCAAATGGGAATCAAAAAAGAGCTGGAGTAGCAATTCTAATTTCTGACAAAATAGCCTTTAAAACCAAAACTGTTCAAAGAGACAAACAAGGACACTATATTGTACTAAAAGGGCCAATCAATCAAGAAGCTATAACGCTTATAAATATCTATGCACCTAACACAGGAGCACCCAAATATGTTAAGGAAAGACTGTTAGATCTAAAAGGAGACATGGACTACAACACACTAATTGTTGGACACCTCAACACTCCACTACCCCTCTGGACAGATCATCTAGACAAAAAACAGGGAAAGAGATAAAGGATCTAAATGATACCACAAATCAAATGGACTTAACAGACATCTATAGAACTTTGCATCCCAAAACCACAAGATATACTTTTTTCTCATCCCCACATGGAATTTTTTCGAAGATTGACCACATGATAGGACACAAAGCAAGCCTCTACAGATTCAAAGGCATAGAAACTATATCCAGTATCTTCTCCAACCATGATGGAATTAGACTTGATTTTAATTTCAAAAGAAACCCTCAAAAATACTCAAATACATGGAAACTAAATAATCTACTCCTGAATGACTTTACAACTACTGAAAAAATAAAGACTGAGATCAAAAGATTCATGGAAGTCAATGAAAATGAGGACACACGTTTCCATAATCTTTGGGACACTACTAAAGCAGTCATAAGAGAGAAGTTCATAGCAAATAGTGCACATAAGAAGAAGATGGAAAGAAGGCAAATGGATCGCCAAACATCATGCCTCAGAGAATTGGAAAAGCAAGAGCAAAAAATATCCAAAAAACTCCAGAAGAAAGGAAATAACAAAGATACAAGCAGAAATAAATGAAGTAGAAAATAAATGAACCATACAGAAAATAAATAAAAGTAAAAGCTGGTTCTTTGAAAAGATAAACAAAATCGATACACCTCTAGCAAGACTTATTAAGAAGAAGAGAGAAAGGAACCAGGTAAATCAAATCTGGAATGAAGCAGGCAATATAACCACAGACATAGTAGAAATACAAAACATCATTAGAGGATACTATGAAAAACTATATGCCAAGAAGCAAAAAAATCTGGATGAGATGAACAAATTCCTGGATACATAGCATCTACCAAGATTGAGCCAGGAAGATGCAGAAAGTCTAAACAGGCCCATTACAAGTTAGGAGATTGAATCAGTAGTAAACAACCTCACAACAAAGAAAAACCCTGGTCCTGATGGCTTCACCTCTGAATTCCACAAAACTTTCAAAGAAGACCTAACCCCCATTTTGCTCAAGTTATGTCTAAAAATCCAGAAGGGTGAAACTCTCCCTAATTCATTCTATGAGGCCTCCATCACCCTTATCCTTAAAACAGATAAGGGCAGGACAAGGAAGGAAAACTATAGACTAATATCTCTGATAAATATAGATGCAAAGATTCTCAACAAGATACTAGCAAATCATATCCAACCACTTACAAAAAAGATTATATATCACGATCAGGTAGGCTTTATTCCAGGAATGCAAGGTTGATTCAACATATGCAAAACCATAAATGTAATAAGCCATATCACCAGAAGGAAAGATAAAAACCATATGATCATATCAATTGATGCAGAAAAAGCATTTGATAAGATACAACATCCCTTCATGAACAAGACTCTCAGCAATATAGGCATAGAAGGGTCATTTCTCAACACAATTAAAGCTATCTATGAAAAACCCACAGCAAACATCCTGAAGGGAGAAAAGCTGAAAGCTTTTCCATTAAAAATGGGTACAAGACAAGTATACCCACTTTGTCCACTCCTTTTCAATATAATACTGGAAGTCCTCACCAATGCAATTATTAAAGAGAATAAAATAAAAGGCATTCAAATAGGAAAATAATAGATGAAACTCTATTTGCAGATGACATGATTGTATACATAGAAGACCCAATGGTATCCATGAGAAAACTCCTGGAATCCTGGAACTAATACATGAATATAGTAAAGTTGCAGGATACAAAATTAACATCCAGAAATCTATAGCATTTCTGTATACAAGAAGCAGACTGAGATACAACTGAAAAAAGTAATTCTATTTACCATAGCCACAAAAAGTATAAGACACTTAGGAATAAATCTAACCAAAGAAGTTAAAGACCTCCACAAGGAAAATTATGAGAAGCTAAAAAAAGAAATAGAAAATGACACAAAAAAGTGAAAGGACATCCCAGGTTCTTGGATTAGAAGAATTAATATAATCAAAATGGCAATTCTACACAAATTAATCTACATATTTAATGCAATTCCAATCAAACTTCCAGACACATTCTTTTTTTTTAGAATTATTTTTACTTAATTTTATTTATTTATTTATTCATTTTATGTTAATTTGACCAGAGAGAGACAGAGAGAGAGAAGTGAGAAAGCAAGCCACCAGGTTCGAGACTAGAACCGTGGTCAGCCATGTGGGAGTGTCCAGTGCCTTAACCACCATGCCACTTGTTGGTCCCTGAGACACATTCTTCACAGATCTAGAAAAGACAATCATAAAATTTGTCTGGAATCATTAAAGACCCTATATTGCCAAAGTAATCCTGCACAAGAAGAGTGGAGTGGGTGGCATCTCACTGCCAGACCCAAAAATATACTACGAAGCTGTGGTAATCAAAACAGCATGGGGAACCAGCAGTTAGCGTAATGGCTATGTTGCTGGACTCCCACATAGTCGACCGCGGTTCGCGTCCCGGACCCGGTGGCTTAAAACTCATGCCGGGCGCGTGTGCGTGCATGCCCAAGATCCCGAGAGGAGAATGGAGGAGAAGGGATTGCGGCGTGACCATCCCCCTGGGGGGGTGATTTCTCGCTTTCTGTCTCTCTGTCTCTCTCTGTCTGTCTGTCTGGCGAGCGCATGCGCCCTATAGCGAAAACCTCTCAAAAAAAAAAAAAAAAAAACAGCATGGTACTGGCACAGAAACAGACAGGTGGACCAATGGAACAAAATAGAGTCCCCAGAAATAAATCCCCCAACATACAGTCAACTGATTTTTGACAAGGGGTACCAGTCAGTCCAGTGGGAAAAGGAAAGGCTCTTCAGCAAATTGTGCTGGAAAAACTGGATTTCCACCAGCAGACAAACGAATGTGAACCCCTACCTCTCACCTTTGACAAAAATCAACTCAAAGTGGATCAAAGATCTAAACCTAAGATCTCAAACTATAAAACAGAAACTGTGGGTGACATTGGAGTAGGCAAAGACTTCTTAAATAAGACCCCCCCCCCCAAAGCACAGTCGATAATCACCAAAATAGACAAGTGGCATTACATCAGACTAAGAAGTTTCTTCATGGCAAAAGACACAGTAATTAGTGTGAATAGACAGCCCTCAGAATGGGAAAAGATTTTTGTAAACTATGCGTCAGATAAGGGGTTAATAACCAGAATACACAAGGAACTCAAGCAGCTGTTCTGAAAAAAGATGATCAACCCTATTAAAAGATGGGAGAATGAGTTGAAAAAACCATTCTCTAAGGATGACATTCGTATAGCTAACAGGCATATGAAAAAATGTTCAACATCCCTCATTGTAAGGGAAATGCAGATTAAAACAACAATGAGATAACACCTAACCCCAGTCAGAATGACTAAGATTAAAAATACAAAAGTGACAAGTGCTGGTGGGGGTGTGATGAAAGGAGAACTCTCTTACACTGCTGGTGGGAATGTAAATTGGTCCAGCCACTGTGGAGAACAATTTGGATATTCCTCAAAAATCTACAAATAGAATTACCATATGATCCAGCAATCTCACTCCTTGGTTTCTCTACCCAAAGGACACAAGAATTCTTAATCAGAAAAGTGCCTGCACATTGATGTTTATTGTGGCATTATTCACAATTGCTAAGACATGGAACCAACTCAAATGCCCACAAACAGATGAATGGATTGAAAAACTGTGGCACATATACTCTATGGAATACTACTCAGCCATTACAAAAAAAAAAAAAAAAAAAAAAAAAAAAAAAAAAAAAAAAGACCCTGGCTTTTGACAGAAAGTGGAAGAATATGAAAGTTTTACCACTAAGTGAAGCAAGCCAGTCAATGAAGAAAAGACATTGTATGTCCCCACTAAATATATACCAAGTGTCCACACTCTATGAGAGAAACTGATTGACTAAAGAATATAGAAACACAGTAAATGGATGTGAATACCATATATAGTGTGTGTGAAAGAGTAGAATCTGAGGAAGGACATTTAGAGAAAAATAGAGGTAAAGCATTAATGGGACAAAGAAATGTGGTATTATCTGTTAACATAATTTTATAGTTTATCAACTGACTAGAGAGAAATGTTCACATGTTGGAATATTCACTTTGTAAGCTAAATAATGTGATTGAATGTATAAAAGAAAATGAAATAAAAAATAAATAAACAAACAAAATGTCAACAACAACAAAAAGTAACATTGCTCTATTGAGAAGCCTCTAAATTATTAAAATATACCAAAAATCAACCAAGGTTTCTAACTAATTTTATTAAAATTTAAGCAAACAAGTATAATTCTTTTTTCTCTTGTTTTATTTTATAATTTCATATTTACATTTAATTGTTTTATTAGGTTGTCCAAAAGTCATGACATATTTTGCGTAGAAAAAAAACACACCATGCCTTTTCTGACAACCCAGTATATCTTTGTGGAGCACAACATAGATTTTCAAAGCATGCATGTAGCTTATGACACTGAAATCAAGGATGATATAGTGATTTTCAACAAAGAACTATTTTACATATATATATCTATACACATGCACACACACTTGGCAATGTCTTTTTTCACTCAGTTGTGGTATGCTGTTCCACAACCCCTTTGCCCCATCTACCTGCATTCCTGTGTCTATTAAATGCTTTATTTCCTGATCCCTTATCTCATTACCCTTCCATTCACTAAGCAGTCTCTGGTATCTATGGTTGTCTTTTCTACTTCTATGTCTTCAAAATTCAATTTGTGCTACAGAGTGCAGACATTCAGTATATATTGAGCAAGGGCAGACAGTGTTTATCTTTCATATTCTGGCTAGTTTCACTTAGCATTACATCATCTAGATTTGTCCACTTTGTATTGAATGATAAAATTTCAGCATCCTTTATGAGTGCATAGTATTCCACAGCATACATATGTCACATTTTTTAATCCAGTTGTCAGTTCCTGGACACTTAGGTTGACTCCACATATCAGCTATTATAAATAACACTACAATGAACATAGATGTGCGAGTGTCTTTACAACTGAGTGATTTCCTACCTTTTGTGTAAATACCCAGGAATAGGATTTCTGGGTCATATAGTAGTTCTATTTGTAAAGTTTGAGAATTTCCATATTACTTACCACAATGACTGTACTAATTTACATTCCCACCAACAGTGCAGGAAGGTTTCTATTTTACCACAGTGTTAATAGCACTTGCTCTTTGTTCTTGTTTGTCTTTTTTGTTTGTTTGTTTTGTCTTTTTTTTTTTTTTGAGAAGTTTTTGCTATAGGGTACATGTGCTCCCCAGAAAGATAGAGACCTAGAGACAGAAAGTGAGAAATTACCCCCCAGGGGGGATGGCCACGTCACAATCCCTTCTACTCCATTCTCCTCTTTGGGATCTTGGGCATGCACGCACATGCGCCCAGCATGAGTTTAAGCCACCGGGTCTGGAACTCAAACCATATTCGATTACATGGGAGTCCAGAGACATAGCCACTATGCCAATTGTTGGTTCCTTTGTCTTTTTAGTTTTGTTTTGCTACTGGCCAATTCTGGTTGGGGTTAGATGATACCTCATTGTGGTTTTGATTCACATTTCTCTTACCATAAGAGATACTAAATGCTTTTCCATAAGTTTTGGCCACAAAACTTTATGTCCTTACTCAATATATACAGAAAGGATTATGGTGTGTTGGAGGTGATATCTCAATTTCCCTCTCTCTCTCTCTATCTCCCTCTTTAGCAAGTGTATATGCCCTATAGAAAAAACTAAAAAAAAAAAATAATAATAAAAGGGTACAGAAGAAACACAAAAAATAGTTGTAGACATATTCATGTACAATTAAATAACCTTCTCTTGAACTTAGCAGAAAATCTTTAAAATCTTTAGTATAAGATTTTAATTATTACTTACTATGAAAACTCTGAATTCTGGTAGCATTAATCTTTTTGATTTGCGATTGGACTTTTGAAACTAAAGCAAACTCCTCATTTGATTGCAGAGCTATAAGAAATGCTAAACAAAAAAGCAGATCTATGATAAGACTTTTGGATATGACTTTCAAGTAATCAACAAAATTTCCTCTCATTTGGGTAAAATTAAAGAAGAAGACTGCAAAATTAAACAGTTAATAATTTACTAAAACAGTCCATGGAGGCAAAATGGGAAATTCATGTAAATAGTTTTCATGAATGTGTGTGGAAGCAGTATTACAAAGTAGTCATTGAACATGCAAACATCATCTAAAGGTAGGAAACCTGTCACTTCAGTTTTCTCTTTATCTTAGGGTTTTCACATTTAGATTGAAGTGTAAAATTTCTATGAAGTATATGCTTATGAATGAAAAAATCTTCAAATGAGTTTAACTTAAAATAGTTTAAAGATAACTCTATTATACTTACCATGGCGTCTATCCATTCTTGTAGTTTGTAGATCCTGTTCTATTTGGGTTAGTTCTGAATCTTCATAGGCAAGCAATGGATTTTCATCGGATACTTCATAATAAACTACATAATAAGATACATTTAGTCTCTTTAATAGAAAAAGAGATCCATTGTAAAATCTGTAGGTTTAAAATTTAAACCAAGTGTATGGCAGCATTTTCCCTGAGTTATAATTAAATGACTATTACACTAATCTGACATAAAAATTGTGAGAACAGTTTTAACAGGTCTATGTTGAAGCTATTGATATTTTATTTTCACTACATACTGTTAACTAAAAAATAAAACTTAAAAGAAAGTATTGGGGCTGGGAGGTGGTGTGGTGGTTAAGGGCACTGGACTCCTACATGGCTGATTGCATTTCAAGTCCCAGACCTGGTGGCTTGCTTTCTCACTTTCCCTCTCTCTCTCTCTCACTCTATCCCTCTTTGGTCAAGTCAAAATAAACAAATAAAGTTAAATAAATTTTTTTTAAATGGTATCTATCCATTACCTTTTGGGTAAAAGTGAAAAAATAGAAATTTTTAAACAAGAGACAATTACCTTTATAAAGTGAAACACATAAAACATAATCTAGAAGAGTATATACCTCATTACCTACAAAGAGAGTAAGAGGAGGAATGGAGGAATGCAAAGGGAAGGGATATAGTAAAAAATGATACTTCTCTAAGCATGCCTTTTGCACATTTGTTTTTACTTTGGAAGTAAGTTAATGTATATGTTTCAAAAAATTTTAAATGAACTCAATAAGATTAAAAAGTAATCTGAAGAGTGCGGGGCAAATAAAAATGACAAAATCTTTTTAGTACTTTTATATTTTCCAGTACAACAATCTAAGCATTTCTGAAACAAATTTAGAAGTATTAGAGAATGTAGGAAATGAGTAAATGTGTTGTTAACGCTCAATTGCATTTACACTGTGAAAGAAAGAACAAACACATTTAAAATAAAGGAAGGCAAAGAGTTGGACTGAAATTGAAGGTGGCTATGAGAACTCAGATTTCCAAATACATTTATCTGTGTGTGTGCGTGTGTGTATGTGTGTGCATGTGTGTGTGTGTATGTAGGTAAATATATATATGAATATGTGTATAGGTACATGTATATATGTATGTGTATACACATACACTTGTATCATTTTTTCCTGTACATGTTGTTACTTAGGAATATGATGCTGCTATTAGGGAAAAAAAATGTGATATTAATTTGCTGGGCTAGAGGGCAGGTAATAACGAAAGTACTATAAAAGTTTGAAAAATATTGACTTTGTTATGTGCTGTTGAACATTTGGTCAAATGGATGCTGGGTAACCTACTAGAAAAAATTGTACCAGATTAAATTGTAGTGTTGGGAAGAGATTATGAGGCAGAATGTTCAAAAAAAGCATAATTTGAATCTTACCATATGTATTTCATAATATTTGGATTTTCAAAAGAACTTTAATCAGCAGGAAATCAGACTAAGAAGCTCCAAATCTTTGTTCTCACATGGAGACAGAAAGCTAAGAAAGAATATATGGGCCTGAAACCAGAACACCTTTTTAAGAATTTTACAGACCAGTTGAGAAGCCACAGCACTTAGGTCAGCCCACGAACAAGGACTTCAGTTTAAAACTGTATTAAATTTTGTAGTTTTGCATAGATCCCTAACCAGAATAGTATGGTACAACCTAGAAGATCCTTCCAATCCCTGGATCCTCCCTTGGGATAGGAAAGAAAACGACCAGCAACAACAAAAGTGGGCCAAGTGCCCAATATTCCTTGTTATTTGGAAGGTCCAGAAGGACTGGTTTCTTTTTCACCTGACTCAGTACTGGTGGGACAGCAGCATATTCTGGGAACCACTGAAAGAGAGGCAAATGTCATGCCACATTAGAGATCCAGAAGCCTGCATTTTCAAAGACATAAGCCAGGGTGAAAAGAGGTGGTGAGATCCTGAGAAAAAACAGGCCAAGCCACTTGGGAAAGCTAAAAGCAAACCAGAATAAGAAAAAGACCAGACTATGTTCCCACTTAATATACACCGAATATCTGCACTGGTAGAACTGAAAGACTGGTAGGTAAAAAGGCATGAAGAGTAGCTGTGGATACCAGAGATGGTAAGAGAGGTGGGTGGATAATGGGGTCAGGAGGGAGGAAGGAGGGAAAAAAAAGAAGGGAGAAAATTACGGGGGAAAAAAGAAGCAAAACATTTAATGACCACAAAATGGAAAATAATCTGTTGATGATAATGTGTATGGTAATATCAATGACTATACTAATATACAACGTACTCATGCTGAGAAAATGTGTTTGTATGCTATAAAGAGGTACAATGATCAAATATAAAAAGAAATAATTAATTCCCTTAAAAAGCATACACACAAACCCAGAGAGACTCATCCCTAGAAAAGGTCTGAAAGGGTCAAAAACTCTGTGTGGGCTTATGCACAAAACCTGCCTCTAAAGTGGAAGAAAATTTGTACAAATGGTCAAAGCTCAATAAAATATTACGAAGTATACAAAGAAAAAGGGAAATATAGCCTGATCAAACAAAGTTCAAGAACCGTACACATAAAAAACACAGATCACTAAACTACCTGACACATAATTTAAAATAACTGTCTTAAAAATGTTCAATACACTAAAAGAGAACAGAGATAAAGAACTAAATCACATCTGAAATAAAAAAAGTGATAATTAAGATTAGAATGTTAACAAAGATCTAGGGACCAGAAGATGGCGTAATGGTTATGTCACTGGACTCCCACATAGTCAACCACAGTTCAAGTCCTGAACCCAGCATCTTAAAACTCATGCCAGGCATGTGTGCATGTGTGCCCAAAATCCTGAGAGGAGAATGAAGGAGAAGGGATTGTGGTATGGCCATCTCCCCTGGGGAGTGATTTCTCACTTTCTGTTTCTCTGACTAGTGCACATGCCCTCTAGCAAAAATCTCTTTTTTTAAAAAAATAGCAATATTAACAAAGATCCAGGAATTCTGGAATTTAACAGTATACTGAATTATGTCAGTAGAAGGATTCAACAGCAGATTTGATGAGGCGGAAGAAATAATTAGCAAACTCAAAAACAGATCCTTTGCAATCATCAAGTCAGAAGAACAAACAGAAAAAAGAATATATATCAGTGAGAAAATCTTGAGAAACAAATGAGATATTATCAAGCAGATAAATACAGATGTTACAGGAGTTCCTGAAGGAGAAAAAGAAACAGAAAGCTTTTTTTACTATTTGTTTCTTTACTCATGATAGATCATGTGTATACATGTAAGAAAGTGAGAGAAAGAGAAAGAAATGAGCACTTGCCACAGGGTCTAGTCACACCACAATCCCCTTCTTCCAGCCCTCCATTTACCTTGATTACTTGTGCATGTGCTGGTGTGTTTGAGGGACTGGAACCAAGGTCACCATATGGGAATCTTGCTTTGTCTAAGCAGCATGTTACCACTGTATTACAAAGTCAACCCCAGAAACTTACCTGAAAGAATAATACCCTAATATTTCTCAAAGCTGAAGAGACATGGACATAAGATGTAAGATCAATACACTACAACTAGGGTAAATCCAAGGAGACCCATGCTATGACATACTATAATCAAACTGTCAAAAGTCAAAGGCAAGAAAGAATATTAAATATTTTGTCAACAGACAAAAGTAATTTGTCATGTGCAAAAGAGCTTCTATAAAATTATAAATGAATTTCTCAGCAAAAACTTACAAGCCAAATGCAGTGGGATGATATATTAAAAGTGCTTAAAGAAAGGTGCATAAACCACTTTCAAAACTGGCAATAATGCATAAATCTACTTTTAATACTTGTATAGACTTAAAAATACATAATTATGAGAAAAATTATAAATCTCAAAGGTTATACATCAAGATATAATTTGTGACACCAATAGCATTAAACAGTTAAGGTGGAACAGTAAAGTAGTTGAGTTTTGTATGTAATAGAAGCTACACATGTTATCATCAACAGAGGCATGGTATGTCCCCACTTAACATATACCAAATGTCTGCACTGGATGGCAGAAACGGAAAGATTTGAAGGTCTAAAAACAAGGAGAGCAACTGTGGATACTACAGACAGTGTGAGAGGAGGGTGAGAAGTGGGGGGATGGTGGGAAGGATGGAATCAAGAGGGAAAAAAACATATAAAACATTGAAAAGACATAAAACTTCTAAAACACTTAAAGGGATGCCTAGTAAAATACTTCAAGCTTGATAAAAACAACAACAAAAAAGAAACTCACAGAAAAAGTGGTAAAGGCAGGGTATTAAATATATATTTCCGGAATATAATTATTAAATGTAGAGAAAGATGTGGTTGGTGCCTCTAAAATGTAATTGCATATAACTTTCGACAAAATAAAGCAGACTGAGATAAGATACATAAAGGTTTTTTTAGAGAGTTAGATTGGCAAAATGCCGTCAGCCTGGACTAAAAATAACTATGTATGACAAACTGATATGAAAAAGAAACTTTTAGGTTCCAAACTTTATATAGGCAAGAGACAGGCTGAGAGTTGTTCAGCTGCCAAGGAGAAAATCTCCTAAGCCTTTTTCAGAAGCAAACACGGAGATGATTCAAAAAGTGATCACAGAAAGAGATAGCCCTGAAAGTAGTCCAGTGGTCTAAGGAACTATTCCCAGGCAGTATAAGAAAGATTTAATCATAGAAAGTTTCAAATTGTGACAGGTACTGTATTTTTTTTTACCCTTATCTATGGGATACTTGCTAAAACTTATCTACCAAAATATAACAATTCCTAGACATAAATAAGACTCTCATATGCTTCCATTATTCCTCATTTGGATTTCATGCTTTTGTTACATTTATTCTGTTCTTGTTTTGCCAATATTTACTGAGTTGGAGGTGGAAGAGATAACTTCTGTTTCTTGTAAATGATAGTACTATTTTAAGAGGAACCAAATATAAATTTAAAAAAAATTTTTTTTTAATTTTGCTATAGGGTGTGTGTACTCACCAGAGGCACAGAGAGAGAGAGAAAAGTGAGAAAGCATCCTTCCCCCCAGAGACCACACCACAGTCCCTTCTCCTCCATTTTCCTCTTGGGATTTTGGGCACATGCACTCAGTATGTTTTTCAAGCCACTGAGTATGAGACTAGAACCATATAGTTGGCCATGCGGGATTCTAACTACCTTAACCACAATTGTACCTGGTTAGCCCACCAAATATAAATCTTTTGTAAATGATCAAATCTTGGGCCTTAAGCCAAAATAAATTATTAATCAAATACTGAATAAGCAACCTAATCTGCAAAAGTACATGGCTACATCAAAGAATAAAGAAACATGTTCTCAAAAACTTGAAGAAAATAAGTGTTCTCTATTTTTGTTGACAACTTGCTCTTTTTCTCAACAATGACCCTTTATTCAATTCTTTTGTAAGTTGAGAGGTTTTGTTCCTTGTCTTTTTTATTTTGCATAAGGAACAAAAAATAAAAACTCATTTAACACCAAACATTACCATTAATAACTACTTTCTGAATGAACTTTGAGCAATCTAATATTTCCCAAAGTATTTTGTAGTCATTTTCAGTTGTTGCTGAATTTGCAATGATAAAAATAAAAGTAGATGCACACTAATAAATTACAAAATAAGTGCCTCTTGAATATAATTTTTAAAAATTTCATGACATTTCTTAATATTATACTTACTATTATCTCCAGGTATTCCAAATTCTGTTTGATCTTTTAACTCTGAGTCTGGGTATATGGGTGTTAACACACTATTGGACATCTCATATGTTTTCTCACCTGAAAAGCAAATATTATGTAATATATAACCTGTGAAATCTCTGAAAAGTTAAGAGACATTTCTTGCCTTCTTTCAGAAGCTTATTATATTTTTCACTTATACTTCAAAAGTTCTTTAATGTTCCCTCTAATTATGTTAATGTAAGTTTAAAACATAAAATAAGCAATAAACTATTATTGAGGGACTTATTGGTTTGAAATTCTTATTTTATTGTTTAATAATCCAATAATTAACCCTTAGAAAATGGACATCTAAACACTTCCTGAAAAGGAATTTTAAATAATCACTTTAAATAAACTTAGTGAGCTATAAGAGAGCATATATAGAAGTTAAGTGAAATAATACAAAACTATATATGAACTAAATAAGTATAACAAATAGATAGAAACCATAAAAAAGAAACATTCTAAAGATAAAAAACCTAATGATTGAACTTAAAACAGAACTCTTCAACAGAAGACTTAATTATAAAAGAAGAAACAATTAGTGAACTCAAGATGTTGCAATTGAATTAGCCAATTGGGGGCAGGGTAAAGAGTTTAAAAGGAACAAAGAAACTTGGGGCATCATTGAATGTGTAGATGTGCAAAGTCTGGGAAGGAGAAGAGGGAGAAAAAGAAAGCTTATTTAAAGTAATACTGTCTTAAAACTTCTCAAATCTTGGGAAAAAGATTAAAATCCAGATTCAGGCTCTCAAAGACTTTAAGTGAGATCAATTTTAAAAAGACTATTATAAGACACTTTATAGTCAAATTATCAAAAGTCAAATGCTGGGAACAGCAGGTGGCGTGATGGTTAAAGGCACTGGATTCTCACATGACTGACCGTGGTTGAAGTCCTGGACCTAGCAGCTTGCTCTCTTACTTTCTCTCTCTCTCTCTCTCTCTCTCTCTCTCTCTCTCTCTCTCTGTCTGATCAAACTGAAAAATAATAATAGTAATAAAAATAAAGCTAAATAAAAATAATTTTTAAAAAGTCAAATGCTAAGAGAAAATCTTAAAACAGCAAGACAGAAATTCATTACATATAAGGAAACCTCTATTAAGCTAAAAGCATAACTAACCCTGCAAGGCAGAACAATGGGATGCCATATTCAAAGTGCTAAGAAAAAAAATTGCCAACCAAAAACACTACACCTGAGAAGCTATCACTCAGATTAATAGAGAGATAAAAACATTCCAAGACAGACAAAATCTGAAGGAGTTTATCACAAGATCAGTCTTTCAAAAAGTGCAAAAAGAAAAATGAAAAACGCTAAAGGGACTTCAAGTTGAAATGAAAGAATGTTAAATAATGACAGAAATATATTATATACAAGTATAATGGTGGAGGGGCAGCGGATTGTGTAACGGTTACCTCAGTAAGGCAGATGGACTCCTACATGGCTGACCATAGCTGGTTCAGTGGCTTGAAAATCCTGCCAGATACCTGTGTGTGAGTATCCAAGATTATAGGAGGAGAATGCAGGAGAAGAGAGGAGAAGGGATTGCAGCCTAGTCATCCCCCCTAGAAGATGATGAGAAATAACTTTCCCTCTCTTTGCCTCTGTCTCTCTCTCTCCATTGAGCCCATATGCCTAGGGCAAAAACTTCTTTAAAAAATTTACATATATATATATATATATATATATATATGTGTGTGTATATATATAGTTATATATATTTATATATATAGTTATATATATTTATATATAGTTATGTATATATTTATATATAGTTATATATATAGTTATATATATAGTTATATATAGTAATATATAGTTATATATATTTATATATAGTTATATATAGTTATATATATTTATATATAGTTTTATATATAGTTACATATATATAGTTATATATACATATCATGATTAAAGGTAAATATGGAATAAAATTCAGAATACTCTTTAACACTAAAGATGATGTACAAAATACTTTTGGCTCAGCTCTTAAAAGTTAAAAGCAAATATATTAAAAACAGCCATAGATACAATAATTTGGTAAGTCATACACAATATAAACAGATGTAAACCACAACCAAAACATAAAATTTGGGAGAGGGGAAAGAAAAATAAGAGGTTCTGCAGAAGAGTTTTCAGCCTAATCAAACTAATACAAGACGTTTTAAGTAAGTCTTCTGATGAGCTGGTAAGCAAAAGATAAAGAATACGGTGTAAAACCACAGGAATAGCACCACTAGCACCACTAGCACCACACCTTCTTCTTGGGGGGGCTTTGCTTGTCCCAGGCATCTGCTGTCTCCCTGCTTTGTGGTGCCTCCTCCGTACCCGACTGCACCAGACCAAAATCAGCACCGCACTGCCTAGGCCTGGCACAGGGGATTGGGAGGCTGGCACCGGTCAGTGTCAGACATGGGCAAGAAGCACAAGTCAGATACCTCATAAACACCTTTTCGAGGAATATGTAGAAAAACCCCTAAAGCCGATCCTTAAAGTGGGAGGGAACAAGTCACTGAGCTCTCCATGGGCAGCTCAGGCACAAATGGAATGACAGAAAGCAGAAGAGGAAAGGAGAAAAGCAGAGAGAGAAAAGAAGAGAATGGAAAGAGTAAAGTAGCACAGACACTCCTTCAAGAAACGTTGAATCAATTGATGAGATAATTGCAGAGAAAAGAACCAAGTGTTTTTTGGTTTTTTTTTTTCCACTTCCTGTGACTGATTTTATTGCTTCTGGCTACTTCATGATCATTAAACACCCAATGGATTTTAGTACCATGAAAGGAAAGATCAAGAACAATGATTACCAGTCCATAGAAGAACTAAAGAATAACTTCAAACTAATGTGTACTAATGCCATGACTTACAACAAACCAGAAACCATTTTTGAAACCAAGTTTCAAAAAAGTTGATGCACTCAAAGATGAAAATTCTTAGCCAGGAAAAAATTCAGAGCCCAAACCAGACCACAGAATTCATGGCAGACTTGCAAAAAACCCGAAAGCAGAAAAATAGAACAGACACCAAGTGGGGAGGACAGCAGCTCCTAGCCAAAAGAGAGGGAAGACTCTAGAGATGCTGAAGCACAAGACTTCAGAAGTCCTAATAAGGAAAATAAAAAGACAAAGATATGCTTGAAGATAAGTTTAAAAGCAATACTTTTGAAAGAGAGCAGGAACAGGTTGACCACATCATTAAGGAATCTGAAGGAAAAGTTTACCAGGCAGCTTGCTAATAGTATGAATTTGAAAGAAGAAAACCAGATGGAATTATGACATTGGGACTTCTCCATCCTATGGATTCCATTGTAGGAGAAACAGGCTATTGCCCTATAAGACTGGGGGTGACAACTGGAAGACCTCAGTCCAGAGTGAATACTTAACAGGGATTCAAGGAAGATAAAAGGAACAGAATAATTCCAGTGTTATACTTGAATTATGGACCCTACAATTCTTATGCACCATATTATGACTCTACATTTGCAAATACCAGCAAGGATGATTCTGATTTAATATATTCAACTGATGGGGAAGACTCTGCTCTTCCAAGAATTTCAATACCCATGAGTTTTTGGCCACATGTCAAGGTTATTCATATGCTATGACAATTCACTGGAAGTTTTAACAAAGAGAGGACATTCTAGGACCCTGCAGGAGCTGGAGATGTCATTGCCAGAAGATGAAGCCCAGACTAGGACACATGACACAGTAAAAGAATTAGAGATTACAGTAGTAGAGCCAGCAGGGAGTTTGGGCTGCAGTACTGACAAGTTTGCCGCACTGAAAGTAGTAGCAGACTTTGGCACTGTAGTTGAAGTTTCTGACTTGGAAGAAGCTGAAATGTTCCAGAGGAAGCTTGATGAGACTATCAAATTTCTCAGGGAGCTCCAGAAAGTCCAGAATGAGTGTCTGAGCACTAGACTCCAAATATGATCTGTCTGTTAGGTCCCTCCTATAGAGAAATGCATCTTGCCAAATAGGTGATCCGTAATCTAAAAGAATTTACACAGCAAGTAACTCTAGGTGATATTATCAGCATATATGTGTTTGAAAAGCAATGGATATTTCCATTTCTCCCTTCACAACTTTGTAGATGGAACAGAAGATTTTGAAGAACTGAAAAAGACTGATGCTGCCAGATGTGAACCTTCCACCTTAACTGGAATTTGATTATATATTTTATGCATATTTTTTCCATTCTAAACTTGGAACTGCTTTTCAGATGATATAAATATTTGTAAATAGTGTTTTTAATTAAACTTTGGAACAATTAATTTTGATGTTCCAAAGATTGGACTTCTATTAGAAAATAAATCTGAACCTGGGACTCTGGGGGAAAAAAACAAACAAACAAACACCACTATAAAAATTCACCAAATTACAAAGAGCACAAGATAGAAAGAAAAACAAAATAAAAACAAACAATTAACAAAAAGATTGAAGTAATTCTTTACATGTTAAAAATTACTTCAAGGACTAACCAGTGAGTGGTGATTAGGGCTGACTGCATAGTTCGAGTCCTAGACTTGGCAGCTTGAAAGACACACCAGGTGCATGTGCATGCATGCCCTAAATTCTGAAAATAGAAGGAACTGTGGTGTGGCCAATCCCTGGGGAGTATTTTCTCATTTTCCCTCTCGGTCTCACCCTGTCTGTCTTAAACATATGTGCCCTACAGCAACTATTTTTTTTTTTTTTACTTAAAGTGACCTTTAAGTAATCATTCATTAACAAATTAAATGAATTAATTTAATTAATTAATCATTAATTAAATGAATTAAATGAACCCATTTAATTCAGTGGATTAAATTCTCCAATAAAAAGATGCAGAATGGCTGACTGGGTTAAATTTTTATAAACATAAACAAGAAACAACAATATAATGTCTATAAGAGACATACTTCAGTCTTAAGGATACACATAAACTGAAAGTGAAGAGATAGAAAGCAACATGTCAGACAGATGGTGAACAAAAAAGAGCAGAGTGGGTATACTTAAATAAAATAGTCCATAAGTCACAAACTGTCGCAAGAGAACAAGAAGGAATGATGAAGGGGTCAATTCTTCACAATGATGTACACAAACAGCCAACGTCAGAGCACTTACAAATATAAAGCAAATATTAATAGATAGAGAGACAAAATGAAATACAGAAATGGGCATGGACTTTGATATCCCATTACTAACAATAGACAAATCATCCAGATAGAAATCAATAAGAAACTTTTGACCTCAAACACCCTTCAGACCAAACAGACCTAACAGACACATATATAATATCCCATCAGCAGCAGAACACAGTGAAATACTAACCACATGAAACACTGTCCAGGATAGATCACATGGCAGGATGCAAAATAAGCCTTAGCAGTTTAAGATTAAAGTCATATTAGGTATTTTTTTCTGATCATTATGGTATAAAAATAAAAATCAATCAAGTGAAATTTTAGAAAATTCACAAAAATATGAAAAATAAATGATAAGATACAAATCAACCAGTAAGTTGAAGAATAAAAGGAATAATTTATGAGTATCATAAAAAAACCCACAACATACTAAAGTTATCAGATACAACAAAAGCAATTCTAAGAGAAAAATTTATACCAATATAGACTTGCATCAAAAAAGAAGAAAGATTGTGAATAAAATAACCTAACATTGGGACTTCGGGCAGTAGGTGGGCTCTGGCCTTGGCAATATCAAACCACTTGGCAAGCTCCCACATGAGCTTGGTTCTCCTTCCTCCCCTCATGGCACCTGCCACCCACTGGGTCTCCTGGTAGACCCTGCCACATTCTCACAAGTTTAGGAGCTCAAGCCTTGGACAATGTTGTACATTCCTTGGATTGTCATTCCAGTTCTCCTCTGGATCAACAAAAAATTCCTGGAGCCATACAAATACTCTCTGATCTCCCCTTTTGATAGTCGTATGTGGCGTAAAACAGCTGTACAAGAATCCAATGATAAAAAAATAAAGGGAAAGTAGGGACCAGCAGGTAGCGTAATGGCTATGTCTCTGAAATCCCATGTAGTCGACCGCGGTTCAAGTCCTGGACCTGGTGGCTTAAAACTCACACCAGACGTGTGTGCGTGCTTGCCCAAGATCCGAAGAGGAAAATGGAGGAGAAGGGATTGTGGCGTGGCCATGACCCCTAGGGGATGATTTCTTGTTTTCTGTCTCTCTCTGGTGAGCGCACACGTCCTGTAGCAAAAATAAATAAATAAATAAATAAATAAATAAATAAATAAATAAATAAATAAATAAATAAATAAATAAATAAATAAATAAATGGAAAGTAGACTGTAAGGGTGCAGGCATAAATGGATTACCCACAAAAGGAACAATAGAAATCTCTCATAAAAGAAAGACTAACACAGTTTTCCCAAAGGGTCTCATTGTTCCTCAATTGGTCCTGATAATCTGAAGTACCTTTCTTGTAATTGTCTCTGACCTTTTTCTCTGACACTAAAATTCAGGATAGGTAGTCTCGATATATACCTGATACTAAGCAGGCGGTACATGGTACTTGTGTTTAACAGTGTTTAGTTCTATGTAATGACCTCATTTCTGAGTTCTCTTTTCATTAAAATGGGTTTTATTTCTGTTATTTCAGTTTAAATAGTATGAATAAATAGAAGGTTTGTACCAGTAGATACTTTGTTACTAAATAAGTACTTTGTTACTAATCAGTGGGGGGGGGGGGGGGGGGCTAGCATTCCTTCACAGGAATTTTACTGCTGTTTGCTCTGATTTCTTTGGGTCCTTGTAATTTAAGTGGAGCACAGTATTACTAAGAAGTACTGTGTCATGAAACAAAGGGTAAAGTTTTTGGAGATGATGATGTGAAACATAAATATATAATTAGGTTCTACCAATGGAGTGGCGTATCTGTGAGAGTAGTAATTACTATCGTATTGAGAAAGAAAAGACAGCAAAATAGGGAAAATTTCTTCAAAAGGCAAAACATCTTTTACATGAATGTCTAATATATATTATAAAACTATAATCCTTGATGCATTCCTTCTGCTCCTACAAATGTATTAAACATGTAGTTTTTTTTAAAAAAAACTAAGATTACACCTTTAAAAAAATAGAAAAGAGCAAAGAAACGAACTAAGCTCAAAGTTAGCAGATAAGAAATCATAAATATCAGCGCAGAAATAGAGACTCAAACAACAAGAAAAGATCAACAAAACTGAGATATGATTTTTTTTTAAATGATAGATAAGACATGCAAACATTTAGCCAGATTTAGGGGAGAAAAAAAAGACTCAAGTAAAAAATAAAAGCATAAACATTACAAATGATTCCGCAGACAAGGGACTGAATGCTCCTAGAAGGAATGTGGTGTGGTAGTACTATAACTGGACCCACATGGGGAAGGTCCTAGGATTATGTCCTGGGACCTCACTGAGCACTGCAGCTTAGCAGAGACGAGAGGCAGATCGTGGTATGAAGATCCTGTTGGAGGAGCCCGTCTCCCTCTTGCTCTCTCTTTCTTTTTCTCTCTCTGAGTCAGAAGAAATGTTAAGAAACTAAAAAAAAAAAAAAATGCCAACAATTAAAATATCTAAATTAAGGGACTACCAGGTGGCATGATATTTAAGCCTCTGGACTCCCACATGACCATGGTTCAAATCCCAAACTCAGCGACTTGAAAATCACGCTGGATATCTGTGCGTGTAGGCCCAAAATTCCAAAAGGAGAGTGGAGAAGCAATTTCAGCATGGCCATTCACCCTGGGGGTGATTTATCACTTTCTCTCTCTCTCTCTCTGTTTATGGTGAGCATATGCACCCTATGGGGGAAAAAATAACTAAAGAAAACCAAGTAAAGTATAAATTAAATGAATAAATTCCTAGAAATCTACACCCTACCATTACCAAATAATGAAAACATTAAAAAAATCTGAAAAATGAATGAGTAAAAAGATTAAATTATATATAAAAACTCTATCAATGAAAATCCCAGGAGATGATAGCTTAGTGGCTAAATTAAATAATTGATGCTAATCCCTCACAAATTCTTTCAAAAAATTAAAGAAAGAGAACAAAATGAAAAATCCTAAAAAATAATAATAATACACCAAATTCAATGGCATATTAAAACAATTCACCTGGGCTAGCCAAGTGGTGTATGGTTAAAGTATTGGATCCCACAGGATGAAGTCATGCAGGTCAAGCCCCGAACCTGGGAGCTTTAAAAACACATCAGGTGTATGTGCATGCATGCCCAGAATCCCAAGAGGAGAGTGGAGGTGGGGAATTGCAGTGTGGTCACCCTCAACCCCAGAGAAGGTGCTTTCTCACTTTCTCTCTCTCTTTCCCTCTCTGTTTCTCTCAGACAAGTGCATACACTCTATAACAAAACTAAAACAAAGCAAGAAATTATTCATCATGATCAAGTGAAATTTATCCATAGGATGCAAGGATGGTTCAACCTATGTAAATAAATAAATGTGATACACTACATTAACAGAACTAACCTCAATAGATGTAGGAAAAGTATTTCACAAAATTAAAATTATTTAATAGTACACAATTTAAAACCCTATAGGAATTATGAGATAGATCCCACAAAGGGACTAAAATTTCACATAATAGCAGTTGCAGAAAGAGGAGAGAAAAAAGCCAAAAACATTTGAAGCTTAATAATAACCATCTCTAAGGTGCAATGGTTAAGCAGTGTGCATAGGGAGCCAGATCCGACATGGCCACCTGTGATTTGAGTCCTGGCTCTAGCAGCTTGAAAAACATTCTAGGGGTATGTGTGTGTATCTCAAAATCTTTCTGGGATGGATAAGTGGAGAGAAAAGGATAGAGGTGTGACCATTCCCTATTGTGGAGTGCTTTCTCTCTCTATCTCTCTCTATTGCACAATTATAAAAAGTATACACACACACACACACACACACACACACATATATATATAACATATATGCAGCACACATATATATGCTACGTATATGTATGTATATATATATGTGTGTATATGTATGTGTGTGTGTATATATATATATACACATATATATATGCTAAATCTTTTCTAAATTGGGGATAGGGGATAGATATTACTATTCAGGTACAGGAAAAAAAGAGGTCTCTAATCAAATTAAACACAAAGAAGAATTCAACAAAATACATGATAAGCAACCAAAAATAAAAAAAATGAAGTCCAGTCCCACAGTCTAGTGGCTAAGGAAGCTGGATCCCATATGGCTCACTGTGCTTCAAATCACAGTTAAAACAAAAAACAAACAAACAAACAAACAAAAAACTTAGCTGGAGGGGCCAGCAGGCATGGTGGTTAAGAGTGCTGGACTACCACATGGCCAACCACAGTTTGAGTCCCAGACCTGATGGCTTGCTTTCCCTCTCTCTCTCTCTCTCTCTCTCTCTCTGTCCCTGTCTGGTCAAATTTTAATTAATTAATCAATAAGTTTTAAATAAAACTATTTTGGGGGAAAAAGAACTATGCTGGGTACATATGTGTTCATTCCCATAATTGCAACAAGGATAGAGAAGTAGTAGAAAAGGATCGCCGCATAACTACACCACATCAACGGTGCTATCTCTTTCTGTCTATCTCTTTCTTTCTCAGGCAATTAGGAAAATCAAGGATGAAAAATTTTAAAGCAACGAAAGATAAGAAACTCATCAAATCCAAAGGAGTACCATTATAATCATTAGCAGATTTCATAGCAGAAACTCTGAAGGCAGGAGTGGATAGGATGATATACTCAAAGTACCACAAGAAGACCCTGTCAATCAAGAGTATATTTCCCAGAAAAACTGTATTTCAACAATCAGGGAGAAATAAAAAACCTTCCAAGACAAATAAAGCTAAGGGAAGTAGACCTGCTTTACATAAATTGCTCAAGGGATTTATTTAAGCTGAAACACAAGGCATTCATTAATAACATGAACATGGATGCTGTGGCTAGATGACATATGGCCACATCCATGGTGAAGAAACGCCTCCTCTGTATTGCCTTGAGAGCTGAGGAGCAGGCTTTGCCACAGCTTCTCGAGATGTTTTCTTAAATGGGACCTCAATCAAGATGACATTCACCATGGTGTCCCTCTGGGAGGAAAGGCTAATAATGCTGAATAAATGTCTACACTTCCAGCAAAGGAGTCAGGTGAGATTGATGAGGTACAAGAAAAAGATGGAGAGTCTTCTGGAGCACTGAATCTCTACTTGGAAAAGCAAAGAGGGAAACAATCTGATCTCAGTGAGGTTCTGGAGCCCTACCCTGCCACAGGAGAGAAGACAGGATAAATTCTCCTCCGAAACTCCAAATTCCATATTCCCATCTTGGACTCCAGCACTATCCACCTGCAGAAGAGCAATGAAACTGGTACATACATCATAGGGAAGCACATGAAAACATCATTTCAAAGAAAGCATTGGACATCCCAGCCCAACACTACTCCTAACCCCAAGAGCTCAGCATTATCTTGAGAGGTAAATCATCTAAGTCTAGGCAATCTAAGTCTCCACATCCCTGTGCAAGCAGAGAGCACAACACAGAAGAGAAGAATCTCCCATGATCAGGAGAAACAGGGTTACCACCCTTAATGACTAAAACCTACTTGCCTACCCTTCAGACCAGAGACCAAAAGTCTGTGTATTCCCACTACTCCCACCAGAATGTGGTGTACAAGAGTACCTCCCAGCAGAGACTGAGAAATTGAGACACTTCCCCTGGGCTGGCAGTCAGGCCTACACTCTCCCCTACCACCAGTATAGTCATGGGGAGTGGCCACGTGTCCAAATTGAGGCCACACACAGCTCAGCCTTTCTTGACTGCCCTAAACTGTAGGAAAAGAAAAGAGGAGGGACACATGACAGACAGGACATTAGAAATGCCCCCTCTAGATTAGAGGTGGGAGAGGGCACGGCCCTAGACCACCACCCTAGAGCGCATGATCTCCCCAACTATTAATAACTCTTAGCACAAGTCTGTCAAATCTGATCTGCCTCCATGCATCTATAGACTTTATAGGTTGTGGGTCCTAACTAGAGCTTTGAAAATAGGTTTACCTCCAGCACAACCTGAACAAAATTCTCAGGGCCACATTCAGGGGTCGGGAGCTGCCCCGCCTCCGGATATTCCACACAAGCTGCACAGGAACTGATTCTTAGATTTCACAGATTGGCTTATCTCTGACCCCCACTGAACAGTTTAACCACAGTTGTATTTGGGTCATGAGGGCTACTCTGATCCTAAAAATAACAGCCTCAACACTCTCCTTGGGGCAGAGACTTAGCTCAAAAAAAATTGCCTCCTGAATTTCCTGGAATACCTTCCCAGGGCCATATTTGGGCCTTTCCAACTGTTCTTCCCCTGGGTGCTTCACATAAGTTATATAGGACCTGCTTCTTGTTTTATTTTTGGAGAGTTATTTTGCTATAGGGCGCGCTCGCTTGCCAGACAGAGAGAAACAGAGAAACAGAAAGCGAGAAATCACCCCCCAGGGGGGATGGCCATGCCGCAATCCCTTCTCCGCCGTTTTCCTCTCGGGATCTTGGGCACACATTCACACGCGCCTGGCGTGAGTTTTAAGCCACCAAGTCCGGGACGCGCACCACGGTCAACTACATGGGAGTCCAGCGACATAGCCATTACGCTAACTGCTGGTCCCTTCTAGGACCTGCTTCTTGAGTCTTACCTTAGGCTTACCTCCAGCCCCTCCAGGACTATCCCGTCAGGGATGCATTTAGGTCATGAGGGCTGCCCCACCCTCAGGAATTATAGACAGGCTTAGTAGGCTCTGTGGGGCTAATAGACTTCTCAGAATAGCTCGTTTTCTGCCTCTCCTGAACCATATTTTTCAGGGTCACGTTCAGATTTTGGGGGTTGTCCTGCCCCTGGGCATTCAATACAGGCAACCCAAGATCTGCTTCTTGAGTGTCACAGATATGATTGTCTCTGACTCCTCGTGTACAACCTTGCCAGGGCCATAGTCAGGTCCAGAGAGTGGCTTCAAAGCCCCCCTTCCTCCCAAAGTTACAGGCAGGTTAAACAAGCACTGCTTGGATCTGAAAGGCAGGTCTGATGTCTGGCCTCTGGCCTTTCCCGGATTATCATGCTAGAACCATATTCAGGTCCTAAGGGCTCCGGTAGATGGTGCAGTTCAAAGACGCTCACATCACACCGCTTCTGAATCTTCTCAGGATTACATTCAAACCTGTCTTGAGAGCCACTCCAGCCCCAGGAGGCTCACACAGACTGCACAGGTCCGGCTTTCGGAGTCTCACAAATGGGCATTTTTCCAGCCCCTACAGAATGATCTTGCCAGAGCAACCTTTAGGCTATTATATTCCCAGTATTTACAGATAGGCCACATAAGCCTTGCTCTATATGAAAGACTCAGATGGGCTCTGGCCCCTCCTGGACCACCTTGCCCAAACACTGGGGATGATATCTGCTCTGACCCTGGGACAATACGGAATTTATTCCATAAACCAAAAAGAAGTGAGTACTTTACCAAAAGCCTAAAACATCAATCCACAGACACAAGAAATATGAAAAAAAATTAGAAAATATCTCTCCTCCAAACTAGCACAATAGTTCCTCACTGATATTGGATAAAATACAGGAACTAACAAGAAAGTTGGGTATAGAATTCATAATATTGATCATAACAAAATATTGAACATAACTCAGTGAAATACAACAAAAAGCAAGGGAGGCACTCTTGTATACCACATTCTGGTGGGAGTAGTGGGAATACACAGACTTTTGGTCTCTGGTCTGAAGGGTAGGCAAGTAGGTTTTAGTCATTAGGGGTGGTAATCCTGTTTCTCCTGATCATGGGGGATTCTTCTCTTTTTGTTGTATTCCAGACAATTACAGAAGATGTTAAAATCATCCCATCATATGAATGAGAAATTCTAAAAAGATGGACATCTCAAAAAATAATTGAAAAGAACTTCTGGAGATGAGGAATAAAGATTGGAGCAGAAATAAATGAAACAGAAAACAAATTTTAAAACCACACAAAATTAGAAAAACATAATCCTAGTTTTGTGAATGGATCAAACCTTCAGCTTGAGTAGCTAAGACAAATACAGAAAGAGCCAAGGTAAATAAAACCAGAAATGAAAAAAAGTGATATTACAACAGATACCACAGGAATACAAGAGATCAGTAGAGAATGCTTTCAGGTGCTATATGCTGACAATTAAGAAAACAAAGAAGAGACAAATTTCTGAGCACATGCATACACCTAAACAGAATCATAAAGAAATAGAAAAGCTGTATTGACCAAAAATAAGCAATGAGATTGAATCAGTTACAAATAGTCTTCCAACAAAGTCCAAGTCCTAATAACTTCACTGTTGAATTCTACAATATAAAACTTTTCAAGATTTAGATTTCCCTAAAACTATTTCAAAAGATCCAAATAGAAGTAACCCTCAAACTCATTTTATGAAGCCATAATCAGACAAGGATACAACAAAAAGAAAACTACATGCCAATATCTCTGATAAATATAGATGCAAAAATTTTCAACAAAATCTAGCAAATTGAATCCAACAGCATATTAAAAGACTATGCACTACGATCAAATAGGCGTGCAAGGATAGTTCAACATACACAAAACAATAAATATAATATGTCTCATAAACAAAAGGAAAGATAAAATTATATGATTATATTAATTGATGCAGCAAGAATGCTTAAGGGTAGCTAGATTTCACATGGTCAATTGTATAATTCAAGCCTTGGACCCTGTAGCTTGAAAATCACGTGGGGTGCATGTGTGTGCATGCCCAAAATCTGGAGAGGAAAATGAAGGAAAAGGGACTGTGGTGGCCATCCCCTCTTGGGGGGAGGGGGTGATCTTTCTCTCTCTCTCTCTCTCTCTCTCTAGCCCCCCAGGCATATACATATGCCTTAGAGTAAACAAAATACAAAGAAAAAGTACTTGATAAAATACAACATTTCTTCATGATTAAGATACTCAATAAAATAGGTATAAGAGGTATGTACATTTCTGAACATTGAAAAAGCCATATATGACAAACCCATGCCAACAACATAGTGAATAAGGAATATTTTTAAGCTTTTTCATTAAAAATTGGAACAAGGTGGGGACCTGCAGATGGCCTAATGGCTACATTGCTGGACTCCTATCTAGTCGACCATGGTTCAAGTCCCAGGCCCGATGGCTTAAACTTACTCTGGGCATGTATGCGTGGAATGCCCAAGATTCAAAGCGGAGAATGGAGGAGAAGGGAGTGTGGTGTGGCCATCCCCCCTGGAGGGTGATTTCTCACTTCTCACTTTCTGTCTCTCTGTCTTTCTGGCAAGCACACAAGCCCTATAGCAAAAAAAAAAAAAAACCTCTCAAAAAAAATTGGAACAGGGCAAGGTTATTCACTTTCTCCAGTTCTTTTTAAAATGGTATTGGAAGTC